>BSBN01001492.1:0-1271233 GCA_027924645.1 Cunninghamia lanceolata
AGAGAGGTAGAAGAGGGATATATAAAGAGATAGGGATATGGGGAGAGATAGAGATAGGGAAAGAGATGGATAGGATGTCCAAAGACATACCTGGAGAGACATTTCGAGTGGTAGAGGGATGGGGAGAGAGATAGAGAGGAGAGACATAGAGAAGGAGGGAGAGAGAGGTAAAGAGGGATATATTAGAGATAGGGAAATAGATCAAGAGATGTGGATAGAGATATATGGAGATAGGTTTGAGGTAGAGGGATTGAGAGAGTGATAGAGAGGGGGAGTGAAATAGTGAAGGGGGAGAGCTAGAAAGGTAAAGTTAGACAGAGGGGATCAATAGAGAGAGCAACCCTAAACCCCTAAACCCTAAACCCTAAACTTGAGCATCCCTAAGCCCTAAAGCCTAAATACTTCCCCTAAACCCTAAACCCTAAACCTAAACTTGAGCAACCCAAAACTCATAACCTCAAATAATGCCCCTGACCCCTAAACCCTGAACTCGAGAAACCAAGTTAAACCCCTAAACATATAGTTTGATCTAGGGGATGATGGAGGATCAATGGGAAATGGATGTCTAGAATTCTTGGATCTTGATTATCATTATCCTCTAATGGATGAACTATTTGATAGGATCCAAGTTATTTGTTTGATTATCTCTTTTTTCTTACCTAACTAATGTGTCTCTTCATGGGATATCGATGAATAATGAATAGGACTAGTGGGATGATGGATAGGGATAATGGATGATGGATAGGAGTGATGTGGGTTACTTGCTCATGAATAAGATCTTGATCATAGATAATATTCTTGATCACGGGGAGGATAAGCATGGATAGCACGATATTAGATATGGGTAGGGTAAGTGGGGATGCATTGATATTCATTGGATTGGGGAGTAAGAGGTAGTGATGGGGGTCACTAGGAGATGTTGGAGGATAAATGATGGGATCAATGTAGATGGTTGACCATGAGATGGTAAGGGATCCGAGACAAGAGATTAGATGCGATGTTTGGATTTTGATTAGGATGGGTGGTTGGTGTTTCCACATGCTTTGGACTAGGCTCTTAACATGGCTATTGGGTTTCTTAGATGGATGTGATGGGTTCTTCGATGGGATCAATAATCTTTGGATGATTGACAGCATGGCTACATGACGGGGTTTGACTTGGAATTATGGTAGGAGACTCTTCAATGAAATGGATAGACATAGGAGTGGATGATGGTGTTGGAGTGGTAGACATTTTTATTAGGAGGTTCTTTGTTACCTGCTCAAGGATAGGAATTTGAGTACATGATTTTTTTTTGAGATTCCTTTCCAATAGTCCTTGGGTGACATCCTTCATGGCTTTAAATGGGTTGATGGACTAGGATATGCATATAGTTGATGGAGAATGATAGAAGATGTTGTGGGGTTAGGATTAGGATCCCAGTGAATGGATATAGGAGGGGATGGATTGGGATTGGGAGTGTTAGAGGGGGATGAAATTGGATTAGTGGATTGGATGCTCCATATCTTTGCTTTTATTTTTGGATTTTATAAAGAGTCTTTGGAGAAAACTTTTCAAAGGTATTATAGGTTTATGGATTAGAGATTAGAATGTTGATGGTGGATTAGATGGTGAGTTATATGGGGGATGGATGATATGGATTGATGGACTAGGAGATGGGTGGACTAATGGGTTAGGATTAGGAGGATTGGAGGGAAATTATAAATAATCCCCCTTTAACCCTACCCATAAACCCTAAACTTGAGCAACCCTAGAAACTCAT
Organism: Cunninghamia lanceolata; assembly: GCA_027924645.1. Lineage (NCBI taxonomy): Eukaryota > Viridiplantae > Streptophyta > Pinopsida > Cupressales > Cupressaceae > Cunninghamia > Cunninghamia lanceolata. Next base: position 1,763 of record BSBN01001492.1, read on the forward strand.
AAACCATAAATAATGCCCCTAAAGGTCTGCGCAACCCTAAAATCATAAACCATAAATAATGCCCCTAACCTGAGCAACCCTAAACCTCTCTCTCTCTCTCTCTCTCTCTCCTCTCTCTCTCTCTCTCTCTCTCTCTCTCTCTCTCTCTCTCTCTCCTCTCTCTCTCTCTCTCTCTCTCTCTCTCTCTCTCTCTCTCTTCTCCTCTCTCTCTCTCTCTCTCTCTCTCCTCTCTCTCCTCTCTCTCTCTCTCTCTCTCTCTCTCTCTCTCTCTCTCTCTCTCTACTCTCTCTCTCTCTCTCTCCTCTCTCTCTCTCTCTCTCTCCTCTCTCTCTCTCTCTCTCTCTCCCCTAAAACCCCTAAACCCTAAATTATAATGCCCCTAAAACCTATCCCCTGAACCATAAACCCAAGCAACCCTAAACTCATAACCCGACCAACCCTCTATCTCTCTCCAAAATAAGAAAATTAGGACTCTCTGTCTCTCTCCTTATCACTCTATCTCTCCCCTCCATCTCCATCCTCTCTCCCTCTTCCTCTCTCTCCTCTCCCTTGTTGACAAAGAACATGGAAACAAGAAACTAGGATATGCAAATAGGGATGAGGATATAAATTGGGATGATGAAATGGAAACATGATAATTTATGAAATTTCATTGGATGGGAAGGATGAGGAGATGAGAGAGAGGGGGGGGGGAGAAGAGAGTGAGAGAAGGTAGGAGATAGAGAGGGGAGGGAAGTAGAGACTCAGAAAGAGGGTAGGAGGTAGACAGGGGAGGGAAGTAGAGAGTGAGAGAGAGGGTAGAAGGTAGAAAGGGGAGGTAAGAAGAGAGTGAGAGAGAAGGTAGGAGGTAGAGAGGGTAGGAGGTAGAGAGGTGAGGGAAGCAGAGGCTCAGAGAGAGGGTAGGAGGTAGAGAGGGAAGGGAAGTAGAGAGTGAGAGAGACGGTAGGAAGTTCAACTACCCTTGTAGACATGTATGTAAAGTGTGGAAAGCATAGACAAGACATGTCAATTGACTGATGTAACACAATTGACTGATGTAACACCTCAAAGAGATGTTCTATAATGGAATGCAATGATTGCAAGATATGCAAAAAATGGATTTGTTGGAAAGACTTTAGAAACTTTCAAGCAAATGCAATTGACATGTGTAAAGCCAATTTTTCTTGGCATAACGTGAGCACATTATAATGTGTTCTCATTATGCTAAGCATGCTTAGATGTATTTTTTCCAATTTTTTGATAAATTATGAGATAATCTGGAGCATGTTCCCCATCAGGATGGCAATTTTTCCAATGAAAAGTCAAAAAAATACCACCATAATCTTAAGCTCTCTGTTAGCTATCTAACCATATAATTTTTTTCACATTTTGATTATGTTAAGGGCTTTATCTTTAATTTCTTTTGTCAGTGTATCCATTTTTTGTCAAAAACTAGTGTCTAGTATTTTTGACTTTTTTTTTTATCGTTCATCTAAATTTGAAATAAGTTACATTTTTAGAAACTAGAATCCATTCTACATGTATTAAAAAAATGATTTTCGATTAGTTTTCAAAAAAATTAGGGGGGAGCATAATCAATTTTCTATTTTTTAGGATCTCTCCACTTTGAAAATTAGTAAAAAATTAAATTTTCATGAATAAATTATTAGAAAAAGCAAGGATAAACTACATGGTGTTAGCTAATTTCTCACCAAAGCGATTTTTGAAATACTAAAAAAAAATCAACATTTTAGGGGGAGCACATCGGATACTATGTTATGTTTTTTAGAGAAAAATAAGACCAATTTGTGTGCTCTCCCTTTTTGAACCCCTTAATCTCAACCATTTTTAGAAATAAATAATAGTTTAGAAACTAGATTTGGAGCACTATGACTCTTGTTTTTGTTGCATCTTCAAATTTTGAGTGTAGCTATCTTCAATTCCTCATCCAACATCAATGTTTCCTGATTTTAGAAAAAAAAAAAGTGTCATCTTAAGACCCCCTTTTGGTCCCTCATCTTTGTGCACTTACCCAACAGAAGTATATTTAATCCTAACATTATTTTTACCCTTCTTCACAGAGGAACCACTATCAGCAGTTTTGTCTTTTAGAGACAAAAGAATGTTCTCTGGGGAATCCATAGCTTCTCTATTAGCAACAAACTCCCTAGCCTTAACATTAGGCATAGAAGGGAGAGGGTTCTTATCAACAGACCAAGATTCTTTCGTAACACATGCATCCACATCCTTACCCTTATAATTTTTAACAACTTTCTTAGATTTACCCTTATTAGTAGGAGAGTTACTAGCATTCTCCACAAAAGAAACTTTACTTTTCCCAATAGGAGCAAGGAAACCCTTAGGATTAATAGTTGAGCTACGGGGAGTAGCTCTTTTAGCAGTAGAGAGAGAAGACTCACCAGTAACAACCTTATTTTTGCCAACCCTACCCTTACTGAAAGACTTATTAGCAGAGGAGATAGGGTTACAACTATCAACATTATTTAGATTAAAAGGTTGAGAACCAATATTATGAATAATCCTAGGGTTGAGAAGGACATTAAAATGATAAATAGCAAATATCAATCTTGGTGCAAAGGAGGATTGGCATCTTTTTTAATACAATTTTCAAGAGAAGAGAGTAAGAAAAAAGGAAAACTAATAAGATTCCCATGGCGGAGATGATCAAGAAGGGGGAAATGATACCCATGGATAGTCTCATATCTACCTTCTGGTGTAAAATACTTCGTTAGATGGTAACTCACCAAACCCCACAGTAGCAGCAACTCCATTCTGTTATAACCATTTTGATGCCTGACAAGAGTCTTTTTACCCTCCAAGAAACTTTGAATGAATTTTTTGTAATCCCCCTTACCATTTCTATGAACTTTCTTCCCATTCATGCTTAACCTAGTAGCCTCTGCAATCAACTCCTTGGTTACAGTAAAATAAATACCATCTACTATAACTTATCTATTCTTCCAAGAATTGACAAATTGATTAGTCATAGCCACATCATTCCCTCTCATTGTTTGAATGAAAAAGGTGATTGTGATGCCTCGTCATGCAACCCTAGAGAGTTAGGCTAACTGGCAAAAAAAATTACAAATTTTTTTAAAACAATTAATTTCCATAATCACTAGATCAAATAACACTAATAACAATATCAACTAACATCTCTAAGGGAATAACTGCATCAGAAAAAACATAGATTCTTAACAACACATTACACCACACAAATTTATATTCAATTTGATACAATATAAGAAGAATACATTTTTCATTTAAAAGATATGAACAAGTACAGATGAGATCAAATGTAGGATTACATTATTACAGGCTTCCTAACTGATTTTGTCAATTTACAATATACATCAAGATTATACAATTCTGAAAGTATAATACAAATCTGATAATGCAAGAATAGGTCTGGAACTGGGAAAACACCTCTACCATGAACATGAACCAGGATGCCCAAGAAAACCAATGGATTAAGCTCTTCCACCCAACCATGTGGAACCCTAAGGTCCAACCCCCAAGCTAGGAGATAACTATGAGGTTCCACTAAGTCAAAAATCAAAAGGTACATAAAAGTAAATACAAACTCGACATAGATCAACAAAGGCTAAGTAATACTCCAAAGGCAACAACAAAAAGGTAACATAAAGGAAGTAACTAAGCTGCACTAGGGAGAGTGTCATCGCATGGTCCTAGCATGGGTTATCAAGGCTATCTCTCTCTAGAAATTGGCCCCCATCTATGGTTATCCTAGTAGCCTCTCTCTAGGCACCGGCCCCATAGGGTGACACTTGCAGAATTGACACATCCTCTCATGGAGACAATGAGGTCAATCATGCCAACTAGCCCTTCTCATCCTGTCCTTAGCCTATGAAAGAACTAAAGGCATGGGTGAGGCATCATACTTATCTTGTTATGTGATTAACTACCCAACCCACCTAGGTTAATTATTATGTTATCACTTAATTACAACTTCCATGGAGTTATCCAAGCAGCCACTTTGGGTACTGACCCCACCATGAAAGCCACTCTCCTACATGTGACTAGTACTCCTAGCCAAACACATAGAAACCACCAATTTGACAAGCATGACAAACAAAAAACTACAAGGCATCTATCCTCTTGCATATCGAAGCAATACAAGGAAACGCAATTACAAAATTCAAAATTCAAAACAACAATTTTCCCTCGATACCACATCAAGACCTTATAACAAAGAATGACATCTCAAGTGAATCCATGCCACAATGATACATTGGACTCTAAGGTAATCTAGCCTTTGGAGCTATATAATTTTGACACAAATGCCCATAGTCAAATCTCCATTCCATGATACTGACTATAACATCCCACAAGAAACATCCCTTAACACATAAGATTACAAAACACAACTACAAACTCAATACCCAATTTAAGTGCAATGGCCTAATTTCTTCAATAATATTCAACATTTACGATTGACAATGAATTCTACAAGAAGAAAATATATAATATTCAAGGATAAAGCTCAATTATTAACCCACCTTCTGAACTTATTTAAAAACATTAAATCATGGATTTCAAATGATATTTTAAATCTCTCTCTAGAAAAGAAAATAATAAATTTATTATGATAATAATGTTACAAATTAAATTCCTAATATTATCCCATTTTTTCAATAGTATCTCACACCTATTATTATTTTCTAAAAAAAAAAAAATTATAATGCACAAAGGAAGTAATTTAAGTTAGATAAATATAGGATACAACTATTAAATGAATGTCTCTATTTGCACTTTTTTTTAGATATAACTCTTATGGCACTAGACTAAAGCACTTTTAATTAAGAACACCAGTAATAAATATTAGATGACTTATTGAAGAGTTTTTTTTATATATAACACTTATAAATTGATAAACCTAGACTAATATAATACTAAAAAAGAAATGAATCTTATACTAGTTTAGTCCTACTTTCTAAAATAGACACAATGTTTATTATATGGAAAGAAGGTAAGGAAATCAATTTTTTTACTTAATCCACTAGTCCTGTAAGATTTTAAAACCATAGATTTCTATTCCCTAACTTAGCAAGTGGTAATGCATTTAGATGGAGGCAAGGATATATTTGATCCAGATCTAAGGAGGAAGACTAAAAGGTAGAATGGAATGAACACTCATGGGTTGAAGATACCACAGAATAAGAGTGGGATAGGCATGCTCAGATGGAGAGGAAAGACAAACAAACAACTCTGATGTCATAAAATGAATGAGCAACAAATTCACCAGACGTCTAATGCTAAGGTAGAGGTAGGAATCGAGTATGGTAGGGAAGTTTCCAGGTGAAGATAAAGTCTAATAGAATCTTCTTTAATTTACAAATGCAGATAGTAGTTTGACAACCATTCAACTCAAAGATCAACACTTCATGGTGGGGTTTCTTCCCCCAGAAAGTTATTCAAAACTAGCGGCCTGATGGTGAAAAAGAAACAAAGAAGAACGAAATAATATTAGAGAATGGAAACAAGAATGTTCAAAAATATAAATGAATTTCAAATATGAAATTTATAGGAAAAGTTCAAGAAGCCATAGCCGATCGCTCCTAGCAGCTCGTTTCATTTTTTTTTAATTACAAATTTCTGTTGTGAGGACACAAAATGAGGCTGCCATACAAAATATGACAGGCATAACAATTAAAACTTCAAGATTAACTTTAGTCTACAAATCTATGATTTGGAAATGTAGTTGATAGTTTAGCTAGATTGCTCTATAGGGCTAAGTAGTATTGAAAGAATTGCAGATTGCCATGATGGACGAGTTCACAGTAGTATGGAGGACACACAAGGAGATAAATGTTTTTCCTGAAGAAAACATATCACAATAGGAAGAATGCAACAAGTATGATTTTCTAAGTTCAACACTCAGCTAAAGGATTCTAGTATTGTCAGATGGAAGGTAAAATTAACAGGTCAAATATACCCCCAAGAATATAGATTCAAAAAGTGACAAGAGATAATGGAAGCAATAAGAACACTTTTTCAAAACATCATTGACACTCACTTAAACATACGGAAACGTAACTGAAATTTGATCCGGAGCTTCAAAATCCTCAGCTCCCAAAATCCTTTAGCTTCTCCCCAAAGTTTTCTTTTTCCCAATTTCTGTCTCCCTTCTCACAGGAAAACCCCCTCCACAAATAACTCCCATCATTCAAAAATAGACCCAATTCCATTAATTTCCCACTCCCGTATCTGACATGGAGAATCCACTAACTCTCTAAAATTTGAATGCAATAAATTTTTCTTCCTCAGAGAGAGATTTTCCTAATCATAAATTTTAATATGACAACTCACTTGGAAATAATTTATTAACTAATAATATTTTTCAAAATAACCACATAGTAATATAACAATTAAAATAATATTAATGACTTATGACTAATATCCTTATTACAATTATTAAAATTATTAATTTAATTTTTATTAAAATCACTTAAACAATATTCTATATTTTCACCTTATAAAATAATGACTAAATAAATACTATTATACCTATCTTACTATTAATATCATTATTATAATAATAATAAATGTATTTCCAACGAATGCACCCATAGACTTTAACTAAAAGTTAAAGCAATAACAGTTACATACCAAGGACAACCATAAACCTGAGGCAAGAAACTCAGAGTGACATCAAGACCCATGATCACAAATTGAAGACAAAGACTGACCTAGGGAACCCCATGCTATCTCCCATCCACATTATCCATTGGAGTAAAGGCACACTCAGACCTACTAAGTTAGGTGGAGTCAATGCCTGGTACCTGTAACCTACATCAACATGATATGTTGTATACAAGCATATGCATATATAACAACACATGGAGTCAGGGAGTCACATCATAGTAGTGTGCTCATAATGGGTAGTACTACACTGTCCTTGCTCTTATAGCATGACAATAAACATAACATCTCTAACTATCAATCAGGTATACATAAAGCATGATAACACTACCCTACATAATCAACTAACCATCAACTGATCATGTCAAACACCTCATAAACTATGGTATCAATAATGTCATCATAACAAATGTCAACAACTACATTAGTAATCCATAATCCAAAATGAGCATAATAAGCATAAACAATAAGTCTATCATCCACATGTTTCAAAACTGTTTAAGAGTAACTGAAATACTACCAACTATCAAAAGCCAAAAATGAGGGGCATTACATCCTCCCCCTAGAATTAGGCTTACTCCTGGAAGCCTACAAATAAGTAGGGATATAACTCCCTCATCCTAGAAACATCCTCCCAGGTAGCAAAAGTCTCATCATTAGGATCCCACTGGACCCTGACCTGCTCCATGTCTCTACCCTTGAGAGCAAGTCTCCTGTGTTGTAGAATGCCTACGGGCTCCAAAGCTAGCTACCCATCCTCTACCTGTAGAGCATTCCAATTAAGTACATGAGTAATATCTGGATAGCAAGGTCTAAATATAGAAATATGAAACACATCATGGATGCGTGAAAGACTAGGTGGCAAAGCAAGATGATAAGTGACATGACTGATCCTCTTCAACACCTCAAATGGTCCAACAAAGTGTGGTGCTAGCTTAGATCCTTTTCTGTAATGGATCAGACTCTTTTGTGGTCACACATGCAAGAACACTCGATCCCCAACTAAAAAATGTCAATTGACCCTATGGGCATTTGTATACTTCTTCTACCTATTGTGTGTTGCCACCAAATGCTCTCTAATCTATTCAACTTGCTGCTCCATATCTCTAAGCATATTTGGTCCTAAAAGAACTCTATCCTCAAGACGATCCCAACTTAGTGAGGTCTAACAAGGATGACCATACAAAGCCTGAAATGGAGACATGCCGATAGAGCTATGATATCCATTATTATATGCACACTCCACTAGATACAAATAGTCCTCCCAACATCTCTGCTAATCCATCACATACATACTAAGCATATCCTCGAGGACTTGGTTAACCCTCTCAGTCTATCCATCAGTCTCTAGATGGTATGCTAAACTAAAGTTCAGTTGTGTCCCCAAGGCATGCTACAGAGAAGTCTAAAGGGTTGAAGTAAACACTGGATCCCTATCGGAGATGATCCTATGAGGAATTCCATGCAACTTGACTATGTCCTCCATGATTACTCTAGCCACCTTAGAAGCATTATAAGATGAACGGATAGGAGAGAAGTGAGCTACCTTCATCAACCCGTCCATAGTGACCATAATAGCATCGTGTCGACGGGAGGATATGAGCAAACCAACTATGAAGTCTATCGAAATGATGTCCCATTTCTATTCTGGAACAAGATGGGGCTGCAAAAGACTTGTAGGGTACTAGTGCTACGCCTTCACCCTCTGACACTCAAGGCATCTTGACACAAAATCAACAATATCCCACTTCATACCACTCCAAAAGTATAGCTGATGAAGATCTGTATGCATCTTCTTGACACCTAGATGAGCATAATAGGGTTCCCGATGTGCCTCTGACATAACTAGGGTACAAAGACCCTTAGAACTAGGAACATAAATATGACTTGAATTTTGCAAAAGACCATTTGACTCAAGAGAGTAATTGGCAAGTCTACCCTCCAAAGGTCTACCCGACTCAACCTCATACTTCACCTCCTGATACCAACTATCGATAGGAAGTACGACAAGAATTTCACCTCTCAAATCAACTATGAGAGTGACTGCTGAGATCTCATGCCTCCGACGACTAAGAGCATCTACCACAACATTCTCTTTTCCCTAAATGTACTTGACCTCAAAGTCATACTCACACAAGAACTCCATACATCACCTCTGCCTCACATTCAAGTTTGGCTGCATAAAGATATACTGTAAACTATGATGATCACTATATAGCTCAAACCAATGCCCTAAAAGAAAATGCCTCCACCTCACCAAGGCATGCACAACTGTGGCTAACTCTAGATCATGCATGGGATAGTTCAATTCATGATCCTTGAGTTTGTGAGACTCATAGGCAATCACGCAACCATCCTACATCAGAACTGCTCCTAAACCCTCTAATGAAGCATTTGTACACACAACAAAGTCACCGATAGGATCAAGAATTGCTAGACAAGGTGCACTATTTAACCACTCCTTAAGGTTCTAAAACGTTGCCTAACACTCCTCTGACTAAACAAACTTCTTCCCTTTCCTCTGAAGAGAAGTAATAGGATGAGCAATCCTCGAAAAACCCATAACAAAATGGCAATAATAGCCTGCCAAACCCATAAAACTACAAACATCAGAAACATTAGTAGGTGCAAGCCAATCCATAATAGCTTGGATCTTCAAAGGATCCACTACAATACCCTCTCCAGAAATGACATGACCCAAATACTTCACCTCTGTCCAAAAGAATTCACATTTTGACAAATTAGTATAAAGGTAATTTTCTCTCAGACACTGTAACAATTGATGCAAATGCTCCTCATGCTCCTCCATAGTCCTTGAATAAATCAAAATATCATCTAGAAATACAAGGACAAACCTATCGAGATAAGTGCAAAATACACCATTCATCAGGCTCATGAAGACCGAAGGTGTATTCGTCAACCCGAATGGTACAACTGTAAACTCATAATGGCCATAACAAGTGTGAAATGCTATTTTATGAATATCTGCCTCAAATATCTACAACTAATGGTATCCTGACTTAAGGTCAATTTTTTAAAATAGCTTAGCTCCCTTAATTTGGTCAAACAGATCATCAATCTAAGGCAAGGGGTACCTTTTCTTCACTGTTACCTTATTGAGCTATCGATAGTCTATACATAACCATAGAGATCCATCCTTCTTCACAAAGATCACAGGTGTTCCCCATGGAGAAACACTAGGTTGAATGAATCCCTTGGCTAACAACTCCTCCAACTGCAATCAAATCTCCTTAAGCTCCTGAGTAGTCATCTGTTATGGAGCTCGTGATATAGGCTTTGTGTCAGGAACAAGATCAATCCTGAAGTCAATGTCACACTTAGGTGGCATCCCCAGAATCTTGGAAGGAAAAACATCAGCATACTCTCTCAAAAGTGGGTGATCATCAAGAGATGTCTCTCAACTATTCTCCATCTCCAAGTCATTAACTATCACTGCAAAAAGTTGACAACCATGACGCATGCACCTCTTAAGCTACCTAACGGAGATCATATGTAGGGAAATAGGTCTTTGGATACCCACTACCTCCACCTCTCTACCAGAATCAACCACACATTTGATTGACTTATGCTGACAATCTATCACTACCTGATGAGCCTCTAACCAATCCATACCCAAAACTATATCATATGAACCAAGGGGTAAGATATGAAGATCTACTATGGTAGATAAAGGCGCAATCCTCAACTCACAACCATGCACTAGAGACTCAACTGCGACCTTATCCCGAGAAGCTAGCTCAACCTGCCACCTATCATCTCGCTTTGTTGCCACTAAACCACAATGCTCCACAAGAGAAGGAGAAATGAACAAATTAGAAGCACTGGAATCAAAGAGAACAAAGAAACCAATACCTCGCATAAAACTAGAAGTCTCCACCGCGGTACCCTGATGCTCTACCTGGTAGTTATCAACCACTGCAAAGACTCTGTGTGACCTACCTGCATCACCTACCATCGACTCTGTAGCCACTAGCCTATGTTCAAATCCTGAAGCATTCCTCTGAGGACACTATCTAGCAATATGGCCCTGTTGGCTGCAAGAGAAGCACCCTGTGCCTCTACCAAAACCACTACCACCCTGGAAGGCATTAGATTGCTAGAAACTGCCCCTACTCGCTACAAACTACATGCTCTGAATGGGTCAATCAACACGATCCTGCCTAGAACACTGCCAACTCTGGTTCTTCTTATTCTAAAATCTAGTACCTTGGTGAGGCTGAGAATTCTTCAATTTGGCCTGAGAGTATTGCTACTACTGTCCACCCCTTGAGGGTGCATGGTGTCATGTTGTCTGAGTATGACCACCATGAGAACTAAATCTTGCAAAAGGTACACTACCAATATGCACACCTGAATGCCCTCTAAGTGCCATAGTCAAATTCTCCTCCTCTAAATAGGCTTTCTCCATTGCTACCTCCATAGTCTTAGGTTCAAAGATACGAACCCCTCCACTAATTCAAACATTTAAGCCCCTAATAAAATGATGCACTAACATAGTCTCAACATCTTCGATGCCCACATACTACTTGAGCTCATAGAATCTACACTCATACTACTCGATTGACATGGCCATTTACCTCAGCTCATGGAACTCATCTACTTGATGTTACCTCCAATGATCCAACATGAACCAAGCTTTGAATCTCTCTAAGAATAGCTCCCAAGAAATAGTACTAATGTCTAAGTGCAACTTCTGCTCCTCTAAATGCCACCAAGTACAAGCAAACCCTCTGAGATGTAATATAGCACATCTAGCCTTGGTGTTACTGCCATATGGATGCATGGAGAAACACTTTCCTATATCCAATAACCAGGTCTCTACCTCTAAACCACTACTAGATCCATCAAAGGTGGGAGGGCGTGCCCTCAGAAGATCTCTTATATGACTAGCTAAAGTGGCCTCCTGCTCAGCTGTCAATTCTCTCCACCTAGGTGATCTCTCTCTTTTCCTAGGTTCTGGTTGATCTACCTGCTGTCCCCCTCTTGGCTGCTCTACCTCTTGTCTAGGGCCTAAATGGGCAAGGGCCTCCTCGAGTAGCTAACACAACTGGGCTCCCTCAGGCTGACCTTGTCCTTCCATATTCTGACCCCCACGCTCATGGGCACTCTCATGAGGAGAACTGGGAGGAGGGCCACTACCTCTCCCACAACCCCTACCTCTACCATGATCTCAACCTCTACATCTAGGCATCTACCTACAACACCAAAGGATAATTCATTACACACAGAGAGGGAAAAAATAGGGATGAAAGTTAATCTACAGAGTTTAAGCACTAAGTCACATAATGGGCTCAATTATAACTAGATTACCTAGTGTTTAAACCTGGCTCTAATACCAAATGTGATGCCCCGTCATGCAACCCTAGAGAGTTAGGCTAACTGGCCAAAAAAATTACGATTATTTTTTAACAATTAATTGCCATAATCACTAGATCAAATAATAGTAATAACAATATCAACTAACATCTCTAGGGGCATAACTGCTTCAGAAAAAACATAGATTCTTAACAACACATTACACCACACAAATTTATATTCAATTTGATACAATATAAGAAGAATACATTTTTCATTTACAAGATATGAACAAGTACAGATGAGATCAAATGTAGGATTACATAATTATAGGCTTCCTAACTGATTTCATCAATTTACAATATACATCAAGATTATACAATTCTAAAAGTATAATACAAATCTGATAATGCAAGAACAAGTTTGGAACTGGGAAAACACCTCTGCCATGACCACAAACCAAGATGCCCAAGAAAACCAATGAATTAAGCTCTTCCACTCGACCATGTCGAACCCTGAGGTCCACCCCCCGAGCTAGGAGATAACGATGAGGTTCCACTAAGTCAAAAATCAAAAGGTACATATAAGTAAATACAAACTCAACACATATCAATAAAGGCTAAGTAATACTCCAAAGGCAATAACAAAAAGGTAACATAAAGGAAGTAACTAAGCTATAGTAGGGAGAGTGTCATCGCATGGTCCTAGCATGGGTTATCTAGGCTATCTCTCTCTAGAAACTGACCCCCATCTATGGTTATCCTGGCAGCCTCTCTCTAGGCATTGGCCCCATAGAGTGACACATGTGGAACCGACACATCCTCTCATGGAGACAATGAGGTCGATCATGCCAACCAAGCCTTCTCATCCCATCCTTAGCCTATGAAAGCACTAATGGCATGGGTGAGGCATCATACTTATCTTGTTATGTGATTAACTACCCAACCCACCTAGGTTAATTATTATGTTATCACTTAATTTTAACTTCCATGGGGTTATCTAGGCAACCACTTTGGCCACAAGCCCCACTTTGAAAGCCACTCTCCTACATGCAACTAGTACTCCTAGCCAAACACACAAAAACCACCAATTTGACAAACATGACAAACAAAACACTGCAAGGCATCCGTCCTCTTACATACCAAAGAAATACAAGGAAACTCAATTACAAAATTCAAAATTAAAAACAACAATTTTTCCCTGATACCACATCAAGACCTAACACCAAAGAATGACATCTTAAGTGAATCCATGCCACAATGATACATTGGACTCTAAGGTAATCTAGCCTCTGGAGCTATATAATTTCGACACAAACACCCATAGTCAAATCTCCATTCTATGATATTGACTATAACATCCCACAAGAAACATCCCTTAACACATAAGATTACAAAATACAACTGCAAAATTCAAAACCCACTTTAAGTGCAATGGCCTAATTTATTCAATAATATTCGACATATATGATTGACAATGAATTCTACAAGAAGAAAATATATAATATTCAAGGATAAAACTCAATTATTAACCCACCTTCCAAACTTATTTAAAAACATTAAATCATGGATTTCAAATGATATTTTAAATCTCTCTCTAGAAAAGAAAATAATAATTTTATAATGATAGTAATGTTACAATTTAAATTCCTAATATTATCCCATTTTTCAATAGTATCTCACATCTATTATTATTTTCTAAAAAAAACAAATTTTATAATGCACAAAGGAAATAATTTAAGTTAGATAAATATAAGATACAACTATTAAATGAATGTCTCTATTTGCACATTTTTTTTAAATATAACTCTTATGGCACTAGACTAAAGCACTTTTAATTAAGAATACTAGTAATAAATATTAAATGACTTATTGAAGAGTTTTTTTTATATATAACACTTATAAATTGATAAACCTAGACTAATATAATACTCAAAAAGAAAACAAATCTTATACTAATTCACTCTGACTTTCTAAAATAGACACAATGTTTATTATACGGAAAGAAGGTAAGGAAATTAGTTTTCTTACTAAATCCACTAGTCCTGTAAGATTCTAAAAGCATAGATTTCTACGCCCTAACTTAGCAAGTGGTAATGCATTTAGATGGAGGTAAGGATACATTCGATCCAGATCTAAGGAGGAAGACTAAAACGTAGAATGGAATGAACACTCATGGGTTGAAGATAGCATAGAATAAGAGTGGGATAGGCATGCTCAGACGATAAGGAAAGATGAACTAACAACTCTAATGTCATAAAATGAATGAGCAACAAATTCACCAGACATCCAATGCCAAGGCAGAGGTAGGAACCGGGTATGGTAGAGAAGTTTCCAGGCAAAGATAAAGTCTAATAGAATCTTTAATTTACAAATGTAGATAGCAGTTTGACAACCATTCAACTCAGAGATCAATGCTTCATAGTGGGGTTTCTCCCCCCAGCAAGTGATTCAAAACCAACGGCCTGAAGGTGAAAAAGAAACAAAGAAGAACAAACTAACATTGGAGAATAGAAACAAGAATGTTCAAGAGTATAAATGAATTTCAAATATGAAATTTGTAGGAAAAGTTCAAGAAGCCATAGCCGATCACTCCTAGCAGCTCGTTTGGTTTTTTTTATTAAAATTTTTTGTTGCCAAGACACAAAATGAGGCCGCCCTACAAATAATGACAGCATAATAATTAAAACTTCAGGGTTAACTTTATTCTACAAATCTATGATTTGGAAATATGGTTGATAGTTTAGCCAAATCACTCTATAGGGCTGAGTAGTATTGAAAGAATTGTAGATTGCCATGACAGATGAGTTTGCATTAGTATGGAGGACACACAAGGAGATAAATGATTTTCCTAAAGATAACATATCACAATAGGAAGAATGCAACAACAATTATGATTTTCTAGGTTCAACACTCAGCTAAAGGATTCTAGTATGGTTAGATGGAAGGTAAAATTAATAGGTCAAATACACCCCCAAGAATACATATTCAAAAGGTGACAAGAGATAATGGGAGCAATAAGAACACTTTTTCAAAACATCATTGAAACTCATTCAAAGATATAGAAAACATACCTGAAATTTGATCCAAAGCTTCAAAATCCTCAGCTCCCAAAATCCTTCAGCTTCTCCACAAAGTTTTCTTTTTCCCAAATTTTGTCTCCCTCCTCATAGGAAAACTCCCTCCACAAATACTCCCATCATCCAAAAATAGACCTAATTCCATTAATTTCCTACTCCCGTATCCAACATGGAGAATCCACTAACTCTCTAAAATTTGAATGCAATAAAATTTTCTTCCTTAGAGAGATATTTTCTAAGTCAAAAATTTTAATACGACAACTCAGTTGGAAATAATTTATTAACTAATAATATTTTTCAAACTAACCACATACTAATATAACAATTAAAATAATATTAATGAATTATGACTAATATTCTTATTACAATTATTAAAATTATTAATTTAATCTTTATTAAAATCAATTAAACAATATTCTAAATTTTTACCTTATAAAATAATGACTAAATAAATACTATTATACATATTTTACTATTAATATTATTATTATAATGATAAATGTATTTCCAACAAATGCACACATAGACTTTAACTGAAGACAAAGACTGACGTAGTGAACCCCATGCTATCTCCCATCCACATTATCCATTGGAGTAAAGGCACGCTCAGACCTGCTAAGTTAGGTGGAGTCAATGCCTAGTACCTGCAACCTACATCAAAATGATATGTTGTATACAAGCATATGCATATATAACAACACACGGAGTCAGGGAGTCGTAGCATAGTAGGGTGCTCATAATGAGTAGTACTACACTGTCCCTACTTTGATAGCATGACAATAAACATAACATCTCTATCAATTAGGTATACATAAAGCATGATAACACTACTCTGCATAATCAACTAACCATCAATTGATCATGTCAAACACCTCATAAACTATGATATCAATAATGTCATCATAACAAATGTCAACAACTACATTAGTAATCCATAATCCAAAATGAGCATAATAAGCATAAACAATAAGTCTATCATCCACATGTCTCAAAACTATCTAAGAGTAATTGAAATACTGCCAACCATCAAAAGCCAAAAATGAGGGGCATTATAGTGATTCCCCTTATTTCAAATATACTCCATAGTTGAGTATTCTTGTTTAGAGAAACATAGGAAACTGGTTCGACCCTTAAGAGATGACCCCCCATTTTCACAGAAGCAGGAAAGCTTAACAAATTGCAGAGAAAAGCTCAAAAGCAAACCTTTAGCCCCTAATGATTCCCATTGCAAATATTAATGTGTGGAATAATGAATTCTTTACCACCTTTGATGGTATGAGAATCATTAACACAACACATTTGAAGCAACCAAATCACACAAGTGATGTAAGGAAGGTACTCATTGCAACTTACCTTATTAAACCATCTGTCATTATGGAGATAGACCCAGAGATCCATATTTCTGAAGATTTTGAATATGATCAAAGTAATCATATTTAAACAATGAGATTTATTATTTCCTTTTTTAATTAGAAATGATGATTTCAACTTCCCTTGGGAGATTTTTAACATCCAAACAATACCACCAATCATTAAACCATAACCCATGATTTGTAATATTATCAGCAACCATGTTGTCTCCCCAGAAAAATATGTTGAATTGTTAAACAAATAATACTCCTGAAAGAACTCCTTATGTCTTCAACATAATGCTTGATTTTCCATGGAGGGTTACAGGTATTCTTAACAAGATCTATTATTAACTTACAGTCCCCCTCAATTTCAACATGTTGAAAGTTATAATGTTGGATCTTCTTAATACCATACCATAAGGTGCATACACTTCAGCAATATTATTCATTGCCTACCCAATCCCTTTAGTGTAGCTTTCAATCAGACCTCCTTTATCATCCCTTATAACACCTCCTATAGTATAAGGCCCAAGGTTCCCTTTAGAACAACCATCACAATTTAGTTTAACTCATTCTAGTGGAGGACATCTCAATGTTGTGTGCCTTCTTACATAGTCTTTCTGCCAATCAATGTTGTTAAGGTCATAGGAGATACCCTAATTCTTACAAACTATCAACTCTAAAGATGAAGGGAGATTTTTGGACTTCCCAATTTTGGCCACATTAATATTTCTTGAACATCACAACTAATAGACTGAAAAACCTTCTGAATATTGGAAGAAGTTTCCCTAAAAATTCTATTGTTGTGCTCCTTCCATATACCCCACACAATATGAAGAGGAATTTAATTCCAAAGTTCCTTTATGACAAGATGATTAAAGGGGGGGAAACTAGTTTAGGCAAGCACCAAAGAAGCAAACCCTTCTATCATAACCTATTGAACTTCAAATTTTTGAAAATTCATCTCCCAAATTTCCCTTATGAAACTAAAATGGAGCAGCAAATAATTGATAGATTCTTCAGCAACACAACATAATTGGCATCTATTAGGGAGTTGAAAACATCTTATTAAGTTATCAAGAGTAAGAAACTTATTATGGTTAATTGTCCACCAGAAGAAGTTAAGTTTAGGAATAATTTTGTGGTTCCAAACCAATCTCCAATCAATATTTTCTTGAATAGTATTTTCAATCATGGAATAAGATGAGGCAATAGTAAAATTCATAGAAGTATGAAGAGACCAAACAAGATCATCCTCCCTAGAGGCCTTGAAAAAATGATAGCTACCCAAGAAATTATTAAATTGAACAACAATAACCTCCATACCATTCAAATGTTCAGAGTAATCAAGGAAGTTCTTCCAAAGAGGTTCATGACCCACAAAAGAAACATAATCATGTAAAGAATGACCAAAGAGTCTCATAAAAGTAAGAACATAAAATTGAGGATGAGAAGATAAAGGGGAGTTGTCTTTCTAAATATCATTCCAAAAATGAACTATGTGACCATTAACAACCCTCCATCTTATACCATAATTAAGGATCCCGCTCACTTTCTATAAAGCATTCTAGATAATAGAACTAGTAGGCAAACTAGAGCTATGAAGAAAACTAAACTAATCATTATTATGAAGATATTTTGCTTTGACAATAGTAACCCAATATTTATCATCATTTAGAAGACTCCATCCAATTTTGGCCAAAAGGGCTTTGTTGAAATTATGAAGTTTTCTAATACCCAATACTCCATTATTTTTACTTTTGCAAATAGTTTCCCAATTAATAAGGGCCAATATTTTCCTCTCCTCCATGCCCATCCATAGACACCTTTTGTGAATTTGTTCAATTTTTTCAGCCATACAAGCAGAGATTCTAAAAAAAGAGAGATATTAAACTAAGATAATCTATAAAGAGGCCTTAAGAAGCTAATATTTTCTAGCCTAACTTAACAATTTACTTTTCCATCCATCCATTTTTTTTGGATTCTCTCCACAATACCAAACCAAAAGTTATTATTGAGTTTCTTAGTAGAAAGAGGTAGACCAAGGTAAGTAGCCAGAAGACAAGCTTTTTGACACCCCAAAATACCAACAATTTTGTTTTTAAGAGCTTCAAAAGTATTAAAAAAGTAAAGCTTACTCTTATCATAATTTATGTGTTGACTAGAAACCTCAACATACTCATTTAATAAGATTTTCCATTTCTTGGATTCAAGAATAGAAGAGGCTCCAAAGATAATAGTTTCATCAACAAATTGTAGATGAGAGGAGAGGGAGACCAAAAAAATTTATTTAAGACCAATCAGGTTTCCAGAGTTTATCAACTTGGTAATATTTCTTCCTAGAACCTCAGCCACCAATATAAAGAGATAATGAGAGATGGGCTCACCTTGTCTCAAACCTCTACCTTTGTTAAAAAATCCCCTAGGGGCTCCATTGATCAACATAGATTACTATGGAGTGGTAACACATTCCTTAATAAGTTTAAGGATTTTTCCTTTGAACCCAATTTTTTGAAGAACAACAAAAAGGAAAGACCAAGAAACTCTATCATAAGCTTTAGAAATATCAAGCTTAAGAACCATAACTTATCTTCTATTGTTATCCATAGAATGAAGAATCTCATGGGTAGCCAAAATAGCATTCAGAATCTATCTATCAGGAATAAAACCTTTCTGATTCTAAGAAATAAGATCTTGCAAGAACAGTTTGATTCTATAGAAAATAAGTTTAGAAAAGATTTTGTTGATAGTGTTGCATAAACTTATCAGTCTATAGTCACTTAAAGTAATAGCATCACCTTTTTTGGGAATCAAAACAATAAAGTTGGGATTAAATTGCTTCAAGATCTATCTAGATTTGAAAAGTCTCTAGCAGTAGTAGTTAAATCTTGTCCTACTATATCCCAAAACTCTTAAAAGAAAGTAGGGGAAAAGCATCAAGGTCTAGAGCTTTAAAAGGCCCAAAATAGAAAAAAGAAACACACAATTCTTCATCCAAAATACTTTTAACCAACTCAGCATTGTTAGAATCAGAAAGCACAATAAGAATAACCTCCAAAAGATGATTAACTCAGGATTACCCTCATAACCTTGCAAAATATTTTTTTAAAAAATAGTAGCAACATTTCCAATATGATCATCATCAGTAATAATAGTACCATTAGCCTGCTATAACTTATTAATAGAGTTTCTCTTCCTATGTTTGAGATTAGACTGATGAAAAAAATTATTGTTCCTATCTCCCTCACTAAAGCATTAAACTCTAGACTTTTTTTTCTAGAAAGTTTCTTCTCTCAAAACAAGTCTATGTGATTCTTCCCTAAAATTTATCTCCTATTGACAAGTTTCAAAATCATGGACTCCTTCTGCCATTATGTCCTTTATTTCTTTGAGTTTTAAGGAGATTTTCTCTTTGTGCTAGAATATGTTTCCAAAAGTGAATATATTCCATCCTCTAACCTTATTTTTAACTAACTTAACTTTTAGGGCAAGAAAAAACATAGCAGTATCTTTTACTGACATATTCCATTATTCCTCAACAAGATCTCTAAAATCAAGGTGAGAATCCCACATAATTTAATACTTGAAAGGGTAAGGAGCTTTCCTATGGTGAAGATTCCAATGGAATGAGAGAGGATTATGATCCAAACCTACCCTTGGAAGGGTGGAATAGTTCAGATTAGAAAGGATATTCCAAGAATTAGATATAAGAAATTTGTCTAACTTAACCTAGATGAGATTGTTTACCATTCTTCTATTAGACCAGGAAAACAAAGTAACATCAATATCCACATTAATCAAGCCAATGGAGGAAAGGAAGCTAGCCAAATCCACCATACTATTTGAGTAATCTTCCAATTCTTAAGGTGATTATGGTGATTAAGTAGTTGATGTGACAAGAAGGTGACCTAGTGTCAACCCTTCTATCTTGAACCATTTGGTTTGATGGATTTTTGAAAGGTCTCAAGATGAGTCCCTTGTGTAACTCGTTGCACAATTCCACAATTTTGGTCATAATGAAATTGAAAGATTTTTGTTATAGAATGCAATAATTCTAGGTGTTGAATCGAATAAGGATTCACACACCTTGGTTTAGGGTAATGAATGCAAGTAGCCACTTGAATTGTTATCTTGGAAGAGGTTGGGACTGAAAGTAGGCGTTGGGAATTTGAGTTTGATTTGTGAGTATGGGTAAGCTTGGTATTTAGTGGAGAAGTGTTGTGGATGACACATGTGATTGACATAGATATTCCCATTGGAATGTTTATTTGGGTGTGCTATTAGAGGAAAAAGTATTGAGATCCCTACTTACCTTTAAATTCTTATTCATGTACCTGATCCTCCTAGGTACTAGGCTTGTACTTCTATCTTTATTTGATCCTTTGAATCGCATGAGGTTATGGGCATTATTAGGACAATGGCCTTGGAATTTTGAGTTTAAATTGGGAACACTTTGGTTGGTATTTTCCAATGTTATCTCATGGAATTTTTGCCTAGATAGTTGACGTGATGTTAGTCACAACTAGGGTTGGTATGGAATGGCTCCCACTCTAGTATCTTGGTATCTTAAGCGAGATTAGTTGTTGTATGTATGAAATGCTTTGTGTGTTTGAAAGTTATAGAAGTAAGTTGGAGATTTTAAGATTGTGTTTGGTAGTGTCCATGAAGGTGTTGGTATGTGTTCCTTGCTAGGAAGAACGGAAGGCACTTTTACGAATGTGACTCTTTAGGATATGTGACTTTTGGCAATCATTTCCAAGCATGTCCTAGTTTGCATAGAACATGTGGGTGTTTGTTTTGATGAGATGTTTCATGGTCTTAGTCTCAAGTGTGACCACTATTCCTCTTCTCCCTTTTGTGACTATGTTATATACATACATGATGTGGTAATGCGCAATTTTGGTAAAATTGTTGAAGATAATTATTTATTTATTGATGAAATTATATTGATTGCAAAACTAGCAATATTGAAATTATTTTCTTGAGCTACTTAGCCAATTTACTTTCTTATAGTCTTTTTACGTCAAGGACTCATTTAGTCGTATTTTGATTCAAATCTTGAATGTTGAATTTTGGCACCACTTTTGAATTGATTTATCTTTTGAATTTTATTCTTTTGAATTTTAATCATTAAATTTGATTTAAAAGCTTATCTTTTGCAAGCTTATTATTTTGAGGATTTTCTCATTATTGCTAGTCTTGGTACATGTGTAGTGATGTAACTTATGTGATCTACCCTACCCATAAGGGGTATTGGGTGAGAGGAAAATGGAATAGTTGATTTTCGTTGATATCGTAAGATTGAGAATTGTAATCGAGTCGGTAAAGGTTGGTTAGAATTCCTTTTTGTCCTTGAGTCTAGTCAAGTATTCCTCTTGAACCTTCCTTTTCAAGAGGCTAAAATTTATAATCTAACAATAGAAGAGTGCTAGAAAAGTTTAAGGAGTGGTCATGATGGGAGACGCTGAGATCATCCTATTGTTATGTAGACCCACTATCCTTGTGATATTGATTCCTTTGTGTTGAAAGCCTTATGAATTATTCTATCAATTAGAAGTTGACTCTAGAGTTATTTAGAGATGTGGGTTTTTTATTTCTCGCTCATGACGTTTAGTAATGCTCGAACATGTGTTGGCTCCTATCAATTCCTACAAGTTCCACCTTGGTAGTAAAGTAAAATCCTATTGTTAGAGAAGGCAGTCAAAACTTGTGAGTCTTGTGCGTAGTGCATGGAATCTAAAGTGTTATAACTTAGTATCAGTGGTTTGTTGAGATAAAAGCATGTTTGGGGATACGATTGGTTTTGATAATTGTGACTAGCTGGATTGCCCAAAATTCCTATTGGTTGTATATACTTTAGTCAAGTTAATTTCAGATGGCTAAGGGAGGTTAGGAATATGGTAAACTTAATTAGTGATAACAATGGTCTTTAGTGGTTCTAACCTTCTTTGGTGTGGCTTCATCTTTTATGACCTTATAATACATGATGATCTATCTTAAGGCATCTAATGCCCTTGTTTTTTTGGAAACACTAGTAAAAAATTTTGGTGAATGTGTTGTTTTTAGATACTTGAATTCTCCTAATTAGAGGAGGTTATCATGTCTAAATTAAATGTTAAGTGATTACTTTATTAAGTATCTAATTTATTTTCTTACCATTGATTTATAAACCATGTTGAGTTCACCGTCATATTGGCATGGCTTGAAGGTGGATTGATCTACCTTAGCTCCATGTTAACTTCAGGGAGGAAGTTTAGCTCTAGGGGGAGGATGTGAGGCCCACCCTTGTGTGACAAGTTTAGTTGCACTACTAGACCTAATTGTATTGCTTCACCCAGACTTAGGATATGGGATATGGTATTGTGACCTTGTCCAATAAATGATATGGTATTATTATGGATCTAATTATAAGGTAGCTGTGTATGATTTGAGTATGTGTAGGAGATGTATGCCTTAATTTAGATTGATATAATATCACTTAATTGTATTTTTAAATGATCCTTAGTGAATTAATGTGAGGCCACCTTTGTTACACCTCTTGATTCAACTTATTATACTTGTTACCTGGATTCATATTTTTGATGCTAGAGATTATTGGGGACTATTGCTCCCATCCATGAGACTTTTGATGGCATTATTTTGTGATTGGAGTAGATATATGTGTTGATATATTATTGATGTATCTATACATACTTAGGTTATATTTGGCTTTTATTTGATAATAAATGTCTTGAAATTACATGATACAAATGAATTTAAAGAATGAGCTATATTGAGTAAATGGATTAGTATATTGATTTACGTTCTACATGATTCGGACTATGTCGATTTGAAAGAGAGTTGATTTGAAAATATAGTAGATTATACCATGTCTTATAGAATTGACCTAATTGAAATATATGAACTTGTGCAACATCATGTGTGTGTAATTTGAGTTGCTTCGGCTATGATATACATTGGACTATTTATGTGTGTAAGTGTGCAGGTTAATTTCATGGCCAATGGAAATTGGAGGCTCACAAGTAAACCCAGTTAATAATCCTCGTGATGCCTACCTAGTTCCTAAGGTGGACTAAAGTTATATTTTGTTTGAGAATTAATGTTAATGTGTTAATTATTTGTTTTGGTTTTATTTGAGTCTCCTAAGGTTGACTTAGTGTGAGGTGGATGATGAGTGTCATCCATGTGTCCATTTTCGTTCATGGGTTTTCGGGGCTACTTAAATGTTGATATTTGAGCTTTATTATATTTATTTCATGTGTTTTGGGGCCCTAGGTCAAGTAACTATGGGTTTAGGTACCTTATAGACCTCAAATCATGAGTTTTTACTCATATTTGACCACTCCATTTGACCCTAGGAGTTAGGTGACGAATTAGGGTTTTGGGATGAGGGTTGGGTAACTTGTCACATCCCAATCTCACTACCTTAGGTTCATGTAAGGGATTGGAGGAATCCCAAAGGCCTCACATGTATGATTATACATTGTAAGAGCCTTTGAGAATAGAACCCCAACTACTCCCCTTTCCCCCATGTCTCACATAAGTGTGAGGACAAGTGTGGGGAGATGTGCTCTTGAGGAGGAATGAAAGGATGACAAGTGCCACCTCCCTACTTATCAATATATCACACATGTGGGGAGAGTACTTGAGAGAGTGAATGAGAATGTGAACATTTTTTTAGATCTATTTATTTACCTCTTGTTGAGGTGAGAAGGTTTCTTCTTTTTGGTTTTTGGTTTTGGGATTTTTGGAAGGGATTTTGGCTTGTAGAGAAGGTTTTGGAGCTAAGGAGATCTTGAAGCAGCTCTTAGGAGGCTTGTTGAAATACACTAGACAATTGAGAGGGGGGGGGGTGAATCAATTGTCCTAAACTTTGAAAAACTATGAACATCAACACTTCAAACACTTATTTACTGTAATTTAGATTTGATCATGAAAGCATGAAATAAGAAGCTCAACACAATAACATAATCAACACATGAGACACCAAATTTTTATGTGGAATACCATATAAGGGAAAAACTATGGTGGGTGTTAGTCCACAAGATATATAAGTTATAGAAATACCAAAAAATAGAGGCTCACTACCTTAGGGCTCACTACCCGAATTGCTCACTGCAAATGTTGAGGCTCACTGCTAAGAATGGATCACTGCTAAGGATGGCTCACTGAAAAGAGGTGGGTCATTGCCAAAAGATGATGAACTGATTTGGTAGCATCTACTCTATGCTTGTGTTCAGTTACATTAAAGCACAATATAACTCCTTTGCTCTACTCTATTACACCTTCACACTTATCTTCTCATTTTTCCACACACACAATTTTCAAAATTACATTACAAGTCTTTATACAATTCTTCAACCTTGGAATGTACATCAAGGTTGGCAATACATTCATCAACCATTGGAAAAATCTCCAAGGTCAGCATTACAAAAACATACATAGAAATAAGACATGACCTAATACAAAAATTCTCTAAGGGAAAGATGTAAAGATGTATGTTGATCATGCCACACCTTAGCTGGGACTCAAACATAATCCTTCACGCTACAACATGCTTCCACAATCTTCAAAACATCTCCGCAAATAATGAAATCAACCAAGTTGGCCAAGACTAGTGAGAACACTAAGTCTTCTAAGAACATTCTTCATCCATGATCCAACTTTCTCTTTGTGGACCAATCCAAGGGTAGGAACAAGATTAGGAGACATCCACAAGTACATTGAAATCATCAGGAAACAACCACACAAATTCTAACCACTCTGCCAAGAAAATTCTTCAAACCGAAGCACATAAACAACAGAGCCAACTACTGTCATAGGGAAAAGATCACTTGCAGACCACCAAATCATGAACCATTGAAGTTGAAGGCACTTAACATCATCTTAGACTTAACTCTAGAACCACATATAGAAATACTTCAATGCGGAGCATAACACTTTCTCCCTGTCACCACCAAACATATAGGAAAAGCAGTTTTCACTCTGGTGAACATAACTCACTCAAGTCTTCATACCAGAGGCTCAAACTTGGAATATAACATCTTCAAATAGACTTCTAAATAACTTCCAATCTGTAGACAAAGATATTCATTCTATAGGAAATGTAGAACAATCTTCTAGACTGTTCTTCTGTATGCAATACACTATTTCCACTACAACTCACTATTTCTACTGGATGAGCTAATTTTCTCAATATCCTCAGCATCAGAATCAATTACATAGGTAAGTAAAAAGCATCTAACTCATTACAATAAAGTAACAAGATAAGAGCACAGTTGACATCAATGACAACACAGATATGTTGACATCAATGACAACACTGGTTAGGCACATACTTGCAACAAAGCTTCCTCAATCATCTTCACTACTTGAAGCTTGAGAGGTAGGCTCTCAAGGCTTCAAGCTCTCTTTTTATATTACATTTTTACTTCATGTATTTTTGAAAGGATTTTTGTATATTTTATGTCGTTGTGTTGGGTTTATGGGTTGTTGGCATGAGCTCTCCATGTGAGGGAGCTTTCCCTATATGGGGTTGAGAGAGGAGTGAACCTCCTCGGGGAAATTCACTCTTTGTTAAGAATATTTGGAAGACATTGGCCTTGTTCTTGGTGGTTTTTTTGGTGTAAGTTGGGATAGGAAAGAGTACCTTGTTACCTTGGTATTTTGATTATCATTTGGTTGACAAGAGTGCTCTTGTATAATTTGGTGTTACAAGTGGTTTCAGATAGCAAGAGCCTATGTAGTATTGAAATATGATTTTGGGTATTTTGGTGGTTCATGAGTCTTTCCCCTTGAGTTAGAGAAGTCCACTCTCTCCCCCTTTGGAATCCATATTTATGGATTTGGTATGTTAAAGATCCCTTAGGTTGGGTGTTGTGTTTATTGTGAGTGTGTTTACATCCCCTTGTGTATGAGATTGAAACCAGGTTACATGTAGGCCTCCTAGCTTGGGGATTGCTTAAAAGAAAGCCTAAGGTTGGGAGGTGAGCTCTTCTTTCGTATTGGGAGTGTTTTGTTGTCTATTTACAAGATTCATGGCTAAGAAGAAAGGAAAGGAGTAGGGACTCTTTTTATTAGCTAATGTTTTGGAGCTTATTATTGTTGTAAAAACCATGTAAAAAGCCTAAGCCATTGAGATTTGTAAATGGGATGGGAATATTTAGAGAGTTGGTTAAAACCTCCCATGTACATGTTTCAATGTATGTATTCATTCGATTGCAAAGTTGTGATATTTAAGAAACAAATATATGAAATAGTGGAATTTTTCTTTACACCTTATTATCATTATTGAGTTACATATGAACTAGACAAAGATAAAAAAATGTTAAATTTTATAGTATGATGAGAGAAAAAATGTTTTGTATGCTCTCTCTCTCTTTCTCTAACTAAATATTAAGTAGGGAAAGGAAAATATTACCCTTAGTGTGTTTAGAAAACATGCTTCTCTTTTAACTTTAAAAGACCTATAAGTTGTTTAGAGAACAAAGGTGTTTTACTTCAAAATTTTGTTAAGAACAAATAAATACTCTTATTATAAAACCCTAGATATAAGAACTATGTTATATTATTATATTAAAGTTAGAGTGAGTGTGTGTGTGTGTGTGTGTGTGTGTGTGTGTGTGTGTGTGTGTGTGTGTGTGTGTGTGTGTGTGTGTGTGTGTGTGTGTGTGTGTAATTTACTATACTAAAATATGACCAAGCTAAAGTTAAGATATGTGTGTGTGTGTGTGTGTGTGTGTGTGTGTGTGTGTGTGTGTGTGTTGAGTTGTTTATTAATATAATAAAAGGAAACACTTTTTTTGGGAGACACTGTAGTGCCCCTCCGTTTTCACTTTGGTTGTGTCAAGTATGTTTGACATTTGGTTATTTGGTTTGGATTGTTCATTTGATGCTATTGGTTAATCATGGCATTAAAATAATATTAGTAGTCATTAAAACATTTTTGATAATTAAATAAATAGAAATGCCTTTATGCAAATTTAGTGCTGAAAATTTAAAAGGGTAAACCCAAATTTATAAATTATTATTTTAGGCCCCTATATTATTTATAGCACTATAGTTTATTAGCTATATTAATTTGTTACATTTTCTAGAGGTTATTTTATATTATTGGTGAGTGAAACCTTATTTTATATAAGGAAACCTAATAAAATATAATGTTATTAAATATTACTTTAGGATACCTAATTATAATTGATTGAGGACAAGCAATCTTGAGTGGGGAGGGTTGTCATGTCCCTATAATGATTTATAATTGAATTGTTTATTTAAATAATAAGTTAGCCTTATATAAACTAAATATATAATATATTTATTTAAAATTTAATATATAATATTAATTATTTAATATAATTTAAATATTATAAAATATATGAAATATATATATTTATATTTTAATTAACTAGATATATTATAAATATAAATATTTTAATATAATATTTATGTGAGTAATTAATAAGATATATTATTATACATAAAAATAAATATTATGAAGAGTCTTACCTATTAAAGTTAGAAAGTAAAGTAATTTAGAAAGTAAAGTAATTTGGAATAAGACAAAGTAATACGGTTAAACAAAAGGTTAAATTCAAAATAAAATCATATAAAAATAAAAGTCTAATAAGACAAACATTATCCCACCATATTATATGCTTGGAAATAAAATAAAATAAAAGAGCTCCCGTACTTAATAACAAAAGTATTTATTTATACTATATATATTATATAAATAATGTACTTTAAAAAGATTAAGGGGAGGTCAAAAGAAGATATTTATAAGTGCAGCACATTAATAAATAATATATTATGAATATATCTAATAATATAAATACAAATATTATTATTATTATTATCTTATATTGTAATATAAATATAAATAATATATCATTTATTATAATGATATAATATAAATATAAATAAGGTAAATAAATAATAATAAATATCTTTTAACTTATCCTCTTATGATAAGGGAGTTACATATGGTTAGAACTAGTTTTACCACAAAAGGGAATTAATATAAAGTAATAAAAATAATAAGAGACATACCTCTTCGAACATATCCCTTGAAAGGGAAATAAATAAAGGTTGTGAGATAGAAGGAAATGATCATCGAAAGAATGAAGGAATAAAAAAAAAAAAAAAAACAGCTGTGAATTCAATAAAGGTAATAAAGAAGAAACATCATTTGAATTTATCAAAGACACAACAAGAAAATATCACAAGGAAGACACAAGGGCAGCCAAGGAAAAGGATCATGGCGAGAAAATATAAAAAGAGTATGGGATAAATACATATATTTAGATCTGCATTTTATAACAGTAATATAATAAAGACTATATTACTGCAGCATAGGTAAGGAATCCCAGGTAAAGCAGGTAAGTAAGTATTTATATTTACTTATTCAATTTATGATTTGTAAGAATTTATAATTACTTGTTCAATTTATAACTTGAAAGATATAAATAATAAGGTTATTAAGTAGAAATTGATATATGTGATATATA
Organism: Cunninghamia lanceolata; assembly: GCA_027924645.1. Taxonomy (NCBI): domain Eukaryota; kingdom Viridiplantae; phylum Streptophyta; class Pinopsida; order Cupressales; family Cupressaceae; genus Cunninghamia; species Cunninghamia lanceolata. The sequence goes on from BSBN01001492.1 coordinate 30,679, forward strand.
CATTTATGTCTGAAATTTATATTTTAAATATGTATCTTGTATGATTTGAATTCATAAGTTGTTAATAAAATGACGTATGAGAGGTAACAAGTATGTATATGTATAGATGAAGATTAATTAAGGCCTTAGGGTAAAACCTAGGGAGAATGCTCTAGGATACAACCTAAAGATTAATGAAGGCTTTAGGGTAAAACCTAAAGATTAATAAAGGCATGAATTCCTAAGGGTAGGTACGAGACTTCCTAATTAACCACCTAACACTAAGAAGGTGGGGTAGATAGTTATGGTAGGTATTGATCATTCCATGGGAATGGGCCTTGATTGATGAATCAAGGATATTATGGGCCTTGATTGACGAATCAAGGATATTACTATGGACCTTCGATTTAAGTATCGAAGGAATGGGCCTTAGTTGATGAACTAAGGAATTATAGGCCTTAGTTGACGAACTAAGGAATTATGGGCATTGGTTGACAAACTAAGGAATAATATTAATGGACCCATAGGATTGAGATGACATCACCTACCTAACAAATCTCCTCTCACAAGGTGGAAGGTGAGGTTAATAAGAGGCCTAAGGATTATCTCACCTAAGGAGAATCATGATGTATGGAAAAATGAAATTATGAAATGGCAAATAGTATATGGTTATGTTTATGATTATCATCAAGATTAAAAGGAAATAAAAAATGGAATACTAATGTTCTCTTTTGGTAAGTTGAAATTATTTGCAAGGGTGTGAAAATTTTGGCTTGCTAGAAGGGGACATTACAGACACAAGACAGGGCGAAGCCCTAACCCTACGTCCTTGTTTCTTGGTGGCAAGAGTGGGAGTGGTCAGGGAGCTCAACCCACAATGCCCATGGGCACTAAGGGGTGGGGCTCCACACCGCTCCCACAATGGGACTACACACTATAGACACTCAAAATTGACCTAGTTATCATTAGTATCAAATATTGCATTATTTATAATTTGTGTTTGTCTAACACACTTGAGCAATTTATCTATTTTCTCTAAACCATCTATTTCTTCTATTAATTAAATAAATTTATATTTATTTATTTAATTAATTCATTATCTATTTCCTCTAATTTATAATTAAATAATCTTTAATTATTTAATTATCTCTTCATTCTATCTATTTTGATTAAATAAATCTTATTTATTTAATTAAAAATCCTTTCATAATCCCACTTTCTAATTAATTAAATAAATTTTATTTATTTAATTAATTTTTCTTATCATTTATCTTCATGAGCGGACGTGTGTGCCTCTTTTATTTAAAAAAACATGTGTGTTACTACATCTTTTATTTAATATCTCACACATGTACTTTTTATGTACACATTCACATATGTAGTATTGTTTTATGTACACTGTTAAGGGAAAATTGGATTCAAATGAATAATCAATATAATATATCAATAATACCCAAAACTCAATGAAATACAGAAACAAAGAGATCAATCAAACAAAAGAACTTCAAAAACCTTTGCAAACCTCAAAAATTCATAGCTTCCGTTGGTTGCCTATCTCAATCAATCTTGCATGTATGAATAAGGCCCTCAGAAGGTGCACTTCCTTGCTATTCCAAGATTGTCAATGGAGAATGGCTATGATAGTGCTTTGTAATGAAGAGAAGCTTCACAACAATGATAGTAGTATGGTAATGAGTTGATCACAAGCAATGAAGAAATTGGTGCCAAAGGTGCATTGTAATTCCTGCAGAGCAACAATACTGAAGGCTTGGATGATTGAAATGGAAGAACAAGGTTCAATTTATAGACTTGAGAAAGAGAAGATCGACGGTATAGAAAGAATGAGAAGATCAATGGTGTAGAACGGTTGAAAGAATGTGTGTGAACAAGAAGAAGACAAGTATCACCCAAAAGGTATTTTGTTTGAGTTAACTGCTTTCTTTTCTAAAGATAAGACATATTTTTCATAAATGAGAAATCTTTTTTCTAATTTAAGAGATATTGATAATAACAAGGTTGATTGAGTCAGTTAACTCAACTTGAGATTTTCTTTTGCATGATTTGAGAGAAATTAAATAATAAATTATTTAATTTTGTGTGCATGAAGAGGAAGACTTATTTTTAGAAGATTTGAAAGATATTTGAAGAATTAGAAGATAAGAAAGTAAATTAAATAAATAAATTTATTTAATTGTTGTGCATGATTTGGAAGAATATATAAAATATTTGATTGTATTTTATTTTTAGAGATTGAGAGGATTTAAATAAATTTAATTTGATTTATTCAAATTTGGAAGAATGATTTGACTTTAATTAAATAACTAAGAATTATTTAATTGTTTAGAAGAATTTAATTAAATAAAGGATTTTATTTAATTTTGACTTTAGAAGAGGTAATTAAATATTTTGATATTTAATTAACTTAGAGGAATCTAAATCAAATAAATAAATTTATTTATTGATTTATTGATAGAAGAATTAGAATGGAATAAATATTAAGAATATTTATTTAAACTGAATCGTGTCATTTTTAGGCGTATACATTTTGCCCCTCTTTGATGCAATGTGTTTTATCATGTTGTTTCAAAGAATAAATTTTTCTAAGAATGATACATGCCCCAATTTACCCTTGGTACAAATTTAACGATGATAGGATGCCCCCTTAGGAGATTGGATCAGAAGAAGGTAGAAGGCATGAGACGGACAATCTCACGAAGAAGGATGAAGAAAGAGCTGAATGATACACTGCAAGATAGAATGAAAACACACACAAGAAAGTAAGCAAGTATGCACAAATGATACAAGAACAAATAAGGTATTGCCCTTCTTAAGCAGTAAACCAACGATATACTAATAATGATATACGATAGTGTAATCATGGCGGGGAATGATAGATCCCTAGAGAAAACACGAAGGATAATGTTTGGTTTCAGGAAATGAATCATGTTGTGTAAGACACATGTGTTGGTCTGATTTCAACAATTTTACATCCTATATAAGACAATTGATTGATTAATTGATTGAGTTGGTTTACGACCAGACAAGGATCAAGACCACTGATTGTGATTGGATCATTTGACAAGATTGACTTGACTTGATTGGTATGGATTAAGGATGGACCTGCATTTGGATCACTACTCAGGTTGACCAAATTGAGAAGAATGGACTACAATGATAGATAGAATACTGATTGGTAGAAGAATGACTCGATAGAAGGAATCACAAGCTTTTATTTGTAAACATTGATACTCTGCGATTTGGATCTTTTATTGCATGGGATATGGATGCTTTAGAAATTTTTATTGCATGGGATATGGATGCTTGTGGATGCTTTGTGGATGTGAGTGGTTTTTTGACATCTTGATATTGCAAGTATTTTGAAGTGCTTATTTCATCATTGGGATTTTTTGTTTTTGTGTGTTTTTTTTAATGTTGTAAGTTAATACAAGCATCTAGGTATAATTGAACCGAGATGACCTGATTATTGTTTACATGGATTTTGATTTAGCAAGTTAATACAAGCATCGAGGTATAATTGAATTGAGATGACCTAAGTATTTCTTGTGTATCAACAGACAAGGACTGCCCATGTTCATGTTTAGACCTTTGATGTCCTCGATGATCTTTTGCTAATCATGTCTTTAGACAAGGCTTCACATTACTAAATATTGATCCACAAATAGCAAATAAAGAAAAGAATCATGCCCCCATCATAGCATCTCTAGCTTTTGGCATCCTCAAGTAGCATAGAAAGGCATGATAACAAAAATCAAGATGTTGTAACCTAACTTGAGCACAACCACAAAACATTTTTGCATTTAGATGTGTTTTTTTCTTGCCATAAATTAGGTAAAACCATTTAGAGTGCTTTAGGTCTTGCTTTCTTTGCTTTGGATAGGTTGAAGTCTTGCATCAAAACTTTTTTTCTTGGAAATAGGCTTTGCTTGTGCACACTTGCGTCTGGTGAAAGGTTCCACAATCCTTTTTGGTAAGACGAACCCTAAGGGACTGACCTAGTACCTCGGGGGCTCATTGCTAAATGGCCTTGCCTACATGATGACGCAGAGGCAACGTAGTTTGGGGTAAACCCTAATGGACCTAAGACCTAGGTGATAGAAAGTGGTGTAGACTCAGATAGATAGAAGGACAAGACATGTGACGTATGGGACAGTGGAGCCTTAGGGGCACATTTGAATAATGGCATTGCCTATGTGACAATGTAGAGGAAACGTAGTTCATGGACTTGGACCATGTGGACACTGACGATAGACGCTACGCTAGGCTGACACTGTGGATAGGATACTGGATAAGACCTTGGTTGACAAGGTGACAAAAAGAGATAGAGTATCAAGCCATGATAGGTTAAGACGACATTATGGATGGCCATAGTGCTAGATACTGATGACGAGGAAACACCACAAATAGGCAAAGGGATGGGTTATAGTGGATACGAATGTGTAGATAGAAGAAACCAAAGATGTGATCTCCAAGGACTATGTTGCATAAGAATAACGTACCCCAATGTAGGTAAAATACTTAAGATTTTTCATGGCAATGCTTATGACGATAGGAGGATAAGAGGATAATGAAGGATTTGCATGACTTGGAGGGATAAGGTATGTCAAGAGACACCTAAAACATTTGTTAACATTGTGCCCCCAAGCTTTATCAAGACCAAAGAAAATAGAGGAATGGAAGATTTAAGATAGATAGAATGGACAATATAGGTAGATAATAGATAGAAGGATAGGATAGGAAATGGTATGAGAGGAAACTGATAGGAGAAAGTGATATGCTGATGAGACACGGTGCCCCCAAGTGTAGGTGACATAGAAGATCAACCTACACATGACACCTGTTTGCCATGTTTTCATCATGGTACTTATCTAAGGCGCCTGTTTGCCAGATTTTCACCATTGGACCAAGGGTTTTTTCTTGACTTTTTTTATTTTTTCTTTTTCTTTTTCTTTTCTTTTTTTTTTGGATAGGAGAAGGTGGATACAGAAGGGAGAGACTCAAGTATCTAGTTCCCTGAAAGGTGATAGTTCCACTAGATGGATGTTGTTGTAAATGGGCCATGTCAAGTGTTCTCATAGATGTTGGTAGGAGATTAAATGAAAATAGGATGGAGTAGATAGATAGCGGATTATGGAAGTTACGATAGTGGATTATGATGCAGAATATGGAGGGAAGGCTTATGTAAAAGCATGGACCATAGGAATAGAATGAGGAAGATAAGTAGGATAATAGTGGAAGGAAGGGGAGATGGAGGTATGTGGAAATGTTGTGGGATGGAACAGGACATGGAGTTATGTGGAACTATCATGGGATGGAAGGGAATCATGACCAACGGTTGCACATACCATAATAAACATTGAAGTTGGTAATGGGAAAGTAGTGTAGGAAACAACAAAGACTTTTTCTTGTGGATGAATGACTTAGGCATGTAGGGATCCACATAGAGTGAGTATTTTTCTACGTTTTGCTTGTCATGTGGGATGAAAGAATTTGATACTTTTGGATGGAATGGGAGAAAGTGGATGGTTGAGATTCTTGAGAGGTAGATGCCTCATGTAACTTGAGGGCTTTTTGCTTAGGTACCCAAACCATTTTGCTTTTAGATAGTACTTGTGAAGGTATGGGCTTGGGTGTATGCAACTTTTGTGTAGCTTCAAAGGTAATTTTTTGTTGGATGTGGACCCACACATTTTTCAGTTTGGCATATAGGGGTGTGGGTGCATGTTGCTCTTGAGAAGGATATTTCTTTGATTCTTGGCTTTTGTATCTTAGGTCATGAGAACTCTTAGGATTTTTGACTTTATAGGTAGAGGCATCTAGATTTTTATTGCTGAATTCTCTTGAGATGGTGGAAGCGGATTTGGGGGAAGTTCTTTGTTTAGACAACATGTGCATCTGTTGGTCATGATTGAGATTGTTAGAGGATTTATAGATGGATGGATAAGGTGTTGGAAGAAGTGGTGGTAACATGTATGGAGAGATATTAGGAGTTGGAAGTAGTGGAGGTAGATTCAATGGTGGAAGGTGTATGGTCACATGCTTTTGACAATGGTAGGATGATGGAGGTGGAATGGCGACATATGTTTTGGGAATATGATAGGGTTTGCGATGGAAAATGGGGGATTTTGAAGGAGTGGAGGAAGTACCAACATCTTGAGATTGTTCACCTTGGGGTATGTATCCAAGGTTGTATGAATGAGGATAACATTGACATGGACGGGCTCCAAAATACCTTGTTCATGAAGGCCTAAGCCTTTACCTTGATAGTTCATATGTTGGAGTATGCGGTGGATAGCAGGATTGTGTATAGGTGGAACACTAGACACGAGTTCCTTATTGGATGTAGAAGGTGAGATAGAGGATAATAGTTGCTAGTGTTCTAACGAAGAACACTCATGAATGAAGGTGGTAAGACCAAGGATATATGGTGGGGGATTTACAGCATGGTTCGATAATGGGTGGCGGAGGATTATTTTTGGCTTGATCTTCTATGCTTGCTTGGGAGGCAAGTGTCTCATCAAGGGAAGTGGAAGTTGTCGGATCTTAGATAGGGCTAGATGGGGTTATAGGCTCAAGACCATGGAATGCATAAAGTGGACTAAGAGGATCATCATGGTCTACTTGATCATAGATAGGCCCTTGATTGTAGGTGGGATCTTGATCATAGATAGGATTTAGCGTGATGGAATTAAGGTTCTCTTGTATAGGTTCTTCATCAATGATAATATCTTGATCACCAAAAGGATAGAGGTTATGGAGAGAGTGGAATTGGATCCCTTGCTCATGTATCAGATCAAGTTGCTCATGGATATCTTCTTCATCAAAGGTAGTATCTTGATCATAAAAGAGATATAGGTTATGAATGGTTTGAAATTGGATTTCTTGCTCATGTATAGGTATGGGATCATCGAAAAGATAAAGGTTATGTAAGGGTCAGATGGGAGTGCTTTGATCTTGATTTAGACAAAGGTTCAATGTTTCCTCATGCTCTAAAGTGTGCTCTTGACATAACTCTTGGTGTGCTTGAATTGAAGTGGAGGTAGAGGTCTCTTGGATAGGATTTTGGTCAACAATATGAAGGTGCAATGGACGTTGACTTTGGTCCATGGTAGGAGGTTTTTTGACATGCTTGAGGGGTTGCTAACTATATGAAGGGGTTGTAGGTTTTGACATGTTTGAAGGCTCTTTGACAAGGTCAAGGATCAGAATTTGGGGACATGGTTGACTCTCTGCTAGTAGTCCTTAGGTCACATCCTTTGTAGGTGTATGGGTAAATGAATGAGGTAATGGATGAGTGGAATCTGGAATTCTCCATAGCTTTTCTTGTGCTGCATATCTTTCCCAAAAATCATTTGAGGAATTTTTGTTTGTCGTATTAGAGCTTGGAGTAGGATTAGTATGCTTTGGGCTATGGGTTCTAGGAGTAGTGTTTGCCTTGTCAAGAGTATCATTAAGATGAGAAAAGGATGTATGCTTTTGGGCCAAGGTGTAGCTAGTACTGGCCTGTTTAGCTTGTAAGATTGTCATTTCTTGTTGTATCACTTGGAGTTCTTAAGAAATTGCTATATGATCCTGGGGCAAGATATCAAAGTTTAATTGCTCTTGCAAGTATTGGAGTTCTTGAGCCAGTTCTTCTAATTTAGTTGTCATCTCCTTAGAAATTGACACAAGACTGAAATGGGTACTCAGAAAGGTGGAAACTTTCCTCTCAAAGACTGTGGAAGTACTCACTGTCATGCATGCACCGGAACAGATGTGTAGCATAAACTAGTAAATGTGTGAAAAGTCAGTGTATAAGTGCAACACTAGTAAATATCAAATGCGCCATAACAGGTTGTAGAAGCGCTGTAAGTTAGTATAGATGCACCATAAGTCAACACAAATGCGCAGCAAAAGAGGACGAATATGCCACTCTGGGTTTTCAGTGATTTTTGCAAGTTTTTGGCAATTTTCTGATGTTTTTGGTAACTTTAGTTGCAAGAAGGTCTTTTTGATCTAATTTTTTAAAATTATGGCAAGAAGACACAACAAACACAAAGAATGTTTTTATGTTTTTTTTTTTGGTATGATTGTTTGACTCTTTTTGGACTAAAAGAAAGCAAGTACAAACCTAGGTTTCAAAGGACAATATAAAACCAAATTCTCACTATCTCCAGTGAAGCATCTTTAGGAGATGATAATCACCCTTCCCTACACTAGACTATAGGGGTTTTTGGCCACTAAGAACAAAGGATGATTAATAAAGGAAATCGTTTGAGTGGTTATACATGCAGAAGCACTACTCTCTGTTATGGAGTCTCCCAGCTTGCAAGGGTTATGCCTTGGAGGGTTTTGGGGGAGGTTAGCTGTCAGTATAACACAACTACACTCGTTGTTTGAATCTTTTGCTCCAAATACAATTTATTTATAGTGGATTGGTAGGGCTTGGCCTCTAGCCTATTACCACTTAGGGTCATTCCTACTTGGATGAACGATATCAAAGAGTAGGACCATCTAAAGGAAAAACACATGCGAAAATGATATGTTTGGCATTTTGATCACCCAAGATAGGGCAGAGCATAGGCCTGGTATCATTCCCAAAACATAGAAGATAGTGGTTCTTTTCCTCTAGTTAAAATGAGAAAAACTGGATGAGCTATCTGCTTGGGCAAGCAAAAAAATTTGTTAACTTTGAAGTGATAACAAGATAGCAATGGTTCAATTTTACCCAGATAGCACGAATTTGTTAACTTTGAAGTAATAATCAAGATAGCAATGGTTCAGTTTTACCCAGATAGCAATGATGTGTTTAATTTTTACCCAAATAACATGGATTTGTTAACTTTGAAGTGATAACGAGATAGCAATGGTTTAGTTTTACCCAAATAGCAATGTGTCTAACTACAAAAGATAGCAATAGCAATGATTCAATGATATGCATGATAGCAATGATTTAATCACCACCTTCCTAGTTAAGACTGTGAGATTTGTATGAGCATCCATTTTACCTTCCCGTTATAAATTGAAGTGTGAGTTAACAAGTGCAACTATATGATTCTAAACCAGTACCTAGCCTGTAAAACAGATCAAGTGTTCCCACAAAAAGATGTCAGCATTAGCAAAAACTTCAAGGAAACACTAAAAATCACTGCCTAGATCAAATGTGCAGCTTTAGAGCTTGAATGCACAGAAACAGAGCTTAGAAGCACCGTAGTACATATGCACTAAGACATAGGTCAAAAGCGCAGGAAAATAGTATATATGCACTGAACTGACAGATGCACTGTATCAGAGGATAGATGCATCGTAACAGAGTCTGTATGCGCTGAAATAGATACTAGATGCATGTTAGGACATGTCAGATGCGCAATTTCCTCCTGTGTACAGCTTTCTAAACACAAAAACTCAATTTTTGGGTTAAATTGGGGCTAGGCCCCACAGTGGGCACCAAAAATGTTAAGGGAAAATTGGATTCAAATGAATAATCAATATAATATATCAATAATACCCAAAACTCAACGAAATATAGAAATAAAGAGATCAATCAAACAAAAGAACTTCAAAAACCTTTTCAAACCTCAAAGTTTCATAGCTTCCGTTGGTTGCCTATCTCAATCAATCTTGCATGTGTGAATAAGGCCCTCAGAAGGTGCACTTCCTTGTTATTCCAAGATTGTCAATGGAGAATGGCTATGATAGTGGTTTGTAATGAAGAGAAGCTTCACAATAATGATAGTAGTATGGTAACGAGTTGATTGCAAGCAATGAAGGAATTGGTGCCAAAAGCACGCTGTAATTCCTGCAGAGTAACAATACTGAAGGATTGGATGATTGAAATGGAAGAACAGGGTTCAATTTATAGACTTGAGAAAGAGAAGATCAATAGTATAGAAAGAATGAGAAGATCAATGGTATATAATGGTTGAGAGAATGTGCATGAATAAGAAGACAAGTGTCACCCAAAAGCTATTTTATTTGAGTTAACTACTTTCCTTTCTAAAGATAAGACATGCTTTTCATAAATTAGAAAGTTTTTTTCTAATTTAAGAGATATTGATAAAAACAAGGTTGATTGAGTTAGTTAACTCAACTTGAGATTTGCTTTTGCATGATTTGAGAGAAATTAAATAATAAATTATTTAATTTTGTGTGCATGAAGAGGAAGACCTTTTTTTAGAAGATTTGAAAGATATTTGAAGAATTAGAAGATAAGAAAGTAAATTAAATAAATAAATTTATTTAATTGTTGTGCATGATTTGGAAGAATAAATAAAATATTTGATTGTAATTTATTTTTAGAGATTGAGAGGATTTAAATAAATTTAATTTTATTTATTCAAATTTGGAAGAATGATTTGACTTTAATTAAATAATTAAGAATTATTTAATTGTTTGGAAGAATTTAATTAAATAAAGGATTTTATTTAATTTTGACTTTAGAAGAGGTAATTAAATATTTTGATATTTAATTAACTTAAAGAAATGTGAATCAAATAAATAAATTTATTTATTTATTTATTGATAGAAGAATTAAAATGGAATAAATATTAAGAATATTTATTTAGACTGAATCGTGTCATTTTTAGGCATATACATACACAATCACACATGAGCCTTATCTTTCCTCCACTTGTCACCTACACATTCACCTATGATTATCCTTTCATCCAAGCCATTCACGTAGCCACCAAATCTCTACCGTTGATTGATTTTGGTTGAGTTCTATATAAACACCCTCTCATTTCATACTACATCTATCCAGCATTCTCATAGCGTCTATATTATCATCTTGAGCATTTTGAGCACTTTAGCATCCATCTAGCATATTATCATTATCTTTCATCCATTATGGTAGCTTTGATCTTCATAATTGTTCATTATTGAAGAAGCAATCCACATCACAAACAAGGAATCCTACAATCTGGGTGATATTGTTCTTGAATTGCATGATTTTGATTTCACTTAGATTCAATTATTTGATGGTGGTAGGATTAGGTTTTCATTTATATGCTTGATCTTATTAACCTAATTTTTACCTATCCACATTTTAGCACACCCGGTGGGACTCATGCCCTTGATTAACTTTGCTATTTGAAGCTATTTTATGAAGTTCAAATTTTTTAGAGCACTTACAACAAGTTTCAGTCGCTTTTGAGTAAAAACTAGCCACCTACAGAACATATGCATCACTTTTAAGCCAAAATCTGCTACTTTTAACATTTTGTGGGTCACTTTTAAGCCTATAGTGGTTGCTTCCTGTCAAATCCACATCGCCTTTAATCAGATCATAGTCGCATCTTCCATAATTTGCATCACTTTTAACCTGAAACCGATCGCTTCTGGTTGTCTGGATTACTTCCTACGATTTAGGGTTTTTCTTCTAACATCAGATTTTTGTAGGGAATTTTTACACATTTGGCAGATTTAGGTCGCTTATGAGAAACAACAGTTCACGTTAGGCTTTTCTGCATTGCTTCTAAGAAATAACAGTTTGCATCTAGGTCTATATGCATCACTTCTGGCCAGTAACAGTTTGCTTTCAGCAAGATACAGATCACTTTTGAGCAATGGTTAGTTGCCTCTAGTAACCGTGTATCTCTTTTAGTTTTATCATTCATAGTTGGGTTTTCTTGGTTATTAATCATTTTTTTGTGCAGCATCTTATCGATTGTCTAAGAAAAGGAGGTTGTGAAACTACTAACATATTTGTTGTAGCTTCCATTGGTCCAAGACATTGCATCTTATCACTAATTTAGGAACATTTGGGCTTGGTGCTTAAAAAGAACCATTGTTTGCTCCATGCTAGTTTTATCTTTCTTGATTGCTTGTTGTGCATATTTGTAACCCAAATTTAATAGAAAAAGTATCCTCTCCCCTTGCCTATCAAATGGATCTTGGGTGCATGAGAACTTGTTATTATCTTTAGAGGGCTTGCCTTCCTAGTGTGAGAAGGGGTACGACCCAAGTGGTAACAGACTAAAGCCAAGTCCTTCCAAACTGCTATATAAGAAAAGTGTTTGTGTCGAAAGATAGAAGAAATAGGTGTTGTTGTGTTATACCAACAGCTAACCTCCCCTAAAACCCTCCAAGGTGTAACCCTTGAAGGTTGGGAGACTCCATAATGGAGAGTAGTGCTGCTGCATGTATAGGCACTCGAATGGATGCCCTTACTAGCAACCTTGTGTAGTAGCCAAAAACCCTCTATTTGTTGATGCAAAAGGTGGGACCTTTGAAGCCACCCTGATTCTTGTGGTTCTTAGTAGAGATAGCTGGGATAATCCTAAGGTTTGGTGGGGGAATAAGCCTTGGGAAACCTAGATCTTGGTATGCGTGAGAAGTGAGTGTTGTGTAGGGGAGCCAGTGCTACCAAGATCCTGAAGCTATCTGCTTTGAATAGGCATGGCAAGGGGACTCAACAAATACAGTCCTTTCCTAGCCTAGGTTGTACAAGTTTGTGATTGCTGTGAGTGTGAGTGACTGAAATCACTATTTTCTTGTCAAAAATATCATTCAAACATATCCTCTATCAGACATAGATCACCTTTAAACCTTAACTACTCACCTTCAGAAATCTAAATCACTTTTAAATAGCAGTTGTTCACCTTTTGCAAAAATTAGATTGCTTTTAACCAACAGCCGCTCGCTTCTGGAAAAAATTGTGTCACTTTTAAACAACAGTAAATCACTTTTGACCTGTAACTCATTGCCCCTGGCAAAACTGATCACCTCCAGTTAATGCTATGGTATGTCATCTAAAACAAAACCAGATCACTTTTGAGCTATTATCCACCACCTTTGGCCTTATCTGAGTCGCTTCTGAGCTACTACCAGTTGCTTCTGGTCAAATATTAGCAACCAGTATCAACCCAGCCAAATTAGTTGCATTTTCAGACATTTTTAGCTCTGTCACTAGCTTTTAGACAGTCTTCTAGGCATCTACAGTCACTTGATCATTGTCTCCTATCTTGAGCATAGTAATACATTGGACTTTTGAGCTTTCCATCCTTTTGAGATCCCAAAATAGCAACCAGCCAACAAAACTAGCAACCAAACATCATCCTTTTTGGCTTTACTTAGCCAAGAAATACCAATGAACAACATCAGCAACCAACTTTTCCCTTGAGTGTGTGAGATATCATCTAGGGAAGTTTCTCCAACAACAACAACAACCAAGCAACCAAACAACAACTAAGAAACCAAACAACAACAATAACAACAACAACTAAGCAACCCATTAGCAAACAAAGCAACCAACCAGCTAGCAAAACAAACCAACACCAAACAATCAGCCAACCAACACCTTTTGGATCTCAACCTTGCTAAATTAGTCCAATTTTTAACATCAACCATCATGCCTCAAAACTAGGATCCAATATAGAGTTGAAATGGAAGCAAAATTGTGAGCTAAGATGGAAGCCAAAATGCAACAATCTCGATCAATGCCACTTAAATATGCAACTCATTTCACAATTGGTATGCCTCCTTACATGTTTGTACCTGAAGGATACACTGTTGGACCATCATCTTCACACCAAGTGCAACCTAACCCATTTACAGAGACTTATGAAGAGCAATCCCAAGAGGACTTATCTAAATTTCAAGACACACATGTATGGGACCAAGTTGAGAAGCTTATTTTATCTAATCTGGATTGCCACTTCTTGCAACTTGCCCACATGGGAGCCAAATTACCAAGTGACTTTGACATATATGCTATTCAGAAACATGATCCAAACACTCCCACTATTGTTGCAAAGGGACCAACTACTATAGCCCCACCTTCTAATCCATCTCCCTTATTGCCTATACTGTGACACCATCAAACCCATCACGCTTGGAGTACACTCTAGAACCGTTGATAACTCCAACCAATGTACTTCCTTTCCTTTCACAAAATTTGAGTGTTCTGCCTTTCCATGTTCCACAACACACACCTTCTCCTACCATGACCGTATCCGTGCCCCAAGTATCACAAGTTGTCCATGTTTCATAAGTACAAACTCCATAAGTCTCACAAGCCATCCCTATACTACAAACTCTGCAAGTTTCACAAGCTATGCAAACACCACAAGCCATACAAGTCTCTACTTCTATTGCATCACATGTGGAAACCACACCCCACACTCATATTCCTCTCACCTCTAATATGGTCTCCACGATTTCCACGAATCCATCTCACACACCATATAATCCTATCACCTCTAATATGACTGATCCACCTATTGTATCACAAGCTATTCCTAGCACTGTTGTCTCCTATGTTGATCAACTTACATCACCCTCTCCACCTCCATATAATCCTTCACAAACCATCAATCCGTCTTATGCAACTCGAGGATTACCTATTGTCACCCAACACATGGCATATACCAATCCTCATGTTGTCCAAAACACAAACCCAAATGTCCATTCTTCCTCATCCACCAATCCTTCCATGGCTTACCATAATACAAACCCAACTTTCAATCCACAACCATCGACCAATGTCAATCCATCTTCTACTTCCCATGTGATACAAAATCTTGGTGCTAATCCATCGCAATACAGCTAACCATCACTTGGGTCTCAAGGAAAGCAATCCTCAAACACATATGTGTCACATACCAATCCTTTGACATATAATGTGAGCACATAACCTCAACAAATAGTCATACCCACATACATTTTGCAATAGCAACCACAACATACACCATATTACATTCCACTCCCAAACAACCAACCCCCTTTGCAACAACAAATACTATCTCAAGAAGATGTTGAACAAATGGTTAACAAGGTAGTAGCACAAAAAAAGAAAATGTTTTCCTTGGGAGACATATGCATGTATCCATTTGACAAGTCACTTCCCATGCCACCTTTTCTGCCACACTTTGAAATCCCACAATTTGACAAATACAAAGGGAAGCGTAATCTGGATGACCATCTTAGGGCATTCTATGTTGTGTGTCTTGATGTCGCTCATGATAACACATATCTCTTGCAAATATTTCCCTAAAGCTTAGCGGGACAAGCTCTTGAATGGCTCTCTAACTTACCGCTGGGAATCAAGACTTTTGAGGAATTAGTAAACAAATTTTGCTCCCATTTTTTTTTCAACATTGAACATGAGGTGAACATGAATGATCTTGTCAACAACAAACAATGCAATGGTGAAGCTT
Organism: Cunninghamia lanceolata; assembly: GCA_027924645.1. Lineage (NCBI taxonomy): Eukaryota > Viridiplantae > Streptophyta > Pinopsida > Cupressales > Cupressaceae > Cunninghamia > Cunninghamia lanceolata. The sequence goes on from BSBN01001492.1 coordinate 45,813, forward strand.
TTTCCTCATTTACCCAATGATGGCACAACATGGCTAGCAAATTGTCATGGCAAATACTCGAGAAACAATAGCTTGATATCTTTGTCCAAAATCTTCACCTTGAGCTTTCATTTCAATTGTAATTGCAAAGTGCTAGCACCTTTGACAAGCTTATCTCCAAAGGAACCACCATTGAGCGAGATTTAATTTCTAAGGGCACTATCAAGATTTTCAAAGACAATCCTCAATCATCAAATGATAAATCCCACTTTTGGAACAAGAACAAAAATGTTGTTAATGATGGTGTTGTGGATGCAAAGAACATACAAATAGTGAAAGCTCCTATTAACATCCAAGACACATCTACAACAAATCAACCTTTTCAACGAAATCAACCAAGAGAGAATCCAACACCTCGGTGACAATTTACTCCCTTAGGGGAACCTATGGAGGTAATCTTTTGTAAGCTTCTCCAAGTAGAAGATGTCATATTACCTAAAGCACCACCTAACGACAAACCAGTCTTCAAAGCTCCTTAGTATATAGAGAATGAAAATTATGAATACCATAGAGTCAAAGGACATAAAACAAACAGTTCTATGGACATAAAATATGTCATTCAAGACTGTATTGATAAAGGTCTAATTAATATCACACCACCAACATCACAACCCGCACATCAACCAACATCGAACTATGACCTAGATGCTTTCAAGAATCCACTTCCACTTCATGACAAGACAAGTAACCCCCATACTGGGAATGCTATCCATTACAACTATGACTCATCCATGATTAAGCTCGCATTTCTACCATTACAATCCAAGGAAAAGCACCCTATTGCGCTGTCACTACCAGAAGAGGCTGTGTTACCATTCAAGGCACACCTGTCAATACTCCTCAATTGTCCTCTATCTAAATATCCTCAATCACATTAGAAAAACTCCCACACACATCTCCATTCTAGAATTTCTTCACATATCCCCTGCCCACAAAGCTATCCTCGACAAAGCCTTGCAAGAATCTTTGGTACCCAATGACATTGATACCACACAATTCCAATCTATGGTAGCTAGCATTGGATCCCCTTGTCATCTCACCTTCTTTGGCAAAGATCTTCAACCATCTATCAACCCATCACATAATCAAGCCCTCCACATAGAAATATTTGTAAACCAACACTGTATCAAATGAATACTGGTGGATGGTGGAGCTGATCTTAATATATGCTCTCTAAAACTAATAAAACAATTAGGATATTCTGAGAAAGATGTTGACACTTCTAAGGTCATTACCATCAAAGCATATGACGATGCAGAGAGAGATACTGAAGGAATTATCCATTTACCTATCCAAGTTGGCCCTGTCACTACGGACACCCATTGTCAAGTTCTTGATATTGACCTTCCTAATAACATTATCCTTGGCCATCCATGGATCCATCCCCTCAAGGCCGTTCCTTCCACATACCATCAATGCCTCAAGTTTCCACATAACAATGTTGAAGTTACTATACATGTTGATCCCAATCCATTTGAGTTTTTTTGTACTTTTCAAGCTAAATATCAAAGTCCTAACCATATTCCTATCAACATCAAAGCATATCCATCATCATCCTATGTAGAACCATCCACCCTACTCAAGCCATCATCTAGCCAAGCCACTTCAAATCTCCGTATCAAGTACACTGAACACGGCCCGAGTGAGTACACATTGCAAGAATCTTGTTATGTTGGAACTCTTCCCTTGTCTCCCAAATCTCATGGGAAACCTTCTACATCCAAGGCATCTTCATCCACAGCTATCATAAAAGCTCCACCAACAGTGTTCATCAAAGGTGGATTCCTTGACGATGAAGACATAGATGACATTAACTCTTGGATATTCTATGATGAGAATGACCAAGTCCAACTTGAAGTAGAGAGATATAAAAATGGGTTTCATATCATTAAGAACATGGGTTACAAAGGACATGGTAGATTTGGATCACAAGAACAAGGACCTATTGAACCCATTGTTGTGTCTAAGAAGTTTAATAAGCAAGGCCTTAGCTATTATCTGGAGGTACCGCATTCCAAAGACATTAAGTGTATTTCTGATATGGAAGTTGGACCTTCCTTGGTAGGAGAGACCTCTAATTCAGATACCATCGATGACTCCTCTCTTCATATCACTGACCTTTTTCAAGAAACTTCCATCTTCATGATCTCTACAATTTCATCTAGCCAAAACCCTTTGTCCATTACCCTTTCACTCGTATATCTTGACCTCATCAATTGGGACCAACAGGGGGCATTGATATTGGACACATTTAAAAATGATGAAGCTATTGCTGAATTCATGGATTTATGAAAAGAAATTCCATTGGGTGATCACAAAGTAGGCTTCATGATGGACCTCCCTAAACTAGCATATTTTGGCAGAAGCATCAAATCCTTCAGTCACAAAAATGAAATAAATAGAATAAAAAAGATAGGTCACTAGGTGAAAACTAAAAGGTGCCTCTTGACTGTGAAAAAGTAAAAATAAAGGATGTATCCAAGGGTGAAAACCTCTCTAAGGCACCTGAGGATGGGGGATTTGATCTTCCTGTCACCACTGATTATCATGAAAAATCAATAGTTCTAGTTGAAAAATCTCAAGAAATGAACTTAGGCACAGAGCAGAATTTGAAGACCACATATTTGGCAGCATCACTATCAGAGCAAGAAAGAAAAAATTTAATAGTATTCTTCATAAAAAGAATTATTAATTTTGCATGGACTTATTCTGACATGCCAGGTTTAGATCTATCACTTTGGTACATCACCTAGCAGTATCTCCTAATGCAAAACTGGTCAAACAAAAATTGCACAAAATGCATCCGCAAATAGTTCTTTTGGTCAAGGCAAAGATTCAGAAGCTGTTAGAAGTGAAATTCATAAAGCCTATTGATTATTCAGAATGGGTTTCAAACTTGGTACCTATAGTAAAACTAGATGGACAAGTTTGTTGTTGCATAGACTTCAGAGATCTCAACAAATCATGCCCTAATGATTATTTTCCATTACCAAGTATAAACAACATTGTAGATCTCACAAATGGACATGAAATGCTATCCTTGATGGATGGGTTCTCAGGATATAACCAAATCAGAATAGTAGAGGAAGATCAAGACAAAACATCATTCATTTGTCCATGGGGCACCTATTACTGGGTTGTAATGCCTTTTGGTCTCAAGAATGCTGGAGCTACTTATCAATGAGCCATGATAGTTATTTTTCATGACCTTTTACACACTATCATGGAAGACTATGTTGATGATATTCTAGGGAAATCCAAGACAAGAGAAGAACATCTATAGGTACTAGCACAAATCTTTGATCAATTAGAGAAGTATCAAGTCAGGCTAAACCCAAAGAAATGTGTATTTGGTGTAACATCTGGTAAATTGTTGGGATATATTGTATCTCAAAGAGGAATAGAAGTGGATCCTGACAAAGTAAAAGCCATCATGGAAATGCCTCCACCATCAAATCTAAAGTAGCTTCATAGTCTATAGGGAAGGTTACAATCCATTTGCAGGTTTATCTCACAACTAGCAAACAAGTGTCATCCTTTTCAACATCTTCTTCACAAAGGTGAACCTTTTAAGTGGGATGAAAAGTGTCAACAAACCTTCGATAAAATAAAGGAATATCTAGCAACACCTCCTGTGTTAGTAGCTCCTGTACTTGATGGCCCATTATTACTCTACATCTCTTCAACAATAGTAGCATTGGGTGCCCTTTTAGCTCAGCATGATGATTCAAGAAAAGAACAAGCCATTTAAGTTACATCAACAGAACTCTGGTGGTATATGAACTTAACTATTCATCTATGGAAAAAGCATGTTTAGCATTGGTGTTTGCTTCCCAAAAGTTGTGATATTATATGTTGAACCAAACAAAAAAGCTCATATCTAACGTTGATCCACTCAAATATCTTCTTTCCAAAGCAATCCTTAAGGGAAGATTAGCAAAATTGGTTATGATCTTAAGTGAGTTTGACATACAATATGTGGATCAAAAGGCCATAAAAGGACAAGTCATCGTTGATCAGCTAGCCGCAACACCTGTCACAGATATTCATCCAATACATCTAGAATTTCCTGATGAAGAATTGTTCAATCTAACTTCACCAACATTGTGGCAACTATACTTTGATGGATCTTACACACAACATGGATCAAGAGCAAGGATATTGTTTGTTACCCCTCAAGGAGATTGTATCCCAAAATCATACAAAATCGTGTACCAATAACATAGTAGAATATGAAGCTTTAATCACAGGATTACACATGGTAGTACAATGGGCTATTAAATAGCTACAAGTCTTTGGTGATTCCCAATTGGTTATCAAATAGGTCTTAAACAAGTATCAAACAAAAGATGAGAAAATTCTTCCATACAAGATAATGGTGGATGATTTCAAGAAATACTTTGACAGTATCACCTTTGAGTAGATTCCAAGGATACAAAACAAAGCAGCAGATGCCATGGCTATGATTGGATCTCTTCTAGACATGCCATCCAATGCATATAAGTGTGAGTTTTTAGTTGAGTAGCTTATGATCCCAACATTTGAAGTATCACAGTCTAAGCTTATATGTGAGATTGTTGGTCCCAATTCGCCTTGGTATGAGGACATATACAACTATCTTTGCAATCAAACCTTACCATTTCAACTATCTAATACCCAACGAAAAACCTTTATCTGTCAAGCCTCTCACTACACTATCCTAGGAGATACCCTATATCGTCAAAGTCTTGATGGTATCTCTCTTAGATATCTTAATTCTGAGGAAGCAAAGGATTCCTTACATGAGGTACATGAAGGTGTCTATGGATCATATTCCACTAGCCCTAGTCTTGTTAAGAAACTTCTATGAGCTGATACTATTGGCCAACTATTGAGAAAGATGCATAGCAATTTGCAAAGAAATGTCTACAATGTCAGAAACATGGGGATTTAATACATGCACCAGCACATGAACTTCAACCTATCACCACTCCTTGGCAATTCTCATAGTGGGGACTTGATCTCATAGGTAAAATCTGTCCTACCTCTTCAAATGGTTATAAATTCATTATTACTACCACTGAGTACTTCACAAAGTGGGTGGAAGCAATACCAATGACTTACATTACTGGCAAGCAAATTTCCAAGTTTATCCTACACCATATTATTTGCCGATATGGAGTTCCTCAAGCCATTGCCACTGATATTGGTCACCCCTTCAAGAACCAAGAGGTTAGATATCTTTGAAATAAATTCCATATCCAACATAGATTCTCTACACCTTACTATCCTCAAAGTAATGGCCAAGCTGAGGCTTCTAACAAAACAATCATAAAGATCCTTAAAAAGATAGTCAATGAAGCTAGTCGTGATTGGCATTTACAACTTAATCCTGCACTATGGGCTTATAGAACAAGTGTCATAACTCCCACTAGTGCTACACCTTATGCTCTGGTGTATGGCACTAAAGCTATTTTACCTATTGAGGTTGAGATCCCCTCACTGCGAGTGTCCCTGCAGCATACTATCTCAGATGAAGAATATAGAGTATCTAGACTCCATGATCTTGAGCTATTAGATGAATCACATATCATGATACTCAATCATCTCCAAGTTTATCAAAATCATCTACACCACAGCTACAACGCAAAGATTAGAGAATGAAAGTTTCAAGTTGGAGGTCTTGTCCTTAAATAAAATCAAAGGAATCAACAACAGCATGAGAAACAAGGCAAGTTTAAACCTAATTGGCTTGGTCCTATTGTCATCACATTAGTCTATGGATTAGGTGCATACACTCTCTCAACACTTAAAGGTATTCCATTGTATGAACTAGTCAACAACATTCATCTCAAGAAGTTCTACCCATGAGCCTCAGCATATTCCAAAAATAAAAAATAAAAAAAAACTATCCAATAGTGAAAACCACCTTGTGGCACTTTAGATGACAAAAAAAATAGTACAAGAGAAATAATTCATCCTCTGGTGAAAGCCTAGTAAACAGGCACCTTGGATAAGTACCATAGTGAAAACCTGGCAAATAGGTGCTATGTGTAGAGACTGGCTTCCATCATTTACTTAGTTTGTTTGATCACAACTTTTCATAGCATCATCTACTATCTTACCTACATAATCCACATCATAATCCACTATTGTCCCTATATAAACATCGCAACCCATTATCCCTTACCCATCCATAATAAAATCCTTTTTCGCCCTTGCCTCTGCCATGCTAGACTTCATAGCTTGGACTTCGTTGGGGTTAAGATATCATTTGGCACCTTAGCACATTATTTGCATTGAACATATCCACTGCAACATCTTCCTAATAACTTTCATCCCACACTGGGGACACTTGCCAAGCCTTATTTGGAAGTGGATATCTACAGCTCTAGCTCATATCATTTTAACAACCAAAACATAGCAAACAGCCAAAACCAAAACCAAAAGCACAGAAAACATTCAAAACACAACAAAATATCCCAAAAATCCAAAAAATCAAAACATCCCAAAAATACAAGTAATAAAGTTGATCCTTTGTCATCAACCATCAACACAACACCACAAGAACTACATCACGTCTCTATCGTTCAAAGCCTTGATCCAGTGGGTATGTAGGTAATCCAAGATGTGAAGGAAGCACTCTGATTCAGGCAAAGATGATAGCCCTTTTCCCATCTTTTATCTTTCATCTTTCTTCTAATCATCCTCTAATCTTTCATCTCTTTTTCTTCTATCTTTCATCACTTACATCATCAATAAACCTAGAACTACATATTCATCATGTCTCATCACCATCGTAATGTGTTTTGATCCTGTGGATATAGGGTACGTAGGTAGTCTAGAATACGAAGGAAGTATCTAGTATGCAAGCATAGATGATTCACCCCATCTTCATCTTCTTTCATTTTCCATTTTTCTTCTCTTTGACCAGTTCAAGTAAGAAGAAGACTACGCACATCAGAGAAAGCTCAAGCACTTTAACCAATTAGGGATAAGCCAGAAGCTCTTTCATCTGCATACCTTAAGCCAACATTTTCTATAGCATTTTATCAACTCTCAACCTTTAACAGGATGCAGCTTTCCTCTCAACAAGGTGCCAGCTTAAAGCCATCCAAGAGCACTTAAATTTGGCAAGAGAATGTGATGACAATAGCTTTGTTTTATCTTTTTGATTTATCTTTTGTCCCTTTTCTATGCCTAATCAAGACTGCCTTGATCTATCATATCTTGGTATGTTGTGATGAAGTATGGAATGGGGCATGGTCATATTGCTTCCGTATGTCGTGTCTATGGGAAGGTCTTATTCTCTTCCTATGCGTATTGGTATCTTATACATGTTTGGATTAGCATCTTGCATATCAATATCTTTTGTATCTGAGAAGCTAAACAATCTCTTATACATTGAGACTATTATATGCTAAGACCTGCTCCATACATATAACTAGAAATGTGCCATTATGTGTAGTGGAGATAAGCTCAAACCTTTGCTTGTAGTGTCAAAGTCCATCTTAGAACACTAGCTACTATTCATATCTTGTGTATGTTGGTTCAATATCTTGACCTCATACGTCTAGACAAGATTGTAGTATGCTAGTTATGCATTCGATACTTTGACGCCTCGGTCCATTATAGGGATAACTTTAAGGAGCCCCCCTTAAAAAAACTTATAAAATCCTGGCGAATCCTAGCTAAGTGCTATAATTTTCCTGGCGAATTTATGCCCGTTATTAGAATTTTTATAAAATCCTAGCGAATCCTAATGAATAATTGGTAAAAAAATGGTGAATCCCAGAAGATGATCACTAAAAAAATTAATTATAATGGCAAATATTTCTTTAAAAATTTGTATATTTTGTCGGCGCAGTCTCCTCATATATTTTTTTATTTTTTGTAATGTTTTTTGTAGGGGCCCGAGGGCGGCAGCCACCAGCAAGGTCAAGGGGGCAGCGCCCCCTCATGGGGTCTGGGGACAGCGGCCCTAGCATGCTCCTGTCGTGATATAGGCGGGGTCGAGGGGCAGCACCCATTGCTACCAGACACATATACATTACAAAAATTTAAAATTTTAAAAATATCACATTAAAAATAGACAACAATTATTCATATCCGTGGGACTATGACCATGTGCCTTTTAAAAGGCTTACTGAGCCCCAGAATTACTTTTGGGCCACACGATTAGATTTAATTGTGTGGCCCAAAAGTAATTCTGGGGCTCAGTAAGCCTTTTAAAAGGCACGTGCTCATAGTCCCACAGAATTGAATAATAGCGATGAGATGAACACTTTAATCAACGGTAGTGAATACAAGTCATATTGAAGGAAAAAATAGCCCTAAAAATATGTGATAATTTATCAATAATGGTGATATTGCCCCTAAATTAATGGTGAATATGGTTAAGTTTTTTAATAAAATTATAAGCTACTGGCGAATCAGCTCAAATCATGTATAATTTACTTGGTGAATTAATTAAACTTATTAGTTTAAAAAAATAACTCTTTGGCGAATTAACTATGACTAAATCAAAATTTTGTAAAAAGTAGGCGATTTAGTCACCTTTATAGCTTGAAATATTTGCCATTTTTTGAGGTGCCAATTTTTAATATTCTCCAATTGGCAAAGATTTGCCACTAAAAAAATCCCTGGTCCATTATACTCTAGTGCATAACATCCATATGCTATATCAAATATAAGGATTGCATTTATTTACTTTTGAACAATTACTTTAAAAAAGATGTCATACCATTTATCCATTCCATCATATGTTTATATAATCCTCAACCAAGATCAATCTTTCCCTCCATCTTCCTTTTCTGCATTCCTTGTCCTGCAAAATAAGTGTGTTAGACATACATAGGTCTATCTCATTAGCATACATTATCATCATAATACCATTAGCATAAGATGCATTTCCATTATTACCATTTGCATATTCATATCATTTGCATAAACATTCATATAAACCATGAAAATACAAACATGCATAATATCATAAGTGCATCCATAATCATTACAACATCATAGAACCAAAGATATCATATATATATCACATGTGTCAATATACAAGTGTCTAAATATACAACATGGGCTATCCATGAGCTATCAAAACTGTATGTACAATCGGCTCATCGGCCTCATCATGATACAATAATATACAGCAAGGTAGCCCTAGTGACTACTGGCAACTCCCTCACCCTGTCCACCTATACTGGTTTCTGTACCTAGTCTACCATCTCTAGGAGGCCCCATCACTGAAGCTACAGACCTCAATCCTCCTCTCCTCTATGAACTAGAAGCCCCTGACCTACTCCTGAAGCTAGGTTGCCTCTACTCTGAAGGAACTGCTCCATAATATAAGCCTCTTTAATACTTGGCCTCACCCTATGCTCTCCTCAGCTCTCCCTATGTCTGTGTCAACTAGGTGGCCAGATACATAGTAGCTCCATCTGTACCCAAGGCAGCCACTACCCTATCTCTCTCCATCCTTAGAGGATCTCTCTCCAATGTGATAGCCTGTATCTGCTGCATGGCTGCATCCCTCTTAGCAGTCATAGCCTGAACCTGTTGTACTGTCGTATCTCTCTTAGTCATTATTGCATGTACCTTCTGCACTGATGTATCTCTCCCTAGTCACTCTCACCAGTGTCCCATCATTCTGTCCATCTCCTCCCTGCGCCCTAGCTTGTAACTGAGCGTGATAGGCCTGTGACTGTGCTCTAGCCTGTCATATGGCTATCACCACCTGATGTCTGTCTATCTCCACTCTTCTCAGCCTGAACTGAACCTAATGCCTCCATCTTTACTCCTCTTTGATCCTCTACCTAAGCTGCTATATCCCAACATCATCACCTCCTAGAACCTGTGCCTGTGCCTGTGCAAGAACATGTGGTGGCACCTATCCCTATCCCTGAATACCTGGAGCTACTAGCACTACTATTAGATTTAGGGCACACAACTGAGAGGGTGGGTGAATCAGTTGTGTAAAACTTTCTTCCACTTAAACACTTAACTTTACTTTTCAATTCAGAAGCATAATAATAAATCAATCATGGAAACATAATACAACAAATTGAGAGAAGAAACACATCAACACATGAGACACCAAGATTTTTGACGTGGAAAACCCGGTTAAGGGAAAAACCATGGGGTGATTAACCTAAGATGTATTCTCTGTTAGAAGAATAGAAAGAACAAATGGCACATACCAATTAGGGCTCACTGCCTAAGCACACTGCTCACAAGAGGCTCACTGCCTACAAGAGACACACTGTCTACAAAAGAATAAGTAGCATCTTCACCATGCTTGAGTTAGTTCCATTTAAGCCCAATACTTTTGCTCTGCCTTTCGCTCTTCTCCTCGCTACCACTCACTCATCTCCACAAGGACAACTTTGAAATGACTTCACAATCCCTTCTTTATACAAGACATCAACTTAGGAATGATCATCTAAGTCGGCAAACATCAACAAGAACATCCGCAGGATGTGTAATTCATCTAGTCGGCTAGTCTCAAGAAGAACACCATCATTTGGAAGTTATTATTCAATTACGAGATCCAACTTCAATGCGGACCACCAACACAAACTGGACACGATCCAAAGACTTCCACAAGCTTTCCTAAATCACCAAGAACATCCACACTTCATCTGCTTACTGAAATCCACCTTTCCTTCATCTGGAACCTCAAGAACAAAAACTGTCATTACTGTCACAAAGGAATAGATGCTTGCGGACCTTCAAACCATGAACCAATTGAGTTGACACACCACAAAGACTTCCTAAACACTTCCCCAAATCCGTAGAACATGACAATTCATTTCCGGATCTCACCGGACCTTTCTGCAACACTCTATCACCTCTGAACACCTACCAGAACCAGTTTTACTTGAGCGGCCACAACTTCTTCAAATCTACATGTGGACCTCTGAAATCTCTACTAGACCACCTTGAGACACATATCTACAAACCCTTTAATCTGTATCCTCTGATCCTCTCATTTAGTTGGACTTTTACCTTGCTACCTTCACTGTTCTCCACTGTGACCAATTTTCTCAATATCCTCAGCAAACAGATCATCCAATCCTTATCATTAATGCAACAGGAGTATGTTGACATCAATGACAACACCGGTTAGGCCCATACTTACAACAACTAATACCTATGCTACTAGAGCTCATACCCTCCTCTTAACTAGTGTCTCCATCCCAATCTCTCCTATCTCCCCTAGCCTAGTCAGTCGAGTCAGCCTAGCTATAGTCTAGTATGCATCATAATCTGGAAGTGTCCCGAGATCTGCAGGACCCTGTCTCCACTGCCATACTACTGGTTGTAATCCATCCCTCTCTGCCAAAGCTATATCAACCACAATCTCTGGCCCCCAATCAAATACCTCCTGCCGAGTCCTCCCAAAAATAGCATCACCTACTGGTACTCCCTACAGGATGCCGAACTACCTCAACACCCTCTTGGGCAAATAACTCTCTATAATATATATGCCACAACCAAAAATGTATGTCGCCTACCTAGCATATACAAGCTCTGTATCCTCCTCCTCCCATCTCTCACATGATAGCCATGGTCTCCATACAAACCTATCAGTCTCATCCAATGTCTGCCTCCAATAAACTATCCCTTGCCACTACCAATAGGTAAGAGCCCCCTATACATCCTCGCATATGGCTCTCTTGTTGCTCTCACCACCCATCCATCTGGCCTCATCACCAGTATGTGCTCATATGCCCATACATGTAGAACTATGACTCTAGATGACAAACTAGCTCCAAACATATATGCGCAGTCATGTAAGTAATGATACAGCTGTCCTAGTACACACTCTACCCATGCATATCTTGTACCATAGGAGAATATCCTCTCCATCACTGTCCCCCATCCAACCAAAAAACCTCTAGCCTGTTTGTCTCCAACCAACCATCTAATGATCGCCACCACTACTCACTGTAACCTATTGCATAGCTCCTCCATCCTAGCCATAGGAATCTTCAAGCCCTTCGCCCCAATGTCTAGAGTCCTGAATAACCATCTGAATGCAACCAGACCCATGTCAGGATCATAATCTACTCTAACTCCATCAATCAGAATGCAAAGAATCTAGAACACATCCTCTAGGGTAATCATCGCCTCTCCTGTCGACAAGAAAAATGAACTGTGCTCGCTCCTCCACCACCCAACCATACATATCATTAGTCCTCAATGTGCCTACACTAGCACTAATCTCGACACATGCTCCAAACCAATAATATCTAAAAGGAGCCGCTCCTTTGCATCCAATACCCTAACTATTCGCAAGTTCCTAGGATGTGGCTCTCGAGATAATAAAGGGTGGTAGTACCTCCTGCATCATTCAATACACCTTATCAGTTTCTTGCACTAAAATTTTGACTTTTGACTATTAGCAACTAATTATTTTTGCTAAAAGTGACTCACTTTTCTATATGTGCTAGCCTTTTGACCATAAGCGAGCTATTTTACTGCAAGTATATAGTTTTTTTCTCATATGTGATTTCTTTACCATACGCAAGATACTACTAGTTGGAGGCGACCTCAATTCCTGCATACGACCATGTTTCACTTATCAGTGATTCATTTGGCATATGCGACTTACTGTCGTTCATAAGTGAGTTCTATATCTATATGTAGTCACTATCTACCTAAAAGCGACCTGAATTTACACTATGCACATTTCGTCTATCCATTTGCCTTAGCTGACTAAAAGTGACTTATTTTTGCCATAAGCGGTCACTTTGCACCTATAAGTGACCCATTTTACCCTAAGTGATCCCTTTTCCTTTACAAGCAACCTGAACTACCTATCTTGAAACCTAGTCGCTTTTGGTGAAGTGTGTGCATTTATTACACTTTTAGCCTACAAAAATCACGCATTTAGCAAAAGTATCGATACATACCACTGTACCTGCTCCTGCTAGTTGCCCATGTGTCCTCACTCGCTCAACACAATGATCTCTGCATGGAATCACCATCCTGATAACTCTCCAACACTCGAAGCACTACCACACTCTAAGGACATATAGATTTTCTTAAAGTAACAAGCATAAATGAGCCTATTTACCCTTGAGGGACCTACTTATAGCCCGTTTCCAATCCCTAATTTCTTCTATATCAAAACCTGTTTTCTTCTATACCATCCCAATTCATCCCAACCCCCATTTTCTTCATGTCAATCTTGTTTCTAGCCTTTCATCTTATTGCGAGCCAACCCAACCCTTCCTGGTTAGCCTAGCTTACCTCTCAAGGGGGCATCACTTGCCAGTCACACTAGGGCATCACCTTGTTAATTGAGTGAATTATCATATCCTCTTTGATAATGTTCTAACAAACATTGTATCAAAGAGGGGCAAAATGTAGACACTCAAATTGACCTAGTTATCATTAGTATCAAATATTGCATTATTTATCATTTGTGTTTGTCTAACATACTTGAGCAATTTATCTATTTTGTCTAAACCATCTATTTCTACTATTAATTAAATAAATTTATATTTATTTAATTAATTTATTATCTATTTCCTCTAATCTATAATTAAATAATCTTTAATTATTTAATTATCTCTTCATTCTATCTATTTTGATTAAATAAATCTTATTTATTTAATTAAAAATCTTTTCATAATCCCACTTTCCAATTAATTAAATAAATTTTATTTATTTAATTAATTTATCTTATCATTTATCTTCATGAGGCAACGTGTGTGCCTCTTTTTTTTTAAAAAACATGTGGTACTACATCTTTTATTTAATATCTCACACATATAGTACTTCTTTTTATGTACACATTCACATATGTAGTACTTTTTTATTTACACAATCACACATGAGCCTTATCTTTCATCCACTTGTCACCTACACATTCACCTATGATTATCCTTTCATTCAAGCCATTCACATAGCCACCAAATCTCTATCGTTAATTGATTTTGGTTGAGTTCTATATAAACACCCTCTCATTCCATACTACATCTATCCAACATTTTCATAGCGTTTACATTATCATCTTGAGCATATTGAGCACTTTAGCATCCATCTAACATATTATCATTATCTTTCATCCATCATGGCAGCTTTGATCTTCATAATTGTTCATTGTTGAAGAAGCAATCCACATCACAAACAAGGAATCCTACAATCTAGGTGATATTGTTCTTGAATTGCATGCTTTTGATTTCACTTAGATTTGATTCTTTGATGGTGTTAGGATTAGGTTTTCATTTATATGCTTGATCTTATTAACCTGATTTTTACCTATCCACACACAGTGTGTACTTTGCAGGCCCCCCAAAAGGGACTTGCGGATTACATAGTCCATAGGGGATTTCCCCTTTAAATAGCATCACTTAAACCTAAACGTTTGCCTATTGAAAAAATTAACAATCACTGCTTTATTTATTTACTTTTTTTAAAATATTCTTTTTGTGTGAGTTGTGTAATATAATTTTTTACATATATACTATATATATTTACATCCTCTATATATATATATGTGTGTGTGTGTGTATGTATATGTATATATATATGTATGTATATGTATATATATATATATATATATGTATACATATATATGTATACATATATATGTATGTATATGTATATATATATATATATATATGTATACATATATACGTATATATGTATATATATATATATATCTGTATATATGTATATATATGTATATATATATGTGTGTGTATATATATATGTATATATGTGTGTGTGTGTATGTGTATATATGTATATGTATGTATGTATGTATGTATATATATATATATATATATATATATATATATATATATATATATATATATATATATATATATATATATATATATATTTCATTTGACACATTCGGTGTCATTGTGTTGAACATCAAGTTTAACATAGTTAATTGTCTTTGGTTTGATTCATTATTAGTCATGGTGATAATTAGTTGTGATTATTACCACCTTAAAAGTATTGGCATTCAACGATGCTTAAACACCAAATGTTGCAGATTTCCTTGGAAAACATCATTATAATATATAGTTATATTAAAACTGATAAATAGAATCAATTTATTTATATAGGTATATATCCACATGGAACACACACACACATACACATATACAGATATAAATAGACCTCGATAACCCTTGAGAGAGAGGGTTATACTTGATTTATAGAGACCAAGTTAGGCTCAAGAAAGAGCATAGTATGTTATAGTTTATGCAGATTTGATTTTGATTGCAATTTAAAAAGACATTCATTATTTCAGTAAGAAGTACAACAGAGGTTTCATACTCAAATTTTAGTTGGAAAAATATCGTTGGTTAGTTTGTTAGACATATCTAATTACTTGATCAAAAGATATAAATCTCAAAGAGAGAGAAAATGTCGTTGTATTTGATTATTGATGTCATACGTTTCTAATGCTATGATAGATTTCTAGTTGGGCAAAAAGTTGACTATAAGATTTGCACACCAGAATTATTGATAACTATCAATTATCTTATTTATTGAATATTCTACATTATACTTGACTAGTTGAAGTTGTAGTTCGGATAAACTTATGAATTCATCTAGCCAAGCCTAGGATTTATGCAAAATTGATTAAAGTTGATATGCTTGTCATTGAAGTTATATTATTATGTGTTTATGTGAAATAATGGTAACTATTAACTAGTTTGAGATAGAAGTCTATGAACATACAAAACACATCTTTGTTTAGGAATGTGTTTTATTTCTTAAATCTTTGGCCAAAGTAATGAAAAATCATTGCTTGCATTGTCAATTCATAGTGTCTTTACTTGTTGCATAACAGTCAAACTAAGTTATATAACTAATTGTTTTTAGATAGAAACACTAGTTATCAGATGGCATGATGGATCTTATTGATTCCCTTAATCCACTTCCCTCATGAAGGGTAGGGCCACTTCTAGATGGAAGGTGTGTGGGGGACCATAGGTCTGTGGTTAGAGGTAAAGCACTTGGGTGATGCTCTCCCTCTTGCAGTTGAAGATGCCGAAAACTTGATTATTAAAAGATATCATTTTTTATACCATTGGATTTACATGTATTATTATTATTTTGGGAAATTACAATCAAAGCATCAAGATGATGATGCAATCATGTACTATTGTAAATATATGAATGTTAGTTTACTCTTTCGATACCTATGATTAGTGAGAAAGAGAAAATTATTTATGTTATACATTATTGTAAGAATGTATTGTATAATCTTTATCCTATAGAAAAAAATTTTGGTTTAGTGATGTAAATCTTTAGTATGTTTTTGGAAAAATAGACAAGCATTTGTTACACATGGTATCTGAGCATGGTTTGAACACTCAAGCCTATGAGCCAACTTTGTGAAAAGTTTTCCAAATGTAGGGGTAAGTACAAAAAGATGGGGGGCCAAAAAGTGGCCACATTGTTTTGAAAAAAAAAATAATGCATAGTGTGAGCGCGTTATAACGTGCTCGCGTTATGGTTTGGTAATGACGAGCCTAAGGCTCGTCAAAACCAAACCATAACGCACTCACATTATAATGTGAGCACATTATAATGTGAGTGCATTATTACTTCTTATAAATAAATAAAAAGCTTCACTTCACTTCACTTCATTTCATTTCTTTTTCCTCCTATATACCTGCTACCTGCAAACCCTAGGAAACGCACTTGCATTTTGGAAATCTCAATTCAACACAAAAATCTTTTCAATTCATCGCCAAAATGCCGCCATGATATCGAGCATGCCAAAGGAGTGATTTTTATTTATTTTTTTGTTTGAATTTGTTTCTAAATAGGTAGGTTTGAGTTGATTTTTGATGTAAATTTCGTTAATTGTCAAGAAATGTTAATGCACCTCCTCCTCCTCATCAAAATCCATAAAATCCTATAGAACAACAACCTCCTCCAACCATTCCTCTACATGCCCATGGAACACAAGAAAATATAATGGGGCAAATTAAAAACAACAAAAAAGAAATTGAAGATATAATTGCAAGTTTGAAATATCCTTCCACTTCAACCTTGCATAGGTCCACGCTTGCTAAATCTCTTGAATCTATGTTATCAAATGTAGATTCAATTAGCAAGAAAATAACTAGTTGGACGGATAAGAGGAGAGAGTTTAGAGACTATTATGTAGACAAGTTGTCATACCAAGATGTGAAAAAAATTACAAATTACAAAATTAGACTTGTGTTCGATTTTCACAAACCCACAAACAAATCAACCTCCACCCATTACATGCAAGAGGTTTCCTATCCATTGGTGCAACAACCAAGTGATAAGGGACAATTTTGGGAAGAGGTGGTGGATGGTTTTCAACCATCCTCCATTCAATAATAATGAGGTCCCACGTTACTTTTTGAGGAAAATCTACTGTGAGTTTGTCCTCAATAAAGTGCAAAACTATTTTAATATGCAGGACTTCTAGGGTAGAGGTGGGGGGTCAGCACAAGATAGACCAGGGGCACGTGTTGACCCACAACAGTCAGTGAGACAAGTAATCAGAAGACTAGCCCATGAGCATGTTTCTATCCCTTCCATTGTGAAGGAGAGTGTTGAGGGTGATACACTTAAGTCCATTAGTGCCTTGACCTAGAGCATCATAGAGCATGCCAGTCCTGTAGCACAAAGTGGGTTGGGAGATAGTGCGAGGAGTAGGGTCCCACCCCATACTTGTCAGAATTGTGGGTCAGCCTGTGGTTATAACCCCATGGATAGTTAGGACACAGGTGCACAGCCTACATCTGCAGCTGAGTAGATGGTGATGATAGATACCCTCCTGAGTGAGACTTTTGTCCTTGATACTCAGGTAAGTATTAGAAAGTTTATTGAAATTAATTTATTAAATTTCATTTTTGAAATGCAAGATTAACTAAATTAGTTTGATGATTTTAATAAAATTTTAGGGTCATACCATTGATGCAGTTTTCAGTGGTTCTCCACCTGCATATTACACTAAATCATCTACTGTCGGGGTATGTAACTAGTAAACAATTATAAATATTACATGTGAATAGCATTGTTATATGAATGGTATTCTAATATCTGATTTTGGATGTTGAATAGGTTAATATTGGAGATTTCATAGCAACACCTGCTAGCGGTGGTGGACTTCAAAGCTTCACGGAGGTAGTAAAATAAATAGTTTAATAAATGAATTGTACTTACTAGATTTTTGTAGGTGACTTGTGTACTTTATTGTGTGTACTTCCATGTTTATATGAACGTGTGTGTATGTTAGGAGGCATGATTTGCATCATTATTATAGTTTTCGTAATTGAATAATGTTGTTTTATTTCCAAATGATGCAGGCTGCAGAGACACCTCCCGATGTTCAGAGGGCAATGGAGCATGGTGTGACCTCTACAATTCATAGCTCCATGGCATTGACAGGGGTATGAAGTAGATTAGTAAATTTCAATTTACATTCATTGTTATAGTTGTTTATTTTTGAAAAATCAAAAGATTATTGATTTGAAGTTTAATTTCTATCTGGATGGTTTCTATAGGACATGACATCACCACGGCCTATTCTTGCTACTGAGGCAAGTGAGGAGACAGCTTATATGTTAGTGGTAAGTGATTATTTTGTTAAATGTTTCATTTTTTATAACATGTAATTTCTATATATTAATGTCTATACTTTTTATTGTAATAGCTAAAGATGCAGGAAGAACTAAATAGGAGGAATAGCCCTCGGGTTCGTAGTAGACCACCCACATGCGTGCCTCCATCCCCTAGACGATCAAAGGCTACCTGTGATCTATTCTCTTCACCAGCTAGAGGGGAATGACTTTTTATTGTGTTCCTTTGTTGTATGCCTATATGGCATTTGTGGACATATATTTTGTATTGTATATAGTTGACATTGTATGCCTATATGGCATTCTTGTAAGCCTATATGGCTATTTTGTATATATGTTATACTTATATCGATAGATATTGATGTATGCCTATATGGATATTTGGTTAATACAAATCTATTTTATTGATGGCATGCATACTTGCATTATAAATCCACGTTTGAATGGATATTTGTAGATGGCTACTTCAAATATTTAAAATCCAATTGTATTATATAGGATGTTTGTTGATCTAATAAGCTAGCTATTGTTATTCAAGTATCACCTAAACCTCATTTTGGAACTAAAAGATAAAAGTTGTATTTAAAAAAAAATGAATCATCATGTTAAACAGAAAATATTAATATTCTTTATGAGTTGCTCAATCGAAAATATTCAAATGAGTATGCTGATCCATATTCTTTATGAGTTGGTCAATTGAAAATATTTCTTAATTTCTTGTTATTATACCATATTGGGATGCAAAGAGTATGTTTGTTGTTTTGAATAAGATAATCAAAATCATATGCTGATGAGCACCTGATGACCATTGTGGTTATTAAATGTAATTCCTCTTGCATATAAGGAGAGGTTATGAGATTACATTGAGTCTTACCTTGATCATCATCTAAGGTGCCTTTCAAAGGAGGTCTTGAGCAACATAAACCTTAGGCGCAATTTCTTGCTTCTATAATCAAATTTGAGTGCCTAAGGAGTGGATTAGTGATGGACATCACTTTGAATGCCTTAAAAGTGTTTGAAGGTTTGAATTGGTGAATGATAGCGCCTAAATTTCTTAGAACCAACTAGAATAAGGAATTGAAGAATGAGTTAACCACTTTGAGCACCTTGAAGGAGAGAAGTATGTATATGAAGATTGATTGAATGTTTGGAGTTTAGGCGCACTTTCCTTATCATCTAATCACACATTGGCACCTAGGAAGAGTTGACATGAAACAATCCTTTGAGTGGACTCCTTGATGAGATCTCTCCCATTGCTTAAACTTGTTGAAATGCTAAAAGCTAACTCAAATGGATTCTAGGCACTCTTTTCCTTCAGAATGACCTTGAATTGGTGCCTAAGCATAACAAGAGAGTTTAAATCCATTCAATATGGTGCCTTGTAAGAGGAGAGCTTAAGAGCATGAGACTAGATGGCATTTAAGAGTCAAGATCATCAAAATCCAAAGAAATAGGCTAAGTAAGCTGAGGCACCTTTGCTTGTCATTCAATACCTCCATGAGCGCCTAGATTGAAATTACATCCAAGGACATCTAAGAGTAGGTGCCTAGAGGGGAAAAGTCATCCTAAGACCTTCATAATTATTTAAAGCATAAAAAATGCCAAGTATAAAGCTTCATGATGTTGGGCACTCTTTCACCTCCATATAGATCTAGATTGGCACCTTAGATAAAGTATCACAAATCCATATCATTGAGTAAGTTCCAAGAGAGAAAGGCTTACTTCAAGCATGCTTAATCATTCAAGGTCTTACAAATAATGAAAAGAGCCTAAATTGATGCTAGGCGCCTCCTCTTGTCTCTACTATCTAGTTTTGGCACCTAAGGAGAAATTGCATCTAGTGAACTCATTAATTGGCGCCTAGGAGGAAAAGACCTTAAACTTACATTATTGAGTCAGTACTTTAGAAATTGAGCCATTCTTAGTCAATTGGAGTCATAAAATATCAAATACAAAGTCAAATTTGACTTAGGCACTCCTTCATGTAATTTCCCACCATCATGGGTGCCTAGATCTAGGAAGATCATCCAATTGTGCCTAGGAATAAGATACAAGTCCAAGACCTCAAATTTGAGTGCTTAGAAG
Source organism: Cunninghamia lanceolata (assembly GCA_027924645.1). Classification (NCBI taxonomy): domain Eukaryota; kingdom Viridiplantae; phylum Streptophyta; class Pinopsida; order Cupressales; family Cupressaceae; genus Cunninghamia; species Cunninghamia lanceolata. The sequence continues at coordinate 66,521 of BSBN01001492.1, forward strand.
TGTGATGGATTTAAGAAGCTACATTGGCACCTAAGGGTAAGTTGTATCAAATGACATCACCTAATTGAGCGCCTAGGAGGTATAAAGCTTAACATTGACATGAGGACAAGCGCTTAGTAAACGAGAGTTTCTCAAACATTTAAACATGTGAATGAAGTCATAGAAATGCACTAAGTCATCTAGGCACTATTTTCCCCTTGTGTACCCTTACATTTGTGCCTAAGAAGAAGTTGCTTTAGTTCATTAGAGTGTTTGAGTATTGAGGATTTCTTAGCAATGCTTTGCAACTTTACACTGCCTCCTTCTGATAATTTTTGGGGCAACAGAAAACCTTTCACCATGGGAAAACACCTTAGAGATATAAAAAATTGAGAGAGGTTATTGTAGAGGCACTCTACATGATTGCGTTGCCTCACAAAGAATGTTTCTAAGTGACATGGTTTTCAAGTAACATCTTGTCAAAGATTGCTACCTTTTTGCACTTTAAACTCTTCAGGGATATCATCGGTACAATGTAGCTTGGACTATTTCAACATGCTTGGGTGAAAAAAAGGACCATGCCTAACATAAATGTACCCATCCGGATGTGTTAGAATAGTCAGTTTGGTCGTATCAAGAGTAGGAAGAAAGTTACACCCCTTTGTAACTTTACATTGCCTCTTTCTGACGATTTTTGGGGCAGCAAAAAATCTTTCACCACGGGAAAACACCTTAGAGATATAAAAAAATGAGAGAGGTTATTGTAGAGGTACTCTACATGATCATTTTTCCTCAAACATAATGTTTCTAAGTGACATAGTTTTTGAGTAACATCTCATCAAAGATTGCTGCCTTTTTGCACTTTGGACACTTCAGGGATATCGTCGGTACAATGTAGCTTGGACTAATTTGACATGTTTGGGTGAAAATAGGACCATGCCTAGTATAAATGTATCCATCCAGACGCATTGGAATAGTCAGTTTGGTCACATCAGGAGCAGGATGAAAGTTACACCCCTTTGCAACTTTACACTGCCTCCTTCTGACGATTTTTAGGGCAACAGCAAACCTTTCACCACGGGAAAACACCTTAGAGATATACAAAACTGAGAGAGGTTATTGTAGAGGCACTCTACATGATTGCGTTTCCTTAGACAAAATATTTCTAAATGACACAATTTTTGAGTAACATCTTGTCAAAGATTGCTGCCTTTTTGCACTTTGGACTCGTCAGGGATTTCGTCGATATAATGTAGCTCAGACTGTTTCAACATGTTTCGGTGAAAAATAGAACCATGCCTAGCGTAAATGTACCTATTCAGATGCGTTGGAATAGTTATTTTGGTCACATCAGGAGTAGGACAAAAGTTACACCCCTTTGCAACTTTACACTGCCTCCTTCTGATGATTTTTGGGGCAACAAAAAACCTTTAGTCACGGGCAAACACCTCACAGATAAATAAGAGAGGTTATTGTAGAGGAACTCTACATGATCACGTTGGCTCAAACAGAATGTTTCTAAGTGACACAGTTTTTGAGTAACATCTCGTCAAAGATTGTTGCCTTTTTGTACTTTAGATTCTTCAGGGATATCGTCGGTACAATGTAGCTCAGACTGTTTCGACATGTTTGGGTGAAAAAAGGACCATGCCTAGTGTAAGTGTACCCATCCGGATGTGTTGCAATAGTTAGTTTGGTTGCATCAGGAGCAGGATGAAAGTTACACCCCTTTGCAACTTTACATTACCTCCTTCTGATGGTTTTTGGGGCAGCAGAAAACATTTCACCACGGGCAAACACCTCACAGATATAAAAAACTAAGAGATTTTATTGTAGAGGCACTCTACATGATCACGTTGGCTTAGATGGAATGTTTCTAAGTGACATGATTTTTGAGTAACATCTCGTCAAAGATTGCTGCCTTTTTGCATTTTGGACTCTTCAGGGATATTGTCAGTACAATGTAGCTCAGACTGTTTTGACATGTTTGGGTGAAAAATAAGACCATGCCTAGCATAAATGTACCCATCCGGATGTGTTGGAATAGTTAGTTTGGTTGCATCAGGAGCAGGACGAAAGTTACACCCATTTGCAACTTTACATTGCCTCCTTCTGATGATTTTTGGGGCAGCAGAAAACCTTTCACCATGGGAAAACACCTCACAGATATAAAAATTGAGAGAGGTTATTGTAGAAGTACTCTACGTGATTACATTGCATTAGACGAAATGTTTCTAAGTGACATGGCTTTCGAGTAACATCTCGTCAAAGATTGCTACCTTTTTGTAATTTGGACTCTTCAGGGATATCGTCAGTACAATGTAACTCAGACTGTTTCGACATATTTGGGTGAAAAATAGGACCATGCCTAGCGTAAATGTACCCATTCAGATGCATTGGAATAGTCAGTTTGGTTGCAACAAGAGCATGACGAAAGTTACACCTCTTTGTAACTTTACACTGCCTCCTTCTGATGATTTTTGGGGTGGCAGAAAAACTTTCACCATGGGCAAATGCCTCACAGATATAAAAAACTGAGAGAGATTATTGTAGAGGCACTCTACATGATCGTGTTTCCTAAGAAGAAATGTTTCTAAGTGACACAGTTTTTGAGTACTATCTCGTCAAAGATTGTTGCCTTTTTGCACTTTGGACTCTTCAGAGATATCGTCGATACAAGGTAGCTTAGACTGTTTCGACATGTTTGGGTGAAAAATAGGACCATGCCTAGTGTAAACGTACCCATCTAGACATGTTGGAACAATCAGTTTGGTCACATCAGGAGCAGGACACCAAAAATGCATAACATGATGATGTAAAAATGTGTATAGGTGTAAAAATGCAGCATAAAATAAAAAAAAGACAAACCTTACAAATTAATGTGCATACTTACAACTCAATGTAACATGAATTTACAAAATCAATGTGAATACGTACAAATAAATCCAATGAACCATTTGAGTCTGCTCTACTCTTTATTGTGTCAAGTATTGCTTCATGGTCAGACTCACGTACCTTCCACAAGATTTTGTTCAAAGGTCTACCTTGATACTTTATCAAATGAACATTGGATGCCACAACAAGGTTCGATTAATGAAGAATCTTCTAATGCATGTCAAAGTCTAGAAACAGCCAAACATTAATGCTCTTATGTGGGTACCTTCTAAGCCATGTTCAGTAATAACCACTGAGCCTGTAGGGTATTCGATGTTTTCTCCATCTGTAACAAGGGCCTCCAATTTCTTTTTGGCCTCAACACAATGACATAAGTAATAATTTGTTCCCTCTTCATCATCTTCATCTGCAATAACTACATATACGTGCCCTACATTGATATGTGTAGCAAATTAGATGAAATTACTCAACATTACAAAAACACTACAAAGTAAGATGACATTACCTAGTTTAACTAGATGAAATTAGATGCATATACATGCCCTATATTACCTGGTTGAACTAAATCTAATATGTGGTCAAAGTCAACTGATGATTCCATCTATACTAGTTCTAGTGTTGTCGGGGGTCGATACGTGTCAAGTGGGCTAAGATAACTTAACTGCCATTTTTCAACCCACTCCTTTGACTCGCACTCATCCCAGGCTTGAATTATACAAGAAGAACAAAAGTATGACATCTTTTGCGTATGGATACTCCATGAACCTGCAATTGAGCTTCTGAAAGAGTGCATCTCATTTGATCTTGTCAGTGTACAACAGTCCTCATATGGTACAATGTTAGTATCATCTATCAACCAAAAAAATCTATGAACTAAAGACTTACCTTCATTACCTTGACCCATGGAAGCATTACACCACTCGACAATCAATTTTGCATCTGTCAACTTTGCATTGTCTTTATACTTTAACTCTTCTTGTGCTATGGCTCTTTTGATACATGCTCTTGCACCATCATGCTCCCCCTTTCCATGCCTGACTTCACAAAAGTTTCACATATGTTGAATACCTATAAAATTATGCCTCCTACTCAGCCAATAGAAATTCTGCGAGTTCTTGAATTGTGACGCACAGTTATCTGACCATATAATATGCTGACTGAACAATATGCCCCTTCTAGCCAAATCATTGTAGAACACCTGAAAGCAACCTTGCATGAACTCTGTAGAATGCATGCGATCATCACTAATATAGAAATTATACTCCCTTATGATCTTTTTGTCATCCTTTGTACTATCATTTGCATAAATGAATGCAATGTGCACAAATATAGAAACCTGTGTGGAGTTGTAATATTGTGATTGCACCTCATGCTGTGGCTATAGACTATAGTTCTCTACAAAGTTGACGATTGAAACAATGCTACCAACTGGAAATGTGTCCTTGCATAACTTGAATTGCAAGTTCAACCATCGAGCTCTATGGTTATGTCTTACATACTCATACACTATACTATCATGAAATATAGGCATAAACTAATACACTGGAATCTTTTCAATAACCAATTCACACCTCTTTGCTTCTTTACCATCTTTTGCCTTGTATGCCACTATTTTATACTTGCCAAACTCTACTAGTTTGTTTCCAACCGCATGTGTTCTTTCCATATGTTCACATATTGGCAAATGTTGCAAGCCACTGCAACGATGACATGTGCCATACAAGGATAATTTCTTGTAGAATAATTGACCTTCCTCTCTTTCACATAAAATTATTTATATGAAGTCTCTTGAAGATGTTGGTGGGGCACATATGGCACAACCCTGCAAAATATTGTTAGTATGCATATCTAAACATATAGACCTATAAACATCAAAATGGTTAGAATATTCAATATGTAATCTACAACAACAAGTAGTGCGTGTGTGATTTATCTTGACATAGAAAGGTTTTAGCATTTCAAAATATCTTTGACAAATTTTAATTTGAGGATACTTCTCTAGAAATTTACCATAAAACTGTGTTTGAGTCTCATCCAAAAAAGTCTTTGGATGTGGCTCACAGTTCTGACTACCGATTCTCCTTCTTACCACATCACTTTGATTCGGAGATACCCTTGTGTAATTCTTCCAAAATTCTTCAATTAGTGATCTCAATGCTTCAACAATTGGTTTATCTTTTCGTGGTAGTCTCCCCGAGAACGCCCATAATTCATTGGCATCAGTGTCCTCAATTCTTTGGCGTCTTCCAACGACTCTTGATAAATTTTTCCTATTAATTCTCAATTCTTGACTCATCTTTCTAATGAGACGAGCTTACCTCATTTGAATACTTACTATAGTCGATGTAATCACACGCCATGTTGCATTACTATCTTTTGTACGTGAGGTGTTACCCACACTCTCATACGCACTCATTAGATTCTTGACAATAGATTTTTCACTTGAAGCCTCTGATGTTCTCAACTCAAGAATCTTCATGATGGACCTATACTTTATACTTCTCATCATTTCAATGAATAGTTGACATCTTGCAATCTCATTTAACTTTTCAAAGAACAATCTCCAAATCTTACGAGTGTATCTTCTACAAGTGTATTTTGGAATCTTACCTTCCATTGGCTGCAAAATATTCTCATCAATATTAATCAAATACTTTGGCTTTCTATGAAAAATTATAGGTGGTGTTAAGTTAGGTAAATTCATCTCAACATTAGGAATTTCATCAATATTTAAATGAGATGGGCTAGATGGCATACCTTCGATCGAAGATGGAATAGATGACATACCTTGAGGTTAAGGTGGGAATGATGGCGTACCTCCTTCATCACATGTGAGTGATGATGTAGTCTCAACTTGAGATGTGGTAGATGGTGTCCCTACATGTTGACTTGCGGTAGAGGACGTGTCTCCAACTATGGTATTCAAATCTCTCGTAGCACAAAGTTTTTGCATTCATTCTCTTTGTGCTGCCAATGCCATATCTCTTTGTGATGGTTGTGGTTCCTCTTCAATTGGCATATCTTCATTTATCGTGTCCAATTTCCTCTTCTCATGAAGTTCCCTCATAGCCATTGTTTTCTTTACATTCTTAGCTTCTATCTCTTCCTATGTTGGTTTAATTCTTGATCGTTTCCTTGGCATGACGAAGAATTTATCTATAGCATGATAAAGAGACCAATATTAGTTCCTAAGAAATGAATACAAGATAATAGTGGGATTATATTTTTATTATATTGTAAGGATTTATTCTTGTATAGTTTGACATCATGGTATGTTAAGGTCTGTTTATTACACATAATTATTAAAGAGCCCAAGTATAGAAAATATACATGGCATCATGTGAGATTGTAGGTTGCTTTCTTGATTGGGAATGTGTCTATTTTAAACATGTATGATAAATCATGATAAAGTAATTCAAATAGAATTAAGGAAAATGTAAAGAACATGCATGTAAAGACTTGACATACTTAAAAAATGAAGATTCAAATGGAGAGAGTACCCAATTATGTAGTGTTTTTTTCTTCTTGCATCAAACTCCTCAACAATTTGAGTTTTTCACCACTTGCTTCCTTTTCAATGTTAAATTGAATAACACTCAAATATAATTACTAACAACAATACTATTAACCAATCTATAATGTTAAATTCTTAAAATTAAATCACAATTAACATTGCAACACTACAAAAATTGAAACTTGAATAGATATATATCAAACTTGGTGTGAAAACTATGTTATTTCCTCCTTCTCAAGTTGGCACCAGAAAAGGCGGTGGAAAGATCATGCAAAGGTGGTAGAATGTGTAAAATGTGCATGTGAACTTCCCAACAACATGAAAGCACTTCTTTTTTCTTGGAGCACATGCAAAATCAGTATGAAAATAGAGCATGTCGGCCTGGATCACGGGGGTCAACACTTTTTTACCATTTTTATAGTAGGAAAAAATGCGAGTGCATTATAATGCGCTTGCATTTTGTCCTACTATAGATTGATCACATCCTGTGCATTATTTTCCTTAACACAAGTAGGGATGATCACATCCTATGCTTCATCAACTGACACTTCCAAGCCTTACAATTCCTCTTAAATACGAGAGGATCCATGACTGGAAGAGCCAAGCCACTTGGTCCCGCCTTGCTGAAGGATGACATTCTGGGAGAATTAGGAGATTTTCCTTTAGAGATCATATAATCTTTAAATGCTTTCCATCTTGGTAGGTCCTCTGCATTAGAGAAAAACCACTGATGGTGTCTGAGAAATAAGAAATTCTTCATCTCTTTGGTGATCCATTTCTCTTCCCAAACCTTCCCCTTCAGACTTGAATGACCACAAGGTTTTTGAGGGAGAACTTTTCTTGTTTCCTGCAAGAGCTTGCCAGATGCTCCGCCATATGATAGGCATAACAATAAGGGGCAAGCCCTCATAATCAAGTTCTTGATAGAAAATGCCCATTGAGGAAGAAAGACAGATCTTCTTTAGAAGTAGAATTTCTAGTTTGTGACAAATCCTTATCCAAGCATAAATAGCAGGGGTTTTGTTAAGCAATTGCCAATCCACTTCCACAAAGTCTCCTGAAGACTCCCTAATTGATTCCAAAACATCCACACCCCAAAATTGGAGAGGCAATCAATATAATCGAACCCATTTGATGATAGAAACTCTCTTCAGGCTAGATTAAGAGTCTAGCATTTCAGCTCAAGTCTAAACCCATCAACATCTAAATAACCTGAATACAAAATATTTGTTTGCCTATCTTTAGAACTCAACCCTCAACATGAAACCCTAATCCCTCAACCCTTAACTCTGATCCCTTAACCCTCAACCCTATCCCTATACCCTAAACCCTAAAGCCTCAAGCCTCAACCCTCAACGTCAAATCCTAATCCCTTGACCCTTCACTCTAATCCATCAACCCTAAACCCTATCCCTAAACCCTTAACACTATACCTTAAACCCTAATCCCTCAACCCTCAACCCTAAACCTTATCCCTAAACCCTAATCCCTCAACCCTCAACCCTAATCCATCATCCCTCAACTCTAATCCCTCATCCCTAAACCCTAAACACTATCCCTATTCCTAGACCCTCAACAAGCTCGATACTATACCTTAAACCCTAATCCCTTATCCCTAAACCCTCCAACCCTATCCCTAATCCTTATACCCTCCACACTCTACTTTAACCCTAATCCCTCGACCCTCAACCCTATCCTGAAACCCTTAACCCTTGAACATCAATGTACTCAACCCTTAACATTAAACCCTAATCCCTCAACCCTTAACTCTAATCCCTCGACCCTTAACCCTTAAAACTTGAACCCTAAAACCTATCCCTACATGCTCAACACTCGACACTATATCTTAAACCCTAATCCCTCAACCCTCATCCCTAAAGCCTCAACCCTAAATCCTTAAACCTTAAACCCTAAACCCTATCCCTAATCCCTCTACCCATGAAACTCTTATTTAACCCTAATCCCTTGACCATTAACCCTATCCCTCAACCTCAACCCTCAACCCTCAACCCTCAACCCTCAACATTAAACCCTAATTCATCAACCCTAAACCATAATCCCTCAAACCTAAACCCTATCCCTAAACCATCAACCCTCAACACTATACATTAAACCCTAATCCTTATCCCTCAACCCTTAACCCTTAAAACTTAAACCCTATCCCTACACCCTCAACACTTGACACTATATCTTAATCCTTAAACCCTCATCCCTAAAGCCTCAACCCTCAAACCTTAAACCTTCAACCCTAAAGCCTATCCCTAATCCCTCTACCCTCGACACTCTAACCCTAACCTCAACATTAAACGCTAATCTATCAACCCTAAACCCTAATCCGTCAACCCTAAACCCTCTGTTGGGAATTAAGGTGTCTCAACCTTTGCAAATTCTTAATGTTGTATTTATTTATGCCATGTTGAGTTGGCATAGTCAGCACCTTGTGTATATATAGGAGGATAAATTTTGGTGACTTAGGCAGCCGCGGTTCCCCTTTGAATAATTAACAGGGGTTTGGGGACAATGCCCCCAAGACGAGGTCAAGGAAGGTTATGACAAGTGTCGATGAGTATCTTTGCATGAGAGAAAGGCATCTTTGGGTGGTCAAGGGAGGTTATGACATGTAAGAGGAATATGATATTTTTAGCCAGTGTATGACATATTCTCTTACAGCTGTAAGGTGCGTAAGAGCATCTGTCGTAACCTATCTTGGGACTAGCACCCACTTTGGGATGGGATGTTGGACAAGTGTCCTTAGGCGTGGGTTTTGGGGCATGAGTCCAAGATGGACACCCATCTCTAGAAGGATCCATATTTGCCTTGTAAACTCTATATAAATAGGTGCTTGGATGGGAGATAGATAACTTTGGTACAAGTACTGTTATGCTGCTGAAATAACTCCAGATTTGATATTTGAAGACTCCTGAAAGAGCATTGGCTCTGAAACTATATTGTAATCTATTATTATTTACTATAATATATTTGAGCTATGTTTTGGAGTGTGGGATTTTTCACCCGTAAGGGTTTTCCCCACGTATATCTTGTCTCTCTTCTTCTGTCTTCTTTCTAGTTCTTGTGTTTTGCTATAATATCTCATGTTAACGGTTTAACATTGTTGTAATAATTAGGATAAAGTTGAATTTGCATAGCCCTCTCCTCATTAGATTAGTGTAGGAAGCGTTTTCTGCACACCTAGCTTCCTTTCACCCTCAACCCTCAAAACTATACCTTAAACCCTAATCCATCAACCCTAAAACCTAATCCCTCAACCCTCAACCCTAAACACTATCAATAAACCCTCAACCCTCGACACTATACCTTAAACCCTAATCCCTCAACCCTCAACCCTAATCCCTCAACCCTTAACCCTAATCTCTCATCCCTAAACCCTAAATGTTATCCCTATTCCTAAACCCTCGACACTATACCTTAAACCCTAATCCCTTATCCCTAAACCCTAAACCCTATCCCTCAACCCTTAACCCTTAAAAATTAAACCCTAAAACCTATCCATAAACCCTCGACGCTGAACACTATATTTTAAACCCTAATCCCTTAACCCTCAGCCCTAAAGCCTCAACCCTCAATCATTAAACCTTCAACCCTAAACCCTATCCCTAATCCCTCTACCCTCAACACTCTACTTTAACCCTAATCCCTTGACCATCAACTCTATCCCTAAACCCTCAACCCTCAACCCTCAACTCTCAACATTAAACCCTAATCCGTCAACCCTAAACCCTAATCCCTCAACCCTAAACCCTATACCTAAACCCTCAACCCTCAACACTATACCTTAAACCATAATCCCTCAACCCTCAACCCTAATCCCTCAACACTAAACCCTAAACCCAACAAAACTACTTTGCCTTATGTTAGGTTGTTAAACCCATCATTTTTGACACTCTTCTCTTAAATATATTTGAGTTGCAAGAATATGTCAGAAAAATGGCTATGAACTTTTTTAATGTTAGTAATGTTATATGGCATGTTTTTCTGGCCCATCTGGGGTTCATTATGCCAATAGGTGTACACACTATGAGAAAAGCTTTGCGTATGGTACATCCACAGTGAGTAATTAACAGTTGAAATCAGAAGGATGATCATTATGAGAAAAGATTTGCATTTGGGGTACATTTATGTTTCTTTCTATCCATCCTGCACTTAAGGAAGGTATATTGTTATGAAACAAGCAAATAATCTCCCATTGTTTACTGGCTCTATCCACAAGAACTACTAAACTATACCTTAAACCCTAATCCCTCAACCCTAAACCCTATCCCTAATCCCTCTACCCTCAACACTCTACCTTAACCCTAATCCCTCGACCCTTAACCCTAAATGCTATCCCTAAAGCCTCAACCCTAAACCCTAATCCCTCAAGGTCCTAAACTATAATCCCTTATCCCTAAACTCTAAATCCTATCCCTAAATGCTCAACCCTCAACCTTAAACCTTAATCACTCAATCCTTATCCACCCCTCTCCTCCCCTATCTAGCTCACTCCCATCTCTACCCTCCTCTACCCTTGACACTATACATACATACATATAGGCATACATAGATACATACATACATATAGGCATATGTAGATACATACATACATACATACATACATACATACATATAGGCATACATACATACATACATGATTAATAGCCTTGAACATAACGTGAGCGCATTATAACGCGCTTGCGTTATGTTCCCCATGACAAACAGCACAAACTTTTGCTGAAAAGGAAAAATGCAAAGCAAAAACTAAAGAGATCGCATTATAATGCGCTCACGTTATGTTTTGCTTTGGGAATCCCAAGCCTTGGGCTTGGGATTTGCTTTGGATTTCCAAACCAAAGGCTTGGAGTGCCTTTTCAACATCCACATACATATTTTTCCATATTCTTCAAGATTTCACATAATTTCATTTGTGCTAACCCTTAGATTTGCATGTGTTTCAAGGTCAAACAAATCAAACACCTGGCTAATGGTAGGCGTTCTCTTAGCTATTTGACGATGTGATTTTTTTCACATTTTAACAATGTTGAGCCTTTCATCTATAATTTCTTTTGTTTGTGTGTCCGTTTTTGGGCAAAAACCACTGTTTGGTCTTTTTTTCATTGTAAATTAACTATTCATCGAAATTTCAAAAAAATTACATATTTAGAAACTAGACTCCATTCTACAAATATTAAAAAAAAAAAAAAAATTTCAATTAGTTTTCAAAATTTATAGGGGTAGCACGGCCAAAATTTTATTTTTAAGGATGTGTCCACTTTGAAAATTAGTAAAAAATCAAATATTCATCAAAAAATTATCAAAAAAATTGGGCATAAACTACATGCTATTAGCTAATTTCTCAATGAAGCGATTTTAAAAATACCAAAAAAAAGTTGACCTTTTGAGGGAGCCAGAAAACATGCTATGTTATGTTTTTTTGACAGAAACAACACCAATTTCTGTGGTTCCCTATTTTTAACCCCTTAATCTATGCCATTTAAAAAAAATAGTTGTTTAGAAAGTAGACTCGGAGCACTACGAACATTTTTTTGGTTGCATCTCCAAATTTTGAGTTTAACTTGCTCAATTTCTCATCCAAGGCCAGTATTTCCTGATTTCAGAAAAAAAAAGTGGCCACTTAAGACCCCTTTTTGGCCCCCCATCTTCTTGCACTTACCCGTAGATAACATTGTGTTTAGCAAACCTAACCTTGTGATGTTATTCTTTGAACGTAGAAATGCGAAGGTCAAAAATGAAGAAAAAGAATAGAAAGACAAAAAAAACTAAATGATCCCATACCAAAGTAAAAAATGAAACAAATTAGAGTTATGAAGGAGAATCTTAACTCTCTAACTCTAAAACTCTGGCCTCTACTCTTGAACGAATTGAGTCGGAGAAGGAAAAATGTTTGAAACTACCAACTATTGAGATAATTACTTTTGAGATTAATCCAAGTAAACCTTCGATGAATCGTGGCATGCATTTTGGGTGCGAGAGAAATGTGCTAGTTTTAAGTAAAAAGGTGATTGGGGAGTACCTGCGTGTACATCCCACCTCTAAGTTTGCATTTGTAGATTTTGATGGAGAGGAAGAACCCAAGGAGATTTCTCTATCTGATAGTGATTTGTAAATTTTGGAATCCTATTAGACCTTATTTAAATAAGGATGTTTAAATCCACTGAAATAAATAAAAGTGATTTTTGTCTTGACATTCAAGTGTGATAATCTTTTGTGTGGAATTTTGAATTTCTAATTTTTGGTGTATGTTCTGAAAGATGCATTGTTTTATAAATTAGAATTATGCATTCAAACACATCAAAATTTAGAACTAATTAACCACAATGACACACTAGGTGCAAAATGGTTTGAACAAGAACAAACCCTAGAGGCAGTCAAGATGGTTTTGGTCTAGCTGTGGAGGATCCTCCAACTAAGTTGGATCAAATCCCTGCCCTTCTAAATGAAACCAATGAAAGGTTAGGAGAAAGAAGTGAGAGGGGCAGATAATCTTGAGGTTAGTGAGGAATAGGACCAAGAGAATAGTGTCCATGAAGGGCAAGACAAATCTAAGGAAAATCCTAAAAATATAGAAGAGCTTATAAAACTAGTGGATGTAAGAACACAGTTGACCAATGAATTAGCTAAAGACATGAATAAAATAACCCCTTCAAAGTTTGATGGAATATTATTAGGAAACAGAGTAGAAGCATGGCTCACTGATATGAAGTAGTATTTCAAAAATTAGGAATCATTCAAAAATAACTAAGGTTGTTTAGGGAACCTATCAATTGGTTGGCAACCTGAAGCGTCCACTTAGTGGATGAACAAGAAAATAGAGTTAGGATTGAGTTCCCTGAGTTTGACATGGGATCAATTTGTAGTAATCTTTAGAAAAAGATAGCTAACTTAGTTATATTTCGATAAAAAATTAACTAATTTTTAGAACTTGCATCAAGATGACATGACTGTAACATAATAGTAGAAGAAATTCACTAGACTCCTAAAATATGTACTACAATATCAGTGTGATGAATGTTCTAAATAAAAAAATTCATTGTGGGGATGAATGCTTGGATTAGTGGAGAAGTGGATGTTCATGGTCCAACAACCATGGATCAAGTATTTGAGAAAGAAATTAAGCAAGAGCATAAACTTAAGTCTATTTTGGCTTATCGAGATAAGTCTCAAAAGAAGTTTGGATGGTCCAAATCTTCACCATATTTCAAGAAAAAGAACTGGAATCAAGATTCTAAATCAAAATCCAATGAGAAAGGATCTAAGAAAAACAAGAATTAATCTTAGAATAAAACTAAAATAATGATTTAAAGAAGAATGGCATTAATAATGACCATACAATTGAGAATTTAGAGGACCTCCCAATAGTTGTTTCAATGCAAAGGTGATCATTATGCTAATCAATGCCCAAATAAAGGTCAAGGAAATCAATTCCAAAATTATTCCCTACCTTCTCAATAGATAGCTTTTCAGCAAAGAATTCATGCAACACTAGACAGGATTTCACCAAGTAGAGTATCATATCACACCAATTAAAACTACAGGTATCTTGTTTGGAATACCCATTTCTATTTTAATAGATATATGTGCCATTGAAAGTTTTATAACACCTAAAATGCTAAGTAGAATTCCTAGATGAGTTGGTTATATGCCAATCCTCGGTCAGTTAAGTATGCAAACTAGTTTAGAGCTCAAGTAGAGCAGTGTCTATTTGAGGTTGAGATAAGGTTTACCCCATTCTCAAAAGAAGTTAACTTGTATGTAGCTCCTTTGGAGTCCTATGATGTTATTCTAGGAATGAATTGGTTGTGGTTCCATAGAGACAAAGTAGATTATTTTAATAAAATAGTTGAATGTTTGGATGACTTAGGAAATCCAATTTCTCTTCAAGTGTCAAACACGAAATCAAAATCAAACAAGTGTTGACCATGTAGCTCAAAAAGAGCTAAAAGGAAAGGATGTCAACTTTTCACAGTAAAGATCGACCAAGTAGAAGGAACTAAATAACCATCAATACATGACTACCCTTTTCTTTATGATTATCAGGATGTATTTCTTAATGAATTATTAGGTTTACCACCTCCTGAACCAATATCTAATAAGTAGGATTGTAGAAATGTATCACCACCACCCTGGATTGTCTTCAATGACATTGAATTTAGAGGGAATTATTAGTCATGTTTGAACCCAGTCAAGCCAACATGAATCATTTAGGCATGGCAAGAATCCAAGAAGGCAAAATACACTGATGGTTTATCTTATGATCAAGTGAAAGAGTTAGACATTACCAAAGCTATGTTAGCCCAATATTTTGTCAATCCTAAAACTAGAATGAATATTGATATTCGTAAGCCCAAGTATTCAATCAAATGGTGTACACATGAGGGCATTAGTCAGAATTTTTGGGATCGTTGGTGGATGGTTTTTGATAAACTACCTAACAACAATTTAGATGTACCTTTGTATTTCCTTTGTAAACTATATGTAGAGTTGGTTATGGGTCTCCATGTGAATTATTTTGATTTTAGAGAGTTTCAAGGAGTGGGTAAGGGAATGCCTCAAGATAGACCTAGGGAAATGAGACAAGTACAAGGTCCATATATTCCCTCTCCTGCTATCCCTTCTCCACCCCCAATTCAACACCCAAATGTTGTTGCAAATGCAACACAGTAATGCCTCAGTGCCATACACTCTTTGACCAAGCACTTGATATACAGACTTCTCAGTTTGCACAACCATATGATGTTGGCGATGATATTGGATCACCTAATTTTACTAGACCCTCCTTGTCCATGCATGTTTGTGTGCCCCATCATTGCAATTTTTGCAATCAACTGTGCTTAGGTCCTATTATGGAGAGTAGTGAGCCACCCTTGAACACTTCAAAGTATGATGTCCCTTCACGCGATGAGGTAGTGGGGTCCACAACTCAAGTTGAGGGATCAGGGACAAGAGTAGAAGCACAAGCATTAGTGGACTGTAGAGAAGGAGAAGAGCATGGTCAATCTTTTATACAGGTAAAAATTAAAGTTAAATTTTATGGTGTATGCCATTTGAATAATATAAACAAATTTATTAGTACTAATGTATCTAAGGGGGTTAACAATTGATGACAGAGGAGGAGTTGACATAAGTTTATCATGGAACTTTGTCTGCCATCCAATTTGGCTTTGACTCGCCATTATAATTTGTTCTACACATCAACTTTTTTTGTATGCGTTTCTTTATTTGTGAGTAATTATACATTAATTTATATCTTGATGTTAATTTAATTTTATAGTTAATCCAAAATGTGAATGATTTTGCATCTTTGCCAATGGTCTTTACTCGAACTCCTAATCGACCCAAGGGACTATCATTCATAGAACAACTTTCTGAACGCCAACAAATTAAGGGTGGAGGTAATTCGATTGAACTGTACTTTAATTGATAATTTAGAAAAATTAAATATTTTATTATAGTCATTTAGATAAATAATAAAATAGAGAATAGATAAATTGATCTATTAATTTAAAAATTATTATGATTATTTGTATACATAGAGTCTTACATTCTTGTCATTTTTCATACAAGAGATATTAGTTGGTTCATCCATGATGAGTCCTTCTCAATTGATATAGGAGGCCTCAATGGTGGTATGTGCTTGTTTTCTACTAGATAAGTTTTTGTGTAGTGCACTCTAGATTGTTTGTGTAACACATCTAACCTTTTTTAATGTATGCATTTCTTTTTTGTTTAATAATTATATATTAATTTATTCCAATGTTACTTTACTTTTACAGTCTCTTGAGAATGTGAGCAATGTGCCACCTTTTCCATCATGCTTCAGTAAGACACCTAATCGTCTTAAGAGTAAATCATTTGTAGAATGATTGTTTGAACTACAAGAAAGAGTCGAGGTAATTGAATTAAATTTTCTAAATAATTGATAGTTTATAGAGGTCTTATAGTTGATTGTAGTGATTTAGATGTATGTTAATAAATGAAAGTTCTAAATTGTAGAATAAGTTTCTATTTACCAACTCTAACTTATTTATATTTACCATTGAAGATATTAAACAAATTTGTGGTTTGACTTGTTAATGCAATCAATTTTGCCTCCATCAACTACTAGACACCCTAGTACAAAGATGACACTTTTTGAGGATCCATCACAGATTGAGGATTCACCAAAGACATAGGTTCAAGTGGACCTTTCTAAGTATTTGATGTAGCTATTCAGCATGTAGATTGTATATAGATTTTGAGACATGACATATGCCACATTTTGTAAAAATGTTTTGAGTTAGCATATTTGCCAAATTTTTGCATATGTCTACCATTATGGACAAGATTTTAATATATATACACCTGTTGAAATGTGCAATAGAACTGAGAAGGGGGGTGAATCAGTTGTAACTAAAACTTTAAAACCTTTAACACATCAACCACTTAATCATTGTTATTGTAATTTAACCATGAAAGCATGAAATTAGAACTTAAACACATTCACACATTCAACACATGAGACATCAGATTTTTTATGTGGAAATCCCTATAAGGGAAAAATCATGGTGAGTGTTAGCTCACAATATAAATGATATATCAAAATTTATAATAAGGCTCACTACCTGAGGTTCACTGCCAATGTAGTTCACTACAAAAGAAGGTGCTCACTGCCAAAGAAGGGGCTCATTTCCATTGGGTGGCTCACTACCAGAGTTGGTGAACTGAGATAATAGAATCTACACTATACCAAAGTTTAGTTCCATTGAAGTGCAATAACTTTCCTTTGCTCTGCTCTACTTTTTCACTCTGCACTTATCTTTGCATCTTCGCATCCTCTACAATCATTCATGACTTCATTACATGTATTTATACATTTCATCAACCTTGGAATGAACATCAAGGTCAACATTACAATCATCAACCATTGGAACAATCTCCAAGGTCGGCATACATACATATTTAGCCAATATTCAAATTAGGTCTAGACCTAAACGAATTATGAGAGAGGAGAAATGAATGCGGACTATGCCAAGCCTTAACTAGGACTCAAATGCAATCTTCCATGCAAAAACATGCTTTACAAACTTTGAGGCATAACTGCAAGTAGTGAAAACAACCAAGTCAGCTAAAACTAGTGTTAACACTAAGACCTTTAGGAGCACTCTTTATGTACGATCCAGATTACACTTTGTAGACCAATAAAAAGGTAGGAACATGATTTAGAGACTTCCACAATCATGTTACAATCACCAAGAACATTCGCACAACCTCTAAAAACTTTATCTATAAGATTCTTCAAATTGGAGCACTTGAACATTACTTTCAGACATTGTCATGAAGGAAAGATCACTTGCAGAGCACCAAATCACGAACAATTTGAAATGAAGGCACATAACATCATTACAAACTTAATTCCAGAATTGTACACTGTAAAACTTAAATGTAGAGAAATGCAGAGTAGAATACATTCTCCCTGTCACCATTAAATACACATAAAACTAGTTTTTACTCTGGTGAACAGAACTTGCTCAAATCTTCACATTGGAGGCTTAAACTTGAAACATAACAACTAGAGACATCTCTTAATATAACTTCCAAACCATAGGAAAAGATATTCAATCTATAGGATATATAGAGCAAAATATTGTATTGTTCTTCTTAGATACTTGCTCAAACTCATTCAAATAATTTCCTTAGATGCTGACCTTAGGTGTTGACATCAATAACAATACTTACTGCTCATACTTGCAATAACACCTTGATATACAATATAATTTAAATTCCTTATGTGCATGTATTCCTACTTTGAAACTTAAAATTTTGATGTATAATCAGTTTACAATGGTTGAGTTATGAACAATAACATGTTATAGATTGATTTCTTGTTCTATGATTATTTTTCTTGGTAGAAAGATGATATATGTAGTTTCATACCTCAAGACATAACTTGATCTTAATTGCCACATGATTGTAGTTTTAGTTAGATATAGGATTTTCATGAAATGAAAAATTTGAATGGTTCACACATGTGCAAAGCTATAGAAAACTTTTATCTCCTCCATATGTAGTTGCAACTTTTCATTTTTCAAGTAAAAACATCAAAAAGTAGTTTTAAATAACTAATTTCACCATCAAAACTTCATTTCTAGCCTCCTTTCTTCATGTTTTCTCCATTTTCAATCTTAATCAAGACATCTACAATCTAGAACAACAATTTGGTACCTCATGGAAGGCTGCAACAATCATATCTAAGGTTGCAATTCTGGTACATGATTATAAAGTTCATTTTCATTCAGCTCCAAGCCCTCAATTCCTTCATCTTTGACCATTTCTAGCTATTATTGTGTAGGTACAATAGTGATATAGGTCTGAAAATCAAGTTGTTTCATGGTTGGTATAGCAAATTAAGATTTTGAAATGTTGTCACAACAACACTTTGCAAAAAGGTTTTCAAAATTAGGTAAATGGGAAAATTTTGTTTCATTTCATCTCCTAAAGTTTGTCTTCAAACTCATTGAAATCTTTTAGATTTCATTTTGTAGGTGGAACCTATTGATAATCTTAACTTGTATAGCCTACCCCTACCATAGTGTAATAGATCTCCACAATCATGGATTTCCATCATTTATGACAACTCTTCATTGATATGACAATCATTCCTTCAATCATTTGACTATGTTACGACCTCACACATTCACCTTCCAACCTTACGATAATGTCTTGTTAGAATGACCAACTTTATGAGGCATAAGATGGTGATCCAAGGGTGTAGGTGACTTTCTTAAAGGATTGCAAGTAGCTTTATGTATTGTGATAGTTAGATAAAACTCTTTATGACTGTCTATTGATGATGATTGTTAGTCAGAACAACATGCATAAAAATCTGCACAACAAACCTTTATTATCTTGTAAAGTACAATAAACTTAGGATAAATTGATGACTCCAAGTCTCTGTTGATCAGGTCATGATCGTCTGACATTACTCAGAGGTTGATGTGACATGTTGTTTTCCATTTCAAGGGGTCTTACATTGATGCAGAGTGCTCAGTGGAAGCATTCAAAAACTTATCAAATGAACTTGATCAATATGAGGTGGCTTATGTCTTGGCGACCCAACCCTATCTGCCAAACATATCCCATTGGCCACCTTTCAAACTCTCTACCCGATCTCCTAGTTCTCCCCGACAATCAACTCCGCTTAGTCTTCAGTGAGACTTCTTTTATCGACAGCATCTCCATACTTCCTACCGATACCTGATGGTGGTTAGCTTTGCACTAGCCTTAACCGTAGCAATTAGTAGTGACTCTATTGGCTAGACTCCACACATCGGTGAACTCAAACCAAACTCTACCGATACACCGATGCAATCATTGCTGGTGAGACTTCACACATCGACAAAGTCTTAAGACTTTCACCCGATGTGCCAATATGTTATATAGTCTTGGCAAGACTATCTCTGTTAGCTGGACCTTGCACTCATCCCCCGATACTACCACTCTTCCTGATAAGCCAAATGCTTGTATATGCATTTCATGACTTGTTACTACCAGTAAACCAATGCATATTTACCAGATTACACCGATATAGCTAGTCACCTTTTGTATCTAATGAATGTATATTCTCACATACAATCTCGACATACATTCATGATATGCATTCATAATGTGTCTTCGGTGAGACCAAAGTATTTCTCCACCAATACGTCTTCTTCGGCCCGACACCTTTGATCAGTAGAACTTTCAAATGTTTCTCCGAAGGTTGTTTCATGCCGATGGCAACTCTGTTACTTTGTAACTATGCAGACACCAAATAAATACACAGAAATAGAAACTCGACAGGATGAAAGGGATCTAGAACCTTCCATAGACAATTGACCACCATCAATTTGGCCACTATTTTGATAACACTCTTTTTATCGGTTCTACGACTAGTCACATAGAGATGCCTAGTCGACTTATGCAAAACTCTTTGGATCTTTAGGTCTCTAATCTAGAACAATAGAAAACACAAAATGCACACTGTATTCCTCCATCACACTGAACATGAGAATCTTACTTTCAGTGGATAGAGGAAATACAGTCCATTTATTCACAGAACCCTAGTTTCAAGGGTTTCAAACTAGTCTTTGCAAAAGGAACAAAAACTCACAAAACTACAATAATTCAGGATGCCAAACTATTATCAATGCTTGAACATCTCCACCCAGTTTCAGATGAACAACTATCCGTACAAAATGACTATTATAGAAAACAATTTAGAAAAGACAATGTTTCAACACCCAAAAATCTAGATCTTCATTCATTCATTCCCCTCATCATGCATGCCCCATTACATCATACGTCTCACTTATAAAAGGCTTGAGATAGCAGTTTACATCCCTCCAACCGTACAAACTGATTTGAAACTCAGTTAGCCATTGGCTTTCTCCTATCATAAGAAAACTACATGTTTTCCTTGTGTTATTACATCAAACTTGACCAAAACATGGTCTACATAGGTCTAGTGACCAAATTGACACAAAACCTTATTACAAACATGAAGTGGCTTAAGAAAGCCTTATTGAAAACAAAACAAAACATGACTCCTGCACCATAGAGAAGGTGATCCTACACCATACATATATTTGGATGACTAGTATTATACTGTTTCCTATAAATTCACTCCACAGAGAGGTTATTTCTACTCTATTTTCAAGGATAGCTAATACATTTGCAAGTTTGATCAATTCTTCTGATTATTGATCATCACGAACTTGTTCTTTCTTTTATACTATATATTTATTTAAATGATGTATCTATGAATGGATATTTGCATGATATTTGTCAATTTAACATGCTATTACTTTAGAGATGCTCTGTATTTCCAATTATCTACAAGATATCAGCATATTTCATGTTATTTTCTTTTAATTCTCTATTATTTGCAATTATGGTGATGATCTATTACGAAATTGAAAGAAATTTAAAAGAATGCGTCAAATTTTGGTGAATCTTTAGTCATTGAACCACATACATACAAGATACATTCATGAGGAGAAGAAATCAAACCATATGTCACCAGGATGTTCCACAGCTAGATATGGATGATGCTAACTTCAAAGGATAATGAATGAAAACAACACATGCAGGCTGACAAGTACTCCAAGGGATGTAGCTAATCAAAGCATGTATCAAGATTTCAAACAGAGATTACTCAGGATTTATGATGATTTGTAATCAAAATGTCTTCTCTTTCATTCAGTATGCATAACATGTACATTTACAATGACTTTGAAATGAGTCCTAATATTTAAGCAATCAAATTTCAATTAAGTTTTGAATACTCAAAATATGGCATCCCTGCACCTTTTATAGAATAAGGTGAGGAGGTAGTTACAAATGACCTACGGTCAGGAATTATCTATTAAGAACAATGGTGGATTATCACTCTTTGACTTAGTCAACACTTTCCTCGTGGCATAGGTTGCCAGTTGGAAACCATCTGGCTGACTCATTTTCTATGAGTACCTGATGCATATGCTTTTTTGGTGATGCATCTTCATTCATTCTTCGAGTTCCTCTTCTTCTTCTTCATCATGATCATCATCTTCATTACTTTCTGTATTGCTATCACCTTGATGAACATCATCTTGTATATGGACCTTCATTGTCATCCTGATATTCTCATAAGCCTGTACTATTTTATTTACTTCCCCACCATCTTGAGTCTAGGCCTTTGTTATAGCATGCTTATCAGACTAAAATTTATCTTTGAGTGCCTCCAGTTTACCTTTTCTGTTATTTAAAGTTTCATTATAATTTTCCACACTGACTTTGACCCTCATGATCTTATTCATCGCCTCTTCTGTCAGGTGGGTGAGGGGATCATCAGCTATCGGCTGAAAATTATCATGCAGAGCTTTGATAGCAAAGTTTGCGTCTTGATTTTCAATTTTCCCCTCCACTTTTCCTTCTAGAGCTTCAAGGATTTCTACCTCATAAGCCATCATATTGTGCATCTTTATGCTTATGTCCCTGAGTTTGCCACTGCATTTCTTGAGGATATCACATTTGAACCTAATATCCTCATATCATACATCTATCAACAGGGTAGTGTTATTATTTAATACTTGATTACTTCTCAAGATCTGAGGATTGATCCTCTTTATTTCACTTAGAGCAGTTAAGTCCTTTTCCAGCTAGAATGACCTCCTTCCTATTTCATTCTACATTTTATCTAATTTCCTCTTCAAACTACTTAAAGAATTCCACCTCTGTAAAGAGGTTCTTAAAACTTCCAAAGCTCCTATGAGGGTTGACAGCATCTCCCTCTCCATGATCATAGCTTCATGCTTCATGAGGTCCAATTTGGTGACCTCCTCCTAGGAGATGACAGTCAATGGGACTACCAGATCAACTGGTGTACTATCAGGGTTAATCAACCCCTTTATATATGAATGTAGCTGAGCAATGTGCTCTTTGTGCTATTTATTTTTCTCCTTTTCCTTTTTTACCCTTTGGGTTAAAGAATCAATGATATCCTTCCCTTCCTGACCTTCTTGGTCCTCATTGGCAAAACCCAAATCAATAGTTGTGATCTGGAATTCCTCAAGGGTGATCTTGCCCTTTTCCTTTTCTACCGTGGGAAGTGCTACTTGGGTAGTCCTTCTGCCTGTAGCAGGATCTCTTCTAATAGCCGAGGTCAACCTAGCTTTTCTCTTGGGTTTCATTATTGTCTCTACAAACAAGGTAGAAACATCAAATTCCTGAATTTCAAAACCTTGTTCCATACCTATTTCTTTTTCCAACCACTAAGACACTTCATCTCCAGATCCTTGATGTCCTTTATCATCATCATGTCTACCATGATCTCTAGTATTTGTCTCTATTTTGGGTGGAGAAGGTGACTTCCTAGTCTCTTCCTCATGGAGTTCCTCATGAGGGGGGTCTTCTTGCATCTCCTCTTGCTGAGGGGCCTCTTTCTGTAGGGAAGGATCCTGTGGAATGTCCACATGATGATCCTACGCTTGATCTTGCACTCCCTCTTTCTAAGTTTCATCCGCTTTAGTATTTTCCTCATCTTGAGGCATATTGATATCTATGGTTGTCTATGTGTTTGAGCCTGGTGCATCGCCCTAATCTTGGGTCACTTCTTGCTCCATACTTGATGCACTGATGTCTTGTGTCTTAAGGTCCTCATGACCTAATTTATTTTTATCACCTATGGCATCTTGAGTCTGGGTAGCATCATCACATGATGTATCCTTATCACCTCCGCCCTTCTGTTGGACTTCCACTATCTTTGGCTCAGTGGGTATCTCATTTTGTTGCTGGCCCATATCCAGAGCATTGCTCTCTTCTTTTGTCTGCTTGGCTTCTTCAACTTTCTTCATCACTTTAACTTTATCTATCACTTCAGGTGCACCTACTTTTTCTTTGGGGCTCACATCCTCCCTATATGTCAAATCTATAACCGTAGGGCTAGTCACCTGGTCAACCAACTTGTCAAGCCCTATCTGTTGGGCTACCCTCTCTGGGATACTTTCTCTTACTTCCTCTGTTTGTTTTACTTCCTCCAATACTACCATTTGTTGGGTCCCATGTGGAGTCATGTGGGTACTGGAGGTGAGAGTTTCCATTCTCTGAGAGGCTACATTCTGCACTACCTCATCATCTGATAAGTCAATGATGTCTTCCAAGGAGAAAAGACCACCCTAGCCTGCTTTGAAAGTCTCTTTTGCTTGTTCTTCTGCCCTCTCAGTCTTAAATTTGATTATGGTGGGAAGTGGCACATCATGTTGCATCTCCTTCCTAAATACTTCACCACCTGCTCCTCTCAATACTATAGGATCAGCCTTGATATCACCCCACATAGATGTTCTTTTCTTCTTGGGTGGTGACATCAGCGCCGCCGCCCTCCTCTTCCTGCTGACCATCATCAGGTCATCTCCTGTAGGCTCTTTATTTATAGGCTCTTCATCAAATAGGATATCTTCTTCTACTTCCTGTTGTGAGGTCTAGCCTTCATCTTATACTTCTGTAGTTTCTACAGCTGGCCTCAGGATCCTCTTTGTCTTAGGCGTGTCCATCAAGGGCGGTGCAGATGAGATGGAAGCTTGTCCTAATGTTGATGCACCTGCAGCTGGTATGGCAACCCTTTCAATTATCACCCCCTTAGGTTCATCTTAAGTTTTCTTTCCTCTAGGGGGACCTTTCCTCTATTTCTGTGTGGGTAATCTTTCTCCATTGGATTTTCTTTTCTCATTGAGGAAGTCATCATACTCCTCATCTGCTAATTCTTGCCTCTTTTTCTTGGCATCTACAATAAGGGCTACACCCATCTTCTTCAATTTGTTTATTTGTTCATCTACCCAAGCTTGGGTTAATTGCAGCACCCCACCTATACACTGATCCAAGGATATGTCTTTAGGTTGAGTTAGGTTAGAGGTTGATATGGTGTCATTGTATACCTTTTTGTCTTCATATTTATTTGACATAGTTTTTCCATCATCCTTCTTTAGTTGTACTGGCACTGGGATGTAGTCAAATGTCCTTATCTAATTTAAGGTGAGCCTTTGGTATTTTCTTCTTCTTACCTTAGCTTCATCTTCACAATCAGTCCAGAAATCCTCCAGGTGCTTCTGATGTATGGGTTTTCCCATTATTTTCTGCATCCTGCCATAAGGGTCATAAGATCTAGCCAATGGAAATGGTTGTAGGTACATCAATTTTAGGCCCCCTATGGCATGCTTTATGCTCTCTGAGTCAAAGCATATATACCAGCCCATAGATACTGCAAATAGTACTAGAGGAATCTTCTTTTGTGTTTTGTATGCCTCCACTTTGGTGGACACTTGTCTCAAAAATTCCATCAGGACCACCCCATCAGTAGGGTACCTAGGTAGCATAAGGGGTTGTTCTTCAAATCCCTCTATTCTTACATATGCGATTGTGGCATACTAGATGAACCAGGTGTTGTGTCTATATACAACTTCTTGAGCTTCCATGCTCAATCTCTTGGTTCTAGATGCATAGAGAATGCATCATTCACTAATTTATAATCTAGGAGGTAGTTCTTTCTCTGTAGCTGAGGATAATGATCCCATATGTGGGCATCATCCACACCACCACTAGCCTTACCCACTGTAGTCATGGCATCAAAGGTTCCCTTGTAAGCACATGAGTACACAAGGTATGAGGTCATATGGAACATGCATGCTTGACCTCCCAGGTTCCTCATCCCTTCATCCAATGCATCACTGATGACCTTGGCCCACAATGGCTTGTTATCTGTATAAAGGACCATCTAGATGATTCCAAACATCCAATTCTTAAAATTTCTAGCATGAGGCATACCTATCATCCTGCTTAGCAGGGCAATCATGTACTGGTACTCATCATCAAAATCAAATTTGTATAAGTGTACAAACAATTTAGCTGAGGTAATGTAGGTACTGCTCTTTGACCTCCACTGGTACATCCCCTTCCTTGCATTCTTCTTATTGTTGTTATACTTTGTCTCTAGTTTATGCAGATCCACACTAACCACCCTCTTTCCAACTAGCAGATTGAGAGTAGATGTGATCCCCTTAATTGAAAAGTCAGGATATACCCTTCCATGCTTCTCCACTCACCTGGTCTAAGGGTTATAGTTCCTAGCACACTCTACTACCATTCTGGGGTTTCCATGGCATAGGGGAATCTGGCCGCATGCCACATTCCTCATACATATATTGCATCTAGAAGGGTATTCTCTTTGTCATGATCGATTCTGGTTGACCATACTGCTAGGTTTGTATCTCCTTGGTGAGTGTCTCCAATGATGACATACTTAAATTGTATTCCCTCAGGCTGAACAAACATGGGCTTAAGAAATTCTGTATTAGACCTATTCTGCCTAAGATCCGCCATGGACTCCTACAATAAACATGCTTGGTCTTACCATACGATATCCATATGCATTCATACAACACTATATATTTCCATGGCATCATGCATACTCTATTCATTATTTTTTACTTCATCATGATATGCACATTTATAAATTCAAACCACAAGAAGGAAAATACTACCTAAACATACAGAAAATGACCACAAGGGGGTTTTTAATTACTTACCTGATAGTGCTTTCCTCCTGGGTTAGATAAGTGATTATGGAAAATGGTTGCAACTGCTGATGATGACCCGTTCCGTTACGTTGGATGACCTCGTCCATTCATAGGTAGCCCGTATGAGGGTTTGACTTCTCTACTCTATAATTTCTTTTTTTTTTGCAAGGTAAATGAAAATAACCCTAGAAACTTACCTTTAAATGCATTCGTAGGGCAAATTAGGGTAAAACTGAGTTAAATCAATCAACTCCATTGATCTTCTGCAATGAATCCATGGATGGTGCCGAGTGTTTGAATTGTGTTCGCAGTCGATGGGAATCCACCTACCACATTTAAGTCCATTTAATGTTAGGAAATGGGGGGTGATCTTCGAAAGATCAGGTGATATTGAAAATATGACCCCCTCTGGGTAAAATGACCTTCCGCCTTTGAGCGGCAAAACAAACGCAAAGGGATCGGGTGATTATGGTCAACGTTGACCATGTGTATATCAGGTCATGAATTTAAGATCAAGGGATGTTTGAAATATGACCCTGCAACCAAAATGACCCCCTTGGGAAAGATTGAGATGACATCATCATGTCGATGACTTTGTTTAAGCCTTGTATTATAATGATGTCATCATCATGTTATTGAATAGGGTGGTCGTTGGATATATACCTCCATGAGGTAAAAAAGGAATGATGACGTCATTATCAAGGTGATTTCCTTTGTTCATTGGACTTGGATGATGTCACCGTCATATTGGCATAGGGTGATATTTGTAAGATGACTGTTATTAAAAATATGACCCCCCCACAAAATATATGAAGTCATTTGATGGGTAAATAACAGCTACTTCGTAAAATTGACGTCCGGACTTCGCGGACCAAGTAATTATCTGGTGATGAACTTATATCAAGGTAATCTTATATAATGTGACTGTCATTTGAAATATGACCCTCCCATTGGAATATCAGGTTTGACCAGAACTTTTGACTTAACATAACTTTCTTCCCTTAGAGAACTTCAGGGTGATCCAAAAGGCAAACCTGCTTAGAATTTTGAGCACTTTCCAACCATGAGGTTAATAATGTGAAATGCTAACTTTGACAAATTGACCTCATCATGGTTACCTATCTACCCCCTACAGGGTTATCATGCATGACTTAATTTTACCAGATGCCCAAAGTAGAAAAACAACAAGCCAAAGGAGCAAAAAACGTTGGGTCCCTATTTTGTCAAGTCAAAATGGGGCGTGTTGTGTAACCACACAACAACTTTCCACCAAAGAACATAACTAAATTCTAATGATTCAAGTGATGTGATCACATTATAACATAGTATTTTAACTCTTTCTACATATAAGTATTATAATCTTTCTGAATGACAAGGTCTTCATCAGGGCAACAGTGCTAACAAAGGATTAGGTGTGTGCAGATGATTAATTAGCTTCATCTTGAAAGTAAGTTGAACACATGAGTAACTGATGTTAAGATACATAGTTTGGGAGCATCCCTCATAGCCAACCTGGATAGAGCCTTCTTGCCAGTAGGCGTCCATAGCCCTGGCAAGGTTATCTATACAATCCCCCTAAGTAGAATTCCACTGCCAGCAAGTGTCTATAGCCCCGGTAGAGTTACTTAGGTGGCCTAATTTATTATTTTGGATTTTCAATATGTATTCCCTATATTCATATGATGTCATTATGTAAGCTTAATGTGCAAGGCATGGTTAGTTGTTGATTTAGGTTGGAGAATCACTTTGGTCAAGAAAAGGCACCCTGATGAAAAGATATCTCAGACCTGATCACCAGTACTCTTCAAAATGAGTCATAACCTATATATGAATTTGTTCTCATCACTTGAATCTCAACAATTTAGTTATTTTCCTAGGGTGATGAGCTACATCATCTTGACTAACCAAAACAGAACTCAACAAGCAAACAAACAAAACAAACCAAACTATACAAACAACTATACAAATATGCACACTATGATACACATGACTTACATGATACTAACTTAGGCTTGGAAATAATGTTTAAGGAACTATCCATTAACTAGTAATGGAACATCCTCACCAGTTAAAGTCTTTAGCCTGTAGGTGTTGTCTCCTAAAATTTTTGAAACTTGAAAGGGACCTATCCAAAGTTTATCAAATTTACCATGATCTCCTTTCCTTTCATGTGCTTTGTCCCACATTAGGACTAGATCTGAAATTCTAAAAGCCTTAACTCTCACCCTTTTGTCAAACCAATGCTTGACAACAGCCTGATGTTTAGCAAATTGGTCAATTGCTTTACTTCTTTTTTCTTCTAGGTGCATCAACTAAAGAAACCTAACTTCTTGTTTGTTATCTATTCCTAGATATTCTTGTGCAAACTGCAAAGTGGGGATTTTTAGGTTAACATGGAGGATGGGATCCACCCCATATACTAGGTGAAAAAGAGAATTTCTTAATGCAGCCTTCATCCTGGTTCTATCTACCCACAAAGCATACTTTAATAAGGTGTTCCACTCCCTTGGGTTCTTTTCTATCAATTTATTTATGATGTTTAATAAATTCTTATTTGTGGATTCTACTAATCCATTCCCTTGAGGGTAGTAATTTGAGGAAAATTTCAAGATGATTCCACGGTCAAATGCCCAACTTGATAATCTTATTGAAGCAAAGGCAGACCCATTATCACATACTAAAGCATAGGGAACTCCATACTTGGTTACTATGTTACTTTCCAAAATCTTGATGACATCCTCAACATTGCATGTCTTACTGTTGACAGCTTCAGTCCACCTGGTACAATAATTAGTAATAGTCAACACATACCTGTGGCCTAAAGATGATGGAGGATTAATAGGCCCTATGAAGTCCATCCCCCATTGAGCAAATGGGCGCATCTCCATCACTGGCTACAAAGGTTGACCAACATATCTTTTTCTATTTGCAGCAACCTGACACATATGACAACATTTGATGTGTTCAGCAGTATCTTTAAAAATAGTGGGTCAGTAATATCTTGCCCTGAGAATAGCATGAGTGGTAGCTAAAGATGATCCCTGTGCAGGTCCAAACTTGTCATGTAATTCTAATAGCACCTTGTATGCTTCTTGCCTTTCTAGGCATCTAACGTATATTCCCTCATAGTTCTTCTTGAAAAGGACTCCTCCTTTTATCATGTATTTCTATGATTTTATCTTTAAGGCTCTCCTATGTGAGGCCTGCAATTTTGAAGGACATCTTCTAGTAATCAAGATGTGCCTGATGTCTGAATACCATTCTCCATCTTCCCTTGCATTTATGACATACTGCTGGCTCATGATGTTAGGATCAATTTCTAATATCATCTAACTTAATGCTTGTCCTCTCACTAACTTCATGGGTGTTATGTCCATATCATACTCTTGGAGGACGGTAATCCATTTGGCTCTCTTCTCACCTAGTTCACTTTGCATTAAAAGCATCCTTACTGCTGCATCAGGTACTACAGCTATCACTTTACTTTGTAGGATGTAACATCTGAACTTCTTGACTGCTCGAACCAGAGAAAGTGCTATCTTTCAACATCCATGTATCTGAGTTTTGCATCTCTGAAAGGACAACTGATGAAAGATATAGGTTTTTCTTCTTTAGCCTCATTTCTTTGTGTTAATACTACTACAGATGTATGCTCTGAAGCAAATGAGTATATGTAAAAGTCTTTGGTATAAGTTGGGCTGACCAGAATAGGAGCATTAGATATGGCTTTCTTGATATCTTCAAAAGTTGCTTTAGCTTCAGGTGTCCACTCAATTTTGGCATCCTTCTTGAGCATGGCATTTAATGGTCTGACGATTTCTGCAAAACTAGTAATAAACTTCCTAACAAAATTAATTTTACCAAAATAAGACTTCAGCTCCTTCTTACTTCTAGGAAGCTGTATCTTCATGATTGATTCTACTCTCTCAGGGTTGATGATGATCCCATTCTCTGTTATCAAGTGACCTAGTAACTTTCCTGTGGTTACCCCAAATATACATTTCTTAGGGTTTAGGGATATTCCGTAATGTTCACATTTCTTTAGTACCTTCCTGAGGTCTTCTACATGATTCACTCTCTCTTTAGAGAAAATTGTCAAGTCATCCATGTATATGACTATGCATTTACCAATCAACCTTCTGAAGGCTATATCCATCGCTCGTTGAAATGTGGCTCCAACATTTATTAATCCAAAATACATACGCCTGTAGGCAAATATTCCCCACTTTGTGGTGAATGCAGTCTTCAATCTATCTATTTTGTCCACCATCACTTGGTTATAACCTGAGAAACCATCCAAGAATGACATCATCTTGGCACCATTCACAATCTGCAAAACCTCATCCAGAGAAGGCAAAGGATAGTTATCTTTTTCAGAAACTCTATTTAAATTTCTGAAGTCTACACACAATTTGATGTCACCATTCTTCTTCCTTACTGGGACTAAGTTAGCTACCTAGGTAGAATCTCTCATAGGAAATATGATCCTGGCATTAAGCAATTTCTTAACTTCTTCAAAAATGATGGGCTCCAATAAAGTATTGGCAAGTCTTTGCTTCTATCTAAAAGGCTTAACATCTGGCTTCAAAGGTATAGTATGAGTGATGATTGATGTATCATAAGTTTTCAACTCATCATATGTCCAGGTGATGACATGGATATAATCTTTAAGTGCTTGGGTTATTCCTTCCAGCTCTTCTTTTGTACATACCCTTCCAATCGGGACATTCCTTTTTTCATCATCCTATCCTATGTTAACCTGTGACTACTCCCCTCCATCTGCTTTAGGGAGATCTTTATATTTCAGCATGTCGTCTAAATCAAATGCTCTTTCCAACTCTATCATTCCCTTAGGAATCTTGTTACTAGGCAATTCTAGGATTTCTTCTTCATCCTAGCTATGATCTTCCACATTTATTTCATCTATGATCTGTGCATCAAAGACATCTCTGTTGGATATGAAGTCTAAAATATGTTGATCATCATCAAATACTTGAAGGTTAGTTACATTGTCAGGCACCGAGGGTACTGACACTAATTCAACAGAAAATCTCTTCAAACTAGATATGGACAATGGTTCTAGAGTACTGGCGGCTTGGTCTAGGGCATCTGCCCTATGATTTTGTTCTCTAGGTACATGGGTGATGTTGAATGCATCAAAATCTTCTATCAGATCCCATACCCTATGTCTGTAATTAGACAACTTCTTGTAATTGCAAGAGTATATACCTCTTACTTGTCTTACTACCAATTCTGAGTCTCCATAGACATGCAGAATCTTCACTTTCTTTCTGAGTACAAACAATATCCCATGAATCAAGGCTTCATATTATGTCACATTATTTGTGCATGGGAATTATAATCTATATGCTGCTAAGTAGGATTTACCAGCTGGATCAATAAGATCTATTCCTACTCCACCCCCTTGTTTTGACTTGGATCCATCAAACTTGAGGATCCATGGCTTATCTTCAGTTAAAGGATTATCTGGGCCTTCTCTTTTCTTTTTAGCTCTGGCAGCTGCACCATTTGATATCCATTTCAATTTTGGTGTTTCAATCTTCTGAAACTTCACCTTGTCTAGCTGATGTGAAGCTAATATTTCTCCTTCTTTAACATTAGCTGGAGGATCCTCTGAACTAGGTGAAATCTACCTTTTCAGAATATGCAAACATAATGAACAAGTAGTTTCTGAATGTGGTGCTTCATGTAACCTGCACCACCCTTCAATCAGGACATCATGTGGAGGCTTTTGTTGTTGTATCATCTTTTGAATTTTCTTTGATAAAAATTCTTCAAACTTAGAAAAATTATTGCCCCTATCTTCATCAGACAATTCATAATCTGATTCTACCAAACAATCACTCTCTGGGGTGATTTTCTTGTTATTCTTAACATTACTCTTGCTACACACTAAAATCTCTTCCATCATCCGAATAGGACCTGCATCATGATATGTGCTTTTTCCTATTCTTGCAGATGATAGACAAAAATCACTATCACTATCACTACTTGCAGAACTTACCCTGGATGATGATGATGATGCCTCACTGCATGCTTGTTCCAGTTCCATCATGTCTAGACAAGCATCACAAGTCTTTTTAGAATGCGCCTCATCATGTAACCTGCACCATCCATCAATTAAAGCATCATGAATAGGCACTTTTAATAATTGACAATGTTGGACTTCTTTGGACAAGTGCATTTCAAAATTTTTGAAGTGGTCTACCTCTATCTCGTTTTCTAAGTTACAATCAGACTCTAAAATTATTCTATCATCCAGAGGATTATCATTATGAACATGAACATCATACATGAGGATTTCCTCTATCCTAATGGTCTAGGGTCTAATGGAGTACACTTCGGGCTCTACATCTACATACATGATCTCATTGGTTTTATTGTATTCAGTGATCATATGTTTCATGCGAGGCTCATCATCTATCGTTATTTGATTAGGTATACCTTTCCAAGGTAACCACATGTGACTAAAGTCAGTGGACATGTATCCATTAAGAGTTTTTGACCAATCCCTGCTAAGTAGCATCCCATAGGTATCAGGTATATCCACTACCTAAATATCAATGTAGTATTGGATTCTTATATCTGATGCTAGCTGCATATGAATGTGAGTAAGTTCTACTACACTTACCTCTATTTTATCTAACTATGTTACTTTCTTCAATGACTTAGCAGGATGCAACCCTAAGGCATTGCATATGGATAGGGGCATTACATTGGTAGATGCTCCTGAATCTACTAAATAATTGTGCAAATTCTTACCAAACATCCTTATAGTAAGGAGGAAATGAGGTGACTCAGTTTTGTCTTTGTAAAGAGTCATGTGTGAAGTCTCTACAGATTGAACAGTAGCTGGGGCTTTGTGTTTAACATTAACATCCCTATTGGCATGATCTTTATTCCTGGTCTAACCCAAAGTATGATTATCCTCTTTCAGAGCAGGATCATCTAAGGATTTCATGAAGGCTTTTTTAATAGCTGGGGTTTTGAGTAATTCTAGTAATGACAGGCTAATTTTGATCTTTTTCATTTCATCTACTAAGTATGTGACTAATTTATCAAACTCAGGAGGCAAATTACTAGATTTTGGTGCTATATTTTGTGGTGCTAAGTACTGAGCATTAACCTTAGGAAATCCAAGGTTATTGCTTGCCTTAGGATCAGGAGGAGTATTAAAATTATTTGGAGGCAATGATGTGGTCAAAGGACCAACAAGTTGGTTTGAATTATTCCTTAGGTTGTAATTATGCCTTCCCTGATACTGTTGTTGATAAGCATGTACTTATTCATGTTCAATTAATGGCTCATTTTCATCTTCAAATGGAAAAACATAATTAGTCTCAAAAGCCAAGGCTGACTCCTCACATGCTAAGGTGTAATTTTGATGAGGTGACATTGTCTGTTGATGAGGATGATTGATAAAACTTTCTAATACTAGAGCAGAATCATATCCACAGGGGACAATTTCATTTCCTTCAACACAAGGTGGATTTCTTGAAATATTGGATACTTTAGTTTGGAATATACTAGTGGCTATCCTGAACTGAGGACAATCCAACTTTGCATGAGCATTGGTGTTATGTATCCTGCACCAGTTTGTAAGGACTTCCTCTGCAAGGTTCAC
Organism: Cunninghamia lanceolata; assembly: GCA_027924645.1. Taxonomy (NCBI): domain Eukaryota; kingdom Viridiplantae; phylum Streptophyta; class Pinopsida; order Cupressales; family Cupressaceae; genus Cunninghamia; species Cunninghamia lanceolata. The sequence continues at coordinate 100,635 of BSBN01001492.1, forward strand.
TCTAGTGGTCTGTTTAGGTTCACTAGGAGGCTGATTATCTAGGGGTGATGGTAGAGAACCATTATTTGGCCTAGTGTTCCACACTCTAGGCTGTCTAGGGGGGATTATTGTTACCATTATTGTTATTGTAATTGTTGTTGTATCCCCTATCAAGATAATTAGGTCTATCATTAGCATATCCTCTATTCTGATTTGGTTGAGAATAAAAATTCTGACTCCTCAAATGAGTGATCTCAGTAGCGAGTTTTCTCAACTATGCAGATATCTCTTTAATTTCTTCCTTTTCTTCCTAAACCTTGGCTACTACATTCTCTATTTGAGGCTTAAAGAAGGAAGATCCATTGCTATTGTTATTAGACTATTCTACAACTTGAGGTACCTGTGTATGCCCTAGATGTTGTAACATTTGACCATTTCCATTTGGAGGTGGCATGATACTGAGTGGGGGTATTTGTAAAGGACTTGGCATCACAACTGGAGGTGTCATGGCTCCATTAGTCTGTTGGTGAGTAGGATAAGCAGAAAGTATAAGGAATACCATATTAGGTGTTGGAGCAGGGATCAGTTGCTGACTGACTTTAACAACTTCTTCAAAAGCTCTTGTCAAGGTTGTGACACCAGGGTGTGCTCTCCTGATAAAGATAGAAGTCAAGGGATCTAAAGCTAAGTAATATATGCTCCTAGCAGCTTCATCTATTACAATATAGGGAGCAGCTAGCTTTGATAGCATCTTTTGGAATCTTGCATTGAAATTAGCAATAGGTTCTCCTTCAAATCTCTTGATTGTGGCAAACAAATGATAATTCATTGAAGGATCTATAGGTATTTTGAATCTATCCTTAAAGGATTTCTCCAAGGTGGACCATGAACCAACTAAACCTTGACCAAGACTGATATACTAGTTATATGCATCTTCCCCTAAGGAAAATGGAAATAACCTACATACAACATCCAGATGTTCAATTCTAACCCTACAACAAACTTCCTTGAATGTTCTAATGCGATCATCAGCATCTTGGTAGGGATGATACTTAGGACAATTCTTATCAAGATTTTTAGGTAAAGGATGATATGTAGTAAAAGTCAGAGGTGAATCTCCAGTAAAGAATGACATTGTGACTGGTGGAGGTTCGACCTGAGGTGTGCCAGGTGGTCTTGTAGGTGTTTGCAACCTGACGGGAGTTATAGGAGTATGTTTTGGTGAAGCTCCTGATGCACTAGAACCAAGAGAATGATGATTATCTACTATTCTAGGTCTAAATCCTTGGATAGGCAATTCTTCAAAGAGTCCACTGGACTGGACTTGGTATTTGGCCTGAGAGCTAGGACTTCTTGAATTATAAGGAAATTTGGCTTGTTGACTGGAAAGATCGTTTAAAACAGTCCAACAAAGGCTATATTTATGATCAAAATTTGAAATTGATTGGATATTTATGCAATATTTGCAGAAATGATGCAAATATGAGGTGATACGTGGCTTCTAGTCACAAGCAACTGAGTATTAGGCCTCTCACGCTAACTACCTCAAAGTTTTAGCAAAAAGACTTGAAATAAGACTTATCTTTGGAATATCACAGTGATTAGCTTCAAAGCTTGAAGTATTTATGATCAATTTTGAAAATTTTGCAAAGGATAAGCATGCACAGACTTAAAACAACGAATCTTTACACATGACTTGAAATACAGAGCTGCATGAGTATTACCTTTCTGGTTGCATTATCAAATCAGATAAAACTACTGATAAGGAGGTCCTCCTTCTAACACCAATTTATGTTGATGATGATTGTTAGTCATAACAACATGCATAAAAATTTGCACAACATACCTTTATTATCTTGTAAAGTACAATCAGCTTAGGATAAATTGATGACTCCAAGTCTCTGTTGATCAGGTCATGATCATATGACGTTACTCAAATGTTGATGTGACATGATGTTTTCCATTTCAAGGGGTCTTACATATATCTGGATGACTAGTATTATACTGTTTCCTGTAAATTCACTCCACAAAGACGTTATTTCTACTCTATTTTCAAGGATAGCTGATACATTTGCAAGTTTGATTAATTCTTCTAATTTTTTATCATCAGGAACTTGTTCTTCTTTTATACTGTATATTTATTTAAATGATGTATCTATGAATGGATATTTACATGATATTTGTTAATTTAACATGCTTTTACTTTAGATATGCTCTGTATTTCGAATTATCTACGAGATATCAGCATATTTCATGTTATTTGCTTTCAATTCTCTATTATTTGCAATTATGGTGATGATCTATTATGAAATTGAAAGAAATTTAAAAGAATGCTTCAAATTTTGGTGAATCTTTAGTCATTGAACCACATACATACAAGATACATTCATGAGGAGAAGAAATCAAACCATATGTCACCAGGATGTTCCATAGCTAGATATGGATGATGCTAACTTCAAAGGATAAGGAATGAAAACAACACATGCAGGCTGACAAGCACTCCAAGGGACCTAGCAAATCAAAGCATGTATCAAGATTTCAAACAGAGACTACTTAGGATTTATGATGATTTGTAATCAAAATATCTTCTCTTTCATTCAGTATGCATAACATGTACATTTACAATGACATTGAAATGAGTCCTGATATTTCAGCAATCAAATTTCAATTAAGTTTAGAATACTCAAAATATGGCACCCCTGCACCTTTTATAGAATAAGGTGAGGAGGCAGTTATAAATGACCTACGGTCAGGCTTTGTCTATTAAGATCAACGGTAGATTATCACTCTTTGACTCAGTCAACACTTTCCTCGTGGTACAGGTTACCATTTGGAAACCATTTGGATGACTCATTTTCTATGAGTACCTGATGCATATACTTCTTTGGTGATGCATCTTCATTCATTCTTTAGGTTCCTCTTCTTCTTCTTCGTCATGATCATCATCTTCATTACATTCTATATCGCTATCACCCTGATGAACATCATCCTGTATATGGACCATCATTGCCGTCCTAATATTCTCATAAGCCTGTACTATTCTATCTACTTCCCCGCCATCTTGATTCTTGGCCTTTGTTATGGCATGCTTATGAGACTGAAATTTATCTTTGAGTGCCTCTAGTTTACCTTTTCTATTATTTAAAGTTTCATTATAATTTTCCACCCTGACTTTGATCCTCATGATCTTATTCATCGCCTCTTCTGTCAGGTGGGTGAGGGGATCATCAGCTACCGGCTGAAAATTATCATGCAGAGCTTTGATATCAAATTCTACGTCTTGATTTTCAATTTTCCTCTCCACTTTTCCTTCTAGAGCTGCAAGGATTTCTGCCTCATAAGCCATCATACTGTGCAGCTTTATGCTTATGTCCCTGAGCTTGCCACTACATTTCTTCAGGATATCACATTCAAACCTGATATCCTCATACCATACATCTATCAGCAGGGTAGTGTTATTATTAATACTTGATTACTTATTAGGATCTGAGGATCGATCCTCTTTATTTCACTTAGAGTAGTTAAGTTCTTTTCCTGCTGGAATGACCTCCTTCCTAGTTCATTCTGCATTTTATCTACTTTCCTCTTCAAAATGCTTAAAGAATTTCACCTCTGTAAAGAGGTTCTCAAAACTTACTCAGCTCCTATGAGGGATGACAACATACACTTCTCTGTGACCATAGCTTCATGCTTCATGAGGTCCAATTTGGTGACCTCCTCCTGGGAGATGATAGTCAATGGGACTGCTGGATCAATTGGTGTACTATCAGGGTTAATCAACCCCTTTATATATGAATGCAGCTGAGCAATGTGCTCTTTGTGTTGTTTATTTTTCTCTTTTTCCTTCTTTACCCTTTGGGTTAAAGAATCAATGCTATCCTTCCCTTCCTGACCTTCTTGGTCCTCATTGGCAAAACCCAAATCAACAGTTGTGATCTAAAATTCCTCAAGGGTGATCTTGCCCTTTTCCTTTTTTACCGTGGGAAGTGCTACTTGGGCAATCCTTCTGCCTGTAGCAGGATCTCTTCTAATAGCCAAGGTCAACCTAGCTTTCCTCTTGGGTTTCATTATTGTCTCTACAAACAAGGTAGAAACATCAAATTCTTGAATTTCAAAACCTTGTTCCATACCTATTTCTTTTTCCAACCACTGAGGCACTTCATCTCTGGATCCTTGATGTCCTTTATCATCATCATGTCTACCATGATCTCTAGTATCTGTCTCTATTCTCGGTGGAGAATGTGACTTCCTAGTCTCTTCCTCATGGAGTTCCTCATGAGGGGGATCTTCTTGCATCTCTTCTTGCTGAGGGGCCTCTTTCTGTGGGGGAGGATCCTATGGAATGTCCACATGATGATCCTGCGCTTGATCCTACACTCCCTCTTTCTGAGTTTCATCCACTTTAGTATTTTCCTCATCTTGAGGCATATTGAAATATGTGGTTGTATGTGTGTTTGAGCTTGGTGCATCACCCTGATCTTGGGTCACTTCTTGCTCTGTACCTGATGCACTGATGTCTTGTGTCTTAAGGTCCTAATGACCTGATTTATCTTTATATCCTATGACATCTTGAGTTCGGGCAGCATCATCATCTAATGTATCCTTATCACCTCTGCCCTTCTGTTGGACTTCCACTATCTTTGGCTCAGCGGGTATCTCATGCTATTGCTGGCCCATATCCGGAGCATTGCTCTCTTCTTCTATCTGCTTGGCTTCTTCAACTTTCTTCGTCACTTCAACTTTCTCTGTCACTTCAGGTGCACCTACTTTGTCTTTGGGGTTCACATCCTCCTTATATGTCAAATCTATAACTACAGGGCTAGTCACCTAATCGACCAACTTGTCAAGCCCTATTTGTTGGGCTGCCCTTCTCTAGGCTACTTTCTCTTACTTCCTCTGTCTGTTTTAGTTCCTCCAATACCGCCATTTGTACTAATGGGGTCCCATGTGGAGTCATGCAGGTACTGGAGGCGAGAGTTTCCATTCTCTAAGAGGCTACATTCTGCACTACCTCATCATCTGATAAGTCAATAGTGTCTTCCAAGGAGAAAAGACTACCCTGACCTGCTTTGAAAGTCTCTTTTTTCTTGTTCATCTGCCCTCTTAGTCTTAAATTTGATTATGGTGGGAAATGGCACATTATGATGCATCTCCTTCCTAAATACTTCACCACCTGCTCCTCTCAATATTATAGGATTGGCCCTGATATCATCCTGCATAAATGTTCTTTTCTTTTTGGGTGGTGATGTCAGCGGTGCTGCCCTCCTCTTCTTGCTGACCATCATCAAGTAATCTCCTATAGGCTCTTTATTTATAGGCTCTTCCTCAAATGGGATATCTTCTTCTACTTCCTGTTGTGAGGTCTGGCCTTCATCTTGTACTTCTATAGTTTCTACAACTAGCCTTAGGATCCTCTTTGTCTTAGGCTTGTCCATCAAGGATGGTGCAGATGAGGTGGAAGCCTGTCCTGATGTTGATGCACCTGCAGCTGGTATGGCAACCCTTTCAATTATCACCCCCTTAGGTTCATCTTTAGTTTTCTTTCATCTAGGGGGACCTTTCCTCTATTTCTGTGTGGGTAATCTTTCTCCATTGGATTTTCTTTTCTCATTGAGGAAGTCATCATACTCCTCATCTGCTAATTATTGCCTTTTTTCCTTGGCATCTATAGTAAGGGCTACACCCCTTTTCTTCAATTTGTTTATTTGTTCATCTACCCAAGCTTGGGTTAATTACAACACCCCACCTGTAAATTGATCCAAGGATATGTCTTCAGGTTGTGTTAGGTCAGGGGCTGATATGGTGTCATTGTACACCTTTTTGTCTTCATATTCATTTGACATAGTTTTTCCATCATCCTTCTTTAGTTGTGCTGGCACTGGGATGCAATCAAATGTCCTTATCTGATTTAAGGTGAGCCTTTGGCATTTTCTTCTTCTTACCTTAGCTTCATCCTCACAATTAGTCTAGAAATCCTCCAGGTGCTTCTGATGTATGGGTTTTCCCATTATTTTCTGCATCCTATCATAAGGGTCATAAGATCTAGCCAATGGAAATGGCTGTAGGTACATCAGTTTCAGGCCCCTTGTGGCATGCTTTATGTTCTCTGAGTCAGAGCATATATACCAACCCATAGATATTGGAAATAGTACTGGAGGGATCTTCTTTTGCATTTTGTATGACTCCAATATGGTGGACACTTGTCTCAAAAATTCCATCAGGACCATCCCATCAGTAGGGTAGCTGGGTAGCATAAGGGGTTGTTCTTCAAATCTCTCTATTCTTATATATGAGAATGTGGCATATTGGATGAACCAACCTCCATGTCTATATACAACTTCTTGAGCTTCCATGCTCAATCTCTTGGTTATGTCCTCCTCCATGGTTCTAACTAGATGCATAGAGAATGCATCATTCACCAATTTATAATCTAGGAGGTAGTTCTTTCTCTGTAGCTAAGGATAATGATCCCATATGTGGGCATCATCCACACCACCACCATCCTTACCCATTGTAGTCAGGGCATCAAAGGTTCCCTTGTAAGCACATGAGTACACAACATATGAGGTCATATGGAACATGCATGCTTGACCTCCCAGGTTCCTCATCCATTCATCCAATACATCACTGATGACCTTGGCCCACAATGGCTTGTTATCTATATAAAGGACCATCTGGATGATTCCAAACATCCAATTCTTAAAATTTCAAGCATAAAGGCATACCTATCATCCTGCTTAGCAGGGCAATCATGTACTAGTACTTATTGTCAAAATCAAATTTACATAAGTGTATGTGCAATTTAGCTGAAGAAATGTAGGTGCTGCTCTTTGACCTCCACTAGTACATCCTCTTCCTTGCATTCTTCTTATTATTGTTATACTCTATCTCCAGTTTATGCAGATCCACACTGACCACCCTCTTTCCAACTGGCAGATTGAAAGTAGATGTGATCCCCTTAATTGAAAAGTCAGCATATACCTTTCCATGCTTCTCCACTCACCTGGTTTGAGGGTTATAGTTCCTGGCACACTCTACTACCAATTCTGGGGTTTCCATGGCATAGGGGAATCTAGTTGCATGCCACATTCCTAATACATATATTTCATCCTGAAGGGTATTGTCTTTGTCATGATCGATTCTGGTCAACCATACTGCTAGGTCTTTATCTTCTTGGTGAGTGTCTCTAATGATGCCATACTTAAATTGTATTCCCTTGGGCTGAACAAACATGGGCTTAAGAAATTTTGCATTAGATCTGTTCCACCTGAGATCTGCCATAGACTCCTGCAATAAACATGTCTGGTCTTACCATACGATATCCATATGCATTCATACAACACTATATATTTCCATGGCATCATGCATACTCTATTCATTATTCTTTACTTCATCATGATATGCACATTTATAAATTCAAACCACAAGAAAGAACATACTACCTGAACATACAAAAAATGACCATAGGGGGGTTTTAATTACTTACCTGATAGTGCTTTCCTCCTAGGTTAGATAAGTGATTACGGAAAAGGAATGCAACTGTTGATGATCACCTGTTCTGTTACGTTGGAAGATCTCATCCGTTCACAGGTAGCTCATATGAGGGTTTAACTTCTCTGCTATGTAATTTCTTACTTTTTCACAAGGTAAATGAAAATAACCCTAGAAACTTACCTTTAAATGCATCCGTAGGGCAAATTAGGGTAAAATTGAGTTAAATCGATCAACTCCGTTGATCTTTTGCAATGAATCCTTGGATGGTGCCAAGTTTTGAATTGTGTTCACAAATGACGGGAATCCACCTACCACATTTAAGTCCACTTAATGTTAGGAAATAGGGGGTGATCTTTGAAAGATCGGGTGATATTGAAAATATGACCCCCTCTGGGTAAAATGACTTTCTGCCTTTGAGTGGCAAGACAAATGCAAAGGGATCGGGTGATTATGGTCAATGTTGACCACATGTATATTGGGTCATGAATTTAAGATCAAAGGATGTTCAAAATATGACCCTGCAACCAAAATGACCCCCTTGGGAAAGATCAAGATGATGTCACCATGTCGACGACTTTGTTTAAGCCTTGTATTATAGTGGCATCATCGTCATGTTATTGAATAAGGTGGTCGTTGGATATATACCTCCGCAAGGTAAAAAAGGAATGATGACATCATTATCAGGGTGATTTCCTTTGTTCATTGGACTTTGATGACATCACCATCATATTGGCATAGGGTGATATTTTGTGAAGAGGGTGATATTCATAAGACGACTGATATTAAAAATATGACCCCCCCCCTGCAAAATATATGAAGTCATTTGATGGGTAAATAATAGCTACTTCATAAAATTGATGTCTGGACTTCATGGACCAAGTGATTATCGGGTGATGAACTTATATCAAGGTGATCTTATATAATGTGACTGTGGTTTGAAATATGACCCTCCCCTTGGAATATCAGGTTTGACCAGAAGTTTTGACTTAACATAACTTTCTTCCCTTAGAGAATTTCAGGGTGATTTAAAAGGCAAACCTGCTTAGAATTTTGAGTACTTTCCAACTATGAGGTTAATAATGTGAAATACTGAATTTGACAAACTGACCTCATCACGGTGACCTATCTACCCCCTACAGGGTTATCATGCATGACTTAATTTTACCAGACACCCAAAGCAGAAAAATAACAAGCCAAAGCAGCAAAAAAAAGTTGGGTTCCTATTTTGTCAAGTCAAAATGGGGCATGTTGTATAACCAAACAACATTGTCCTATAAGGACACAAAAACATTCACAAGATCCAAACCCTTTCAAAGTGTTGCATGTATTCTAAGGATTTGTTGTTCTATGAAATGAAACAACAAAAAACTATGTTTCGTGAGTGTATTGTGATGAGATATTAGGACAGTCAAAGACAATTTAGAGATCATATGATTATAAGAGTTTTATTTTTTAAATAAATTCTTTCTCTCTCAATACCTTGATAAAATAATTAATTCTTCTAAAAACTATCCCAAGACCCTATTGATTGCCAAATTCCATAACTAGGTGTGATAATAGCAGAGCAACATGGTGATAGTCCACTTTATCCCATTTATGATAGTGCTCTTGCATAGAATAGTAGTGTATTAGACTCTTTAGTTTATGCCCTAACTTTGAACAACATTACATCCTTTCTCCTATCATTTTGTAAGGTCTAACTTCTTTGTAATTGACATTATATATTCAAACTTATAGCAATAGATATCTGATTTTCTTTTAGTCCATTATAGTTGTAAATTGAAATAGTTTTCCTTGTATATTTCATTTTGGATTACAAATATATTGTTGGAAAGTGTATGGGTGATGCTTTTGCGATGTATTGAACATGTTTTTTAAGTTGTGATAAGTGTATGTTTAGGTTTGATACAAAATTAGAACTTCATAAAATTAGGGTTTGAGAAGAAAATTTAGAATTGTTGCATATATCCCATTTGGGATAATAAAATAGACTCCTCACTCCACCCACTCTTCTCACTCCACCAAGACCTAAGGTTTTATGACACAAATTCAAATGCTTTAAACCCATCTAATCATGACTATACAATCCCCTTTGACTATAACATTTTTTTTCAAACAATATTTACATGGTTTCTAAAGCACATAATGGAAATCTCCATACATATTTAGTGTATTCATCCCAATTCAGAAACTTATGATGTATATGATACCCCCAATGATCTTAACTAAAGATGAATGTCATGACAACCTCATGTCTCCATGGCTACACTATTTGAGATGGCAATTATATAATCATTGACAACATAATGACATGGATAGATTTTCAACTTACATAGTGTCTAATTATGTAAAGATTGATTCAAGGAGATCCATGACTATTCTAGGGTTTAGGGAAAGATGATATGGCCATGGATCAAAGCATGACTATTCAAAACTGACCAAGACAACTTCCAAATTTCCTCATAGTTATATAATGGCAGTTAATAGTTTTGTGGCAGTTTTAAGGCTCTTTTGGTATGATTTTTTTTCTTGGTAGAAAGATGTTATGTGTAGTTTCATACCTCAATACATAAGTTGATCTTAATTTCCAATGATTGTAGTTTTAGTTAGATATAGGATTTTCTTAGAAAATTTGACATGTGAGTTCTTTTCATTCAAGAACACTAGCTTTGAGATGTTAGATTTTCTTAGAAAACTACATTTGATATAGAAACTACTAGATTTGATATGATAATCATTGATAATTTCTCATCTTACATGTTAAACATGCAAGATACATGTTAAAAATGATAAAACTTGTGTTGTTTTTCATTCAATCCAAGATAGTATTTTTGTATTAATGAGCAAAGACATGTTTTTGTGTTTACCCATTTATAACGTATCCTCGTTTCACCTTCTACATGTATAACATAACTTGATTTCACCTTCTATATGTTTGACATTATTTTCTTAAGTTCATTTCACCTTATATATGTTTAAGATGATTTTCCTATCATCATTTCATCATCTATAAGTCTACTATACCCTCATTTTACCTTCTATATGGGTTATGGTAAGAGTAGAATGAGGTAGAGAGGAAGAGACAGAGACATAGGGAGATACATGTACATTTGGCATGATTTGCAATCCTAATTTCAAATTCTATATGGTCTATGTACTTTGACAATGCATTAGGGTGGGTGGGTAAATTCCAAGGGAGGTCTTGTTTCATGCACCAAGTGTCACAATCATTCTGAGCAACAGGCTACCGACAAAGTCCCTTAAGATCCCTAAGACCAAAAAACTGCCAAAATTTGATGGAGCAGTTATCAGAATTCCTCATAGCTGGGAACATTTCATTTGGACCCATAGATTCATGTGGGGTTTGTCCACAATAAACTCTTAGTTTTGGTCAACTCCAGTTCATTTGACCATGCCGAAATCAAATGCATTCTTGAAAAATGCTTTAGTTTCATGTAGTGGAAAGGTGCTAGGAGTGACAATTTGCATTCCACAGCTCGCGGGGCTAAATGGACTAACCAACACATCAAGGTGGGTGGGTAAATGCCAAGGGAGGTCTTGTTTCATGCATCAAGTGTCCTAGTCATTCAGGGTAGCAGGCTACCAGTAAAGTCACTTAAGATCCTAAGAGTAAAAATTGCCAAACTTTGATGGAATAGTTCTTGGAATTTGTGGTAGCTGAGAATGTTTCATTTAGACCTAAAGGTGCATGTGGGGTCCATCCACAATAACCTCTCTCAGTTTTGGTCAACTCAAATCTGTTTGACTATGCCGAAATCAAATGCATTCTTGCAAAATGCTTCAGTTTCATGTAGTACAACCTTTCCAGGTGCCATATTTTTTGTCTTTGTCATCGTGGGGTGGAATGGACAGCACCAATGCATCATGATGGGCAGGTAAATGCCAAAGGAGGTCTCATTTCATGTGCCAAGCATCCTAGTCATTCTGGGCAACATGCTACCAGCAAAGTCCCTTAAGATCCCTAAGACCAAAAAATTACCAAACTTTGACAGAACAGTTCTCAGAATTCTTGGCAGATGGGAATGTTCCATTTGGACCTACAGGTGCATGTGGGGTCCATCCACAATAACCTGTCTTAGTTTTGATCAACTCTAGTTCAGTTGACCGTGCCAAAATCAAATGCATTCTTGCAAAATGCTTTAGTTTCATGCAGTGGAAAGTTGCTAGGAGTGACATTTTGCATTCCATAGTTCGTGGGACTGAACAAACTATGCCAACATGTCAAGGTGGGTGGGTAAATGCTAGGGGAGGTCTCGTTTCATGCACCAAGTGTCCTAGTCATTTTGAGAAGTAGGCTACCGATAAAGTCACTTAAGATCCTAAGAGTAAAAACTACCAAACTTTGATCGGGACCCTTGGCACATGAAACGAGACCTTCCCTGGCATTTACCTACCCACCCCAATGTATTTGCATAGTCAGTTCAGCCCCACAAGCTATGGAAAGCAAAATCTCACCCCTAGCACCTTTCGACTTTACTGGTAGCTTGCAGCACAGAGCAACTGAGACACTTAGCGAATGAAATGAGACCTCTCCTAGCATTTACCCACCCATCTAGACATGTTGGCACATTCAGTTCAGCCGCAAGGCCTGTGGAATACAAAATTTTAGTCCTAGCAACTTTTAACTTTGTCGGTAGCTTACAACCCGAAATGAGTGGGACGCTTGGCACATGAAATGAGACCTCCCCGAGAATTTACCTACCTACCCCAACATATTGGTGCAGTTGATTCAACCCCACGATGAGTAGAAGAAAAGCTATGGCACTTGGCAAGGTTGTGCTGCATGAAACTGAAGCATTTTGCAAGAATGCATTTAATTTTGACATGATCAAACTAATTTGAGTTGACCAAAACCGAGAGAGGTTATTGTGGATAGACCTATGTGCACCTATGGGTCCAAACAAAACATTCCCAACTGTCATGAATTCCAAGAACTGTTCCATCAAAGTTTGGCAGTTTTTGCTCTTAGGATCTTAAGTGACTTTGTTGGTAACCTGCTGCCTCAAACGATTGGGACACTTGGTGCATGAAATGAGACCTTCCCTAGAATTTACGTGCCCACCCTGACGTGTTGACATAGTTTGTTCGACACCACGAGTTGTGGAATGCAAAATGTCACTTCTAGCACCTTTCCACTGCATGAAATTGAAGCATTTTGCAAGAATGCATTTGATTTCGGTACAGTCAAACAGACTAGAGTTGACCAAAATTGAGAGAGGTTATTGTGGATAGAGCCCATGTGCACCTGTAGGTTGAAACAAAATGTTCCTAGCTACCATGAATTCTGAGAACAACTTCATCAAAGTTTGGCAGTTTTTTGGTCTTAGGGATCTTAAGGGACTTTACCGGTAGCCTACTGCTTGGAACGACTGGGATTCTTGGTGCACAAAATGAGGCCTCCCCTAGCATTTATCCACCCACCCTGATGTATTGGCATAGTCTGTTCAACCCCACAATGAGCAGAGTAAAAAATATGGCACCTGGCAAGGTTGTGCTACATGAAACTAAAGCATTTTGTAAGAATGCATTTGATTTTGGCATGGTCAAACAGATTTAAGTTGACCAAAAATGAGAGAGGTTATTGTGGATGGACCCCACATGCACCTATAGGTCCAAATGAAACATTCTCAGCTATCACAAATTCTGTTAACTGCTCCGTCAAAGTTTGGCAGTTTTTTTGTCTTAGGGATCTTAAGGGACTTTGTCGATAGCCTACTACCCGGAATGACTGGGACACTTGGTGTATGAAACGAGACCTCCCCTAGCATTTATCCACCCACCCTAATGCATTGGTGAAGTCTGTTTGGCCCCACAAGCTATGGAATGCAAAATGTCACTCTTAGCACCTTTCCACTGCATGAAACTGAACCATTTTGCAAGAATGCATTTGATTTCAACATAGTCAAATGGACTAGAGTTGACCAAAACTAAGAGAGGTTATTTTAGATGGACCCCACATGCACCTATAGGTCCAAACAAAACTTTCCCAGCTACCATGAATTCTAAGAACTGCTCCGTAAAAGTTTAGCATTTTTTTGGTCTTAGGGATCTTAAGGGACTTTGCCTGTAGCCTATTGCTTAGAACAACTAGAATGCTTGGCCCATGAAAGATGTCTTAATATTTTTATAAGAAGTTTGATGAAAGATGTCTTATATGTCACCTTAGGAATTATATCAAATGTCTCCAAAATGAAAGCTAAATGCCTTAACCAAAACCTCAGTCCCTTGAATGTATAATTGCTCTATTCTCCAAAACACCTACATTTGTATATTAAAATTTGTCAAGCAAAAAAAAATTAAAAGACCCGCATTTATAACTCCCTTTGTATCATCTTGTAGATACCTTCCTTCTTATCCTTTGCATGGATTATCTACTTCTTTAAATTGTGAATGTTGACAATGTCCCCTTAGACGATAGTAGTCATGAATGATTGCAAGATATGCACAAAATAGATTTGTCATGGTGGTGAATAGGACTATTATACTAGTCCATATGAACATAGTTGTTGTTATACCAGTCCTCTATTCTTGTTTAAAAATATGATCTTTGGAACAAGATACATGGACATCCATCAAAACACAAAGTGGGATTTTGTTAGACTATGTAGTTGCAACTACCCTAGTAGACATGTATGCAAAGTGTGGAAGGATAGACAAGGAATGTGAACTGTTTGATAGAACACCTCAAATAGATGTCATCTCATGGAATGCAATGATTGCAAGATATGCAAAAAATTGATTTCTTGATAAGGCTGTACAAACTTTCAAGAAAATGCAATTGGTGGGTGTAAAGCCAAATTCCACAGCCTTTTCCAACATCATCCCATCCTATGCTAAAATGTGATATTTTGAATAGAATATGGACATCCATAAAAGCATAAAGGATATGGTAATTTTATCAGATGTTGCAGATGCAACTATCTTGGGAGAAATGTATGCAAAATGTGGAAGCATAGACAAGGGCAGTGAACTACTTGACATGATGCCTCAAAGAAATGTGGTCTCATCGAATGACATGATTGCAGGATATGCACAAAATGTATTTTGCAAGGATGCTCTCAAAATATTTGAATTAATCAAGCACTTTGGAACATATCCTAACATTGTAATCTTTTCTTATGTTCTATTTGCATGTAGCCATGCAAGTTTGGTGGATGAGGGTTGTACATACTTCAATCACGTGTAACTCTTGTTGTAAATTAATGGTCAGTTATAGGATTGTTATAGGATTATTATAGGACTGATATACTAGGACTATTATATAAGATTTTTATAGGACTGTTATATTATGATTGTAAGATATGCACAAAATGGATTTATTTCTTTACAAAATTTCAAGCAAATACAATTGGCAGGTGTAAAACAAAGTGTGCAAACATAGATGAGTGTGTAATTTGATTTCATTTGTCATAAGGATAAGGAACTATACCATGTTGACTATCATACCTAATTGCTTGAACATGGTCATGGTGTCATTTAAACCATTTATCCAAAACCCAAGGAAAGTAGAGATTACCATATACCATATGAGATTACCATGATCTTTTGACAAGGTTATCATTAGCATAGTGAAGAGGTTTTTCTTGATGAATGCATGATGGTATTCCCTAGAGGCTGTCTGCAACCTCAAAGTAGTCCAAATACCATATGAGAGTAGTTTAGATTTGAGAGTATGATGTTGTGTCTTGAGTTAAGATATCTACCCTAATACCTAGTGGCAACATAGAGGTAATGAGCATCATTTAAAAGGGGGATTCATAACCTAAAACTTGTCATATGTATGCAGTATTGTTGCATGGACAAGAACACAAAATGGAGGCAGAGGGCTAGTGCTTTCCATACGCCAAAAGGATTACTATCAATGATGTCACCTTCAAGGTTCATCAAGAGAATGACCTAGCAATGAAGTGAAATAGCATCTAGAAGAAGGAAACATAAGGTTTCAAGGAGGCTTTCAAATAAAAATAATTGTTGCTATTTATGGAGCATTGTCATGCCTTAGGACAATCATCAAATAGATGATTGCCATTATATTATGAAGGATGACCATGGAAAGGAGAAGCTAGATGTTGTCTTAGGAAGTGTGAACACCATCCAAGAGGCAATCAAGACTGTCATGAGTATTTTCATAAGTGCAACCTTCCTAAGTGTCCATTTTTTTATGCAATTAGCAGGTGTAAAGTGTAACGCCCCGCCATGAACACCTTAGAGAAATTCACACTTATGCTATTTGAAACAGGAATTTTTTTTTTTAAATAGTGAATAAGATAACAAAGTAATGTTAACATAACTAATTACACCATTTAACTTACGACATGTTCTCTAAGGATTCAAGGTTGCATTACTTACAAATCAACTGACATAATTTAACATACATTACTAACATCAGTAACTGAATCTAAATCCAATGCACAATTGAATAACTTATTCATATTCATTGCATGTCATCAAATAACATAATCTACATGATCGAATACACAATTGTAATGTTTTCCTTACACATAAGTACATCATTACATTATTTACAATGCCATCTTCTGACTACATCAAAATTACATACATTATGAATGATCTGTTACACAAGTTTGGTACAAGATTATACACATACTTCTTCATCAACTGGTACAAGTACAATTGTCTAAAAACTGAGATAAATCTTTTCTGCATATGAACTTCGACAAGGAATAACCAATGGATAAGAAAGATCTTCCACTCGACCATGTGGAACCCTAAGGTCCACCCCCCGAGCTAGGAGTTAACATGAGGTCCCAAATAATAACAGTCAGGTAGACAAAGACTAAAATGAACAAAGGATGACCAAACTCCAATACAACACATGGCAATAACAACACAACACAACTTCCAGAGGCAACATATAACATATGTGGAGAGACAAAACAAGGAATGCTAGGTTGTAGTAGGGAGAGTGTCATCACACGGTCCTAGCATGGGTTATCCTGACAACCTCTCACTAGGCACCAACCCCCATCTATGGTTATCTTGACAACCTCTCACTAGGTGCCAACCCCATAGGGTAACACATGCGGAATCGACCTTCCTTTCGTGGGGACAAAGAAGTCAATCATGCCGACCAGGCCTTCTCAACCCATCCTTAGTCTAAACGAGCACTACAGGCCTAGGTGAGGAAATCCATTAATATTGTTTAATGTGAAATCTACCCTTAACCCCCTAGTTCATTTTAGGTTATCACTTAATTAATCTACTTTCAACGGGTTATCCTGACTGCCACTTTGGGCGCCGGCCCCACATTGAAAGCCACTCTCCTTCCTAACACCTAGTAAACCTTAACCATCATACAAGGCATAATAACAATACACATACATGTTCACTGCAAGGCATAAACCCTTTTGCATTACAAACACAATCATAACACCAATTGTTATCCATCGCCTATAGCATTACAACACTTTACTCTTTTACAAATTCCAAGTCTCTCCATACGACAATTACGACAAAATGGATACAAGATAGTCACAAGTGGTTAAATATCTCATCCAGAGAATATTACTTTACAAAACACATAATCAACTTTGACAATACTTCATTATACTTCATACAAACTAAAACCACATGTTCGTTATAACATCACAATACAAAAACAACTATACACATGTCGTATTGTACACAACTACGACATACTACGCATCTGGAATTCGAGTTCGGCCACTCACAATTCAACTCTTTACGACAACAAAATACTTAACTCATATAGTTTAAATTTAATTTCCAGAGTTAAATCGCTAAAATTCCTTCTCAGTTCAATGCAAACAACTTTGTAATAAAATCAACAGTGGATTACATTTACTCTTTTTAACCAAACTAATTGATTTAAATTGATTACAACAATTAAATTAATACCTTACAACTAATTATCTAAATAATTACAATAATTTATTCATAAAAGAAACACTTAATACAATTATACTATTTAATTCCTACTTTCCATTATGACACTTTCATTATCAATACGATCTTTATCATCTTTCTTTCAAACTTTTCCAATTAACTTAACTCTTTCAAGTAATGAAATGAATAAGAATGCTAAGTTAAATACCATATAACTAAACGACAATTACAACAAGGAAAAATCATCAACAATGAACATTATTGTTTTGTTTTCCTCAAGATTCTACCTTCATACGGTCATTCCAGATACTCGATTAACCTCAACCAGATAAGATAGTTTAATATGCTTGCATGTCTTCATCGTAACGATGTCTTGGAAAGGATTTTATCAAGAGTGATTAATTCTGTCAAGAAGAAGATCGGAATGGTCATTCTCAGGCCGTCAACACTTGATAGTTGTATAGACTATGTTTTGTTTCCATGGCATTCCAGTTTTCTGGTAGATGCTTCTACTATATCTGTTTCAAGTGTAATAACGTATTGAATTGTAAGCACACATCGCAGAGAAGGTGTAAAATTGTTATTGACTATTTGACCAATGAAATGGTTGATCAAATTCTAACAGCATCCATCCAGCTTCCTCAGACTGCGAATTGATTGTATTAACAGCAACAAACTTAGATAGCTTTATCTCTCTCTAAAGATTTATCTAACGGAAGGCAATGATGACAGTAATTGGATTTGTTGAATTGACTCTAAGCAATTTCTATACATGGTCTTCTTGTTGCCCAACATCCAATTGATTATTTTCACAGTTGTGTCAATTTTTGAATAAGGTGGTGTAACTACAGCAATAAAAGATTGTGGAAGTTTATTTCTGACAGAATTTAATGAATTACAAACTCCTGCATATTACAACAGCTGATTACTGTGTGTGCATGATGATTTTCCTTGGCAGCGCTGGCCCTCTAATGTGCTATCTCAATCAATGAGATGTATGTTATATCTGCAGTGGTTGTATGGATTGTTTTTAAGCAAACATTGACTATAGAGGAGGTGCAAACTTGTGCGCTTAGCTAAGAACAACACTCCAGAGGAATGGAACGATTGCAGGATAAATGATGCAGCACACAACATACACTCAACAGAATTGTGCCATTAAACATGAGAGACAAAGATTTGGAAGCTGAAACATAACAAAACTTCTATTCATCAACTCTGCTGCTACAATGAGAGAAAACTCTCTTATATCTAAGAAAACAAAAAAAAAACAAAAAAATTACCTTTTTTGGTAGATTTCGACAATCGTCAGATTTTGCCATTTTAGGTAATTTTACAATCATATCTTGAGAATCCAGTTTTTTCCCAAAAAACTCATAAAGCTAAGGTAGGACGAAAAACCAACTAACATCCTAAATTTGAAACATGAGTTTCGAGTTATTAAAAAAAGCAACTTTTAAAAAACTAGAAAAAAACACTAATTTGCCATTTTAAGAGCCAAGATGAAAGTTTCAAGCCCTAAAAAAGTGCCAAGACGAGGTCCAACCGACTAGGGTTGGTTGGGAAACCACTGGCCACCTCATAACAGAAAACCCACATCTGAGTCAAAAGTTATGACCTCCAGAAGTCCCTGCATCATTCTCCTCTGGTTGAAAAGAACGCAACTCCTGCAAGTGAGTGTCTTCAAACTACTGCAATTTGACTGGATCTAACCTCTACACTTCCCACTTTGTAATCCACGTGCTATCTGTTGGTGGCAATCCTTCCCACTGTACTAAATACTTGTTGTAACACCCTTGCCGAGTGTAGATAGTGTTCTTATCAAGAACCTGTGCGATCTTTTCCTTCTTCTTATGGGGAATGTGATTGTGCCATGCCACCTCTGGTTGACTATCTTCAGTATCATCCTCACCATGGAATGCATACAAATCAGAAATATTAAACACAGGAGAAATATCAAGATCATCTGGTAAACTGACCTCATATGCATTATCATTGATCTTCTTTGTAATTCTGCAAGGACCAATTTTCCTGTACTTCAACTTGTGATATGTTCCAATAGGAAAC
Source organism: Cunninghamia lanceolata (assembly GCA_027924645.1). Taxonomy (NCBI): domain Eukaryota; kingdom Viridiplantae; phylum Streptophyta; class Pinopsida; order Cupressales; family Cupressaceae; genus Cunninghamia; species Cunninghamia lanceolata. Next base: position 120,063 of record BSBN01001492.1, read on the forward strand.
CGCTCTTTTCACAAATATACCATCACTAAGTCACCTTCACTGAATGTCTGATGTCGCCTACTAGTATCCACTGAATTCTTGTACCTCTCATTACTGTCCTGCAACTTCTGTCTCACTTCTTTCTGCAACTATTGAAGGTGTTCTGCAAATGCTTCCCCATCATCACTGACCCTATCTTTCATTGGTAGCTATACCAAATCGAGAACACCCTGAGGATTCCTGCCATACACAATCTAGAAAGGGGACTTTCCTGTTGATCTGTAAACAAAACTATTATAGGCAAATTCGGCCTGGGGTAATGCCAAATCCCATTGTTTTGGCTTTTCTCCAACAATACACTGCAGCAAATTTCCCAGACTCCGATTGACTACCTCTATTTGCCCATCTGTTTGAGGATGATAGGCACTACTAAACTATAACTTGGTCCCCATCTTCTTCCATAAAGTCCTCCAGAAATGACTGAGGAATTTGGTATCCCTGTCAAAGGTAATAGTCTTTGGAACACCATGTAGTCGAACAACTTCTGAAAAAAATAACTCTGCGACCCTTGTTGCATCATTAGTTTTCTTACAGGCAATAAAATAAACCATCTTGGAGAATCTATCAACAACTACAAAAATTGAGTTATTACCTCATTGAGTATGTGGAAGTCCCAACACAAAGTCCATGCTCAAATCTGTCCATGGCGCAGCTGGTACTGGTAAGGGCATATACAACCTTGTATTCTGTGAATGTCCCTTAGCCACTTGGTAGATTCTACACCTTGTTACATACTTAGTTATATCCCTTTTCATCTTTGGCCAATAATATTTATCTTCTATCAAGGCTATTGTCTTGTCCTTGCCAAAATGTCTAGCCAACCCACTACTATGAAATTCTCTGATAATGGTTTCCCTCATAGAGCCAGCTGGTATGCATAATTGTTTTCCTTTAAATAGATATTCACCCCAAAAATGATCCAAGTTACCAGATACCGGTGCCTTCAATTGTTCCACAATCTCCCAAAAGTCATCATTAGACTCATACAAATTTTTGATGGCATCAAAACCAATCACCTCAGTTTCCATTGTGGTCAAAAGTGCAACACGCCTACTTAACGCATCTGCAACCTGATTTTGTTTTCCAGACTTATGCTTCAACACAAAGTTGTAACGCTACAAGAAAGAGACCCACTTGGCATGCCTACTATTCAACTTTTTCTGTGTGTTCAAGTATCTCAGTGCAATATGATCTGTAAACAATACAAACTCTTGGGGAACTAGATAATGTCTCCAATGCCTCAATGTTTGAACAATTGCATAAAATTCCAAATCATAAGTAGAATAATTCTTTCTCATTGCATTCATCTTTTCACTAAAGAAAGCTATAGGTTTGCCAGCTTGGCTAAGAACAACACCTATTCCCACATGGGAGGCATCACATTCTACTTCAAATACCTTATCAAAATTTGGCAATGCAAGTATAGGTGCTTCTGTTACCTTTTTCTTCAAGTACTTAAAGCTCTCCTCAGCATCCTTGGTCCATACAAACTCCCTCCCTTTGGTGCAATCTATTATAGGAGCTACAATACTACTAAAATTTTGAATGAACTTTCGATAGAAAGTGGCCAAGCCATGAAAACTTTTTACTGCTGTGATGCTACTTGGACTAGGCCATTCTAGAGTTGCCCTGACCTCTTCTGGATCCATTCTGACACCATCTTTAGAAATGACAAAGCCTAAAAAAACCAAACTGTCCTGCATGAACCTACACTTTTTCAAATTGGCATAGAGCTCCTCCTTCCTTAACACACCAAAGATGATCCTCAAGTGTTGTAGGTGCTCTTCTTTGCTGTTACTAAATACTAAAATATCATCAAAATAAACTACCACAAACTTACCAATGTAAGGGCATAGTATAGTGTTCATCAATCTCATAAATGTGCTAGGTGCATTTGATAACCGAATGACATAACCATCCACTCATATAATCCATCTCCAGTCTTAAAGGCTATCTTCCACTCATCCCCTTCTCGAATCCGGATTTGGTGGTAGCCACTTCGTAGGTCAATCTTGCTGAAATATTTAGCCCCTATAAGGACATCCATCATGTCCTCCATATGAGGTATAGGAAACTGATACTTGATGGTAATCTTATTAATTGCTCTGCTATCAATGCACATCCTCCATGTTCCATCTTTTTTGGGGGTTAACAATGCAGGTACAGCACATGGGCTCATGCTCTCTCTCACCATACCTTTACTTATGAGTTATGTTACTTGCTTATTCATCTCTGCATGTTGTGTTGGATTCATCCTATAAGCTACTTGGTTGGGTAGAGTTGCTCCTGGAATCAAATCAATATGATGCTGAATATCCCTCTTTGGTGGTAGACCATCAGGCAATTCATTAGGTAAAGCATCAACAAATTCTTTCAATAGTTCAACTACTTCTGGGGGAACTGAAATGTCTTCCCCTTCACCTTTTTTCACTACTAGTGCATAGCAACACCCTGTCACCTTCATTTCTTTAACAAGATCTCTTTTAGATAACATGGTCTCACCTTTTCCTTCATCCTTGAGAGGCAATAAAATCACCTTAGCACCATCTTTCCAAAAGGTGTATGTGTTTTTCTCTCCATCATGCATAACTTTTCTATCATACTGCCATGGCCTTCCCAATAACACATGACAGGCATCCATTGGGACAACATCACACCATATCTCATCCTGATAGATCTTCCCTATGCTAAACTTAATTAGGCATCTTTTATCAATAGTGACTTCATTTCCCTTTTTAAACCATGCAATGCAATACGGATGAGGATGTTTTTCACAGTGTAAATTCAATTTTTCTACCATTTCTTTAGAAACCATATTTTCACAACTACCTCCATCAACAATGACTTGACATACCTTGCCACCTGAAGTGCATCTGGTTCTGAAGATATTGGTTCGAAGCCATGAACCATCAGAGCTTTTGGCTTGTGTTTTCTCCTTCTCTGGAATCACCATTGCTCTTCTCATCATGAGACTTTCTCCCACATCTGGTGGAACCTCCAGTTTTGTCCCTTCCACTTCATGCTGCATTTGAATCATGTTCACCCTAGGTTGTCCTCCTTGATTTCTTTCTTGCATGTTATAATTTGAGCATTCAAATGCCCTATGACCTTCTCCACATCTGAAACAAGTGAAAGGCATCTCATAACGCATCCACCTGTAAAATTTCGTAGAAAACCCACATCCGAGTCAAAAGTTATGACCTCCGGAAGTCCCTGCATCAATAAAATAATAATGGATTTGTTGCAAAGACTTCAAACATTACCACAAGGCAATCTGAGGTTATAACACTAAATCCTTCTTATAGCTATTGCAGAATAACGTATGGTGAATTTCCATTGTTATGCAATTATCGTTGGTTTTCAGGGCTGTTAAAAAAAGATGTTAAATTGCATCAAAGTGCGTCCTCTACAGTTGAGCACCCAGACATTTTGGTAAATGAATTAATTGCAATTTATAAGCAATGTAAATACAATTACAAAATATGGTAACTTCGCCTATATCATTGGCTTGTAAATCGATCTATGTTGAACTGCAACACAAGGTGCGATAAGCTGAAAACAAATAGCAATCTATAAACATTGATATGATTGCAGGATATAACTAGCGTGATACAATGAATAAAACCTCCAAACTTATGATTTAAATTTAACCTACCTGTTTGTTTGTGTGGACTGAAGTGGTCACATGGAAATCGTGCTTCATGGAAGAATGGTACAAATAGATTAGGAAAAATGAAGCTTCTCATCTGGCATTATTATTGACCAAGCTTGAGAGCTGTATTAAAACAACATAGAATTTATGTAAAGTGTTGTTAATTTTCAAAATGTAAGGTGCAGATTCATTCCAAAGATCCTGGAGCGCATTCCATACAACTTGGACTGCATGTACACCGTTTCGTACAATAGCTAGATAGGAAATTATGCCAGTTTAGCGAATGCCATTAAATGTACATACAACCTATGAAAATCCTACATGGCTTGTGCCATTCGATTCCTGCTTAGTCTAATTAATACATTTTTTTAATACTTTATTTACTGATGAAAACAATGGATGTGATCCATGATCGATGATTTGCACAAACTGTTTTCCCTCCTTAACTTCCCAACCAAAGCCTGGCGAAGCTTAGGTAGTCCTTCATCTAGACCATACTTGCTAGTTGATGTTTGTTATAAATAGCAACGGCAGAAACTAAAGATATTACAAACAATTTGCGAAAGAAAAAAAACTAGTTTCCTTAGAAATCTAGGACGGCCCTCTCAAGGCGCCCATGTCATCTGCCTACTGGGATAAATACCAAATCTAAGGACGCGATTCTCAATCTTGCAAATTTAATGTATTTGCCTATGATGGGGCTTTCTAACAATGATTTACGAACACTCCATTCACAACCTATTTCGGTTTCTTTTCCAGATGCAAGGTTTCGTGATACTCCAAGAGCGTTCCACACAACCTGGAGTCATTATTACATATCAAATTGGTTGTATAGAGACTGCTATAAGGTTGTAGTGTGGAGTTGGAGTCTATTGTCTAATGTAAATATATTTAGTGGCTGGGGAAAGATGCTAATTGCAAAAAAATATGCTATTGTATATGCGACAAGGAGATATCAGAATAGCGATCTGTGGTGACCCTACCTTAAAACTATACCATTAACTACCCATTACGATCTGTGCGGGTCTTATGAATATGTCTTCAAGGAAATTGTAAACAAACATACCCAATGCCATGCTGAAGTCTGCTAAAGACCCAACGACCCACATATCAATCCGTCCATTAAAGGTGAACAGTTGTAGAAGTGACGGAATGTTTAGGCAAATGGAGTCGAAGGAATACAATTAAACAACGAATTCCTTGAGAAGAAAATGATTTCCAACCCTAAGAGTTGTACTGTCTAAATGTAGACAAAGCAGTTTACAGAAATGAGCACCTAGTTAAGATTCGGTGGCGAAAACTCACAATACAAATTGATTGCAGATTGGAGTATATCTTAAAGTGGGAATTCAACCAAAACAACCATTTGGAATAAAATAAACAATCAACAACATTTGCAGATTCAGAATAAGAAACAGAGGAATAAATTAAATGGTTAATGGAACCTGGCTGCGACATCGAATCGAGAAGTCTGTTTCAACTGCTGCATTCCAAGCTTCCTCCCAGTTTTCTTTTTTTTTTTTTGCTCTCCTCCTGCAATCCTCTCCCCTTCCTTCTCTCTACAATCTCCTTTTTCATAGAACAAACCCTTCCACCTTGTAAGGATACGACACGCAATCCTATGCCTCTCCCTTCCTCAATATATATTTTTTTTATTATTTTAATGATTCCAATAGTTAATTATTATAAAAATTTATGATTTTTATTAATATTTATGTCTCATTCCAACCAAATTTATTCTTTTTATAACCAACCAACTATATTTTTATTAATAAAGTTGTGACATTACATCTATCTATAATTTTTACAACTCTATTATAATTTATTTTATTAATTAAATCATAAATTACGAATTACAACATGACTTACAATTAATTTATTTATTTAAATATTCATTGTAAATAATTATTATATTAAACAATACAAAATTTCTTACAACTTTATTTAACAAATTTACTTACCATAGAACTATAATTTATTTACAACAATTATACTCAATTATCGACATTTATAATTATGTTTAATTATCAACTTCTACAAATATATTTAATTATCAACATTATATTTTATGTATAATAATTCTATTTAATGCACAACACTACCTTACACACATAAACACCTTCTGACCTAGTTAGACTTCAAGGTATAACATTACCTGTCTGCAAGTCATGATCAAATGACAGACAATGACCACAAGGGTAAACTGACAACTAGACAACACTGACAAGGGACTTCACGTTAACTCCAACCAACTATTCCATTAGCGAAGGCATGCTCAGACCTGGTAAATTAGGTGGATTCGGTACCTAGTACTTGCATCTTGCAGCAACTGCACGGTTAAACATAACAAGATATATATCCACATGCAGTCGTATAGTGAATGGAAATCATAGTGGGGTAGGGTACTCGAGAGCGAGTAATACGACACTGTTCCATCCACGTTCATGTATAAACAAATCACTACATTGAACAAGATTTCTGGTTACTTATCAATAGCATAAAATAATCAATTATCTCACAAACAAATATAGCAAATAACATCAAAGCATCTATAACATCTAGTTTATTTATCAAATTGTAAAGCATAAAATAACAGAATCCAACATCAACAACTGTTATCATCACGATTAGGTCCATAGTCAATTAACAAGATAACAAGGAATCCATCATCAAATGATCTAAGATACTGTCATAATGTCAAATACTACTAAGCAAACATCAATCTAACAGACGACAAGTTGAGGGGCACTACATAAAGCCAAATTCCACAACCTTTGCTAGCATCCTCCTTGCATGTGCCAAAATGGGATCTTTGGAATAGGATATGGGCATCCATCAAAGCATGAAGGATATGGGAAATTTGTCAGATGTTGTAGTTGCAACTGCCCTAGAAGACATGAATGCAAAGTGAGGAAGCATAGGCAAGGCACATGAATTGTTTAGTGGAATACTTCAAAGAAATGTGGTCTAATGGAATGCCTTGATTGCAAGATATGAAAAAAATGGATTTGTTAAAAAAGGCTTTAAACACTTTCAAGAAAATGCAATTGGCAGGTGTAAAGCCAAATTCCACAATCTTTGCTAGCATCCTCCCTGCATGTGCCAAAATGGGATCTTTGGAATAGGGTATGGACATCCATCAAAACATGAAGGATATGAGAATTTTGTCATATGTTGTAGTTGCAATTACTCTGTGACACATGTATACAAAATGTGAAAGCATAGACAAAGCACATGAATTGTTCAGCATAACACATCAAATACATGTCATCTCATGGAATGCCTTGATTACAAGATATACACAAAATGAATTTAGAAATTAGTATGTAGAAAAATCTAGAAAGAAAAATATTAAGAAATACAAATTAACATTAAAAATCATACCTTGGGTATAGTTAAAATAACCTATGATGCTATGCAAAAAAAACTACAATGCCATGCAAAATAATCTCATTCGCAGTCCTGTATAGTCAAAAGCATGCATTATAGTTAGAGAAACAAAATTTTTAATAAAACAAATCTAAAAAATAGAAAAAACAAGAACAAGTTAAGATAAAAATTGTCATACCTGTCCATTTGGAAGTTTAAATGCTAGTCATGCGTACCTGATGGGTCATCTATTACCTTCAGAGTATCCAATATTGCTTCATGATCAACATTATTAATTGTCCATAGTTGTTTTGCTTTTAGTTTTGCATGATGCCTTAGTAACTTAATATTTTTTGCTACAACTAGGTGCGAATACATCAATATGGTTTTATGCTTTTCAAAGTCTTCAAAAGTAGGGATGCCTTTCTTTCTAATCATATATGTTCGTAACCAAGTCCCAATAATAACAATTGATCCTATAGGATATGTGAACCCATCATCATCTATCGTAGGTTGTGTTAGCTTTTGTTTTCCTTGTATGCATTGTGCCAACCAATAGTCTGATCTCTCTTCATTTCCATGTGGTGCAACAACTGCATAAACATGACCTAGTTGTATAAGGTATGAAAGATGTTCATAGTCAAATGAGCTCTCCATGTTATTGAATAAAGATGATTGAACTTGAGATAAAGGGGTTAAATATCATGGAATCCATACATCTACCCACTCACTTGACTCATAGTTATCCTAATCACATTTAATACAACTCTGACAAAATTAAGCTAATTCTCATGTCCAAATAGTCCATGCACTTGCATCTAAGCTTCAAAATGAATGCATCTTTGATGATTCATTGATTCTCTGACAATCCAATGTCTCTCTCACTATCCCATCATCAACCAACCAAAAGAACCTGCACACTTCTGAATCAAGAACCACTCCTTGTGACAATGCATAGTTACACCACTTAACAATAGAATCTGCATCACTAAATGTAGCACCACCTCTAATCTTTAGTTGTTCTTTCAAAAGAGCTCTCTTCACACATGCACCTGCTTCATCATGTTCACCTTTTCCGTGCCCAGCTTAAAAAAAATCCAACTATGAGATATACCCTTCTCTACATGCATTCTGCTCAACCAATAGAACATATGAGCATTCTTGAATTGACCGATGTAATTATCTAATAAAATGAGATGTTGATCCATTCTAATATCTTTTTCTTGCAAGAACCCATAAAAAAATGTTGAAAATAATATGCACATACTTTGATGAATGAGATCGATCATCACTCATGTAAAAATGGTATTCTCTAACAATCTTCTTGTTCTCTTCTGTACTCTCAGGGGCATGTCTGTATGTGATGTGAATAAAAATAGCAATCAGAATAGAATTGTAGTACTGGGATTGTGCTTCATTTTGGGGTTGCAACATGTAGTTTTCTGTAAAATCAACTACAGAGACAATTGTTTCGATTGGGAAAAAGTTTGTACACATTCTGAACTATTGATCTAACCATTGAGACCTATGGCTATGTCTAGCATACTTGTAGAAAATATTTTTCTTAAAATCATGAATAAAATTAGCAATACTTACCTCTCTTACAATCAATCACATCTAGAACCTTCACCTCCACTTTTCAAATTATATTTCACTATCTCATATCTCTTTTTCTCAACCATTCTCTTTCCAAATTCATGCTCACTGCCCTCATGAAAACATGATACAAACTTTGATAACCCACCACATTGTAAACACTTTTCATTTAAACAATCATTCTTGTAAAAAATGCAACCATCATCTCTAATACATAGAAATAAATCCAGTAAGTCCCTAGATGACTTTGGTAGTTGAATTGCACCACACTCTTGTAACATTGCATTAGTGTACAAAGTAGAATGAATATTGCATAATAATTCATGATACATAGAAAACTCTACATGATATTTGCAACATGTATTACAAATTTTAAGAGGAAGACAATAAAATGGCTTAAGAGACTTAAATGCTCTTTGTGAGATTGTCATACCTGGGTATGTTTCACAATATTGTTTGTACAATGTTATTTGGCTTAGTACATTCCAAGTAATGTTTAGGATGTGGTGTGCAGTCTTTATCACCAATTCTTAACTTTAAAACATCTTTTGTATTTGGTGATACCCTAGAGTTAGTGTACCAAAATCATTTAATTTCTACCTTTATGCTATTGATTAGCTGCTTATCAACTCGTGGAAGCCTACCACTGAAATCCCAAGTATCATTTCCAAGAGGACTATCTAGTCTTGATCTTAATACTAGTGCTTTTTAGAATCTTTTACGATTAAATATTAAGCCAACACAAGTTTGCATTATTAATTGAGCCTTTCTTAATTGTTTGCTTACTATTGAGGTTGTTATTACTCCATGAGCGACTCTTTTATCTTTCTCCTTGCTAGTCTTTCTAATAGAATTGAGTACATTGAAAAGGCTTCTAACAATAATTTTATTTTGACTAGACACTTTGTTTAACCAAATCTTTAATTTCTTTAGCAAAGGTCTCATTTTGTACATATTTAGTAATTGCACAAAAAGTTGGCATTGTTTAGTTAATGCTTTATTCTCAAAGTATTCATTGAAGAGTTTTGAAGCCCACAACTGAACCATTCATGACGACCTCTTTCCTTCAAGTTTTTCCATTATGTTCTCATCAATTTCAAGTAACTATTTTGGGGTTCTTAGATGTTTTCCAGTTTTATCATGCTTATTCTCTTCTTGACAAATGTCCTCTCTTCTTATGTAATTTGGAGATACATTAATTTTCATTGTTTCATCCATGTTATCAACCTCATCAATTTTATCAACAAATGGATTATGGAGTGCAAATTCAACATCATGAGGTTCATATCCACCTTCTTCAAGTAAATGTATTTGTCTTTCTTCTTCTTCTTTGTCCATGGCATTGCTCTTATCAATAGGTGTTTCATAACATTGTGCAACATTTTCATTTGCAATATCATGGTCAATTTCATTCTTATCTAACATTTCATTATAATCAAAATTAACACCTTCAATTTGCATGTCATTAGATGGTAAAGAAGAAGATTCACCTTGATGAGCATCCACCAAACCCTATCTTCAAATCCTCTTCCTTGCTCTATCCTTTTCCCTAATTGCTTAAATTTCCTCCAATGTAACTTTCCTCCTTTTTGCTTTACGATGACTGTTGCTCCCCATTAGGGGAACAAAAATATCACCCTTATGATTGTAACATGCAAATTGTGTGTCCAAAAGTGCATAAAAGTGTTTTCTTGACCGTAATAGGCAAAGATCATGGGTTTTTCAATAGCAGAGGGTCTGTGGGCATGGTTGTTGGGCCCAACAACATTCGTTTTGTCTTTTTTTTTTAGCTTTTAGATAACGGATATCCATTTTTTAAATGGATATCTATTTCTGAAAATGGATAACCATTATCTAAAGCCCAATTCTTTGGGCGATGGATATCTAGCAACAGATATCCCTTCTACAAAATGGATATTTGTTTTGCAAAATGGGTCTCTATTTTTTTCCTCTTTGTTTTGCAAAATGGGTCTCTATTTTGTTTTCTTCTCAAAGCATGAAACATATGTTTATTTATGAAGTATACACATAAATACATGCAAGGCATGAAGCATATAAGTATACATGATACACGAAGTATGAAGCATACTCATAGATACACGTAATACACGGAGCATGAATCATACACGTAATACACCAAGTATATGCATAAGTACATGTAATATAAGAAGCATGAAGCATACATGTAATACACAAAGTATTCACATAAATACACGTAATACATGAAGCATGAAGCATACATGTAATACACGAAGTATACACATAAATACATGTAAGATATGAGGCATGAAACATACATGTACAAATACATGTAATATACATAAAGTATGCAAACGGATACACGTAAGTCACAAAGCTTAGACATGAATATACGTAAGTCGCAAGTATACACACATGAATACATATACTTATCATGAAGTATACACTTGAATACACATCAGTCATGAAGTATACACATGAATACACTACAAGTCATGAGGTATACACTTGATTACATGTAAGACATGAAGCATATACACGAATGTACGTAAGGCATGAAGCATACACATAAATACATGTAATATACATTCAAAGTATGCACATCCAGATACACATAAGTCATGAAGCATACACATGAATATACGTAAGTCATGAAGCATACACAGATACACGTAGGTCATGAAGTATACACTTGGATACACATCAATCATGAAGTATACACATGAATACACTACAAGTCATGAGGTATACATTTTCAAAAAATTCCTATATTCTAGTTATTATTTTATATTACTAGGTACTTGCATTGTGTCCTTGCTAGGGATTTTTTTAGTGGCGAATCTTCACCAATTGGTGAATATTAAAAATTGGGGCCTCAAAAAATGGCGAATATTTCAAGCTATAAAGGTGACTAAATCGCCTGCTTTTTGTGAAATTTTGATTTAGTCATAGTTAATTCGCCAAAGAATTATTTTTTTAAACTAATAAGTTTAATTAATTCACCAAGTAAATTATACATGATTTCAGCTAATTCACCAGTAGCTTATAATTTTATTAAAAAACTTAACCATATTTGCCATTAATTTAGGGGCAATATCGCCATTATTGATAAATTATCACATATTTTTAGGGCTATTTTTGCCTTCAATATGATTTGTATTCACTACCATTGATTAAAGTGTTCATCTCATGGCTATTATTCAATTCCATGGGACTATGAGCACGTGCCTTTTAAAAGGCTTATTGAGCCCCGAAATTACTTTTGGGCCACACAATTAAATCTAATCGTGTGGCCCAAAAGTAATTATGGGGCTCAGTAAGCTTTTTAAAAGGCACGTGGTCATAGTCCCATGGAATTGAATAATTGTTGTTTATTTTTAATGTGATATTTTTAAAATTTTAAATTTTTGTAATGTAATTGTGTCTAGCGGCGATGGGTGCTACACCTTGACTCTGCCTGTATCGCGATAGGAGCATGCTGGGGCCGTTGTTCCCAAACCCCGCAAGGGGGTGCTACCCCCTTGACCCCCGCAAGGGGCGCTACCCCTTGACCCTACCGGTGGCTGTCGCCCCCGGGCCCCTGCAAAAAACATTACAAAAAATAAAAAAAATATATGAGGAGACTGCACCGACAAAATATGCAAATTTTTAAAAGAAATATTCGCCATTATAATTAATTTTTTTAGTGATCATCTTCTAGGATTCGCCATTTTTTTTACCAATTATTCATTAGGATTCGCCAGGATTTTATAAAAATTCTAATAACGGGCATAAATTCGCAAGGAAAATTAATATTTTTTTCCAAAAAAAGGAAAGATTTGCTAGGAAAATTATAGCACTTAGCTAGGATTCACTAGGATTTTATAAGTTTTTTTAAGGGGTGTTCCTTAAAGTTATCCCTGGTCCTTGCCATTGAGGTCCTTCATTTCCTATGTTTAAGTTTTATGATTTTTGGTACAAAGGACTACAAAATAGTTGGATGTGAGCCTACTTGTGTTGCATCTATGAAGTGCACTACAATTTCTAAATGCATATGCTTTCTAAGACCTCTAGATTCCAATGTCTTACTCTAGGTTTCTATTTCTATATCCACTTTCTAGATTTTATTACTATATTCTTAGTTTTCTATTTTCTCTTAGTTGAAAAGTAAAAACACCATAGTACTTTATATAAGGAATGAGCATAGTTTTGATTAGGTGAAATATATTTAGTTACATTTAAATCACTATGCTAGATTAGTTTTAAGATCTATCTACAAGAAATTAGAAGGTTGAAATAAATAAAATCAATTTCCCCCTATTACAATAGGAAGTGTGGATGATAGAGGAAAATAATCAAGGAGAAGGGAGCAAGTAGGTGTAGATTAATAAGATGGTTGTAATGTCAATGTAGATTCCCTAAGGGGAAAAAGAGAGAAATGTCCCAAAGAGATGATAGAGTGAAAAAGATAATGAAAATAAACTAATATAAAAATAGGATATGAACAAGTAAGATTATGCCCTGAAAAGTGTAATGGTCAGTGTGATGATAGAGTGGTAAATGGGTTGAAAGAGAAGAAGGTGAAGTTTCAAATAAAGTTGATAAAAGATAGAAGATCAAAAAGTAACAAGAGATAATGTGATTATAAGTGATAAGAGAAATTATGTAGAAGGATAATATGGAGAATAGGTTGTAGGAAAATAAGGTATAGAGGCACAAAGAGTCACAACATATTCAAGTGAATTTCATAATGCCATCCTAATCTTATACACAAGATGGTAAGAAAATTTCTTTCAACTATAAAATAGAAGTACACCATGTACATGTGGAAAAGTGGAAGTGTATAGGAGAAGTGTATAGTGTAAGTATGTGAAATGTAGGATATAGGAGATAATGTGAAAAGACAAGGGAGTAGCATAGAGCTTTGCATGAATCATTTAATGGACTAAAGTCAATGTGTAATCTTGGGTTTCAGGAGAATGAGGAAAGGCAAGTGTATAAGGGTATTGTGGATGAAGGAAGTGAAGTGATATGATAAAGTAGGGATCCAATTTCAGGTCATGTAGACCATAAGAAAGGGGAAAAAAAAAAAATTGTAACTCAAGATTTCAATCTTAGACTTAAATTAAAGGATAGCCTATAGGTTGATCAAATATAAAAAGAATTAGAGAAGTGGGACTACTTGATCAAGTGGAGTATTTTTCTTTGACTTGGTATGACTTGACATGCTTTAATTTTTGAGATATGGATTTGAATTGCTTTGATTAGCACATGTGCTTTTTCTTTTTCTTTTCATTTATTTTTCTATCTTTTTTGGAAGGGATTTCACCCCATAGCCTAACCCTTTGAAACTAGGAGGATGTGTGAACATCACCAAAGGCTAGACCCAATGAGTACAGACATCATTTTATTGTACATGCAAATAAAAGATTGATTTATTTGAGAACATCAAAATTGATGAGCTAGAAGAAGGGTGATCCACCTATGTGCCTCTAGGAATAACTAGTGAGGTCATTTATTGGGAAGGAAGAAGGGGGAAATAAGAATACATGAACCTAATCGTGGAAAGGCTAGATAGCATAAGTTAAGTGTAGATATAAACTAATAGTAAATGTAATAGTGACATAGTGAAATGTGGATGGCATAAGACATGAAGCGTATACATGAATGTACGTAAGGCATGAACCATACATGTAAATACATGCAATATACACGAAGTATGCACATGGATACATGTAAGTCACGAAGCATACACATGAATATATGTAAGTCACAAAGTATACACATGAATACACGTAAGTCATGAAGTATACACTTGAATACATGTCAATCATGAAGTATACACATGAATACACTACAAGGACCATGAGGAAAGAATCATAAACACATATACCACAAGGTTTTGAGTAGCTAGAAATGGATATCCATTTTTGGGAAACGGATATCCATTTTTGGGAAACGGATATCCATTTTCCATTTACTGAATCAAAATGGATATCTTACTGAAGCAAAACGGATATCCATTTTCCATTTACCAAAGCAAAATGGATATCCATTTTCATAGTTGACTTTCCCTAAATTCTAACATTTTTACAGGTTTAACTCTCTTCTTCGAACTTCACCCTTCGTGCTGATGACTTTTTTTATGCAAAATTGATAAAATGAAAAGGGTTTATTGAAGAAATTGTCAACTTTCTAAAAATATAAGATTTTCTTGGTTATCATTTTATTAAATAATTATTAATAATTTTTTATATAGTGCGTGTCTAAAATCCTAATGGACACACTGATTGAAAAACATCCACAACTTTCAAACTATTTCACCTTTTTGGGATCTAAAAGTTGTGTCACACTCTATGCTTCTCTAGCTATAGGTTAAAAAAAATTGAATTCTAATTTTTTTGATCGAGTTAGGTTGGCTAGAATATTACTTTTGAGTTTTTTAAAAAAATCACAATAAAAAAATCATAACTAATTATTTTATTGGAAAAAAATTTCAAAAAATATATGCATCACATCTGGGCATGAGTCCTCTACTTATTTTGAAAGATTCAAATATATATATATATATATATATATATATATATATATATATATATATATATATATATATATATATATATATATATATATATATATTGCTCATAGTTAGTAACACCCACTGTTTTATTTTTTTCTAAAAAATTTAATAGCTGTTCATTGAAATATTCATTTTTCACTAAGTAAATTTAATTTTTTTAAAAAAAATAGTATCCCATAAACTAGATTCAATTCTCTACAAATTTTGTTCTTACTCATCTTTTTCAAATTGTGTAGATAATTCATTCAAATTTTCACATGAACTTGATTAAGTCTAATTTTCAGTATTTTCATTGCCACTTAGAGGTATAGTTTGGCCCATCATGATCCTGCACATACCCAAATCGAGAGATAGAGATCATGAGAACAGGGGGATAAAGAAGAGCTCTACGAGTTGACTATGGAAAAACTATCTATACATTGGTATATGTTCATAGAATTTTCTTAATCAATGAAATGTTTGATTAAGTTTTATCTTTAAACTTGCTATAGAGTTTACATGGCTGTGAATGCTTTATCTATGTGAAGAAATTTTAATATTTTCTTAGATTACTTTGTTTTCAATGATAACAAGGGTTTTTATATATACTTAAACCCTTGTTATCACTGAAAACAAAGTAATCTAAGAAAATATTAAAATTTCTTCACATAGATAAAGTGTTCATAGCCATGTAAACTCTATAGCAAGTATATATATATAAATCAGTGTTTTTTGTGTTTAAATTTATCACGCAATATTTATAGTTTAATATAGTTTGAATGTATAAAATTGTGGCTTAAAAGTGTTAGAATTGAGCCTTGACTATGTTAACTTTATCAATGGTATAAGTGTTAAAACTAAGCCTCGATTGTGTTAACCTTATCATTGGTATAAGTGTTTGAATTAAAACCTCGACTATGTTAACCCTATCACAGCTTGAGTGTACAAATTTGGCTTCGATTGTGATGTGTATGTCACTGTTTATTACATGAAAATGTGGCTTGAATTATGTTAAGTTTGTCATAATTTCAATATGGGAAATCATGACTCAACTGTATTAAAGTTGATATAGTTTCAATACATGAAATCATAGCCTTGACTATGTTGTATTATCATAGTTTCTGTGGTTCTATAGTGTTGTTATTGTCACCATTTTAATACCATAAATTGTTGTTTGACGGTGTTAGGTTTGTTGTTTTAAAAAAATTTGCATTGTATGACATTAGGGTTTATGCTCTATTGGTTTTTATTAGGTCTATGAATTTAATGGGAGCTATTATTCGTTATATATATGACCATTTCAGGTCAATTTGTATCAAATGTTAATGATACTTCGTTCTTGACTTTGTTGAGGATTTTATAATTGTTTTTCAATCTTTTTTACTACAAATAAGGATAGCCTAGTCTTTTGTAATATGACTCATTTGGAGAGTCACTGTGTATGTTAACAATAGTTGACATAGTTATTAATATTTAGTGTGACTCATTATGGGTCATTGTTTTTGTTAGCAATAGTTACATAGTTGAATTATATCAATTGACTTAGTTTAAGAGCCACTATCATTGTTAACAGTGGTTAACATATTTTTATATTTATTGTGTTGAAATAATGATAACAGTGGTAAACACTATTCAACTCATTGTGAGTCTCTATTTTGATAATAGTGGTAAACACTAATTGACTTATTGTGAGTCTCTATTTTGATAATAATAGTAAACACTATTTGACTCATTAAGAGTCTCTATTTTGATAACAATGGTAAACACTATTCGACTCATTGTGAGTCTCTATTTATGTTAACAATGGTTTAACATAGATATTTATATTTTGTTTGACACATTGGGTGTCACTATGCTTATCATCAAGTTTAACACAATTAATTGCATTTGGTTTGATTCATTGTGAGTCATAGTGATAATTAGTTATGATTATTACTACCTTAAAAGGACTAGCACTCAATGATGCTTAAATAGAAAACATCATTATGATATATATATTTGTATTAAAACTAATATATAGAAATAGTTTATTTATATAGGTATATATACATGTGGAACACATATATATATAAATATAAATAGACCCTTGTAACCCTTAAGAGAGAGAGAGTTATACTTGATTTATAGAGACTTGGTTAGGCTCAAGAAAGTGCAGAGTATGTTATAGTTTATGTAGATTTAATTTTTCTTGAAATTTAAAAGGAATTCATTATTTCAATAAGAAGTACAATAGAGGTTTCATACTCATATTTTAGTTGGCAAAATATTGTTGGTCAATTTATTAGACAGATCTGATTACTTTATGCAAATATATAAATCTTGAAGAGAGATAATGTCCTTGTATTTGATTATTGATGTCATACATTTCTACTGTTATGATAGATTGATAATTGGGAAAAAAGCTGAACTGCAAGATTTGCATAGCAAAATTATTGATAAATATCAATTATATTGTTTATTGAATATTCTACCCTATACTTAACTAGTTGAAGTTGTAGTTGGGATAAACTTACCAATTCATCTAGCCAAGCCTAGGATTTATGCAAAATTGGTTAAAGTTGATATGCTTGTGACTGAAGTTATACTATTAAGTATGTGTTTATGTGAAATAATGGTAATTGTTAACTGGTTTGAGATAGAAGTGTGTGAACATACGACACATCTCCATTTAGGAATGTGTTTGATTTCATAAATATTTGGTCAAAGTAATGCAAAATCACTACTTGCATTGTCAGTTCATAGTGTCTTTACTTATTGCATAACAGTCAGACTGAGTTATACTTAGCTAGAGAGATTCTAGAGTTGTATAATTGATTGTTTGTAAATAGACACAACACTAGTTCTCAAATGGCATGATGGATCTTATTGATTCCCTTAATCCACTTCCCTCATGAAGGGTAGGGCCACTTCCAGATGGAAGGTGTGTAGGGGATCGTCGGTCTGTGGTTGGAGGTAAAGCACTCAGGTGATGCTCTCCCTCTTATAGTTGGAGATGCTAAAGACTTGGTCATTCAGAGATATCATTTTTATATCATTGAATTTACATTTATTATTTTGAGAAATTGTGATCAAAGCATCTAGATGATGATGAAATCATGTACTATTGTAAACATATGAATGTTAGTTTATTCTTCGATACCTATGATTAGTGAAAAAGAGAAAATGCTTTATGTTATACATTATTGTAAGAATATTTTGTATAAGATTTATCTTATATGTAACATGCCTTCTCATACTACTTGGATTAAATCATACAATTTACTAGGAAACTAAAAGAAACATGATTAACATGTGAAATTTTTTTTTATAAAAAAATATCATTTGCATATTCACCAAGAAATAAAAAAATATTTTTTTTGAATATTTTCTACCTTGAAATTATAACATAATCATAGATATAATCATAGTGAATTCATTTCACTTTACATTTACAATTATTCTACACTTGGCATAAAGAATAGTTTTACATAAGTTTGACTATCATAAGTCATATCATGAAGTACATTACATCTAGAATATTGATATTTGTCTTCACAAGTCTCAGAGAGTCATTTTCTATAGAGGGAGAGCATCATTTGAGTGCTTTACCTCCAACCTTAGACCAATAGTCCCCCACATACCTTCCTTCCTGGAAGTGGCCATAGGGTGTTGCCACAATAATGGGTTACACTTTCTGGGACATCATGTTTTTTGCTAAAATCACATATTTTTAGAAAATATAATGATTTAAGCCTTGAAAGGTTCCATTTAAAGGATCTTAATTGAAGAGGGTTTGATTAAACCCCCTTGGATAGAGCCCTGCTAGTTTTAAACCATATCTATAATGGAGTCTCCTCTACACCTATCAAAATGCTGATAAGAAACCACTTTTGATTTACCTTTTGGGGGGATCAAATGAATTCATTTAAAATTTATGTTTTGTAAGTATGTAGTCCTTATCATAAGCTTCCCAAAAAGTATAATTTTAAATATATTTAATTTGATTATTATATTCATTTTTATTTCTTGTGATTGTAGGTTTTTCAATGAACATCAAGGTCTTTCTTTCATAAAAACAAAAAAATAGGAAAATAGAGAAAAAAAATTCTAAAAAATATATGTTCTCTAGGTATTGATGTCCTTATTCCAACAAAAAAATTGAATTCTAATACATACAAAAAAGGTTATGCTCTTTATAGTGCACCTATGTCTAAATTGCAATTGGTTTGACTTCAAAACTTAATTAAAAAAAATTCAATTAAACATTATGAAACCAAATGCATCCTCTAGATATTGTAGTTACAAATCTAAATTTAAAAAAAATACAATTTTATCCTTCATAGAAAAAACGTTATACGGTTTATAGTACACATCACTCTTTAAAAATGACATTTATTGTTAAAAATTAGTTATTGGAGGAGATGGAAAAAGAAATGCAATTTGATTCAAATTTTTTTAAAATATATATATATATATTTAGAATCTATAAACAAAATGTCACAAATCACTAGTTTGCATCATCTTCAAATTCCTCATAGTTTAGTAGCTATAGGTGTACGAAAGTGAAGATTTAGTTCAAAATGTCCATTTCAATGTCAAGTTTGGCCAAAAATTGTAACCCAATATTGTGGGATCACCCCCTACCCTTCACGAAGAGTATAGATATAAGAAAACATATTTTTTCCATCTAAGTCCTAGTGATGTGTCCTACGTAACCTCATCAATCATACAACTCTAGATAATCTTCTAGCTAAGTATGTTCCTAGTGACAGGTTATGCCATCTAGACACTATGAACTAACTAATGCACATAAAGATAAATGCATTTCTTTGGCCAAAGTTTCTATATAAATAGATATTTGCAATAAATGTAGTCATGTGTTCACACACCTCTGACTCGACTTGGAGACTATCTCATCCTACAGTTTTAATTGTTTGACTGATAACATTAGACATGAAATATCTTAATTAAGTTCCATTCTTTGTCAATCTGACATAGAAAATTAATCCCAAATTCAAGGATTCACATACAAAGAATAGGTTTAGGAATTTTAATCTTTCAAAGAGTTCTCATTGCATTTTGCAAACATTAGAGTCTATGACTTCGTGTCACTCTATTCATCGACTCAATAAATGAACATTTTATACTAGATGTCATGTATTGACTCTACCATTTAAGTACTATTAAAAGTTCTTGTCAACCAAAGATAAGAGTATCTAATCATTTCAATATTATGTTGACTTCTAGTCTTCCCTAGACTACTATTGTTCCAATCATCTTTACGTTACATATAAAATATAGAACATGAATTTCTATTTTCCTCAAATATTTATTAAATAATTTACATAGCATAGGTACTATTATCTAAATTGATATCTAGTAATAGAATATGAGGCTAAAGAGAATTAAATCTCAATGTAATGGTCTAATAATAGTCAACAACATTCTTGTTTTACTTGAATAGAAAGGTCTATCACTAAGTTTTAATATAGAGTTGTATAAACTCGAATATATGTAGTATTCAACTCAATTCTTACATACTACGCTGGAATCCATTATTCAATCTAAGTTTTCTAGAGATTCTATCGAATTATAACAAATATAAATGTGTTAGCTATATATATAACAATAAAAGAAATAAGACAGTATAAGTATTTCGGTCTACTATGGACATCCATCTTTTCGGCCTTTTAAAGAATACACAGTAAGCTCAAAGGGTTAACCCTAAGTTTCCCTTTCAGGGAAAAACAAAGAGACAATACAATTTTAACAGGATTAATAGAGATATAACTCTCTCACAACTTACTAACTTGAAAACAAATCTAGCTATACGTTTAACTCAACACAAACAGTCATGTCTGAACAGCCTAAGGATACACATGCTTTATCAATCTATTGACATTCAAATTTGCACTTTGGTAAGGTAAGATAACACCTAAAACATCTAGTTTTAAACTAGGCTCATCTATTTACATCAACTCACAGAAGCATGTTTTGCTTATCAACTAAATAAACATAGCTAAATTCCAATACTGATGGCTAATTCCACACAAAAATAGTCATGGATTTCAACTAACAAGAGCACTAGGTTTCTAAATTGTTTACAAAGAAAATATCGGAAATGAACAAAGATGATCGATTACATACTCCATAGAGATAATCAAAGATAATTGACTTAAAAACTCACAAGGATGATCAAAGGTTATCGGTTTATTATCTCATAGAGATAATCAAAGACATAGGAAAAAAATATCTTACTACTATCTGCCAAAACTACAGCAGTGATTGATCATATACCACAAGAGGTATTGGCCTTATAAAGGCACAGGTTGTTACTAATAGAATGTATAAAGCATCGACTATATATATACACACACACACACACACCTTGTGTTTATTTATCACGATGGATACTCTAGTATCTCCCATTGTCACCCCCTAAAAACTCTCTCAAAGGTTTACGATTTTATCAAAACATTTCTCCCCTTACCCATGGGAATAACTACACCATTATATCCTATAAACTCTCATAAAAGAGCATGCAACCGACAATGGACTGATGGTTTATAATGACCACTCCAATATCATAATAAAATCTTCTTCACTCTCATATTATCGTGGAGTACATCTTAAGTGAAGTAATTTGCATTTAATTGCAAGCTTACCATGTTCTCTTAAGAATTCATATCCATTAAGTATAAGTTATACTTATACATCATGGGGTAAGTGCAATAAGTTGGGTCCACTTTTTGGCCAAAAAGTGGAAGTCTTTTTCCTAAAAATTAAAGTTTTTCATAGTTGGAGTAAATATTTGAAGCACTTACCCATTAAATATTAATATTATGTAAAAATATCAAATGTAGGATTTTCTAGTTTTCAAATATGTGATTTATTCTAATACCTAGATGATAAAAGTTGATTTTGTATATGATGTACAAAAGGTGGCTTTTTAAAAGTCATATGTATTGGGCTGAAACATGGACATGTATGACCAACATAATTTGACCTAAATGAAAGTATCTTTCTAATTCCTTTTGTGCAAAGATGCATATGTTGGTAAAGTTTGATCAAGATATATATTTTTAATATTTTGGTAAATATTTTTTTCTAATTAATTTTCTACTAGCAATAATTTGTGTTTTTTAAAACCCCTCATGTATGGGCAACATAATTTAAGCTAAACTAATCGTAACATGAAACTTTTTTTTTTCCAATAATATTGCGGAGGCCGCAACTCTCCTTTGGGGAGTTAAATTTGCCTTGGCTCTAGGCATAAGAAATATCATTGTTGAAGGTGATTCTATGATTGTGATCGAAGCTATCAAAGGAAATGTCAAAGTCAGCTGGCAGATGGAGGATATTGTGTAGGATATAAAAGCCCTCCTCTTAAACTTTGAAGGAAGGGAAGTAAGACATATTTATAGGGAGGGCAACAAAATTGTTGACCTTTTAACTAACTTTGGGATTAATATTAATCCCCTAAGATGCTGGAAAAATATAGACAATCTACCATTAAACATAATTGTTAGCATACAGAAGGAAGCGCCTCACTAATTCATCATGACTATAATGGTTTTCAATTTTGCTTGGTGTTGCATTTATTCGTTCTTCTCTCACCTCAAGGGAAGATGTGACTTATATGATAACTTTGAGAGCCCCACCAATCCCTATATGGTGACATGGACGATGGAGACCCACACAGAGTTTGACAAACTCAGTAATAAGAAAGATTGGCGTCTTAATAGATTTGGAAAGTCTTTTCGGCCACCCTCTAGAGTGTTGGATATGAAGGCTCACATGAGCGAACCCATGAAGGCAATAATGATTTGAGCGCATGCAAAGTTGAGAAGGACATGCATGGAAATTTGAGCAAGGATTTGGATTTAATGTTTTTTATTCCTCCTTCTAGAGTGTTCGGCTAACATTTATCTTTGCTCTACAACTACATTTTCTGGGTTGAGTTTTGTTTGTTAAGGAAGATGGGTGGGGACAAGGTGAGAATGAAGCCCATGACCTATAGTGAATTCAGAGAGGATGCGCAGGTTTGGAGTATAGCGTATGAGGGAGGGGTTACCCCTTATCTGGAAAGCCTGAATGGCTTTGATGAGCATTTGTCAGCCCAGTTTGCTACCTCTTGGGATGGTAACAAGATGGTGAAGGTGGGTGGTGTCTAGTTCATGGTTTTGGAGGATGCCATTGCCAAAGCTATGGGTCTGTCTTGTTCCGGGAATAGGCTCAAGAAGTAGACGTGGGTCTAAGACAATAAAGGAATGAAATTGTTCTTTAAGGAAGGTGAGAAACAAATAATACTTCAAGGTGGCTTCGAAAGGGAAAGCCTGGTCAGCCCTTGGAACTGGGTATGTTTCTTAGTTATGAAGTATTTTACTTTGGAAGGGAGATACAAGGTCTTTTATCACTATCATTTTTCTTTCTTAACCATTTTTGGCATAAAATTGAGGTCAACTTTCCCTCCTTCCTTCTCTCTAGTATGGAGCCTTCCGTTATTCAATCCAAAAAAACCTACGAGGGCAACCCTGAGGTTTCTACCTTGCCTCTACATCAGGGGCTCATTTTCCATCTCTACCAGTTCCACCTTACTCTATGCCCTTCCAAGCCCCCTTCTGCCCGGCTGGTAGATGACAGTTCCACCGATGACCCTGAAGACAAAGTCCCCCTTAGCGTGAGGCTTGGAAAGCCTGCCAAGATGAAAACCCCTGTGCCTTTGACACCTAATTCTCCCACTAACCTGCCTTTGAGCTCTTTGGCCCCCTGTTCCTAGCCCTCCTACTTCCAAGGCCAATTCTCCTTCTAAATCCTGTTCTGGAAGTCGTACTCCATGAGCCCTTGTTCCAGTTGGTATGGAGGGTTCCCATGGGGGGTCTCGGTTGGAAGCAGCTAAGGGCCTTTGCAACTTAAAAATTAATACTCCTAAACAAGGCAACAAAACACGTAAAAGAGGGATTTCTGCACCGAGCAAGGGTGAAGGGAAAAGTTACAGTAGAAGTGTTGAGAAGTGTGGGATTGTCGACCAACAAACTCAGGGGATTATGGATAAGTAGGAGAATCAGTTGGAAGAGGAAGTTGAGGTGGTGAAGGAAAAGGCCAAGGGGATACAAGGTGTTGTCAGAAGATCGAGTATCAGAAGATCCTCCAGACTGGCAGGCGATAAGCCCCAAGTCCTGAAGATAGTGGACTACTCTTTTGCCTCTGATCATGAGGGATTAGAGAAGAAGGTTGAAGGTAAAATTGTGAAGACCATTTCAGTTTAGGATCAAGAGGGAACCAGACATTTTGAATCCGTGAACAATTCCTTCTACGACACCAACAATGAAGACACTGAGATTCTAGAAACCCTAGACAAGGAGGTGATGAGTGCCAGGATGGAGATGGACAATAAGAGACTAGAGAAGGAATTGATAGAGGTCAAGATGCATCTTGCAACTATGGACACTAAAGTTAAGGTGTTGATCAACTTGGTGTTGAAGTCTTCTCACAGGGATGCTGCTGCTTTCTTAGTTCTGCAGGACGACTAGTTCAATGGCGTGGATTCTCTGCTGGAGAATAAGGAAAATATGTTTAATGTGATCAATGATGATTGGAAGGAACTTCTTAGTTAGTTATTTCCTTAGTTTATGTTTTAATTACTCGAACTCTATTTTTTGATATGCTGTTAATTTGTTGTTAATCTGCTGGTTTCTGGTTGTTTGAGCCTGTTTTGCTACCTTTTAGCTTTTGTTATCAGGATCTGCACCTGAGTTTGCAACTTACTAATATCAAAAACATGAAACTTTTTTTTCATTATGTATAGAATAATGTCTAGATTGATCAACCATAATTTGTTTTGAAAAAAATCAAAGTTAAAAGTTATTAAAAAGATAGTAATATATATTATTTCAAGTTTATGACAGTTTTTGTTTAAAAAATAATTAATAAATAGAAAAATATATTTAACACTAAAAAAAGTTTACATATTTTAAAACTAGACATTTTCATCTATAATGGGTTTTAATTTCATCTAAAAATTCTTAAAAAAAAGTCATCAGCCATATTGCCAAAGTCCATTTCTTCAAAAAAATTGAAACTTTTTGTTTAAGAAATACATAATAAAAATAAAAATATGTTCAACACTAAAAAATTTACATTATTTAAAACTAGACATTGTCATCTGAAATGGGTTTTAATTTCATCCAAAAATTCTAAAAAAATCTTTGTCAGCCATATTGCCAAAATCCATCACTTTTGAAAATATTTTGCCCCGAGGCTTCCACTAAAAGTGGACCCAACTTCTTGCACTTACCCCATGTTAATATAAAAATAAATATAAACATAATGTTTCTATAAACAACATTTACTGACACCTTTGTTAATCATTTGACAAAATGCATGAATGAAGTTGAGGTATTCTCCCCCCTGCAATCTTGCGTAGATATCAAAATATTTAGATAGGTTATCACTGGAAAACTTATCATAAAGTACTGAAATTGATATAGTTTATCCCTTAATACTATTACTATTCCTTGAATATCACTATATTCATATCAAACAAGGACTAACGTCTGAAGAGCATTTTCGAGATGACAAATTGACAACTGTCAAGTCGAAACTAACTTAGACCAAAGGGGTTGAGTACTACTTACCCAACTCAACGAGAGTTTACTAAAAATTATAAAAGCACAAGACTTATATGATAAAAACTTGTTCCTTTCCATACATCTATTCCCTTCTTTCTGATGATGCTCTCCCTCTCTTTTTCTAGAGGGCAAAAACCTATTTCCTAGTTACAACTTACAATCACTAGCTGGGATAAGTGATCCATATACATGTTAATTGATTAATCATGAAAACATATAATCACATGTCTAAATTCTATGCATAAAAACATAAACTTATGAAATCATTGATTTATCGTGACATTTACCTAAATGCCAAATCATTAGTCCATGCAAAGTTATCTACTAATTACATACTAGTAAAAGTAAAACTTAGTCAAAAAGTAGGGATGTGACATTATAGAAAAAAATGTTTGTTTTAGTGATGTAAATCTTTAGTATGTTTCTAGAAAAATGGATAGGTGTTCGTTACACTACACTCTTAATCTTACATTGGTATAGGGTTATGAGTAGTTAGCTTGTGGCTACCTTAACTCTTAATTAATTTATATAAAATTTATTATTATGGACTTATGTAGGTATTTAGGTCAGGCTAGGTGATATATTTTGGTATCTAAGCTAGCTTGGGTGATATCCAATACTTGAGTATGGTATATATAGGAGGTACAGGTTCGTCATTATCATCATATTGTGAATTATGTTCTTCATTGGAGACTTTTGGAGGTTGCCCCCTTAAAGTGGCATATTCTTATCAAGTATTTGCAACATATTTCCTATTATATTCATCTATTGTGCAATTTGTTTCATTACATGTACACATGGTGAAAGGGAGATTTCCAAGGAGAACTTCCGAATTGTGAATGAACTAAAAAATTGAGAACAATTGGAAGGGGTTGCTTAGATAGGGTGTAGGGAATAGACTACACTAAGAATGGAAAAGAGAATCATGGTTTATTTTGGAGATTTCTATGGAGAAAACTAATAGAAAATTCTAGATTTCTTTATCTTCTCTTGCCAAAAAAGTATTCTCTCCCCCCTTTTAAAACAAATAAATGAAAGGTTATGATCTACTAGGGACAAAGGGAAGGCAAAGGGACATGGAATACAAAGAGAAAAATATTGTTCTATTGCTCTGATTTACATTTTTGTGTCCTTGGGTGAAACCACTAGTTTGAGTAGACATGTAGTTGTGAAGCTATCATGATGGCACTAGTGCAAGCATTATGCTAATATAGAGACTATCATGATAGTCATACAAATGTTGTGGTGAATGATGACATCATTGCACCAATTGTACAACCACTTAGTCATGCAAATGTTGTGGAGAATGATGACATCATTGCACCAATTGTACAACTACTTCTTATGGAGGATCGATGATTTCACCATTGGCAAAATGAGAAGTTTGAAGAGGTAGAATAATTACCAAAAGGTACAGACAATAAAGGGGGCTAAGAAAAACAAGTTAACAAGGGAAACACGACTAAGGGGACTATGTAAGCATTGTAACTAGTCATTTTTTACATGCCATAATGGAGTTCCAAGTGTCATCAATCATCATTAGACTCCAAAATGTGACCCATGTAATGTTGTGCAAAAATGAGTAGTTACACGTTAAGAACTCATTATTTAAGGACTTTGTATTGTATCGATGGGAGTAAAACAAGTAAGGTTTATATAAGAACCAAACCACTAGATTAGAAGTCAAAACTAAATAATTGTGAATTTGAGTCCACATTTAAAGAACAAACCTTGTGAATTTAAGTCCACACTAAAGGATCAAACTAAGGGCTTCATTAAGGAACTTACTTTTTAAGGACTTTGTATTGTAAGGCATGTAAGGTGCATATATGCACTACACTGCAAGATTAGAATGCAGAACCAAATACTTGTGAATTTGAAACTAAACGAAGCCTTCCATAAGGAACTCACTTCTTAAGGACTTTGTATCATACAATAAGAGTAAGGCATGTAAGGGACTAACCAATGTTAGGTGTATATCTAGTCATTAGACTATGAAATTATAATACAACTAAATACGTATGAAATTGAGTTTGTACCAAAAGACCAAACATATAAGCTTTTGATAAGGTACTCACCTTTTTAGGACTTTGTACTCATTTGTAGAGCACTTTGAGAAACACTGTGATAGCTCATAATACTCATGATACAATTGTGAAACTATTCTTCAATATCAAATAATTTAATAATAAAAATATTTTTTTAGTTAAAAATGAAACTATTATTTATCACTTTAAAACATCAATAAACTATAAAATTATTATAATTTAACCATTAAATATTTATATTATAATTGTACAATTTTAATAGTACAATTTTAATAGTACATAAACGCCTTGAAACTTTTGTATTCCTTTTACTTTTCCGTGAATATTCATAGGGGCGTTCTACTTTTCTTGTTTTTACAGGCCAACGCAAGGCTTCTCTTGGCTAATGTTTCCACAATTCACCAAAGTTGGGATGTGGACAACTTTTATCACTAGAATTTTTCTTTAAGTCCGTTAATCTGAGAAGTAAACGACTTCGTTCTCACTCTCGGAGTGTCTACTTGAAACCCTTTCCAGATGTTGAGATATTATTTTATCCTTCGTTTCCTGACCATTGTCACCACCGCACGCCTCTAACATCTCCACTACTTTTCTCATCGAAGGTCGCCGGTTTGGTACTCTGTTAGTGCAAATCAAACCCACACGTAAGACGCGTAGCATTTGCTCTATGCAATTTTCATCCACCACGCGCTCAGCAACCACTTCCATCTCTCTTCCTCCCTTCCAAATTGTGTTGCGTATCCAACCAACGATGTCCACGTCCTCTCCATACTCCGCCTCACCCGTAGCTTTCATCCCACTCACCAGCTCTAACACCACCACTCCAAAGCTGTACACGTCACTTTTCTCATTCACCTTTAGCCTCTCTGCATATTCTACTCCCCACATTTTGCCCCCAAAACAAAATAAAAAAACAAAGCAAGCAAGAAGTGATTATGGGCAATCGTGAACTTCTTGAGAGTCTTCAAATTCCCCACAAAATTAGGGAATGTCCCACTCAAACTATTTTCGTGGAAGAAGAGAGTTTCGAGCTTTGGCAGCATTCCGAAGGCTGAAGGAATGGAACCACTGAAAGTATTTTTCGCCAAGTTCAAGACTCTCAATTCACTCAATTCGGAGATACGAGTGGGCAGCATACCAGTGAACTGGTTTTCCGAAAAATCGAGCTCCTACAAACGCTTGCAATGCAAGAGGCCGTGGGGGAATGGACCGCTGAAAGCATTTCATTGAGAGTCAACACGCTGACATTAGGAAGGTCGCATATGGCAGAAGTCAAGTTGCCAGTAATGGAGGCTCCCGTGAGATTAACAGTGGTGACCGTGTTGAATGTATCACAGGAGATTCCTTTCCAAGCACATGGATTTTGGTGAGACGCATTCCAGTCGCTCAAAGCATGCGTATCCCTCCAATCTTCCTTTTTTATTTTAAGCAAAATTAGGCCATCTTGCGAGAGGGAAGTGCCGTGGAGAAGCAGAAGTAAAAAGGTGAGAATGCAGCAAAAGAAAGCGAGAGCGGGGCGAAGCATGAATTCTGCCATATGCTACGCCAAAAAGAAAAAGCTCTGTTTGCAGAAATGTCTGCAAAACTCATTGAGATTTAAGGCTCGTCAATACGTTGTCTTTCTTTCTCACTTCCACGAAAATTCGAAAGAGGGTAGAAAACGACTACCGGTTGATTTGTGCGCAAAGAAAGACAAGAAGGCCTTCGACTTTCCTCGAAAGGCAGGCGTGGGCCGTGTTGAAGATAAAATGCAGCGAAATGAAAAACTAAAACACATAAATCTCTTATGTGACCCGCAACAACTCCACGTGAAGTCTGTTTATTGTTAACATCAAACTCTCTTTCTGTCCATAAAACTCGTAAATTCATCTTTAAAATATGCCAAACGAGTCTTCTACGTTGCTTCATTGTGAGAATATTTCAAAGTCTAGATTGCAATGAAATCATCTCTTACATTCCGTCGTCACCTATGGATGTAAGCACAAAATACAACTCTTACGAAATCAAACATCAAAACTTCTTCAGTCAAACATCAAAACTTATAAAGATTTGACAAGATCAAAGAAAGGATGTTTTGGGTGTTAGTTTTAGGATCAGAAATGAAATAAGCAGAAATACAACAACACATAGAGCAATGAACACAGCAGGTACCCTGGGAAAACCGTCCAACTCGAGGGAGAAAAACCCATCAAATATATCTCTTATATATTGAAGGAATAGGAGCAGAAATCTGCTTACAACTCAGGCCCAACACAAGGGCAAATTTGATACAATGAATAATAGCACCTCTCTTAGATACAAAGATACAAATGAATATGTTTCTCCTTGAAATCTGCTCTGCTGCTAAAGAATGATCGAACTTCTGCTGGAGGTGTTAATGAAGTGATTGAATCGATGTATATATACAAATCAAGGTGACTCTTCATATGCGTTGGCGACTCTTCATATGCGTCGATGACTCTTCATATGCTTAGGTGTCTCTTCATATATTTTGGTGTCTCTTCATATATTTTGATGTCTCTTCATATATGACTTTTCATTGAGTTGATCTGAGTAAATCTCCTGACGCTACAATAACATCAACACTCCCTCTTAGCTAAGGAGATATCTTTCCAGTTATGTCATGGAGTCTCTCAACATGACACCCACAATGGCTACACCTATTAGTGAGAAGAATTTATCACGGAGTCTCTCAACGTGATATCATCATGGAGTCACTCAACATGATGTCCACCATGGCTACTCCCATGAGTGGAAGAAAACTCGTGCACAAGTGCCCATCACGGAGTCACTCAACGTGATGTCGTCATGGAGTCTCTCAACATGACATCCACCATGGCTACTCCCAGAGGGTGGAAAGAAACATGTGTACAAATGCCCATCACGGAGTCACTCAACGTGATGTCGTCATGGAGTCTCTCAACATGACGTCCACCATGGCTACTCCCAGAGGGTGGAAAGAAACATGTGTACAAATGCCCATCACGGAGTCACTCAACGTGATGTCGTCATGGAGTCTCTCAACATGACGTCCACCATGGCTACTCCCAGAGGGTGGAAAGAAACATGTGTACAAATGCCCATCACGGAGTCACTCAACGTGATGTCGTCATGGAGTCTCTCAACATGACGTCCACCATGACTACTCCCAGAGGGTGGATAAACACAAGTACAAGAGAATCATCACGGAGTCTCTCAACGTGATGTCCATAATGGCTACTCCCATTAGTGGAAAAATACATCGTCATGGAGTCACTCAACATGACGTCCACCATGGCTACTCCCAGAGGGTGGAAAGAATCACATCTCCATCTTAGAGATGGACAAGGGCTCGCATCTCATATTTCTCCATCACAGAGAAATATACACTACTAGGGCTTTCACCTCATACTTCTCTGTCACAGAGAAATATACATTACAATAGATCTTCATGATGATGTGACTCCCTCTGAAGCTCCAAGTACTTGCATCAACCTTCTGACCTTCTTGTCTAAGATTCCCTGCAATGCTTGCCTTAGAGAAACGGTTTTCAACGCACGCCTCTGGCACTACTGACTTGCGAGAGTTCAGGACTATCCTCCTTGATCTCATCCCAGATCACTTTATTTTGAATAGGTTTGCAGAGCTACCAAAATCAAATTCAGATTGATAGTCTTGTTCAATTCTGTTCTCAACAGTGAAGAGGTCTTCCAAGTACTGCAACCCACTTAGCTGACACCTTCACTTCTTCTTAGTGAGTCACAGAACTCCCTCTTGATCCCTACCTCAGAGATTGCAAGGAAGTGAACTCCCCTCCATTGATTTATCTCATAACCTTAGTCCTTTTCCCGAACATGCTCTCAACTCGTGCCTTGAATTCTTGGAATTTAACTCCCTCTGAATGTCATTTCCTCCTCTTCGAAGTGGATGATCACCATGACAATCTATAAGAGTTATCCGTTGTTTAGTGTCTTCATCTTTCTCAATCTTCTTTGCTGATGCAAATCCCTCATCCAAGGTTGACCTAACCTTGTGCCCTCGAGAGATGTCTCCAGTGAAGTTATGTGCCACCAACTCAGTTCCATGGCTGTAAGCTATGACTCCATGATTGTTCATTTATCTAGCAGGCATGCCTTCCTCACAGGATGTCTCAAGCTCTTTCTCCCTTTGAATTACTTATGCAGTCTCTCATCATCCTTTTGCTCCTCGATCCATCCTGGAAGCATTTTTAGAGAGATTACTAATAGTTCATAGAATCAAATTACCCCAAAAAGAAATATTCAGACCAATGCTAGAAGCATACATGATTTACTATTCCCAATGTTAGTGTATGAATTAGCTACATCATTATTCAAAGGCACACACATAAAATACTTATCTCTTTATTTTGATGCTCTTTTCACTTCATCTTCATCCGCTGTAGAAACAAAACTTAATAGCCTAGGCCTTCATTTTCCCCTTTATGCATCCCGTGAGTTCTCGTATCAACCGTGCAGCCCGCTACATGTTCATTATCAGCCACTAGATCAAACACTTCGCCCATCTGCTCATGGAAGCGGTGCAGACGCAACCTGCTATGGGCATCCCACGCATGCACCATGCCATCAATAGACAGAAATGCTTGCCACATGTTCAAGGTCCTAAGAACTTTTCTGATATGATATAATTACTATTGCTGCTGCCAGTGCTTGTCGAGTTACTATCTGCCACTTCGTCAAAGGAGAAGCCGCAAACATCTTTGAAGTCTGTAATTCGACATATTCTAGCAGCGCCATTATCTGACGCCGTTAAGAATTGGTCTTTGTTTATCTCCACACTTTCTACTATAAGATCTTGTTCATCAAGAGCAATTTCCTTTCTGCTGAAAGGCAACCCATAGTTTTCGAGTCTGAATGCCACAAGCTTCGATCGTGTCGCCGTTAGAAGAATCCCATCACTATTCACCCTCACACGACCAATGTGCTCTACCTGCTTCGTCAACAAATGCCATCCTCTGGAGTCAACAACCATTTCCACACTTTGCCATCATCAGAAACAGAGATAAAACCTGTCTCCAGGACAAGAGTAGAATGCCCCAATAACATGGAAGAAGTGGCTTGTTCTGCATAAGCAGGCAGGTCAAAGGGCTTGAAACCAGATACTTCTTCTAAATTTATTCTGTGAGCTTTCTCTATCTCAAGTTCTGAAGAGTAATAAGAAACAACAATTATTGTTGGTGATGGCACTGATGTGCCCATCAAGGGCATTAATGTTTCCAGCATACATAATATATAAGTTTGCTTCCCTTCCTTTCTCTTCCACTCCATTGTCGCCTCACAGTTTGGGATCGGCGGCATCCATCAGGCTCTCTCTGGTATACAATTCCCACACCCCTTCCAAAGGATACACCACTTTCCTTACCTGTATCAGACCTGGTACCTCGTCGGCCATATGAAATGAGCACTAACACTCTTAATAATCCTGACACATACACATGCTGCCATGAAGACGATCGGGCTCGTGGAGTGCTTTCAAAACAAAATGAATACTCCCGATGAAATATGAAGCATTGCACCATATAAACATTGGACATTACAACAATACCTTTGAACATATGCAAAGAGTACAAAACACATATAAAACTTGTACCATGTGCACAGGATACCATTGAAAGCATTGGACCTTGGAGATACTTGGGCCATCAAAGGATGCCCAACCATCACGCTGCATCCTGATAGGAATACCATTTTGTCAAGCCCGGATGAATCGAGCCTCCACCTGATCACCATCCTTGAGCGGGGAAAGAGAAACCAAATGGATATACAGGAATCGGTGACCCTCAGCACATGAGTTGTCTGCGGGGTTTCTCGCTGTGGTCGTACAATCTTGCCAACCTAAAATCCCCAAATCTTCTATTGAGCTCCGAGTTCAACAACACATTGCTTGATTTAATGTCTCTGAGGACAAACCTCTTCTCCCACTGCTCGTGCAAATACAACAACCCCGCAGCGACTCCATTGAGAATATTATATCTCTCAGACTATCATAGCACCGCTGTGGGTCATCCAAAGATCAATTTATCGAGGCTGACATTGGGCATATAGATGTAGACAATAAAGAGTTACTTATCTCACCTGCACCAGCCCCACAGTTGCACCAAATTCCTGTGCTGCAGCCACCCCATGCTTGTGATCTTGCTTAAACAAATCTGATCAGATCTTTTCTTAGACCCGCTCTGATACCATGTTAGTTTTAGGATCAGAAATGAAATAAGCAGAAATACAACAACACATAGAGCAATGAACACAGTAGGTACCCTGGGAAAACCCTCCAACTCGAGGGAGAAAAACCCAGCAAATATATCTCTTATATATTGAAGGAATAGGAGCAGAAATCTGCTTACAACTCAGGCCCAACACAAGGGCAAATTTGATACAATGAATAATAGCACCTCTCCTAGATACAAAGATACAAATGAATATGTTTCTCCTTGAAATCTGCTCTGCTGCTAAAGAATAACCGAACTTCTGCTGGAGGTGTTAATGAAGTGATTGAATCGATGTATATATACAAATCAAGGTGACTCTTCATATGCGTTGGCGACTCTTCATATGCGTCGGTGACTCTTCATATGCTTAGGTGTCTCTTCATATATTTTGGTGTCTCTTCATATATTTTGATGTCTCTTCATATATGACTTTTCATTGAGTTGATCTAAGTAAATCTCCTGACGCTACAATAACATCAACATTGGGAAATGTTCATAAGCGTGAATTGAAGGTGAATGTGACATGCCTATATAAAAATTACAGTAATGTCTTATTATAGAGCTTCTAAATGCTTATTACTACTGAATTATACTAATGATTGCTTGTTATGAGCGTGATATTAACTATTGTGTGCGTTGAAGTGTTACCTCTATATTCATCCAATTACTACTTTATTTAAAAAGCATAATATGTCTGTTTATGGGTGTTTGGATGTGAAAGAGGATATGCGTGCAAGCTAAAGTGAAAAGGCAGGAGTTAAGTTGAGAAAATTAACTTTTAATCATTGTGGATGCATCATGTGTGGTATCAGTCT
The DNA here is from genome assembly GCA_027924645.1 of Cunninghamia lanceolata. Classification (NCBI taxonomy): domain Eukaryota; kingdom Viridiplantae; phylum Streptophyta; class Pinopsida; order Cupressales; family Cupressaceae; genus Cunninghamia; species Cunninghamia lanceolata. Next base: position 154,935 of record BSBN01001492.1, read on the forward strand.
TAGATAGTGGTATCTAATGTAGTAGAATAACATAGAATGAAAAGGAATAAGATGTTTAAATGTGACCAAGATTAATTGCGACACATGAGGGTTTAAGGCTAGTTAATGTGCCAATGGATAAAAATAGCCATTGATGTGCTTTTGTTTTTTTGCTCTGTAACTATGGTTTTTGGGAGGGACCACTACCTTCATTAATAATTTGAGATAAAAAATTTATAACCCTTGTCATTGGACAGGTCGCCAAACAGAAAGTAAGCTAAAGAAAAGAGTAAAAAACAACTACTAGAATAAACAAAAAGGAAAGCCAACAACACATCCCACACAAAAGGAGCGGGCCAACAAACGACTCAGCCAAGGCAATCGATGAAAGCCTCCCATGATGAGGGAGAGGAGCTAACCAAGCAACAACTATCATCATCCAAAGCTTTGTTAGCCAGAAAATCTACAGCCAAATTCGCCTCCATGTAGGTATGTTTGATGGAAAAACGTTTCAGAGAATTCAATAAGCTCCAAGCCGAATCAAGAATGCTAATAAGCTTCCAATTCATTGCTTTTTGAATTCTCAATGCATGTACAATGATCTGCGAATCTTCTTCAATTTTGAGCTTCCTAACCTTAAGCTTGGAGCAAAGATGCAAACCAAAAACAAGAGCTTGAGCCTCAACCACATTGTTGGAACCATCGAAAATCTGCTTAGTACCATCCAAAACCAACTATCCATCCTCATCTCAAATAATGCATCCTACACTTAATGGACCCCAGTTTCCACGCGAGACACCCTAGAAGTTAAGCTTCAAAAAACAATGTTCTGGAGGGGTCCAACAAGCCTCTTTGAGGGCCTGCACAGAAGCAGATCCCTCGGCTCCCTCAATTGAAGATACCTTTAAACCTTTCCATCTCTGTAAAATCTCATCATCCCAACTGGAGAAAAACTTTGTCTTGATAGACTAGTTACTATGTCTATTTTGAGCCACTTCGGAAAGCAAGAATAAGACAGCTTCATGGCCCCCACAAACATAGGGGATTCCAAATACTTCCCGGGAAGAGTGTTAACTTCAAATTTTAGAATCTCCCCAATCAAATGTTAACGTGTAGGATGGAGATTAAAAAAGAAAATCTTAGAGTTGGATTTGCTAATGAACTGCCTAGACGCCAAAGAATAAATTTGCAAAATCACTTTTATAGCCCGAGCTTCCGCCAAAGAGCCTTCTTTGAAAAGAATGTTGTCATCAACAAATTGCTGATGCGTAAGAGCCTCATCACCATAAAAAATATGAACACTTCTCCAACGTTCGGCAAGGTGTGCTGCTTGAATACTGTGACCTAAATCCTTAGCCATGATGATGAAAAGGAAGGGGCAGATGGGATCCCCTTTCCAAATACCCCTAGATGGAGCAAAAAATCCTTTTGGATTACGATCAGCTAGAATGGAGTTCGTGTGGGTTAGAGATACACTCAAAGATCCAACACAGCCAAGACTGGTTAAAACCAAATTTCTCAAGTTTTTTCTTGAATCCTCAATCAATTTTTAGATATCTTTACCCATAAACTACCAACATTTCTAAAAAAGATAGCACATAAGCCATCTGAGCCTAGAGCCTTGTCCAGATACAGCTAAAAAGAAACAGTCGTAACCTCCTCCTTGGTAAACGAGGTAGTCAAAAGATCATTGTCCTCTGACGAAACAATGGGGGGATGAAGTTCAATAAAGAATTCTGATTCAACAGGTCAAACCCATCCGTATTCGCAAGAGTCCTCTCAAAGAAAGAAATTTTCTCCTTGCTAATCTCCTTCGGGTCAAAAATAAGATTCCCATCCGTATATTTGATTTCCTTTATCCAATTCGAATTTCTCCTAATTTTCATGGAGAGATGAGAAAATTTGGAATTTCTAACTCCATCATTCAACCAAATCTCTTTGGACTTCTATCTCCAGAAATTTTTCTCTTTGAGAAACACCTTTTCCTAAAGATCTAATAGAGGTTTTTCTTCCAGAGAGGTAGCTTGATCCATCCCATTCTTTATTACCTCTTCACGCAGAAGCCCTAGATGTTCCTTGATGAGGGCTTGCTCTTTGAATATGTTACCAAAAACTTCCTTATTCTAGATTTTGATCCTAGCCTTCAAGTTAATCAATTTCTGATGAAATTTAAACGTATTAAGGATCTAACCCCTTAATTGTCTGACTTCCACCATCTCTCCGCCAATGGAAGAAAACTCTCATCCTTGAGCCGCATATATTAAAACTTGAAAGGGCATCTAGCTGGGTGAGAATCAACACGAATAGCAAGACTAATCAAATAGTGATCAGAGCCCCCACATAGAATAATACTTCCCTTGAAATGAAAGGAGGACAGATACCATGAAAGACTACAAAGGAACCAATCTAATCTTCTACGATGGAGCTAAAGGCAAGCCTCCTATTGGTCCATGTGAAAAGACAATTTTTGGTGGGGATATCCTTAAAGCCAAGGCATCACACGTCCCCCTCTTTTTTTTAGCGCACTAAATCACATTGAAGTCCTCTCTAATAATAACCAGATCCTCTTGAATATCATGCATCACATTTAGGAGGACATTCCATGGATGAGAATTAGCTAGCAAACTAGTAGGGCCATACACATTAAAAATTTACTACACTGCACATATGCCAACTATCCCCGGGACCATTGACACATCCAAATTTGAGGAAAAGAGGACCCCAAACCCCCATAAGCACCATTGGCTTCTCTAGAAAAACCTCACCATTTTATCCATTTCTTCAGCAACAAATCAACACCATCTTTATCTAATTTGGTCTCCTGTAAAATAATAAGATTAGCTACAAATAATTCCAATTGGCATTTCACCAAATGCCACTTGTAAGGGGTGTTCATACCCCTAACTTTCTAGGATAGGAGCTTCATAGAGACTCGTGGGGGATAAGCCCTTGCCTTGATCTCAGAGAAACATTTAATTTTTGCTGACCCTTTTTTTCATCTTCTTCCACTAGCTTGTCCTTATTGAATTTTATTCCCTTCTTGCCTTCACCGTAGTTTGGTTTGGATTTCTTAGATTGATTTTGTTGTATGAGGCATTCTTCTAAAATGTTGAGAGAGTCATCTTTTCCCTCCTCCTCCCATTCCTCTTCCTCCAAAAAGTTAGTGTAGCCTTCTGGATCTTCAGAAAGAGAACCATCAACACCTTCTATCTCGCACACCTTTTTAAGATTAATCTCTGGATCCTCATGAATGGATGAATCTACTAGCTGGCTTATTTGAAATGCCAGTATTAGGTTGACATTGATGCCTCTCATCAACCTTCTCCTTCCCTTCTAAGTCTAGAGCCATTTCCCTTGGACCTTTGTCAAAGAATTTCTCAGGGTTCTCCTTTTCCAGCTTCTGGACCTTGGTTCCAAATTTGGAGACTAGCTAAAATTCTTTTGGGATTTGGGATGAGAGATCAACTTCAATACAAATTTGAACAAATATTCCTACCTCTCCAACACTAATATAGTCTTCAGCATTCAAGATAATTACAATAGAGTTGCCTATTTTCTCCAAAATATTGTTATCCCAAAATTTCGCGGGGAGATTATACAAGTGAAACCAAACTGGCACTTTGGAAATTTTGAAAATTACTAGATCAAAATTTGGAGTCTAGTCTTTGAGAAAGAAGCAGGAGCCATAAATAAACCAATTCTTGCAACCCAAAATGGCCTCTTTCTCTGACTTGCTCTCGCATTCCATTACATAAAACCCTTTTGGTAGGCTCTTTACCTTTATTCGGTCACTCTAGCATTCATTTACCCAAGCCATAACATGATCCCTCGAAGGCTAATAGTTGACTTTCATAGCAATAAAACCCCGCTCTTCTAGGATCTTAACCTTATCACCCAGGTCATTGTCATCAATCAAGACACTCAATTTATCACTCCTCTCATTTGGTCCTCTTAACCCTAGCGGAACCATGTTAGCTTCCAAAAATGAAAGGGGATCACCAATTTTTTTATTCCTCCAATATTGAGTATTGAAGAAAGACTTTTTTGTCCTGTGATAAGGAGGAAAGTGTGCATGATCTCTTTAGAAGAACCCTGAACTGCTCTAAATAAAATCATCCCCTTGGCCATGATAGGTTCCTTAAATAGTGAAGCTATCCCCAAAGACGTTCTACTCTTGCTTCCATCCTCTACCACACTCCATCCTCTATGAATCCTAATTTTATGTCATTGATGTACTTATTAAATAAAGGTTCTAAGAGTGCTAAATTAAAGGGAAAATATGAAGTAGGCACTTTTCATCTCTACAATAAGTTTATGTTCCATGATTTCTCTTTTATTGTTATTAATTCCAACCTAGGGTAGGATATTATAGGTTTTTTTTCTAAATAATTAGTTTTATTTTTCATCCAATTAATTATATGTAAGACTTTCATTTATATAGTTTCTATATGATAATTTAGGTCTAGAAATAATTTACTGACATTAAATGATTTTTTAGAGGCTTTATTTTGTTAATGTTAATAATATTTTGAGGAGTTTTATTTTGTTGGTATCAACAATATATAGTTCACATTTTTTTATCTTTTGATAGTTTGTGTATGCAAAAAATAAGGAATCAACAATAAAGGACAATACACAATGAAAGTACCTATTCCATACTTGAACAACACCTCATCTAGGGATCAAAGGACTAAGAGATATAATGAAAATGATAAACAATCCTATGATATTAGATAATGATTTTGATATGTTGGTTTCTCAATTATGCAACAAAAAACTAGATAATGATAATGGATAATGTATGATAATGGAGGATAAAGATGGTGGATATGATAATGAGAGAGCTGGAATGATTTTGACAACATGGTGTTGCATAAAGATGTGATGATCAAATGTCTCAATTGAGGCTTGATTTATAGAGGTTGGATATGATGAATGAAGGGCTAGGATTAAAAGATTAAATCAATGGATCGAATTGGTTGAGAGCACATTAGGGCAAGGATAAGTATTTTTAGGGAAACAAAGGAAGCTTCTAGGGATTATCCTTATGTGAATGGTTGAGATTAGAAGATGTAGTATGAAATGAATGGTGGAGATGAAAAAGTTAATTTAATTTTTGTGGCCCAAGACTTATTTATTGACTGTGGCAAGTGGATGGGGATGAGGACAAGCTAGTCATGTGACTCTCAATAATTAAATTAAATAATAAAATTATTTAATCAATTCTTGGAGAGGGGATGATGGGAGGATAAATTAATTAATTAAATAAGATTTATTCAATTAATTTGGCTAAAAGAGATAATTGATTAAATAAATAAATATAATTTATTTATTTAATTTAGATGATTGAGGAAAAATGGATTAATTAAATAAATATTATTTATTTAATTAGGTGATGGAAAAGGGATATGAAAGTGAATGTCTAGGTGATGTTGAAGGGTTATGAGGACATGGTCAAATTAAGGTGTCTACATTTTTTCCTTCTTTGAGATGATGTTGCAACTAAAAGAAGTAACATCATTTCAAAGAAGATAAGGCATGGGTGATGGAAAAAGGATGGAAAAGGATGCCCCGCCCACGTGAAGGAGTGATGAGGAATGATGTAAGGATGGGATTCCCCCTCGAGAGGATAGGTGGGTTCGAAGAAGACGGGTATGCTCTCGAAATGGATGAAATTGGTTGGATAAAGAAAGTGGATGAAAGAGAAAGGAAAAAATGAATGAAAAAGACGTTATGCTTCATTAAGTGAACAACCATATAGTTTGATATAGCACTAGACATTATGCACCAAGGTATAAAGACCAAGGTAACGATGTGTCGTGTGCATGAAAGTACTTAAGACGGTAAACAAAAAGGGTGCCCTTATATATGCCCAACATAATACAACCTTGTCTAAATGTGTGAGGAAGGAAACTTAGACCATTAAAGTCCAAGTGTACAAAAGGTATGCAATGACCTTAGATGCAAAGGTCAACCAGTATGCAAAAATCTATTCCACCACACACAAGATATGAATATTAGTTGGAATAATAAGAACATCCAACAAACACACAAAAATACAAGATCAAATGATAACACACACAAGCAAGCATGCACAAATGATTCAAAAGTAAGAAAGGTATTGCCCCTGTCAAGCTATAAACTGATGATTGAATGATTAATGACTAAGATAGTGTTGTCATTGCAAGGAATGATATATCCCTAGATCAACACAAGGATGTGAGAACAATAATATCCCATTGATTATGATGATTGATTGATTGATTGGGTTGATAAGGTTGGAAACTGTTATGAAGTAAAAAGTGGACACATGCCTTTTTACCTTCTAGTTTAGCTCCTAGGTCCCCGTGTTAACATTATACATGCAAAGTATTCATCCTGATGAGAAGTCCCCCAAAAACCCTTATCAAATGGGAACTAGGGGCCCATTTAATGCTCAAGTCCAGACCAAAAAGGCACCTAGGCACTTGGGCACCCACGCCCAAGTCCACCTTAATTGGTTAGACTAAAATTTAAATTATGTCGGCATAGGACCTTTAAATGGGTCTCTCCTTGTCGACTCTTTCAAGTAATTTACAAATGTTTAATGGGAACGTATATATAAGTGAGTGTTTGGATTCATTTTGTAACAAGTTGATGATAGAAAGGTTATGATATTAAGCAAAAGAGCATTCAAGGCATTCATTGTGTTATTGTTGCAGATTTGTGTTTGTGTTATACATGTTTGTTGCAGATTTAGAATCATCATCAACATCCTTATGAGTTGAAGAATCTTCATCCTCCTAAGGACTTCACCTCTGAGGTGACATCATAATTGTTTGAATCATTTCATCATCATTTAGATTATCTTTATCCTCTGTCTTCCAAGGACACTCTCTCTCTAACAACGATGTTGGGAATACTTGAATGCTAACCCAAGATTTGACTGAGGCACATCCTTAAACACCACAACCCCCAAACCCCTTTTCTTCTTGTGTGCAAGTTATAGGTGCAAGGATTAAATAAGTGGAGGTACAGGGAGGTTGTTCAAGGGATGGAGTTTCAGGATCTAAAAATAGATTGTAGAAATTCCTCTGTGGAAGACTTGGGATCCTATCCTGGCATCCTCATATTAAATCAGACACTAGATACAACATCACGATATCATTTACAACATTTTTCCAATTCCAAGTTTCTAGAGATTGAGACTTTCAGGACTTAGGCGCTTACACCGGAGTCCTCTAACATTTCAACTTCTGTGAAACATGTTACAACATCTTATAGATCATCTTGGTACTTTCAGATCTTGGCTTTCCGTTGTTTTTCTATTATAAGTTTAATATCTCATATCTAGGGTTTTACTCATATTTAACCTAGGGTTTGATAAAAAGCTTGTTTGAATCACATCTTTCCATAACACTCTTGAGAACAAAATCAGTAGTTGAGTCCTCTTTCATCTTGTGGTGACTTAGCTCAGTTTTGTCCTTGAATGTTGTAGAGAAAGAGGGTTTGATCTAGTGTACTTACATGCTTACATCCATCTCTTTTTCCCTACTTAACATTTTGGAGAACATGTGTTTGAAAAATTTACATCTTTCTGAGTGTTGAAATCATATCTTGCATTAATTCATATCATACTTTGAAAAATCTTGCATACATTTTGGTAAAATTGAAAAAAATAAGCATTATAAGCTTACATAAAGGCATAGTTTTGCATTATTTTCATTGCATGTTATTGGAAACATTGGATTTTCTGATTTTTTATATCAGATCTAAAATAAATTACAACAATTAATCATTTCATAATATCATATATTGCATTTGCATATCTCATTTGTTCGGGTTTTGTTGAAAACTTGAATTTTTTCATATAACCTAGTTGTTGCAAACGCTAGGGTTGGTAGTCAAAACTCTATTTCAGATTTTGCTGCTCTCTTTAAGACACTCATTCAAATTTGATTTTGAGTTGTAGTGTTGCTTCATTGCACATCCTTGCATTAAAATTTCAAATTTTGCAATTACACATCAAGTGTATTTCAACAAGCATAACTACCTTAATACTTTTGATTATTCTATTAGTTTGTGCATTGAGTGTTATAGGAATTTGCACATGAGTTGTATAACCCACTGCCCTAATAGGAACATCTTTGTAAGGAGAAGTCATAGACTAATGGGTTCTAATGCTTTCAATAGCGATGATATGCATACATCGAAAAACCTATTGTATAACCACTTTACAAAGGGTGAATCAACATCTCTACAAGATATCATAAACACTAATACAATGGAAGAACAAACATTTCCTGATGTTGAGGATGTAATTGATGTAGTTTCACATGTGCCTAATGAACAACTTAAGAAATTGGACACACAACTAGCTGAATTCTACAAATTGTAGAATGTGCACATCTAGCTCAAGAGATGGTACCTATTGTTGAGGGTATAAGAGGAATATTACAAAAAAGACAAGAAGGTGTTGATATGCTCCATGGATTAGCTCACATAGTGGAACATAACATTATGACAACAACTAGTCACATGAATGTCATTGAAAATATATCAACACTAGCATATATAACTTCACCAATCTCAACACCCATGTACTGACTATTGGAATATCCACTTTTACATCAATTCTCACCACTAATCCACATGCTTGTAGTAATGTTACCACTACCATGGGAATATCTACTAGAAATAATTACAAAGTTGTTGCATTTAATTATCAAAACTCCACACCTCATGTATCCATACCAATGCATACCTATTCTCAACCACCTATCACCTCTACTCATTACCATCAACCCTATAATTGCACGACTACAACATCACATTCATCTCTCTCAAATCCATAAAACACCACTTCATCCAATGATACCTTATTAAACCAACTTTTGCAGAGTATGTCTTCCTTGTAGCAAAAAGTGACAAACTTGACTAATGCTTCTTCTCAACCTACTTTACCAACATATTAGGCTCATAGTCCTTTATCCTATGCAATTCTAAGAACTCCAATGCCTGAAAATTTTGAGACTCCTCACTTTGAAAAGTATGGTGGTAAAGGTGATCCTAATACTTATGTAACAGAATTCACAATGATGTGTAGTGATTTCTTCTTTGATGAGGAACTGTTAGAAAAACTCTTTCCTCGATCTCTCAAGGATACTTCTTTGGAATGGTTTTTCTCTCTACCTCCTAATTCAATAAATTCCTTATCACAGCTAGTTGATCAATTCTTGCAACACTTTCAAGCAAACATTGGACCTCCTGTCTCCTTGATTGATTTGGTTCATTGTAAACAAGGCCCGAAAGAGAAATTAACAGAATTCATTAGCCGATATCAAGGTCTCATCTCGCATATACAGTACCTGATTAAAGATGGAGATCTTCAGAAAGTATTCATTACGAATCTACAACCAAACATACGCAACAAGATATTGTTGATGAAGTATAATTTTATTCAACACCTATGCCCAACTCTCCGCGATCATCAACTTTTAGCTAGTCAATATGAGAATCATACCTCATCGACTCATGTTGGTCTATTTGTAGCTGGATCATCTCAAAATTCATTCAAGAAGAATAACATAAATTTCATCAAGATCAATGGGTAACATTTGAATAATTTTCACTCACAAGTGTCTGGTATTACAAATCCTCCTCGAGCACCATTTCCATTCAGATAGGAAAAGAGACAATTTACTCCATTATCAGATTCTCTCCATTCGGTAATGACTCAAGCAGGGACCAAAAATATTTTGAAGCTTCCTCCTGCTCATCATTTCGATAGTAGTAAGCCACAAGGACCTTCATTTAATTCTAATGCTTATTATCACTATCACCACTCACCAGGACATGACACCAAAAAATGCATGCATCTTAAACATGAAATTCAAGAACTCATTGATTCTAATGTGGTACAAGTTACTAGTGTGAACTACAATTGAAATAAGTTGATAGTACCTCTGAATCAAAATTTACAAATCTTCATTGATCCTTTTCCTAAACATAGTGACAAAAATATGGTGGAACAAAATATAATAGAGCTTGAAGATGACTATCTCGACTATAATGAAATAGTTGGCATGATAGAAGTGGATAAGGAAACAAGTGAAGTTCAATCTCACCCACAAGGAACATGTATCTACGTTGAGGTTCCTCCTCTGTTATCCCTTTACGGATCAGGAGATAACCAACATGCACAAGATATACAAATGGAATAGCCTATATGTAATTACTTGAAGCAAGAAGTGGTGATGATGAGAAGTATCCCATTTCATCATGAAAGGCTCATTAATCACACAAAGCAAAATGAGAAAGAAAAAGACAGGAAAAGAACAAGGTGACACTCATTGGTGGGAAAAAGCAATGAATCCCCTCCCTACAAGAAAAAAAAGGTTTCAAACATACTAGGTCTTGAGAAACAAGCACCGCAAGGCTGTTCTGGAAATAAGAATCAATTAGTTATGAGTTCCTCACATATTTTGCCACACTTGATGGAGCACCTCTCTAAGATGCTCACAAGTTTGGCTTCCTCTTAAATAAATATGGTTATATTTTGTTGTGTTGTGTTGTGTTCCCCTATTTTGTGTTAAATGTTGTTTAAGTCTCTTTGGATGACCCTTGATACTCTTGTAAGGTCAAGGATACAAGGAGACCGCCTCTATTGTGACCATTCTTCTATTTGTTTCTCCATTCTTCTATTCCTCTCCTCTATTTTATTGTTGTGTGTTGTGCCTTAGGGGCATAACATCATGGAGGATGGCTTGGGGGCATTATCCCATGTTGTAAACCCAAGTCACTTTTGCATCGTCTCAATTTTATTGTTTCCATTCTTCAATGACTTTACTAGTTGGCAAATGATGAAAACAAACAAATACTGATAAGGACTACGTGTCCCTTCCACAAGTAAGAAAAATGAACCTAGTCCATTTATGAAGATGAGGTTGATATATATTATTGATGCTTGACTAGTAGAATCACTCCGTGTGATGTATTGTGTTGTGAAATTTGTTGTAACAAACCTTTGCAATACTCTAAATTTGCTTCTATGCACTTTGGATTGTTTTGTATCTCTCCTTGTTGTTACACCCCGTTCTAAGATACTTGCAGTATAACCTTACAGCTATACTCGGTTCTGAACTTGCAAGTGGAGCCTTGGTCTCTTATGTGATATGATAAATGATTTTTGGATACCTTTAATGAATTAATTTGGTTGTTATCTTAGAGTAAGATTTTCTAACCAAAGCTTATATCTTGTTGATTATGTTAGCAAATGATATTGATGTGTTTGTGGGAACATTTGATGATCGTGGCACATGCCACTTTAGGGCATGGGATTTGTGAAAGCTCTTGTTCCCTTGTGTGTTTTCACTTTACCTTAATGTGCTTGATACCGGCAAGTGGGATCAACCACTTTAAGGTGGGGGCATATAACATGGTAGCTGCTTGATTATCTTTTAGACATTGACAAAGTGTGTTTGCGTACATTGATCTATTACATATACATCCTTTTCACTGTAAGGCATCTTCGTGATGTGGGTGGGGTTGCATTATGAAAGCCCTTCTGTGGAAGGCAGGATGGTGTATCTCTTGAGCTAGTGCACATCCTTTTAAACAAAGTCCTCATCATGAGGTGGGGTTGGATCTTGAGTCATTCACCCTTAAGTGTGTCTTTGGTGATTGTGGTAGCATAGCTCAACCATCATGTGTGTTTGGCATGTTTTAGATAGTAGAGTGTAGTGATGAGCTCCTTCCTATTGCCCGTGTTTGTTGTGTATAAGACGTATAGTGTGTCGATGATATACTATATGGTGCTTGTGTATTCCGTGTGTCTTCCATGTGTTTTATGTGTCTTGCATGCTTGTGGTGTGGTCTAAAGACATGTGGCAATGATCCCCCCATGCTGTATGTGTTTTTTGTGTTTGTGTGTGGTCTAAAGATGTGTAGTGATGAGCTCCCCCCATGCTGTGTGTTTTATTTACTCTAGTTAGCATTCTATACAGATATGTAATTGCTTAATTATGTCTTCTCTTCATCTATTATGTGACTGTATTCATGTCTTCTCCATGTATCGCGTGCTTTCACTGTCTTATCTGTGTATTGCATGCTTCCTTACTATATTCAGTGTGTCTTATGTGACTGTTAAGTGTTTTCTTATGTTTTCCTAAGTCTGGGGGCTAGAAATAGTCCTTCAAACTTAGGGTGTGTCTTCATTCTTGTGTTTGATGTGTTTTGATATGCTTTAACTATACTTTAATGCATGTGCTAGATTGCAAGATCACACACACATTAAAGTGGGGGATAAATGTTAAGGAGTAAAAAGTGGAAACATGTCTTTTTACCTCATAGTTTAGCTCCTAGGTCCCCGTGTTAACGTTATACATGCAAAGTATTCATCCCGATGAGAAATCCCCCATAACCCATGTCAAATGGGAACTAGGGACCCATTTAATATTTAAGTCTAGAAAAAAGACACCTATGGACTTGGGTGCCTGCTCCCAAGTCCACCCTAATTGGTCAGGGTAAAATTTAAATCATGTCGGCATAGGACCTTTAAATGGGTCTCCTTGTCTACTCTTTCAATTAATTTGTGAATGTTTAACAGGGAAACATATATAAGTGAGTGTTTGAATTCATTTTGTAACAAGTTGATGATAGAAAGGTTATGATATTGAGAAAAAGAGCATTTAAGGCATTCATTATGTTATTGTTGTGGATTTGTGTTTGTGTTGTACATGTTTGTTGCAGATTTGGAATCATCATAAGCATCCTTATGAGTTGAAGAATCTTCATCATCCTAAGGAATTCACCTATGAGGTGACATCATCATTGTTTGAATCATTTCATCATCATTTGGATTATCTTTAGCCTCTGTCCTGCAAGGGCACACTCTCTCTCTAACAACAGTGTTGGGAAAGCTTGAATGCTAACCTGGGATTTGAATGAGGAAAATCCGTAAACACCACAACTTGCCAACCCCTTTTCTTCTTGTGTGCAGGTTACAGGTGCAAGGATTGAAGAAATGAAGGTACATGGAGGTTATTTAAGGGATAGAGTTTTAAAATATGAAAAAAGATTGCAGAAATTCCTCTGTGGAAGACTTAGGCACCCGCCCTAGCATTCTCCTGTTAAATCAGACACTGGATACAACATCAAGACATCATTTACAAGATTTTTCTAGTTCCGAGTTTATGAAGATCGAGACTTTTAGGACTTGGGCACCTGCCTCAGATTCCTCTAACATTTTATCTTCCATGAAACAAGTTACGATATCTCATAGATCATCTTGGTACTTTCAGAACCTAGCTTTCCATTTTTGTTTGTCTGCTATAAGTTGATTATCTCATATCTAGGGTTTTACTCATATTTAACCTAGGGTTTGATAAAAATCTTGTTTGAATCAAATCTTTCCATAGCACTGCTAAGAACAAAATTAGTAGCTGGGTCCTCTTTCATCTTGTGGTGACTTATCTCAGTTTTGTCCTTGAATGTTGTAGAGAAAGAGGGTTTGATCTAGTGTACTTACATGCTTGCATCCATATCTTTTTCCCTACTTAACAGAAACAAAACCAAGGATGCAATTGAATGATTTGGATAGATTGCTTTGACTAGATTGGGATGGATTAAGGATGACTTGCATTTGAATTTATTTTTTGGATTTTTGTTTGGATTTTTGGTTTTTTTGTGTTTTGTAAATGTTTTGATTTTTTTAGCTTTTTGGATATGTTTTGATTTTTTAAAAAAAATTTAGATATTTTGATTTTTTTGGATTTTTGAAATATTTTGAGATGGGATAGGTGATTGTTTTATTATGGGGTGGAGGACAAAGTGTGAGGATGATATGGAAAATGTTTAAGGCCATGGGTGTAGGATAGAATAAGTAATATCAACATATGCAAATGGTCATGTAACATGCAAGTGTATGAGGCCCAAAGAGGAGGAACTTAGATATACCAAGGACAATTAGGAGGTTACTAGAAAACCTATATCCAAAATACAACACAATCCACTACACCCAAGTGTAAGCGAGCTGATAGGATGAAATGGATGGAATGTATATGATAGGAAGGGAAGGGAAGACTTTGACAATTAACAAGGATGGTAAATAGGATATGCAATGGGAGACTAATATATTAGATGAAAATGGAATGATGGGGAAACATGGACAAGTGACCTAGAGGATAATGGAAGCTGACAACTACACATGGCACCTGTGAGTAGGTTTTCACCATGGTACTTATCCAAGGTGCCACAAAAGTGGTTTTCATAATAGGATGGATTATTTCTCTTTACTATTTTTTTCTTTTTATATTTTTTTTTCTATTTTTTATTTCTTTGATTTTTTTGATTGGGATATTACAACAAGCTAAGCATGGAAAGGTAGAATATCAGGTGGAAGTATGGACTTTGGACCAAGTGGAAAATGATCACGATGGTGGAAAAGGTGGAAGTTATGTGGCAAGGATAATGTCACTAGGATTGGGCACTAAGGATACCATCATGCACCTACTTAAGTACAAGATTAGTCTCTTTTGTGTTTAGGAAATGTAAATGGGAACCATCATAGCCTCGTTGATTATGGATGGAGCGAGGTGCATGTGGAATGGGATTTTGGAAGGTGGTGGAAGTGTTACGGAGTGAAAGTGATCAGGGACCAACAATCTCTCTTTAACAATATCATATATTTTCTTAGTTATCTGCTATGTTTCTATTTGGAACTTTTCTCTATTTTCTTGCTCCATATTCATAAGGGTATCAACCCTTTGCTTTCATTTGAGCTTCTTAGCCTGTAATTGGACTAATCTATCTTTCTCCTTTACAAAAATGGAGGTACAACCTCCATCAACAGCCTATTGTCTTAGATCTTCATCTAATTTCAGAGCTTTTTCCCTTCTTTGCCTCAAGGCTTCTGCTAGGCTCTCCGGTAATTTCCCAAAATCTATTCCATTGTTTTGTTTTATTTTATCATATATTTAATTATGGATTTTCAATTATTTTCTTGTTCTCAATAGATACTTCACTATATAACTCTATTATTTCTTGAAGTAGACCATAACATTCTATCCAATTCCATATTGCATCTAAGCTTAGAGGTTCTTGTGGAACTTATTATTTTGTTTGTTTTTATTTCTTTTTCTATTTTCAGTTGGGATACATCTTCTTCTCCTTCTTCCTCTTCTTTCTCCTCCATCGAAGATTGTTTTTTCTTTCTTTTAGCTTGTTTCTTTTGCCTAGGTGCCTTTTTCTTCTCCACACCTAATTGTACCAATGTTTCTGATGCAACTCTTCTACATGTAGATATTGTCTATGTGGAAGATGCTAATTGTGGTGCAACTTGTGCACTGGCTACCGCATATACACTTCTCCTTGACCTTCTAGGATTTTGCGGTGAGGTTGGCATTTGTGGAGCTGATAAGGTAGATTGTGAAGACTCTGTAGTGTCTTGTGAGGCAGACGATGTAGTTTGCATTAAAGATGTGCATACCTGCGGTGGGATTTCCCATATTTTATGAAGTTTTTCTTTGTTTTTCTGTAAATTCTCCTCTGCATTCTTCTTGTGCATTTTATCCATGATCTCCTTATATGTGCCAAACCTTTCTGTGGTAGCATCTTTAGGTTTACTGAGCAAGGTCTTTGCATAGGAATTTATTTCTTCTGTTGTGACCTCATAGGGTAACCTAGGAATCTAGAATGTTCTAGGTTGCACTGCATCCATATAGGTATAATCTTTGTCAACCATAAATGCTAGGTGGTTCATGTATTGTTTTACAGTTTCATAGGGTATTCTTTCTCTATCTTACATATGTGATTGTAATGTCTTAAAGAAACCCTAATAAATATTGCTAAAAGATTTTGTATCACTAATGCTTCTAATGTGGTGTTTGATTGGTATGGAAATTGTGAGGTGTTGTTGCCATACTTTCCCTTTGAATCCTGGTAGTTCATTTAGGAAATAAAATACTAGATAGATGATTAGGGTACCATACTGAAAGTTGTAGTTAGACTCCTTAGTCTGCTTCAAATTCTCCATCAACCGTTCTCTCATCACTTTATAGAGGTCAAAGACGTTGCCATCTTTTACCATTTGATATGCTATATGTATTGCAGTGGCAGTAGCAGACCCCTCTTTGTTTGCATAATATATTTTGTAGGCTATCCCCATTGTTGCATACTAAACCCATGGATCTATTATATCCTAATTCTTAGGCTCCACCCCTTGGGTTTTACCCTTGTAAGCTCAATGACTATCATTTTTTATGACCTTCATTTCTGATACTGGTCCTGTTGAGCCGAGTCCGGTCACAACCCTAACTGCATCCTTAATGATACGGTAGGGTTTGTCTATATATGAATTCATCATGAATTCTACTAAGTATGATTCAAACCCACTCATGAGCATCACTAAAATCTGGGTAATCTTTCCATACATCCAGTTTCTTTACAATGATGTTTTGATATTTAGCTGAGTACCCTGTATTATCAAACAATGTATCTCTCAATTCTTTGAACTTCATGTGATCTATCTCTGAGATTGTAGTATGGATGTATTTTCTGACATCCTCTGTGTATACCACATCTGCCATTACTCCAGAGAATTCTCCTTCTTTATCAACCTCCATCACCTTGAATGGGCACTTCTTGTATTTAGGCCTTGGCTTTCATCTATAACATTAATGAGCACTGGTGTAGCCATATCTTCTTTTTCTCATCTAGGTGGCTAGGGTTTACTCTCTTCTTAGTTCTAATACTATAGAGCTCAAAAATTCTCAAAAAATTTTGGATGCAAATGAGGTTTGTAGGGCAATTTAGGGTATATATAGCCCTAATAGTCACTTTATTCATTTATGACATTTATCCGTTATGCCAAGAATTCTTCATAGGCCAATTTTCTCACATCTTGGACAAATTTGTCATCATCTTCTAAATTTAGCATTGATCTTCCCAAAGGGAGACCTGCAATCTTTAGCCTTTATGGGAGAGGGGTGATTTACAATATCTCTTGATACTAAACATTGTCCTCTCTAGCACCCTCAGTAACATCACAAAGCCATGTGTGTGCATCTAAAATACTCAAAGAATGGGATGACTTCCTGATGCTCTATTTCATTTGGGTGAACCTTTTTATTTCCTTATTTATCAGCCCTCCTATGCATGGGAAGCCATTTCACTCTATAGTTGCTTCTATCCCTTCTATATTCTTGATATAATTCATCAAAGTCAATCTTAACATGGGAGCAAGGGTTTAAGCTAAAAACTTTCACAATAAAATCCTTGTTCATCGTGAATATCCTTTTTCTCTTAGAATCTTTCAACATCTTGGTACTTAGTTCATCTAGTGCCTACTGATGGTATACACTAGCTTAGGATTGACAAAGACATTAGGTACAACTAGTTTCCCTAAGTCAAATCACCAGATATTACAAATTGGGGCATGTTCATTAGCACTTGCATAATAGAACTCAAATAGTTCCTAACTTGTACATAAAACAATGGGATCCCCGTTGTCCTCCTTCTTATCTACCAAAATTTTGGAGAGGATACCCATACCCTAGGACTATTTTGATCTCTTTGAAGACCTATGCAATAAATCAATGATATCCTGGTCTAAATCCCTTTTAGACCTACTTGACTGAATTGAAACTTGACTCATGGTCATAGTGCTAAAGTTTTATGGGATGATGCAAATCAACAACTCACAACTTTTATAATCCTTCTTTTATAGACCCTTTCAATCTAAATTTATTATTAAAAACCCTAGTTTCCTTTGACTTACCAGCTTTAGAAGGTCATAAAGTTCATACCTTATGGTTCGCCTGAGAGATGATATGGTTCTACTTGTTCTTCATGTAAGCTTCTACCGAATTTTGATTATTTGTAATGGTGGCTACTGACACAATTCCTTA
Organism: Cunninghamia lanceolata; assembly: GCA_027924645.1. Classification (NCBI taxonomy): domain Eukaryota; kingdom Viridiplantae; phylum Streptophyta; class Pinopsida; order Cupressales; family Cupressaceae; genus Cunninghamia; species Cunninghamia lanceolata. Next base: position 172,799 of record BSBN01001492.1, read on the forward strand.
TCATAGGTTAGGGCATTCACATGAAATATCCTCATAAATTCTATCTTACCTACAAAAATACTCTGCCACCTTCAAATTAATACTCATACATGCTTTGGAATGAGGATGGCGTATATGTTGAAAAACTTTGGATTTAGGCCATTGATTATGATGTAGATCGACTGTGTTCTTGACCTCTGAATGGATGTTGAAAGACATTTTAAAAGCATAAAATTTTGGTTTAGGTCAGAACACATCAGATTATCTAGTCAGGCACTACATATGTGGTCCAATCATCCTTTAACAACAAGGACTTCAGTCACAGGTCCTTTTCAATTTAAATACCCATCACATATCACATACATTACCCAAAGGCACATTGTGAAGTTTGTGATGCATTACAACCATGTAATGCAATGAGATAACTACAAGTGTGTTCCACGTCAGGTGGTAGAGGGTCATCAGATAGATATTGCATATCACGAACACTATGGTGGGCCCATATTTTGAGTTTGCAAAGTGGAAGAAAGCTATGATGCAATGAGATAATGCCACTCGGCAGAGATCACCCATTGGCAATCCATTATAGGCACTATGGGGACTCCTTGACACATGTCATCACTATGCAAGCTCACAAACTTGGATGGGGCTAAACAAACAAGCACATGATAGACTAAAGGTTTGGGATGAAATAATAGGAATGCACATATATGATGACTTGGACCTTCCCAAAGCATTAACACACAAATCTCAAGAACAATTAAAATGTTTTCTATGGGTAACAATAGGTGACAAATTCAGAGGGGCTGGCCGGTAAATAGACCATCACAAGGAGTTTAGGAGACAACTTAAACAAACCTGACTAGCTGAGTAGGTTAATAGAGAAATAGAATGTGCTTTTAGCTAAAGTGAAGGATTTTGAAAAATTTAGAGTTTTAGACATAATTAGGGATAAAACCTACCATAGTGATAACATGAAAACCCCTTGAAAGGTGACTCAGAGGAAAAACCTAGGAATGTTCCAACAAATACCTCCACTTTGTGGAGTTTAATTCCATAGTAATTTTAAATTTGAATAACAATCCAAATAAAATTATAACTATATATCCATCTAATAATAATTTATAACTATAAGATTATATAGATATTTGTATATATAATTTCCTTTATTTAAACATACATATTCATACACCGTGGTAGAAGGAAAGATATCACCTTCTTGACAAGATCAACATAAGAAATAATGCAAGACAAGGAATTAACATCAATACACTAAAAGTATTATGACAACTTAATAAAACAAAGAATGAACACGATGACATAAAAATGAAGACATTGTGATGTAGTGTAGTCTTACAACACGCCCCATTTTGCCTTTCAGAAAAATGAGGACCTCAACTTCTTTTTGGCTTTTGCTTGTTTTTTTGTGTCTTGTTCTAGTAATATAGGCAAAAGATGAAGGGAACAAGAATAAAGTGTTTTGAGTCATAATATCCCCTAATGGGGTCCCAAAGTGAAAGAGAATCAATCTTGAACATAGGTCATCTTTGGAAGTCTTTGAAAATTCATTCAAATTTGCAAGTTATTTTCAACTGGATATCCAGTCTAACCAGACATACTATTTAACTAGATATCCAACGTCTACATCTAGATCCACTTGGAAATTTCATGGTATGCACCCACCCCATGTAAGACCATGGATGGATAGAGGATCATAATTTAGGTAGGGTTACCTTTGGAAATTTTAGAAAATTTGTTGAAATACACAAGTTATTCCAACTGTACATTTTGGTCAACTGAATATCTTGGTCAAACTGGATATCTAGACCTAACCGGATTGCTATATTGCTAGACATCCACATCCATATCCATATCTGATTGAGTTTGAACCTAACACAAGATTTAAATCTTGTTTAATCTTACCTTAACCAGATGCATAAGATCGGTATCCGGTTCACCTCTACATCCTGATCCCGATAGCTTTAACTAGATTTTGTTGACTAGTCAAACCTAACAGGATATTTGAATGCTTAGTGATCTACATCTTGATCCTATTATAATATATACATCCTGATCCTGTTGAAAAATCCAAACATCCAGTTGACCAACGATAATACTGACCTGATACTTCTAACCTGACATGATATTGAGAAATTTGAAATATTCATATCCAGATTCATATTCCTTTATTTGAAACCAACATGACATCTACTTGAACCTGATATTCAAAATATCCATATCTAGATCCTGATGAGTATAAATGAAACATTGACAGGTCAAACCCAACATTTCTTCCTAACCAGACATGCTCATCTGAACATGATCGATAAATTAGAATGATTCATGGTCAGATGGGATTAGCATCCACATCCAGATAAACCCTAATGTCAAACATCTAGTTAGAGCATATGTCTAGATAAGATTAAAACTGATACATAGTAAAAGGTAATTAGAATTCAAAATTTCAAATTTGCCCAACCTAATGTGCTCCTGCTCGTTGATGTAAATACTTACTTGTCACCCCTGAGCATTCAATGCATTTAACCTAATTGAATTCTTTGCCCATTAAAAGTTATTTTCTTCTCATTTTCATACTCATAGAGTGATAAAAAGAGTTTTACAAACCACAAAGTGATTTTCAGAATGACTTGTGGAGTGACTTTGAACCTGATACTATTGATTAGACATTGTGATAGCGATAACCAAATGACATATATACAATGTATGCATTACAAATCGTAAAAAGGTGAATGATACACGATAAATTGGTATGTATAAAAGGCCCTAATCTTTGTAATTATAGTAAGTAATTCTAATTTTGGATGATAATTTACCAAAGGGTAAATTAAATTCAATTCACTTGGCACAGTAAATTCTCATATTTACTTACTGTTAGAAATTGGTTGTTCTTTCATTTCAAATATACCTAAACCTAGGTTTAATTAGGGAAATTGAAGTTATTCTTCAATATCGGGTTATCAAAATTAAGATAATTCTAATTTTTGTCAAATATGTCAGGTAAAATGGCCAAGCATTTGAAAGATATGGAGGAAGAGTTCAAGGCAGCTGGTCAATGTACGCTCAAAATCGTGACCTCAGTTACCTGTGGCTATCAGGTCATATTTTGGCATGCACATGGACCCTTCCCTCCTTGCCATGGGGCGACCTACCATGTCACTCTCGCTCTCGTGGAAGTAGCCAGTCGAGAGGAGACAAGACACGGCGGGGGTCTGGCTCATTGGAGAGCTAGACTTCATGGAGAGGGGTCGGCACGTCCTGGGACCTTTGTTGTTGTGTGCTAATTTGAATGTTTCATTCGATGGTTGTTGTTGCAAAGATAACCCTATGAACCGAAGGGTCACTAGTTACTCTTCATCTATTGGGGTTTCTAATGTTCCACCTCTGTGTGGGTAAGCGGTTACTTTCATTGATGGCTTCTTGTCTTTCCATTTGTTGAACGATGGCACGTTGCATTTGAGTTTGTCTATGTTCTTCTATCAATATGAGGACAAATGGATCTTGTTGTGGCAAGGTAATTGTCTCCTATTGTGGTCGTGGGTGGATCTTCTTAATCTCCTCTAAGATTGTCCTTACCCACTCACCTCTTAACCCTAGGCACATTCGCGAGCCAAGATAAGAGGTAAATGTATGTGGACTAACCTTGACTAGACTTAGGGTTTTGACCTAGGGTTTTGGTTGACCTAGGGTTTTGTTGTATGTTGACTCTTGTTGACCTTGTGATGTTATCAAGGGTTTGATTTTTGTTGACTCTTGTTAATGTTGTGATGATATCAAGGGTTTGCAATGTATCTAAATACCTAATGTTTTTGTTCTTTTCTATATTTTTATGCATGCAAAGCTATATGAAATGCAAACTTGTTTTTGTGCCTTTTTTTGGTATTTTATGGAAATAAAGATGCTTTTAATCTAGGAAAGGAAATATGAATGCAATTTAGAATGAATTTAACCTAATTCAATTATTCTATGTTTTTTTGGGTTTTCAAATATTTTGAAACAATCTAATCTAGAAAAGGAAATTGCTTTCTAAATAAACTAGATCTAGGAATTTGGAAACAAATTACTCTAACATGCAAGATCTATCTATCAAGGAAAAAGCAACATGTTACTAATCCAAGAGCATATTTTGATTTTCTAATTACTATTAATTGAATAAAAGCATAGAGGAACCTGAAAATAGAGAAGATTTGTGTGACTCCACTACTCTCAGAAATCCTTGATGGCAACCTTGTATCCTCTTGAAGTAGCGGGAAGACCTCTTGATGACAAGACAACACAGTGAAGCAAAAAGAAGCTTGTAGAAGCTTTAGAAAACTCAATGGGATCTTTTGAAGAGAACAATGGTGTTGATTGAAGCAATGTAATTATGCTTGAAGAGTTTATGCGAAAGCTTGATGAACAATGAATAAATAAAAGGCACCTTCGTCCTATGTGAGCATGAGAATGCCAGTTGGACAGAAAAAACTTAGCAAGAGTTGTGTGCACAATGAATTTGCCTCGTTGGAAGAGTTTTGAAGCTATGCAACAATGAAAGCTTTGAAGCTTTGGAAAACTAAAGAAAGAAATAAAGAAAGAGGCTCAAAAACCTATGAAGAAGCTTGAAAAAGCTTGTGAAGATGAGAAGGGTATTCTCCAACTTGCTCAACTTGGAAAATAATGAAGAGGTGATGGGTATTTATAGGTTTGAAGAAAGCATGAGAGGTGGAATTGATTGAGAAGTTAACTCAATTGATTGAAGACTTAACAAGGATTGATTAGGGAGTGAACTAGATTGCTTACCCAGTGAACTCGGTTAATTAGGGAGTGATAAATCAATAATAGCTTATCATTGAAGAGGAATTGGAGTTGGAGGAATGCATGAGAGAGAATGAGTTGTTAATTTTAGATCAAATGGAGCTAATTATGCATGTGTGGGTGTATGAAATAGTCAACTCCATATTAGGCATCAAAAAGCATGCAAAGTGGAATAAAAACGAGCGAAAACAGAGCTATTTTGAGTGAGAAACTTAGAGTTTTTCTATAGCTAGAAATGCGATAGGGTCACCCCTTTTGCTAGTAGGGTTGCCCGGACGGAGATCTTGCAAAAAGAGGGTCGCTTGGTGGGAGATCTAGAAAAAAAGGGGTCTAAAAGGAAATACATGATGGGATATGGTAGAGAAGAGGAAAAGGAGGTGATCTGCCTTCAGAAACAGGTCAATCATGTGCAAGAATCCAAATCTCCACTTGCAATGCAAGATCTCCTAGGGGAAATATGGAAATAATAGGGGGAGATTTGGATTGGTTGAGTGAAACTGAAAACCAAAAGTGGGAGATGGGTCTGGGGGACCTCTAGAAGCCTTCTAGGGGGTGGAGAGGATGAGAAACATAGGGGAAAGGTGAAAACGCACCTACAAGATGCTTATAGGGCTTAGGGACTAATTCACAAGCACAGGAAACAAGAATCAACAAATGTCAAAAAGGTGTTGAAAAGTGAAGGGAGAGAGAAAATGACAAAGGGGAAACAATACAAGATGAAAAAAAAGGAAACGTCACCAAGAGTTTTGCTTCTTAAAGGACATTTTTTCACACTTAAATGTACATGACAAGGATTAAAAATCATCATAGGGGTCCTCGTGGAGGCTGTGCGTGATTTTTGTGCTTACATATTTGCCCCCTCAAAGACATTAGTCTATATGAAAGGTAGGTAGCATTCCCGAACTAGGCCTTACATGTTGATTTTCCCACAATTGTACCTACAATAACTAGTATTAGTTTGGCATCTCAATATATCAAAATGAATAATGAAAACTGAAATGACGAACATACCTTAGATCGTTTGAGCTTGACTAGTTATTTTCTTTTGTCGATGAAACCTGTAGGAATGCATGCACGCAAAACGAATGCACGAGAGATGCATAAAAGAAATAGAAAAAATGCTAAACTAGAGAGGAGGAGAATAGATTCTCCTTTTATTGTAGATTTTGAAGAACATATTTGATTTTTAGGGATTTTTGATGTTTTACAATTTTTTCAGGTTTTTTTTATTTTTCTAATTTGTAAGGTTTTTGTAGAGATTTTGTAAAGGTTTGATTTGACACTCCTTGAGGTTTTTGAGAGACCTATATTTATTGAAGGGATCTCTACCCTTTCCCCCTTGCATGGGGAGACTTGTGTAGTTGACTACACAGTTTTGTTCTTTCGATTTGTTGGAGGAGTGACTTATGCTCAGACATTGTTTTACACTTATTGTTGATGGCAGTTTTTTGTCATTGATGTCAAAAAGGTATTGAGGGTGTTGAGTTGTTGGGCATCTCTGCAAGGTACCATTAGGACAGCAGGACATTTTATGATCACTTGCACTATTGACAAAGGTTGTTTAGGATCATGTCTTGGTTCAATAGTTCACATTCATTCATGGTGATGACATGGGATAGAGTTGTTCACTCAATCAGGATCATCAATCATGATAAGTGTGTTGATCATGCCTTCAATAAGGATCACCATGTCTTTGTTAATATTATGGATTTGATGCTCATATGTCTTCAGATGTTATTATTCATTGTTCAAGAACTGTGTCTGCATAGAAGGCTTATGATTTGTGACATGCTCACAGAGTTCACACACTTTATCATTTGTTACTTCATGGTTAAGAGATTGGTTGGTTAGGAGGTTTATTCATGATATGTCGTACCTGAGAAGATTGAAAAGAAGGATAAAGGTTTATTCAAGTCATGGTGCAATTTGTTACATCATGAAATAGGTGGAATAATTTATTCAATCCATCATTGTTCATATCTTCATGATCAACTTCTTCATGATATGGAGAGAGTTTATTGTTTTGATATCTTGGTGTTCTTATTAGGGTTAGAGTTGTATTTATTATGCCATATTTAGTGCTTCTTCAGGGATGACAAAGTTATATTCATGGCAGATCTACATAACTGTGTTGTATGGCCTTCATGTTTTTGAGGAGTTTCTTAAAGTTAGGGTGTGTGTTGTTTAAAACTCTAATAAATCCTAATCTATACCATTGTCTTCAAACCCTCTTTTTCCCATCCATATTAAAATGCACTTTTTGTTTTAAATAAGTGTTGACTCCCAATCGCAGGTTTGTTGTAACTTAAGTTACAACTTGAGGGGTTGCCATCATGGGGCAACCGGCCCCCTCTACCTATGGTGACCGGTCCCACCGGTTGAACATCCTATCCACGGGCAGTAAAAGAATATCAAGGGTTCTTTTTTAATTTTAAATGGGCACGCGAAAGGCCAATCAATGGCCCATGTTTAAACTTTGAATCTTCCCTTTGTTGCATGAAGTTTGACGTGCACTAGGCCATCATCTATCCCTTGATAGCAAGGATTGAGTTTTTTAAGGTTTTTTTGAAGGTCTATTTTTGGCAGATGAAGATCAGTTTATTCCTTGAATATGCAAAAGGCATGAAGATATTTTATTAGCATTTTTAATGCTTTCATAACCATAGAGAGAACTTAAAACACTTGTTTATGGGAGCCTATTTATAGAATGTGCTTTATGAAGATATTTTGGATGTCTGCAATTTCTAAAGGTAGTTTGTGGTGATTTTTTGAAGGCATTATTTAAGGAGATTTTTTCGCTATTCTTGATCTCCCTCTAATGCATTGAAGATAAAAAGGGGAGGAGTTTATTACTTTGGAAACTTTATTTTTTTAATGGTGTTAAGATGATTTTATTATTTCTCTTTTTTGGTCTTCATTCAAAGATTATGGAAGGAGTTATTCTTCTGTTTGGTACAAGAATATTTGCAAGTGATGAACATTATCATAGGGTTATTATGAAAATAAAATCAAAGTGTTTTGAAATAAAGGAGCTAATCAAAGTGGTGGTTTTTAATGAAGACAAAAGAGGAATTTCTTTGTGGAGATATTATTCTTTTTGAAGATAGTTTTGAGAAGGGGATTTGAAGATGAAATGATATTATTTGCTGTCAAGACAATCTGATTTAATTATTTATTTTATTCTTAAGGATTAACTTTTGTAGATTGGAGATTGTGGAAGAGATGTTTTTGTAGAAGAAGGAATATGAAGAGAAGTAAGAAATGAAAGGTCATTTTTTATATAATAACATTGCAGGTTTAGTGTGTGGTGATTTTTTGTGGATCAATATGCAGTGTTGAAGATTTTTTTGTGAAAATTCTTTTGAAGAGAAAATATAGATGAATTAGATGATGTGATTTGAGAGATGTATGAGATGTTTTTGCAAGGATGAATCAAACATAGGATGAAGACATTATACATCAAATTTATAGTTTGAACCATGTCAAGTATGAATACAATATGTAATTGGTTATGTAGAGATAATATGAATCAGGTGAATTGATTGTGCAGAGATAATGAGAATGAAATGCAGATTGAGTTGAGTGTGATTGCAAAAGGATATGCAAATTTAGGGGTTTGTATTGAAATAGAGAAACCCTCTGCATTCTTTGTATTGTTCTGAGATTGTTCTTTGTAGCTAGTGAGGCTTGTATGGTCAGTGAGACCTTTTTGACGTAGTTAGTGAGGCTTGTATGGTCAGTGAGACCTTTTTGACGTAGTTAGTGAGGCTTGTATGGTCAGTGAAACCTATTTGTAGCTAATGAGGCGTGAATTTAACCTATGAAGTTTTTGATTAAGCCAGTGAGGCATTTTAGAGTGGGTTTTCTTCCCCTTGAGGGTTTTCCACTCATCAAATTAGGTGTTTATGTTTCTTTTTTGTCTTCATGTGTTCATGTGCCCTAATGATTTGTTCTTAAGGTCCTAATTCATACTTTTCATTATCATACTTGTGCATATGTGTTTAACAGATCATTGATGTCTTCCTCTCTATTTATCTTGTAAGTTAAAAGGTGCAAAAAGTTGTAAAAGTTTATACAACACTGATTCACCCCTCCTCTTAGTGTTGTCCTATACTCCAACAAGTGGTATCAGAGCATATGTTCCCTATTGAAGTCTAACTAGCTTGGGTAGGTCCTGATAGTGGAGTACCATGAGAAAGTGTAAAAGAAATAAGGGCAGGAGAAATGTCAAGCCACATACTAGTCAAAAGACACCATCTATACCAAATTCAAATGTTGATAGAAATGTTTCACAAGTTGAGTTAGGTATTAAATTAGAGAAAGAGTTTTATGGAGTTCCTTTCTTTGATGGTTCAGACTTCTCTATTTGGTGTATTAGAATGCAAGTCTATCTATCCTCTTTAGGGTATGGTGTTTGGATGTCAGTTGAGAATGGGTATTTTGTTTCCTCTCAATCACCTAATACTACAATAACAAAGAAGCTTATGAATGTAATCATATAGCAAAGAAGATTATTTTGTTTGGATTATCTAATGAAGTCTCTTGTAAAGTAATGCATTGTGAAACAACTCAGGATGTGTGGAAGGAATTGGTAAGAATCTATCAAGGTGATGCACTTGAAGGAGAGGACAACTTGTTATCTGAGAAGAGTGACAATGATGGAGGTCATTCACATGAAGGAGATGAGGTACAATCTAATTCAGAAGAGGAAGATCACATTATGAGTGATTATTATCAAGAGTATGATGAACAAGAATGTGAGGTTGATGTTGAAGGAGAACTCTTGTGTGCTCTGAGTGAAATCAAAAAATACAAAAAGGAGAACCAGATATTAGAGTTGCAGCTACAACAAGAAAAAGAATCCAAAGACAAAGCACTTTTAGACCTTGAAAGAGTATCTTTTGATCTTGAAGAGGCAAGAAATCAGATTATAGGCTTAAAGAGTCATGTTGATGAATATGACAGATTAATTATCAGACTAAAGACTGAAATTGAGGAAGCCAAAAGAATAATAGATGTAACAAAGTCTGACCTTGAGGTTAAAAGAATTGAAAATCTAAAATTAAAGGCTGAAATTATCAATATTAGTAAGATTATGAAGGTCTCAAGGTTATGTCCAAGAAATATTAGGAGTTTGAAGAAAGCACAAACAAGTTACATTAAATGTAGGGCATTATGAAGAAGGAGAGTGTTCCAAAGTCAGAGAGACACCTAGAAGGAAAATTGATATGAGTTATCATGCTCCTGCTCCTAAAGGCAAAAAAGAAGATTGAAGCTGAAATGAAAACCAAAGATGAGTTTGTTAAAATGCACAATCAAAGAATAAATTTTAGAAGAACTGCTCCAGTAAGACAAGAATATATGTACAAGTATAATTATTCATTTTTTGGTTATTGTGTAGAGTTGATGGGATGATTTGAATGATACAGTCAAAAGACAATAGTTCTTGTTGATTGCAGTATGTTTCAAATGTGGTTCTGTATATATTAGATTTGACATTGTGTTGTAAAAAGTGTCTTGTACAGGAACAGGAGGATGGTCTTCATTCTTTATCATGTTAAGATGTGTGTGCATAAGTAGATTGGTTGTAGGTTGATTGTCCATTAAGATTTATCCTGTTGTCACTATCATGGAAGTCTTGTCAAGGTCATCTCTAGAGTGGTCATCATGTCATCATGAGTTGTGAATAGTGTGATGAGTAGTCTTCATGTTGGTATTTATGGTTGTTGAAGTGTTTATGATATCTTTGCATGGTGTTCAAGTTCATATGTGTCATGTCAAAGGCTTGATTTATCTAAAACTTAAGAGTCATTTTTATGCCATCATAATCATACATCATACTTTATTCTTTGGGAGATCTGTTGGTCATGATGTTAGTCATTCGCAAACATAGAATAAAAGTTACACAACAACCTTTACTCATCTTGAAAGATACGATGAATTCAAAGAATTCATGATCCCAAGTCTCCGTTGATTAGGTCTTAATCTACTGACGTTACTCAGTGGTTGATGTGTGTTGCTGTTTTCCATTCAGGGGCCTTACGTGTTTCTGCACTGTTCATCATCATCATCTTCAAATATCCTGCTCCGGATGTTCGCTCTGCATAAGTCTCCAACAATTCTACCTCTGCACTGTAAATTTAGTCAAATAATGTGGCTACAGGCTGATATTTGCATGATTTCTACCATTATTTATGATTCCTTGCATGATATTTTCAATACTACATGCATTTATCTCAAATATGCTAATGATCTTCAGTTACCTACGGGATTTCAGCATATTTCACTGTTTCTGCTTGTTATTTATCATGATTTGCAGTTATGGTGATGAATTAATGAAATTAAAAGAAGGAAAAGGGTTAGAGAGTGAGATTCCCAAAATTACTGGACTTAGATCACTGATTCACATACAAGCTCCCATACATGCAATGAAAAGAAGGAAAACTAGAAATCATACTTCACCAGGACATTCCACAAATCCGCATGATCTAGTGCAAATCTTCAAAGGAAAAGTTGACAACAACATGTAATGAAATGAAAGCGCTTCCAGTTGAACACAGCATTCATCAGTACATATCCAGAAATCAACAAGAAGATTACGTAAAATTTATAATTAAGATGTAATCTGGAACTTCATATCCATTCAGTATGCTCAAGAACAGGTACATTTACAGTGATCTGAAGAAAGAACCTTGACATTTCAACAATTCTATCCTCATTAGTCTCAGTAATCCGATCTCCTAATTGATTCTACAGTAATTGACTTTTTGCGCCAGATGCGTCTGTGTATTCTAATGTATTCCTCTCTTTAATGACAAGCTCTGGCTCTTATATAGAACAACCGCCAAAAAAAATGGTTACAACGATCCAAGGATCAGGATCCTCTCATAACAAACAACGGTCCAGATGAAAAGCACATGCTTCGCCAGTTAGCAAATGTACAGCTGGCACAGAATATTCCAGCATCTTCAACTTGATTCGGTCTCCAGCTGACGAACAGCATATTTGACAATATCCTCCTCACTTCTGGCTCATGTTGCCTCCATGCGCAACTTTGTAATGCTCAGCTTCAGCAGCATCACGACTTCAATGTTCAGCTTCAGCAGCATCATGACTTCAATGTTCAGCTTCAGCAGCATCATCATGTCTTCAATGTTCAGCCTCAGCAGCATCATCATGACCTCCTGCAAATAAACAGACAAACATTAAATTCATCACTATGTGGATAAACAACAGGAAGTAAAATGTTTTATTAAACAAGCCCTCAAAGTGCGCAGCTAAAGGTAATCGGGCTCCAAATTTCCATCGCTTCATGTTTTTGCCCATTTTCTTGTATATCGGGTTCAAAATATGATCATGATGATCTCAAAATATACAAGGAAACAATCGCCTTTCAACCATCCTTAGAATCCGGCTTTGCATCATCATCATATTTGCATCGGCGTGACTACATATGATCAGGGTGACAATTTTACCTTAGGCCGACGGCAACAGTTATACCGACGCCAAACATCATGAGGATGACCAACTATATGCCCTCTGTCTGGCCGCAGGATACCATGAAATATGATGATCCTCCCTTCCGAATGCTCTGAGGAAAAGCACATCAGGATGTTTCACTTCTGCATATTCGGGGAAGAAAGACATCATCATCATCATCATGATGAAGACAAACAGGAGGACTTGGAAAATGATCCTGCCGCTGAGGAATATCATGATGACGCCATCGTCATCATCAGGCTTCGTTAAAATGCAAAGGGATGACGTCACCGTCATGCTTCGTTAAGAGCAGGAGATAAATGGAATATCGGGTCACCTCTAAGGAAGATGATCAGGTGGATGAATGCAATATGACCCTTTTTCGGAGAAGGTAACCTGCCAAAAGATCAGGATGATGAACATCATCATCATCATATCCGCATTGGGTGATTAAAAAAATGATCCTGCTGAAGGTCCTGATGACGTCATCAGGATATCTGGGGCTTGTGTTAATCTTCGAACATGACGTCATCGTCATCATCATATGGCGAACAGGATCACGCCTTGGAAAATATCCTGCCGAAGGAGAAAGGTGATGGTGACGTCATCGTCATCATCATATTTGCAAAAGGTTATACTCGTCGGCAGGATGATATTACGAACTGTTGGGAGAGACGAACAAGATCATGATGATCTTGTTCAACATGACTTAAGAAATGAAAATCACCCTCCGCTTCGAAAGATAAGGTGATCATCATGATCACGCAAAAGAAAAACAGGAGGATATTACGAAATGCGATCCTATCATGAAAGATCATGATGATGATGTCAACAAGACTTGGGAGTGCGCGCGCAAATTATGCAGACGGCGGGTTTCTTAAGCAAGGTGATGATGATTCATCAGCATGATATTACAATATGCTCGCGATGTTGGAATATCATGATGCTCGCTATGTTTCCAGGATGCTTGACGGGTAAAACATACTCACTTAAGATTGACGTCCGGATGTTTCGGGACTCAGGATATTATCGGGGGGCTTTTCAAATATCATGATGATGATGTTCATCATACAGCAATTATCAGGTTTGACCAAAGCTTTGACTGTTCACAACTCCCTCATATGGACGAATTTTCAAGTGATGCAAAAGGCAAACCTGCATGGAATTCCAAGCTCTTTCTAACCATGAAGTCATAGAAACAAAATATGAAGTTTGACAAACTAACCTCATGATGATGACCTACCTCATCCTGACCTTCATGATGATGATGCACCTGACTTATTTTTACCAAACCGCCAGAAACAGACAACACAAGCCAAAACAAAAGTTGGGTCCCTGTTTTGCCAAGTCAAAATGGGGCGTGTTGTGTAACCACACAACAAGATCTTGGAGATTTTTCATTTAGGTCAAAAAGGGTTGATGACGGTGAAAGAATCGTTTGTTATAAAAAGTTTGTTTTGCAAACACAAGTGATGTCATCAGGAGTTTGTATTTGATAGAAGAGATATGTCAGTTTTCATCTTGTCAATAGAAGTGATCACAGGATCTCAATGATGTTAGTTTTCATCTTCATCTTCATATTGGTGTTGTGTCAAGAAGTGGTATTGTGCTAAGGTAGACATGCATGCTTTATACTAGCAGGATAGTGCTCTATTGTGCAGACTTTATGATATAACAAATCTCATTTTATGTATGCAAAGTATGGTATAGTCTATGGGAAGTTTATAATAGTGGTTTGATGCTTTGTTTGGTGTGCCTCACATGATGTTGTCCTTAGATCCTGTGCTTCAGGATGTATGTCTTCAGATGTGTGCTTCATGGTGACTTGTTGCTCGCAAGTTAAAGAGTTGTTTCAAGGTATTGTCAACATGGTTTGTCATATGCTTTCTCTAGGATTGTTATTTTTGTCATCATAGATCATCACAGGTTCAAAGGGAAGATAACAGGATAACAGGAGTTATGTCTTCATTATTATACCATGCTTCAAAATCTTCATAATGCAATGTGATTGTAAATGTTATGATCAAGCTTTAACATCTTTCAGCCAAGGGGAGCAAATAGATTTTAGCCTTTATCATCCGATGTCAAAAAGGGGGAGAGAGAGAGAGAGAGTGGATCATGAAGTTTTTCCATCAATGAAAACAGGGGGAGATTGATGGCAGTTGTTTTTCATTGATGTCAAAAAGGTATTGAGGGTGTTGATTTGTTATATATCTTTGCAAGGTACCATCAGGATAGCAGGGCATTTGATGATCACTTGAACTATTGACAAAGGTTGTTCAAGATTGTTCTTTGTTCAAGATTGTTCTTTTTATTCAAGGGTTTGTATTGAAACAAACAAACCCTCTGTATTCTTTGTATTGTTTTGAGATTGTTCTTTGTAGCTAGTCAAGCTTGTATGGTCAATGAGATCTCTTTGTAGTCAGTGAGGCTTGTATGGTTAGTGAGACCTGTTTGTAGCCAATGAGGCTTGAATGTAACCTATGAAGTTTTTGATTAAGCCAACGAGGCATTTCAAAGTGGTTTTTCTTCCCCTTGAGGGTTTTCCACTCATCAAATTAGGTGTTATGTTTCTTGTTTGTCTTCATGTGTTCATGTGCCCTAATGATTTGTTCTTAAGGTCCTGATTCATACTTTTCATTATCATACTTGTGCCTATGTGTTTAACAGATCATTGATGTCTTCCTCTCTATTTGTCTTGTAAGTTAAAAGGTGCAAAAATTTGTAAAAGTTTATACAACACTGATTTACCCCCCTCTCAGTGTTGTCCTATACTCTAACAATTGTTACAAGACTTAGTTTGATGAGATCCATACATAGCTTTAGTTGACATCTTGTACTTCACTTTCCCTCTTGTGCATATGGTTGGCTAGAGCTTTTTATTTTATTATGATAATGCATACATAAGATGATCACATATCGATGATGCAATTTGTTTTTGTATTTTTTTGGAATATATATATATGAATGCAGCTGACGATATGCAAATGCAATAACACAAGCAGTGTTGAAATAAAAATTTTATTTCTATGAAATGCCATGAGTTATGACATTGCTTTTATTGCTTTGAGACTCTTTTTTCTGATTTTGGCATGAATGAAATGTGAAACAAACGATATGACTTCTCTTTAGTATGATTTTCAATCCAGGGGATTGCAAGTTGTCCTGATATAAGAGACTTATTCAAGGCTGTGAGATAGGATTTTAGACTCAAGTGGGGAGCTGGAGTGAAAATGGAATGCTTCTGATTTTGGGCTTTGCTAAAGGATAAACACTGATCCTTATCTAGATAAGACAAATTGACAAGCTTTCAACTTAGACAAGTAACAATTTTTTTTGATGTTCGCTAGACTTAGATCATAGATGGCAAGCAAGATAGACTTGGGGTAAAGGATACACGAGAAAGAACTAGGGTCCCTAGATAGAAGATGATCCTAAAGACAACTAGACTCTTAGTTTTGCTTAGCCAGTGCATGTGTGTGCTTTGTACCTTTTTTTCTCTATTAGAATGCCACCCTTGAGGCTCTGAGCTTAGACTAATCTCCACCCAAGAGTATGGACATTCAACAATCTTCTCTCTTTCACTCTTTTTTTGTATTTATCTATTCTTCTTTTTTCACTTTTTTGTATTTCCCCACTTGATTTTCTCATTTTTTTGGATTTTGATTTTCTCTGAAAATGAATGCTTTTGGAACTTTTGATATGCAAGCTTGATCTCTCAATTCTCACTTTTCTTGATCACTCTTATTTTGATCACTCATTTTTTTTATTCACTTGAATTTTAGATTGCCTCCTTCAGAGTTTTGATCCTCCTAACATTTTTGGCTAGGAAAGATATGGGGCTGAACACCACCTAAATTTTTTGTAATCTAGTCGAAATTCTCTCCTACTAGGGAAGAATTGGGAAGGTCTACTTACAAGCTTCCTTTGAACATTGTAGGTTTGATTGCTAACTTCATTTAGACCTAACATCTTGGCTTATTAAGACTAGGATCAGTGTAAAGCTAAGAGCTAGGCTTTGATTAGAATCATTGGGAATGAAGGCGGATATGGTGATTATGAAAATGGGGAATCTCTAGGTCTTGAAATGATCACATATATACAGGCAACCTTAGACTCCTTACTGAAATAAAAATGATATAAGAGCGATTCATTCACTATAGTGCAAGATGAACAGAATGATACTGAAATGCAATAAACAAATTGTTTTTGACATTTTTTATTTTTGTAATTTTTTTGTATTTTTTGGATATTTGAATTTTTTGTGTTTTTATGCTTTATGATGTTTTCGAGATGCTGAAATCTTCTCCTGCCATAATGTACAAGAGGTAGTGTCATTTTTTACGTCTTCCTTAACTATGTGTGGACCTATCCAATTTGGTCTTAACTTCACTTGAAAGTCTTTGCAAGGAGACTCAAAGACTTGGTGTAAAATGTCTTTGTATTCAGTGAAGAGTTTTGTGTACTCACATGTTTCATTGTTTGATGATTTGCCCCCTAGATTTATCATTTTTTGTTCTTCTTGAGTTCCCATGTTTTTTTTTAAATTTTGAAGGGCAATTGGAGTTGGTGTTGACTCTCCTAGTTTTTGTGTGGATTCTGGTTCTTCTTCTTCAGTCGTGATTTCAACCATAGGAATGTTTATGTCTGGTTCAATTGGAATGGCCACTAAGTTGAATGGAGCGTAAGACTTTTTTGAATTGGGATCAAAGGGGAATTCTCCTATTGCCCTCTTCCATATATATTTTGAGGTCTTGGCTACATTTGCAATTTATTTTGATGTCTCTCCTTTTTCAAAAGTGTTGATTTTTGGGTCACTAGTGGTTTCCATGGTCTTTCCCTTATTTTTGACTTGTTCAACTCTATAATGGCTGAAAGGATCAGGATCTCCTTTGATGATGTGGGTTTGTCCCATGTACGAGAAGTGTATTTCTTGAAATAATGTGGAGGGAATAGCTCCCATCCTATGGATCCAAGGCCTTCCTAGGATCATGTTGTAAGTGGTTTCTTCATTGATGACATAAAATTCAGTTGGGAGGGTTTTGGGACCCAATGTGATTTGAAGATTAACCTTACCCATGGTTTGAATGTTTGGATTATCATGAATTCTAAGGATGGAAGTTTGTTTTGTGATTTGAGTTTCGTTGTAACCCATTCTTTAAAGAAGAAAAAATGAGACTATGTTGATTGAAGACCCATCATCAATCATTACATGTTTAATGGAATAGTCTTACACTTGGACTATCAGATGTTGAGGGAGGTCTCCTTGTTTAGATATGTCATTGTCTGAGGCTAACCTTTCAAAATCAAATGTTGAAGAAGAAAACTTTTCACTTGGAGTGTTTTGAACAAGATGGCCTAGATCTAAGGCTTTGATGAGAGAGTTCTTGTGTGTAGGAGAACTCTTGATAAGCTCTAGCATGTGAGAAAAATTTGAATTATTGGAGGTGTCATTTGGTTGTTCCAGTCCTTGTATGACACAAATTTCTTGATCTTTATCCAATTCCACAAGGCCTAAGGTGCTTTGATCAAAGTTGTTGGGACTAAGTTCTTCATCTTGTGAGAATGTGTCCATAAATGTTTTTTGTTGATGTTTTGGGAGGTCTGATATGAAGCAATGGTACCCCCGACATGACTTGATATCATGCCTCCTTCTCTTGTGAAATGAGCAATATTTATCATGATTGTGATTTTGAGGTTTATGGTGATTGTTGTAAGACTTCTTGTTGATTCTCGGGGGATATTTGTCAGAATTTTCATTTGCCAAATTTGTATGACTATTGCACTCACAATTGTAGTTCTCTGATGGTGAAGTGTTTGTTGACCCATCTATGTCTTAATCATTTTTCAAGGTTTTGTTATTTCTATTGTAGCCTATCAACCTTCCATTGGAACCATACTCCCTTCTTTCACTATCAATAGCAACTTGGTCAATTCTAAGGGAACTTTTGAGTGCTTCTTCATATGATTTATAAGGGAGTTTTTGTACTTGTTCTCGTATGCATTGTTGAGAGTATGTAAGAAGAGATCACAAAGTTCTCTATGATCCATGTTTGATGCGCTAGTTGAAGAATAGAGAACTTTCCTCCATCATGTGATAAAATGTGCAACTGAATCATTGGCTTCTTGTTTGATTGTTAAAAATTCTCATATTCTTGTCTTGACTAGTTTGTTTATGTCAAAGACAGCCATAAATTGATCAATGAGTTGCCTATAAGAGTGGATCGATGCTTCTGGAAGTTGATGGTGCCAATCTAGATTGATACCCTCCAAAGTCTTTGGAAATGTTTTTGCTACCACCCCATCCCAAGGAAGGAGTTCTCTCACTACCATGATGGAAGCCTTGATATGAGAGTTGGGATCACCCTCTCCTTTAAATTTTGGAAGCTCAAGGAGAGGATGCGGTAGTACTATCTGATGAATATTATGGTTAAGAGGTTCTTTTAAATACTCGAGGTATGTTCCTAAGAGGGGTTATGTGTAGAGGGTTTTGTACTTCCAAACATTAGCCCTTCAGGCGGAGCTTGTTGCATTTGTTGAAAGGGCATGCAAGATTATTGATATCCTAAAAAAGTTGGATGACTAGATGGCGTCATGTTTATGTTTTGAAGATTGGGTGGGATCATTTGTGGCTGATCTTGCATCATAGGAATCCCATCTATTTGATTGAGACATGTCGTGTTGGATTGTGAGGGCAAGGGAGGCATGAATGCCTTGTTATGTGTGTCATGAGAATGGAAGTTTAGATGAGGGGTATTTTGTGTTTCCCCCTAGTTTGAATTGATTTCATCAATGAAATGATTTCCCTGTGCCATAGGTTTTTCTGTAATGTTGTTTCGGTGAGATTGTTCAACACTCCTAGCCTCAAGGGTCTCGAGTTGTTGGAACAAACTTTCTATAAGGTTTGTGAGTGAATCTTTCTTTGTTTTTTGAGTTTTACAACCTTGAGATGGATTGCTATGCATAGGGTTTGAGTGACCCTATTTGTTCTTTCTGATGACATTTCACATGTTGCAGTTTTTTATCTTGATGTACCATGTGGAGTGATTTTTGTACCTCCTAAGCTTCTTATAAGTTCTTTTCTTGACAACATTCTTCATTGTCCATTTCGGTGGCCATTTTTTATGGCTTGTTATGGATTGATCATCTTTATGGATCTTAGATTGATTGTTCACTTGTTGTGTTTTGATTTGGTCAATGCTGTTAAGATCTCTTTGGATCTATTTTGAATTTGTAATTTCACTCAAGGGGACATTCCCTTGGACTTTTTGCATGAAACATTGTGAAACATGAAAAAAGTGAAAGAATCCATCCCAAAAGGATTAATTGATTGATGATGAAAGTGGGATCTTGCAATGAAACACAAAAAGCTCAACCAAAAGGTTTTTGCTCTTCATGTCAAGTTCACCAAAATATGTATGCTGAAAATCATGACCTCAGTTTCTTGGGTTTGTTGGGTCAAATATCGGCACGCACACAGACCCTTCCCTCCTTGCCACGAGGCAATCTGTCATGTCACTCTCACTCTCATGGAAGTAGCTAGTCAAGAGGAGGTGAGACACGGCAGGGGTCTAGCTCGTTGGAGATTTGGACTTTGTGGAGAGGGGTCGGCACGTCTTGCAGCCTTTGTTGTTGTGTGCTAATTTGAATGTTTCATTCAATGGTTGTTGTTGTAGAGATAACCCTATGACCCAAAGGGTCACTAGTTACTCTTCATCTATTGGGGTTTCTACTGTTCTACCTCTGTGTGGGTAAGCGGTTACTTTCATTGATGGCTTCTTGTCTTTCCATTTGTTGAATGATAGCACGTTGTATTTGAGTTTGTCTATGTTCTTCTATCAATAGGAGGACAAATGGATCTTGTTGTGGCAAGGTAAATGTCTCCTGTTGTGGTCATGAGTGGATCTCCTCAATCTCGTCTAAGACTATCTTTACTCCCTCACCTCTTAACCCTAGGCACATTCATGAGCCAAGATAAGAGATAAATGTATGTGGACTAACCTTGACTAGACTTAGTGTTTTGACCTAGGGTTTTGTTGTATGTTGACTCTTGTTGACCTTGTGATGTTATCAAGGGTTTGATTTTCATTGGCTCTTGTTAACCTTGTGATGATATCAAGGGTTTACAATGTATCTAAATACCTAATGTTTTTGTTCTTTTCTATATTTTTATGCATGCAAATCTATATGAAATGCAAACTTGTTTTTGTGCCTTTTTTTGGTATTTTATGGAAATAAAGATGCTTTTATTCTAGGAAAGGAAATATGAATGCAATTTAGAATGAATTTAACCTAATGCAATTATTCTATGTTTTTTTGGGTTTTCAAATATTTTGAAACAATCTAATCTAGAAAAGGAAATTGATTTCTAAATAAACTAGAACTAGGAATTTGGAAACAAATTACTCTAACATGCAAGATCTATCTATCAAGGAAAAAAATATGTTACTAATCCCAAGAGCAATTTTTGATTTTCTAATTACTACTAATTGAATAAAAGCATAGAAGAACCTAAAAATAGAGAAGATTTGTGTGACTCCACTACCCTTAGAAATCCTTGATGACAACCTCGTATCCTCTTGAAGTAGCGGGAAGACCTCTTGATGACAAGACAACACAATGAAGAAAAAAGAAG
Source organism: Cunninghamia lanceolata (assembly GCA_027924645.1). Classification (NCBI taxonomy): domain Eukaryota; kingdom Viridiplantae; phylum Streptophyta; class Pinopsida; order Cupressales; family Cupressaceae; genus Cunninghamia; species Cunninghamia lanceolata. The sequence continues at coordinate 193,704 of BSBN01001492.1, forward strand.
CTTGTAGAAGATTGAGAAAGCTCAATGGGAGATTTTTATGGGCACAATAACATTGATTAAAGCAGCGTAACAATGCTTGAATATATTTATGCGAAATCTTGATGAACAATGAATAAATAAAAGGCAGCTTTGTCCTATGTGAGCATGAGAATGCTAGTTGGAGAGAAAAAACTTAGTAAGAGTTGTGTACACAATGAATTTACCTCCTTGGAAGAGCTTTGAAGCTATGCAAGAATGAAAGCTTTGAAGCTTTGGAAAACTAAAGAAAGAAATGAAGAAAGAAGCTCAAAGGCCTATGAAGAAGCTTGAAAAAGCTTGTGAAGATGAGAAGGATATTCTCCAACTTGCTCAACTTGGAAAATAATGAAGAGGTAAGGGGTATTTATAGGTTTGAAGAAGGGATGAGAGGTTGAATTGATTGAGAAGTTAACTCAATTGATTGAAGACTTAACAAGGATTGATTAGGGAGTGAACTAGATTGATTAACCACTGAACTCAGTTAATTAGGGAGTGATAAATCAATAATAGCTTATCACTGAAGAGGGATTGGAGTTGGAAGAATGCATGAGAGAGAATGAGTTGTTAATTTTAGATCAAATGGAACTAATTATGCATGTGTGGATGTATGAAATAGTCAACTCCATATTAGGCATCAAAAATCATGCAAACTGGAAGAAAAATGAGCAAAAATGGAGCTATTTTGAGTGAGAAACTCAAATTTTTCCACGGCTGGAAATGCAATAGGGTCACCCCTTTTGCTAGTAAGGTCACCCTAGGGGAGATCCTACAAAAAGAGGGTCACCCAGTGGGAGATTTAGAAAAAAGGGGTCTAAGAGGAAATACATGATGGGAGATGGTAGAGAAGAGGAAAAGGAGGTGATCTACCTCCAGAAATAGGTCAATCATGTGCAAGAATCCAAATCTCCACTTGCAACGCAAGATTTCCTGAGGGGAGATATAGGAATAATAAGAGGAGATTTGGATTGGTTGAGTGAAACTAAAAACTGAAAGTGGGAGATGGGTCCGGGGGACATCTAGAAGGCTTCTAGGGGGTGGAGAGGATGGAAAACATAGGGGAAAGGTGAAAACACACCTACAAGACACTTACAAGGCTTAGGGACTAAGTCACAAGCACAAGAAACATGAATCGACAAGTGTTGAAAAGGTGTTGAAAAGTGAAGGGAGAGAGAAAATGACAAAGGGGAAAAAACACAAGATGAAAGAAAAGACACGTCACCAAGAGATTTGTTTCTTAGAGGAAATTATTTCACGCTTACATGTACATGACAAGGATTTAAAATCATCATAGGGGTCCTCGTGGAGGCTATGCATGATTTTTGTGCTTACAGTCACCACATTAAAATCTGGCCAAAATTTGGTGCCATTGCAGATACAAATTTAGTGCAAGTGGATTTAGTTGTGTATGAACAAAAGATGACAGCTCCCAATGCTAGCTCTATAGCAAAGAACATTTTGAGCAGCTGGTTATTTAAGGTGGCTAGATTCTAAGTCTCCATGGAAGTGTAAGAATGTATTCAAAATTTTGTTGTCGAGAACATGAGGGTGGTTTGTTAGGGTATAGTGTATGCTAAATTATCCCCTGATGGTATTGCTAGAACATTTAACCTCCCCGTGTAACCAGAGATGACTAAATCAGAGAAGGAGAGGTTCTTTACAGAATATGACACCAATAATGATGTCACAAGGAAGATCATGTTCACCTCTTGGTTGGAAAATAAACCTAAGGCCGTTTCCAAGATGCCTAAAACTCTCAATAGGAATGACTTCTAGTATGAGGTCAAATATTTGGTCAATTTGTTGAGAAGGATGGTAGGGTTAAAGGAGTCAGGGATATTTGAGCCTTGGATGTTTACACCCATCCTGATAGTGTAGGAGAATTTGGTGATGATGTATTGGGTTCAGGTCATAAGTGATGTTATCCACATCATAGATTTTTTTAGTGGCAAATATTCTCCAATTGGCAAATAATGCAAATCGGCCAAGTCAAAATTGGTGAATAAATTGCATCCAATAGGGTGGTCAAATCACCCAGATTTTATGTATTATCGATCAAATCCATATCCATTCAGTATCAATTTATTTTATGAGAATCAATGAAGTAAGATTTTTTCCATAATAAACTACGTGTTTCAAATGGGCCGACTAATATTTTCACCTAGAATTTTGGAAGCAAGTACTAAATCACCCATATATTCGCCAATACTATTAAAACAACATTGTGTATCAGGACACATTTTTCCAACTCCATTAAATGGTCACTGCACGTGAGGACCCATTTCGCCAACCCCATTACATGGTCACTGCACGTGAGGACCCATTTTGCCAATTCAAATTTACAAGTAGTTGATTATGAGGGGCCATTTCGCCAATTTCCATTACACCTCTATGCTAATTGTAGGGCCATATTTGCCTTGGAAATTACAATGTATGTAGTCCATCAAGTTTGATTTGCTGACACTTAAATGTATTCCTTATATAATCACGTGGGATTCACCAAATCTTTTTAATATACCATATAAAATTCCTACAGAATTCGCCAAATATGGATTGATATAAATACAATCGAAACTTTGATTTATTCTTACACATTTTGTTCAATTCTAAACTTGTGATCTCTCGATTTGGATTTCAGAAGTTGGAGTTGGCACCTTGAAGTTGATCGTAGGCAAAGTTACAAACTTACAACACAGGCATTTCTGCATTAACGAATAGCAAGTCAGTGAAAACCTAAACTAAAAGGTGAGTAATCATTTCTTCATAGTATTAGTGTTTTAAGATTTCTTTATCTCTCTTCCATTCTTGATTCAATCTTAAAGAAGATATTTAGTAGGGAATGGGATCTATATTCTATGAGTATGTCCTTAAACAAGAAGACATTTTTTCCAGCTTTTATTCGAAGTGGGAGATCAAGATGTCGAGCTGCAAGTACGATAAGGGTAAGACTCCTCAGGGTGGTGAAGGGACTGGGAGGCCATCAAAATGCTGAAAAGGTGGAGTTAGTATATAGTCTTACTTTGGAACTAGCAATGTTTCTAATCCATCAAATCAAGATGTAGCTACACCATCAACTCTTGCACCAAATAATAATGAAGAAGCCATTCGCAATACCTCACCACCACCAGAAGGTGGGATTGCCATTGAGACAAATGAGGATGGCAATACCGCAAAATATGTTCCAAGGGATACCCTGATTAGCTAGAATGAGGATGGCAATGTCATAGAAGATGTTCCAAGGGATACCCTAGTTAGCTAGAATGAGGATGGCAATACCGCAGAAGATGTTCCAAGAGATACCCTAGTTAGCCAGGATGAGGATGGCAATACCACAAAAGATGTTCCAAGGGATACCCTGGTTAGCCAAATTGAGGATGGCAATACCACAGAAGATATTCCAAGTGAAACCCTGGTTATCTAAAATGAGGATGGCAATACCGCAGAAGATGTTCCAAGGGATACCCTGGTTAGCTAGATTGAGATAATTGACTTGGATCAAAAAGAAATGCTGGCACTGTAGATGATGTTGGCAAGAAGAAAAGAAAAGACAAATCAAAAGATTCAAAACTAGGGTGCAAGTGGGAAATGTCAAGGAATTTTTAGCTTGATTGGGTGTCAAAGTACCCATTCATTAAACCAGTGGAGAAAGAAAATAAAGATGAACAACCAATAGAATGCAAGTGTGTGATTTGTAGCTAGAAATGTAAAAGAGACAAGAAATTGTAGCTAAATCTTGACACTATAGAAAAGCATATAGGTAAAGTTTATGAAAAACAAATCATAGACAGAAAGGAAACATTAGTAGTAAGATAGAAATCAAAGGAAGAATGTATTCATGTGAAGTATGCCACAGAATATGATGAGAATAAGAAAAGAATGACGAAGCTTGCTGCAAGTGGAGGTACAATCAAGGCTCAATTTGGAAAAGCAATGGAAGGAGCACAACTGGCAAAAACTATTCAGATGAGTGTTGTTTTTCATATTTTGTCCAGAAGGGGTCCTATGACAAACTACCCAGAGTATAGTAATTTATTATCTTTTTTAAGTGTTCCTCACTATCCTAGCACACATTGGTCAATAAACACTAGATGGGAATGGGCAAATTGTCTCACTACGGTGGAAAAACAAGATTTAAAGGAGAATGTAAAAGAGTCAAACTTCATTGCATTATCTTTAGATGAAGTTACTGCGGTAGATAATACTTCTTGGGTCTGTATGCATGTGTATACTATAAAAGAACATGTCCGCTAAGCTCATCTACTCTGTGTTCATAAAATGAAGGACAGTTCAACATCACAAAATCTATTTAAACTAGTTAAGAGATCTCTGAATGAAATTGCAAGTATGGATGACTTGATAATTGCCAAAAAGTTGGTGTGTGTAGGAGTTGATGGAGCTGCAGTAATGCAAGGTCAAAGGACCAGTCTTTGCATAAAATTACAAACTACTTGTGCATCATACATGCTTGCCATTCACTGCATGGCCCACAGAATGAATTTAGCATTTAAATTTGTAAGCAAGTTTCCTACAGTATCAAAAGTTGAAAATCTTATCCCTGAGCTCCACGCATACTTTTACTGAAGTCCCAAACATTTTGCAGAATTTCAAAATTTTGCTGAGGGAATAATAATAGGAATCAAGCTTCTTAAGGATGTTGATACCAGATGGATCTCCTTGCATGGATCAACACAACGAGTTCTTTTAGAATATCCATCTTTGAATGGAACAATGTACAAGCATCGCAACACAGTAGACAAAGCTCCTGACCTCTTACATAGGTTAAGCAATATAGAGACACTCTTAATTTTAGCTACTCTTCTCCCCATGCTAGATGAAATGAACAATCTTGTGAAGAAAGCCCAAGATAGAACTATGTATATCTATTAGTATACCAAACTACATAGAATGACATGCATGGCCCTTGATAATCTATATCTAGATCTAACTTCTCAAAGACCAAATTTTTATAGGTGGCAGATAATTACAGATTTGAATCATCCTAAAAATTATTTACAATTTAATGCAAGCAGGGAGTTATGTTTCTTTGTATGTGGATTTGAGATACCAATGCACCATTGTAAGACAGTCAGGCACTCTATCAGAGAAGTACCTGTTAGAAAGGAAGATTTTGATGGCATTGTTGAATCTATTACTAGTAATTTGAAGGAAATTGCAAGCAATCTTTCAATAGAGATTTATAATCAATTCCCTCGAGATGAAATACTTGATGCCATGTCTATTGTGTATCCTCAATTTTGGGTTTGAAAGGAAGCAAGGTGTGCAGAAATTGCTTCCTACACTAATATAATGAGGGGAGAGCTATACAAATTCAATTTAATCTTTACAATTATAGAATGTTTAACACAACAACAAATATATTGCAACAATGCACCACATAAGAATGTAAGACAGAAGAAGAGAGACACAAGATATAGGTGGGGAAAACCCTTATCGGGTGAAAAACCCCACACTCCAAAACTTGCACAATGTATTATCAAAACTATAATGGTTTACAATACACTTGCAATGCAAGCTCTCAGGAGTCTTCGACACTCATATTTGGAGACAAGACGATAGCATTACAACACCTATTAATCACCTCTTACATCTCCTCTCCAAGCACCTGCTTATAATGAAGCATTTCAAGGCAAAAATGAACATATCTTGGAATGGGTGTCCAACTTGGCCTCATGGCTCAAAACCCACACCTAGGGACACTTGTCCAACACTGCAACATGGTCATGACACTTGTCATATCACCCCATCCCAAAATGGTCACCTATTTCCAATTTAGGCAATGACAGATGCTCTTACGCACCAATCGGCTGTCATAGAATCTGTCATAGCTGTCATAACTTACAGCTGTAAGAGAATCTATCATAAACAAGATATAAATAGCATATTCTCTTACAACATGCCATAACCCTCCTTGGGGTGCCCAAATATGCCTTCTTCCAAGATGCCTTGTGACACATGTCTTCACCTGTCATAGAACCTTCTATTTTCAACTCTTACATGTCATAAAACTGTCATAGGAATCTGTCATGACCGTTTCAGTCAATATTCCCTTACACAACATCCAAGATGCCGACACATGGAAAAATATTCCTACCACTAAGTGGGATGCCTATCTCCTCATGTGAGGACAAAATTACATGTGGTCATATGCCATGTAGGATGACACATCACCGAGCCAACTCCCACAATATGACAACATAGGATTTGCATCCAAATAATACAATAGGTGATAAATAAATAAATATAATGTAAAAATACAAGGAATTATCAAGGTTGAGACACCTTAATTCCTGACATTCTCCCACTTGTCGAACACCTTGTAGGAGCCAATAGAAAAATAGGATTTAACTGCTATAGGCCGAAAGGCCGATAGACTCTGAACACCATCTGAACTTCTCTATGCCGACTAGTTTCATTAATGCATATGCAACATCGCACTCTAACTGTCACAACAGATAGTAAACTATCCTACACCAACACCAATATCTAAACACAATATCTCTTAAGACAAATGGCTTCCTTGCAAGCATGAGTAGCTACCAGATACTCAGCTCAACTGAACTCCACTATGCTCACTAGCTTTACAAAAGCACCTGTAACATCTTCCAAGTGATCACCAACATGACAAAAGATTAGAATGCCAAAAATATGATGAAACACTAAATGCAACATAGACATAACAATGTATCCAACTTCAAACCCGTTAATAGAACATAACTTTGAAGTCCAAACATCTTCAAAACAAGATCGACCACGTATTCTCCAAAATAGAACAACAACCATAGCTAGTTGTTTACATCCAGCTAAAAAACCACCATTTATAGAACTTTTGTACATGACATATTCATCCCATACTGCAACTCTCATCCCTATATAATTCACTATCCTGCTCAAAGTTACCATCTCCCATGATAACAAACACACCAAAACCATTGATGTGCAAAAAATCTGAAGACCTTTGATACTGCAGTCTAATGAAAAACAATCTATAAAAGATATACATACATTTTAGGAATCAAACGGCATGAGCAATGCCAACCAAAGCAACTCAAAGTCTACCAATCAGCACTTACATAAAAAGATGGCTTATAATCCAAACATATAATACAAAGAACAATCACAATGATCTGCAAACTACAACCATCTGCTACAAAATAGAGCATACTTCCACAAACAGTTTTCTGCTCACTCTCTCACCTCTGATCTCCTCCACTTCTCCCAAGTCCACATCAAAAAGAACACATACTATTGCCAAAAAATAATAAAGTACAACAACAGTAGATGACCACAAACCCAGTGATCATACTAGATGAATAAGAACCTCTAGGAAGAAATATGAGACCATAAAGAGAAACTGCAAACCATATCATGTCCTTCTACCAACACCAACAAGTGCTAAGTTGTGCCTAGTATGATCTCCTTCACAAAACCCCAACTGAAAAGCCTTAACAACACCCAACCATTCAATCTCATAAGATCAAATAAATATCAATATGGCTGTAAGCCTCCCTAATCAAGGTAGACCAAACTCATAAACATTCCATAACAAGGAATAAGCCCAATCACATCTCCTAAACTCCTCATGAACAAACATCATAAAACAAAGCATACAAATCAAGAAGATAACCATGCTAACATCCCTCAAATGAAACCTCTAGAACCAATGACTGTAGCTCAAGATTCATATCCATCAGAAAACAAAGCATAAAACAACATGAATCTGAAATAACCTGGGCAATACCTATCAAAACATTTTCTACCGAGTGAAGTGAGAGTGGGGAATGAGAATGATCCACTGAGATACAATGAGTCTCATATACTCTCTCCAAGAATAATCTCCTCTCAAGTTCAAATATGAACTCACATCCATAACAAGTGAAGGCTTCTCGGTCTTTCTGTTGAAATTTAACCATTCCAACACATGATCCCTACAACAAGAGATCTCAAGCCTCAACTCAATTCTCTCTAGTATCCATGAACATCCATCAACCAATACATGCCAACTTCAAATGCATCCTACAAAATCATGAAGCTTCAAGCAAATGATTAATACTCAAAACCAAAGAGAACAAACAAGATCACTACTAGAACTCCCACTGCACATCTGCATGATCAAGAAGCCCATCATGACATCATGATCTAACCATCTCCTTGTAAGAAGATCACATACAAAAAAGCATACAACGATGCATACATCCTGTCTCAAGAAAATCTGTATCATGCAAAAACTTTAAGCTAGCATCAAGAGTAAACCATGACATAATAACATCTCTAAACAAAGGATAAACATGTCATATTGACAAATCATAAACACGTCAATCAAGATGTCAACATCTCAAACATATGAAGATAACCATCTCCTGACAACAAAACTAAAAATGCCAAAGAACTCTCAAAACCAAGAGCTCCTCCATGACACCAATATCTACTGCAGAAGATCATCCATCACTTATGATGAATCCAACATCACTACCGAAGCTCCCACTGAAACTGTGATATTGAGCTTATCAAGGCATTATGATAACCATCCTCTCAATGAGGATCATCCATGGCTCTAACACAATCAAACAATTGTCTTGTGCAATATCAGCAACACAAAAGAATAAAGTAGAACCAAGATATCCAAGTCAAGAAGATAAAACCATCATTGTCAAAAGCTTACACTAAACTATGTAACCAATCTATCCATGACATCAAGATAAACATGCTATAAGTCCTAATAACTAACTATCCATGCACTCTAATTATCCATCCTCTTATCCCAAAGCAACATACCAAATACACAAATGACCACAGACAAGGCCAACTAACAAAGTCTGCATAAATAATGAATCAATCTTGTGGATTTAGACAGTCCACATCTGAGTCATCCCACTACAATCAAATAGGTGATCAGCCCACAAAACTACATAACTCGTAGATCCCAAACATGAAACATTCAAACTCATCATCACATTAGTAACTTGCAAACTGAGATGTACCAAAGAAGACAATCTGTAGACTTCAAGACTCAACCATCAAATCAATTCTAGATTCAATTTGCCAACAAGTCCACAAATGAGTGATCGTAGTCAAGGAACTAATCAAGCATATGCTATAGAAATGATGAGTGATAAATCACATACCAACATCTCCACACTAAGAAAGATACAAACCTCCTCACATTATGCACGAAGCATACATGCAAATTTGCAACTATCTTACACCTAGAAACACTCTCAAGGAATCATAATCTAAAAAATAGTTTGTCTGCAAATTTCCAAAACCACAAGTTTTGATTAACCACATGTAAAACCTACAAAACCACCATGTCACTAACATACATGCAGATCCATATCCACTAATCATCTAGAAAATACACAAGTCTAAAAATCACCAATATAGTTAAACCAGAATAATGGAATAACATAGATAAGCATAACCATAGATTTTTGAATGGAACATCTACAAAACCCTCAGATCAAATCAATATGAAACTGAGACATGCAAGTATAGCCAACTAAATGAAATAGAGGTCCAGGAACTTCAGGCCCACTTGTAGGCCAACTCCACAACTATCATCATGTACAAGCATACAAAGGAACTAGGTTGTTCGAGAAGATTTCAAACATTCCAAAGATTAACTCCATAACCTACATGCATTCGAGGTTAACAAGACAATGTCTTCCAATGCTAGGGGCTAAAACCAAGCACCCAACATACGCACAACAAACCATAGCCGTGACAACCCAAGTTTCTCCATGTGATCAAGGAGCCAAGAACGAACACCCAACATGAATACTTTGCTGCAAACAACCATAGAATGATAGAACATAACCACCATGCATGAGGGTTATTGCATACTATCAAACACGAGCTCCAATCAATGGCATACTAAATGTAACCACATGATCAACTCCATAACACCCCTTCTTAAGTTTTTGTAACTCAAAATTTGTGCCATTAAAAATCCCCATCTCTATTCTTCTGGATGTGTCTACCATCTCATTCCTGCAACAATATTTTAGAATACTCTACACGAACTCCCACTCAACCTAAGATTAGTACACAAAACCCCTATCCAACAACTAGGACCAAAGATAATAGCTCTGATACCAACTGAAAGGAAGCAAGGTGTGTGGAAATCGCTTCTTACACTAATCTAATGAGGGGAGAGCTATACAAATTCAATTTAATCTTTACAATTATAGAATGTTTAACACAACAACAAAGATATTGCAGCAATGCACCACATAAGAATGTAAGATAGAAGAAGAGAGACACAAGATATATGTGGGGAAAACCCTTATCGAGTGAAAAACCCCACACTCCAAAACCTGCACAATGTATTATCAAAATTGTAATGGTTTACAACACACTTGCAATGCAAGCTCTCAGAAGTCTTCGACACTCATATCTAGAGACAAGCCAGAAACATAACAACACCTATTAATCACCTCTTACATCTCCTCTCCAAGCACCTGCTTATAATGAAGTTTTTCAAGGCAAAACTAAACATATCTTGGAATGGGCATCCAAATTGGCCTCATGGCCCAAAATCCATGCCTAGGGACACTTGTCCAACACTGCAGCATGGTCATGATAAGTGTCATATCACCCCATCCCAAAATGGTCACCTATTTCCAATTTGAACAATGGCAGATGCTCTTGCGCACCAACCGACTATCATAGAATCTGTCATAGATGTCATAACTTACAACTGTAAGAGGATCTGTCATAAATAGGATATAAATAACATATTCTTTTGCAACATGTCATAACCCTCCTTGGGGCACCCAAAGATGCCTTCTTCCAAGATGCCTTGTGACACATGTCTTCACCTATCATCGAACCTTCTATTTCTGACTCTTACATGTCATAAAACTGTCATAGGAATCTATTATGACCGTTTCAGTCAATATTCCCTTACACAACATCCAAGATGCCAACACATGGCAAGAAAAATATTCCTACCACTAAGTGGGATGCTTATCTCCTCATGTGAGGACAAAATTACATGTGGTCATAGGTCATGTAGGATGACACATCAGCGTACCAACTCCCACAATATGACAACATAGGATTTACATCCAAATAATACAATAGGCAATAAATAAATAAATATAATGTAAAAATACAAGGAATTATCAAGGTTGAGACACCTTAATTCCCAATAGGGTTCAAGGCCACCGAGATAGCCCAAGTTTTTTTCATCAAAAAGTAACTACCTTGACTGCATACTTTTCAAAAATTGTAGAGTGCAATGGACAGAAAATAGAAGGAATTTTAGATGGAAATAAGCTTAAAGGACAATGTAGTCAATTTGCAAGAAGTATAATAGACCATTTTAATGCCATGGAGAATCCCTTCGAAGCAGGATCAATAACAAAGGCCTAGAAAAACTCGAGTCAGAGTGAAATATTGCATGATTTGATATCAAAATATTTCAAACTTGTTGATTTATGTCAAACAATGATGTTGGGTTCGGTGAAAGATGAGAGAGTTTTCAGTGCATTGGGGTTTTTGAAATCAAAGATAAGAAACAAACTAGACAAGAATTTGGAAAATTGCTTGAGGGTGTTAGGAAGTGTGTATAATGTCAAAAAAATTTCCTTATGAAACGACACTTACATTTTGGAAGTCCATATGCGAAAGAAGAGGGTTGTCCAACACTTCAAGTTCAAATGCTGGTAGTGGTGGGACAAAAGATAGTGACACGATGACTGATGAATTTGACTTTGAGACTCAGAATCAAGACGAAGAAAATGAAGATGAGACTCATAATCAAGATGACTCTTTTTCTTTATCTAAACGTCAGTTTGAGGACCCTGACTTGATTTGGGAAATGGAAGTGAATTAGCAGTTTTTAGATATTTATACTGCATTTCATGATTATATTCCAAAACTGTAGTTGATGATATTTTATATTGTATTCCTTGAAATTGTGAATCAAATTGAATACATTAACATATTATTAATTATTTCATATTTTAATTGTGTCATACTAATAAGTTTTACATGTACTTAGTGATTCATCATTCGACTCAATGCTTAATATTTCCTTGCTAAAGTTGATTTGTGCATAAAACATAAAATTTGCAGTAAAGTAGAATTTTAGTTTTTGATTTGATATGTGATTCTACATCATTTTCACAGTTTATGAATTATTTTGATCAGTACCTTATCCGCAACTGAGTCAAAAAATAAAATATACATAAACCTAACCTTTTAGCCTTTTGCATTATAATTTTAAGTTGACTTGTCACCGCTAGTTCTTGATCATCCAAGTTCACACTTAAGCCATCAAACCTGTCAGTATTACCGCCCCCTTGCCTTGTCTCATCGGTCACCGCTTGGTTGGAAACATTACGTGTCAAAAAATGTTTAAAGGGGTTAAATATTTCATCTTTTATCTTAAGTCTTGACCCGCAAAGTTTTTATGTCCCTTTGTCCCATGAACCTAGGGATGTCCGCTTATAAGTCACAAACAATTCACATGTGCATATCTAAACATTAATGGGAGCCACTGGATCTCGTAGATTGAATCTTGACCGCTTCCCGCCAGTCTGCGTGAATAAAATAATGTTTTAAGAAATCTAGAGGGATATTGGGCTAGTGACACCTGTTGCCTATCAAAGTGGGACCCACCGTCCACTATAGACATTGAACATCAAAGCATTGAAAATCGACATCTTTAGAGTCAATTTGGGTCGTTCCCCGCTAGCCCGCGAGGGGCCCACCAAAAGCTTTCATCTCTTAGAGGGATAGCGGGGAGATGACGCATGTCTTCATCTGGACCATTGAAGAGACTTTAGAAGACATGACATGAAATTTTTTGTCAAATATTTTGAAGGAGTTGCATTGGGTTTTAAATAGTGAGCCACTTAAAGGAATTATAAAGCACATGGGCAAATATGCAGTAAGATGTTTTAATCTTAACTATCTGATGATAAAAAAAAAAGTTAAGCTCTAAACACTGGTGAAGCTAGAGGGATACTAGGCCGTCTCAATGGCATTTGAATAAAACATTTGAAATGGTAAATAAAATTAGCTTAACATATTAACAATAGTAGGATATAGAAAAAGGAACATCAGCAATCATTGAATGTGTATTTAGTAGTTGAAACCAGAGTTTATATTCAATTGATAAAATAAATAATATAGATAATTGAACATCAACACATTACTGAATTTGAATTTTCTATTTGAAAATATTCAATTGATAAAATAAATAATACAGATAATTGAACATCAACACATTACTGAATTTGAATTTTCTATTGATTTTTAAATGAAGGAATACATAGAGGCAATAAAAAATTTTGCTCAAAGACAACTCTACACAGAGTTGCATTAGAACTTGGAAACTCATAATATTAATATGAAATCATTCTAACAGCTTTTTAGCAAATTCCACTGTTCAGGTGGTGGAATTGTCATTTCTTCTAGCTGATGTTGTCTGGCTTGAATTTTTGTTAACAATGTATGATCAAATTTCAATTTAGATTCTAGGTTTGACTTGAATGTTTCAGCCAAAGATACATTCAAGATTATCAGTTGTTTGATGAAATCCAAAAAGTTCACCTCATCTGGGTTCTGAGGAAACTGGTCCAAATCAATCTTCCTTGCATCCTCCATCTTCATTCTGAAATTATCCTTTCCAATGAATCGGTCATTTGTGTCAAAACCCTGTGGCAAACCAAGCTTTGTCAAGTTCCTTACCTTTTCATCCTCCTTAATCTTTGTTGCAGCCTCAATCACAAATTTTGTTGTTTCACACATTCTTGAACACTTTTGAATGATAGATGTCACCTTCATTGAGGCTTCAATCTGATTAGTAATGCCTTTTGAAATCAATTCATTGTCATTGGCTTTGTAGACTATTTCGAGAACTTGATTTGTAGATTTCTCTTCTGCCTGCAGTTGCACATTTGTGTTGTCCATTAAATATTTGCTCAACTTATTATGATGTAGTCTCATGGCATCAATCAATTGAAATAATTCACACAAATGATCAATCCTTTGCATTATTTCATTCCAAATCCTTTGTTTCATGTGCCTCATTGTTTGTCTACAAAATTCAATTAACTTTTTTTGACAAGATTTTATTTCATTTTTTGCTTCCATAAGCTCTACAACCAATGTTTCATTTTTTGTCTCTCTTTCTCCAATTTTTGTTCCCACTATTCATTTGCTTTCCTAATGCTTTGTCTTAATTTTTCTGAAATGGATTTTTCCTCATCATATTTCTTTTTGATCGCATCTAACCTTTGCTTCAATCCATTCAATTCCACCTCTATTTGTTTATCCTCTTTTCTTGTTGATGTAGAGGTAGATTTTTTTATTCTTTTTTCTAATTCATTGCTCTTGTTATCTGTTGCTTTCCTCTTTGCTTTCTCATTTGCTAAGTCTGCCTGTAATTTTTCTATTTGATTCTGCAACTTTTTTTTCTCTCTATCATGCTTTAGCAATGATGTGTACACCAATTCATTGTTCTTCTTTGATATATTAATTTTGTCAGTATTTTTTAATCCAGAAAAACCAAATTGCAAACTACTCACCTGAAATTTAGATCGATCCATCTAATTTTTTGGTTTATTTTGAACTGTGGGAACAACAATTGTGTACTCCATGATTTCTGTATTTTTGTCAAATGTGGCTAATATCATGGTTGTTGTAGGATCTGAAGTTACAACAGACACACTCTCCATTAGTTGCTTCTTTTCCTTTTTATACAATTTTGATTTCTTTTTAAACTATTGAATGTAATCAAAACTCAGGGACACAGGAATAAGGGAATGCTTGAATGGTGAAGGAATAGGAGTACTTGCAATTTTTGTTACAGCCACACTAACTGGGGGAGTGCCTAGAAATAATTCCTTTGTAGTGGAACTGGTAGTTGGATTTGGACCTGTCATAATCCTTTGTCTCTTTTGTGCCCCTTGATCACTGAGTGTTTGTGTGGTATCTTGTATTGGTGTCCTCTTGTGTGTAATTTTTTGTTGGACCTATTGTTGTAGCACATGTTGACTAAGTTCACCAGTGGCAATGCTAGTCACACTAGGCTCTCCACCATGGTCATGTCCAAGTTGTGATTGCATCTAACCATGAGGATTAGGATTTGAAGCTGTAACATAATCAATTCTTTCAGTTCTACTTGTATGACTTTGGTGTATTTTATCAGCTGATTCAACTCCAACACCTCATTTATCAAATGGTTTTTTGGCAGTGGTGACTACATCTATTGGGGTCCAAATGCCTTTTCCTTGGGACCCCAAACCACCACCTCGATAACCCAACTTTTCAGCTATGACTGCTCCTGAAGTATATGATTTTTTTGTACACTAACTTAAACCAGGGTTGAAATTACTTTGTTCATCCCTATCATCATCAGGTTCATCATCACTATCAGTTTCAGTTTCTTCATCTTCACATTCATTGGGATGCTCTGTATTCCACAATTTTCTAAACTCTTCATCTTCATCGATTTCTCCATAGTCTGCATCAGTTCTTGGTTCACCTAGCTCCTTCCTCATAGACCAAAATGTAGTAATTTTTGATCGTGACCAATATTTTTTTTTAAAACATTCATTTAGAGAATCTGGCATTTTTGTTCTAATAAATGGTTTATCACTTTTTCTATAAAAATTGTTGTACCTCCTGATTTCATTCTCTGATGGTGCTCCTGTAATTTGGACCTGGTGCAATGCCATAATTTCTGCTGACAACTGTTCAAAAGAAATACCTTTCTCAGCAGCAGTTTTCTCCATTGCTATTTTGACCTCATCCCAGGAATCCTTGTTTCTTAATTTTTCAAGCAAGGGTTTAGTTTGATGTTGAATTCTACTTGCAGCATTCCTATTGGCCACAATCATTATTTTAATGGTGTCACGTGGATCATACTGCCAGTGACAGACAACATCAAAATTAAAAAAATTCAAAAGAGCTTGTGCCACCTTAAATGCTTTTAGATCTCAAATGTGAACCCTCCACATGAAAAAGGTAAAGAGGGAAATACGGTCTTCTTTTGCTGACCAACAAATTGTAGTTCATCAGTCTTTACATCTACCTTACATATTCCAATGCAAAAACCCTTTCTGTCACATGTATTGGAAGTTTGTATGGCTCTACACCTAATCCATAAAATCTTAGCACAATATATTCTTCCAATAAGTAGTACCAATCAGCCAATTGTATTTCTTTTCCTAGTTGAATAAAATTTCTACATGATATAGGCAATCTAGGCATTGGACTATTTGTAATTGCTTGATGCAATGGAGCCAAAAAGTAGTATACAAAATGATTGTAGTTCCTTCAAGAATCATGCATCCTTATCGTAGTGGTCCAATCATATACTGGAGCCATTTTATTTTCCTTGACATTACCATAGGGATGAATCTGAATCTTGTTGGTTTGAAACATTCCATTAAATTTGAATAAAAAAAATAGCACACATAGGTTGTGAACCTAAATGTCTTGGTGGAACCTCCTTTAATCATTAAAAATTGTTTATGCATGGATTCTACAATGTGCTCAATAAATTTATAGTTGACATGTACACCAATACTATAATGGATATTATATACCATTTCAAGGAGGCTTGCATCCACTTCCCAATTGCTATCCAGTTCGAGGAAAAATGCTAGCATGGAAATAGTATCTTGAGCCCATGATTTAAAAATTTTCAAAGGATAAGGAGGCTTATGGTTATCTTTCAAGTTGTTTTTTTATTCAACTATTTTATTTAGGAAAGCTTCTTTTCCATTTTCATCCGCTGCTTCATAATCACTAGCAAGCTTTTCTAGGTCAATGTGGACATCTCCAAATTCTTCGGTTGTAAACCCCAACACTTTTCCAAATTTTTCTGCATTAATGGATAAAATTTCTTCTTTGGTATCCTTATTTACAATTGCTCTTTTGTTACCATCATAATTGTGGGCGCATACCATGATAAATTCTGGGCAAGGGAAAACCTCATGTAACATCATGCGCCCTAATCCAGTTACCCACAATGCATTGATACTATCAACTTTCTTTTTCTTTTTCTTGGCAACCTTATTCTCACATGAAAATATAAGTTCTGAGGTAAATTTACCAAACATGTTAGGATCATAAATATCATGGTATTCATCAGTCAAATCTGAGGTTTTAAGTAATTCAGAATAATCTATTTTTCTATCCGTACTTGCTCTGCCTTTCCCAAAAACTTTGTCTGGTCTGCTAGTGGTGGTAGATATGCTTATACAGTGTGAAATTTTTCTTAAGTCTCTCAACCCTAAATGCAAAGTTTGACAAAATAAGATTTTAAGAAAAAAAGTTTGACAAAATAAGATTTTAAGAAACGATGAAACGTAGCCTAGGGATTCTAAGTTTTGTCTTACTGACTTTGTTGGAAATTGCACTGCAATGAGCAATCTAAAATCTCCCTAGTACACTACAATGAGCAATATGAAATCTCCCCATGTGCTGACCCTCTCAGGTCTGACTTAAAAATAAAACCACTTAGCAGTAAAAAGTAGAAACAAAAAAGTTTGCTTTTTTTATAAAGTGATTTTTAGTGAATGAAACGTCAAGTCAATGTGTCACTTCCGGACTACGCTATAACTATTAGTACATGTCTGACAGCTATCCTGCATTGACAGCTCACAACAATCTCTAAACCATTGATCTTTGTAAATCTAACGGTTTAGGGTGATTCTGGAGATTTAAGTTCGCAAGCCTAGCATTCTATGCATTTCATTCCAGAATGCAACTACAACCATCCATCAAATATTCATTGAACGGTCAAGTATTTTATGATATAAACAATAAACATAATATGTGTTTCTTTTTTCATTTAATTACAGTCACACTTATCATTTAATTACATTCTATTTAATATTAATAAAAAAATTATTCACAGTTTTTGGTCTCGTGGACGTCAACTTTCATTCATTCATTCATTGATATTAATTCAAAAAATTGTTACAGCTGGGGGATCGCTACACCCCTGGCATATCATTATGTTACAAAAAATTCCCATACATATTCTTTCCCATGATAATATATTATATTACATCAAAATTACATAGCAAAAATCAAAAGTTCAAAACACTGGGCCACTGGCTAAGGGAAACCATAAAAATCTCCTGTTTCCACTAGGTCTATGAAGCGCAACACCCATTTCGCATTCAGCTCCATGACGAGAGCTCGAGAGTGCCTTAAAAAATTTAGACCGATGGTGGCCCAGTGATGGTGGCAGGCGACAGCACCATCTGTCATGTTCAGTAGAAAGGGAAGCTACTGAATCCCCACACCCATCTCCCCCAAATAACACCATTGGTAGGTCAGAAGACCATGGAATCCCCACACCCATCTCTGAACCAACAACCACCTCAAAATCATTGCCCAGATAATCTGCCTTGAAAATTTCTCGCAATAGTTCAAGAATTTCCACCTTCACACCTCCAAGGTCCAACAATGATGCCAAGAACCAAGAGGCTATGTCAGAATTCACTCTGTATCTATTCCTATCTATTAAAAAGTCCCTCCCAAGCACCATTTTCACGGCTTCCAACTCTAGGAAGCGCAAACGGGTAGTTCCGTGAGGCTTTGTTATAGCTCTAAGCCTCGAGTCTGTTATGAGACCCAAGAAAGCAATTTGCCTTCGTAGTGCTATAAGGCAAATTGGCATATCCATTTTCTTTGTTAAGTAGCAAGCTGACTATGAGGCACTTTTGGGCTCCATTAAATAGAGCCAAGCTTCATTAATGGTGCTCGGCTTCAAAGCTTTCAGATATCTTTCCAAGTGTGCTAATATATAAGTGATATGATATATCTTTTCAAGTGAATTTAAGTGAATTTAATTTGCATGCAAATATTTATACTTGATTTGACGTAAGTAATAAGTATATAGATAATACTTAATAGTTCCACGTACGTCGTATGCAATCAATGACACATGTCACCAATTTTGAATTAACAGGAGCATAATATTTGTAAATTGATGTGTAAGATTCGACCAATTTTATATACAATAAAGTTTAAACTTTTAACTAATAATAAATACTATAAAAAGAGGGAGTAATTCTTTTTGTTCTAATTTCAACAAAAGTCATCTCAAATCAAATATATTCAATAAATGAATACTACAATAATCATCAAAACATTACGAGCCTTTCCGTACAAAATAACTCTATCTAATTTTGAGGTATGCTGAAATATGGCCAAATGGGTATCCTAAACATGTTTCCTTTCCTAGAGATTAGGTCTACATCAGGAGTTATGCCAATTTTGCCTTTTTGAAAGGCTACAAGGAAGACCAAGGGTTTGTGAAGGAAAACCCACATTTTGATGACCAAAAGCATTTGTTTAAGGTTGTTTTGAGTTTGATTACCCCTACTCTGCATCAAATTGGTTCTAAAACTACTCCTAAATCCTAAAAGTTTATGAATAAGATTTTGATTTTTGTTTTGTATTTGGATGCAAGACTAGGATCTTAGGTCATAACCTCAATACTAGAATAGGCTAGTGCCTATCTCAAGGTTTGGAGTCAATAGACATACATATGTGAATGCTTACCATAAACATTAAATCAATAATCAGATATCAAGGAGATTTTCTAGTAGCGGCCTTACAAATACTTCTCAAGACTGAGTATTTAGTCACCTATGCTTATAGATATCCTTGTTGCAATATATTTTTTCCCAATGCTTAACCTAGAACATTTAATTTGTTCCTTGAACAAAAGTTTTAAGTAGAAGATTAAACATTCAACACAGAGAGCCCATGTTCTAGAATCCTGAATAACCCTTAGGTATTTAGATTCAGAAGAAAAACACACACAACTTGGAGACAGATAACCAAATACATGCAACAAGGCATTACTCATTTAAAAACAACATGAAATTGGTAAATTTATGCCACCCAACAAGACTGTATCTTATTATTCCTCCCAAATTTGCCAAGTCTTCAACAACCAACCCTATGAAATGAGCAAGACAGTTCCTTTATAGATCAGGAACATGCTCTCAGTATTGAATACATTGTACTTCAAATTGTTACAGATACAGAGAACAAAAGCTTGTCATTCCTTAGATCCATATCTGTCCTTCCACTCACCATATTTCTCCTTTGCCGGCCAAGGGAATGAAAGTATTTATGCAATCTTGCCATTATGGCTAACATACCTGGCATCTAGGATACTTTTTACTTGGTTACAGTACATATCAAAACTCCTTTCAAGAGTGTGCAGTTTGTCCAACAATAAGCTTAGTACTTGCATAGTTGGATCACTTGCATCACAACAAGTGGGAATTAAATGATAAATATTGTCTACCATCTCCTTTCTCACTTGTCCAAGTTTTTTGTTTTGCCATCACCCTCCAAGATGGGAGGTGACCACTTAGTGTCCAACCTTTCAAAACCCTGCAACCTCTCTTTCACAACTGAATCGAATTTCAACTGGAAACTGACCACATCTTGAAAATAATTCAACATGTTAAACACCTATTGTAGTTCAGGAGGTGCATTGGTATCATACCTGGCACACCTCAAAAATTATTTGACTTGTCCAGTTCTATGTAACCACTTTGTTTTTAAGCTTAATAGTCTCTGTTTGTCAGACTCATGCTTTTCATAGGCTGGTCTCAACTGTGAGTAGGATTTCCAAGTCTCCTCAACTCTGGTCAAAATGTTTGTCACCCTGTTCTTGATCAAGTTAGTGACCACCTCTTTAACCTTGTTATCCTTTTCCTCCTTCAATCTCCTGTTATACTCCTTCAACTCTCTAATCTCTGCAAGGAGAGGCTCTGTATCCATTGGAAGAGATTCTGCAGTTGGGATCACTAGAGGGGCTAAAGTACTGGCTCCCAA
Source organism: Cunninghamia lanceolata (assembly GCA_027924645.1). NCBI lineage: Eukaryota > Viridiplantae > Streptophyta > Pinopsida > Cupressales > Cupressaceae > Cunninghamia > Cunninghamia lanceolata. The sequence goes on from BSBN01001492.1 coordinate 214,569, forward strand.
TGACAACTGCTACTTCAACCTATTTATCTCTACAACTGCGTGAGAATAATCAAGTTGCAACTGATTGTAATCCTTTTGCAATTTGTTAGCAGTTGCTTCTGTAAATTGTGCAGTTTGTACATTTAGGCTTGCACCTTGAGGAGCAAGGGTATCAGATACTTTTTTTTATTATTACATCCCTATCATCTCTCCTAATTCAACCCTAGGCTTTTTGTTGTTTGGGACTAGAGCCAATATTGCTAATGTTTTGAATTTAGGGTTGAAGGCTGCACCAAAGAGGGCCCTTTCAATTTGTTCCCCTGTCACATCTGAATCATCTTTGGTGATTGTATCAAATGCAATGGCATCTGATAGAGTCTAGTGAGGGAGAAGCAGAATATTACTTTTTCCCACCAGTGCTCTCCCTTCCTCTAGAGTCATTGCACTTATAGACTAATGTACTTCTTTTAGGACCCTTTGAGTAATAGCATCATAATCCTTTGGGTCTGATCCAGCCTTGGCATCTTCAATTTTCTTCTAAAATTCCTCATTCCTCACTTTCAAAACATAGCTCCTAAATTCAGGAGTGTTGAAAAATTCATCATCCTCCATAAACTTGTCACATGCCATCACCCTAACATCTTCAATATCAATAGTAGGGTTCCTCATTACTCTCACTGCCCTATTCTCTGGGGATGAATAAGGTCTCAGTCTATCGAGTGAATGAGGGCCAGTTTCTTGTGCATGTTCCTCCTCCCCCTCTAGGTCAACCACCTCTATCTGCTATGGGTTCTCCAAATCAATAATCTTGGCCCTTTTGGCAGGGGAGGGGACAACTGATTCCCTCTTTACACCATACTCTCCACTTGAGCTACCAGGCTCATAAGCATATCTTTGTTCTCCTGTAGGGGCAGAGGCAATCAACTATCCTACATTATCCAGCATTTTCTCAATTCTCTTGATTGAGTCTTGTACTTCTACAAATGCACCCAGATATGCAAGATTCATGTTTATCTTCATCTTCTCATTAGCCATGATAGTATCCCACTTGATCCTCAAGTGGTGGACATAATTCATTATAAAACAATTCCTGGCAATGTCCTCATTGTAATCCACCTGATGAAAGTACTTGAGCCTTCCCTTGCTGACTCTAGTTTTGTTGATGAAGCCCTCAGGGTCAAAATACCTTGGTTGTTCCAAATACATGTCAAAACATTGCATAACTAAATAAATTTGGTCCAACCCACTCTTATCAGGGATCAAGAAATCACAAAATTTGATCGAAGAAGGGAAGAATGAACCTTTCTTGGAGTTCCTAAAGTGCTCCTTGTCAGAATCATTTAACTGCCTTATAACTTCTAAAAATGCCACCCTCTTTGGCACATATTTGGGCAGTATGTGAGGTGCAGTCTGGCATCCATAGACCCTTATGCAAGTAGTATGCTCATGATAGAACCAATCACCCTAATTGTGATCAATTCCAAGGTAGGGAGTCCTATCCAGAGGTCGTAAGAATTCCAATACATCAGGATGCAACCTTTCACCCTCTGGGTCCAAAAATCCAAGGATTCTCCTCACAAAATATTCTTCAAAGATGACATAGTGCATATCCAGCATACATGTCCATACTTGCACTGGAAGCTTGTTCCCTTGAGCATCTGAAACCTTGACATGCAGATTTTGGTGCCACATCCCTGATAAAGCAAATAAGTACATATGGCACAATAAGGAGTACCATGTGAATTCAACATGGACATCCAGTTTAGACAAATTATTTCTGATATTTTTCATCTGATCATTCATATGGTTAGCTATGAAAGTGGCATAATTATATGGTTCCTTAACATCTGGGTTTTGAATATCAACAGCCATCATCATCACAGAAACAAACATTCTATTTGAAGCATCTCTGCCTAAAACTTGACATAGACTATGATAGGTTTTGACAAAATATTCATTAAACATACTACAATGAAAAGGCTCCTTCTCATTATCTGAAATCTTTACCAATATCCCACCAACACCCCTTGGCATGTGCTTTGGTACGTTATATTCCCTGTAAGCTCATTTCACACTCACAGTCTGGTATTTTTTCTTGAAACCCATGAGGTCAATTTGTTTGTTGTCTGTAGGGTCCAAGTTGAATACAGTGACAATGTATTCTTTGGTAAGCTCGATATATTTTATACCATTTCTAGCATTTACTGTCTTAGTGGTTGGATCATACCTTAATGTTGTTGACCTAATTAAGTCAGGGTTGGGGAATTAAGTTAGGGTTGGGGAAAACATTGGAACAAATGAGCTTGGCTAAATCATATCTCCAGGCATGACAGATAGCCTGGGCCTTATAGTTAATCCTCTTATGCCAATGCTCAAAGAGGATCCAACCTGGGATAGGTAATTTGGCGTCCTGATAACTATAGCAATAGTCAAGAAATTTATCCTCGGGTTCGCCTGGGCCATGTAATTTCAAAGGCGTTCTAGCGGAACTAGGGAGTTGGATCATAAGATCCTCATCTAAGCTTCATTTTAAAGTGGAAGGCTAGCCTGACTAACTCATTTTGCTTTTATTAAGGTAGCTTAGGGTTTTCATGGTTGACAATGGCCCTAAAAGCTTCAGAAGTAACCTATAGTTGGAAAAACTAGGAACATAAGAGGAACAGTTACTTACTGGTTTTCAACGCTTGTAGAAGCTTGAGATCACTTTTTCCTACTCGTTATGATGATTTCTTCACTCTGAATGCAGTCGTGCTCTTGAGAATACCTTAATTCTTGAATTTCTGTGCAATTCTCTGTATTAATGAAGGTCGAGGCAGTCATTACTCAGTTTGAAGTTCGAGCCACAAGCACTTGGAAATCTTTCTCTTTTGAAAGTTTGAATCTGGGCCATTGATCTTTTCCTTACATTCTGAAATCCATGGTCCTGATTGGTTGACTAGATTTGACAATCTTTGCCACCAATTAAAACATGTCACCTTTTGTACAGGTCAGATACGTGGCAGCACCTCGTAGTGTAACAGCCTGTGATGGCCCACCTCTTACCTACCCCGTACTGGTGTGCCTTAGCCTCCACGTGCTCGCCTTTCACTTCTCAAACAAGAGAATGCCATGTGTCTCCATGTTGCGACCATGCAGCATAGATTCCATCCTATGAGATTCTCCTTGCGACGATGCGCAACCGTTGGATCAAGTCTTTAGTTGATGCTGGGTCTTTAGTGGGATAGGATGCTAGCTTAGATTCTTTTCCAAGTGTTGTTCTATCATAGTTGCGCAATGAATATTCTCTCCTGACAAATTCCTCATGCGCTCTTGCGCGACCATTAGATTTAGCCCTTCCTGCAACTGACAACAACGGGTAACCTCTAGAATCCTAGATTAAGGGGCCAGTCAACTTACTAATATTAGGACATGAATTCATGACTTAACTAACCAACAACCTGCTCGCATATTAACTTCTCAAGCCATCCGTTGTCTACTTAAATTATTCAACATTGGATGGCTAAGATTAAAACATCTTGCCGAGGAATTTCCCATGTGTCTTAATTAAATCTGTAATAGATCACCCTTTAAGTGTCTTAGGGCTGCTTCAAAATATTTGCTAAAGCATTTAAAAAGTGGACCCTGCTAGCCTGCTAGGTTAACCCGTTCCCCACCAAGCGGTGACTAACAAGATTAGGTATAAGGGGCCAGTAAACAACACGGTTTTGATGGCTCAAGTTTCAACTTAGACAACTGGCAACCAGAGGTAGCAAGTCAACATAAGATTACACAGAGGGTTTCTCGTATGAAATGTCAACCATTGATATTTGGAAATCTAACGGTTCAAGTGTTATTCTGGAGGCTTGAAGTCACTGGTCTAGTGTTTCAGACATTTTCTTCCGGAATGCAACTATAGCCATCCATAAAAAAATCATCGAACGATCGTCTGTTATATTATTTTGCACTAACATCTTGCTTCAGAGATAATAAATATGTTGACACTTGTCCCCATTCTGGACACTTTATGAAGGAATTTCGATGTGTGTAAAATTTGTCCCAGAATAGAACAAATGATATTTTTGCCACACTATTTTTTATTGGTTTGAAACTATATTTAAATTTGCCAATGATTTTTTTTATTACTTTGAAAAATGGTTTAATTCGCCAATGAAAAAATATTTTTTGGTTTGAAATTAGATTTTAATCGCTAGCAAAATTATTTTCTTATTTAGAAAACAGGTTTAATTCACCCACAAAAATATTTTGTTGGTTTGAAAATAGGTTTTAATTCACCAATGAAAATATTTAATTGGTTTGAAAATAGGTTTTAATCGCCAATGAAAATATTTTATTGGTTTTAAAAAAATTACAATTCGCCAAGATTTTCCATAGACCTCTAGCGATTACAAAAGATTCACCAAATAAGATTTTTTTTTCTAGAAAAATGAAAAAATTTGCCAATAAAATTAATATTTTGCTCGAGAAGTATACACAATTCGCCAGGTTTATACACCTTCTCTGAGGGGGGGTTCTTAAAGTTATCCTTGATCCACATGCAAATCCTTGCATTAAAAAAGAAAAGGCAATTCTTCTTGACCTCATACATAGTGCACAGTTTGGTCCCAATTCAATGGACTAGACAAGGTCAGAAAATTGGGGAACCAACCAGGAGAGAATCTAATTTATAAGTATTATCCATAGTTGGAGCATAAGTAGTCTTATCTGCATTACAGAAGGGTTAATGACTCCTTTCACAAGTGGCTAGTCTGGATGATTGAAGGGGACAAGAAAAAGAGGTTATCAACTAATGCAACAACTACTATTAATGCACATGGAAGTTGGTTTATCCAATTTCCTACAATTAGTTACATTAGGATGGAGGGATTCTTGGGATACCCATATATGTTACCAAGGTACCCAAATGATAAAATGGTCTTGATGGAGATGGCAAGGTAGATTGTTGAGCCCTATGAGGATTTTAAAGCAAAGAATGACGAAGGGAATGTGACTTTCCCAATTGATATTGGTTGGTACCATTGTTAGGCTCTAGCACAAGCAAAGTCATGTGAGAAGGAGCTACAAATGTTAAATCTACAACCTTTTCATTTAAAAAGAATGTTTGATCCATACACCCAGATGGAGAAGTATGTGAGTAAGAAGTTCCAACATGAACTTCACATTGAAGATTATTGGGCTGATTGTATGGATGGCCAGGAGGTCAAGAAATGAGCATACCAAAGGCTATTACTCAACCAGATGAGGACATTAGGTACTCATGAAGTACCCCCTCAAGTGAAAAAGGATGGCAAGGTTATCCTACATCCTAGTTATGACCAGAATAGGGTATATAATGAAACATTGCTTGATCCTGATTGGTCCTAGCTTGAAGTGAGATTAATTGATGTTATTTCCGAGCATGTAATAGGAGCTAGCAAAATATGGTTGGTGTAACATTCTTTCTCATATTACTCGAATTTACTCAACATTTTACAAGAAAGTAAATGAACAAGGTAAACAATTTTTTTTTATCATTTACATAATCGTAGGAAAATAAATACATATCTTTTTCTGAATATTTTTCACCTTGAAACTTAATATATTCAAGATAAATCATAATAAAAATTATTTCATTTTACGTTTACAATACATAAATTGCACTTGGCAATCAAAATAATGTTACTTCATAACATAATGGATGTTGCATCTAGAATATTGATATATGTCACTCAAGTCTTGGAGAGTCTTCTATTGTAGAGGGAGAGCATCATCCAAGTGCTTTACCTCCAACCATAGACCGGCGGTCCCCTGCACATCTTCATACCTAGGAGTGGCCCTACCCTTCATGGAGAGTATAGAAATAAGGAACCAATAGGTTTTCCATTCGAGTCCTAGTGTTGTGTCCTACATAACACAATTGACCATATAACTCTAGACAAATTCTTCTAGCTAAGTATGATCATCCTAACAAGTTACACAATCTAGACATTGTGAACCGACTAATGCATGAAGAGACAAATGCATCACTTTGGCCAAAGTTTCTATATAGACAAACATTTGCAATAAACATAGTCGTGTGTTCACACACCTCTAACCCAACTTGGAGACTATCTCATCCTATAGTTTGACTTGTTTGGCTAAAATCACTAGACATTTTAATGTCTCGACTATGCCTTATTCCTAGTCAATTTGACTTAGGATTTAACCCTAAACTCTAGCTTCTATGGATACAATGTATAGGTTTAGGAGATTTAACTCTTCAATTAGTCCTTACTTGCATTCTTGCAACCATAAGAGTCTATGACTTCCAGTAAATCTACTCAAACATTCAAGGAGTTAAGCATTATATGAACTATAAGTCTTGTTTTGACTCTAACACTTCATCAAAGAACTTCTTATACTCTTTCTAATGATAATATCTTAATTTATGGTTTCTTGACCCTTATCTGTCAACCATACTATACAATAGAGTAATAAAATGACATAATCAAACTTATGAGATTTTAAGTTCTCTAAACTCATCTGAGTTGGTTCTAAGGTTTAAATTCCTCTAACCCAATACGTTGTAATGTCAAAACTAATATTCTCCAAATTAATAAGTTATAAAAATATCCATTGGTCTACTCTTGACCTCTTGAACATTATAAAATTTACATTTCATGTATCATGAAAAGACATCTCACTCAAGGTTTATCCTCATCATAAAATGCTATCATTTTTGTAACTAAACTCTAGACTAATCAATATTTCTCTTTGATAAGTTTAAGTTTGTGTCATTATTATTGACCTCATGGTCTTCTTGAATCCTCCAACTCATAATAAGGAATAGATTTTGTTCTCACAAATAACTTCTTTAGAGAGAAATGATAATACTTATCATAGATATAAAAATGAATGAGAAACTATAATAATAACCTTATAAGATTCCAAATATGTCATTATCTTATAGATATCTTTGAATAAGTGAATAACCTTTCACAAAATATTCTAGTTGCAAATAATAGAGTGTAAATATAAGTCTTTAAGAGATATACTTACTTGATTCCAATCTTTGAAAATGGAGAACTCAAATGATCCGGGTTCTAATTTCATGGATATAAAAATACAAAGAAATTGTGGTGCAGGGGCACCTATAGGTCCAAGAGGTCTATCATGAATCTTTTTCTTTCTATCTTCTAGTTTTCTATGTAATAAGGTCTTGAGGACTATCTTGAAGTCTTTTGAGACATGTTGAAGTCATTTGCAATTACCTTGTAAGGCCTTGGTGCCAATTGTTTGCATGTAGGAATTAGGACCTAGTTGGTCAACTATGGTCAAACCCTCCACAAGTGTGAAAATGGAATGGAACTCATGTAATCCATGTTTAGGAGTCCTTCATAACATGTAGGCATTGCCTTAGAGGAGTTTGAAGTAGTGAGAAGAAAATGTTCAAGTTACACTAATATGCATTAGTTTTAAGGTAATAAATGGACAGTTTGGAGGTTGCATAGTTAGTTTTCTATTTCCCATCAACCCCAAACTGCCTGCAACTAATGTCAAGATGTACAAAATGCCTCTCACTCATCAGGGAAAGCATGAAATTGAAGATTTCTCAAAGAAGAAACAATAAACATTGTTCTTTTCCTACATTTATGGGTTTATTCGTTGTTCCAAGCCGTACTTTGCCCTGGTACGAAATAGTCATCAATCTATGGTATGTTGAATTGATAAAATATGGTGTTACCTTTTCTTTGAAATTAGTTTGGAGTCTTGACGTTGATTTTGAACAAGATATAGTCATTTTTCTGTAGGCTGCCCACTAAACCTTGAATTAGGGTTTTGGAAGAAATCATGGGTTGATGACAATTCCACTGATTCTCCACACCATAGGATCAGTGGAATGGATATGTATACTTCTATTTTTATTTTTTGGGACATTTTTAGGAAGGGTGAATTGGTTTGGTTTGAATTTTGCCAAGATTTGGCTTAACAAGTCCATGTGTTAAGCCTCTAAGAGTAACACAGCCCCCTAGAAGCCATACAGTCGACTGTAGCAGCACAAAGCCTATGAAATCTCTTGTTTTTCCATGTAACTAACATGTTCAAGTGGTTCTACCAGTTCTGTGAAGCCATTGAAGAGCAGTCCCTTTGAAAAATAGGGCTAATTGGGGCTCTAGCCAGAATTACTAGTCTGAATTAGGGGCACACGTTCCAAAAGAACCCCAAGTCATTTTGACATATATTGTGTGTCTCCCAATAAGGAATCTTGAAATGGTCTAGGTTTGTGGAAAGAAGAAATCAGTGAAGAGTTATTCAATGTTGTTCCCTAAACAGGGCTACAAGGAGTAGGGAAGGTTAGTGAAACAAGTTCCCTTTCTCTATGTGTCAGACCCTAACCATCAATGTGGGGAAGGTTGTATATGTTATCTTGGAACATTTGACATGACTTCCCTCCAGAAAAACATCCATCTTGTGGCATACCCTATAATGAGCCCTTGAGTTAGGATTGGAAAGCCTCAAAGGATTGGTTCTTGGTAAGTTAAAACCCCCTCCATGTTTCATGAGTTGAAAGACCAATTGAAGAGTTATCCATCCATCTAGTGTGTCTGCATCATAGTGGTATTAGAGCTAGTTCTAAATTGGTAAAGTTGTGAAGAGAAAATTGTAAGTTGAGGTGTGTGAAAATGCCTCCTAAGGTGAATGTTGTTGCAAGGGACATTAACAATCATGACAAGGAAATAGAAACCTTGAAATGGGAAATAGCTATGATGAAAGCTAAAGGTAGGTTTCTTTTGGATGAAAGTGAAACTGAAGAAGAGGAAACTTTTGGTGAAGAGGAAGAGATGGATCCAGATGATGTGAGAACGTTGAAGCTTTTGAAGACTGTGAATAAAGATGGACATGGCAAAATAGATGTGCCTATGTATGGAGGCAAACTTGATAGTGAAGAGCTCTTGGATTGGATAGGGGCTTTGGAAAACTACTTTGATAGTGAAGATGTTGATGAAGCACACAAGGTGAAGAAGGCTAAAACAAGACTGAAGGGACATGCTTTGGTATGGTGGAATTTTGTGCAAGAGGAAAGGGAGAGACAAGGAAAGAACAAGATCACTTCTTGGGAAAGAATGAAGACAAAATTGAAAGGTAAATTCCTTCCTAGTGATTATAATGTTCAATTGCTTAAGAAGTTACAAAATCTTAGACAAAAGGAGTTAGATGTGCAATCATATACTGAAGAATTTTATAAGTTAAGCATAAGAACTAAACATGAATAAGATGAGGAAGAAATGGTTGCTAGGTACTTGAATGGTTTAAGGTATAACGTTTAGGATGACATCAGCTTGTTGGCACCTAATTCAATTGAACAATGCTTTCAAATGGCATTGAGGGCAAAAGAAAAACTAAAGAGGAGACAAGAGAAGGAAGCAAGGGGACGAGGTAGCACTTCTAGGGGTAGAGGCACAACTACAACATCAAGGCATCATAAGGAAGACCATGAAGATGCTAAGAAGAACAAAGAACAAGCTCCTAAAGCAAGAGGAGGATGGAGAGTTGTACAAACTAATTTCAGACAAAGGAGAGATTTCAATGAGTTTGCTGGTAGATGTTATAGGTGCAATGAATTTGGACACCCAACTTTCAAGTGTCCTCAAAACCAAGGTTCAACATCAAGTGGTGATAGGAGTGAGAGAAGAACACAATTGATTCAAGAGGAAGATTGTGAAAGCTCAAGTAGACCTGCAAATCCAGAAGTAGGAGAAGCACTTGTGATGAGAAGAACATTGTTGCAAGCACCTAAGAAGGAAGACATGATCCAAAGAAGAACCTATTCAGAACCTCATGTAAATGCAAAGGTAAAGTGTGTCATGTTGTTATTGATTCAGGTTCTCAAGATAATATGGTGTCTAGGGAAATGGTAGACAAATTGAATTTAGAGAAGATACCTCATGTAGCACCCTACAAAGTTTCTTGGGCGAATGATAGTCAAACCTTAATGGTGAATGAGCAAACCTATGTGGATTTCCAGATTGGGGAGTACAAAGATAGGGTCTTGTGTGATATATTGCCAATGGATTGTTGCCATTTCCTATTAGGGAGACCATGGCAATTTGATAGAAGGTCCATGTATGATGGTTGGGCAAACACCTATACAATTTGGAAGGATGATCAGAGTTTCAAACTAACTCCTTTGTAGGGTAGTGTAAGAGATAAAGGAAAAACCAAGGTTGTGATTTTTGGCAAAAAGGAGCTATAACGCTTGAAGATAGTAAGGACAATAGGATTTCTGATTTAGAGCAGAGTTATGGTATTGGAACATCAAGAAAGACACCTACAAATGGTGCTAAGACAATGGTGATGAATGCTGATGAACATATTGAGAAGATGGCAAAAGTCTCTAAGAAGATTGATACCCAATTGGAAGTACAAAATGATGTGAAGCCCATGAAGAAGACTGATCAAAGAGAGGTAAGTGATGAGTTGTTGATAACACAACAAGAAGGGATTAGGAGCATGGAAGAGATCCTAATTGGGATAGTGGTATGTCCTATAACAGTCCATGGAGTGAAAGGACAGTCAGGTTTAGCTAGGGAAAAGGCTCTAAAAACTAAAATCACAGTGATATATGGTACTGCACAAACAAGGGAAGTAGCTTTGACGCCTAATTTCAAAGGTCAGAATGGAGTGGGACAAGTGCATAGTTAGGGACAGAGTCATGAAGGAAGACAGGTTGCTTGGATAGGGCAGAAGGTGGTCGAAATAGGTGGAACATCAACCCTGAGAGGCAGAGAGAACAAGGGTAAGTACCAATCAGAAATGGTAGTCAGAGACAAAAGCATTGGTAAAGGATGGTTTAGAGGCATGAAAGTAAGGAAATTCACTTGTTTTGGTCTAAGGGCAGATGACAGACCACCCACTAATCTGATTCCAGAGAAGGGGACAAATTTCCATGAATATAAAGGATAGAAGGTAGAGTGGACTGCAAACTTTTATTGTCCAAGTCAGACAAGAGGAGGTACAGGTCAGCATTGGGTATCTATTGAAGACCTCATCTCAAAGGGGACTTGAGATTCTTCTCTCCTCGGGAGCATGGTGTAGGGGCACCTATAGGTCCAAGAGGCCTATCATGAATCTTTTTTTTGCTATGTTCTGGTTTTCTATGTAATAAGGTCTTGAGGACCATCTTGAAGTCTTTTGAAACATGTTGAAGTCATTTGCAATTACCTTGTAAGGACTTGGTGCCAATTGTTTGCATGTAAGAATTAGGACCTAGTTGGTCAACTATGGTCAAACCCTCCACAAGTGTGAAAATGGAATGGAAGTCATGTAATCCATGTTTAGGAGTCCTTCATAACATGTAGGCATTGCCTTAGAGGAGTTTGAAGTAGTGAGAAGAAAATATTCAAGTTACACTAATATGCATTAGTTTTAAGGTAACAAATGGATAGTTTAGAGGTTGCAGAATTAGTTTTTTGTTCCCATCGACCCCAAACTACCTGCAACTGATGTCAATATGTATAAAGTGCCTCTCACTCATCAAGGAAGGCGTGAAGTTGAAGATTTCTCAAAGAAGAAACAATAAACACTATTCTTTTCCTGCATTTCTAGGTTTATTCGCTATTCCAAGCCCTACTCTGCCCTGGTATGGAACAGTCGTCAGTCTATGGTATGTTAAATTGATAAAACATGGTGTCACCTTTGCTTTGAAATTAGTTTGGAGTCTTGATGTTGATTTTGAACAAAGATATAGTCATTTTCCTGTAGGCTGCTCACTAAACCCTGAATTAGGGTTTTGAAAGAAATCATGGGTTTATGACCATTCCACTAATTCTCCACACCATAGGATCAGTGGAATGGATATGTATACTTCTATTTTTATTGTTTGGTACATTTACAGGAAGGGTCAATTGGTTTTGTTTGAATTTTGCCAAGATTTGGCTTAACAAGTCCATGTGTTAAGCCTCTAAGAGTAACACAGTTCCCTAGAAGTCATATAGTCGACTGTAGCAGCATAAAAACTATGAAATCTCTTGTTTTTCCATGTAACTAATATGTTCAAGTGGTTCTACCAGTTCTGTGAAGCCATTAAAGAGCAATCCCTTTGAAAAATAGGGTTAATTAGGGCTCTAGCCAGAATTACCAGTCTGAATTAGGGGCACATGTTCTAAAAGAACCCCAAGTCATTTTGACATATGTTGTGTGTCTCCCAACAAGGAATCTTGAAATGGTCTGGGTTTGTGGAAAGAAGGCTTCAGTGAAGAGTTATTCATTGATGTTCCCTAAACAAGGCTACAAGGAGTAGGGAAGGTTTATGAAACAAGTACCCTTTCTCTATGTGTCAGACCCTAACCATCGGTGTGGGTAAGGTTGTATATGTTGTCTTGGAACATTTGACATGACTTCCCTCCAAAAAAACATCCATCTTGTGGCATACCCTATAATGAGCCCTTGGCTTAGGATTGGAAAGCCTCAAAGGACTAGTTCTTGGTAAGTTAAAACCCCCTCCATGTTTTATGAGTTGAAAGACCAATTGAAGAGTCATCCATCCATCTAGTGTCTCTGCATCAAATTGCATGAGTTGTTTACATGATGGCTATCCTATCATACCATTGCCTTACCATGGCCTTATAATAGAGGCGTGAGTATAAAATGGATTTTGGCCCTGACAGAGTTCTACAAACTATTGACCTGATTGAATCATTTGACTACACTTGGTGTATTTCTCACCAGATATCTTGGCCTTTTAGCCTGTATAGTTTACCTATGCTACAGATACTATAGTGTTCTTGGCCATCATCCTTATGATCACTCAATACATAATCAAGATTATCGGCCACATAAGAAGAATACTGAAATATTCTATACTTACTGGTTTTACACGAAGAGATATACTATACTTATTGGTTTCACACGAAGTGATAGTCTATATTATCAACTTAAGCACACAGGAATATATTTAGTTCCTTGACCATGTAAACATAAGGATAGTCAAAGACTAATGGTCATAAATCATAGATAAACTCATAACAAACCAGTCGTAGATATACATAGAAACACTCTAAGCATATCGACCTTAGTTTAACATAGAAACTCTCTAAGCATGTCGGCCTAAGCTTTACACAGAAACTCTCTAAGCATGTCAGCTATAGATATACATAGTAGCATGCTAATCATGTCGACTTTAGATAGCACAGTGGTGTTCTTAAGCTTATCACTATCACAATGATAATCCTAGCTTATATATATTTCAAAATAAACACATATTGGTATACTAAATTCATCAGCTTCACAATTACATAACGACGATATTGAATACATATAAAAGATTTTTAAACTAAAATAACATTTTCTTAAACAACAAAGAACTTGAGAGATCAAAGAAATAAGAAAGCTTCCCTTGATCCTCCTGCAACCTCTCTCTTTCTTTCCTCGACGAGCTCCAATACTCTTTTCCCGTTGTCGTCTCTCCTTGTGTGTTGAGAAAATCTCCTCGAGATAAAGAGTACTTCACTCTATTAATCGCATCCTCCACTCCTATAATGATGCCTATAAGATTTCCATGAAGGAATGCTAATAAATGGAAATAATGGTCATAAAGGACCACTCCCATAACCAGTCATAAAGCTCCTCCACTTCTCTAAAATAGGTAGAGAATAGAAGGGGGATCAAACAACCACATTATTAAAAGTAGCTTGCATAACATGGATTATTTTCCCACTTTCATAGAGAAGTTTGTCAACCACCTCACTAAATCTTTCTCCTTAAACCATTTATATATAACATAACCAAAAGCAAAGTAAAAAAGCACCCACTTCTTACTTACATTGTTACCAACATCCATAAGGATATGAGAATGGGATTGATATTTTCTCCCCTATTTATTTCGCAAAAACATTAGAGACTATATAAGTTACCATAACTGAACACTTATCAAAAATCACTGATAATAAAATAATTAACCTCTAATTTAAATCATTATAAAAACATAAAATATAATCATACCATATAAGGAAAACAATGAATATCGACCATATCTTGTCGATGGTCATTTTGTCCTGACTCAGTTTTTGACAAAGTCATCGCTAATGGATTTTGACATCAAATTGACGATTGTTGAGTCAAAACCCATACTCTAACCAAAAAGGATGAAAACAACTTACCAAATATCGACAAGGGTTCACTAAACAATATAAGCACAAGACTTAGATGGAAACGACCTGTTCCTTTCCATACATCTATTCACTTCTCTCCAATGATGCTCTCCCTCTCTTTATTGGAGGGTGGAAACCTATTTCTTGGTTACAACTTGCATTCACTAAACTAGGATTAGTGCATTTTTAGTCAATACATAAACCTTATAAATAAATAATCTTGACATCATATGATCATATGTCTAAATTCTTATGCATATAGACTCAAACTCATGAAATCATTGATTTATCCTAACATCTTTACTAAACACCAAATGATTAATCCATGCAAAATTATCTACTAATTACATACAAGTAAAAAGTAAAACATAATCAAAATTTGGGGTGTGAAAGTTGGATGGTTGTATCTAATCGTTGATTGCAAAAGGGGTAACCATCACTTATCCTAATAAGAAAGGAAAGTGGAAAGCTCATATGGATGATGGTTTTGATGAATTTTGGTAGCGAAGAGGGTGAAGGAGGCTAAGTTAGCAGAAGCTAAGACATCCTCTGAGGTACCAACTACATACGACATAAGAATTGCCTCTATTGCTCCTCTATTGCTCCTCCCATTATGGAACAAAATTTGAGAGATAGGCCAATAACATTTATTGGGAAGCCACCACAAGTTCCTGCACCAACAGTGGCTGGGGTGGCTCAACAGATGTTCAAAACATGATAGCTAAGGAAACTTAGCCCAAGATGCACGTGAGAGGATTAGTGTCGAAGGGAAAAGGTAAGTTTAATGATCCACCATCTCCACATGTTCCAATAATCCCAGCACCTACATTTGAAGAGCATGTGCCACAAGAAATTATCCCTCCAATCTTGCAAAAAGTTATTGAACAGAAGAAAGAAAAGAGGAGACAAGGATTCATCCAAGTAAAGCAAGAAATGGTAGAAGAAATCAAGCAACATCAGGAAACCATACCCTTACATGTCCCATTGATAGAGGTGGTTGACCTAACAGATGACGAGGTAACAAAAAGCATTGATGTTAATACAAATTTGGAGGTAACATCAACTCCTTCAGCACCTCTAGCATCTACTTCACTTGTGATTTCTGAAAATGATCCATTGTTTGATGAAATTATTGCATTTGACTAAGAAGCTCCCATTGTTAGCATTGAACAGGTGGCATAACAAACTTCTATTCTTTTTGAGGTTTCAACTCAATCTCCTAATAAGCATGTTGCTAAAGAATCCAATATCGAATGGGATGCTTCACATGAGGACATGCCACAACAAAGGGATATACAATAGGAAATTCCACATCTAGACGTCCCAATACAAGGAAGTGTACAAAAGGGAACCTCACATGATGAGAAAAACCTAGATGTATCACAAAGAGAGCAACATGATAGTCATCAAGAACAAGTTGAGGCTCCACATGATGATGTCCACATGGAACATGGTGTTAGATAATTACAAGATCAAGTTGAACATCCAGTTGGATAGATGGATGTGCAACAAGAGCAATTGCACAAAAAATAAGATGTTCTGAGGCAAGGAGAAGAAGGACCTCTAGTTAAAGAATCCAATGTTGACATTGCACGTGTAGGGCAGCCACCTATGGAATAGGAAGCAAAATGTCTGGTTGATGACAAGAGGATGTTCACATTAAACAGTACCAAAAGCAAGAAGGCCAACTAGATATCGATGTTCCTAACTAGTTAATAGCAGAGGTACATGATCCCAGCCAATTCAATTCATTCCTCTTAATTTTAAGAGTATTTTTATGGAGGAAGAAGTAATAAGGCCAAGGTGAAAGGCCAAAGTCATGTATTCAATAAAGAGGGATGCGCCAATGGATCATGGATAGTTCAATTAGCTACTCCATCAATTGAAAAGGATAGGGGTGAAATAATGATGAGTGAGTACCAAATCCAGACCATCAATTTGGAACATACCACTTGCGAGCAGGAAGTTGAATAACTCTGGGGTAATGTTGAAGTGGCTGCAACTCAAATATTGAAGGATAAGAAGAGGAAAAGAGAGCTAAAAAGATAAACAGTCCAATTACAAAATTTTATCAAAGGACTAGTTACACCTAGGAAAGAGGTGGTTGAAATGCCTTCTAATTTGGTTTTGTTCATCCAGGATCAGGTCACTAAGCTCGATAAAAAGAAGCATGTAGCTGAAGTCATGGAAGGGTGGTTCTAGACCTTCATGACAGATGGAGAAGATGTAATAAAGGTTGCATTAGCTAGTTGGGATGCCATTGCATCCATTAATGAGAAAATTATAAAATCCAAAGAAGAGAGTTCGAAGAGGATTGAAGAGAATGAGCTAACACATAATAGGCTCAAGTCCATTATGGACACAGATGGAAATATTTTTCTCAAGTAAGGGACAGTGACCTATGAGACCTTCCCTCTTGTCCCTACATGGTGCAATGAGCTACATTTTGAAAGGGAACTTCTTAAGGTATGTTGGCATGAAGTCGAGCATCTGAGTAGAAAATTACATGACTTGCTGGCAGATGAGGTGGAGATCCTAAATAAACTAGTTGGGCAGCTACATGGTGATGAAGATAAGTATGATAAAGGTGAATCTTTGAAGCAATTTAAGGGTAGTTTTGAAAGCGTCTGGGAGGACCTACCAAAGAACTTCTCTGGAGGTAGCATTGATGATATTATGGGTAAATATTCCAAAATAAAAGAGTATAAAGGGAAGATGAAGGCCAGTACAAACAGGTTGGGGGTTATTCAAAATCATTTTGATGCCCAAATATTTGCTAAGGATAAAGTACAGGCGTATGACAAAAATGAAGTGTATAAAGTGTATATTTCGTTCAATGCCTATAAGACCAAGATATCTGGGGAATGCATTGTTGGGGAAGATGTAAGTACTGATATAGAGTAGACCTCAATTTTATTCTAGATCCTTTAATTTCTTTGATACCCATACCATCTAGATATCCAGATGAAGATAAAACTTGATGTCAAGGAGTCATTGCATACTATGTAGATTGGATGTCCACTTGGAAGTTGATATAGAAAGTGATAATGATACAATATCATGGTAATAAGTAGAATACTTAGCTATAGTAGGACATCCTGATACAGATGTGTTCTATTGCATATGCCATATAGAGAGCATCTAGATGCAATTGCCATTGTTCAGACTCTAGTTCGACCTAAGTTGAAAGCCAAAATTCTTTGAAGATTCCAGAATATTTTAATACCATAGGATATCCTATGATGACAATTGTCATCCACTTTGAATGCCAACTAGAATCCATGTGCCATGAATCTTGACTATTGATTTTGAGAGATGAGATCTGAGTCACTCGTTATTGTAACTGATTCTGGATCCTTGTTCTATAAAAGTCATCCAAATCATTGATAAAAGGGAGATTGAATTGTTGAATCTTGCAGTGCATAAGTGCAAGATTTTGTAACTTTTGTATTCCTCATGGTTCTTTCTCATTCAGTAAGAACATTTGTACAAATTGATAAAATTGATGAATTGAAGACTGTTGGTCATTCATTCATTGAAAATCTTAAGTGACTATACATTGATGAACAATAATGAAATATCAAGTTGCTACATCCTCTTGGAGTGCATTTGAATGTTATCATGTTCTTATCAATTTCCATTGAAGATTTGCATCTCTTATATGTAGTTGTGGAACTCTTGATGAAGTATAAGTAGATTTATCTTTGATGTATGAATTTGACAAGATGTATGTGTGCAATTGTTGAGAATTTATCTTTCTTAGAATCTCTTCTCTCTCAAACCTTATCTTTTGTATTTTTATCCAAAATTATTTGAAATAAGTGTTAATAATGTTAAATCCTGAGAAAATAACTAGAAATACTAGTGAGTCTCATAGTTTAAAGAAGATATTTAAGTGATTTCTAAAATAATTGATCAAAGTCCAGTTAATCAAAGATAGTTTTAGAAGAATTGATAAAAGTTATGTTAATTGTAGAAGAATTTGCTCAAAGTTTATCTTTCAATGAGTAAATCTAATGAGATATATGCAGAGTAAGTGTAAATCATGTAAGATCATAGTGATATTTGTAGTAATTTGTTTGGATCTATGGAAATAAGAACAATTTTTGTAAGTCCCTGTGTGAAAATAACAATACAATGACCCTGAGTGAAGACAAGTGTGTCAATACCTGACTGCCGGAGCCTTGGGCTAACAAATTCTTTGTGGATTTGTTATCTTTCAAGAGAGATAGGGTTTCTAATGTAGAGAAAATCTATCTATGTCTAATTGTGAGTAAAATCATCATCAACAGATATCACCTTCTTGACAACATCAACATAGGAAAAAATGTGAGACAAGGAATTGACATCAATATGCTAAAAGTATTATTACAACTTAATATAACAAAGAGCGTCCATGACAACATACAAATGAAGATGCGTTGATGTAAAGTACCACAAAGGCTTACGACACAAGAACAATTCTAATGGTACAAGCATATGACCATAAGAAATGTGTGTGTGTGTGCATTCTCGAAGCACGATGATCTACCAATTTTCCCTGATCTATGTCCCTCTCTCCGTTGATACTCTCCCTCCTCGTCTGAGAGGGGGAAACTAATTTCTTGCATCAACCTCATTTGCCAACATGAAAGTTAGTCTTATAACCATAGTAACATCATATGAATATTCCAATAAATAGAAATCATAAAGATAATCTATTATCAACATTTAGAAATCATGTCTATTTTTTTTAATTATCATCTAATATAATATTCTCATTCTGCATATCATATATAAAAAAAGAATTATTACATCATAAATATCCTCGAATCACAATTTCATAAATATAATTTAAAATGCATGGAAATGTATCTAACTAATACTTAGTTAGAGATATCATAAACAAACTATCCAAAAATAATGTGTGACAAAATGATACTATAGAGGATGCAAAATTCTAAAATGGTGAGAAGAACGATATGAAGAGATAATGAATTAGAAAGAAAATGATGGTGAATGTATGTCCCATGTGTTTGTGCCTATTAGTTAAGATGTAGAAATAGGAAGGAAATTTCATCACTTTTTGAATTGAGAAAAAAGTTGTGAAAAGTACCTTTCGTAGGGTTATTTTGTGAAGTAATGTCAAGATAACGGGTGTATCACAAGAAAGAGGGCGGAGCCAGAATTCTAATGCAACAAATGGTACAAAAATTTGAGTCTACAAGTCCAAGTTATAGAGTTTTCCATGAAAGAGGTGCTTAAGAAAGCTTGAAAAGATTTCAAAATTTACTTAAATAATACAAAAAATTGAAATTTACTTTTCATTTGAATTTTCCTACCTAAAGAGATTTTCAAGCACCCCGAGCACTTCAAAGAGCTAAAATGTTGTGCAGCTGACACTTCTAACCTCTCAGACTAGATGCACTAAGGCTTTGTGTTGAGTAGGGTCTCATCATTCGTGAGGTGAGTAAATTTTTTAAACTTTCATAGACATTTTTCTTATTTTTCATCCCTGATGGGGCCCACGCATTGCACTGACATCCCACTAGCACACTAGCATCCTTAGGGTCCACTAGCATTCTTTGGATGTACTAGTGTTTGAAAGGTGTGCACATCCAATGATTAGTGTCTTTAAAAACTTTTTTTTGAATTTTCAGGTTCATCATTTGATGTTTTATGATGTAGTACTAATATAATGTTGTTTAAATTATGATTATGTACAATATCATATGATGTAGGAGCACATGGGAGGCCCGATCTTCACATTGATGCAAGGCCGCATGAGTGCATTAACATATGATGAGGTGACATTGTTATGAAGATTCATAGGCAGGTTCTACTTTTCTTTTTGTACAGGCCAATGCGAGGCTACTCTTGGATAAAGTTTCGACAATTCAACAAAGATGCAATGTAGACAACTTCATTCTCACTAAATACGCCAATATCGGCAACTCTAACCCCAAAATTACCGTCCAGCAGGATGTTGCTAGATTTCACATCCCTATGTAGTATTGGAGGGGAGCAATCTTATAATGCATCAGCCATTGCAGCACCATTTGTAGTCACGAGCCACCATGCAGACGGTTGAACAAGTTGTCGTTGGGCATGAACTCGTATACCAACAACTTGACTTAAAATTAAATAGAGAAGCTTTATAATGTTGGTGTGCCGGATGGGTCCCAATGTATCCACCTCCACTTCCTGGGCTTTTTATTCTCTTTCTACTCACCTTCTGCTCATATTCTAGATCTTCTTAACAACAATCGCTTGCTCGTTGTGGAGAATTACCTTGCTCTCCTTCAAATTGTGGAGGATGTATAACTCATCCACATCTATCAAGAGTGGACTAGAGTTTTTCCACGATGGTGTGCTACTTGACTTTTTGAAAGTGTTACACCTTTAATATTATAGATGTATATGGTTATGAGTAGTTGGCTTGTGGCTACCTTAACTCTTAATTATAATATATAATCATTATTATAGTCAATTATAGGTTATTAGGTCGGCCTAAGGGTTATATTTAAGTATATAAGTCGGTATGGGTGGCAACCAAGGCATAATTAGGTATATATAAGTGCTAATGGTAAGTTTGTGAGCATCATATTGAGTATTGTGTTCTCATTGAAAACTATTGGAGGTATCCCCCTCAAAGTGGATTAGAAGGTTGCCCCATCGAAGCGGCATATTATTATCAAGTATTTGCAACATATTTACTATGATATTCAGCTATTGTGCAAGTAATTTGATTACAGAAAAATGAGCAACACAAACAAATGGAGCACAAGGTCATAACTAATGTAGATAATGGTGGTAGCAGAATGGTAACTAAAGTCTGAGGTGACAACTTATGAGGAGAGAATACAAAGGTAGCATCAAATTCTAACCCTTGCATAGCTTTGGATTCCAAGAAAACTCTCCTTGTAACCCAAATTGTCTAGAGCATTAGGAATGTGGCCAAACAAGTCATTATTGGATATATTGAAAACACTCAATCTTAGACATCCTAATTTGGAAGGAATTCTACAGAAAGCAAATAGTTTGACAGATCAAGATTGTTCAAGTCACTCGAAGTTGGAGGGATTTCACCTGTAAGTTGATTGGAACTCAAATTCACTTGATGGAGTTTATTTAGCGACATTATTCCTTGGGAAAGAAAATTATGGCCCAACAGGAGAATTGATCAAACTTAAACTTGCAAGCTCATATGGAATGGGCCCTACCAACTCATTGTTGCTGGCTTCAAATACTTGAAGATTTGTCAACTATCTAACTTGTGCAAGGATTCTTCCTTCAAACTGGTTGTTGGTTATCTTCAACTAACTCAGATTCTTCACTTTGCCAATTGGAACTAAAATCTAGCCTTCAAACTTATGTTGATAATTGATGCTTTGCATGGAGGAATATGGAATGAGCTATATTTAGGAATTTTTTAATTTATAGTTGTTGTTATTTTTATTATAGTATTCATGCATGATGCATGGTAAAAAGATAGAAAAAAGAAGAGATCAATTTTATTGTAATACCAAACTAGTGTTGCATATCGCTTAATTTAAGCACTACATGACTAGTGATATTTTTGGATGCTCTTCTCTGATATATTTAGAACCCTTGCAATCTCTATAAAGAGATGCGTTGAGACTGTTGTATAATAAGTCAATTCAAAAGTAATATATAGACAATCTGTAATGAAAAGAGAAAAATTCAGTGTTATGTTTTGGATTGTGTAATTCTTATGAGTGTTGTATGGAGATCTTTTGTGTTCTTTGTTATAAGTGGGTTTAATAGGTTGAAGATTGAATGATGGAAGTGGTAGTTTCTTTTTTTTCCTACTATTATTATTTTGGTTTAAAGAACAATGAATTGGTTTCTAAATCTTCATTTGGTATCAAATTAGGGTATTGATTTTTGGGTTATAAATTTTGGCTTTGAGATCTCTCTAACAATTGATCATGTCAGACACTAACTCTTTGCTCATTCTCGAATTTAATGGAGATGAGTATGATTATTGGTGCATCAAGATGATGACTTTTTTGATAGGGGAGTATTTTTGGGAAATTGTAGAAACATGATATGAAGAGCTAGCTAATTGGACCACCCTTGTAGCCAATGATAGAATAGCTAAGAAGGTGGATAAAAATATGAATGCTCAAGCTTTATTCCATATTCAAATAGTTCTAGATAAGAGTGTATTTCTGAGAATTGCACATGCAAAGACAACCAAGGATGCCTGGAAGACTCTGAAAAAAGCTTTCCAAGCTAGTGATCAAGTCAAAGAAGTCAAGCTACAAACATTGATTTAAGAGAGTTTGAGAATTTGAAGTTGGAAGAAGCTGAAAGTGTGAGTGATTATTGTGTTAGAGTAAAGGATGTAGTCAATTAGATGGCTACTCTTGGATAAATTACAGACAAAGAGGTTGTGGTTAAAAAGGTGTTAAGGTCTCTAACACCTAGTTGGAATCATGTTGCAATAATCATAGAGGAGAGTAAAAATTTTTCTACTCTCAAGTTTGATCACATAGTTGGATCTCTTATGTCTCATGAAGAGAGACTTGGAGACACATTTGGAGAAAGTGATGAGAAAGTTTTTCCCTCTAAATTGCCTATTATAGAGAATGAGGAGGCTTCTCCTAGTAATTTATTTTTATCATATGAAAAAGCTAAAAATAGTCTAGCTTCAAGTTCTACAAGGAAGGTAAGAATCTTATGTGAGATTTATCAAAGAAGTTCAAGTCAAGCACATGAAGAGAATCTGAGAGGTGAGACAATCAATTTTTCTTTTCTTTCTCAAGCTGATTTTGAACCATCATGTTTTGAAGATGCATGTACTAATGAGGTTTGGGTGTAAGCAATGCAAGAAGAGATAGATTCCATTCACAAGAATGATACTTGAGAGGTTACAAAGCTTTCACATGACAAGAAAAAGATTAGTATTAAGTGGGTCTACAAGACCAAGCACAATAGTGGTGGAAGTATTGAAAGACACAAGGCATGATTAGTTGCAAAAGACTTCACACATAAGTATGGGATAGATTATGAAGAAACATTTGCACTAGTAGCAAGACAAAGGACCATTAGAATGATGGTTTCACTAGCAGCTCAAAAGAAATGGAGCATACATCACATGAATGTCATGAGTGCCTTCTTGAATGGGGTACTTAGAAGAAGTTTGTGTACAACAGCGACAAGGCTTTGAAGTGCAAGACAAATAACATGAAGTCTACAAGTTGAAGAAGGCTTGATATGGCCTTAAGCAAGCACTTAGAGCATCTTATGCTAGGATTGATAGATATTTTCATCAGAATGGCTTCAAGAGAAGCAAGAGTGAACCTACTTTTTACTACAAGCAAAAGGATAATGATATTCTTATTATATACTTGTATGTTGATGATTTGTTGTATACGGGTAGAAATCCTAAGATGAAGGATGAGCCTAATTTCAACACTCTCAATTCATTCAATTCAAAGATACGAGTGGGCAGCATACCGGCAAACTAGTTTTCTGACAAATCGAGCTCTCGCAAACTCTTGCAATGCAAGAGGCCGTGGGGAAAGGGTAAGGCTTAAATAGTCGGTGTGTTGTTAATCCCAGCTGACAAGGCAAGTGGAACCTACACTACGGTCAACAGTCTTCTTTTTAATTTCACTTTCTGTTACTTTTGGAAAGAGCAGCTCTTCTCCATTCAAATGGCATGTATATATGTCATATCATATGCCCGTACACATCGTGAAATACAATCCATAACATATAGCATGGCTATGGGACCTATGAGTATGGCTGTACAATAAAAGCACCAATTTTTGTAAACCAATAGTTTCACTACATTAATAAAATATTTTATAATCTAAAATATTTTATTAATGTAGTGAAACTATTGTTTTTAATATGGACCTTTTAAAAAAAATTATAGCTTACAAATAAGAGTTTATTTTAATGTTTTAAATTTTTTTCATTTTTTTATTATAAAAATTAGAATAAATTTTTAGGTCATTTATAATGTTAGAATGTTTGTAGTTTTAACAATGATTTTGAAATGAAAATGTTTTTTATAGTTTATTTTGGATATTCGTGTGGTGTAATAATATGTAAAGGAAAAAAAAGATTTATTAGACTCAATAGTGTTGCTTCAAATAAGACTTTATCACATAACTTAATTTAATTTTACATCGCAATTTATCCTGCCATGTGATTTGTTATCTCTACAACCTTTCTATAATATGTGCTTTATGTTTTTATAAATTACAATGACTCACTTTATTATTGCATATGCATAAATAAAATAGAAGATTAATAATCTAAATATAAACTAGTATAGATATCAAACACATGTAGATATTTATACTAATTTATCTATCAACAAATTATTTACTCATATTTTAAGTAAATCACTATATCAATAATGTCAAAGTTTTATAATTGAACAATTTTAATAAATTATTTAATCCATATTTTAAGTGCATCACTATATCAATACACCCAAAGTTTTATAATCTACAATTTTAATAAATTACTAATCTATATTTTAACTACATAACTATTATATTTATTGTGGAAATAGATTATTTCAATAGTTTTATATGTTATGTTTATTCAATGCATAACTTTTCTAATTACATTATATAACTTATCTATCTATTTTTTTAAATAAGAGATTTATTTAAAAAATTATAAAGGAAACAAAAATGGCAAGAATACAAAATAATAATATGTAGTTGATTTTTCTGTATAAATATTTAATATTAAAATCAATTTAAACTAGCAAAAATTACACAAATAGATAAATAAATAGATGAAATTAGACACAAACATATTTTATTTATGTAAGAGTTATTTTATTTTACTTTAAAACTATTTTATTCACAACATACATGGACACATAAATTTTAATTATTTAACAATTGTTTTATTTTATTTGAAAGAACTTTTTTTTTTTGTTAATACTGAACTTTTAATTTTACTTTTGAATTTTTTTTCATTATTTTGTTAATTGTTTGTTTTTTTACTTTAAAAAGTGTAGTAAATCTTACATATTTTCATTGTATGTATTAATATATATTTTTTAGAATTTTGATTATTGTAATATATATAAATTTGAAATTAAATTATGTATTATATTATAAATCTTATGATAATAATAAATTAATTTTATTATATATTTAAATAAATAAATATTGTAATATTTAACTCAAAGAAAAAATTTAATAAATTAGTGTAAATTTTAGATTTTGGAAATGTGTTTTGCAAGATGATTATTGAGAAAATGACTATTGTTGATTGAATGTTGGTCCAAAAAATAGTAGGTTAAAACAAACAATATATATTTCAACCTACACATGTCTAGATTATGATTTGTAAGATGTAGTTCAAAATTCTAAGCTTCTTAGGTCATTTATAATTTATTGCATGTTTCAAATTTTTTTACCTTTTTTAATTCATTCATTATTTTTTGTCTTTCTAATGCTATGATTCCTTAAGTAAAATGTAGCTTTCAACCTACACATATTTAATTCATGATTTGTAAGATGACTTTCAAATTTATAACCTTCTTAGGTGATTCATATTTTTTTAATTTTTTAAATGTTGAGACCCATCCAATAACAAACAAAGAGAATATAATGTAATTGAATGTTGGTGAAGAGAATTGTAGCTTGGAAATGTAGTGTCCCTCCGTTCTCACCTTGGATGTACAGGTGAACTGATCAAGGCGCATGAATATGAAGCTATAATAACAAGAATAATTAAGGTAAGGTAAACAATTGATGTTGTACAATATAGATAGATGTTTCATCCATGTGTGGTTTCATAAGATAGTTAATGTGTTTTAAGATAGTTAATGTGTTTTATTGATAATCTCTATTGCGACACTGATAATGCAGGCTTTGACATTGTTTTGCATTCTAATGATTAAGATGTCAATCTTACTACAATTGTTATATGTTAGAATGGATCTCATGGATTGATTTTGTTAGATTTATTTGTTATGATGGTACTTCTGAGACTTATTCAATTTCATGCACCTATATGTTTAGTTTATGGTTCTGTTCAGATAATGAGGTAGATATGATTTGGTTATGATTATGTGTTATCTAATCTAGATTGATATGATGTGGAAAGGACGAGGTCACATCACTCGCTTGCGATTGCCCTTCGATGTTGTGATTCCTTTTTCACCTAGTGTCAGCTTATATGCATCTATACATGCTTGACTGTGTCATTTGTTGCAGGATGCAGGTATCAGGCGTCGACTCCACCTGAATTAACAGGTCTGAGCATGCTTTGAACCCAATGGATAAGTTGTTCCAGAGATAACTTAAGGTCCCACATCCCAAGTCATCATCCTCAATCAGGATGCATGACATGTCTAGTTCAACCTGTCAGTTCTGTCAGTATGTCAGGTCTTGCAATTGATTTATATTTGATGGAGCTTGTTGGTTAAGTGTGTTTTGGCCTGGCTTGTGAACATGTTTGATTTGGCTTTTAACGGCTGTCCTACTCAGTGGGTTATGTTGTATGCCTAGATTTCATTATATAGTCATACTAATATTTGATCCACTATAATATTTAATAGGGTTATATAATATTCTCATTATTATTATTAATATTTAATAAGATTAAATTGGTAATTGATAATTACCTAGTTCAAAATAATTATTTAAAGTTGTTTGAATATGAATTATTTTATTACTATTATTAAATTGATTTAATTGAGGGTATTTATAAATTTAAATAAGTAGTCATGACTGTAAAGGTTAAGATTATTGTCATCATGTATTATTTCTTTTCTAATTACTTTATCTATTATTTAGATATTGGCCTTATTCCCATATTCCAAGGAATCCAACCTCGTCAATCCACTCATTCATGAACACGGGAATATTCGTGAAAGATGAAATGCTGTGATTTTTAACATACCTCATGCTTAATTGGTTTTTATATTAATAAAATTAAAATATGAAAATAAAGTGCATAGTATTATGATTCAAGGTTATAAAAACAAGGCATAAATAATTATAATATATATAATAAAATATATCTATAGTAAAATATTAAAGTAAATAAAATAAAACATTATAATATTTAGTTCTAAATTACATCATGAGGTGTAAGGGATAAATTTAATAAATATTTGTTATTAGATGGCATAGGATCGGGTGCTCACCTCCTATAATGATGGAGGAAGGTTCTGGATGATGGGGGAAGAACATTTCATTATGGGGGAGGCATGGTAGTTGGGGCAGTTGTTGGCATATTGGAGAGGTTGATATCAAAAATTCAGAGGAGGAAAGGTGGAAGGGGGGAAGAAAGATTTTTGCAGTGAAGTGGGGGCAAAGATTGCATAGACCAGTCTAATAACTACAGCACTACAGCGTCAAATCCTCGACGCAATTAAATGAAATATCCAGGTTCCATTAGTTTTATTTCTATTTCTTTGTAATTTGCTTATGAATGCGACCTTTATTCTTCCTTTTGTCAGTGATCTGGTTCTGCACGCATGTCTATCAGGGAAATAAATACATTGAAAAAATTCCTCTATCCTTTATTTGCTCAACATATGAAATCTTGGATTGATTTGGAAGAAACACGAAATCCTTGTTAGATTAAGAGACATCCATTCCCTATTCCAAATCCTCCATTTAGGCATGCACAAGGAGCGCATAGACAAAGGTTGTGAAATTTAACTTCACACTAGCCATTTGCATTTGCAATTGTCTCCAATTAATGAAACTCATTATGTTATGCTGCACTGAGAAAATATATATGCATGCAATGCTATAGATCTCTCCAAGCAAAGTGTCTATGAATCATTTCTCTGATATTCCGTGGTTGGGAAACCCTTTTAGTCACAAATTTTTGATTTTGGGATAACACCCTTGTATGACTTTGATGAAATCGTAATCTCTGTTTTATTACAATCCTGGGAGTATCACAATGTAAAAGCCGTAAATTAAAAGAATAATAAAAATAAAAATAAAAAGAAAGAAGGCATCTAAGCTCATGACCATTCTATTTGATAGGTGTAATTCCTTGTGTCTTCATCGTGTTACCAGGCCACCTCTTTTTGTTGTCTTATTTCCACAGATAATGTGAGTTGAGGCGTAATTGATGAGATTGCCCTCTGCAAATTGAAAGGTTTTCCAATCTGTAAATTATTTATAGATTTTGAGTGGTGAGTCGATGTGAACAGTCCTACCAAATACCACATTTGTTTTCCTATAATCTCTAAATGGTTCTCCTCATATCATTTTTAACAAGGCGGGAATCGTTGCTTATCTCCACGAGCATTATTATCAATAGTAGTTTTGGTGCTTTCTTTGTCTGCTACTTCCTTCGCACTAGAAATGCAATCGACGCCCTCATCACTCGCTTCTTCCTAGCTTCACACCGTGGTGATGATGATCAAACTCATGGAGAAACTATTTCTCTGTGTTTGACCTGACTCTTAAAATGTGCGTGACCCTCATGATTCCACAAAACGTAAAGGATTATAGCTTTAAAATTTGGATTAGGTAAATAATACACAGTCTCACCGCTGCTAGTACTGCAGAAAATTGTATAGAGTTCTAAATGTTTCACAGCTTCTATTTTGGTGCATGTGGGGTGAATGTTGGCATAGGGCACAGAATATGATTTACCCTGCCCATTTTAAAAGCTTTCAAAATACTTTTCTTTCCTTAGCGTAGCCTTTTTGGGTGCCTAGGTATTTGTAAGTCTACCTATAAAAGGCGCTTAGGGTCGACCATGCTCACAAGATGACCCACTATAGGTGTAGTGCCTTAAGAACTGTAAATGTGTATGAAGTTTCTACTCACCTATGTGGCTGAGTGCGCCAAATGCTAGGCAGGTCGTTGAATCCATTTTGTACCTATCCTGCAACCGTAGTAACACTTTAATGGTGGTCTTCAGTGGTGAGTCGATCACTCTAAATACCTGGCAATATTGTCATTCCATGGCTGGCGTGGAGAATGTGGCAAAAATTTCATAGTATGGCTTTACGCTGCTGATTGCTTCTGCTTAAAGTTTCTAAAACCTTTTCAACGAATCCATTTGTGTAAATCCTGCAACCATTGTATTTCGTGAGAATACATCCCTTGCTGCATTCTGTCAAACAGTATATATGCCCTGCCAATGCTTCTACATTTTATTCTGAGCATTTCCAGCCATAATATCTGGAAAAGTTTCCTTTTTCTTATGTATTGAAGGATGCCTTTTGCTATTCTAAAACGACCTCTGGTGATGGCAGAAGGTGTGGAATTTGGTTTTCAATCTGCCAGATGCACTTGTCTAAAACAAATCTGTTTTGTGTATATTTTACAGCCATAGTTTCCGTCAGTAAGGTTCTATGCTATTAAGAAAGTGGTTGTTTCTTAAATAGACAATGGTTGACTATGAGAAGGACGATTTAGGAGTGCAACCATATGAGGTACTATTTATTCAACAATGTTCCTCTTGTGCATCTAAAGAACAAATATTCCATGGTTCTAATTTCTACCAATCCCCCATTCCAATTCAACAATTTCACTGAACTTTGAACTACCTAATCCCATAAAAATTGCTAAGTATAATCTCTAACACATGATATAGGCAACACGATCTTTGGGACTAGCTTATAGATAATACATCTTGGTCTATAATTTTTAAGTCCATTCTCTATAAATTTTCCATAGCATTTCTAAGTTTATGACCAACTAGCATGCAAATAGGAAACTAAAAATCTTTCGAGGTTTATGTGAGACTGTCTTATATTTAGAATTCTGCTCATTTTCCTTGATTGGGTGAGCGCATCATAGATGTCCTTATTGAAGGTTTGGAGACTTGAAGATACCTTATAAGAATTTCCAAAGGATCAGGATTATTTTTCCTATCCAAAGCTTCTAAATACTTTTGTTTGTTTTTAATAAAAAAATAAAATAAATAAATGTTCTTTTATTGATCAAATCTTACCTTGGGAATAAGAATAACCTACACACAAGTACATGAACATGTATATAAACCTATCATCAATTATAAATTAAATATGAATCAAAAACATAGTTAAGATACATGATTTATTAGATGAGTTTGTTGGAGTATATATATATGATAGAAATATTAACTTATGAAACAAAAGAAATGTAGTTGTTATAGTTTAATACAAATGTTTATTAAACTAATCGATATGATTGCATATTTACTGTAATATGGCATTGATTCTATTATAATGGTTTTGTTAGTAGAAATATGATATATGGGTTTGGATTATAAATGTTGTAATTAGTATTTGATCTATAAGCATTTGTAATTAATATTATCTATGCATTTGTTTAGCTTGACGGTTATATGTAATTGATGATTGATTAATATAATAGATGGAATTAATATTAATTAAACTAGACTTAGGTTTTATGAAATTCTTGGTGGAGATATAACTTGAATCCAGTTGCTAATTTGATTAAATGGAATTGGATATGACAAAATAATTAGTGTAGATGAAATTTAATCTAGTTTGATTTGGTTTTGTAAAGATCTTTTATAATGATTTTGTTAAGTTGAAATTGGATTTAAAGTTTGGAATTAGGTTAAACAACAATGTACTTGAAAATTTAGCCTTATAAGTAAAACTTATAGGTAACAGGATAACTAAGAGATTGAATTGCTCTTGTAAGAAAAAAATTTATGTTGTCAATGAGTTGATTAGTTGAAATTGTTTATTGCAAGCAAAATTTTCATGTGAGTTGGTCTATGTGTAAATTGTCAAGTTTAGATTCCAGAGGCATAAGGTAATATGATTTGGTTGTATGTATTATGTTCATAGTTGTCTTGAAATGAAGATGTTGTAAGAACATGATTTCTCTTGTCTACGTATGTGGGTCTTGGTAAACAATAATGTGAGATGATGTACATACTGTGTTGTGAATATATTGTGATGGGTTTAAATCTCCTTCACGTATGTGTTGATATCGAGCTTGTGTTTAGTATGGTAATGGGGAGATCTTGTAATCGAATGAGAAACTATTTTGGTTCATGGTTGAGATTTCAGCGCAAGATGATCCATACCTTGCTCTAGATATGTGTTGTTATGGGTATTGCGATTGATCAATTGAAAGTTTTGGGACAATGATGTAAAGGTTGGTCGTTGTGATTATGTTTTCTATGCAAGAAGGTAAATGCCTTGCATTGCTTATGTATACTTATCATTATGTTAGTAATTGTCTTGCTGGATGGTTAGGGTTTCTGGATGCGGGTAGGGGAGTGGCTTTCAATGTGGGGCCGGCGCCCAAAGTGGCTAGTCAGGGTAACCCATTGAAAGTTAGTAATCAAGTGATAACCTAATTAATGCATTAGAGGGTTGGGTAGTAATTCACATTAAACAAGATAATTGGATTCCTCACCCATGCCTGTAGTGCTTGTTTAGACTAAGGATGGGATTGAGAAGGCCTGGTTGGCAAGTTCGACCTCCTTGTCTCCATGAAAGGATGTGTCAAATCCGCATGTGTCACCTTATGGGGCCGATGCCTAGAGAGAGGCTGCCAGGGTAACCATAGATGGGGGCCAGTTTCTAGTGAGAGATAGCCTGGGTAACCCATGCTAGGACCATGCGATGACACTCTCCCTACTACAGCCTAGCATTCCCTAGTTGTACTCTCCCCATTCGTCGTGTGTCACCTCTGGAAGTGATATTGAGTTGCTTGTGATGTCATGTGTTGTAATGGAGTCATGTTGAGTCCTTGTTCCTGTTAGGCAATTGTCTACCTGGCTGTTTGATGTTTTGGGACCTTATGTTATCTCCTAGCACGAGGGGCGGACCTTAGGGTACCACATGGTCAGGTGGATGTGCTTTATCTCCATTGGTTTTTCCTTGCCATTATTCATGTGCAAGAAGGTTGTATCTCCTGTAGCAGACTCAGATCTTGTCCCAATTTTTAAAGAGAGTTATTTATGCTTATGTACTATCCTGTATATCAGATCATTCATGATGTATGTAATCCAATGTAAACAAAAGTTGATGATGTAAACAATGTAATATCGTATCCTCATGTGTATGGGAAAATTGCAGTTGTACTTGTTCTGGAAGATTGTTTATCTGATGTCATGGAAATGTATATGGTTATTCATTTAATGCAATAGATACAGAATGAATTATTGTTGTCAGTTAATACATGACGTATGAGAGAATATGATAGTAGTTTGTCAGTAATGCAGCCAAGGAACCCTGAGAGAACGTTACTTAGTATAGATATGTTAAATGTTACTTTACTATCTCTTGCAATTAAAAAAAATTGTCCTGTTTGTATGGTGTAATTGTGTTATTTTCTAGAGCTCCTTAGTGGGGCATTACAGGAAACACAATGTGTATTTCAACTTGCAGGCATTTAATTCATGATTTGTAGGATGTCTTTCAAATTTATGACCATTTTAGTCAATTCATAATTGTTTTTGAAATGTTGGGATCCAAAAATTACTATTATGTAATTGAATCATAGAAAATTATAGGTTGAAGAACATAATTTGGAAGACATAGATCACAAATTTGAAAGATATTTATGAATCATTCAAATTTAAAAACTACAGGTTGAAAAACACAATTACACAATATTCATTTTCTCAATGTATGAATCATTCAAATTGGGAAAATGAATATTTTTGTAATATAAAAATGAAAACATATGAAAGACATTTGAAATTTTATTGTATTTGAAATTTTGGGATTCATACATTGGGAAAATTGAATATTTTGTAATTTGAAAACTAGAGGTTGAGAAACACAACTTGAAATACATTTTTTTAACTTGTAGATAGATTACTAATAAAATAGACAAGTACAATTAGTGGCTAAGAGGGCCCATCAAAATATACAGTCTATAATATGTTTCTTCGTTTCTTCATAATACAACTATTACAAGTTAATACTATTGGTGTATATTAAGCTTGCTTAGGAGTGCATATTTAGGAGTCTATGTTTAGCCTTGAGCTATACTTGGCATGCCTAGATTAGCTTTGTCTAAGTTAAGTGGTTGCTTTTTCTATTCTTGGAGCACCACTATTCTTAGTGAGCTTTTCCTATTATTGGCTCAACAATTCTTAGTCGATTATGCCCTATATGTATTATATTTTGTAAGCTAATTCATTATCCCATATTTTTCATTCCAATTGTCCATTGTTTGCAATACTTATTTTCTTGTTGGTTGAACATGCTCCTGTTCATCTCAGGTGGCTTGAATCGGTACTCAAATTCATTCAATGTTCCTGGTTTCTACATGGTATCAAAGTAGGATCATGTGGAAGTTTGTTTGAATTTTGTGAGATCTTCATAGTGTTGTTTAAGGACAAAATTCAAGGAGGTTGAGGGATCCCTCTTCTATTTCTCCTCGCAGTGATTGAAGGTGTCCAGAGGTGTTTTTGCAAATTGGAAAGGTGCTTTTTTAAGTGTTTTGTTCTTAAATTTGGAGGAACTTTTTTAAGATTAGAAGTATATTTTCTCTCAAAATTAAAACACTTTTTTCTAAAGCTTGGAGGATCTTTTCTTTCTCATGGAGGTGTTGTTTTTTGGATTAAGTTAATTTTAGCCTCCACCCTCTAATTTTGGAGGTACTTTTTAGAAATTATTAGTACCAAAATATAGAAAATTCTTGTAAAAGGCAACTTTAGAGTGCCAAAATTGAAGTGAGTTTGTAAAAAGGCTAAGTATTAGGGTACGATTTTAATCAACCTACTTAGACCTAATGCACTACATGATAAAGGGTCAAATTCAAGGGGGGAATCCAATTTTGAATCAAGGGTGGTATCCTTTGTGTTGTGTCTTGTACACTTCCACACTTTCTTCCATATTTATAGTTTGGGGAATTACACAATATTTTGTAATTAATGAACTGAGATAAAGTTCTAAATTTGGGGGGTACATAATGGATTATGGTACCTATTTCCATCATTTTATAGTTAGGCTAACCTTAAAGAACTATTTGTCTTGGAAACAAGGGATAAAGAATCACTATCTTGAAAAAGATCTATTGCCCTATCTCCTTGGACTCGTTTCTGAGCCAAGTGACTATAAACAAAAGAATAAATGGTTTAACAAAAAATACATGGTCTATGGACTAATAGGTCTTACTATTTATGAGGATATTTTACATAACATAGAGTATAGTGAGTGCCCTTTCATTGCTTGGACCATCATCTGATAGTTGTATGGAGATCTTGATTCTTCATCTGAAAGTGATGTTTCTATGGATAACTAGGCTCTTGTGGATGATACTAAGACTTCTATTTCCCCTTCTTGTATGGACACATCCTCATGGGATGACCAGTCTATTTGGTTGACATATATTGATACCCCATCTACATTGGAGGACATTCTATATCATACAGTACCTATTGCTACTTCAGAGTCCAATGTTATTTCTTTGAGAGCTTTCAGTGATTCTCTACAACAGGGCCATTTATGTATTTAGGATTCACTTCATTAGGACACACTTTTGCTAGACATCTCTTGGTTGTTTATAGAGTCTCACATTTTAGATCTTGATGACACTTTGGAGGATATTATCTTTCTGTTTGATGACAATATACATACACCTACTATTACTACAAAGTTTAGTGAGGCTTTACCGAGGGCTTCCAATGATTCTTTTTTGGACATCTCATGGGATTTGCATTGTAGCCACATGGCATGCATTGGCATTCCATGTCCATTGATCAATTCTTTGGATCTTGCTCTTCATCAATTTTCACATGATTTTGAGAGGTCACTTATTTCAGTTAGGCATGGGAC
The DNA here is from genome assembly GCA_027924645.1 of Cunninghamia lanceolata. Lineage (NCBI taxonomy): Eukaryota > Viridiplantae > Streptophyta > Pinopsida > Cupressales > Cupressaceae > Cunninghamia > Cunninghamia lanceolata. Next base: position 249,378 of record BSBN01001492.1, read on the forward strand.
TCCTGATTTGCTCATGACTCATTTCAACATCAACATGATAACATTTGAGTAGTGTTCCGAGATAGGGTACTTCATGAGACTTACCACCTCACCTTGCTTCTCTGAGCATTCACCATTGGAGTTGTTTCTTCCTAAGGGAAGAAACATCATTTGCTTACATGGGCCTCCTCTTTTTGCACAGGACCTACTTCATTATGGGGAGACTTGATGACTCCTCAACTAACCTCCTAACAACCTTGACATGTGTCAAGAATGTAAAATGACTCACCTAAGTAGGCTTATTCCTATGTGTATAATATATATGAAATATATATACACTAAAAAATTTCTTGTAGGTTGAGTGTGCTTCTGTTCGTCTCAGGTGGTTCAAATTGGTACTCACATTCACTCAATGTTCCTGGTTTCTTCAAATACCATATAATCAAAACTAGTATACAAAAACTATATCATATTATATAAGCATAATTCTAGTCTTCTATATCCATCTGATCATCGTTGTCCTGTTGCTCTCTAAAAGTCTCTGGAATGTTCTTTTCCTTTTCAGTATGATGGTCAACTTGGTATGTGTCCATGAGTTCAGTTACCCTCATTGATGCCCTCTGTTGTTGTTCATCCTGAATCCTTCCCTCTTTGCTTAGGTAACATCTGTTATCACTGCTCTTGAAAGAATCCTATTCCTTAAGAGCCCCTATTGGAGGAGATTTCCTTAAAATATTTTTGACTATATTAAATTTTTGACAAGTGAATTCCACTCCTCCAATATCTTCTTCTGATCTATCCTCAACCAGAGGATGATTGCTATACCTATTGTGGTTTTTCATATACTCTTTGTGAAAGCTTGGATCAACCTTCTTGTGCTTGTGGGGCCAAAGTTTTGTTGTCTAAACATTAGATCTAAATACCATTACAAGCCCTTCATCCATTATCTTCATGAACCTGTCTATAGGAATCTTCAATGTTGCAATTTGGTCCAGAGACAACTCAAATGAAAGTGGAGGAATGTTGAACGCTCTATGAAAAGGGCCTCAGCTGCCTTGAGCCATCAAACTAACTTCCTCAATCCATGGAGCATTTTATCCTTAAGAAAAAGATGATTTATTGGCTACAGCTAGATAACCTCTTGCTACAATTTGAAAAAATTCAGAAATTTCATTTTTATTTAAATTTCTTGATTGATTTGGAAGCTTTTACCTATTCTCCTAGGGTTCCTCAATGAGAATTGCAAATCTCTTTTGCCTTTTGATAGTTATTGTCATATTTCAAATGTATTCTAAATAATAATAATCTTTCCTGCTTAAACCCTTTAAACTTTAAAGCAACATCCTCAGTACCCCTTCACCATTTTCACCATTTTCACATGATCAATATATCTAAAAGAGCCCTTTAAACTTTAAAGCAACATCCTCAGTGCCCCTTCACCATTTTCACCGTTTTCACATGATCAATATATCTAAAAGAGAAGGCCATTCAGCCAAGTCACCACATTTAATAACTTCTTCCAAAAGTGGATTAGAATTTCTACATTGGATAGATTGAGTTCATACCACCAAGCTCTTTGCAAACAAGACCAAATTAGCTTTGGTACCAATTGTTAAGAAAAATTGGGAGAAGCCATATTTTGTTCATTTATTAATCACAACAATTACATGAAAAGTTCCCCTCAACAAGACTAACATATTTCCCCAAATTTATACAACACTCTTCAAAGAAGATGAAGGGATAAAACAATGGAGATGAATTGAAAGTCTTCCAATCAAAAGTAACACATCTAACCTATATGTTACTTGTTATCTATTAAATTATTTTTTAATTTATATTTATCATAAGAATGGTTAAAATAATCATCTTACGAACACATTTCCAAATATTAATCATAAGTTAAATATTTTGTTTCTATTGAAAAAATCCAAAATTTACACTAATTTATTAAATATTTTCTTTAAGTTAAATATTAAAATATTTATTTATTTAAATATATAATAAAATGAATTTATTATTATCATAATAATTATATTATAATACATAATTTAACATTAAATTTATATATATTAAAGTCATCAAAATTTTAAAATATATATTAATACGTACAAATAAAAGTATATAAGATTTACTATACTTTTCAATAAAAACAAAATAAAACAATTAACAAAATAATAAAGAGCTTTTCAAAGGTAAACTTAAAAGTTACATATTACCCAAAAAATAGCTCTTTGAAATAAAATAAAATAATTGACCAATAAATAAAACAATTATTAAATAATTAAAATCTTTGTGTTCATGTATGTATGTAGCAATAGTTTTAAAGAAAAATAAAATAACTCTTACCTAAATAAATGTGTCTTTTTTAATCTATTCATCTATTTATGTATTTTTACTAGTTTAAATAGATTTTAATATTAAATATTTATTGAGAAAATCAACTACATATTAATATTTTATATTTTTGTCATTTTAATTTCCTTCATAATTTTTTAAATAAATCACTTATTTAAAAAAAATCTATATACTTTATCTATTTTCTCACAAAGAAAAATAAATTTTGTAAACATTTGTTTTAGTATATTTAGTATTAGAGTTTTTTAAAGTAAATTTTGAATGTTATATAAATGCTTTTGCATTTGAAATCTTTTTATTGAAAAAAATCATTTCATTACAACCCTAGGAAAATAGGAAAAAAAAGCGATGACAAGAAGAACAGAATTTAAACAAGGGCTGTCGTGCAGCTGCAGTCCCTCCCTCACTGCAAGAATTTTTTTGTGCAAGTAGCTCCTTAGTTCAATTCTGGTTCGAATCGGAGGAGGGAGGTTGAGTAGTAACAGGTTGCCCTAGCCAGCATTCATAGGTAGGAATGGGGTAGTCCCTATCCTACCAGCCGGGGTTTCTAAATATAGCAGAATTTAAATGTACTTTAAAATTAGTTAGCACCGCAGGTGGAAAAGGGCACATAAAGACCAGAAAGATTCAGCATTTGTAGATAATCTTAATTCAAGGTGCAAGTATCATTGTCCCTTGTAAATTTCCATGTCGGCTGCATAAAATCTGTTAATGTTGTTTGATGCGCCAAAGGGAGGCTTCTGAAAGCTAATACTCAAATTGGGAAATAAATATGTTTAAAGCTGAATTAATTCTAATTACAATGATAAGCCCACCTCAATCTAGGCTCACAATTGGCCCTTCATTACATCACATTATATTCTAGAATGTTTAGAATTAAAGAGAAAGATAATAATCCAATATATACTATGTATAACTTTTTGATTTCTTATAAAACCAGCATTATCACTGCACATAAAGATAAATCGATAACAGTGTTTATTGCACCTTTTAAGCTTTTTGAATGCTTCTTGTATTTAAGTCTCTTCCTGATGTGAAGTGCTAAAATATTACTAGTCAGCTGGTGAATCAAATTAAAACAGTTCAGTTTAAGTCTAGTTGTATCCAACTTCTTTGTTTCAATCAACCACCATACATCTGCAGGCTCCTCAGCTCTCTGCTCAGGACTATCCCGTTTTCACCCCTGTAGGTGCTTTATTTTACTTGGACCTTAGTGCTTCGTAATCCTCTAAAATGGTGTATGGCTGCAACTTCTAAAAGTTGTCAGGAAACTGCTTGATAAGGTGTCTATTTTATATAATAAGAGCATAAAGCCTGCATTAGCTGCATTTAGTTTTGAACCTTACATATGTGCATTGTATTAGTATCCTACACTCTGTAGTTATATATAGAGTTGTATTAGTATGTATGTGTTCAACCAAATTGCAGACAGGTATAAAAGAAAATAATCTGGAAGCAATTTTGTTGATAATGTCTGGACATTGAGTGGTAGATTGAAATTGGCTTTCTATCTTTTATTTTACCCTGGAATTAATTAGCATTCTTAGGGAAACCGGGATTGAATTTTCCTAGACGTGGGTAGGACTGCTATTGACCTGGGGAAAATTACATTGTTAGTTTATAGTGTAAGCTAAAGCCATCTGGGTTCGGATGTTGGATATTCTTCTCATAATCATGAGGGTAAGTTTCTCACTGAAGATTCCATTTTGGTGTTTGAGTGTGCATTTGCAATTACAAATAAAAGTACACAAATTCCATGAAACACCGAGATGTTTCATGGTTAGGCTAAAATTGATAATCACACGTCAACTTTTCAGTTCATGATTCTTTTATGGTTTCCATATTTTGCCCTAAACTACTTTTTTATATCTTACAGACAAACGATGAGGAAACAGTGCCTGTCTACCAGCAAATTCAATTGAGCCCAAGGCAAAAGTCCTTGAACTGGGATGATGCAGATAATCCTCAGACCCTACAGATATCACACACCCTCTGTATACATATGAATAATACAAGAAAAAATGAATCAATCTATACGTTGTTCCTTTATTTTCCTGTAGTTTATACACTTAGAACTCATGGCAAATACATTTAACTCACAGAACGTTATTATCAGCAATACAGGCAGTCACCATTAATCAGAAAATAAATCAGTGAGAATAAAATGCTGAAACAAACTCGCTGCAAAAACTCTGATATTCAACACCGTAAATCTTTACATAATTGGTATTTACCGGGCCCAACCAAGATCCCCATCAGACTCCCAATTAAAAGAAAACTCCCCCTCTCCAAATCTAATCCTCTAACTGCAGAAATACCTCCAACTCTCCTAAATCAAACAGGACTCTAACAGCTATCTAAAACTAACTGACCTACGTCAGGATTGATTCCTATTTTTTCTCTAACAAACTTACCACCTGTCCATGTGTTATCAGTTAGGAATTTCTTGCCTTAAATTCACTGTAAGTTAAGGCATGGAAACTGCCTCATCGTGGATGCTCTGCATCATGGGATGAAGGACAAGAAGATGAGGTTGAAAGCATATGTACAGACAAAGGAAGCCCTTTGGTTGCCGCAAGAAGACCCTTTGGGTTTTTTAGTAGGAGACTTGTTTTTTCAACAACAGAGCAATCTCTAAGCACAAGTTCCTCAACTCACCATGTTGCTGGTTTGCTGACTTCCTTAGGAAATAGTAATCTCCAACTGTCCAGACTTAATGAAATTGATGGCATTGACAGGAAAAGAACACCAAATGAGGCAGAGAGTAGCGTTTCCTGGAATGGATGCAAGCCTGCAGCTCTTGGTAGAGAAAATACAGCTGTGGTCCCTTTAACAGAGTCCCAAGATGTGGTAGAGTTGCCTCGAAAGGACAAAGCTAGCAATAATCTATTCAAATCTTGGCTAGAAATCAAAAAACAATGCCAATGGGAAGAAATTGCAATGGACCAATGAAAAAATAGTGAGCCAATTTGAATAGTTGAACTGTAGAAAACAGATAAAAGAAAGACTTCCTTGTCCTCATCTACATAAGGTTAGTGGCTCAAAAGAAAATTTATCACCCGGAATCTGAACGGAGATTCCGGTTTTACTGGAATCTGAACAACACCAAGATTGTCCGGTTTATATGAAGAGGAGGTAAATTTAAATGACATATAGAGGTGGCTTGAACTTGAACTTGCAGATATGCCAAAAATTACACTAAGTTTTCAAAACCAACAATTGAACCAATATTAGCCACCCACAATTAAACTTATATTCTGCAAAACTATCCTAAATTATTCATAATCCATCCAGCACTAGCTACACTAGAACCAACCATGCAAATTGGTAAAATATCCAATATTTTTCGAAACCCACAACTGAACCAGCATTAGCTACCTACAATCAGCCTTCCAGATTAGCTAACTAGATATAAACTTGCAATACGTAAGAATGCCATAAAATTTTCAAAACCTATATTGACCAAAAGATAAATCAGTGGCTATGCTATGCAAATTTCATATACCTAATATAAAAAATAGACCTGATGATATCAGCAATACATACAACAGCTGGGTAGCAGATTGAAAACATAAAATCATATTTTTAGGTCACTGACATCAATTACAGATGTTAACAACAGTAGGCTCATAGATGTCAAAATAGAGCCTCAAACAAGTTTTCTTTAATTAGGTAGATACAAACTGCAAATGGATCGTTTGCAAGAATACTACTCAAACTATGCTTTGATGGATTCCCATACGCTACTTAAAAGTTTCTAAGGCCTTTTCAGCAAAGCCATGTTGAACATACCCTACAATCATGGCATACTGTACAAGCAAAACAATTATCAAGCTCATCATGTACAAGTATTGTGTAGCAAATACATAGGTATAGAGCAACAAATACATTGAAATAATGGTACAACCTTTTATTTGGTGATACAAAGTGAAATGTAAATAAAACATTGGCATACTTTTCAATATTTTTAGTTCAGTGTAGTAATATCATGGTGCAGCAAATGAATATAGGGTGCAACAATGTTAGGTTAAAAGAATGTATAAAGGGGGAATTTGCCATGTAAATTGATACAGTGCATAACATGTATCAACAAAGAGGGATAGTATACAATATGAGCAAATATTGAAGCTTCCAGCTTAGCCATTGAAAATGGTGATACAATTGACAAACATATTGGCAGGCTTACAAACAATCCATTTACAATATAGGAATCAAGATCAGACATAATGTGCAAAAGAGCAGCTTAAGTCCCTGCCAAATGCTGCTGAAACTACATGCAAGAAACAGGCTGGGAGAACAGAAACAGTCAAAGGTAAAAATAAATTTCATGAGAAAAGATGTTTCCCCAATACTAGATAGTCATGCAAAGAAAGAAGGCTAAGATCAATGCCAATGTTAATTTGCAAAATTGTTTGGCAGCAAGAGCACTCTTAGAGCTAAAGCTTTGACAACTAGAGAACTAGCTGCTAATACATGTCATTGTTCACTGTTTTCAGCCTCAAATATTTCTGTAGGCTGTATGATGTTTGACTTGCTTTCTAGTGCTCCGCAAGGCTCACTTTTTCTTGGCATGAGATTGTTTTCATTTAGATTTTTTGTTTTTTTGACTTGCTGAAATCTTCCATGACCTTACAAAGAGGGGCCTTGGCTATTAGTCCGACACACCAAATCCAGCTGCTATTGTTTTGATCCATGGTAATAAAAGAGGACAATCCTGCACTTTCTTCACACTTACTCCGTGCTTGGCTCGAATTTCTAGCACACAAAAGCAACATGATGGCCTTGGTACCATATAAGATTTATTATAGATGCACATTTTACATTACTATCGTGCTGCTATATATAATGCATAACAATGCAAAAATAGACAAATAATGTAACTTGGTCATAATAGGTGCAACTCTTTATCTAATATAGCATAATTTAACAGCAATTAGCTTACCTAAGCAATGCGGAGATCAACACTCTCGCGTTCAACAAAATGTAATAGGTAGAAGAATTTATAATTGTAGGACCATAGTAAACTAGATACAAGCAAAATGGATTTGATGAAAAGGCTTTTAAAACTTCCAACGTAGTCCTGGCTAGCATATACCCTACCTGCGCCAAAATGGGGTTTCTGGAACATGCAAATGCAGCTTGTGAACATAGCCGATTTGTTGAAAAGGATTAGAAACTTTTAAGCAAATGGAAATAACATCTGCTCTCATGCCCTTTGCCAACGCATTTCTTAGCTATGCCAAAATGAGATTGTAAAACTCTTGTTTGTAACGCATTGAGTGCAGCAAATGCACATAATGGATTTATTAAAAGGTTTTAAAAACTATTTACAAATGCATCTGGCAACTATTAATTCAATTTCCATGACCTTTGTTAATATTTCCCATGCCCTAGTAGATAGCCAAGCTAAGTCTCATCCCTTGAGCTAGCATCCTCTCTGCCTGTGCCAATATGAGTGTCTTGGAACAGGGTATGGATGTCTATAAAAGCGTAATAAAATGTTGTTGCAGCCACCCACACAGAAAGATGTCTGGCTAGCATATACCCTACCTGCGCCAAAATGGGGTTTCTGGAACATGCAAATGCAGCTTGTGAACACAACCCATTTGTTGAAAAGGATTAGAAACTTTTAAGCAAATGGTAATAACATCTGCTCTTATGCCCTTCGCCAACGCATTTCTTAGCTATGCCAAAATGAGATTGTAAAACTCTTGTTTGTAACACATTGATTGCAGAAAAATGCCCATAATGGATTTATTAAAAGGTTTTAGAAACTATATGCAAATGCATCTGGCAACTATTAATTCAATTTCCATAAACTTTGTTAATATTTCCCATGCCCTAGCAGATAGCCAAGCTAAGTCTCTTGGCCCAGAACACTACCTGCATCAATGGTAGAATCAGGCAGATTCCTACAGAAGCTGAGATTGTATATACATATCCCAAAAGAAAGTGGATTGAGCTTATCGCTCCCTGTGTAGTGTTACTAGAACGACTGAGGCCCAACAGAACAGCACTGAAGGTTAGCAAAACAAAGGAATTAAGAACATAAGGACCAATTTTCTGTCCAACCATTAGACATGCAAAAATTGCGTTGAAAGCTAATTGGGTTCTCTCAAAAGCACTGCTCTTATGCTGGACGTTTTGACATTCAACAGCCAAGTTACCTGAATGATGGATATCTGAAAAAATAAATTCACAACCATCATAAGATTCATGAAAGATCAAGACTGTTTACGCTATGAAAATTCCTTAGATAATGTGCTTCTTTCTCCTTCCAAAGTCTTAAGAATGGGTGGTATTTAGTAGGGAACACAAATAATTCAACCAAATGTCAATATAAAAGAAATTAGTTAAAAAAAAATAGTCCAGTAGAAACGCAGAGAGGGAGGGGAGCATACAAAAAAAGTTGCGTTAACGAGTGATTTTCATTTCGTTTTCATTCTGTGCCATGTCCAGAAACACGTCAACAAGTCTTTAGTATGGTCTTTCTGGTCATGATTTCTGCTCTTTAACCAGTAACTTCCTATTTTTCAGTAACTAAATCTCTCTGCCCTATTTTCTTTCGGTAACTAAATCTTTCTGCACTAGTTTCTTTGGAACACGATCAGTTACGGAACCTACATTTGAAACAAAATCCTCTCACCTAACCCTTAAAAAAAGCTAGAATTGCTAAATTTCCTTAAGAACAGCTAGAAGAGCTAAATTTGAACCAAACTACCAAAGCTACAAATGAATTATGGAAACTTCCGGCTGAAAATAATCATAAACCCTACATCATATTATTGGTCACTAGAAAGAGAAAAAAAAAATCAATTTATCTTTCACCAAAACATATGCACAAGCTCAAATAAAACTGGAACCAGTCGAACTAAATATTTGCTCTAAAAGAGAATAAAAAAAATTTATCCTCGCTTTAAGGTTTCCGTTACATGTTTCTCACCTTAAATACTAGCATAATAATTTCTCCCGCAATAACTTCAATAATTAATATGCTGGAAATTTTTATTTTTTGAAATGGTAAATTTCAGATGCCTGTTCTGTCACTAAAATTTCTTCATAACAGAGGTGTTGATGAGTGGAAGAGCGTGACTGCCTGTTCCACCATTTTCCATGAGAGATGCCTGCGTATACTATACCCCTCTGTTCAAGTTTGTGCAAGTTCTTTTATGGTGTTTTACAACAATCCCAAAAACAATTTGAAAAAGATTTCCAGGACGAAGGCCCCTGTGTGAGCTTGATAGAAATGCTTGAGTTTCTTCTTGCAAGCTGAAAAACAAAACCAGAAACGTGATGTTCAAAATTATAAACAGCTGTTCCAAAAATGTTAAACATATTAGAAGGAAAATAAACCCCTGGAAAGGTGACATGGTGCAGAGATACGTGGCACATACACCAAATGCCAGAGAACTCATAATTAATACCAAGTATCATCCCATCCTTTAGACCTCTCCAAATTATCCCAATTTTGCTAATAGCAAAAATAATTACCAATGGGCTGAGAATCAGCTGTCCAATGAGAAAACCAAAATTTCTGTGCAAAATTCAACAAAAATAAAAAACTTTAAGCTAAGTCATTGCACAGATATTAACGGGAAAATAATATCAAGGATATTTTCCAAGGACAGACTAAGAAGGTTAGGCTAATTTCGATTATAACACTTGCACAAATTCCAACGCCCAAAGAAATGCAATTACAATGAAAACAACAGTTACCCTGCTGCAGGCAGGGACTAACAAGTGAATAAATTAGTAGAGATGTCTACTGCTTTGACCCCTTTAATTGGTGCCCAGGAAATACACTGCTACTCCTACCTAAAAGTTGCTGCATGTGAACAGACAATTACATGAGTTTGGTTTTGAGAAGTAATCTAATGGATGTTAATTATCAATAGGCTTTTATTTAAATTGGAATTTGATGAAAAGAAACCAATAAGAAATCAAAATCATTTCTGCAAATTGTAATCAAATGGTTTTTAATCATTTTTTGCAATAACTTTGCATGGACTGTATGCAGTCTACAAATTGATTCATAGCTAGAATCCTGACATTATGATATCTACAGCATGAGAACCTCTAAATCTGTAGATTTCCTAATCTATGAATGAAAAAGATACCATTGATTAACTACAATATTATTGACAATGTAGTATATATATTTTATTAAGACGCAGGTGCAAATGCTGGGAAAGGGAAAAAGTCTTCAGTCCTCCCGTAGCTGGTGTAGGTGCAGTCTCGAGCTATCATTTGCCTGCTTCGTGTTTTGTGAGCCTCGCACAGGTGAGGTAAATATATTCCTGCAATCATTATTCTTCTTACCATCTGTTTCAATAAAATCATATCATATCCTGAGAAGGAATGAATAAAGGATAATGGGGCACTTACCTTCTCCTGCAGCGAGATTGAGGTAGAGATTGAAATGAGAATATCAGTGGACATGCCCACGCTCACTTTCTGCAAACCACAGCTTTGCAGGGATTCCTGGCTCTCAATCCATTACCTCATCTCCTCTGCATCGTTGAGAATGGCCTCAATGAGAGAGCAATATGGGTGGGAAACCCATTTAATAGTTGATTGGGCGGCAAATTTAAATTTGAACTTGGGCGGAAAAATGTCCCGCGTATGGTATGGACATGTGTGCATGTTAACATGCAAATAAGAGATGTGAAGGAAACGGAAACGGAAAAGGGAAAGGACAAAGATAAAAGGACAAACGTTTGAAGTCAAAATGCCACCAAAGCAAATTTCACAACTCACCGGCTGTTTACGCTCAGCGTGGGGAAAGGGACCGCTGAAAGCACTGTGATTGAGAGTGAACACCCTGAGATTAGGAAGGCCGCATATGACAGAAGTCAAGTTGTCAGAAATGGAGGCGCCCGTGAGATCAACAGTGGTAATGGTGTTGAATGTATCACAGGAGATTCCTTTCCAAGCACATGGATTTTGGTGAGACTCATTCCAGTCGCTCAAAGCATGCGTATCCCTCCAATCTTCCATTTTTATTTGAAGCAAAATTATGTCGCCTTGCCAGAGGGAAGTGCGGTGGAGAAGCAAAAGTAAAAAGGTGAGAATGCAGCAAACAAAGCGAGAGCGGGGATGGGCATTATTGCTTTCCATATGTTGTAGCAAAAGAAAAAGCTCTCCTTGCAGAAATGTGGGAAAAGATCTTTAAGATTTAAGGCACCCAATACATTGTTTTTTTCTTCACCTCCATGAAGATGAGAAAGAGGTAGAAATTTTTGGCTACCACTGATTAGTGCGCAAAGAAAGACTAAAGATGTGAGTAGAAATGAGAGCATGAATGACCCACAAGAAGTCAACATCAAGTCTCTGCGTTGTTAACGTCCAAGTCACTTCTGTCCACTAAAATTTGTAGATTCATCTTGAAAATATGTTAAACGAGTCTACATTAGTATGAGTTCATCTTTTAACGTATGTCAAACATGTACGTTGTGATTGAAAGATTCCATCGTCACCTAGCATGGAAAAATTGTTACGTATTCTCTTGAAAATATGCCAGATGAGTCTACATTGCTGAGTTCATCTTTAATGTATGTCAAATTTGTATGTTGTGATTGAAAGATTCCATCTTCACCTAAGCATGGAAAAATTGCTACGTTTTATTTTGAAAATATGTCAAACAAGTGTATATTGCTATGAGTTCATCTTTAACATATGTCAAACTTGTATGTTGGCATTGAAAGATTCCATTGTCATCTAAGCATGGATACGTTTCATCTTGAAAATATGCCAAACAAGTCTATATTGCTATGCGTTCATCTTTAACATATGCCAAACTTGTACGTTGCGATTGTAAAATTCCATCATCACCTAAGTAGGAAAAATTGCTAGGTTTCATCTGGAAAATTTGCCAAATGACTCTACATTGATATGAGTTCATTTTTAACATATGTCAAACTTGTACATTGCAATAACAAAGAATGGAAAAGAATAGGATGTTTAAATGTGAACAACGTTCATTGTGACACAAGGTGGGGGTTTTGGGATAGTTAATGTGCCAAATGGTTAAAAATAGTCATTGATGTGTTTATTAAACAAAGGCATTACGAGTGTTAAATAATTGTGAAGTAGGAACTTTTCATCTCTACAATAATTTTATGTTCCATGGTTTCTCTTTTCTTATTATCAATTACAACCTAGGGTAAGATATTATAAGTTGTGTTCCAAATAAATAGTTTTGTTTTGCTTCCAATTAATTATATGGAATAATTTCATTTATGTAATTTCTATATGATAGCTTAACTCTAGAAATAATTTACTAACATGAATGAATTTTTAGGGCCTTTCTTCTATTAATGTTAATCACTTATTAAGGAGTTTTATTTTATTGATATAACACTATATTGTTCATGGTTACTTAATTTTTGATAGCTTGCTTTGGTACCTAACAACAAATCACCATTCTAAAATAGAAAATTATAATCTTTTAATAAATTCTACGAGTGAACAACAATGTGGTCGGTATTACAATGCTTCATTAATATCTCTCTCAAGGTAACTACATGTTTTTTTGCTTAATGCTATCTTTTCTTTCTATACTTACCTAAACAATATCAACAAGGGTGAAGGTTTGGTATTTCAAAGGTATGATGTGTGAGTAAAAAGTTTGAGTGTAGTGTATACGGTGAAATTCTAAAGTTGTATGTCACTTTAGGATAGGTTTAAAAAGTGATTTTAGTTGAAAACATTCTTGCTAAAAATGTTCCATTATGCTAATGTGGTGCTACAACAGATTAAAAAGCTCTAGCTAATAAGAATATGAATGGAATGTTATCAACTAGAAACCATTGATTGTCAAGGCACACTCTAAGTACATGTTTAGAGATAATCAATTATTCAATCCATTCACTTTCATTTTAGCTAAAGTAGATTCAACTAGAATGTTTCTAGTTATAAGTGTTCACTGCCAACATACGTGACAACTCTTCAACACTAAATTAAAAAATTGTTTGAAAAACATAATGTTCTAGCCACTTCCACTACCTTATATTTTAATTAGTCAATATTTTCTATTTTATTTTCACCATGAGTAGGTCATTAACATCAAAACATAAGGTTGATTTATTTCTAAAATAAAATAATAAAATTTATTAAATCTTTTAAAAAATAAGACACCCTAGAGGAGAAAATACCTGTTGAAATGCCATTTTTTTCCATCACTAATAAATAGTCAAGAAACAATTGAAGTCTCTTGAAAAGTGTTATGTTTTTAGCAAACTTGGCTTTAAAATTTTATTACAAAATATATTTATCAAAACTAATTTCTTAATGTATACACTAAATTTTCAAGTTCAAATTATGGAAAATTTTGAAAAAAGAAAAGATTTAGTATACTTGGAACAAAGTGGAGTCCCACGTACCTCATTTTCTAAGCTTTTAAAGTAATTAAATAATGATGTTTCTGATTAAAGGGTAAAACAAGTTTTGAAAAAGACATGAAACCTTTTTAGAACTAAAAAAGTGTTATCTAAACAACAATTGACCTATAGGAAAATAGTAGTAAGCTTGCCCAAATAGACAAAAGAAAAAAAAAACCCAAAATAGAGAATAAGAAAAACAACTAAAATAACTAGAAAGAAACCATCAAAGCCTAGGGAGAGTTTCAAATACTTCTAGTTCCTCTTGGTAGAAGCTATCATGAAGGACCACAAAATCCTAGATCTCTTTTCTTTCTTCAATCTGATTCCTTTTCTTGTTACTCCTAGTTCTAGAACTCGACCTAATAGTATTACTCAACTTGTCCACTTGAGATTTGGGGAGCCCCATGTTCTTAGAAGATTTTTTCAATTTCTCACTAAGCAACTTTATACCCATAGCATTTTTCTTGATAGTACATTTACTCACCTCAATCACTTTATTCAAATTATCCTTAATGTGATGGAGCTCCTCTGAAATAGAAAATCTTTCAACTTTTAGAATTCTCAGTGATTAATCTATTTATTTTAGGCACAAATTTCTAATTTTAAAAAATAATCTCTTCCTCCTCAATTGGCACATGAACCTTCCCTTTCAATTTTTTTCCTAGAAAGGACAATTTAACATTCAATCTATTGATTTCTAGGAAGAACCAATTCATTAAGTTATGTTAATCATTTGAAGCTTCATGGAGAGAAACCAATTTTGGAAATAATCTAAGTGACCACATCCATAACTACAACCAAGGTTTAGGGCTACAATGAGATAGTTCTGAATCTTTAGGGGGAGTAGGACATGGATCTTGAATACCTAGAAAAATGGCCCCAATAGTGGGTTCAAGGAAATCCTTTACTTTCCATTTACCTATGTTCTCAAACCTTTTCTTGATATCCTTCCTTCCCATCCTTTCTCATACCTTTTCTAGACCCTTCCTTGTCTTACTCCTAGGTAAACACACATTAGCCACAACAAACTTCATAGAACCTAACCCTTGAGAATCACTCACCTTCATTCTTTATTTACCTTCATTAGAATCATCACCCTTACTAGAGGGGCATTGCCACCCTTCTTTTTCTCAACCAAATTCGCATACTCCAAATGGAGGGAGTCACCAAAATCTATATCTATATCCTCAGACTCAACATCATCCTCCCAAGAATTATCCTCTAAAGGGCAGAGTCCTTATAAGGAAAACCAAAACTTGTTCTAGAGGAAGAATTAAGCACCAGCTTATATTTTTACAACTTTTATTAGGGGTTTAAGGAAACCGAGGATTACTAGTTCTTATAAAGTTAAAGATCAACAAAATCAAACTCTAGTGACAAGGGGCCAACTTAAATTCATTAACTAAGTTTTTGAATGAGGGCAATAGATATAAGGGAAATGACATAAACATCTAATATTAGAATTGATTCAAAAGCATAAAGTGATAGGAGTACAATAATTTAAAATGATCCTCAATGGTCATATACTTCATAAGGAAAAGAGAAACCTCATCCTAGGGCCTCTTAGGATAACTTCTAACATACCTTTAAAAATACAATGTCTCCATGTTTTCCCCTTCCTTGAGAAAGATTGTTATCACATCTTCTCCTATCCTTGTATCCTTATAAATTTTGAATCCTTTGGTCAACAACACCATCATTTTAGTAACCAACTCTTCAATAACCACAAAAATTATACCATGAGTTACCACCCTTATCTTATTTAAATTATTGGAAAAATCAATAGCAAGAGTAGTGTCATACCCATTCTCCCTTTCTAGAAGAGAGGTAAACCCATCATTCAAGCTAGAATCCTCCAAACTTTTTGGTTGTTCCAAAAGTAATTGTAGCGTATAGGTTCATTGTGTTCCTATCTAGACCCATGGTAGTGGTCCATAGAATCCCAACAATATGTAACCAAAACTAGTTCTTGACCCCTCTCAAAGTCCTTTACCTTAGTAAAAAACCAAATGGTATAAGGAATTCACTAGAAGAAAAGGAACTATACTACTTTAAACTACATGTATTAAATTAATTCACATGAATGAAATAATTAAAGAGAGACTTGTTTTCTAAGATTGATAGAGAAACATTATTGATTCCATGAATCATTAAAAGGGAAGAGTTGTCACTAGTAGAGTGGGGTAATCATTTCCACCCCATCTTAAGCCCACGTGGCTAACATCCCAATTTGCATAGAGGTCAATCACCATGTTGGCTTCACAAAAATATGAGAAATAAGAACATGTTTCATATTATCAAGTATAACAATGGAGTCACAAATCAAAATTTCAATAGTCCAACAAGGTTTGTTTATTCTTTTCAAGCAATTTATGATGTTCATGGAGTCACCTTCCAAGATAATGAATTTATCTTTATAGTTCTTCACCAATTTTAAAGCATGAAAGGAAGTAATAGCTTCCACATAGTGCATAGTTTAGGTGCCAAAGTTGATAGCAAAGCTAGCCACCAGCTTCTCTCTCTCATCCCTTAGCACACCACCCCTTCCTAAAGGGTCAGGATTACCTTTAGAAGCACTAGGTCAAAGTTCAACTTGATCCAGTTTGATTGAGGTAGAGACTATTTGATGTTAGGTCTATGAGTCTTACCCCCTAAAGGGTGTAGTAATATCAAACCCAAGCTTCTATCTATAATGTAGAAAATTGAATACACTTGTAATTTTATTCTACATTTTTCACTCATTTTGATGTCCACTCCCCTAACATATTTTAGGTTCATTTTTAGCCTTGCCTTAGCCTTTTTCCTAACTCATAGATGCTATGTTTGTGTATTATGTTTTAGCCCTAGTGCTTATTTCTATAAAATTTTATTTATGTTTCTTAATTCTTTTACTATCCTAATGTGTTATGTGAAATCATAAGCTGATGACACTCAAACCCTAGCACTTAGCATAGACGTTCACATGATGCACTAGTGTCCCAGGCCTATGTGGCACCCAATGACCATTTTTTAGCATTATTTACCACCTTCTATGATGTGAGAGATTTTGTGTAATGCTCTTGTAGCCTTGAATGGTTCCTTTTTGACCCACCTCTCCTATTTACCCTCCAATTTGCTCATTTTGAAACATCTCTTTCATCTCTTATGAATCTTGTGAAGTTTTTTCATCTTCACTATTAGCTCTAGTAGTCTATCACACTCTTGAAGCAATACTATCAACATTATTATCAATCTTCTTGTCTCTCTAATAGTACACAATATATTTAACATTGAGCTATTCAAGTGTATGTGATCTTCTTTTAGATTTCAACATCTTCATGGGGTTTCTTAGAACCATTGCTTGCTACTAGTCTCTTCCATGGTCTCTATTTTTAGTTGGGTAGTTTACATCTTCATTTTGTGAGGTGACTGAGTTTGATTTCCCCCCTTTATTTATTCATTTTTTGTAATCCATTTGTGTGCTTGTGGAATTTTGTGATTTACCCCATTTCCTCTCTTTTTTTCAGATAGCACACTAGTCTGCTCTTGCTTGAGTATATTGGTTTCATATTTATTCATTTACAGTATTGTCACTATTCTTATTTATCTAGACACACTTAGAGGATAATAGCCCACACTTGATCTTCTACATTTTTCAACATTAGTTATCTATGGAGGTAGAAATACCAACCTAAAGGAAAAACCCCAAATAACCCTAACATCACTTTATTTCCCTTGCAGATTTTAGGTTCAAAAGAGAAGATTTCAACTACATGCTAGTTTTGTAAATCATTCCCTTCCATTTCTATTATTCCATCTATTTATTTTCAAGAATATTAGTAATATCCCTTCAAATTTCATTTCATTTTCATCATGTGGAAGCTATTGGAAGTTGTTGTTACTTTCTATTGTGCAAATTGAACAAATTAAATCGAAGCATAGTTGAGGTTTTTGGTTTTCCACACTTTCTGGACTACATTGTGAAACACTAGCATCTTGGGTAGTGGCCTCCTTTGTTTCGTACTAGGATCTCTTTGTTTCTCTCTTTTCAGTTCTATGATTGAACCTTTCTAGTTATCTATAATTAGTACTTTATCAACTTTATTTTCATTTTCATTCTAAAGGAAAGTTATTCATTATCTCTTTCCATAGAACTCTAAGGATTGTGAACATTATTCTCTTGAATAGTAGTAGACATTATAAAATTAAAACAATCCTAATGTGGATGTAGTAAAAAATTCATTTGGCTAATACCTAAATTGTAACTTTTCCTCCTCTAGATTTTGGTGAGCCCTCCGCTCCTTACCATTTGCATATCTTATTTCTATATCATTCTTATTTAACATTTAAAACAATAAAAATCTCAATCTCCTTACCATATTTGATTGTGCATAGGGAAGTCAAACTTCATTTATGAGCTTCACCACACAATCCTCACATTTTGATCACATTGTTTGGAAAAGTTTGAGAAATGCTAGTATGACCCAATCTCATGTCATTAATACACGTATTAGGTTAGCCCTTGATTTCTCTAACTTGCCTTGTGATTCCACAACAACAACCTTGCCTATCATTTTTCTTTCACCACTCTTGCAGTAACAAGATTTCATGATGTGGATACAACTTTTGACCATAAGGCCGCCCTAGACATTGTCTCTCAAAACCAAGTATGTAATCTCAATTGACACTTGGTTGATTATAAAGACCTAATAAGAGCAAAGAACATGTCTAATAATGTTGTGCCCATTGTAGATGCCCTCTGTGCCATGCTCAAAAACTATCTAGATGTATTGATTTCCTTCATGGAATAGCACACATGATTCATAGTGATGTGCCACCTTTAGTAGCTTCCCATGAAGGAACCTAGGATTTGCACTCAAAAATTACTGGTAATCAAATTTCAACTCCAATGGCTATTTCTTTTGCATAAACATGCATATCCTTGGATATTGTGACTAGTGCTTCAAAATATAGTAATATAGATGTTGGTTCATCTGGAATGGTAGGAAACCCCATAATTCAATATGAATATGGTCCCACATCTTGTCCCTTATAGTTACTTTACGTGGTGGCCAACTTAGAACCTCCCAACAAATGAAATTCCCTCTCACCTCTACCACTATCTCTACACCCATGCATACCATTGACCTAGTTATAAACCAAATCTTGTACAATGTTGGCTCCCTTTAGTAATAGCTTGCCACCCTTTCCACATCTTGTACACAACATCTAGTTCCACCATATTACCAACATAGTCCTTATCACTCTTCATCTTGGTTGCTCCATTCCCCTAAGGTTTTGAGACACCCTTGTTTGAAAATACCCTAGTAAAGGAGATCCACAAAGTCTTGTGTCTTCCTATACTACTTTGTGTAGTGACTTCATATTTCAAGATCATCTACTGGTGAAACTCTTTCCATGATTGTTGAAAGACACCACATTAGATTAGTTTTTCCCATTACCTAATCATTTTATATCTTCATTTCAATAACTCATAAACTAGTTCCTCTAGCACTGCCAACCTAACATTGGACCCCAGGTCACTTTTATTGACCTGATCCACTATTGCTAGAGTGCCCAAGAGAAAATAACTAATTTTATTTTTAGATATAAAACATTATATTTAAAAAATCCTTATGCCCTACTAGATTCAGACGTGTAATAGGTGTTTATTGGAAATCTACAACCACTGATCCGGGATAAGATTTTGTTAATGAAATATCCTTCTTTAGCTCATTAGTGTACAACCCTTCATGACTACCAACAATTTGTTAGCTAGTTTTAGGTCCCAATCTCACAGGTTCTTGTTGAATAGTCTACAACATCATCTTCTTTTAATGATTATAAGAAAAATGAAAAGTTCTTCAAAAATAACATTTCTATAATTATTAATAATGTAATAGCTACAATGCCCTCACAAGCTACTCTATCCTTCTCTTCTAAACAACAACAAACTTGGAAATTCACATATTTGTTCAAGTCTCTTTATTCTATCTTGTAGCAACTCTTGAAGAATAAACTGGTGTAGTTGCCACCTATTTGACCTCTAGACACAAGCAAACCCTTACCACCTTCTTATGACCTGAAGGACTTTTGTTAATTCTATAGAGTTGCTAGCCATGACACTAAAATATTTTTGCATCTTAAGAACATAGTGCAAGACCTCATTGATCAAAATGTCATCTAGGTATCTGGCATGAATGATAAAGGAAACAAGTCAGTTTCTCCTCCTAATCAAAACTTACAATTTTATACCAATCCTTTTTCATATCACTCTTCCAACTTCATCAAACTTTATTCCACCTTTGTAGTGCTAGAAAATAATACTGATGAGTCTTCCGAGCTCCATTTTTTGAAATGATAGGAATGGTGGACATCCACCCCCATATTTCATGAGAGTGACATGTTCTTGACCCGATCATTTTCTTTACCCCCATCAATGTGCCCATGCATATATATGATGGCCCTCTTTACATCACTATCCAAGTTAATGAAAACCTGTCATGGGTGTCCTTATTGACCCTATGTGCATGGTAAATGTAATGATAGAGGAAATTTTATACATTCATAAATTGTATAAAGATAATCCCATAAGGGTAAAATGTGGTGGTTAGTTCACATGGTTGTTGTGATTGCCACCAGGGTTCAAACCTTTGTAGGGATAATGAGCTCGTAGGTCATGGGCCTTCACTAGGTTTTCATGTTCACAAGATATGTGCCTTCATTGGGACAATGTGCTTGCAGGTTGTGTGTCTTCGCTATGTCAATGAGCTCATGGGTTTGAACAAAGTTGATAATACCTTGGGGACTGAGACCCCCTAGTAGTGGTCTCAACACTAAATCCATGGGAAGAGATCCCCCGTAAGTGGTCTCTTTGGGCTTGAACTAGGATAAAAACATGAGTAATCCAAATAATAAAAAATAAGTATAAAGATAAGTATGAGTAATCAAAAGTCTATATATGATCACATGATAGCTGCCTAGACCAACCCTAGGTTTTCTTACCTTCTTTGTCTAGGTGGGACCAAAAACATTGGACATCCCCTTCTCTATGATCCTTACCTCAAATTGATTTCAAGTGAAGTTAGGTCATTCATGTTTTCCTTCTAAAAGAGTATTCCTCTCTATAGTCCATGAGTACTTAAAATTACCACATGAAGAATAGTGCACACAATCCACCATAGTCCATGAGTATATGATCACATGATAGCTACCTAGACCAACCCTAGGTTTTCTTACCTTCTTTGTCTAGGTGGGACCAAAAACATTGGACATCCCCTTCTCTATGAGCCTTACCTCAAATTGATTTCAAGTGAAGTTAAGTCATTCATGGTTTCCTTCTAAAAGAGTATTCCTCTCTATAGTCCATGAGTACTTAAAATTACCACATGAAGAATAGTGCACACAATCCACCATAGTGGATTTCAGCCTCTCTCAATAAATGGAATAGAGCCTCTCCAAACTTATAATAATTTTTTTGTTTTATCTTATCAAAAATTCAAAGCTAATCATATTGCACTTTTGTCTGGTGGTCCTTAAACCTGCTTCTCCAATAGCTATTACCCCTTCAATCTCTCATCCTTCGATGGTTGATCTTGTTCCTACAACTGTCCTTATAGTAATAAAAGAAAAGTAACCCATACTAAGTGACCCTCTCTAACCCTATGTGGCTAGTTAGTAGTCAACAGTTCTACCTCTAGCCTCTTACTTAATGGCTAGAGGTAAATAGATATTACTGCATAAGCTACCTTGTATCCCCATGGTTTCTCAACCTTCGATAGTTGCTCCCATTCCTCCCACCTCTTTTTTGTGCGAGGAAAGCAACATGCATTGTGAGACCCTCCCCTTCCTCTTGTGTTTTTTAAACCCTCAAGGGTTCCTTTAATTCCTCCTCTTTCCTCTCAAATAGAGGTTGAAAAGGAAATTGTGTTGAAAAAATTCATTTCTCCTTTAGCAAAGGCTCTAGATCACACTCAACAAAACCAACTTGCAAAAGATTGTAAGCGTCATAGATGTGTTGCAACTTGAGATAATGCTATTCAATCCAATTCCATCCTTGAGTGCCCTCATCCCATGCATTTGCCTCCTATTCTTGATGCTCCTTCTAAGCCTCAACCTCCTTCGTAGTCTAAGTCTCTCCTATCCTTGACCCTTGCATCTCCTCAGCTAGATCTAGATAAACACAATCCTAAAAGGGTTCAAGTAGTCTTGGCCATGTCCACTAAGGACTCTATCATCCCTATCATCCTTGATATGCCACCCTTTTTTAAGCCTTTTGATCTCCCTGTATATGCCTAAAAATGACACGATTCACACTCTTCTAAGTTAATTAAATATTGAAATATTTAATTACCTCTTCTAAAGTCAAAATTAAATAAATCATTTATTTAATTCAATTCTCCCCAAACAATTAAATAATTCTCAATTATTTAATTAAATCAAATCATTCTTCCAAATTTAAATAAATCAAATCAAATTTATTTAAATCCTTTCAATCTCCAAAAATAAAATACAATCAAATATTTTATGTATTCTTCCAAATCATGCACAACAATTAAATAAATTTATTTATTTAATTTGCTTTTCTATCTTCTAAATTAAATAATTCTAATTATTTAATTATTTCTTCCAATAATATCTTCTCTAAATTTAAATAAATCAATTATTTATTAAAGTTGCCTTTTCTTCTAAATTGAATTATCTCTAAATATAATTCAATCTTCTTGCACATGCAATTAAATATTCCTAATATTTAATAAAGCAAAATATCTTCTTATTCTCATGCAAATCCCTTCTTCTTGTTTTAAATCACTTAACTGATTATTATATTCTTTTAATTGCTTTAACTCATTCTTCTATTCTTAGCAAATCCTCTCATGCAAAAGAAAGCTAGACACATGTCTTCTTCTTATTCGTTGCACGTTCCTCAACCATTCTGAATCGTTGATCTTCTCAGTCTCTCTATACTGTTGATCTCTTGTTTCCTAAGTCTATAAGTACAACCTCATTCTTCCATTTCAATCATCTAAGCTTTAAGTATTGTTACTCTGCAAGAATTACAGCGCGCCTTTGGCACCAATTCCTTCATTGCTTGTGATCACATTCGCTACTATGTACTACGCACTACTACCATCATTGTGAAGCTCCTCTTCATTGCAGTATTATTACTGCCATTCTCAATTGACATTCTTGAAGCATAGCAAGGAAGTGCACTCTCTGAGGGCCCTATTTCATACATGCAAGATCAATTGTGATAGGCGATCAATGGAAGCTATGATCTAAGGAGGTTTGCTTTGTAGTTTGTTCATTGTTATTGAATTTCCTTAGTTCACTATTTCATTGAAGTTTTGGGTATTTGATATTGATTATTATTGTTTATTCATTTGATTCAATTTTCCCTTAACATTTTTGGCACCATTCCACCTCCATCTTCCTACAGTTGTCAAAAGCATGTGACCATACACCTTCCACCATCCAATCTACCTCCGCTACTTCCAACTCCTAATATCCCTCCATGCATTTTACCACCACTTCCTCCAACACTTTATCCATCCATCTATAAATCCTCTAAATATCCCAATCATGGCCAACAAATGCACATGTTGTCTAAACAACGAGCTTCCACCAACCTCACTTCCACCATCCCTAGGGGATTCAAAAGCACAAATCTAGATGCCTCTATCTATAAAGTCAAAAATCTTAAGAGTCCTCATGACCTAGGATACAAAAGCCAACAATCAAAGAAACATCCACTCATCCATTACCCCATACACCTACAAAGGATGTGATCCAAGGACTACCAGCAGAGAGCCAAACATGTCCTCAAATTTTGGTCCTTGACCTTACCAAAGATTCTTCCAATGCCATGTCAAATCCTACAACCCCTTCATGTCATCTGCAACCCCTTAAGCTTATCGAAGAACCTCCTACCATGAACCAAAGTCAAGATCCATTGAACATCCATATTGTCAACCAAGAAGATATCCAAGATCTATTCGCTTCCATTCAAGAAGACCAAGAGCTATGTCAAGAGCACACCTTAGAGCATGTGGAAACATCCACCCTTTGTATAAATCAAGGTCAAAACACCCCCATCCAATTTCAAACAGTTCATGACCTTTATCTCTTCCATGATCAAGATAATACCTATGAAGAATCTATCCATGAGCAACTTAATCCTATACATGGGAAAGAGATCCAATTCCAACCCATCCATAATCTATACCTTCTCTATGATCAAGATACTACCTTTTACAAAGAAGATGTTCATGAACAACTTGATCCCATACCTATACATGAGCAAGAAACCTCAGTTACTTCTATCCGTCTTCCATCTAATCCTATCCATGATCCAACAACTTCTGCTTCCTCTAATGAGATACTTGCCTCCCAAGTGCACATGAATGATCAACCCAATAACTTAGATCCTAAAGAGCATAATGATGATCAAGATTCTAGTGATCCTTCACCATCCATTATTGACCAAGTTACAAATCCCCCACCATATATCCTTGGTCTCACTACCTTCATGCATGAATGTTCTTCCTTAGAACACCAGCAACCGTTGTCTACCTCTTCACCTTCCTCATCCAATAAGGAACTCGTGTCTAATGTTCCACTTATACATAATCCCATGGTCCACCGCATACTCCAGAATATGAACTATCAAGGTAAAGGCTTAGTCCTTCAGGAACAAGGTATTTTGGAGCCTATCCATGTCAAAGTTCCTCCACCGTCATATGGCCTTGGATACATACCCCAAGGTGAACAATCTCAAGATGTTGATACTTCCTCCACTCCTCCTAAATCCACCACTATCCATCGCAAATCCTATCATATTCCTAAAACATATCAAAATGATTTTTATCAATACTATGGCAAGGAAGCACATCTAATGCAAGAATGTTTTGTGGAAAGGTTAAGTTAGAGAGTCTTAATTTTTTCATTATTATGTCTTTCTATGCTACTCAAGGATGCCAAAATCTAGAGATGCTATGATGGGGGCATAATCATTTTCTTTGTCTACTATTTGTGGGTTAATCTTTAGTAATGTGATGACTTTTATCTAACGACATGATCAACAAAAGATCATCGAGGACTTCAGAGGTCTAAGCATGAAAAGGGGCAATCCTTGTCTATTGAAATGCAAGAAACACTCAGGTCATCTAGATTTAATTTTGACTAGGCGCTTGTATTAACTTGCTATATCAAAATCCATGTAAGTAATACTCAGGTCATCTCAGTTTAATTATACCTAGATGCTTGTATTTTTTTACAACATAATAAACACCCAATGATGAAATAAACACTTTAAAATACTTGCAATATCAAGATGGCAAATATCCATATCCATAACATATCCAGAAAGCATTCCTTATCCATATCCATAATGTATCCAATTACATCTCATATCCGTATCTATATCCATATCCATATCCCATGCAATAAAAATTCTATGCAGAGTATCAATATTTACAAATAAAAGCTTTTGATTTCTTCTGTCGAGTCATTCTTCTATCAATCAACTTTCTATCTATCATTGTGGTCCATTCTTCCCAATCTAGTCAGTTTGAGCAATGATCCACATGCTAGTCCATACTTAATCCATACCAATCAGGTCATGTCAATCTTGTCAAATGATCCATTCATAATTAGTGGTCTTGATCCTTGTCTAGTCATAAACCAACTCGATCAGTTATAATCAAACATTTGTCTTATACAAGATGTAGCATTATCGAAATCAGACCAATACACGTGTCTTACATGACATGCTTCATTTCTTGAAACCAAACACTATCCTTTGTGTTGCTCTAGGGATCTATCGTTCCCCACCATGACAACACTGTTGTATATCGCTATCAGTATATCATTGGTTTACCACTTGACAGGGGCAATACCTTGTTTGTTCTTGTATCATTTGTGCATACTTGCTTACTTGCTTGTGTGTGTTATCATTTTATCTTGCATCGTGTATCATTCAGCTCTTTCTTCAAACTATTTTTTTCTTCATCCTAGCCTATCTTCCACCTTCTTCGTGAGATTGTCCGTCTCACGCCTTCTGCCTTCTTCCCATCCAATCTCCTAAGGGGGCATCCTATCGTCGTTAAACTTGTACCAGGGGCAAACTGGGGCATGTATCAATTTCAGACAATCTTATTCTTTGAAACAACATGATAAAACACATTGCATCAAAGAAAGGTAAAATGTATACACCTAAAAATGACACGACTCTGTCTAAATAAATATTTTTACTATTTATTTAAGTCTACCTTCCTTTATCAATAAATAAATAATTAAATTTATTTATTCGATTCATATCCCTCTAAGTTAATTAAATATCAAAATATTTAGTTATCTCTTCTAAAGTCAAAATTAAATAAAATCCTTTATTTAATTAAATTCTTCCAAGAAATTAAATAATTCTAAATTATTTAATTAAGTCAAGTCTATTCCTCCAAATTTTAATAAATCATTTAAATTTATTTAAATCCTCTCGCTCTCCAAAAATAAAATAGAATTAAATATTTTATTTATTCTTCCAAATCATGTGCAAGTAATTAAATAAATTTATTTATTTAATTTGCTTTCTTATCTTCCAAATCTTCTAAAAATAATTTTCCTTGTCATGCAAAAGTAAAAGTTGAGTTATTGATTTAAAACAGCCTTGTTTTTATCAACAAACTCTTAAATTAGAATAAAACATTCTAATTATGTAAAAGAAAATCTTATCTTTGTCATGAAAGTAGTTAACTCAAAGAGAATAGTTTTTTCTATGACACATGTCCTTCTATTCGTGCACGTTCCCTCAAACATCCTCTACCATTGATCTTCTTACTTCCTCTACACCGTTGATCTTCTCTCTCACAACTCTATAAATACAACCCTCTTCTTCCATTTCTTATATCCAAGCTTTCCATATCATGACTCTACAGAATTCATATCATTCCATACCAATCTATAGCTTGTGACAATCCTCATTTGTATTTGAAGTTCATCTTCAATGCAAAAAGTATCCTAGCCACCTCTCTACCGCCATCTTGAAGAAGTGTAAGGAATTGTGTTTCCTGAGGGCCATATTCTTCACAACAAAAATCGATCGAGACTAGGCGAGCAATGGAAGCTACAGGGTAATAGAGGTTGTATGATTCATTCTTATTTTAAAACTTTTTTTATCTACATGTTCTATTGTGTTTTTGGGTTTGATATTAATTTATGATATTATCCACTTTTACCCATAACATTTTTGGCATCCACCATGGGGCCTAGCCCCAAATTTAACCCAAAAACTGAGTTTTTGTGTTTTAGAAAGCCCTACATAGGAGGAAACAGTGCATCTGTCACTTCCTAACATACATCTGCTACTTCAGCACATACATACTCTGTTACAGTGCTTTTACCATCTGAAACGGTGCATCTGATACTTCAACGCATATACACTATATTTCAGTGCTTTTATCCTTTGTTCCAGCACATATGTAATTGCGGCACTTCTATTCACTATTTCTATGCACATTTAGTCTCTGAAGCGGCGCATTTGTTGTAGGCAGTGATTTTAGGGTTTTCTAGGAGATTTTTGCTAACGCTGACATCTTTGTAAGAACTTTCTCGATTTGTTTTGCAGGCTAGGTACTGGTTTAGATTCATATAGTTGTACTTGTTAGCTCACACTTCAATTTCTAATGGGAAAGTAAAATGGATGCTCATGCAAATCTCACATAGTTTAACTAGGAAAGTGGTAATTGAATCATTGCTATTGCTATCTTTTCAAAGTTATTGCTATCTGGATAAAAATTGAACTCATCATTGGTATCTGGGTAAAACTGAACCATTGCTATCTCGATTGACCATCACTTCAAAGTTAGCAACTCGTGCTATCACGGATAAAATTGAACTCATCATTGCTATCTTGGTTAAAACTGAACCATTGCTATCTCGATTGACCATCATTTCAAAGTTAACAATTCATGCTATGTGGATAAAATTGAACTCATCATTGCTATCTTAGTTAAAATTGGACCATTGCTATCTTGCTAATCACTTCAAAGTTCTGTTAGATTGCCCAAGTAGATAACTCATCTAGTTTTTTTCATTTTAACTAGGGGAAAAGAACCACTGTATATTGTGTTTTGGTAATGATACCAGGCCTATGCTCTCCCCTATCTTGGGTGATCAAAATGCTAGACATATCATTTTCGTATATGTTTTTCCTTTAGAGGGGCCTGCTCTTGGATACCGTTCATCCAAGTAGGAAAGACCCTAAGTGGTAACAGGCTAGACGCCAAGCCCTTCCAAGTCACTATAAATAAATTGTGTTTGGAGTGAAAGCTTCAAACAACGAGTGAAGTTGTGTTATACCGACAACCAACCTCCCCAAAACCCTCCAAGGCGCAACCCTTGCAGGCTGGGAGACTCCATAACGGAGAGTAGTGCTGCTGCATGTATAACCACTCAAACGGTTGCCTTCATTAAACACCTTTGTTCTAGTGGCCAAAAACCCTTGTTATCCATTTGAAGCCTAGGATTTGTACTTGCTTTTTCGTTTTAGTCCAAATAGAGTAAAAAAAAAATCACAAAAAAATAAAAAACCATAAAAATTCTTTGTGTTTGCTGTGTCTTCTTGCCATAATTTCAGAAAATCAGATCAAAAAGACCTTCTTGTAACCAAAATACCAAAAACATCAGAAAAAGTCCAAAAAATTTTTGCAAAAATACTGAAAAAAGCCAGAGCAGTGCATCCGTCCTCTGTCCCTGCGCATCTATGGACCTGCGGTGCATGTGTTTTGACTGGTAGCGCATATATCAATTTCTACAGTGCATCTATTTCAGCGCATGCATGACAGTGAGCACTTGCCCAATCTTTGAGAGAAAAATTTTACCAGTTCTGGGTACCCATTTCAGTCTAGTTTCAAAATCTAAGATCAGGTCTTAGCTTGTAGTCATTTTTCCATCCATTTCACGTCAAAGTCTCTCTTTTGTTGGTCATCCCATTCGCCTTCTATCAGGTCTTTCTAGTCCTAAGTCAAAAGTGTCCCATATCAAGTCAGCATAGGCCCCTTTTTCACATCACTTTGGATTCAAGTAACCCTAGTAGGTCACAGAACTTTGCTAGTGGTCTTGGTGCACGACTAGTCCCTACACAGTAAGACAGGTATCGAGTACCCTTACTAGTGGCTACCGTCTTGTATCGGCCGTCTTACTTAGAATCATTGATCAAGAAAGTCCTTTGTCCAAATCTTGTCACAAGTATCCCATTCCCAACAGTCTCCATCGGCATCTTGCCAAAATCTCTAGTCCCATTCCACCTCATCCCTCGTCACCTTGCATGGTTCTTACTTGATCTCAATACCAAAAGCAACTTGAAATGGCTGAATCATCCAACCACATCGTCACACCTCATGATAGTGATGAGGAGATCTCCAACGAAGATTACCAAGGAAGCCTCCAAGATTGCAAATTCCAAAGCTTGTTAGAGAAAGTGCTCCATGATGATCCTCAAAAGTACTTCTATTATCTTGCGAATCTTGGAATTAAACTCCCCGCGGATTTTGATATAAGCACAATCCAAGAAAATGTGGAGAATAATCATGAAGAAAGGGGAAATAAAGCCATAGACCCAAATGCGGAAGATAAGAATGAAAAAGGAAAGAAATCCATAGACCAAAATGCTCCTATGGAAGAAATGAGGAAACAACTCGAGGGTCTAAAGCAACAAATGTCAGATCTCAAGATGGGTACAAACACTAAAACCTATTCTTTGGAAGATATTGCACCATACCCCTTTGATAAAAGTTTAAACATGACACCTTTTCCCTTTCGATTTGAAGTTCCTAAGTTTGATAAATATAAAGGGAAAGGGGACCCTAGAGATCACATCAGGGAATTCAACGCAGCATGTATGGAAGTATCTCACAATGAGACTTACTTAATGAGATTATTCCCTAGATCTTTAGGTAGTCAAGCCATGGAGTGGTTCTCACGGCTCCCACCGAGCATCAAATCTTTTGATGAGTTAGTCAACAAATTCATCACGCACTTCTCTTACAATATTGAACACGAAGTCTCCATGCTAGACCTATGCAACACCAAGCAAAAGACTGGTGAATCATTCGCCACTTTCCTACAATGGTGGAGACAACTAGCAAGCAAGTGCTCATATGATGTACCAGAGAAGCAATTAATGGAGATGTTTGTCCATAACCTCAATACCGATCTTAGCTATCAAATACAAATACAATGCCCTACTTCATTCTCAAAGGTCATAGAAATGGGATTGTTCATCGAAAAAGCTATGACCGCCAAGGGGCAACTCAAGTTATACAAGGACACACCTACCTCCAACTATACGACTGACAAATCAAAATTTTGGACTAAAAACAAAAATGTCGTCAACGATGGAGTAGTTGATGCCAAGGTGGCGGCTCCCAAGCAACAACTAATATTCACTCTCAAAGGAGAGGCAAGCAATGTTACACCCAACAAAACATTTGCTCGAGAACCAAGACCATGGCTCAACTCAAATCCAAGGTGAAAGTTCACACCGCTGGGTGAGTCCCAAGAATCCACATTGAGGAAGCTATTGGCCAAAAATGAAATCTCTCTACCGCCAACAAGTGATTACGAACCTCAAATTAAACCTCACTATTGGAAAGACACCGACTATTGTGAGTATCATAGAGGAAGGGGACATACAACCAACAATTGCATCTACCTCAAACATGTTATTCAAGATGTGCTTGATCAAAATCAAGGAGGAAACCAACAACATAACTCCAATGAGACACATGTGGCTTACAGGGATCCGCTTCTCAATCATGACAAGCCGTACAACAACAATAACAACAATGTCAACAACAACAATGGCAATCACAACAATGGCAACAACAACAACGACAATCACAACAATGGCAACAACAACAACCGCAACAAGCAAAATTAGAACAGTGGGAATAGTAATGCCAACTATGCAAGTGTGCCATTCAAATATACCATCAATTGCATATCAGAGCATGTCCCACAGATCAATGTGGTCACGCCGAACTAATAATCAGAGCCTAATCGCAATGGTTGTAGTATCATTACCCACAGTGGTAAAGTCACGTTGAATACCATCCCTCCAAGGTCGTCACCTTCTTAGTCCAATCCCCATCAGTATAGCATCATAGACCAACTTCAGAAGACTATGGCCCACATTTCTATCTTGGAATTGTTGTGTCTATCTCCTTCCCATAAGGAGATTCTCAATAAAGCCTTAGTGGAAACCACGATCCCCACTAACTTGGCCCAAGAGAAGTTTCAGGCCATGGTAGGTAATCTGACCTCCTCAAGTACCATATCATTTACTGAGCAAGATGACCTCTCAATCTCTCAACCTCATAACACCCCTCTACATATCGTCGCCTTCATCCACAAACACCACATCAAGAGGGTTCTCATTGATGGGGGAGTCAGTTTAATATTTACACATTAAAGCTAGTCCTTACATTGGGGTTCTCTGAGAACGCAGTTGATCCAAGAAAGAAGATAACTATCAAAGCCTATGATGAAGAGGAGAGAACTACAAAAGGAACAGTGGTGTTGCCTATACAAGTGGGACCGACAATCAAAGATGTTGTGTGCCAAGTCCTAGATAGGGAGCTCGCCTATAATATTCTGCTAGGTAGACCATGGATTCATGCCATGAAAGTTGTTCCCTCTACTTATCACCAATGCATAAAATTCCCGCATGATGGCAAACAAGTCACCATCCAAGGTGACCCTGACCCCTTCCAGCATTGCAACTTTGTCCTTTCAAAACCCGATTGCATCATACCAAACAATAGAGTCTCTATAACCCCTATCCTGCAGCATGATTCGACCTCTGAAGCTTCCTCATCAAGGCCCAAAGAGCAAAAAATTACCATCAAAGAAAAAGGAGTTGGGGAATACTCCATAGAGCATAGCCTCAATCTAGCCAAGATGCCTTTATCTCCTAAATCCTTTGGTCGACCCAAGCATTTTCCAAAACCAACTGCTCCTCCTATACCTCCCATAGCTCCCTTTGTAAAATGGGGGACCTTATCAAATGAGACAGAGAAAGAGATGTCCTACAATGGCTTTATACCGAAGAAGAAGAGAACATACAACAAGAAGCACTAGGCTCCCAACAGAAATCTATGGGCAAGATGAATCTATCCTACATAGAATGGGTTATGAAGGACAAGGCCCCATCGGCCTAAGAAGAGAAGGAATCATAGAACCTAGTCAACCTTCTTCATCATCATCGGCTAGAAATACAAAAGGCCTAGGATACAAAGAAAAGGGAAAATCCAAAGAAAATGCTTGTCTAGTGGAAATGATCCATACACTTCAAGTGGACAGTGATACAGATTCCAATGAATATGAGTGGGATGAGCTAACAAAGCATTCCTATGATGACAAAGAGGTCGATACCATTCAAACTTATAGCCCCTACCGGGATGAACAAACGCTACCGAATAGGCCATTAGAGTCTAATTTGCCTATCTCTGAGCGTATGACTTTCGAGGAAGGTTTGAGTTCCATCGCAATAAAAAACTTAGAGGAAAGTACCATCCTGGATACTCCCCCTCCCAATACTCCTAGTATATCCATTCAAACTATCAATGAATCAGATCTATCATCAGACTCCCTCCCCCTTGTGCATCATGAGCTTATTGACTGGGATCTACGAGGAACCCCTCAACTAGATATGTTCCAAAACAACGATGCTTATATTGACTACATGGAACTTAGGGACCACCTACCCAAAGGGGATCATAAAGTTGGTTTCACTATTGAACTTAATACCGTGGCTTATTTTGGAGAGGGTGCCAAGCCTTCCAGTTGTAAAAATATCAAAATAAAAACTGGATCTGATGGTGAAAACCGTTCTGCGGCAGTATCAGATCCCAAAACAGTAAAAAGAAAGGATGCATCTAAAGGTGAAAACCCAACTGTGGCACTTAATGATGGAAGGCTTGACACTCTCCCCGGTGACATGCACCAGAAGAAGTCTCAGATTGTTGTGGAACGCACATAGCCGATTAACATTGGAATAGAGGAACAACCTAAGATCATTCACTTTGCTAAATCTCTAACCCCACTAGAGAAAACCAAGTTTGTACCATTCTTCAAGAGAAAACAATTCAATTTTTCTTGGTCATATGCAGATATGCTGGGGTTAGATCCAGATTTGATTCTACACCATCTTCAATTAGATCCAAAAGTGAAACCAGTGAAACAAAAGCTTAGAAAGATGCATCCACACATAGCAATGCTTGTAAAAGAACTCAAGAAATTACTGAATGTAGGGTTCATTAGAGCCATAGACTATCCGAAATGGGTCTCCAACATAGGACCAGTGTCCAAACCAGATGGCCGAGTCAGACTATGCAATGCTTTTAGAGATCTAAACAAAGCTTACCGAAAAGATGATTTTTCGTTGCCAAATATAGATATCATAGTCGACTTAACAACAAGGCATACCATGTTATCTCTCATGGATGGCTTCTCAGGATATAATCAAATTAGGATAGCACTGGAAGACCAGCATAAGACAACTTTCACTTGTCCATGGGGCACTTTCTATTAGAATGTCATGCCATTTGGGCTAAAGAACGCAGGAGCCACATATCAATGTGCTATGACCACTATATTTCATGATATGATGCACGTCACCATGGAAGATTATGTAGATGATATCCTAGAAAAGTCACTCACAAGAGAATCACACTTGGATGTGTTAGAGAAAGTCTTTCAGAGATTAGAGCAATTCAAGGTCAGGTTAAACCCAAACAAGTGTGTGTTTGGAGTCACATCAGGCAAACTCCTAGGTTTTATTGTATCAGCAAATGGAATAGAGGTGGATCCTGTTAAAGTCAAGGCTATCATGGACATGCCATCACCCAAAACTCTTACTCAACTAAGATCTCTACAAGGAAAGCTACAAGCAATCCGTAGATTCATATCACAACTGGCAGACAATTGTCAACCATTCAGTCATCTCCTGCACAAGAACATTCCATTCAGATGGGATGAGAAATGTGAAGAGGCATTCAACAAACTGAAAGAATATCTTATGACCACCTATTCTCATGCCTCCTATCCAAGGGAAACCATTGATACTCTACATATCTGCTACACCTACAGCTCTTGGGGCTTTTTTAGTACAACAAGATTATGAGAATAAGGAAAGAGCCGTCTACTATATCGGTCGCACATTGTCAGATAGAAAGATCATGTCTTGCGATAGTTTTTGCTTCCCAAAAACTCTGACATTATATGCTTGCACATCTAGTCAAACTTATTACAAAAATAGATCCACTGAAGTACTTATTAAGCAAAGCAGCTCTAACAGGTCACCTAGCCAAATGGGTAATGCTCCTAAGTGAATACGACATT
Organism: Cunninghamia lanceolata; assembly: GCA_027924645.1. NCBI lineage: Eukaryota > Viridiplantae > Streptophyta > Pinopsida > Cupressales > Cupressaceae > Cunninghamia > Cunninghamia lanceolata. The sequence goes on from BSBN01001492.1 coordinate 283,469, forward strand.
GAGTATGTAGACAGAAAAGCTATCAAGGGACAAGTCATTGCTGATCATTTAGCAGATACACCACTACAGGACACCACACCAATGCAATTTGAGTTTCCAGATGAATCCTTATTCATTGTCTCAACACATTCCTAGAAACTGTACTTTGATGGGTCCTATACAAACCATGGATCGGGGGCAGGAATCTTGTTTGTAACTCCTCACGGCGACACCATACCGAAGTCTTACCATCTGTTATTTCCATGCACCAGTAACATAGCAGTATATAAAGCCTTAGTCATTGGCCTCAAGATGGTAACATAATGGAAAATCAAAGAGCTACATGTCTACGGTGATTCTCAACTAGTGATAAATCAGGTCAATGATGATTACCAAACAAAAGATGAGAAGCTTGTCCCATACAAGCGCATGGTAGATGACTTCAAGGAGTACTTTGTGATTATATCTTTTGAATAGATACCTCACATTGAGAACAAAGCAGCAAATGCCATGGCGACCATCATCTCTCTTCTCAAGATACTAGAGAATTAGTCACGGTACGAGTTCTTGGTGGAAACTATTCGACAACCAGCTTATGATCTTCCTGAGATCCATTCCATATGCCTTTTAGTTGGATCTGATTCACCTTGGTACAATAAGGTTTACACTTACGACAAGGACAACACCCTCCCACCTGACTTGTCTTCAAACCAACGACGAACCTTTATACGCCAAACCTCTTGCTATACCATTATTGCCAACACCCTATATCGACGTGGTCTAGATGGTACTTTACTCCATTGTTTAGAATGAGAAGAATCCATAACTGCCTTACAAGATGTACACGAAGGGATCTGTGGAACACACTCGAGCGGCCCTTCCTTAGCTAAGAAACTCATGCGTTTGGGTTATTATTGGCCAAACATGGAAATAGATTCATACCAGTTTGTGAAGAAGTGCAAGCAGTACCAAATACATGGGAACCTGATACATGCACTAGCTCAAGAGTTGAGACCTTTAACGACACCTTGGCCCTTTTGCCAATGGGACTTGACCTTGTGGGAAAGATCCATCCACCCTCATCCAACGGCCATAAATTCATCATAACCGCCACTGAGTACTTTACCAAGTGGATTGAAGCCATCCCTCTCACCACTATCATAGGTAAACAAATCTCCTCATTCATCATGAATTACCTCATCTGCAGATACAAAATTCCCTCATCCATTATCATGGATAACGGAAGACCCTTCAAAAACTAGGATGTCCAAGAACTCTGTGACCGATTTGAAATCTAACACCATTTCTCCACACCTTATTACCCCTAAGGCAACGGTCAAGCTGAAGCATCCAACAAGACCATCTTGAAACTCCTCAAGAAGACAGTCAACGATGCTAGCTGTGAGTAGCACATCCAACTCAATCCTGCTTTGTGGGCCTATAGAACTAGTATACGCACTCCCACAGGTGCTACACCTTACGCCCTTGTCTATGGCTCAGAAGCTATCCTTCCCATTAAGGTTGAGTTACCATCTCTCAGGGTGTCGTTAAAAGGTCTCATATCAGATGAAGAATACAGAGTTTCCAGATTGCAAGAACTAGAGTTGCTAGAGGAAAGGAGACAGAAAGCCTTTGACCATCTCAAAGCATATCAACAGATGATGTCACGAAGCTATAACCACAGAGTTCATCCAAGAATCTTTAAGGTTGGAGATCTAGTACTTAAAGAGAATCACCGTAATCAACAGGACAGGGAAAAGAAAGGCAAGTTCGAACCCAACTAGCTTGGGCCTTATGTGATCATAGCTGCTTATGGATCATGGGCATATCAGTTAGCAACATCTGAGGGTGAACCGTTAGATGACCCAATCAACAGCATGCATCTTCGCCGGTTCTATACCTAGGAGAACCCCAATGTAAGAGGGGCATAAAATACAAAAAAAAAAAATAGAAAAATACAAAAAAATTAAAAAATCAGAAAAAGACAAAAAAATCGTCCTTTGGTGAAAACCTGGCAAACAAGCGCCTTAGATAGGTATCATGATGAAAACCTGGCAAATAGGCGTTGTGTTTACTTTGTAGCTTTTCGTGCAAATAAAAACAAGTGGTGAAAACCTGGTAAACAGGTGTTACTTGTGATAAACTGCTTCCTCCATCTTTGGGAAACCAATCACCTTGTGTCCATTCTTCCTTGCATCCCATTCGACCCATATCCATTCCATAATAAAAACCTAATGATAACCTATCATGGCTTGATACTCTATCTCTTTGTTGCCTTGTCAACCAAGATTTTATCCCATATCGTATCCATAGTGTGAGCCTAGCATGGTGTCCCTTGTTAGTATCCATGGTCCAAGTCCATGAACTACATTGCCTCTGCGTTGTCACATAGGCAAGGCCATTTCTTAAATGCGCCCCCGAGGTTCCCACGGTCCCATCCATCCCATTTCTTGTCGTCTTTTCTTCTAGTCCATCCATGGTCCATTAGGGTTTACCCTGAACTACGTTGCCTCTGTGTTGTCACGTAGGCAAGGCCATTTAGCAATGAGCCCCCGAGGCACTAGGTTAGACCCTTAGGGTCCATCTCACCAATAAAGTTTGTGGAATCTTCTCACTAGGCAAGCAAGCACAAGCAAAACCCGCTCTTTTCAAGCAGAAATCCTAACGCAAGACATTAACCTATCCAAAGCAAAGCAAGCAAACTCCTAAGGCCTTCTAAAATGATTTTACCCAAATTATGGCAAGAAACAAACACATCTAAATGCAAAAAAATGTTTTGTGGATTGGAAACATGCTTAAAACACAGAGTCTTGATTTTTACTATCACGCCTTTCTATGCTACTCAAGGATGCCAAAAGCTAGAGATGCTATGGTGGGGGCATGATTATTTTCTTTGTTTGTTGCTTGTGAATTAAACTTTAGTAATGTGAAGCCTTGTCTAAAGACATGATTGGCAAAAGATCATCGAGGACATCTAAGGTCTAACATGAAAGGGGGCAATCCTTGTTTGTTGATACGCAAGAAATACTCAGGTCATCTCAGTTCAATTATACCTCAATGCTTGTATTAACTTGCTAAATCAAAATCCATGTAAGCAATACTCAGGTCATCTCGGTTCAATTATACCTAGATGCTTGTATTAACTTACAACATTCAGAAAAAGTACCAAACAAAAAAAAATTGCCCAATTATGAAATAGGCACTTCAAAATACTTGCACCATCAAGATGTCAAAATCAAAGCATCCATCATACATCCATTTATACATCCATACATCCATATCCCATGCAATAAAAGATCCAATCAATGTAGAGTAACAATACAAAGTGAAGCTTGTGAATCTTTCTATTAAGTCATTCTTCTTTCACTCAATCTTCTATCTATCATTCTGTCATCTCTATGTCGATAGAGTACATTTGGACATCACAAAAACATAGCATATAGGTGCATATCATATCATATGAGATAGTCATTTACATGATTACATCATTTGCATACATAATAAATTGCATTAGGTCATCCATATACAATCATCATATAGTGTCAAAATAGAAAATATCAAAAACATAGATAAGTGCATCACATAAATCACATAATCATATAGATACCATTTGCACTCACACACATTAGAAGCATATCAGGTAAAAGCATCCAAAGTCTACATTAGGTCACATAGCATCATATGAAATTCTGCATTAGACAAACATTGCATAACATCAAGTAAAACATCTAAGTCTACATTAGATAAACACATACATTGCACCATACAAATAGAAATGCATCATAGCTCATACACATAGAGGGAAGAAAAATAGCTACATCATTATATAAATATCATAAATATGTCCAAATGTACAAAATCAAAGTATTTGTCTCTGAATCAGTATCATATACAAAAAAATACATCCCAATGGATGGTGATACATGTCTCAAAATGCCAAAAAGTACATAAGATCCCAGGTCTGCTAGTCTTGGCTATCCCTGCTACTGTGGACCACCGCTACTAGCAGTGTCTCCTCCTCCTCTGCTAGCCTCAGACTGCTATGGGCCCATCACGGAGGCTCCTGACCTCGATCCACCTGCTCTATGGGGTGCTACAGACTGGCTCCTATAGCTCAGAGCCCTCTGACTGGCAGGCACAACACCATGATATAATCCTTGATAATACTATGTCTGAGCCTGCACTCTGGCAACCTCACCATGCACCTGCTTGATCTGCCCCCACATTTGCGCCAACTCTGTCTGTGCCTGCTCGAACTGTGTCTGCACCTGCGCTAGCTATTCCTGTGCCTGTTGCACCAGCCTAACCAGGAAACTTCTCATCGCATCTGTCCCCAGGGTTGCCACTGCGGTATCCCGCTCTACTTGGATAACTCATATCCGCACATCCACCATATCTCTCTCTCGGGTGAGCCCTACAATCACCTCTACGTCTATCTCTCGTCGGGTGTCAACTCTCTTGAGTTGTGCCTGCAGCTGCCTAACCTCTCCCCGCAATGTACCTATAGTCCTCTCCTGGATGTCTACCTGTGCTGGACTCTGTTGTGCTTGTGCCCCTCCCTGTCCTTGTGGCTGGGGTCCCTGCTACTGTGCCACCTTGCGAGGTGGCAGCATGTGTACTTGCGGTGCGTGTTGTGGTACTTGGTATGTAACCTGTGGTGGCACTACCTGCTAGGCGTGGGAAGGTCCCTCCCTGCCTCTCTGCCTATGTCTAGGCCCATCTCTGTCATCTCCACCACCTCCCCCTCCTCCATCATCTCCCCCATCTCTGCCACCCCCTCATCCTCCTCTCCCCCTCCTCCTCCTCTGGCCAACTTGACCCTCATCATCTGAGTCTGCCTCATCTATACGAGGCACCAACACCCCAGGCCCTGAATATCTCAAAAATGGGTGTGTAGTGAACCAATCCTCATAGTCCTATGTCATCCCTACATCAGCAATCCCCCTCCTCATATCCCAGGCAACATATGGCATCTGCTGAAACTCAGCCAGTGCCTCCTCATAAGATGCCATCGGCCCCCATCTGTACCTCTCTGCATGCGTCATGGCAAATCGAGCCTACCCCTGTGGCATGCCCTACCTCCTCCCAAACTGTCTCTGTACCCGACTGACTATCTACCTAGACTGAAGTGTATCTCGTATATCCTCCTGTAAGCACGCAAAGCAAGGCATCAACCTAAAGCTGTAAGTACCATACGCAACATATACATAGAAACTGGTGCAGGGGCACCCCTTCAAAAGGACCAACATGCACAAGAAGAAGAAGAAGACTAACATTAGTTTGACATTTCATGTTATCTATAACACCTTCAAATGTAACGTATAATGTTAGCATTTTCTGTATGAAGTTTCTGATAGTTTGGATTAAGGGAAAGATAATCAAGGTGTCTTAGCTGTAAGAGTTTTGCTGTCTTATGCAAAACAGATGTCATTTGTAGTAGATTAAGGGTTTCCACCTATAATTTTGAAAAGATAAAAATCCCAGAAACAGAGGAGAATGTCAGTCCCTCGCATTGGGAAAGATAAAAAGGGGAAAACCTTTTGTAGAGGAGGGGGATAGTTTTCTAGGTCTGGTCTCTGAATAGTCGAATGTAATTTCTGAACATGAAGAAAGAATAGAAGTTCTGCAACTTACTTCCTTTCTAGATTCTGAATACTGTGTAAATATTCTGTGCATATTCTTTGTGTAGAAGTTCATTCTGTGTAGAGTTTGTATATAAATTAGTTTTGAGCTTCTGTGGTCAAATTAACTGGATAAATCCATTCCACTGGCAGATTTCTAGGGAAATCAGTGGAATGGACTTGTAGATTAATTTCCCCAACTTTGTTTATTCGTTCTAGGTATGGAAGGCTAGAATTGCAGAACCACTTCAAGCATCAGTTCTGAGTGTCTATTGTTTATAAGGGATAACCTGCAGGTGTATTTCACATTCAAGCCATCGGCGTAAGAAATGATATCGGTGTGTCAAAACTAGGCTCACCCGATGGTGAAAATCTCACCGAGTGTGCTCTTGGCCGTATCCATCGGCGAGAGTCAGGCATTGGCAAGGAGGAATCGTGCTGGTCCGATGGAGGTGAGTCTCACCGACAACAGTATGAGTTAAATCCATCAGGGGGAGACACGGTATCGGTGAAAGAAAATTATTTGGGGCCGACAGTTGGAAGCCACACCGATCGGGGAGACCGTTGGAAGGTGTCACCGACAGAGAAAGCTTTGGCGTGAGGTTTGAACCTCTTAGTTGAACCTCGGCATTGAACCTCTGAATTGAACCGGTTCAACGTTGCCGTCGACGTGAGAGAGAAGCAGTCTGGCCGATAAGGAGTCTTGGTAGCTCATCGGAGTGAATTATGCCATCGGCGGAAGGAATAGAGGTGTCGCCGATAGTTAGTGTTTTACCGACAGCAAGTCCATCGGTGTAATCAACAGCATCGGCAGGAGACTTAAAGAGTTCGCTGACAAACAGAAGTCTCGCCGAAGGGGAAGGTTGAACCTGTCCATTGAACCTTCCGGGCGAACTTATCCATTGAACCTCCAGTTTGAACCTGCCGGTTGAACCTATCCGTTGAACCTCCGGATTGAACCTGTTCATCGGGTAGATAGTGGGCTAGTCCTACCGAAGGAGAAGTTCATGTTGTGTGCTTTTCGGTGAGAGATAGGTATCGGCGAAGGAGTATTGAACCTGACCGACGGTGGACTGTCTTGCCGATAGGCAAGAGTGGGTATGTTTCGGTGAGACAATTCAAAGGTCTTGCCGATATAGTTTCTTTTGGCTGTCTTGCGGGATCCAAGAGGTTTTTGAACTGGTTCACATGCTTCAGTTGGCACGTGCTCTGCATCAGGTGGTATCAGCTAGAGAAAGCTTTGGGAAAGGTTAGTGTGTAAATTTCATTTCTGAAGGCATTTGTCCCATCTAGTAGTAGAAGGAGAAAGCAAAATGTTGGAAGGAAAAGCATCGAACACTCTTCCAGCAAAAATGACCAATGCTGAATTGACAGCCTTGGTGAAGAAGCAAATAGCAGAAAGTAGATCTGATAGAGCTCAGAATCAGGAATTAAAGGAAGAACTAGAGAAGCTGAGGGAAAGAGTGGAGAAAGGGGAAGAAAACTCTGGTGAACGAGAAGATGGGGATGAAGAGGAGACCCCAGAGCAGGAAGAGCTAGTGGTTCCTGCAGACCAGAGACCCTTACTCAATGCCCTCAAGTCCATGGAAAGAAGGACCATGGATGTGAAAATAGACCTGGCTGTGTTTGCAGGAAAAATGGAACCTGATTCAGTAATGGAGTGGATAGACTGCTTGAATAATTTCTTTGAGACAGAAGAGATACCAAAACACCAACGAGTGAAGATGGCTCAGTCCAAAATGAAAGGAGCTACACTGACTTGGTGGAATTTCATCCAAGATGACAGGGTGAAAGAGGGAAAGAACCGAGTTACAACATGGAAGAGAATGATGGTATTGGTGAAAGAGGCCTATGTTCCATTGGATTACAATATCCAATTACACAAGAGAAAACATAATTTGAAGCAGAAGGAGCTAGATGTCAGCTCATACACAGAAGAATTCATGAAGTTGTGTGTAAAAACAAAGGTAAGGGAAGATGAGGAAGAGAAGGTAGCAAGATACCTCAATGGATTGCGACTTAACATCCAGGAAGACTTAAATCTGCATAATCCAGATACAGTTCAAAAGTGCTATCAATTAGCACTCAAAGTGGAAGAAAAACTAAAGAGAAGGCATGAGCAGAATCATAGAGGTAGAGGTAGACAGCAGAGAGGAGGAAGAAGTCCTTTTAGAGGCAGAGGATTTGGATACCAGAGTGAATCCAACCAAGAGACCAGCAGAGGAGATAACAGTCAAAACCAAGGAGGAAGCTACAATCCAAGGGGAAACTTCAGGGGCAGAAGACCACCTTTTAGAGGAAGATCTCAGGGCAGAGGACCTATCAGATGTTACAATTGCAACCAAGAAGGCCATATAGCCAGCAGATGTCCAGCAAAGGCAACAAGCTCAATAGGAGAAAAGAGGATCAATCTGATCCACGAATCTGATTGTCAGAGTGTAGCAAGCTCAAGCACTATTCAAAGTGTGAATGCTCCTAGCAGTTATGGGTATCCTGAGAATGGAGAATCTTTGATGATTAGGAGAGCAATGACTACTATGAAAGTGCCTGGAAAATAACCTCCACAAAGGAAGTCTCTCTTCAGAACTACTTGCAAGGCAGGAGGAAAGGTATGCAAAGTTTTGATTGACTCTGGATCTACTGAGAATTTTGTATCCATTGAGATGGTAGAAAAACTTAAGCTTAGGAGACTGCCACATCCTTGCCCTTATAAAATTTCATGGCTTACCCAAGGACGACAAACAGTTGTAGAAGAACAGGCTTGGGTAGAATTTCAAATTGGCCCATACAAGGATAAGCTATTGTTTGACATTGCCAAGATGGATGCTTGCCATCTCCTGTTTGGAAGACCATGGCAGTATGATTTAAAAGCATACCATGATGGTGTTAGGAACACCTACTCCATTACCAAGAATGTTAAGGTGATAGAATTGATACCATTAATGGAGACAGAGGTGGAGACAAAAGGAAAAGAGGTTAAAGTGATGATGGTAGAAAGAAGACAATTCATGAAAGAGATAAGATAAGAAGGAGCAGATGCATATGCTCTAATTCCTTGCCTAAAGGTAAACAAGGAATAGCAGAAAGAAGTCAAGGGAGAAAAGAGACAAAAATCCATAGAACCAGCTGTCCAAGAGCTGTTGGACAAGTACAAAGGCATTAGTTTTGATGGGATGCCAAGTTCCTTACCGCCTATAAGAGAAATCAGCCATTGTATAGATCTGATCCCAGGATCTACACTTCCCAACAAAGCAGCATATAAGCTCACTCCAGATCAGAATACAGAGGTAGCAAGACAAATTGAAGAATTGTTGCAGACAGGCCTAATTGGCAAAAGTTTAAGCCCATGTGTAGTACCGACTGTACTAGCACCAAAGAAGGAAGGCACTTGGAGACTTTGCACTGATTCAAGGGCTATCAACAAAATAACAATTAGGTATAGGTTTCCAATCCCTAGGATAGAAGATTTACTTGATTGTTTAGGAGGAGCTAAATACTTCACCAAAATAGATTTAAAGAGTGGTTATCATCAGATTAGGATTAGACCTGGTGATGAGTGGAAAATAGCATTCAAGACAAATGAGGGGTTATATGAGTGGAAGGTCATGCCTTTTGGTTTATCCAATGCTCCTAGTACCTTTATGAGATTGATGAATGAGGTCTTGAGAGAGTTCATAGGTAAATTTGTCATAGTATATCTAGATGACATCCTGATTTTCAGCAATACGAGGGAAGAACACCTCATCCATATAGACTTGGTTCTCAAAAGGTTACATGAAGAGCAGCTAATGATAAATTTAGCAAAGTGTCTGTTTCTGCAGGAAGAAATCATCTACTTAGGATTTGTTATCTCACATAACAAAATGAGAATGGATCCAGAAAAGGTCAGTGCCATACTGTCTTGGCCAACACCCAAAACTGTGCATGATGTTAGAAGTTTTCATGGATTAGCAACCTTTTATAGGAAGTTTATAAAGGGATTTAGTCATATCTGTGCACCCATGCTTGACACTATAAAGGGAGGACAGAAGTGCAAGTTTACATGGACAAAGGAGGCAGATAATTCTTTTGAAATGTTGAAGAAGAAGATAGCAGAATAACCAGTTCTTGCATTTCCTGATTTCAGCAAGATTTTTCAAGTAGAATGTGATGCAAGTCATATTGCTATTGGAGCAGTACTCAGCCAAGAATGATGACAAGAAGAGATACTCATCCTATGATTTGGAGATGTATGCTCTAGTCCAGTCACTTAAGAAATGGAGGCATTACTTGATGCCCAAAGAATTCATAGTATTCACAAATAATCAGGCCCTCAGTTTCTTAAACAGTCAAGAGAAACTGAACCATAGACACATGAAATGGGTGGAAACTTTGCAAGCTTTCAATTTCACACTCAAGCACAAGAAAGGGGTTAAGAACAAAGTAGCAGATGCTTTGAGCAGGAGAGTACTGACCATAAATTAGATCCAATTAGAGAGTGTTGCGATTGATTCGTTGAAGACAATGTATGCAGATGATGAAGACTTTGGAGAGATCTATAAGGTATGTACTTCTTTTGGAGACAAATATCATGTTGAGTTTTCTAAATTTCTGATCCAAGATGGATTACTTTTCAAAGGTGGACAACTATGTATTCCCAGATGCTCTATGAGACTAAATATTATTCAGGAAAAACATTGTGGGGCTCTGTCAGGACATTTTGGTCTTGATAAAACTCTTGATCTGGTAAAAAGACATTACTATTGGCCTAAGTTACAGTCAGATGTGAGAAAATTTGTGGAAGCATGTGTAATATGTCAGAAAGCCAAAGGAAGATCCACAAATGCAGGTTTGTATCAGCCATTACCCATTCCTTCTAGGCCATGGGAGAGCATAAGCATGGATTTTGTACTAGGTTTGCCTAGGACAAGGAAAGGATATGATAGTGTTTTTGTGGTAGTAGACAGATTCAGTAAAATGGCACATTTCTTGCCATGTAAAACCACTTATGATGCTTCATATGTTGCTGATTTGTTTTTCAAAGAGATCGTGAGAATACATGGTTTACCATTGAACATAGTATCAGACAGAGATGTGAAGTTTATTGGCCACTTCTGGAGAACTCTTTGGAGAAAGCTGGGAACTAATTGTTGGATCTAGGGCATACAACTGAGAGGGGGGGGTGAATCAGTTGTATAAAACTTCTTGTTCTTTCAAACACTTGATTCTTGGTTGTTAGTTAACAGCATATCAATTAATCATCCATGAAAGCATTATACATAAACACAAGAGCAGATAAACATCAACACATTGAACACCAAGATTTTGACGTGGAAAACCCGGTTAAGGGAAAAACCACAGGGTGATTAACCCAAGAATTATTCTCTGTTAGAAGAATAAGAAAAAGAATGGCACTTGCCAATTAGGGCTCACTGCCCGAGCACACTGCTCACAAAGAGGCCCACTGCCTACAAGGAGACACACTGTCTACAAAGTGATAAGAATCACAGTCTTGAACTAGAGAATGACATCTCTACCATGTCCAGATCAGTTCCATTTAAGCCCAAAAACTTCTGCTCTGCCTTTCACACTTCTCTTCACTAAGCCACACTCATCCACAAAACCACACTTTGAAATGAACTCACAAACCGTTATTTATACAAGACATCGACTTAGGAACAAACATCTAAGTCAGCAAACAACCATAAGAGTATCTGCAAGATGAATAACACATCCGGTCGGCCACCACAAGAACATTCGCAGGATGAACAACTCATCCGGTCGGCTAAACAGAGCAAGAACTTCATCCGGAAGAATAACTTCAATTCTAGGCTCTACTATCAATACGGACCAACCACACAACCTAAACATGATCCAAGAACCTTCACAAGCCTACCTGAATGACCGGATACATCCGCACATCCTTTACTTGCTGGAATCTCTTGTCTTCCTCATCCAGAACTTCAAGAACATAGTCTGTCGCCACTGTAGAAGGTACTTCCAGACCTTCAAATCATACGTTATCAATGCGGACCAACAACACAACCTCAACATGATCCAAGAGCCTTCACAAGCCTGCCTGAATGACCAGGTACGTCCGCATTTCCTTTACTTACTGAAATCTCTTATCCTCCTTATCCGGAACTTCAAGAACACAGTCTGTCGCCACTGTCATAATGCAAGAGGTACTTCCGGACCTCCAAATCATACACAGCGTGAGATGGCACATCACAAGGACATCCCAAACACTCTTTCCAATCCGCAGATTAGGATTGTACAATTCCGGACCTCACCGGACCTTTCTGTGATCCTCTGTCACCTCTAAGTACTTGCCAGAACCAGTTCCACACAAACAGCCATAACTTCTTCAGGTCTTCATGCGGACCTCTGAAAACTTGACTGAAGCATCTCAAGACTCATATCTGCAAACCCTTTAATCCGCATCCTCCGGTTCTCAACCTATCCAATATATTTGCCTTCTTCTCATCACTGTTCTTCACTGTTCCTGACTGAGGCTAATTTTCTCAATATCCTCAACACACAGCTCATCCAATCCTTCTTGTCAATGTAATATGAGTATGTTGACATCAATGACAACACTGGTTCACCTCATACTTGCAACAATCTCCCCCTTTGTCATTGATGGCAACATATGATGTGAAAAACCATCAAGACAAGAACTTCTCCTTTCTGTCATAGCTCCCCCTATCAACAACAACTTTTCACATGTCTTCTCTTCCTTTACTGCTCCCCCTTTGATCATTAACCACTTGTTTTTCACATGTCTTCTCTTCCTTTACTGCTCCCCCTTTGATCATTAACCACTTGTTTTTCACATGTCTTCTCTCCCCCTTTGACATCAATGGCAAAGGGCTCATACTTGCAATTCTAATACATCAGAATCATACCAGCTGCTCCCCCTTAGTAGCAGCTCCCCATCATCAATCTGGATCACAAGATATGACTGTGATATCCACCAGACTGATGCACATTAGTGCATCCTAGTTCATCACCGGAGGGGCCATGACCCCTAACTTCTCCCGGAGATATTCAAAAGAATCCTTGGGAAGAGGTTTAGTAAAGATATCTGCAATCTGATCCTTGGAGGGAACATACTCCAATCTGACTTCTTCCTTGTTTACTTGTTCTCTCAAAAAGTGAAACTTGATAGATATGTGCTTAGTCTTAGAATGCAACACCGGATTCTTAGAAATATTAATTGCACTTGAATTATCACAGAAAATTGTGATAGGCTCCTCATATTCAATTTTAATGTCTCTTAGCATCTGCTTCATCCATAAGATTTGAGTGCAACTACCTGCTACTGCAATGTATTCTGCTTCAGTTGTAGACAAAGATATTGCATTTTGTTTCTTGCTTAACCAAGAAACCAATCTTTTCCCCAAAAAGAATGCTCCACCACTAGTGCTCTTACGGTCATCCACATCACCTGCCCAATCTGCATCTGTGTAAGCATGAAGAGAGAAATCCGGATCTCTAGGGTACCATAGACCATACTCAACTGTTCCTTTCAAGTACCTAAAAATTCTTTTGATTGCCATAACATGAGATTCTCTAGGATCAGCCTGGAATCTTGCCACAAGACCAACAGCCTGCATTATATCTGGTCTAGTTTGAGTGAGATACAACAATCCACCAATCATTGATCTATACTTTGTCTGATCTGCCTTTGGAGAATCATCATCTTTGCTTAACTTACATCCGGTTGCCATAGGAGTGTTCATTGGCTTTGAGTCTTCCATACCAAATTTCCTTAACAATTCTTTCACATATTTGGTCTGAGAAATGAAGATCCCTTCTTTTGTTTAAGTAATTTGCAGACCCAAGAAGAAATTCATTTCACCAAGCATAGACATTTCAAACTCACTTTTCATCTGATTTGCAAAAGTTTTGCACATACTATCTCTTCCTCCAAAAATGATATCATCCACAAACACTTCAACAATCAAAATGTTATCATGATCAATTTTGAAATATAAGTTACTGTCAGCAGTACCTTTGTTGAATCCAATCTGCACAAGATGCTTATCCAACCTTTCATACCATGCTCTTGGGGCTTGCTTCAATCCATACAAAGCTTTCTTCAACTTGCAGACCATATCATCATTATCAGACAATTGAAATCCATCTGGTTGTTCAATGTAGACTTCCTCTTCCAGATCACCATTTAGGAAGGCAGACTTGACATCCATCTGATATACCTTGAAGTCCTTGAAGGCAGCATATGCAAGAAGTAATCTGACTGCTTCAATTCTTGCCACCGGAGCAAAAGTCTCTTCAAAGTCAATTCCTTCTATTTGAGAGTACCCTTTGCAGACCAATCTAGCTTTGTTTCTGATTACTTCACCAGCTTCATTTAGTTTGTTCCGGAAGACCCACTTGGTTCCAATTACATTCCTGTCTCTAGGTCTGGGAACAAGATCCCAAGTATGATTTTTCTCAATTTGCATCAATTCATCTTCCATTGCTTTGGTCCAGTTTTCATCATTACAGGCTTCATTTATTGTTTTAGGTTCAATCTTTGAAATTAGACAACATTCATCCTGATTTTGAGCAACATTCCTTCTAGTTTGTACACCTTTGCTTCTGTCACCTATGATCTGATCTTCAGAGTGGTTCAGTCTTACATACCTTGGAATTTTGGGAGTATCCTGCACTGCTGCTTCTTGATCAGGCTCATTCAAACCTATCTCTTCTTCCTGATTTACCGGATCAGGCTGACTCTGTCTCACCGGAGAGGATTGAGTTCCTTGAACACTGTCTTGGTCATCTTCATCAAACTCATAAAATCTTGAAGGCTTCTCAATTCCTTCATCAACTTTTACATTGGTGCTTTCTATCATCTTCCTCAATCTCTTATTGTAACACCGGTATGCTTTGCTTTGAGTGGAGTGACCCAAGAAAATTCCTTCATCACTTCTAGCATCAAACTTTCCTAGATCTTCATCTCTTTTAATATAACACTTGCTACCAAATACTCTGAAATATTTCACAGTAGGACTGATGCCAAACCAGAGTTCATAGGGGGTCTTGCCGGTGTTGTTTCTAATTTGAACTCGATTGAGAGTGTAGACTGCAGTGCTGATAGCTTCTTTCCAAAACATCTGAGGAATATTTGCTTCCAACATCATTGTCCTGGCAGCTTCCTGGATGGTCCGGTTCTTTCTCTCAACTACTCCATTCTGCTGTGGAGTCCTAGGAGCAGACAACTGTCTCCTTATACCCTGCTTCTCACAAAAGTCAATGAACTCACCAGATGTAAATTCACCACCTCTATCAGACCTTAGACACTTTAGTTTCAATCCGGTTTGATTCTCTACCATAGCTTTGAAGATTTTGAACTTCTCAAATGCTTCTGATTTTTCTTTTAGAAAGGTAACCCACATCATCCGGGAATGATCATCAATTAACAACATGAAATATCTATCACCTTGCAGACTCTTGATTCTTGTCGGACCACAGAGATCAGTATGTACTAATTCCAACAATCCGGTAGAAGACTGATCTTTGCTTTTGAAAGAGACTCTGCTTTGTTTACCTAACTGACATTCTTTGCACACACTATTTGTAGGTTTCATCAATTTTGGAAGATCTCTTACAGCCTGAGTATTGCTTATCTTGATGATGTTATCAAAATTTACATGACACATTCTTCTATGCCATAACCAACTCTGATCAATTTGAACAAACAAACAACTTTTATTTGAACCAACCAGATGAAAGATATTACCTTTTGTCTGAGTACCGGATGCAATTTCAGTTCTGGAGCTTGTAAAGATTCTGCATTTTCCATTCTTGAACCGGAGATCATAGCCTTTGTCCACTAACTGACCAACACTGAGAAGATTGTGCTTCAATCCTTCAACATATAGTACATTACCTGTTTTGCTCTTTCCATCAAAGGAAATAGTTCCCCTACCTCTGATTCTGCCAGCAGAATTGTCACCAAACTTTACCATTCCTCCTTCATATCTTTCCAAATCTAAGAACTTATTCTTGTCACCAGTCATATGGTGAGAACATCCACTGTCAATAACCCAATCATCCTTTTCTTCCACTTGAGCAGCCAAAGCTTTTTCAACAACTTTGTGATTGACAGATTCAGAGAGTATTGAATCTTCTTCCTTGATGGCAATAAATACCCACTCATTTCCGGATTTGCTTCCTAGTTCTAATTCATCATCTGTTACTCCTTCATTGTCGTCTTCTTCATGAACATAATAGCAATTCTTTTGAAACCTTTGTCTGTTAGTATTAGACCTTGCAGATCTTTCCGGACATCTTGAAGCAAAATGACCAATCTTATTGCAGTTGAAACACTTAAAGGGTAGTTTTCCTTCATACTTATCGGATCCTCTTGGCAGTCTCTTTGCAATGAGGGCTTCAAGTTGAGCTGTTTCTGCTTCTTCTTCTTCCACGTCTCTTCTTGCTTGATCATACCATGACATCTTCCTTGATGAGTTTTCTCCCGGATCAAATCTCTGTTTGCCTTTCACATAGGTACTGGCTTTGAAAGCAGATTCAGTCTTGGGAGGATCATCTCCAAACTCGGTCATTTCAAATGCAGCTAGTTTGCCAGCTAGTTGTTCTCTTGTGACAGTTGTGTGGGCTCTGAATTCATCAATGGCAGCAACCTTGATTTTGTAGGCAGCAGGAAGGGATCTTAGGATTTTGCAGACAATCTCATTTTCATCTAGAGTTCCACCAGCATTTCTAATTCCACATACCAGCTCATTCACTCTTGGCATAAAGGTAGTGATGTTTTCATCATCTTTCATTTTCAATCTTTCAAATTTCCCTTTCAGACTTTGCAACCTTGCACTTTTGACAAACTCATCTCCTTCATACAGAAGTTCCAGTTTAGTCAGGATCTCATATGCAGTTGGTAGGTCAATAACATTCGAGAGATCTGAGTCATTCAATGCGCTTAGAAGAGCTTCCTTGGTCTGCAGATTGTTTTCAGCTTCTGTGATTTCATTCAGAGTTGTCAGACCACCTTGTGGAGGTACATAAGGTTTTGAAACCATAGCCAAGTATGCTTTTCCCATACATTCCAAGTGACACTTCACGCGACCTTTCCAAAGAGTGAAGTTGGTTCCATCGAACTTTGGACTATCCTTCTTGTAAGACGACATCCTGGATCTCCTCAAGCGGTTAAGCTTTTTTCAGAGGAACTTGGCTCTGATACCAATTGTTGGATCTAGGGCATACAACTGAGAAGGGGGGGGGTGAATCAGTTGTATAAAACTTCTTGTTTTTTCAAACACTTGATTCTTGGTTGTTAGTTAACAGCATATCAATTAATCATCCATGAAAGCATAATACATAAACACAAGAGTAGATAAACATCAACACATTGAACACCAAGATTTTGACGTGGAAAACCCGGTTAAGGGAAAAACCACGGGGTGATTAACCCAAGAATTATTCTCTGTTAGAAGAATAAGAAAAAGAATGGCACTTGCCAATTAGGGCTCACTGCCCGAGCACACTGCTCACAAAGAGGCCCACTGCCTACAAGGAGACACACTGTCTACAAAGTGATAAGAATCACAGTCTTGAACTGGAGAATGACATCTCTACCATGTCCGGATCAGTTCCATTTAAGCCCAAAAACTTCTACTCTGCCTTTCGCACTTCTCTTCACTAAGCCACACTCATCCACAAAACCACACTTTGAAATGAACTCACAAACCGTTATTTATACAAGACATCGACTTAGGAACAAACATCTAAGTCGGCAAACAACCATAAGAGTATCCGCAAGATGAATAACACATCCGGTCGGCCACCACAAGAACATTCGCAGGATGAACAACTCATCCGGTCGGCTAAACAGAGCAAGAACTTCATCCGGAAGAATAACTTCAATTCTGGGCTCTACTATCAATACGGACCAACCACACAACCTAAACATGATCCAAGAACCTTCACAAGCCTGCCTGAATGACCGGATACATCCGCATGTCCTTTACTTGCTAGAATCTCTTGTCTTCCTCATCTGGAACTTCAAGAACACAGTCTGTCGCCACTGTAGAAGGTACTTTCGGACCTTCAAATCATACGTTATCAATGCGGACCAACAACACAACCTCAACATGATCCAAGAGCCTTCACAAGCCTGCTTGAATGACCAGGTACGTCCGCATTTCCTTTACTTACTGAAATCTCTTATCCTCCTTATCCGGAACTTCAAGAACACAGTCTGTCGCCACTGTCATAATGCAAGAGGTACTTCCGGACCTCCAAATCATACACAGCGCGAGATGGCACATCACAAGGACATCCCAAACACTCTTTCCAATCCGCAGATTAGGATTGTACAATTCCGGACCTCACCGGACCTTTCTGTGATCCTCTGTCACCTCTAAGCACTTGCCGGAACCGGTTCCACACAGACAGCCATAACTTCTTCAGGTCTTCATGCGGACCTCTGAAAACTTGACTGAAGCATCTCAAGACTCATATCTGCAAACCCTTTAATCCGCATCCTCCGGTTCTCAACCTATCCAATATATTTGCCTTCTTCTCATCACTGTTCTTCACTGTTCCTGACTGAGGCTAATTTTCTCAATATCCTCAACACACAGCTCATCCAATCCTTCTTGTCAATGTAATATGAGTTTGTTGACATCAATGACAACACTGGTTCACCTCATACTTGCAACACTAATTTATCTTTCTCATCAGCCTACCATCCTCAAACAGATGGGCAAACTAAAGTTGTTAACCGTTCATTGGGTAACCTACTCAGGTGTTTAACCAGACAGCATGGAGAGAAATGGGATAATATCCTCCCACAAGCTAAATTTTCCTATAATGACACTGTTGGTGCTCATTTTGGCCTGGAGATTGAGCTTGCATGTGGAGGGTTTCTTCTTTCAAACCCTAGGTTTTCCTCTTCATCGGCATGAGCTTGGCCTATCGGTTGGAGTTTTTCAAGTTCTACCGATGCGGTAGGTCTCCCCGACGGGGTGTGTTTTGTGCCTTCGTCGATGTAACATGTGCAGTGTCTAGCCGATGGTAATTCGAGGTATGTTTGCATTTGTCGGCGTGACTTTTGTTATCGGCGGAGGGGTTTCTTGTTGCTCCGATGGTTGGGAGTCTGGCCGACAATGAAGTTGATGTTCGGCATGTCAGGGTGACGATGTTCCATGTCTTGGCGATATGCGAGTATGGAGTGGTCGTCGGTGAGATTTTGGCTATCGGGTGGACGGAGAAGTGTTGGCCCGACAGTTGGGGTCTCGCCGATGGAGGCGGGCTATTGGTAGGAGTTGGGCCGATGGCTTGATGGGGGGTGAGTCATGTGTTCATCGGTGAGATTTGGCTTATCGGCAGAGGTTTTTTGCAGTTTACTGATGGAGGGAAGTCACCCCGATCAGGAGTGCCATCGGGGTGACTTGGTGCATCGGCGTAGGTTTGAGATGCTGCTTCGACGGTGTTGGTCATACCGACGGAGGTGGGAGGCCAGGGTGCTGTCGGAGTGACTTTGTTCATCAGCAGAGGTGTTTCTTGTTGGGCCGACAGTTGGTGGTCTGGCCGATAGGTGGTATTTGGCTTCTGGGCATCGGCGAGACAACTGGAGTCGGCGGGAGATTTTTGAGGAAGGCCGATGGTATATGTTTGGCCGATGGGCTGTGGACGAAGGGTCGTATGTCGAGCGCAGCAAAACGCTCGACACTTGGTGTGCATGCGGCCATATTTTTTAAAGTGCCAAAGTTGTCTCCACACCATGCATGTGGGATTTTTCCCCTTGCATTATTTTTGAACCTGCGAAGGAGGCATTTTGGCGGGAAACTTCTTTTTGACTGCAGTGACAGTTTTCTAGCGACCGCAGGTGGTTGAGGCCCTTAATGGCGACTGTAGCAGGAGTATGGGCGATGGTACAAGCGATCAGGTTGCCTAATTGAGAATGAAGACTTCCAGATAGTGGCGCGTGGCTTGAGTCCCCCCTTTGTCTGCTGCATTAACATTTTCTGAGCGTCATTCCTTCTGAGGACTGTATCTGGCAGATTTTTTTGTTATAATCATGTAATTAATTGCTGTGGTACACTTTCTGGCTGTTATAAGCAGATTGTGTTACCATTTTTTAGGTTGTTAAAAGTTGAACATTTTGGCTCTGTGATACAAGATAGCTGGTTTTGGCTGCTCTATCCACAAAAAACCTGTGAGTTTATGTATCTCTTGTTGTACGTTTTGGCTTGAATCCACTGATTTCATGGTTAATCTTGTATGAATAATGCTATGTTTGCATGTGTTTTGTTAATTCTGTCTCCAGTATTGCATGTATCTTTCTTCTGAGTCTGGATATTTAAGCAATATTTGAGACTCTAGAACATAGAATTCCTATGTTGAATGTCTGATCTTTTAACTTCTGCTCAAGGGGTAGATTAAACTATTTTCAGGTTGAACATTGGGAAGGGTATACTGTAGTAGGGATGCCATAAGTAGAGATAACTTAACACTCTGTGTTGGGAGATATCTGTAAGGCAGGTATCATATATATCCCCCTGAAATCTAGTTTTAGCTGTTCATGCTGATCATTCACAGGTGTATGTCTACTGACTCCAAGCCCTGGATAGGCACCAATCTTGCTTTGTGTTTGTGTTACAACCATGTCCAGCTTTGCATCCAAACTTAAAATCATAATCAAACTCTAAAACAACCATTAGGACATTAGAATTAGTTTTAGGATCCTCAGTCCTCTGTCTACAACTGCAAATAGGCCCAAAGCTAGCCCCTTTGCTCTTATCTTTCAGTTTTGGTCTACTTACAGGAGGACTTATCTGCTTTCTGACAGCATCCCAATCCTTGTATGCGTATCTCATAGATGTTGAGTAGGGAATACCCCCCTAGGTCTTGCAGAGCCTGAAGAAGAAGAGGAGATAAAATATAGAGTCTATCTCCTACACTGTTGGCCCCTGGCCCAAAGATCCTGTTGATCACTGATGGCTACCTTGTAGGGGAATCTGGGAATAAGCATCCAGTCTGGGAAAAAACCAACAGACACCATCAATAGGAGTACAGGAAAGTCACCTTTTCAGATAGTGTATGGAATTCATCTAAGAGGTATTCTGGAGCTGAGAGATCTACCTGTAGGAGAGCCTATTAGTGCAGATGGTGAAACTTTTGCTTCATCTATTAAAGAAGTGCATGATCAGGTCAAGCATCAACTCCAACAGGCTACAACAAAGTACAAAACATATGCTGACCAGAAGAAAAGAGATTTACAGTTTGCAGTTGGAGATTTGGTCTGGGTAAATCTGAAGAAGGAGCGGCTTCCCAAAGGTAAGTATACCAAGCTAATGCAGAGGAAGATTGGACCCTGTCAAATTTTAAAGTAGTGTGGACAGAATGCATATGAGATCCAACTTCCTCCTGATCTTGGATTGTCACCAATTTTCAATGTCTGTGATTTGACTCCATACAAGCCAAATGTAGATATAGAACAAGAACCATTGCAGGCAACAGATGATGATATTCCTAAGCATGATCCACCAAAGTTGAACCACATCTTAGACTCACAAGTGATCAAAAAGACTAGAAACAAAGAATACTTGGAGTATTTTGTGGTTTGGCAAGGACAGCCAGATTCAGAGGCAGTTTGGATGACTGCTGACCAGATTTCAAATCATGGTACAGACCTACAAACTCTGATCTCAAAGGGGCTTGAGATCTCTTCTCCCGGGGAGTATGGTGCAGGGGCACCCCTTCAAAAGGACCAACATGCACAAGAAGAAGAAGACTAACATTAGTTTGACATTTCATGTTATCTATAACACCTTCAAATGTAACATATAATGTTAGCATTTTCTGTATGAAGTTTTTGACAGTTTGGATTAAGGGAAAGATAATCAAGGTGTCTTAGCTGTAAGAGTTTTGCTGTCTTATGCAAAATAGATGTCATTTGTAGTAGATTAAGGGTTTCCACCTATAATTTTGAAAAGATAAAAATCCCAGAAACAGAGGAGAATGTCAGTCCCTCGCATTGGGAAAGATAAAAAGGGGAAAACCTTTTGTAGAGGAGGGGGATAGTTTTCTGGGTCTGGTCTCTGAATAGTCGAATGTAATTTCTGAACATGAAGAAAGAATAGAAGTTCTGCAATTTACTTCCTTTCCAGATTCTGAATACTGTGTAAATATCCTGTGTAAATATTCTGTGCAGATTCTTTGTGTAGAAGTTCATTCTGTGTAGAGTTTGTATATAAATTAGTTTTGAGCTTCTGTGGTCAAATTAATTGGATAAATCCATTCCACTGGCAGATTTCTAGGGAAATCAGTGGAATGGACTTGTAGATTAATTTCCCCAACTTTGTTTATTCGTTCTAGGTATGGAAGGCTAGAATTGCAAAACCACTTCAAGCATCAGTTCTGAGTGTCTGTTGTTTATAAGGGATAACCTGCAGGTGTATTTTGCATTCAAGCCATCGGCGTAAGAAATGATATCGGCGTGTCAAAACTAGGCCCACCCGACGGTGAAAATCTCACCAAGTGTGCTCTTGGGGCATCGGCAAGGAGGAATCGTGCTGGTCCGATGGAGGTGAGTCTCACCGACAATGGTATGAGTTAAATCCATCAGGGGGAGGCAAGGTATCGGTGAAAGAAAATTATCTGGGGCCGACAGTTGGAAGCCACACCGATCGGGGAGACCGTTGGAAGGTGTCACCGACAGAGAAAGCTTCGGCGTGAGGTTTGAACCTCTCAGTTGAACCTCCGAATTGAACCGGTTCAATGTTGCCATCGACGTGAGAGAGAAGCGGTCTGGCTGATAAGGAGTCTTGGTAGCTCATCGGAGTGAATTATGCCATCAGCGGAAGGAATAGAGGTGTCGTCGATAGTTAGTGTTTTACCGACAGCAAGTCCATCGGTGTAATCAACAGCATCGGCAGGAGACTTAAAGAGTTCACCGACAGACAGAAGTCTTGCCGAAGGGGAAGGTTGAACCTGTCCATTGAACCTTCTGGGTGAACTTATCCATTGAACCTCCAGTTTGAACCTGCTGGTTGAACCTATCCGTTGAACCTCCGGATTGAACCTGTTCATCGGGTAGATAGTGGGCTAGTCCTACCGAAGGAGAAGTTCATGTTGTGTGCTTTTCGGTGAGAGATAGGTATCAGCGAAGGAGTATTGAACTTGAATGACGGTGGACTGTCTTGCCGATAGGCAAGAGTGGGTATGTTTCGGTGAGACAATTCAAAGGTCTTACCGATATAGTTTCTTTTGGCTATCTTGCAGGATCCAAGAGGTTTTTGAACTGGTTCACACGCTTCAGTTGGCACGTACTCTGCATCAGAAACATATCAACTAACTTAGCCTTCCAAATTGATCAAAATAACACGCTACATCTCTTGACCAGATTCCTGCAATCTCAGAGATAGCTTATCCATTGACGCGTCAAACAGGACACCAATCGAGTCAATTTTGCTAAGTAATTTGCTTATCTATATCATATGTGCCACAACAGGTGGTAAATGCACCGTTTCTTGACCCATGCACCACTTCTAGTAAAAGTGCTGCAAGAACCAATGCATGCGTCGTCCTATGCTACATATGCACTGCATCATACTGTAAGAGCGCTGTAGGATTATGCATGCACTGCCTAAACCTATGCATGCGCAGATTCAACATATGTGTCATCCTATATCATGCATGCATTACAGAATTACCCATGTGCTGCAGAATTACCTATGTGCTATTTCACGTGGCATATGCGCCACTCTGCATTCCGGCGCATCTATCTAGCCTAGTTTTCTCCTAGTATTTATGACATTCAAACTCAACCCTATGGAATTTTTTTTGAAATACATACCGGGGGTCCTGCGTCTGCTAGCCAGTCGAATCAACAGACATGCTCAAATCGATGCTCCTCACGTGGAATGTCCATCCTCGTGCTAACTGCTCTATGCTCTATGTTGCTCTAAGCTCTCCAAAGCAAATCAAACCAAGACAAGTGTGCAAATGAATTGTCTTGTGGACCCAACTCCTATATATAGCATGCAAACCCTAATTTGGCTAGGTGGTGACTATGACTACTTCCCGCGCCCGTTTCTTCTAGTTTTCTTCCCGTTTCTCTAAAACGAGTCCTATTTTTCTTCAAACTTAACCAAGTTTTCCCTTCATCTTCGTGAGATTGTCCATCTCTCATCCTTCTGCCTTCCTCTCGTCTAATCTCTCAAGGGGGCATCCTATTGTCATAACTTATACCAGGGGCAAACTGGGGCATGTATCATTGTCAGATTATCTATTCTTTGAAGCAACACTGTAAACTGCATTGCATCAAAGAGGGGCAAAATGTATACGCCTAAAAATGACACGATTCACATTCTTCTAAGTTAATTAAATATTGAAATATTTAATTACCTCTTCTAAAGTCAAAATTAAATAAATCCTTTATTTAATTCAATTCTCCCCAAACAATTAAATAATTCTCAATTATTTAATTAAATCAAATCATTCTTCCAAATTTAAATAAATCAAATCAAATTTATTTAAATCCTTTCAATCTCCAAAAATAAAATACAATCAAATATTTTATTTATTCTTCCAAATCATGCACAACAATTAAATAAATTTATTTATTTAATTTGCTTTTCTATCTTCTAAATTAAATAATTCTAATTATTTAATTATTTCTTCCAATAATATCTTCTCTAAATTTAAATAAATCAATTATTTATTAAAGTTGCCTTTTCTTCTAAATTGAGTTATCTCTAATGCAATTAAATATTCCTAATATTTAATAAAGCAAAATATCTTCTTATTCTCATGCAAATCCCTTCTTCTTGTTTTAAATCACATAACTGATTATCATATTCTTTTAATTGCTTTAACTCATTCTTCTATTCTTAGCAAATCCTCTCATGCAAAAGAAAGCTAGACACATGTCTTCTTCTTATTCGTTGCACGTTCCTCAACCATTCTGAATCGTTGATCTTCTCAGTCTCTCTATACTGTTGATCTCTTCTTTCCCAAGTCTATAAGTACAACCTCATTCTTCCATTTCAATCATCCAAGCTTTAAGTATCATTACTCTGCAGGAATTACAGCGTGCCTTTGGCACCAATTCCTTCATTGCTTGTGATCACATTCGCTACTATGCACTACTACCATCATTGTGAAGCTCCTCTTCATTGCGGTATTATCACTGCCATTCCCAATTGACATTCTTGAAGCATAGCAAGGAAGTGCACTCTCTGAGGGCCCTATTTCATACATGAAAGATTGATTGTGATAGGTGATCAATGGAAGCTACGATCTAAGGAGGTTTGCTTTGTAGTTTGTTCATTATTATTGAATTTCCTTAGTTCACTATTTCATTGAAGTTTTAGGTATTTGATATTGATTATTATTGTTTATTCATTTGATCCAATTTTCCCTTAACACTCCCTAATGTCAGTATCATTTCTAACACCACCCTCTCAACACTTATTCCATTTCAGTGCACTCACCGCCATATTTTCTAGATCTCTGCCCCACCAACAAAACAAAAACCTAAGAATTACCCTACTTTGGTCTTCCATAAACCCAAATGCAAGGCATTGTCTCCACCCCCTTTGAGCCCTTCTTTATTAGTTCTTCATGCAATGGAAGATCCTCCTCCAACTATGACTCTTAGTTCTTGCATTCATGTTGAGAGAATTAAGCAACCATATTTGGTATAATATTCTAACAGTGATTCAATGGATTCCTCCTTGGTGGAGCACATCTTTGAATCCTTCACAAATATTCCTTCATTGTCTTCAATTCTTAGACAACCATTGATAATAGCCCCTGTTGATGCACAAGAGGATATTGCCCTTGTAGTTGATCCCTTCATTCTATTTTAGGGGACTTACCTAGTGTACAACTCTCAATGCACGGTCTCTCTATTAGTCCATCCTTCATCCCCTATGATGAACAAGATTGGGACTTGGATGATCTTATGGTGCATAACCCATGAGGGTGGTACCTTTGTTCCATGTGTGTATGTGAGTGTGTTTTCCTATTTGTTATGTTTTTTCCATAATAAATGCTTGATATGTGTTTGTTTGTTCTACCTAGAGGACCCACAAATACCTTTGTAGGTACATAGATATAGGGGGAATAAAAATGTTGTCCTATTCTTCTATATGTTTCTACATTATTATCATGCCCACTCATACATACATGTACAAATGAACATAAACATAATGCAACTAACTCTTTTTTTTATTTACAACACTCAGATACTAAGGGTTACACTTATCACATTGGTGAATTGTGCACAATCAACCTTGTTGCAAATGTAATTAGAATGAGATCACACCTCTCAAGGAAAAGAGAAGCAATAGAAAAAGTGGGTGTTATTAATACAAAGAGGGACTCCCTCTTGCCAACATGACACACAAAAATCAAAATACAACAAAGACTCTATGTTGTCACAATTTCACAAACTTATACACAATTCAAAGATTGCAACCACTATCATGCTTCATTTTATTTAAATCCACTTCATTCAAATGACATCAACAAAATTAATACAATTGGACTTCAATGGCTTTTATTCTCAACTCAACCTCTCTCTACAACATTGCACTAATTCTCACCACTTCTTTATGCTCCTCTGGCAACTTCCATTACCTCCTTCAAACTCTCCTTCCCTTGATTGTGGCCTGTACCTGTTCTCCTCTCAACACTGCAAAATTTATTCTTTACCTCAGACATTCAACTTCATTTCACACCATTTTGTATGCTTTTGAGAGTCAGCAAATTCATTCTTTTATCTCCCTTCTTCCCCAGGTAGCTCCCAGAATAGAATATTTTCCTTCCTTTTCACAGTCATTTTTCTTCTGGCCAAACCACCTTCACAATTCCATTCCATTGGCTTTTGTAATGCATAGATGTGAGAAATGAAAAGACACATAGGTGGAATGCCTCTAGGAACTGAGGTAACACCTCCAAAGAAAATTAAATCTTTGATGTTTCATTTGACCCCAACAAAGCCTTCCAAGCTAGGGCCCAAAAATCATGACTAATGGAGAATTTAGCAATTAATTATTGTATTTGACTTATTCAAACTTCCCCAAGTTCTTTCATTCACTCATATAGAATTTGTCTTCATATGTTGAGAAAAAAGTCCTCTCTACAAGGAAGATCTCATAACCAAAGACATGAAGCTCCCTATTTGATAAAATAGAAGAACAACAATTGATAACTCTCTCATACAACAAACTATTGTGGCAGTGGGTGACCCATCAACTGCATCTTGCTTCTTGATAGATGACTTTCTCATAGTTCGTATAGATCCATGCAATTGGTGAGCAAGGGGGCGAAGGCATGCTTCAAGTTTTGTCAAGTGAGTCTACAATCCTGAGAATTTCTCACCATCCAAAGTTGCAGAGGCAACAATTAATCAAAGATAAGGTTGGTGGATTTCATCATCAATCATGTATTTGATCACAGTTTCTGGCCCAGAGTAATCTTTGAATCGAATGGCATATCAAATCTCCTCTCCCAAGAGACATCCAAATTCCTCTGTTACTCTTTTTTATATAGATATGGTTTCCACTCTATGAGGTTGCATACACCCAATCTTAACTCTCGTTGTGTATTCAGACTCTACCAAATATTGGGTTACTTGAATTGTTTTCCCGATCTAGTTTCTCCAATAACAACAAGAACTTGGTTGCCATTTACTACCTATATTAATCCCTTCTTCAACTTGTATATATATAGGAAGACTCTGCCTTGGCTCCTAAAATGATAGATTTGAACATTGTCCAAAAGTTGGTGCTTTTCCAAAGCATCTTTCTTCCACTCAGGCATATCATAAGCATAATGGATTGAACACCTCTCAACTCCTATGCATACACTTCTTCATGGAATTTTGTTAATTGGAATGAATATCCACTCTTTTCTTGATAAGGTAAATCAAACTTGCATATGTTGTATCCAAAGATGACGTTTGGATCAACTTCACGAATGAATTCCTTTACGCGACTTGCCAACACAAGTCATAAAATGATTAATTCTCCAAAACCATAAGACGTCTACTCATTAAACCTTTGTCATCAATTTCTTGATGGAGTCAAAAATCCTCCTACAAGAGGATTCGATGTGAAACCTTTCCAATTTCTCTAAACAATTGTTTCAGTTAAAACTGCTCATTGTGTGCCGAAACAAAAGTATGGAAAAAACTTGATCCTATCAAATCTGATCACTCCACATGTACCCGAAGGTTGAGAGATGCCAACAAAATCTAACCAAGATTGAAACACACAAAAAATGAAACTAACCCTGCAAATTATTTTTGGTTGATGTTGATCGCCAGTCCGCCCAGATGCTCTTGCATCAATTATGGAACCCCATTCGTAACACACAAAAATGTGAAGACAATCAAATAAGGTGCCAATGTTATTATGCATGGCATTGCAAAGGAAAGTAAAAACTCATGAGTATTTTTCCTCTAACCTTCCTAAGAGGAAGTGATAATTCATTGTCACGTTAATGTGACTTGACCAATAAATTTTAAGAGTTCAAAAAATCAAACAAACCTAGTTTAATATTAAATCTTACTATGCATCTAGCATTATTTTAATAGTCTTTAAACTCAATTGCAATTAAGTGAGTTTGATGTGAAATGTTTCCACTCAAAATTTCATTTACAATAAATTTATGAAGCAAATTGATAGCTATGGACTATATAGATAAATCAACTTAATGTTGGCTAAAAGGATTTGACAAATTTTATGATACACCTTTCTACATTAATCAAAAGCTAAACTCATTAATTATTATTCTATTCTACACTTTTTTAAAAAAAATTGCACCTAATTGCTTCTTTCCATATAGTTTAAGTAATAATTAATATTCTAGTTTATTTCCTTATATTTAATTTTGCAATTAAAAATAAATGATAACACATAACAAGTAAACTAACATAAATTCATGTCACTTAAACAAGGAGAAAAATAAGAAATTAATCAACTATAAAATATACAACTAACTAATCAAATATTAATAAGATAAATCCATCATTTACCTACCAATCTCATTTTACAAGCTTTAACCCTAAACCAAGGAGAAAGGAAAGAATTGCAATAAATTTTACATTATCCAATTATAGTATTTAGTTATTTTGTGGCAAAACATACTAATAAATTCAACATTATTTTTAGTTATAATTTTTTCTAAACATATACACTAAAGTGTAATATGCAATGATATCCTCCTACTATGAAATTGTGGTTAGTGATCTCTCCTGTATTTTTTTTACTCTCAATATTAGTCAAGTGTTTGAACAAGTATATAAAATAGTCAAAACTTAGGAAAAGGAGATCAAATCATTGAAGAATTACTCTTGCAATAATATTTTTATGATACAATGATTGCTATTTCATATTAACCATTCACAACTATGATTCCATTCTACAAAGAGATCATAATCTTAACCTTGTGACTTTGTTTGATGCAATACTACTTCATCAAAATGAACAAATCTGCATATTAGAGTATAGTGACTTTATACAATCAATTAGTACACTATGACTATATACTACCCATTGATCATGATATTACATCACTCATAAATACAATATTAGGCCAAATAGGTTAATTTTTATTAGCAATATAAAATTCAATGACTTGGTCATATAGAGATCCCACATCAATTGAACAAACATGAATCGTAGCATGAGCCTTCAAATCTTAGTCCATTTAAGAGGTATATGAAACATTTGAACCCACAATTATTTTTTTATATTTCATACATTGCTTAAGAAAGTAAAAAAATTAAGGTGGTCACAATTGAATCCAACAGAATAACCATGTAAAATGAGGTGTAAAATAATATAGAAAAATGAGGGAAATTAAGGTGTTACCATCTTTCACAATGGTGTGCCATTTACAAGCTAGGCACAATGGAAAGAGAAGGGCTCCACAAATAGAGCACATCAAATAAAAATAATTGGACCTACAACTTAACAAACTTTTGTGATTGAAAATATGGTTTGAGGATATCCACAAAAGTATAAGGGTATAAATTTTGTGTAAAGGCTATTATTACAACCACTTAAGTAAACTTCCATGCAATCATGAATGCAAGTGAATTGTTTGAAAAATTGCCTAATGAAATTTGCACCTATAAAAGAGGCATGCAATTTATTTGGCAAAATGTCTCAAACAAATTCATGTGTAAGGAGACATAAGAATTGTTGGATAGAACATCTCTAAGAATAATGGTCATGTGGAATGCCATGAAATCAAGATAAACATGAAATAATTTTGTAGAAATGACTT
The DNA here is from genome assembly GCA_027924645.1 of Cunninghamia lanceolata. Taxonomy (NCBI): domain Eukaryota; kingdom Viridiplantae; phylum Streptophyta; class Pinopsida; order Cupressales; family Cupressaceae; genus Cunninghamia; species Cunninghamia lanceolata. The sequence goes on from BSBN01001492.1 coordinate 313,324, forward strand.
TAGAAGCATTTTAAAAACTCAAAAAAAATTAATACTTCCAAACCTTTCCAATGGTGTAAATAAGTTAGTCTCCTTCTAAGACCTTTCCAATGGTGTAAACAAGTTAGTCCCATCATGTACAATGAGGTTGTAATCGCACAATTATAACATGGAGTAAAATTATCATAACTTGATCCAAACATAACTTTTTTTTAAATCTAATATGGAAAATAAATAAGACTTATTGTACTAAAAAACCCAAAAACTATTTTGTAAAATTTATAATAAATTATGAATAGAAAATTGTCTAAAGGTCTACATGATAGTCTATTACAAAACTATTTTAAAATAGTTCTCTAACTATCTCTATTTCCACCTTAGAGGAATTATTTCTAGTATGCACCCCTCCTAATATTGTTAGTGTGACTAGGAAAGGGATGGCTAACCTTTAGCCTCAAATAATTAGAAATGCCCCAAACAGTACAACTACTCATCCATTCAAGCAATTGGTTTTTGCCAGTAGTCCTAGGTTTTGATTATAAAATTGAGTATAAAAAGAAAGAAGAAAAATATAAAGGACACAAGAAGCAAGTGCTAGAGAGTACAACTAATATAACTTTAAATCTTACAACAACTAGGGTATTTCCTACATATGAACCAAATATATAAGTACCATGAAGTACATGATTGTTTTGCCCAAAGTTCAAAATAAACTAGAGGATCAAATGCAACACTTTGACTATGAGGTGAGCACCATCCAAGTGGATTTTTATGGAATAAAAATGTGTGATAGAATTAATGTGTTAAAAAGGAATAATTGAGTGGTATACACATCATTGCTAAAGGGAGAGAGATATAAATATGTTGCAAAATCAAATAGAAAAGTTATAGGTAGAGCTAGCAAATGAGAAAGTAAAGAGGAAAGCAATAGATAAGAAGAGAAATGAATTAAAGAAAAGGATAACAAAAATATACCTCTACATCTACAAGAAATGTGAATGAATAGATAGAGGAGGAATTGAGTAAATTGAAACAAAGGTTAGTTAAAAACATAAACACTATGATGATGAAAAGGCCAATTCATAAAAATTACAACAAAACTTGATGAAAGCCAATTCCTTAGCAAAGACATTACAAGTTAAACTAGACAAAAGAAATAAAATCAGAATTGTGTGAACATAAAATGAAGAAAGAGAGAAGAAACTCTAAAAATTTGTAGTTGGAGCTGAAGAAAGCATAAAATGTAATAAAGTCTTTGCAAAATAGAGTATCTAAATTATATAGTTCTAAACATGATGATTCATATAAAAGATAAGGTTTAGAGGGAAATAATACATAGTACTGATGATTTGAATAAATTTTTTGAATTCATTGATGGTCTACTATTAGAGTTTTAAAATTTCATTCAATACTCTAATAAAAATAGAAAAGTGGTGATTTCAAAAGAGAATACACCAAAGAAAATTTTGGAAGCAATGGACACAATCAATGGCAATGAATTGGCATCCAAAGGAATTCCTAGTCGGTTTGAGGCCTCAATAAATGCATCATCTATCTTTCATAAGTGTGTGAAGCTAGGTGAATCATAGGAATTTGTGAATGAATTTGAAAAAAATGATATAGAAGGTGGTTGGAAAGTTATAAAACCTCAATTAGCTTGGTTTCTTGATGGATTTTGATGAATCAGCCCAAAACCTAAGAAATAATTTTTAGAAAAGGAATATGGAGGATATAAAGAAGTGGGATATGGACTAGTTTCCTACGAAGCTAGTTGAGGGAAACCTTTTGTATTCCATCAAGAAAGTGATAGCCTTGAATGCAAGTTTGAATGATACATTAAAGAAATTATCCACTCTCAGTTATGCATTGTTAACAATTTTACAAGTTAGTCTATAAGTTATAGCAAATTGCACTTCCATCAAATGAATAATGGAGCTAGCTATAGAAATAGGTAAAATGATTTGATATTATGAGTTTCCAACTGAGCATTATGTAGAGTTATTTTTGAGAAAGATGTTGTAATACTTTTGCATATTCCTTCATTTGAAAATCAATATAAGAGTCAAATCCGTTTATGTGTTCAAATTATCTGTATTATTTAATTGCTTACTTCAAGAAAACTCTAGTTTCTAAATACACATTAAACATTTTGTATATATGCTATTGTTATTGATTAGTACATGCATTTAGTTGAATCCTATAAAATTTATCAATATCACATTATAATAAAATGAAATTATTAATAATATGTTAATCATTACATCTAGAAATTGAAAAATGTGTAAAATTTAGATTCTAAAATAAAATCAAATTTGAAAACAATATTTACAATTTAGATTCTAAAATGGAACATTGGAAAATAATAATATGTTAATTTATTAATTTTTAAATAGAAATTGAAAATTTTGTGTATCAGTGATAGACAAATAAAATATCATCAAAAATAGTTTCGAATAGGAGGTACATTTAAAATACCTATTAAGTGCTAAATATCTTCTAATTTCCAAATCATCTCCTCTCTCTATCCATGAGATTGATAGTCATCTTGACCTTGGTCTTCATTTTATTCTATCTGCATATGTCCACTTAAACACATCTCAACACTGCCACTACATGTGTTATTCATTGTGTCATTTCCATAGGTGTTGGTATTGTTTAAAGTGTTGCACAACCCTCTTCTTTTACATATGGACCTCTAGATTCTTAGTGCCCTTTCAAAAGGAAAACTTCAATATATCATATCTAGTTGTATACATCCTCAATAAATTTTCCAAATTCTTGTCAAGTTTATTTCTTATCTTTGATTCAAGAACCCTAGTGCATTGGAAACTCTCATCTTCCACATAACCTAATATCATGGTTTGACATTACTCAACTAGTTTGAAATATTTTGATATTGAATCATGTAATATTTCACTCTGACTTAATGTTTCCCAAAGCTTTGTTATCGATCTATCTTGGAAGGGAATCTCCACGAGTTTAAACTATTCCATCATTGATGTTGAAAAATGAGTTTATTGCTCTATAAGCATAGATTTAGTTATAATTCCTTCTCTTTTTTGTCCATTAAATTCTAAACTCTTGGAAAACTAATTGGCCAAGGTATTTATCTTGTTATGAAAATCAATTGGTTGATAGTTGACCCAATATTAAGGATATGCAATAGACATGGCTTCAAGTAGTTCATCACGATGGAATCATTCTATCATTTTTTAGGAAAGAGATCTTGCAATATCCTTTAAAGTAGTACTTACAAAAATAATATTCTTTTCAAAATCTTCCCTTGTAACAGGTTCTTTTTTTATAGTGTACTTGGCCCTAGAAAAATAGTGCAATGATATCTCATATCCTTGTATAGAGACTCATAACTCCTTTCTTGCATTAAATTGTAAAATATTAGCAATATTGTTCACAATTGTATTCAAGTGCTAGCTACTAAATTTTGGACTTATGAATGATTGCTCTAATATATATAGATTGTTGAGGATCATACATATCATCTTACATAGCTTAGTATATTCTAAATATACATAGTTATTTCTTAGGCTTTTTCCACAAGAATGTTCATTTCCTCCAGCATGGAAAGAGTACCAGATAAAGTTAGAAGTGTCTCTATGTCACTTAACCTATGTAAGAGGTCAGGAGCTCTGTCTACTATGGGGCGATGTCTGTACAATACTCCAATCAAGCATTGATATTATATAAAAATCTTTGCACTAGTCCATGCAAGGAGATCCATCTAGTATCAACATCCTTAAGAAGCTTGTTTCTTGTCGATATTCCCTCAACAAAATGTTGAAATTCTAAAAACTATTTGAGACTTTGATAGAAGTATGAGTGAAGCTCACAAACCAGATATTCAACTTTTGATACTATGGAAAACTTGTTGATAATTTTAAATGCTAAATTCATTATGTGGGCTATGCAACAAATGACAATCATGTATGGTGAAAAAGAAGTTTGTATCTTTACACAAAGACTATTCCTATGACCTTACATTACTTAAGATCCATCCACCCCTACACACACCAACTTTTGACAATTGTGTAGTTATCCATATCTCCAATTTCATTCAAAGATTTCTTATCTAGTTTAAATCTACATTTTACAATGTTGCATTCTCCTTCATTTTATGATTAGAGTGTAGATGAGGTTGGAAAACATGATTTTTTTATAGTATACACATGCATACATACCCAAGAATTATTATATACTACCATAACTTCATCTAAAGATAATACAATAAAAGTTGACTCTTTGATTTTTAATTGTACATCATGGTTTTCCACCTTAGCAAGACAACTTGCCCATTCCCATCCACTGTTTATTGACCAATGTGTGTAACTAGGAAAGTTAGTAATGCCCATAAAAGATAATAAAATAATATATATTATAGGTTGTCTATCATAGGAAACCCTCTGGTCAAAATATATGAAACGACACTCAACTAAGAAACTTTTGCCATTTGTGCTTCTCCCATCATCTTTACAAATTAAGATTCAATTGAACCTCCACATGTAGAAAGATTCATATTTCTTTTCATATGTGCATCATATTCTAGGGCATGCTTAACATAAAAACATTATTCCTTTGTTTTCCATCATATCAAGTTAGTTGATCCTTTCCCTCTGTGATTTATTTTTCATAAAATTTACCAATACATTTTTCTATGGTGCCAAGTTTTAGTTGCAACTTCATGTCCCTGCCATATTTCTAACTGCAAATATTACACCTACATTCTATGGGAAGTTCATCTTTGTTTACATTCTCCATTGGTTCAATGCATGGGTACTTTAACACCCAACCAATCTAAAAATTCCTTTTCAGATCCCACTCATGCCCCATTTTTTATTTGGCCTTTCTTTTCCCCTTTCATGTAGGATCCACATCTTCATTATCACTTGTTGAGGTTGATCTATTCATATTATAATATTCACTACCCTGGGTATCCTATAGAACATCATCATGCCATTGGCATCCAAATCATTATAATTTTCCTCTAAGGTATTGTCTTATTCATTAATAGATGGTAAGAATTCTAATAATGTAGCTTGATATGATGGACAGTAAACATTGCCAATGTATGGCATTATGTTTGTATGTTTTGATGAGCTCCCTTTACCACTTTCAAGAAACTTGTTCATACTTGACATTAATCATGAATTAAAAGATGTAAAATGAAAGCCCTTTTGTTTAAACTCACAACTCATTGTCAAAGACTCAACACTAATCTAAAGGATATGGATTTGTGTTATTTGAGTAAAATGACTCAACACATAATGCAATAGATAAATTGATTACAATACTTTTGAATAGAAAAAAAATATATGTTAGCCAATTTATGGAAGAGATCATAGATAGTGATGGCACAAACATATGGGATTATGAATGAATAAGTATGAGACTCAATAATTTCATTGTAAATATTTAGTCAATTTTTGATATCATTTGTATTATGTAACAATGAAACTAAATAGTAAACAAACAAAACCAATACAAAGGAATCATAGAATATAGATCCTTGGGTCCTAGATGTCTTTTTTAGTAGAGGGAAGAGTATATGAAGAATAGCATCCAAAATTCACTACACATGGCTACAAAAGGGATGCAGAGCATAAGGATAAGTATAGATAATAGGAAAAGGCATTAATTATAAGGGACATATCCCCATTGTAACCATATGTATATATAAAACTAGAAATAGAAGTAGGCAAGTAGAGAGGATGAAGAATAGTAAAAAAGGGATCAACCATTTAATATTATAATCCACGAGGTTGATATATATATATATATAAAGAGTATTATATGTTTCTAATGCTTTTATTGAATGTTTAAATTCTATATTATGGGTTTTAAGTTTTGTTATTGCACTGCATAATGGTAATTATTACTACAAACCTTCTAACTATTCTCTTATTGCAAATACTAGGGTATAAATACAACATGAAAGACTCCTCGACTTAGAACTCTACTCTGTGACTCCACTTTTTCTGACAACATTTGGTTCCATTTTTGGGACCTTAGTAAAATGATAAAGAATAGATCAGAAATTTTTTATGACCTACAACAGATTCGCTTAGGTCTTAACCTTGTGAGAGGGGGTCAATCACCTAGGGGATGATGAATGGAAAGGGGTGATCTTGAATAGATCCTTAAAAGATGCGACTAATCAAAGAATGACAAACTTGAGCACCATGGGATACATAAAAGAATCAATGGAATTCCAAATCTCTAACACCAATGGAAAAAGGAGATAAAAAGAGATTAAGAGAGATTGAAGAAAGTATGCAACTATAAATGGAGATGAACATGGAAGAAAAATGACAAAAACAAACACATAAAAGACACGAAAGATATCATAAGAGAATTGAAAAAGATAGAGAAATTGAGTTAGAGTGCACTAAGAGGGCTACAATAGAAAATGATATGGAAGAAGAATTAGACTACACTAGAAGGGCTATGACAGAAAAATAAGATGCAAATCCAAATTATTTTGAAGAAAGGGATATAATTTGAGCATGTTGCAGGGGTTGCAAATGAATAGAATGATAAAGTGCTAGAATCCTATGATACTCCAAAATAACTAACTTCACATCTTGATAAAGCAACACAAATTCTCACCAATTTGACAAGAAGTAGTAAATAATATGGAACCTCTCAAACATTATGAGAAGAAGGCTATATTAGTATGGAGGCTCCACCACTTCCAGTACTCACTTGACCACTACACCTTGAACATGATCAATCTAATCTTCATATTACAATTGATGAGAGATTTGAGAGATTCCTAATCCCCATGGAAAATTTACAACCTTTAAGATTTGATGTGGAGTATCTAGATTAATTAGTGACCAAAAGTGTGGGAAAATTAAAAGATGAGGTATTATATCAAGTGATATAAAAAGAAATTGATAACATGTTCAACTTTGATGCAGGAGAATCTAGTGGTGTAAGGGCAATCTTGCATCACCCAAACAATGATTATTTGTTTTTTGTTCTTTTCAAATTTTTATACTTTTGGACACCCAATTGCTTGAATAATGATGTAGAACCTTTAGTTTTTCCAACCCGCTAATAATAACCAGTTGTTATTTTTAGAAAGTTTACATTTGAGCATGTATGGAAGCAAAAATTTACACAAGGCTTCGTAATTAAAAAATATGACCTTTGGTGAAGGAATTGGCCAAAGATCACATGTGGACTGAAAGATATTAAAGTTTTTGTTTCTTTAAAAACCCCTGAAAAAAGTTTCAAAGTCTGATTTGAGGAACTTAGAGGCCCCGTACGACCCCAAAAATGGGCAGAATCGGAAGAGAAGATTGTTAGCACATAGAGCACTCCACAATCTTTCCAACGCATTAAAAAGTTCATCAATCGAACACACAGATAAAAAATTATGGCTCCCAGATGTTGGCCTATTTTTGGAGGGAGTTACAAATTTCAAAGTTTTGGCTGGAGAGCACCAAAAGGAGCTACTTATGACCATTCTTGGGAATTCTTTGGGGTAGTAGAGAAAAGGGGAAAAGTGGAGAGTCAAGGAAAGGAGGGAAAACATAAACCCTAGTTGACTTGAAGCTACAGAAGGCAAAAGGTTCCTGATGCTAGAGAAAGGAGGTTGTAGTGTGTTGCAACCTATTGAGGAGCTAGTTTGTGAAATAAGGCAACCCATAGAATGGCTCCTGTAGAGAATGAGGAGATGAATAGATAATTTCAAGAGTTGTTGAAGAAAGGAATGATAAGGGAGAGCCTAAGTCCATGTGTGGTACCTACAGTACTAGAACTGAAGAAAGATGGAGAGTGGAGAATGTGTACAGATTCTTGAGCCATCAACAAAATTACAATCAAGTATAGATTCCCATTGCCAAGGATGGATGATATTATGGATTGCTTGAGTGGAGCTAAGAACTTTACAAAGATTGATTTGAAGAGTGGATATCACTATATCTGAATTAGAGAAGGAGATGAATGGATGACAGCCTTCAAGACTAAGGAGGGTTTTGATGAGTGGCTATTCATGCCATTTGGGCTAACCAATGCATCGAACACATTCATGTGGCTCATGAACAAGGTATTGAAAGAGTTTTTAGGAAATATTGTTATTATTTATTTAGATGACATTTTGATTTTCGGTAAGACTTGGGAAGAGCATCTGATGCATATCAGAAGAGTTTTAGAGAAGCTGTGGGAGGAGAAGTTGTTGATTAACCTAAAGAAATGTAGTTTTGCAAAGGAGTTGGTATACCTAGGATTTGTGGTGATGGTCTTAAGATGGACCTAGAAAAAGTAAAGGCTATTTTTGAATGGCACATGCCAAGGAGTGCTACAAATTTAAGATCTTTTCATGGTTTGGCAAGTTTTTATAGAAAATTTATCAAGAATTTTAGTAGCATTTGTGCACCCCTAAGTGAGATAATGAAAGGGGATAGAAAAGAGTTAAAATGGACTATAGGAGCAGCCAAGAGTTTTGATACATTGAAGCAGAAAGTCATACAACAACCTATTTTGGCACTTCCATATTTCAATAAGGTATTTTAGGTAGATTATGATGCTAATTGCAGTGCTATAGGAGTTGTTTTGAGTCAAGAAGGTAAGCCCATTACCTATTTTAGTGATAAGATTAATGATGTGAAGAAAAAGTATTATGTTTATAATTAGGATTTTTATGCTATGGTTCAGGATTTCAAGAAATGGAGACATTATTTGTTGCCAAAAGAGTTTGTTCTATATACTGATCATTAGGCTTTACAATATCTTTACAATTAAGGGGAGTTGAATCAAAGGAACTTAAAGTGGGTTGAGTTTTTGTAGAGTTATACTTTTGTTTTGAAACATAGGAGTGGAAGGTCAAACAAAGTTGCAGATGCCTTCAGTAAAAGGCAAAATTTGTTGACAAAGATGAAGATATAGGTTGTTGGGTTTAATGAACTCAAAAGTTTGTATCCTAAAGATCTAGTTATTGCAGAGGCTTGGAAAGCTTGTTTGGAACTTATTGCTTTGGATAGGCCAAGTGGGTTAAATTTCATGATCCAAGATGGTATGTTGTTCAAAGGAAGCTAGTTATGCATTCCGAGGAGTTTCGTGAGAGAGAATTTGATCAAGGAGAAGCACAGTGGAGTATTGGTAGGGAATTTTGGTTGAGATAAGACCATTTCTCTTGTTAGTGAGAATTACTACTGGCCACAGCTACCCCAGGATGTGAAGAAATTTGTGTAGAACTATAGAATATGTCAAGTGGCCAAAGGAGTAAGTCAGAATACAAGGTTGTATCAACTGTTACCTGTATGAAAGAGACTATGGAAAGACATCAGCATGGATTTTGTTCTTGGTTTATCGAGAACGTAGAGAGAACATGAATCCATATTTGTGGTGGTTGATAGGTTTTTGAAGATGGCACAATTCATTCCATGCCATAAGACTAGTGATGTTGTTCATGTTGCAGAATTATTTTTCAGAGAGGTGGTACGACTACATGGTCCACCAAAATGCATAGTTTTAGATCAAGATACCAAGTTTGTTGGATAATTCTAGAGGACTTTATGGAAGAAGTTGAAGACTGATTTCAAGTTCAGTTCTGCACATCATACATAGCTAATGGACATATAGAGGTGGTGAATAGGAGTTTAAGCAACCTATTGAGATGCTTGGAAGGAGATAAGCCCAAGGGATGGGATTTGATGTTACCATAGGTGGAGTTTGCATACAACAATTCTGTCAATAGAAGTATTGGTGAATCTCCATTCTAGATTATATATGGCAGTAGTCAAAGAATTTATTTTGAGTTGAAGAAGATGGATAGAGGAGAGAAAAGCAATGTCGAGGCCAAAGACTTTGCAGAGCACCTAAATAACTTGTATGAGGAGGTAAGAAAGAATATCAATAAGATGAATTCACAGTACAAGGCTAAGGAAGATCAAAAGAGAAGATTTAAGGAGTTCAAGTTTGGAGATGAAGTCATAGTTCACCTAAGGAAGGAAAGGCTCCTAATGGGGACATATAATAAATTGAAGATGAAGAAATTTGGACCATGTAGGATCCTGAAGAAGCATGATTTACGAAATGCATATGAGGTAGAGTTGCTGAGTGGAATTGACATATCCTCTGTGTTCAACATTGCTGATTTAATAGAATATCATGAAGGTGGAATAGGGGATGGACCAATAGAAGAATGGTGGAGTATCCTGGCATCTACTACAAAGGAGGAGTTAGAAGAGATCTTAGATATCCATGTCAGAAGAAGTACTTAGAATAGACAATATGAAGGCTATCTGGTGAAGTGGAAAGGAAGGCTTGTCAAAGATTCTTCCTGGTTGTCTAAGGCAGAGGTTGACCATTTGTGTTTTCCTCCAACACCTGAGATGTGACAAGGTCACTTCTCAAATTACCCTGGGTGTCTGATGTAGGAGCATCTAGTGGTGTAAGGGCAATCTTGCATCACCCAAAAAATGATAATTTTTTTTTGTTCTTTTCAAAATTTTGTGCTTTTGGACACCCAATTACTTGAATAATGATGTAGAACCTTCCGTTTTTCTAACCTGCTAAAAATAGCCAACTACAATTTTTAGAAAGTTTGCATTTGGGTATGTAAGGAATTAAAAATTTACACAATGCTTCATAATTGAAAAATATGACCTTTCATGAAAGAATTGACCAAAGATCACTTGTGGGCTAAAAGATATTAAAGTTTTTATTTCTTTAAAAACCATAAAAAGTTTCAAAGTCTGATTTGAGGCACTTAGAGGCCCTGTATGACCCTAAAAATGGGTGAAATCAGTGGAGTGGAGTTTTAGCGTGTAGATCACTCTGTGATATTTCCAACACCTCAAACGGTTTATCAATCAGATACCCAAATCAAAATTTATGGCTCTCGAAAGTTGACTTATTTTTGGAGGGAGTTGCGAATTTCAAAATTTTCACTAGAGAGCACCAAAAAGGGCTATTTATGAACATCCCTAGGAATCCTTTGGGGTAGTAGAGAAAAGGGGGAACTACGGAGTCAAGAAAAGGAGGGAAAATAGAAACCCTAGCTAATTTGAGGCTACAAAAGGTAGAAGGTTCCTGAAGATAGAGCAAGGAAGAGCTGTAATGTGTTGCATCCTATTAAGGTTTCATCTTCTGATTTGATTTCAGTTTTAATAATGTAATGTGTTGCCTAAATCAATAAAAGAACATTCTTATTTTTTGTGTTCAATTTGGTGTTATTGTGTGTTTTGGGGTTGACCCCCTCATGATGTTGGTAAGAGACACTATGTGGCTTCATGATTGTTGTCATTGATGGCAACAAAGTCTATCCCACACATTTGCAGAGCATAGTATGTCTATACTGGAAGTCAGATTGAAGAGTGTTTTGGTCCAGTGAACAAGAACAAAGCATGCAGCAAGGTCCAACAATCAGGTCTGGATCTCTTAGAGGATGTATCTCAGCAAAGTGCGGACTTTGGGAAGTCAAGAGGAATGCCATGACTGCCACATTCCAGAGATTGAGCCTCCGGTGATGAAAGAGTGAAATGATATGAGCACCTAAGTGTTAGGTTCCTGACAGGTAGAGTAGACTAAGGAAGAACTGACTGGCAGAGCATCAGACCTTATTCCAGATGAAAAATTGATGATGGTTAAGCTATTTGAGGAATCATACATGGTTGGCCGACATGATTGATGACTTCTATATCTATGTTTTTGATATGCATCACATATTGAGCATGGATCCAGCTAACAAATCAGTGTTTAGTAAATATCTTGAGTATTTCGGTTGCCGACTAGAAAGATGTTGAAATCCTTGATGCAGATATATATACCAAATTGATTTTGGTATGAATGTGTGTGTTGATATAGTGTACAAGGAAAGGTAGAGAGTAGAGTGGAAGCAGGAATACAAGTCCAGTATGTGACAGAACAGCAACACTAAAGTAGAAGAAGAATGAAGTGCAGTAGATCAGTATATTGAGCCTAACTGGAACTGAACCTCAGCACATGTGGATGCCTCTCATTAGTTCAAACACTTGGTTACCTTCCATAAACATTGTAGACAGTGAGTCTCTTGTAGGCAGTGTGCCTCTTGTGAGCAGTGTGTTCAGGCAGTGAGCCCTAATTGGCAAGTGCCATTTTGTAATTCTTATTCTTTTAACAGAGAATACAATCTTGGGTTAGTCACCCTGTGGTTTTTCCCTTAACAGGGTTTTCCATGTAAAAATCCTTGTGTTATGTGTGTTGATTTTATTTATGCTCTCATGATTATGTATACTCTTATGTTTTGATTCTGCACTAATATTAAGGAAGAAAAGAAAGTTAAGATAATTGATTCACCTCCCCTCCTCTCAGTTATCTGCCTTGTTTCCAACAATTGGTATCAGAGCCAAGTTCCTCCAATAAGAGCCTAACAACTTGAGGAAGATCTGGGAATCTCAATGGATATGTATGGTATGAGGGAACAACTTCAGTCTGTCCTAGATGATCTTGATCAATCTCACTCTGAAGTCAACAACTTGAGGGAAAGACTCAAACAAGCTGATGATTTCATAAATGAACTAAAAGAAAAACTGAGTATCTCTGTGAAAAAGAGAAAGGAACTACTTCAACAATTAGCAAGTCAAAGTGAAGCCAATGATACTAATGAAGATCTGAATGAGAAAAACAAGCTATGTGAGAAGCTATCAAAAGAGGTCATTATGGTAAGACATGAAATGGAATCAGGGGTTATGAGATTCACCCAAAAGATTGAAGAGAAAAGAAAAATTGAAGATAATCTAAAACAATCCCTCAAGGAGAAGTCAGAAGACTGCCACAAAATGGATAGAATAATCAGGCATCTGGAATCTGATCTTGAAGAAGCTAGAGTTAATGAAGAACAACTTGAGAATCAGATAGACACTCTTAAAAGGGGTCTTCAAATAGCAAATGAATACAAAGAGAAATTTAAGATAAGCTCTGCTCAACTTGAAGTTCTTCTTGAAAGCTAAAAGAGGGTAGATGACAAGCATGGCTTGGGTTATGAGAAAGGTGAAAGCTCTGGATCCGGTCAGAAGAACTCTGGATCAGGAAATCAAAGAAATAGGCCTAGAAGACCTCCAATAAGGCAACCAAATGCTCAAAGATATCCATCTTTCAATGGATATTACTACAATTGCAACAACTTTGGTCATAAAGCAACTCAGTGCAGAAGAAGAATGAATCAGACTAATTCATCCTTCTCCGGACAGTGTTTTAACTACAAAAGGTATGGTCACAAATCTCATGAATGTAGAAATATGCAAATAAACAATTCATTCAATGGTAGATGCTTTGCATGCAATAGAATGGGACATATGGCTAATCAATGCAGATCAAGAGGATATTAGTCAAATATGCAAAGAAATGTTGTTTGCTACAATTGCAATAGATCTAGTCATATTGCCAAATTTTGTAGAAGAAAGAATCAGGGTAACAAGGGTCCGGTGCATCATAATCAAAATTAAGACAAAGGAAAAGAAAAAGTGAATGCGGATGAAGTTTAAAGGGAGATGAACACGATTTGGGTGAAGAGAAATACAAAAAATGTTGGGGATGGATCTGCACCAGAATATGGTGCTGATATTCCTTCCGAAAACTAAATTAGATGAGCTCTGGCTCAGGGGGAGTCACAAAGGAAAATAAAATCCCCCATCCAGTCAATTGGTGCCTAAATTTGGCACATGGAATGCTGCAGATTAAAGGGTTCTGAGAGATATATCTAAATAACCCTCGATAAAAATATGGAAGATCCGCAAGAAGCTTTGAAGAGTTTAATCATCCAAGATTGATCCAGTTTGACAGCCATCCGACAAATGCAGGATTTTTACAGTTAGATCTGGTGTGATTTTAAATTCAAATATCTTGATCTGTAGATAAATGGGATGATTTGAGGAAAGGAGATACATTGTCAATTATCACTAAAAATAACTCTTAAGTGCATCTCAGTGATCTAGAAAGATCTCTATCAGAACAAGGCAATCAGAATAACTTAAGTTGTGCATTTATTGTAATATGAAATTAGGGTTTGTGCAGAGATAAAAGGATTCCTTTACTCATCATTTGCACATTTGCATTCAAGAAGAATAAAGAAAGATCTTTGCAAACAAGATTGCTTCAACCCTCTCAAGATCAACCGCAGAATCCGATTCAACCAATGATCTTTTCGGCTCATTTTGTGAACCCTAGAAGCGTAAAAAGGTATTTCCATTCTTGAATATCCCTCTCTGAATCTTTTGCAAGATGGCTACTCTAAATGTTGTTAAGATCACTGATAGGTCGCGCCCAAAGTTTAAGAAACACCCCTACAAATCCCTAGAAGTTGATCCCTTAGGTGCATTCTCTAGCATTCCGCATGGGGTTCTGCATGTAGAAGATGTTAGGGTATACGTACATGCCAATATTGAGGAATTTGGGAATCCAAGCTAATGGATATCTATCACAAGAAATTAATTGATGATACATTTGAACTTAAACCTCAATACAAGGCCCTCTGGGACAAACATTTTGGACATTGTATCCACTTTCCCTATTTTGTAGAAGATGAATGGGTCCGATATGTTCTTAGTAGGATACATGACAACTTCATGTGGTTGATGAGGGCATTTAAGATAACAAAAGATTCCATTAGGGCAATAACCAGATTGCACTCATCTAGTGGGTTGCCTGGTCTCAAATCTGTCAAGAATCAGATAGTGAGTGAGGCTACCGGATCAAAGTTTGACAAGAGGGCAATGACAATAGAAGATATCACTGATCTGCATATCAAATTTGCCTCTATGATAATTGGCTACAAAATATATCATTCCAGCAGGGAAAAATCTATATCCAGAACTGCAATATATACTGCATATAAGATGCTAAGGGAAAATGCAGACTATGATCTATGCGAGCTTATCCTGAGCCAACTGTTAGAAAACTTGCAAAAGATCAAGAACCACAAGAACTCATTCAAGTATGGTGGTTTAATACTATGCTTATTCTTTTACTATATGAATGAGCTACCCGGATCAAGTGGTTGGGTATGGCAAAATGATAGACTAGTGGCCATACAAATCAGAGATTATATGTATGGGCTTGGTGATGCCAAGGCTCAAAGTATAGCACTCTGGGGATACTTCAAAAACTTCCAAGGCATGATACAGGCCAGAGAGAGAATCCCCCAATCTATAGTTTAAAAATACAAGGATATAGTGTGCTTCATGGTAGACACTGATCAATGCCTAATGGAGGCAGTGGAACCCAGAACAGTCTGGATTATGCCAATGGGCTATGAGGTAGATGAGAAAATTCTAGAGCTACATGTTGAACACCTACTAAGTCAGCCAAAGGACCCTGAGGCAAAAAGGTTTGGAACCTTTCAAGAATTAAGTGTGAAAATACATGTTGAATTGAGACAACCAGAGATAAAAAGGAAAGTGAGAAGGGAATTGGAGGAAATTGCCAAGAAATATGGCATATCAAAGGAGGCAGTTGATGCCAATAGAGAGAAAGTAGAAAGAGCAGAGAAAGAGAGACAAGAAGCAGAAAAAGAAAGTGCTCTGGTGCAAGTCCCCTCCCGGACTAGATCCTCAAAGAGCTCTGCACCTGCCACCTCTAAGAGCCCAAAAGCCTCAAAACTGGAAGCCAAGACATCTGAAAAGGGAGAGAAGAGAACAAAGACAAAGGCCACAAGGTCATACATAAGCCAGAAAGATGATGAAGAAACAGAGTCAGATGAGGAAGTTAAGAAAATAAGGAAAAAGAAGAAATCATCCAGGGAATCCTCTACCGGTCAAAACAAGGAAGAAGAGGCAGAAGAATTTGTTGAAAGGCCTACTCTCTCCATTGA
This sequence comes from Cunninghamia lanceolata, assembly GCA_027924645.1. Classification (NCBI taxonomy): domain Eukaryota; kingdom Viridiplantae; phylum Streptophyta; class Pinopsida; order Cupressales; family Cupressaceae; genus Cunninghamia; species Cunninghamia lanceolata. Next base: position 329,114 of record BSBN01001492.1, read on the forward strand.
TGATATCATCAAGGCGGTCATTGTGGATGGGAATCTGCAACCAATGATAGAATTTTATGATGAGTATAGTGACATAGACAAAAGGATCTTGGAAGAAGCTACAGTTAAGTACCTAAACATTTATAATAAAGCATTCATTGAAATCATCTCTCTAATTCCCAAAAGTTTAGGGAAGGTACTTGAACTCAGAAAAGACAATGCCAAGGAAAAGGATTTAGAGATCTGGGAACAGATAGCTATTTAGCTCTATCCTTCCATTACTCCAAAACAAATGAACATGATCTTCAAGGACTGCAAGGATGACTTCAAGAGCAAAAGCCAGAATGAACAAACTTATGCTTGGAGAGACAGATCAGGTAGCAAAAGAGACAGAAGACATCCTTCAGAATAACTACAAGAGATTCAATCTTCCTGTTATAGAGGACATAAATGATGAACCTTCTGCCATGGATGACGAAGGACTAAGTACATCAAAAGAAGAATATACTGAGAAAAATGCAAAAGAGCCAAAGGAGACAGGTGAGGAGAGAACTAAGGACTTGGATTCCTCTATTCTGGAAGAGGAAGTCCATGAAGAAGTTAACATCTCTCTTCCGGATCCCCCAGTAGACTCCGGAACTGAAGGAGAAGGAAGAAAAGAGGAGAAATTGAGTCAAGTAGAGGAGGAAAAGGGAAGAGAAGAAGAACAAATAGAGAAGATCTCTTATGACAGCTCTGAGGCCCCAAAAGGAAAGAAGTCTCTAGCAAGAGACACTGCAGAAGCAGTGAAGAATTTCTTAACCAAGGAAATGATGGAGATAGATGAACCAGAACTGTTCCAAGTACCACTCAATTTTGATTCTCTCTCTCCGGTCCAGACAATGAAGATTGCATCCTTTGCCCAAGCCAAAGCAAAAGAGAAGCTTCTGAAGTCTCACATGGAAGATTATGAGCTGATAGAAATTGCATCAGGAATGCTAGAGAAAATCATGCCATCCTTCCAAAAGGATCCCTCGGCCTCTCCATCCGGTAACCTCAAATCTTTGATAAACTCTGTCAACACTAATTCCTTAGAGAAATCAGTAGAAGAAAAGGCCCAGAAAGAATTTTTGGGAAAGAGATTCTCTGAAGTACAGGGACTCATAGCTAATGATAGGAGAACCCTGGATATTAGGATAAAGAGCCTAGAAAATGCTCTTAAAGATGGTGGAGAAATATACAAATTTTGTCTATCCTGGTCTAAAGTGACAGAGGATATTGAGAAGAAAGTGAAAGAACAAGAAGGTAAACTGTCAAGTTTATCTTAGAATTTTGATCCTCTCACCACATCCATAATGAATCAAGAATGCCAAGCTATTGCCATTCTAAATGAAATAAAGAAACTTGAAAAGGAAAGGAAGAATATAATAAGTAGGATGGGTGAACTTAGAGGGATAATTATCCCTAAGTTAGAGGCCATGCATGAGGCCCTAACTAATGCTCAGACCACAGCCCGGACCAGTGATCCGACAGACTTAAAAAGGGTAGAAGCTTTTGCATTTTTGTTGAGTGGTCACATCTCAATTTCAGACAGAATGAAACAGAGTTGGGCAAAAGAATTTGTCCAGTTGAAAACCACCTTTGTGGATATACTTAAGTATATGTAAGTACAACATGTATATATACTTATGCGGCAATGTGTAGATTAATTTTTGCAAATTTTGGTGTGAGGATTTCACCCTTTGCCATTGATGTCAAAGGGGGAGTGAGGAGCAGTGAAAAATGTGGTATATAGCTAAGGGGGAGCTCCGGTAAAAGTGTACATAAGATAGAGCATCAGCGAAGGGGGAGTTTGCTACGACACTTAGTCATTTTTCACTAAGTGTTGCCATCAATGCCAGAGGGGGCGATTGTTGGCAAGAGACACTGTGTGGCTTCATGATTTTGTCATTGATGGCAATAAAGTCTATCCCACACATCCACAGAGCATAGTATGTCTATACCGGAAATTAGATTGAAGAGTGTTTTAGTCCGGTGAACAAGAATAGAGCATGCATCAAGGTCTGACAATCAGGTCCAGATCTCTTAGAGGATGTATCTCAGGAAAGTGCAAACTTGGGGAACTCAAGAGGAATACCATGACTACCACATTCCAAAGATTGAGCCTCCAGTGATGAAAGAGTGAAAAGTTATGAGCACCTAAGTGTTGTGTTCCTGACAGGCAGAGTAGACTGAGGAAGAACTGACTGGCAGAGCATCAGACCTTATTCTAGATGAGAAATTGATAATGGTCAAGCTATTTGAGGAATCATACATGGTTGGCCAACATGATTGATGATTTCTATATCTATGTTTTTGATACGCATCACATATTGAGCATGGATCTAGCCGACAGATCAGTGTTTAGTAAATATCTTGAGTATTCCGGTTGCCAACTAGAAAGATGTTGAAATCGTTGATGTAGATATATATACCATATTGATTTCGGTATGAATGTGTGTGTGTTGATATAGTGTGCGAGGAAAGGCAGAGAGCAGAGTGGAAGTAGGAATACAAGTCCAGTATGTGACAAAATAGCATCACTAAAGCAGAAGAAGAATGAAGTGCAGTAGATCATTGTATTGAGCCTAACCGGAACTAAACCTCAGCATATGTGGATACCTCTCATCAGTTCAAACACTTGGTTACCTTCCATAAACATTGTAGATAGTGAGTCTCTTGTAGGCAGTGTGCCTCTTGTGACTAGTGTGCTCAGGTAGTGAGCCCTAATTGGCAAGTGTCATTTTGTAATTCTTATTCTTTTAACAGAGAATACAATCTTGGGTTAGTCACCCCGTGGTTTTTCCCTTAATAGGGTTTTCCACGTAAAAATCCTTGTGTTATGTGTGTTGATTTTATTTCTGCTCTCATGATTATGTATGCTCTTATGTTTTGATGTTGCACTAATATTAAAGAAGAAAAGAAAGTTAAGATAACTGATTCACTCCCCCCTCTTAGTTATCTGCCTTGTTTCCAACACATGAAACTTAGCTATTAATACAATTGGGATAAGAAAAGAAAGATGGGAAACATCACTATCTAATAACATGACTTTAACTAATGGAAAAACATCTCGTAAAATGAAATATCACATTGAATAAGTTTGACCCCTAGACTGAGAGACATCCCTTATTCTATGTAAATTAAGATGAATTTCAACATCAAATATAGGTGAACATTCAATTGAAACAATATAATCACAACAACAATTTGTGCAAGATTGTGATGCAATATTAGGAAGAAAATATTTTCATATACAATTATCCAAAGATGAAAGGAGAAATAAGAAAACAACACAATAGAAAACATGCAGGGAAAAGGGCCAATTACCAATTAACACTACAAATCAACTCTACAAAAGAGACAAAAGACTTAATTCTAACATGGACTCACTAGTTGAAGTACCATTTTTTTGTAAGGACACCATAGAAGTAGTCAAACATATATTTGTTCTTGAATCATTATGGTAGAGCAAAGGGACCACCAAAGACCAAGAAAACTATTTAACTATGTAGGAACTTTGTGGAATGACACATTAAACTGGTATAGAAAAACATGCCCTCAACATGAAAAAGAATGGTCAGAGATCAAAGCTCTAAGTTTTTATCAAACTTTAAATCATCGGAAATCTCTACTGAAAGTGTAAGAAAGATGAGAGATATGATACAAGAAGAAGGTGAATCTATCAAAGATTATGACCATAGATTTAAGGAGGTCTCCAAGAAATTAGAAGAACCACTAACCAAGAAACAACAAATTGAATGGTTCATATCTAGGTTAATACCCGAAATTAGCACATCACAAGATTGAAGATTATTCAACACCTATTCAAAAGTAGTAACAATATCTTGCCATGTGGAATCTCAAACATAGAGAAGATAGGATAAAGCCATATAAAACAAAGAAATAAAGAGATTGAAATTGGAATTAGAACAACTGAAAATCAATTAAGAAATCCTAGATAAACAAGAAACTACTCAATAAATATAAAGAACAAACATATGGTGATCCTAGGGAGATACAAATAGTCTATTGTGGCATATACAAAGAATTCGATGATCATGAAACAAATGACTATCCATCATTACTTTTTAGAGTCCACATAGAAGAAGAAGAACATGAACCATGGTTTAACCATCACCACAACAACAAAGAATCTATAGACCATGAAATGGCATATGTTAAAGGGATACCAGAAAGGCCCCTTTATACTCTAGACCATGGGTATGGATCACCAAATTAGAGAAATCAAAGAAACATCCATACACTCCAAAACATACCATTGTAGAGCTAAATACCACATCCACCTACTTACTCAAATGAGGATAGAGGAAATTACAACAACTAAAAAGGTGCAAGAGGTAGAGAAAGGGGTAGATGATAAAGAGAAGAAGAAACCTACTACAAATGTGGAGAGATAGGACACTATGTCAATGAATATAAAGAAGATAAGAAGAAAGTATGTGGACTATGTGAAGATTTGGACCATGATATTAGTGTATATTATTTTACCCCTTGCATGTCATGCACATGGGTAAATACACTTGGCATAAAGCCTACTTAGGTTTCTTCAATAGGAGTCCTAGGTTGATTGAGTCAACTTGCCACCTCTAGTGGAGTGTTGAAGTCAACTTCTGAGTCGACTCAACCTCCTCACCTATATGTACACACTCTTGGTTCATTATCAACTCACTCTTATTTGATCCCAACATTCTCTTAGTCGATGATTCATTCTAATATGGTATGAGAACCTTTCTGGTTTGTTTGGAAGGCATGAAGGTCATTGAAATTTTCCATGGAAGAAACCCCTCTGCGAGAGTGGTGAGTTTGTGTGGCACGTCGTTTGGCGTGATCTATTTGGAGCCATGAGTTCTTGTTTAGTTTTTCTTTGTTTGGAACTTGAAGGCGTTGCAACTATGTTTATTGGAGGCACTGCGTGGATAATGAAAGGAGGTGAGTGGCCCTATTTTTGGAGGCACACACCCTACCCTATTATGGAGTGAGTTGCTTAGTGTGGCATGACTTGGTGTCACTTGGTAACCTCACGACCATACATTGGAGGGAAAATGGACTGTCGGATGACATTTTTTAAAGGCACTCTACTTGCTACAGGACCCAACACTTAGCCTCACACTAGGAAGATGTCACCACCTCAGGCGGTGGCTAGGTAGAAATCCTTTGTGAAAAGTCTAGTTTTCTTGAAGCTGATCATGGCCTGAATGTGCAGAGTTTCTGGATTTCATTTTGTGGAAGCCACAAAGAGGCTAACCTCTAATTTATTTGTTGCAAGGAACCATACCTGACCAAACCCCTTTATGCCATTCTTGGCCGCTTCAAATCAGGGTGAACAAGTCTCTACAAGGTGCCATACCCCTGTGCATCTATTTGTTAGTAGCCCTACCTAGTTTTGGAGCCACCATAGCCCCTGTTTACTTGCCCCTACATCTTATTGGTTTTTTTCTCTAATTCACCCCTTAGCATATGTACCCTATTTTCGGTCTTTGTAATGGGTAGCCTCCAAATAGAATTTCAATTTTTTTAATAGGCATTTAAAATTATGTTTATTAAAATACATTAATAAATTATAAATGCAAATTTTGAGGGGCATTTAAAATTAGGGGAAATTTCTTTGAGTGGAATTATGGCTATTAAAACCCTTATATTTTCACCTGTTGAAGATGAAGGGTGGGGTCTAGTTTTTCAAGAGGGTAATACCCCCTTAGAATCAAACTCATTATATTCTTATCTTCATGTCAATTCCAACGAGTGGCTGGAAGGCTAGGTTCATCTCATCATAGAGCATTTTTTTAATGTGCTAGTGTAGTTTTTATTAAATAGGCCTCATTTATGAGAAATTGATTGTATAATAACTTTTGATTGGTAGCTCAAAATTGAGCATCATTTTTTGCAAAAGTTAATGTTTTTAATTTCCCACACATTGGTCTTATTTTCATTGTAAAATGCACAAAGTTATAAAGTGACAAAACTGGGGGGATCACCTAATACTGAATTAGGGGGTGTACAGAGTCGTGTCAAGAAAACATCCTTTGAGTCATGTCCAGAACACTTCCATTGAGTTGTGTCAAGAGAATTTCCTTGAGTCATGTCTAGAATTCTTTTGAACTTCTTTCCATATTTTAAGTTAGTGGGGAAATCAAGAAATTTGGGGGTCACAAACTTATAATTCTGTAAATTAATTGGTTAATCATGTATCCAAACTACTAGAAAATAACACGTGATTACTATGGAAACAAAAGACACACTATAAATAATTGCATGTTTAAACAACTTGATGATTTAACAATGCTCTATGAGCTTCATAAACTACAAAAACTTTGCATTACCAAAGGCATTAGTCTGTTAGATTCCTATAAACCAATAATTGCAGAAACATCTCTATCAACTGTTCCTTCATGAGATTTTAGAGTCACTTCTTTGAGAGCTTCCAATACTTCCTTGCAACAGGATAAATATATCAGTCTTCCTAACATTGCTTATTGGGACAAATTTCTACCTGACATTACTTGTCTATTTATAAAGTCCCACATTGCTAATTTGGAAGAACATATTCAGGACATCAGTCTTCTCTTTGATGATAGTTTTAATGAAGTTGCATCACCATTATCCTCTTCAGATATTCATGCTCTACATTTGTCTACACATGGTTCTGGATTGTTATCATCTTCATCTATTAGGCATGCACCTAATATGAATATGGAATCCTTTGTCATCGACATGGAGACACTTGAGCAACCTTCAAAGACATCAAAATGGGCATCATCATCCTTGGATCAACTTCAACATTATTCAAGTTCACATACATACATCTTCCTGCACAATCCTATTCAAAATGGGGAGATATCCTGCATCTTTAGTCAGTTTCATTTCTTCCCAAGGGGATGAACGTTCTTCAACATTCTTGGATCTACATATGCATCCTTTGTTGAGAATCCAACCTCACTGCAGTAGGACACATATTATGGGGGGTTTCATAGACCTTAGATCATTTTCTCTCCTATAGGGAGAAACATTTATTGTACTTAGTGAAAGAAGTAGTTGTCACACCCCATTTTTTAAACTAATGTATTTATTTTTCATTATTTTTGTGAAGGTAGATAGTTAGAGAAAATATTATGATTATAGTTACAATGGAAAATGCATTTTTGCTTTATATTAATTTATATGCAAGAAATAATTGTTTGTGATGTCATTATTGAACATATGGTTAAAATGATGAAATAAACTAACTACCACCATGTAACTGAGGTGGATGTAGGAACAGTGTTGTTTTTCCCTTCGATAAGAGGAGAGAGAGTATAAGCATGGAGAGGATGCTAGATCACATGAATGCAACGATCCTTATGCCATCTGAAAACACACACACACACATTTAGGAGAGAGAGATCATGTTATTCTTGTCTAATGAGGTCATCATTGAGACGAAGGTTAAATCCTTTTCCATCGTCAGGTAGAAACATTGTGTATGTCCTTGGATGACAAGTCGACATTTAGAAATTAACTAAACATGTTTAATTTTGTCATCAAGATCCTAATTGATGTGCAAGAATGCTCCGTTGATAATTGTGTTTATGAATAAGCATAGTAAGTGTTGGAGAGTTTATAGTAGCGACATCTATTAGGAAAGTGTGTTATGTTTATTATTATTACTATTCTTATTAATAATATTATTATATTTAATATTATTATTTAGATAAGATCATGTCATGGAGATATTGAAATAGAATAGAAGCATTAGAAGTAAAGATAGTAGTGTTTGTCTTATGTATGGAAAGCGGTCTTTCATTGTACATAAATAAATATAGATAAATTGTGTATCCTCTACATAGGAATAACATTTTTGTGTATATTCTTATTGAACTAGAAAAAGAAATAAGAATCTGTATCTTTATCTTATTCTTGTCATTTAGATATGCTTTAGAGATGTTAAACATATTGTTAAATCTGAACAAGTGAGTCTTACGGCTATGTTTTAGATGTCTATTCTCTGCATTGTTAAAGAAGCTTGTTAAGCTACGTAGAGAAAAAATTTATATTGGCCCTAAGTCCTTTGAAACTAAACAAGGTGGGTAAAAGCAAGAAGTTGGGTCCACGAAGAGGGGAAGTTTCGGCTAAAAAAAATCTCACAGGAAATGCGTATGCGTTATTGAAAAAATGTGTTTACGCTTAGCTACGGGTACCCGAGCCTAAATCCAAACATGTATGCATTATGCTTTGAGTACGCACTAAGTAACGCATGCACATTATAACGCGTATGTGTTATATAACGTGTATGCATTTCTTAAAGGTATTCAAATAATGCGTACGCGTTATAATGCGTACAAGTTTTATAACGCATATGTGTTTCTTAAAGGTATTCAAACAGGCAAATAGATAACACGTACGTGTTATTTAACACATATGTATTTAGTTTTAAGAATGCGCATGCATTTTATAATGCGTACATGTTTTTCAAATTTTGAGGCTCGCGAAAGGCTTGGCAACCCGATCCTTAGCCTTTGACCTACAACTAAAAAACTAAGGCAGGTTCAAGAGAAATGTCCAACTTTGGCAATATAGATGATAGACTTTTTTTCTGAATTAATCTATGAAATTAAAACCCATTATAGAACATGATGTCTAGTTTCCAAATATATAATTTTTTGTTAAGATTGGATTATGTTTTTTATTTTTTTATTAATTTCTAAGCAAACTAGTTCATAAACTTGAAATATCAGGGTTTTTTGTTTTTTAATAATTTTTTTGGTTAATTTTTGGTAAAAAAATTATATGGCATCAATCTTCAGACAATTTTCTACACAATGAAAAAAAAATCAAAAAATTTTTAGTTTAGGTCCAATTATGTTGTTCATACACGTTGATTTTTAAAAACAACAATTAGGGCCAATAAAAATTCTAGAATTTTTTTTTAAAAAAATAGCCTCATCAATCTTCATGTTGTTAGATATATTTTCCCAAAAGGAATTAGAAAAATACTTTTATTTAGGTCAAAAAGTGGTGTCTATACATGTGCATGGTATGGTAAAAAAAATGACTTTTAAAAAGTGGTTTTTATACATGCCTATCAAAATTTAATTTCTATCACTTGGGTATTTGAATAAATTATATATTTGGAAACTAGATTCAAAATATTAAATTTCATATTATTGACTTTTTTAAAGATTCATTGTGTAAGTGTTTCAAATTTTCAGTCCAAGTGTGACAAATTCTGAAAAACAACAATTTAAACACTTCCACTTTTTGAGCTTTTTGTGGACCCAACTTCTTGCATCAGCCCAGGTTACATCATGATGCAGTCCTAGATTGACTATTTATTCATTCATATCAATTGTGATATATATATATATATATAAGTTTATTCTGATTGACCTTGACTTACAGATTGACTGTGGTATACTTTTATAGACTAACAATGATGTATACATAGATATACAATGTTTAAATGATAAACCACTATGTGACTGTGAGACTTTGAGTTTTTTAAAGGATAGAAGGCGACTATGTCTAAGTGCTGGCCAACTTTATTAGGTATGGAAGGTTGTATGTGTTAACAATAGGTTGAATGTGTTAATAATAGGTTGTGTGTTAACAATAGGCCAAATATGTTAGTATTAAGCTGTATGTGTTAATAGTAGGCCAAATGTATTGTTCTTAGGCTAAATGTGTTATTAATTGGCTGAATGTATTGTTCATGGGCCAATTGTGCCTCAAGTAGAAGTTCAATGAGTTATAAGAGAGCTCCACTAAGCCTTTTCAAGAAGCCAGTTGTGCCTTAAGTGAGGTATGATTGTGCCAAGAAAATTTATTATGAGCCAAAGCAACTTAAGAGAGAGAGAGACTCAAGAGAAGGTCTAATGTAGGAGCATCCGGAAGCATTCAAATCAATTGGGACAGTTAATATTAAGTTGTAGAGTACTAGGGAGAGCGACATTGGAGATTACCATATTTTACCACATTATCACATTAGAGCTTGTAGAGTTGGATTTAGTTTCTATAACATGTCATCTACATCATATCTAAAATTTAGATCATTTGGGTTTGTTTCCAGAGAGGTATCTCTATCAGAAGATTACCTATTTTCATAGAGTAGAGAAGTCAGTGTTCATTGAAGTCTAATTGGTTTGCATAGCAACTTTGAGACTTGCGAAGCCTAATGGAACATCATTCAAGGTAATTTAGGACCTGGCTGCTTCATGGAGATCCACATGAAGTTCCATTCACCTGGGAGCAATACCATATGTTTAGGTTTGGCCTATTTGTGTCTACATGTTTCATACTAGTCATTACAATTAGGCCAACTTGCTAATGTTTTGAAGGCTTACAGAGGATATAAATGAAGAATGAAAGATTGTTTCTAAGCATTGAACAAGTGTGGAAGATAGTGTGTGAAAAGAGGAATTGTTTGGATCTAAGAAGACAGCAGAGCATAAGCAGAAGATAGAATAGGGAGCAGAAGAAGTCACAGAGTAGAGAATTGAGAAGTAGAAGAAAGAAGACATGAAAGAATGTTATTGTATGAATCTTTAATAAACCTGGGTTGTGGCCTAGCATCTAAAAAGTCCTAGAGGCATATGTAATGTGATTTGAGATTCTAATATGATGAGAAGTGATCTTTAAAGGCTGGGTTTTTCCCTTTTAGGGTTTTCCCAGGATATATCTTGTGTCATGTGTTTATGGGTACCTCTTTAATTCTATTGGTTATCTGTATGTTGCTATTACATCTTTGCTATGATCAGGTTGTTAGCTGTCTAAGGCTGCAAGGTTAGACAATCCTTCATTGGACCCTCCTACCTTGAATGCATCAAGTGGTATCAGAGCTGGTTGCAAATCTGTTGGGAAGGGTTTGGATTTGTCTGGAAGGAAGAATGTGTTGAAAGAAAGTGTAAAACCCTAGAGTGTAAGAAGTGTCATCATAGAAGAAAGATCCAGGTAGGAAAGATCTGGGTAAGTTTTTCACATTAAGTTGTTTATCTAATTTGTTTTAATGGAGAAGATTGGAAAAAGGGTGAAGAAAGAAAATGAAAACCTAATATGCAAGAAGGATAGTTTGGAAGAAGAAGAATTGTGTGAAATTAAAAGATGTAACTCATAGTTGATGGAAAGGATAAGAGAACTAGGAGAGGACATATATAACGCTCTTGAAGAAGAATTAGAAACTATAAAGAGAAGGAATGAAGAATTAGAAGAAGAGCTGAAGTTGTTTGAGTATATCACAAAGGGTTTTGAAGAATTGGAAGAAGGATTCAAGTTGTTTGGGAAGGTAAAAAATATTGAGAATGTGTGTCTCAAACTCATTGATAAAACCCTAGTCATTACCGCAGTACCGCTAGGAGTAGATAAAAGAGGTGTGGGCTTGCAGTGTTTACCACCATCCCGCGGGAGTCAGTTAACTGACTTACTATAGTGTAGGACATACTACCACCCCACAATAGCTTGTGAATTGGCTTGCAGTGATGTGGTGTATTTCCTACCGTCCCGCAAGGATCTGTTGGTGGTGGTTGTAGTAGTGCGGGAGTTACCCTGCCACCCTTCCACTATGACTGGAGAGGTTGGCAGGTGTGCGGGTCATACTGCCACCCCACGACAACCCATGAGATGGCTTGTAGTGGTGTGGTATAGATCTTTCCATCCCGCGAAGGTCAGTCTAAGATGACTGCGGTGGAGCAGTATAGTTGGAAGTAAACTGCAATCCCGCGACTAGTCGAAAAGAGTTCTGCAATATGGCAGTAAAGATTGGAAATGACAGATAAAGACAATTAAAACATTTTGTAACAGTTTTATCTAGTGGGGAAGTTGAAGCTATGGGCTTCCTAAAATGTTTAGAAGTCTATATTTTAATGCTATAGTGCATTGAGTCGATATGATGATTCGAGAGTGAATTGTACTGAATGCTACCAAATTCATTATGTGAATCGTCACTTGAAAGAGCATAGCTCTGTGACTTGTATGTAATTTACATTTTACTATAATACAAGTGATCTTGCTTTGGTGTGTGGGTTTTTCTCCCGTAAGGGTTTTCCCACGTAAAATCTGGTGTTCAATCTTTATTGTTTATTATGTTATTCTTGTTTGTGCATCTTAAATGAACTGTAATTGCAAAGTTTTGTAAATTTCTGTATCTCTCTCCAAAAGATTAGTATTAGGAAGGTGTATTCCACACTCTACTTTCCTTTGAGTTGGTATCAGATCTTGTACAACTTTCTTGTCCTTGTGGGTAAGACGGGTTTTTTGTGTTGATCTTGTTGAATGGGAGTTTTGTAGAGAAATCTAGTTTGAAATTTTATTGCAGATTCAAGATGGCAGGCACATTTGAAAGAATAGAGATTGAGAAGTTCAACGGTGGCAACTTTTAGTTGTGGAAACTCAAAATGGAAGATTTGCTCATGGATTGAGAGTTATGGATTGTAGTGTCCTTTAACAAACCATCAACAACCTCGCAAGATGATTAGGATGCAATGGATCGGAAAGCCAAGGGTCTGATCAGACTATGCTTGGCCAATTAAGTTCTCTTGAACATCCATGAAGAGAAGATAGTGAAACTTCTGTGGAAGAAGCTTGGTGACATTTATCAAGGGAAATCTTTGGTAAATAAGTTATTTCTGAGGAAGAAGCTGTATTCTTTGAAGATGGAGGAAGGAACATCCGTTGCAGATCATTTGAATGCATTTAACATGATCATTGCTTAGTTGGCATTTTTGGGTGTGAAGATAGAAGACAAGGATCGTTGCATGCTCCTATTGTGTTCATTTCTTGACACATGGGATCACCTGGTAATGGCTATTGGGAGTACAACAACCACTTTCAAGATGAAAGATGTGATTGCTTCATTGCTGTAAGAAGAAATGCAGAGGAAATATTCTAAGATGGCCAAGGAGGCCCTTGTTATTCAAGGCAGATCAAAGGAGAAAGGTAAGAAGAAAGACAAGAAGTCTAAATCCAAGTCATAGGGGAGATCAAAGTCTCCCAGTAAAAAGTCCAAGTTGAAATGATGGAACTGTGGGTGGACTGGACACATCAAGAAAGATTGTAAAGAGGAGAAGAGGAAGAATAAGGACAACTCTTCTGATAATGATTCTTCTCAGAGTGATGCAGATGCCTTCATAGCAGCCTTGGTGACTCAGGCATTAGATGATGTTTGGTTGATTGACTCAGGTGTATCCTTTCATATGACCTCACATAGGGATTGGTTCTCAAAGTATGAGAAGTATGTTGGTGGAAGGGTGTATCTGGGCAATAATTCTCACTTGGAAATTGTAGGCTATGGAAGAATCAGAATTTAGTTTCCTGATGGAAGTGTGAAGGGAATCGATGGTGTAATGCATATACCAGGTTTGGCTAGAAATTTACTTTCTGTAAGTAAGCTTAATGATGCTGGAGTACAAGTCTCTTTCTCGAATGGTATTTGTAGAATGACTAGAGGCTCTCTGGTGCTGGCTAAGGGTGCACAAATTGGCACCCTGTATAAGCTAGATGCACATGCAGTTCAATGTAATAGTGCTTCTACAATGTCAAGGAAATCTAATCATTTAGAGAAGGAGGATGTTGTTTCTGTGGGTGCTAATTCTTTGGAGATGAAGCTCCTAGCAGAGAAGACAATGTTGTGGCATTAAAGGCTTGGCCACATTAGTGAAAAAGGCTTAAAAGCCTTGAAAAATAAAAGTATGGTTGAAGGGCTTGATGATTGTAATCTTGAGTTCAATTTTTGCAAACATTGCATATATGGAAAGCAACATCGTGTTTCTTTTTATTCTAGTCCTCATAAATCTTATGGAATTCTAGATTATATTCATTCTGATGTATTTGGTGCAGTTAATGTTCCTTCGTTATCAAAATCTATGTATTTTGTTTCGTTCATAGATGATTATTCGATAAGGACATTTATTTATTTTCTTAGAAGTAAAACTAAAGTTTTCAGTCGATTTAAGGAATTCAAAACCTTGGTTGAAAATTAGACTGGTAGAAAAATTAAGTGTTTGAGGATGGATAACGGTAGTGAGTTTTGTTCTGCAGACTTCGATAAGTTTTACAAGGATCACAGAAATAAAAGACATAGGATAAATCCTTACACTCCACAGAAAAATGGAGTTGTAGAAAGGATGAATAGAATGCTGATGGAAAGGGTGAGAAGTATGCTGAGTAGTGCTGGTCTGGAATAGAAATTCTGGGTTGAGGCTATAGCTACAACATGTTACTTGATTAATTGATCTCCCACTTCGACACTCATGGACAAGACACCTATGGAAGCATGGTCTGGTAAAAATCCCTCTTTGAGACACATTAGAGTCTTTGGTTGTGAGGCGTATGCATATGTGCCTAGTGAAAAAAGATCTAAATTGAAAAACAAGGTTGTAAAATGTATCTTCATCGGTTATGGAAATGGTGTGAAAGGGTACAAGCTTTGGAACCCAGTTTCAGAGAAGGTGTTGTATAGCAGAAGTGTGATCTTCCATGAGCTGAAACCTTCTATAGTTGATTTATAGCCAGAGGTGAAGGAAGCAGAAAAGAAGGAGGTAGTTGAAATTCCTATTACACCAGATAAGGAGGAACTACATATTCCTTGTGGACTTGTTAATGAGGAGAGCTCAAGTGGCTCTAAAAATTTTGAACAGGATGAAGAACCTCAGCCTCAGCCAATGAGGAGGTCTACACGTGAGAAGCTGCAACTTGGAAGGTTTGGTTATTATATATTGGACGCCAATTGTGCCTATACTTTGATTGCTAACACTGATGAGCCTAGGATAGTTAGAGAGGCTATGGGTATGTCTGATTCAAATTCCTGGTTGGAAGCCATGAATGAGGAAATGGCGTCATAGAAAAAAAATGAAATGTGGGATCGGGTACCTTTGCCTGTAGGTCAAAAGCCTGTTGGATGTAAATGGGTGTATAAGAAAAAGATAGGTCTTGATGGTAGTGTTGAGAAGCATAAAGCAAGGTTGGTTGCGAAAGGATATTCCCAGGTGGACGGGATTGACTATGGAGAAATATTTTCTCTTGTAGCTAAGCTAGTGTCTATTAGATTTTTGTTGTCACTTGCCGCAACATATGAATTAGAAATTGAGCAAATGGATGTGAAGACAACATTTCTTCTGTTACAAATATGTGCCTAAGCGGTATTGTCATTGATGTCAACATATTCTTGTTGTCATTAGTGTCAACTATGCCTTATTTTGTTGCCTGTTCAGGAGACTGGAATGTTGAGGATATTGAGAAAATTAATGAAGACTCAATGTTTGTGGACCTTATGGCTGTGTAGAGGATTGTTAGAGGTTGTTCCAGTTAAGAATTGAGAAGTCTGCATGAAGATTTGAAGAAGTTATCGCCATCTGAGTAGAACCGGATCTTGCAGTATTCAGAAGAGACAGAGTGATAGTAAGTTGGTCCAGATTGCTTCACAGTGAAATATTATAGTCTGCGGATCTAAAGGCATGTTTGGGAAGTCAGTGTGTACCATCAACTCTAGTAGTTCATGGTTTGGAGGTCTGCAAGCCATCCTTCTAGTTTGACAGTCATGGCAGACAGTGTTCTTGAGGTTCCGGAGGAAGATACAAATGATTCTGGTGATTTGGTTTAGAGTGGATGTTATTGGTGAGTTCAATGTGCTTGTGAAAGTCTCTAGATCATGTGGCTACTATGTTTGAGGTCCGCATTGGAGTTTGAGATTGTTATTGAAGATTTCCTCTTTGAAGTTGATGTTCTTCCTAGTCTTCACCAACCGGATGTTCCTAGCATGTTGCGGATGATCTAAAGATCATTTTATGAAGCGTGGAGTGTTAGTAGAGGAAGATTCAAGTCTCATCTATGTTTGGCTGATAGTGTAAAGATCCACGTTAAGTTTGACCGACCTTGTTGATCATTCCAAGGTTGATGAAGTGTATAAATACTTGAAGATTTATTAAAAATGATCCTTGAGAAAAATAGATTAAATCCAAATAAAGGATCAGAAGTAGAGCAGAGAATAAAAGGAGCGAGAGCAGTGTAGAGTGAAAAGTTAGTGAAGACGAATTTGGGGCAAAGAAGAAGTTTTGTGAGCATTCATTGAAACTAAACCAGGCATGAAGTAGATGTTATTTCTCAGTTAATTCTTTCTATTCTAAATAAATTTTGTAGGCAGTGAGCCTCTCTTTTGAGCAATGAGCTCTGGGTAGTGTGCCTGAAGGCATGTGCCTTCTATTTTTCTAAAGTACTATTAACATGGTACAAATCTTTGTGGGTTAACCCCCACCGTGGTTTTTCCCTTAACCAGGTTTCCACGTCAAAATCTTGGTGTCAAGTGTGTTGATTATGTTTCTGCTCATATGTTGATCTATGCTTTAATGTTTACATCATTAATTAGATAGTAAGTTAATAAAGAAGGTTAAAAGTAGAAAAAGTTTATTTTGTGTGACAACTAATTCACCCCCCTCTCAGTTGTCTGGTCTAATTCCAACAATTGGTATTAGAGCCAGATCCTCTTATAAAAGCTTGACTGCTTGAGGAGATCTAGGATGTTGACCTACAAGAAGGATAGTCTGAGATTCGATGGAACAAATTATTTTGTTTGGAAGAATCACATGGAGTTCCATTTGCAATGCATGGGCGATGCCTATTGGGTGATAACCAGTGTTGAGTATAAACCTCCAAAGAAAGGTCCTTCAACTCCAGATCAAATTAAAGATGCTAAAAATATCTTTTGAGCTAAAGAAGCCTTGTTGAGTGCCCTGACTGATTCAGAAATGACAAATGTCTTTGGTCTAAAAACTGCTCATGAAATCTGGAAAAAGTTGTAGAATCTATATGAAGGCGATAAATTTGTCAAATGTGCCAAACTGCAAAGTCTGAGAGGAAAATTTGAAACTCTAAGGATGAATGAAGATGAAAACATCACAATCTACATGCAAAAGACAAATGAACTTGTGTGTGGTATCAGGTGTGCTAGTGGAACTTTGGAAGAATCAGAGATTGTATCAAAAGTGCTCAGATCTTTACCCGATTCATACAAACATAAGGTTTTTGCTATAGAGGAGATCGAGACTGTCTCAGAAGTTACAAGAGACAAACTAGTTGGCAAAATTTCAGCTTTTAAATTAAGTGAGTGTGGTGATTCTCTTCCCAAGTTTGAATCTGCATTTAAGGCCAGTGTATATGGAAAATAAAGATATGATCTAGGTGAAAGCTCTTCTATAAGATCAAATAGATTCATGAAGACAAGGAAGGATCTTGAAGAGGTTGAAATTGAAATTGCAGATCTTGAAGCTCTTCTTGCCAAAAGATTGCCAAGAGGATCCGATAAGTATGAAGAAAAATTGCCACTCAAATGTTTTGCTTGTAATAAGATTGGTCATTTTGCCTCAAGATGTCTAGAGAGGTTTTCAAAACCAAACCTTAACAGATACAAAAATTAGAACAAATGTTACTATGTCCAAGAAGCTGGACTAGAAGGAGTCACAGATGATGAATCTGATCATGGAGGTTTGTCTAAAAATGATTGGGTGTTCATTGCCATCAAAGAAGAAGATCCGGTGTCTACTAAATCTGGTAGCTATGCAAATATGGAAAGTGCCTTGGCTGCTCAGGTTATTGAGAAAGATGAATGGGTGATTGATAGTGGATGTTCTCATCATAAGACTGGAGACAAAAGCAAGTTTGTAAATTTTAAAAAATTATGAAGGAGGGCTTGTGAAATTTAGAGATAACTTAGCTGGTAGAATCTGTGGCAGAGGATCCATCTCTTTTGATGGTAAGAATAGTACCAATAATGTTCTGTATGTGTAAGGACTGAAACATAATCTTCTCAGTGTTGGACAGTTGGTTGACAAAGGTTATGATCTTCAATTCAAGGATGGAAAATACAGAATCTTGGAGAGCTCCGGAACTAAAATTGCATCCGGTACTCAAACTAGAGGTAACATTTTTCATCCAAGTAGTTTTGGCAAAAGTTGTTTGATTGCTCAGATAGATCAAAGTTGGTTATGGCATAGGAGGATGTGTCATGTGAATTTTGATAACATTGTCAAAATAAGTACCACTCAAGCTGTAAGAGATCTTCCAAAACTTGTGAAACCTAATAGTATGTGCAGAGAATGTCAATTGGGGAAACAGAGCAAAATTTCATTCAAAAGTAAGGAACAAGTTTCAAGTGGACGATTGGAACTGGTACATACTGATCTTTGTGGTCCTGCTAGAATTAGGAGTGTACAAGGAGATAGATATTTCATGTTGTTGATTGATGATTACTCCAGAATGATGTGGGTAACTTTCCTAAAAGAAAGATCAGAAGCTCTTGACAAATTTAAGGTGTTCAAAGTGATGGTGGAAAATGAGATTGGTGAAAAACTAAAATGTCTGAGATCCGACGGAGGTGGAGAATTTAACTCTAGTGAGTTTGATGCTTTCTGTGAAAAGCATGGCATAAAAAGATAGTTATCTTCTCCTAAGACTCCCCAACAAAATGGAGTTGTGGAAAGAAAGAACTGGACCATTCAAGAAGCTACCAAGACCATGATGATGGAAACAAATGTTCCCCAAGTTTATTGGAGAGAAGTTGTAAGTACTGTTGTCTACACTCTTAAGCGGGTGCAGATCAAAGGCAATTCTGGTAAGACCCCTTATGAACTATGGTTTGGTCATCCTCCTACTGTGAGATATTTTAGAGTTTTTGGTAGAAATGCTATATCAAAAGAGATGAGGATTTAGGCAAGTTTGATACAAGAAGCGATGAGAGAATATTTTTGGGGTACTCTACTCAAAGTAAGGCTTACCAATGCTTTAACAAAAGGTTGAAAAAGATTGTTGAAAGTGCTAATGTTAGAGTTGATGAGAGCAAGGAAGGACATTCTAGGTTCTGCTAATATGATTCAGATGATCAAGATGAAAGTCAAAGTCAAGGAAGGTTAGTTCAAACTCTGACTCAGATTTAGATTCATTTGAAAACTTTAGGAACTCAAGAAAATAGTACAGATGTTGAGGAACAAGCTAAATAAACAGAATTTCAAGCAATTCCCAAAATCCCTAGGTATGTAAGAATGAATCATCCTAAAGATCAAATCAGAGGAGATAGAAATAAAGGTGTTCGAACTAGGAGAAGAGTTGCTAAAGATCAAGAAGAGATTTGTTTGATTCAAGGATTGAACCTAAATCAATAAGTGAAGCTTGCAATGATGAAAACTGGGTAAAAGCAATGGAAGAAGAATTAATACAAATTGAAAAGAACCACACTTGGGATCTTGTTCCTAGACCTGGGGACAAAATGTGATTGGAACCAAATGGGTCTTCCGGAATAAACTAAATGAAGATGGTGAAGTTGTAAGAAACAAAGCAAGGTTGGTATGCAAAGGCTATTCTCAAGTAGAAGGAATTGATTTTGAAGAAACTTTTGCTCTGGTGGAAAGAATAGAGGCAGTTAGATTGTTTCTTACATTTGTTGCTTTCAGAGATTTTAAAGTGTATCAAATGGATGTCAAATCAGCATTCCTGAATGGAGATTTGGAGGAAGAAGTCTACATTGAGTAATCAGAAGGATTTTAGTTGTCTAATCTTGGAGATATGGTTTGTAGACTGAGAAAAGCCTTGTATGGACTCAAGCAAGCTTCAAGAGCCTGGTATGCAAGATTGGATAAATATTTTCTTAAGATAGGTTTTAGCAAAGGTACTGCTGATAGTAATCTTTACTTCAAGATTAATCATGAGGACATCCTGATTGTTGAGGTCTTTGTTGATGATATCATTTTTGGTAGAAATGAATGTATGTGCAAAGCATTTGCTAATCAGATGAAAAGTGAATTTGAGATGTCAATGTTTGGAGAGATGAATTTCTTCCTAGGTCTGCAAATTGTTCAATCAGATAAAGGTATCTTTATATCTCAGTCCAAGTATGTGAAAGAATTGCTGAAGAAGTTTGGAATGGAAGATTCAAAGCTAGTAGGTATACCTATGGTAACTGGATGCAGGTTAAGTAAAGATGATGATTCCCCCAAGGAAAATTAGAAAAGGTATAGATCAATGATTTGAGGATTGCTCTATTTGACTCAGACGAGACTTGACATCATGAATGTCATTGAACTTGTTGCTAGATTTCAATCTGATCCAAAAGAATCCAACATTGTGGCAGTCAAAAGAATTTTTAGATATCTCAAGGGGACAATTGATTATGGATTGTGGTATCCAAAGGACAATGATTTCACTCTTCATGCATATACAGATGCTGATTGGGCAGGAGATGTGGATGATAGAAAAAGTACTAGTGGTGGTGTATTTTTCTTGGGAAGAAGATTGGTCTCTTGGATGAGCAAAAAGCAAGAGGCAAATCTCTATCTATTGCAGAAGCAAAATATATGGCAGCAACAAATAATTGTACTCAAGTTCTGTGGATGAAGCGAATGTTGAAGGACATTAGAATTGTGTTTGAGGAACCAGTCACAATCTTTTGTGATAATTCTAGTGCAATAAGCATCTCAAAGAATCCAGTGTTGCATTCAAAGATAAAGCATATATCTTGAGATCTGGATTGATGTTGAGAAAATACTACTCTAAGGAGTAGTCAGTATGCAAATGTTGGAGATCAGTCTAAAATAAAAGGGGGGAGTAAAGATTGCAAATATGTGCCCTTTGCCATTGATGTCAAAGGGGGAGAGAAGACATGTGAAAAACTAATTGCTGATGACAGGGGGACCAATGAAGGAAGTGGTTGTAGAAGTCAGGGAGAGAAGTTCTTGTCATGATGGTTGAATCAGTTTTTCACAACATATGTTGCCATCAATGACAAAGGGGGATATTGTTGCAAATATGTGCCTAAGCGATGTTGTCATTGGTGTCAACATATTCTTGTTGTTATTAGTGTCAACTATGCCTTATTTTGTTGCCTGTTCAGGAGACTTAAATGTTGAGGATATTGAGAAAATTAATGAAGACTCAATGTTTACAGACCTTATGGTTGTGTAGAGGATTGTCAGAGGTTGTTCCAGTTAAGAATTGAGAAGTTCGCATGAAGATTTGAAGAAGTTATGGCCATCTGAGTAGAACCAAATCTTGCAGTATTCAAAAGAGATAGAGTGATAGTAAGTTGGTCCAGATTGCTTCACAGTGAAATATTATAGTCTGCAAATCTTAAGGCATGTTTGGGAAGTCAGTGTGTAACATCAACTCCAGTAGTTCATGGTTTGGAGATCCGCAAGCCATCCTTCTAGTTTGACAATCATGGCAGATAGTGTTCTTGAGGTTTTGGAGAATCATACAAATGATTCTGGTAATTTGGTTTAGAGTGGATGTTATTGGTGAGTTCAATGTGCTTGTGGAAGTCTATGGATCATGTGGCTACTATGTTGGAGGTCCGCATTGGAGTTTGAGCTTGTTATTGAAGATTTCCTCTTTAAAGTTGATGTTCTTCCCTGTCTTGGCAGACTGGATGTTCCTAGTATGTTACGGATGATCTGAAGATCATTTTATGAAGCGTGGAGTGTTAGTAGAGGAAGATTCAAGTCTCAACTATGTTTGGCTGACAGTGTAAAGATCCGCATTAAGTTTGGCCGACCTTGTTGATCATTCCAAGGTTGATGAAGTGTATAAATACTTGTTGAAGAGTTGTTAAAAATCATCCTTGAGAAAAATAGATTAAATCTGAATAAAGGATCAGAAGCAGAGCAGAGAAGAAAAGGAGCAAGAGCACTGTAGAGTGAAAAGTTAGTGAAGAAGAATTTGGGCAAAGTAGAAGTTTTGTGAGCATTCATTGAAACTAAACCAGGAATGAAGTAGATGTTATTTCTTAGTTAATTCTTTCTATTCTAAATAAATTCTGTAGGCAATGAGCCTCTCTTTTGAGCAGTGAGCTCTGGGCAGTGCGCTCGAAGGCATGTGCCTTCTATTTTTCTAAAGTACTTTTAACAGGGTACAAATCTTTGTGGGTTAACCCCCACCATGGTTTTTCCCTTAACCGGGTTTCCACGTCAAAATCTTGGTGTCAAGTGTGTTGATTATGTTTCTGCTCATATGTTGATCTATGCTTTTATGTTTACATCATTAATCTGATAGTAAGTTAATAAAGAAGGTTAAAAGCAGAAAAAGTTTATTTTGTGTGACAAATGATTCACCTCCCCTCTCAGTTGTTTGGTCTAATTCCAACATCTTCATGGTGATTTGAAGGAAGAGATTTATATGTCCCAGCCAGAGCACTTCATTGAAAAAGGTAAGGAAAACCTGGTTTGCAAATTAATCTCTGTATGGTTTGAAGCAGTCACCTAGAATGTGGTACCAAAAGTTTGATACATATGTGTTGTCTTTGGGGTTTGTGAGATCAAAGTCAGATCATTGTGTTTATTTTAAATCTAAAAAATGGTCATCTACTTATTATTGCCTTGTATGTGGATGATATGTTGTTCATTGCGAATAGTAAGGGTATGATTTCAGAATTAAAATCTCAATTGTTAGCACAGTTTAAAATGAAAGATCTAGGTTTAGCTGCGTATATTCTGGGGATGGAAATCAAAAGGGATAGGGGAAATAGAAAAATTTGGCTCAGTCAGAGAAAGCATATAGATTCTATCCTAGAGAGGTTTAATATGAGAGATTGCAAGAAGATAGTTGTTCCAGTGTTGCAGGGAATGAAACTCTCTGTTGAAGATTGTCCAAAATCTCCTACTGAGGTGGAGGACATGACCAGGGTGTCTTATACAAGTGTAGTTGGTAGTTTAATGTATGTAATGGTCTGTACCATGCCATACATTGCCTAACCAGTAAGAGTGCTTAGTCAGTTTATGGCTAATCTAGGAAGGATGCATTGGGATGCTATGAAGAGAGTTTTAAGGTATTTGAAGGGTACTTCTGAGTACACCTTGTGTTATCATGATTACTCTACTGAATCTCAAAGTTCAGTTAGCATTTGTGGATATGTGGATTCTGATTGGGTAGGGGACATTGACAGTAGAAGATCCACCAGTGGATATGTATTCACATTGTTTGGTGGTGCAGTTAGCTAGATGAGCAAGTGGTAGGATATAGTCACTTTATCTACTACTGAGGTGGAGTACATGGTAGAAACTCATGCCTATAAGGAAGCTATTTGGCTTAGAAGACTATGTTCTGATATTGGTTTTGATGTAGGGCAGATTGTTATTTGTTGTGACAATCAGAGTGGTATTTGTTTGGTGAAAAATCCAACTTTCCATGCTAGGATGAAACATATTGACGTTTAGTACCATTTTGTTTGTGATATGGTAGAGGATGGAAAGGTTATTTTGGAAAAAGTTGATACTCTGGCGAATGTTGTTGATGCATTGATGAAGCCTATGATAATAGATAAGTTCAAGTGGTGTACCAGTTCGATGGGCCTTGGGGCTAGAATGTTCAATGACTTCAAGTGTTGGAAGGGGTTTAGTGAGTTCTTCGTCAAGTGGGAGAATGTCAAGAATGTGTGTCTCAAACTCGCTGATAAAACCCTAGTCGTTACCGCAGTACCACAGGGAGCAATTACCATAGTACCGTAGGGAGTAGCTACCGCAATACCATTGGGAGAAGATAAAAGAGGTGTAGGCTTGCGGTGTTTACCGCCATCCCGCGGGAGTCAATAAATTGACTTCTGGTAGTGTGGAACATACCGCCACCCTGTGATAGGCTGTGAATTGGGTTGTGGTGGTGTGGTGTATATCCTGCCATCTTGTGAGGATCTATTGGTGGTGGTTGCAGTAGTGCGAGAGTTACCTCGCCACCCCACGACTGTGACTGGAGAGGCTAGTGGGTGTAGGGGTCATACCGTCACCCCGCGACAGCCCGCGAGATGGCTTGTGGTGGTGTGGTATAGATCTCGCCATCTCGGGAAGGTTAGTCTAAGATGATTGTGGTGGAGCAGTATAGTTGGAAGTAAACCACAGTCTTGTAGCTAGTTGAAAAGAGTTCTGCAGTATGGCGGTAAAGACTGGAAATGATAGATAAAGATAGTTAAAACATTTTGTAACAGTTTTGTCTTGTGGGGAAGTTGAAGCGATGGGCTTCTTGAAACATTTGAGAAGTCTGTATTTTAATGTTGTAGTGCATTGAGTCGATATGATGATTCGAGAGTGAATTATACTGAATGATGTTGGATTCGTTCTATGAATCGACACCTAAAAGAGCATAGCTCTATGAATTGTATGTAATTTACATTTTATTGTAATACAAGTGATCTTACTTTGGTGTGTGGGTTTTTCTCCCATAAGGGTTTTCCCACGTAAAATTTGGTGTTCAATCTTTATTGTTTATTATGTTATTCTTGTTTGTGTATCTTAAATGAACTGTAATTAAAAAAGTTTTGTAAATTTCTATATCTCTCTCTAGAAGATTAGTATTAGGAATGTGTATTCCACACGCTGCTTTCCTTTCAGAAAATATTAACAAAGATCTGCAGGAAAGTTTGGAGGAGTTGAAAAAGGAAAATAGTCTATAGAAGAGCAAAATATTTGGATTGAAAGAACAAGTTAATCAGTTACAACAATCACTTGTAGCATGCAGGGAAGAGAATGAAATTCTAAGATCTTGTGATACTGATGATTTGTTTGATATTGTAGAAGCTTCCTTAGAAGGTAAGGTTGAAGATAACATTGTAACTAAACCTGCATTTGTTGGTAATGGTATTGGTTTCAAAATCATGCAAAGAATGGGATATGACGGAAAAGGTTTGGGAAAGTATCAGCAAGGAATTACATAGCCTATTGAATAGGTAATGAGATCAAGAAATGAAGGCCTTGGATATGAAAGAGGTAAGGATGTTGTCACAAGTTCAAATAAATCAACTCAAAGAAAAGGTATGCATTATTCTTATTGTAACAAACATGGACATGAAAAGGAATTGTGTTGGGATCTATACCCTTGTAAGTTCTGTGGATTGAGGAATCATTTTGAAAAGATGTGTTGGAAGAGAAAACCTATGATAGATTGTCTACAGATGGATTGTGGATGGATTGATGGACTGAAATAGAAACATGTTACTTGTATGTTCAAAAGGTTGTATAGACTAAAGTATTCATGTGTTGGAGAGAAAAGAGGATATAGATCAAGATGTAGAGAGAAACCTTATGCAGAGAAAAACAAGGACAGTAATTCATACCACAAAGAGATAAATGATAGGAGTCATAATTCTTATCACAGTGAAGGATACCAAAAGGATGAAAGAAGATCATTCAGAGGAACCTGTTTTCAAGTTTGGAGGTGAAAAGAATCAAGCATTGAATGTCAACAAGAGGATACTACCAGAGGAGCAGTAGATAACATAGAGATAATTTATTCAGAGGCAGAAGAACCTAATGAATCACTAAGTTCAACAAAGAAATTGGAAGTGGGAGAATCATTGATCTTAAGGAGAATCATCTGAGAAACCAGTGCAACAGAAAGATTATGTAAATATGTGTGAATCATAATAGGAAAGGGAAGTTCATATTGTAGAGAAAGAAGAAATGACAAGATATTATACCGGAGGAGAAGTTGTGTACTAGAGTGAAGTAAATGTGGATAAAGAAATAGAGAGCAGTATAAGAGCAGTGTATGCAGAGAAGGAACTATAAGATTTTGAAGAGTGTGGAAGGATTTACAGTTAGAACTAGGATTAGAAAGTGTTGTAGAGAGAATTCAAGAATGTATTGATTGTATCAAGGAAGTAACATGATTGTTCCAGAGGATGCATGTATGTATTGATTGACTCTTAGTTGATTGAAGTTGGTATCTGAGATGAATCTATTAACTTGAGGCAACTTATAGAGAAGACTTTCTCAGACCATCGATCATTGAGGTAGTGCAAGGCTTGCAAGTAGAACACCAAACTTAGATCACGAGAAGAATGAATAATTTGAGGCTTGCGGAGAAGACTTTCTTAGACGACCTATCATTGAGGTAGTGCAAGGCTTGCAAGTAGACTACCGAACATACCCTAAGGGATCACATTAATTTTGACAGAATACAGGCCAAAGTGAAGAGGCTCACTTTTCAATTAACCCCAAGATTCTGATGCAGTAGCATCCAAAAGTATTCAAATCAATTGGGACAGTTAATATTAAATTGTAGAGTGCCAAGGAGAGCGACATTGTAGATTACTGTGTTTTACCACATTATCACATTAGAGCTTGCAAAGCTTGATTTAGTTTCTTTATCTACATCATATCTAAAATTTAGATCATTTAGGTTCATTTCTAGAGAGATATCGCAATCAGAAGATTACCTATGTTCACATAGCAGAGCAGTCAGTGTTCAATGAAGTCTAATTAGTTTGAGGAGTAATTCCAAGACTTGTAGAGCCTAGTGGAACATCATTCAAGGTAATTTAGGACATGTCCAATCTTCATGGAGATCTACACAAAGTTCCATTACCCTACGGAGCAATACCATATGTTTAGGTCTGACCTATTTGTGTCTACACGTTTCATACTAGCCATTACAATTAGGCCGACTTGCTAGTGTTTTGAAGGCTTGTGGAGGATATAAATGAAGAATGAAAGATTGTTTCTAAGAAGTGAACAAGTGTGGAAGATAGTATGCAAAAAGAGGAATTGTATGGATCTAAGAAGACAATAGAGCAGAAGCAGAAGACAAAACAGAGAGCAGAAGAAGTCACAGAGCAGAGAATTGAGAAGTACAAGAAAGAAGACATGAAAGAATGTTATTGTATGAATCTTTTGTAAACCTGGGCTATGACCTAGCATCTAAAAAGTCCCAGAGTCATAAGTAATGTGACTTGAGATTCTAATATGATAAGAAGTGATCTTTGAAGGCTGGGTTTTTCCCTTTGAGGGTTTTCCCAGGATATATCTTTTGTCATGTGTTTATGGGTACCTCTTTCATTATGTTGGTTATCTATATGTTTCTATTACATCTTTGCTATGATCAGGGTATTAGTTGTCTAAGATTGCAAGGTTGGACAATCCTTCATTGTGTTAGAAATGAAGGTGCAAACCACACAACAAAAATCTGATTCAAACCTTATTATCCTCTAAACAATGTAGAATCAATGGAGATTGCCATAGAAATTAAAACCCATTACACAGAAATAACATGCACTAAGAAATAAACACATAACACAGTATGTAACGTGGATAAAACCCTATCGGTTAAAAAAATCCACTGTGAAAAGAGGCTCCAAGTTCTATTATCTTCAAATATGAGATTACAATACATGCACTTCCTCTATTTCTTTAGTCTTCAATCCAGCGGTCCTGTTACTCTCCAATCTGATAAAAATGTAGTACAAATATCCTTATAAAAGGGGGTTGTCTTCTAGGGCAAAATAACTGACAAAATATTGACTGTCAGATCTGTGACCTAATGACGAACGGTCTAGATTCACAATGATAAAACCCCAGACCCCCATCATGGATGAATGAATGTCAAGGACCAAATATAAACATGTAGCTGAAACAAGACAGCAGCTAGTGAAACCTTTCATCCCTTATGGGTGATTTACTATAAACAATATTAGGAATAATTAATTACATAGGTTTACAAGGTTGATGGCACCTTAATCCTAACATTCTCCCACTTGACATCATATAGTGTAAATACCCATAGGAAAACCATAAAATAATCAGGCACTAGAAGCAAGGCCCATGGCCTCTCTGCACCAAAAAAAATTATCTATGCTCATAGGTTTGGTCAAAGCATATGCAACATTCTCCTAAGTGTCTACCTTCTTCAACTCAATCTATCCATTTGCAACCATTTCTCGAACAAAGTGATAATGTACATCAACGTGCTTAGTCCAAGCATGATACATAGGATTCTTGGCCAAACAAATAGCACTCTGGCTATCACAACCAATCTGAATGATCCTACAATCAAATCCAATACCTGTACATAGTCTCCTTAACCAAACTGCCTCCTTAGAGACATGAGTAGTAGCCATATACTCTACTTCTATGGTGGACAAAGCAACTGTGGGTTGCCTCTTTTTCATCCAACTCACTACTCCTCCAAACAAAGTAAACACATAGCCACTAGTGGACCTTTGACTATCCAAGTCACCTGCCCAATCCGCATCAACAAAACCTTGTATGTCTAATGATTTATTAGTACTATCAATACTAGAATAAACCAAACAATAATTAGGAGTACCTGCAAGATTCTTAAGCACCCTCTTCACATAATTCCAATGTTGTCTACTAGGGTTAGACATAAATCTGCTAAAAAATCCCACTACTTGGGCAATATTAGAGTGCAAACCATTGCATACATCAAACTCCCTATAGCACTAACATATGGCACATTAGACATATCCTCAAAATCATCCTTATTCTTTGGACACATATCTAATGAAAGCTTAGTACTAATGGGTAAAGGAACTCTAACTGGGTTACAGTCCTGCATACTGAATCTCTGCAAAATGGTATTTGCATACTTACTTTGCAACAACCAAAGTTTTCTATTACCTCTATCTCTCCTAATATCCATACCTAGAATATACCTGGCAGCTCCAAGATCCTTCATATCAAATGCACTTGAAAGTTGGGCTTTAAGATTACTAATCATACCCTTAGTATTGCTGAAAAATAACATGTCATCAATATACAATGCAATGATCAGTATAGAATCATCGATATAGTGAATGTACACACAATGATCCTCCTCACTCCTAACAAAACCCAATTTCAATACAAATGAATCAAACTTTTGATACCACATTCTGGGGGACTGTTTCAAACCATAGAGAGACCTCTTCAACCTACAAACCAATTGTTCTTTTCCTTTTACCTCAAAACTTGTAGGTTGTTGCATCTAAATTTCTTCCTCAAGATCTCCATGCAAGAATGTAGTCTTAACATCTATTTGCTCAATCTCCCAATCATAAGCTACATCAATGGATAAAATAAATCTAATAGAAGTCAATTTAGCAATAGGAGAGAAAACTTCACTAAAATCAACTCCCTATCTTTGGGAGTAGCCCTTATCTACCAGTCTAGCCTTTTACTTCTCTAATGAACCGTCTACTCCAAAATTCTTCTTGAAAACCCACTTACAACCTATGGCCTTTGTTCCTTCAGGAAAACAAATAAGATCCCAGGTGTTACAAGAGTCTAAAGCCATCATCTCCTCCTACATGGCTAACTTCCAAGACTCACTATCATCTGCAAGAATAGGTTCCCTATAGGATCTAGGCTCATCGTCAGTACTTGTTTAGGGGAAAATTGGATTTGTTAATGCTCTAAATTTTAGATGTTTAAATCTGCCTCTCCACTATACATTCAAGGATCTAGGGTCAAGTGACAAGCACTATCATACCCTAAGTCAATTGCAAATGTAGGGAAACTTGGATTAGGGAATTTAATTATTAATTTTCCTTCTCTTATGCCCAATTAACCACTAAAACCCTAATTATGCAAATACAAAAACAAATTGACAAATGATGAAAAAAGCTCTTGCAGACAGGAGTAAAATACCAAATCACATAATACCTATTTTCGGGGTTTCAAAGCGGAACAGTCGGGGACACTAGAGTGGGCGCCCAAGTCCAAGGTGCAGGTTTCTTTGCAGGATCCAGACCTCCTTCCGACACTGATCAACCCTATAACTTTTATTTTCTGAAACTTAGATGCGGAGGACACTAGAGCGAGCACCCAAGTCCTGGAAGTGCTCCTATGTCCTTTTCTTTAGATCCTAAATCCTTGATGCCCGCCAATCCTTCCTGCAACTCCACTGTTCCCAAATGCGACATCTGTAACCTGTAATCACAAGACTTGGTTTGGGGGTTGTAGTGTTTAGAGGCTTGCCTCAGTCAAGCCCCAGAGGACACTTAAGTCTCTGAACACCATTGTCAGATAAAAGAGTGCATGCCCTTGTGAGGCAGAGGAAAAAACTAAAGGAATCCATGATGAAAACACAATATTATGTCACCTTGTAGTGAAGCTCTCATGGGAGGAAGATGCTCTTCATGCCGTGAAATTGATGCTCAAATCTACAAATATCAACACACAAAACACACAAGTCTGCTCTTGCAACACAATAGAAAGCCTTGAATCACCTTGAGAATGCCTAAAGTTCACAATGATCATCTAGTTGAAATCCAGCTTCTAAATGAATGCCTAAGCATGCTTATATATGCAACTACATGCACTCCTGCCAAGATTTTAAAAATCAAAACTTACCATGTCAGCAAAAGGACCAAATAACGGTCATAAACCGACACCTAGAAATTAGGGCTGCCAAAATATGAACTAAGATGTCCTAAATGCATACTAAAGACCCAGGACCTAAACCTTATGAGGGAAAAGCCCCCAAAGGGACATTTCCAACGTTATATTTAGCCCCCACTTTAATGTATGTATAAACATGAGGCCAACACATGCATTAAAGTAAGGTCACAAACACAACAAACACATCAAGCATAGAGAAGACACGCCAATCACATAGAAGACAGTAATAGGCATGCAAAACATGGAGAAGACAGTTACAATCATGCAGAACACGGAGAAGATAGTCACTGTATAGAAGACACATTAATGCATGGAAGACAGAAATGATATCTTTTCTTTTCTTTCTCATATATATGAAATGCAAATGCAAGTACTAGAAAGTAAACAAACCTCCCATAATACAGGATGCACTCATCGAGCAAGTCTTTAGACTGCATATGCGGCAACAAACATGCCACACAAAATAAGCACGCCAAAACACACACACTTGAAGACACAAGAAAACATAGCAGACAAGCGATGGTGTGTTCCCTATTTCTAGGCTCATCACCATCTCAGGCACATTATAGGCACACACCAACGATTGCGCTTCACCACAACAATTGTCAAAGACACACTTAAGGGTTGAGTTAGGCACATAACTGCTCCTTCCCTCTACATAGGACTTTTGCAAATGACAGGATGATGTAATCTGCTTTGAGAAATACATCATCCCCACCTCCGCAGAGGGCTTAAGATAAAAAGGATATACGCGATATCCTACCTCTGTAGAGGGCTTACATGATTGATTGATTGATTGCAAACAAACTCAGGATGCAGGATACACTCATCGAGCAAGTCTTTAGACTGCACCTAAGGACAAGCACATAGCTAACATCTACAACACACAACTTACCTTATATATGCCCCCACCTTAAGGTAGTTGATATCAGGTATCGATATCAAGCACGTTAAGGTAGGAATAAAACACACAAGGGAACACCGACTTTTGTAAAGCCCATGCCCCCCGGAGGTGACATGTTCTTTACGATTGCCAAATATTCCCATAAACACATCCTTGCAAGAAACATGTTAGTGTCTACAAGATCATGATAAACAACAACATCAATGCATATGATTAACCACACAAAGAGCCAAGGTTATACAACAAATTCAGAGTTCGAGGATAGCCATGGGGCTATATCACGAAGCTCTCTGAATTGAGTACCGCCAAGGCTAGATTCAAAGACAAACAAAGGTGCATAGAGCAATAGTATTGTTAAGGTTTGTAAATGCGATAGAAACATCATGAAATTCACTATGTGGAAAGCATGAGTGCTTCCACTAGCCAAGCGTCAGATAAAATATACAACCCCATCATCATATTAGGAACTAAGTCCATTTTTTGATTGCTCTCGAAAGGGACAGTAGGTTTGCATCAGTATAAATGTTTGCCATCATCCGCCCGCTAGATGGAAACACTAGAGGAAGGGAAACAATAAATAAGAGAGGAGAAACAAGTGTCTTAGGGACAGTCACGTAGGAGGGTGCCCCCAAATCACCAACCACGACGCTATGTCCATAAGACACAACACACAACAATGAAATCAGAGAGAAACAATTTAGAAGAATGATGATACAGATAGAGGAAGGTTACAACAGAGGCGGTCTCCTGCTATCCCAAACCTTACGGGAGAATCTGAGGTCATCCTAGGAGACCTAAACAACATATAACACATCACGGGGGAATCACATCACGAGAGAGATAAAGGGTTAGAGATACTCACCTGTAGGGTCTTCATATTATATGTTAGAGCTCGCGAACCTCTTGGAGAGGTATTCGATCATATTTAATGCAAAATTTGAGTGGTTCTTATGAAAGTTTTGTTGATTATCGTGTGATGTTTGATTTGTTACTCCTTGTGTAAATATAACTTTGTGTTTCTTATGAGGAGGGGAACTACTATTTTCTCCAACTTTTGACAGTTGTCTAGCTCTTATCTGATTTTTATCAAGTTTTCATTGTTGGATCTTTCTAGCACGGGGATGGGAATCATCATGTACCATATTACTCATATGTATCGGTTGTTATTCTTGCTTTTCTGATGCATTTTGATTGTCTCCCAATCCATACAGGGATAACGGGGGAGGAACCTCAGCATAAATTATGTTTCTTTGAGGACGAGGTGGATTATCCACTTGTTTCTTATCCACTTCAATCATTCTGACGATACTATCATAGTCCAAGTAATCATGCTCATCTACTTCCACTAAACCTTGTTCCACCATATTGTTTTTAGTATGCTTAGGTAAAGGATTAGTGAAGATTTGTAAATTTTGATTCGGTGGAGGAACCGACTTATTTCCATTGTCATTCACACCTGATACTTGGATGACATTTGAATCAATAAGGTCCTGTATTTCATGTTTTAGATGCATACATCGTTCAGTGTCATGTCCTTGCATTCGATGGTAATGACAAAAGGCATTAGTATCGAAGTAAGGTCCTTGTTTATTAGGATCAACAGGCTTGATTGGGGGAAGCTTCAAAATGTTATTACCCACTGTAACTTGATTCATGATAGAATGATAGGACTTAGATATTGGAGTAAACTTTCTTGGTTGATACAATGCTTTCTTTGGATTATTTATAGCAGACACATTCGTATTTGGTCCATTGATCTTGATGAAACTCCTATTATTGTTCCTTTTAAAGTTGTTTTGTGATGATCCACCCAAGGATTGACCAACTTGAGCCGATGAGTTTTGGTTTTCATACTGACTAGATGAAAGTTGATAATCATGAAGAGCGGTGCATAAATGTTGAAAGGAGTTGTCTTTCATCAAGAGAATCTTATCACGAATATTAGGTTGTAGATTTGCAATGAATATCTTTTGAACATACTAATCTTTCATCTGATATTGAATCTGTGCATAAAGCCCTTGATATCGACTAATGAATTCAGTCAACTTTTCGTTGGGACCTTGTTTGCATTGAACCAAGTCAATAAGAGTGACTTGGGGTCTGATGCTTGCTTGAAAATGTTGTAAAAATTGATCAATCAACTATGAAAAGGAGTGTATTGAATTCAGAGGCAACAAGCAAAACCATTCTAAAGTCGTATCATTGAGAGATCGTGGGAAAAGTTTTACTAACAAATCCTCTTCAAAATAAAAAATCACTACACATACTTGTAATTGCTGCCACGTGAATATTAGGATCACCTTTTCCACCATATTTTTCAAAACGAGGAGTCTCAAACCTCTCAGGCATAGGGGTTCTCAGGATTGCATAGGATAACGGATTTCGGGCATGATATGTTGGTAGACTAGGCTGCGAAGAATTTGTCAAATATGTTACCTTTTGTTGTAAAGTAGTCATGCCCTATAAAAGTTGGTTTAGGATGGCATCATTGGGAGATGCAGTTTGTTGTGAGGAATTAGAACCAAGGTGAGGTGGTGATTGAGCTTGAGATACAATAGGTGGAGACTAAGAATATGTTAACAGTGGTTGGCCATAATGATAGGTGGAAGATGGTTGTGAGTAAGTAATAGGTAGCTGGAACTAAGTGGAATAGATAGGAGGTTGAGAACAATTATTCATAGAGGAAGTCCCTTTGGGAACTGAATTCTGATAATTAAATCCCACAGCTTTGTAATTAGTGCCATTAGATACTCCAATACCAGTGGTAGCATTACTACAAGTGTTCGCGTTTGTTGTTAAGATCGTTGACTTAAAAGTGGATATTCTCGTAGTCGGTATAGGTGCCGAAACTTGAGTATGAGATGGTGATAGAGTGTTATTTATCATTTGCACACATTTGATCACCAACATGATATTGGTTTGTACAATATGTACTAGACCACAAATTGCATTAACACCATCTTGTCCTTCTTTTATCAATTCTCTTATGTTATGAATTGTAGGGACAACTTCAGCTATTCTCTCATTTTTCATAAATGATTGATATTCAACTAGCTCCTTATCCAATTTTTCTATTTGCTCATCAGATGCATATCCTGTTGCCTCAATAGTGTTATCAACATCATGAAAAGTTTGTTCTTCCATTGAGGTTGAAGGATGTATAATATCTTGCACAATTTGAGTTTCTCCCTTCGTAAAGGTGTCCACAGTACCAACTTCCTCAAGAGCACTAGATCCCATTAATCTTTTACTTCTTCTCAAAGGGATATTGTTTTTAGGACAGCGTGTCATAAATATTATACAAAATCATAAAACACAATGCACAAACTAAGAGATCCTAAGAGAAGGAGAAGATTGACGACCAAAAATGCTTAGAATTTTGTACTCTTTTCAATGCCAATGAATGAAACAAAGGATGTTGTAAGGATTTCAGTCAACGGGAAGCAAGTTATATGTTTGATATCAGTCCAAAATAGTGATATAATCACTCTCAACACACTCTTGATGCAAATCCAAGATAATTCTGAGTCAAAACATAGTGAAAATATGTCAAAATAGGCACCTTTTCACCAAAACTCAATGCAAAAGAGCATAAAAAAGGGTGTTGTGAGGAAAATGATGATGGATAGAAAATAATATCAGTAATAATAGCCACTTGATGCAAAAATACCCAACACAACATGCTTTTAGTACCACTTAAGGTAAAAGCCCAATGAAAATATAGCAAAATATGCAATTTTTCACAGTTTTGCAATTCCAAGACCTAGCAAAGGAGCTGTTATAATGAATTTCAGGAGGTACAACAAATAATATCAATAATATTAGTCACCTCAATCCATAAAATTTTTCACAATACGCTTGGAGTGCAAACTAGGTCAAACCCTAGGGCAAAAATAGCCAAAATGTGTAGTTTTTTCACCGAATTTTCACTATAAGAGCTCGATAAAAGGGTGTTGTGAAGATTTTTAGGATGGGAATAAAATTATTACCCTAATAAAAGAAAATTAATTTAAAAATACTTTTCACAACATGCCTATGGTGCAAGTTTAGAGAGTCGATAAGGCCAAATTTAGTGAAAATCGTTGTTTTTGAAGCCCTAGGTTTGAGATCTTGGGACAAAATGCTATAAATATGTTTTGAAGTCTATTTTATGATGAAAATTACTTACTCTTAGATCTTAAAATAATTTTCAAGCTTGAACATGCAAAATGCCCATGCAAATTTAATGAAAATGCATCAAAATTGCTAGTTTTTGTTGAAATTTTCTATGCAAAAATGTAAATATTTAAATCTAAATGCAAATTCACACTAAAATGAAAGACTATAGCCAAATGTTAATTTGAATGAGCCTCTAAAATCAGTAGAAAAATCTAAGAAAAGATTTTGCCTACGAACCCTAGATTTTGGAATTACTGTGTTATATTAAAATTATCAAAATTTCCACAAAACCCTAGCAATTAAATGATAAAAATGCAATGTAAATTTCTAAATTTTTAGATTTTTCTGTAGTTTATATCAGATCTGATGCAAAAATCATGAATTAGGAAAATTTAGAAAGAATTGATACAATTTAGTAAGCCAAACAATGCAATTTTTTTGTATTTTCTAAATTTTTGAATTTTTTTGAATTTTTCTCAATGCAATAAAATGAATGACCATATGAATGAATGAAATCAATCCAAATCTGAAGACAAGCACTCATCAAGTTGCAATTTAAGTCCAAAAACATGGGTTCACCAAAATGTTTAGGGGAAAATTGGATTTGTTAATGCTCTAAATTTTAGATGTTTAAATCCACCTCTCCACTATACATTCAAGGATCTAGGGTCGAGTGATGATCACTATCATACCCTAGGTCACTTACAGATGTAGGGAAACTTAGATTAGGGAATTTAATTATTAATTTTCCTTCTCTTATGCCCAATTAACCGTTAAAACCCTAATTATGCAAATACGACAACAAATTGATGAATGACGGAAAAAGCTCTTGCAGATAGGAGTAAAATACCATATCACAAAATACCTATTTTTGGGGTTTCGAAGTGGAATAGTTGGGGACACTAGAGCAGGTGCCCAAGTCCAAGGTGTAGGTTTCTTTGTGGGATCTGAACCTCCTTCCGACATTGATCAGCCCTGTAACTTCTATTTTTTGAAACTCACATGCGGAGGACACTAGAGCGAGCGCCCAAGTCCTAGAAGTGCTCATATGTCCTTTTCTTCAGATCTCAAATCCTTGATGCTTGCTAATCCTTCCTACAACTCCACGTTTCCCAAATGCAACACCTGTAACTTGCAATCACAAGACTTGGTTTGGGGGTTGTGGTGTTTAGAGGCTTGCCTCAGTCAAGCCCCAGAGGACACTTAAGTCTCCCAACACCATTGTCAGATAAAAGAGTGCATACCCTCATGAGGCAGAGGCAAAAACCAAAGGAATCAATGATGAAAACACAATATTATGTCACCTTGTAGTGAATCTCTCATGGGAGGAAGATGCTCTTCATGCCATGAGGAAATTGATGCTCAAATATGCAAATATCAACACACAAAACACACAAGTCTGCTCTTGCAACACAATAGAAAGCTTTGAATCACCTTGAGAATGCCTAAAGTTCACAATGATTATCTAGTTGAAATCCAGCTTCTAAATGAATTCCTAAGCATGCTTATTTATACAACTACAAGCACTCCTACCAAGATTTTAAAAATCAAAACTTACCGTGTCGGCAAAAGGACCAAATAACGATCATAAATCGACACCTAGAAATTAGGGCTGCCCTAAAATAGGGCAGGACTAGGGCGTAGACACCCAAGTCCTCCCCCCTATTTTGGGTAGGGTATAGCTCAAGGGGTCCACCTAGGTCCAGTTTGTCATGAAACCTAGGTCTCATTCCATTGGGATGCCAAAATATGAACTAAGATGTCCTAAATGCATCCTAAAGACCCGGGAGCTAAACCTTATGAGGGAAAAGCCCCCAAGGGGACATTTTCCAACGTTACAATACTTAATAAAGAAAATATACAACAGAAATCTGGTGGGCTATACCTTTCAACTGGATTCCATTGTCTTGTGGATCTCCTCAAGGATGGAGTAAGAGTCTCAACTTGTTCTTCTGCATGATAATTTGCACCAACTTATTCTATAACAACAGATGCATCTTCATCAGAACTACTTGAATCTTCTTCTTCTTCTTCTTCATCCCCCCAATCCATCATTGTGTTCTTCCCAAGGTGCATATTGCTGCTCTAAATCAAAGTGCACTCTCTTTACCTTTTCTTCTTTTTCTTTTGGCTGCTCAGGTTTAGAAATAGCTCTAAGTTCCCTGAAAATAACATCTCTAGAATAGTTAATCTTACGGTTTAGTGGATTCCAAAGCTTATAACCTTCGACATTATCACCATATCCAATGAATGTACACTTTGAATCTAACTTAGATCACTTTTCCTTAGGCACATGAACAAAAGTCTTACAGCCAAAAACCCTTAAATGTGAAACAGAAGGTTTCTTACCTATCCACACTTCATAAGGTGTCGAATCAAGAGCCTTACAAGGACATCTATTAATCAAGTAGCAAGTAGTACACACAGCCTCTGCCCAAAAGAATTTATCCAACTGTGCATCACTCAGCATACTTTTGGCTCTTTCCATGATTGTTCAGTTCATCCTTGGGTATATGCACAAAGATGAGGGACCAAAAAGTCACAACATGACTTTTTGGTCCCATACAAGTCATAACGTGAGCATGTTATAATGCACTCGCATTATAATGGGAGCATGTTATAATGTGAGCACATTATAACACTAGCACATTTTGCAAAAGCAAAAGTCTCTCTTTCTCTCCCACTCTCTCTGTGTCACATTGGAGTTTGAATCACCCATGTCATTGCTGAGAGAGAGATATAGACAGACAGAGACACACACACACACAGATATATATATATAGAGAGAGAGAGTTAGTTTAGGGTTTAGGGGTTTAGGGTTTATAAAGAGATAGAGAGAGGGGACCAATAGAGATTGGGAGAGATAGAGGAGATAGAGGGGAGAGATAAGGAGATAGAGAGTGAGGGACATGTCTAGAGACATAGGGAAAGAGATTGAGAGGTAGAGGGACGATATAAATAGTAAGATAAGGGAGAGATACGGAGATAGAGGTTTAGGGTTTCATGGGTTTAGGGTTTAGGGTTAGGAGTTAGGGTTTAGGGGTATTATTTAGGGTTTATGGTTTAGGGGTTAGGTGTTACAGTTTAGAGGTTTAGGATTTAGAGAGACAGAGAGGATCGATAGGGAGATATAGAGGAGACCAAGGGGAGAGATATAGAGATAGAGAGTGAGGGACATGGCCAGAGACATAGGCAGAGAGATTGAGAGGTAGAGGGATGATAGAGATAGGGAGATTAGAGAGAGATAGGGAGATAGAGGTTTAGGGTTTAGGGGTTAGGGTTTAGAGGCATTATTTAGGGTTTAGGGGTTTAGAGGTAGAGAGAGAGGTTTAGGGTTTAGGGGTCAGGGTTTAAGGGAATTATTTAGGATTTATGAGTTTAGGGTTGCTCAAGTTTAGGGTTTAGGGTTTATGGGTTAGGGGTTAGGGTTTAGGGGAAATATTTAGGGTTTAGGGTTGCTCAGGTTTAGGGTTGCATGTCAAAAACAATCTCTCTCTCTCTCTCTCAGGGTTGCTTAGGTTTAGGGTTTATGGTTTAGAGGTTAGTGGTTAAGGTTTAGAGGTTTAGGGTTTAGGGTTTAGAGAGAGAGAGGATTGATAGGGAGATATAGAGGAGACCGAGGGGAGAGATAGGGAGATAGAGAGTGAGGGACATGGCCAGAGACATAGGGGTAGAGATTGAGAGGTAGAGGGATGATAGAGATAGGGAGATAGGGGAGACATAGTCAGATAAAGGTTTAGGTTTTCTTGGGTTTAGGGTTTAGGGGTTTAAGGTTGCTCAAGTTTAGGGTTTAGGGGCATTATTTAGGTCTAGGGTTTATGGTTTTAGGGGTTAAGGTTTAGAGGTACAGGGTTTAGGGTTTGGAGAGAGAGGATCGATTGGGAGATATAGAGGAGACTGAGGGGAGAGATAGGGAGATAAAGAGTGAGGGACATGGCTAATAACATAGGAAGAGAGATTGAGAGTCAGAGGGTTGATAGAGATAGAGAGATAGAGGTTTAAGGTTGCTTAGGTTTAGGGTTTAGGGGTGTTATTTAGGGTTTAGAGGTTTAGGGTTGCATGTCAAAAGTACTCTCTCTCTCTCACCTAAACCCTAAATAATGCCCCTAAACTTGAGGAATGCTAAACCTCTATCTCCCTATCTCTCCCTTATCTCCCTATCTCTATCGTCTCTCTCTCTCTCTCTCTCTCTCTCTCTCTCTCTCTCTCCCCCTCTCCCTTATCGACAAGGGAAATGGAAACAAGAAAACTAGGACTCTCTCTCTCCCCCTATCTCCCTATCTCTCCCCTATCTCTCCCCTCCATCTCCCTCCTCTCTCCCTCTTCCTCCCTCTCCCTCTCCCTTATCGATAAAGAAAATGGAAACAAGAAAACTAGGACATGCAAAGAGGGATGACGATATAAATTGAGAGGATGAAATGGAAACAAGATAAAATGAAGGTTGATTAGATGGGAATAATAATGAGAAGAGAGGTGGAAAATAGTATAATAGGGGAAATTGGTGGGATCTAAAGGGAAATTAGAAAGAAAAGGAAAACTATGAGGTAGATAGGTGAGAGAGAGAGAGAGAGAGAGAGTTTAGAGTTTAGGGGATAGGGATCAGGGTTTAGGAGCATTATTTAGGGTTTATGAGTTTAGGGTTGCTCAAGTTTAGGGTTTAGGGGAATTATTTAGGGTTTAGGGTTTAGGGTTCAGGGGTTAGGGTTTATGGTTTAGAAAGAGATAGAGAGAGGGGACCAATAGTGATTGGGAAAGATAGAGGAGATAGAGGGGAGAGATAGGGAGATAGAGAGTGAGGGACATGTCCAGAGACATATGGAAAGAGATTGAGAGGTAGAGGGATGATAGAGATAGGAAGATAGGGGAGAGATATGGAGATACAACACTAGTAGAATTTGGCAAATAAATGACTACGTGACTAAAATGTATAGTCATGACAACTAAAAATGACTAAATTCTACTAATTTTTTGCAACATGGCTATAAATGACCAAATAAATGACTAATTAATGACTAATTTGATCATCAGGTAAAAAACACAATTAAATAATTAGTCACACAAATAAAAATGACTAAAGTTAAATTTTTTTATTTTTGCAAGAAAGGAGGGAAACTTGTGCGGGAGGAGTTCTCTCTTTATTCTTTTTTTGGCAAAAGGACTGAAAGAACATGGGCTCATGAGGGAAGTTTTAGTTGTGAGAAGAAAACCCTTACTTTCTACTTTTACCATTCCAAGATGAATGCCTTGTCTATTGTTTGTTGCTTTGAAGAGGAAGGTTACAGTGTTTCTAGGCAGTTATCCAAGTTTCATTTAGCTAAGATCGCGGGGAAGCTTCATGTCAATGTTTCTGAGCATTTTCAATCTTCATTTGCACGGTTGGTTGTTTCCTTTTCCCCTTTTCTATGTTTTTCCATCTTCCTAGGGTTGCTTTGTTTTATTTCTAAGTTGTAGAAGGCAAATAAGGTAGTGTTCTTTCTTCATGTTCTTGCATATCAATGTCTTCTTCATCCATTTGAAGGCTCTCTCCCTTATTCCCACAGGTTAGGGTTTTCTTTTGTGTTTGATATGCATTTTCAATTTGCAATGTTGCTTTGTAGAGCTCTGTTTTATTTATTATGGAGGCAACATTATGCAATAGAAGTTTTTAGATTCAAAACCCTTGCAATCTAGCATTTGGACAGTGTTTCAAATCATTATGCTTTGGGATCTAGGGTTTCAAGAGTACAACAAAGAGACAATGGTTTTGTTTCAGGGATATTGGCTTGTTGCATTGCCATTAAAGCCATTGTGTTAGGTCATTAAAGAGGTAGTAGTCATAAAAAATGGAGATCAATCTAGCTGTGCATCAAAATGAGGATCTAGTCTCTTTGACAAGGAATGGGAATCAAGTCACTGTGAGGGTTAGTGATTTTGTAGTGGCTGTGTGCATTAATGAGGTTATTTTGTCTGTGAATATAGATGTGAATGTCATTGTGAACTTTGATGACATCCAAGTGACAATAACCATTCATATTTTAAATGATCTTTCACTCCCATGAGGACAAGATACAATTACTTTACACTAATGATGCAAAGCTTTCATCATATTAAGTATGAGGATGTTATAAAAAGGATGCATGATGATCACCATTTCAAGGGTTTAATGTATGAAAATAGTGATAAAATAGCCTTCAAGGAGATTAAAGGCAGTGAAGATGGGTACCCTTAGAGTCCCCTTATACATTTAAACCCTTAACAGTGTATTAAGGTGTTCCTTGATTCATAGCTGGTAAGAATATGGGATTAAGATATCATTCTAAGGGTAAAAGGGAAGTGGCAGATATCCCATTGGAAGCTATGCTTAGAATAGGTATTTGCTTGAGGGTTATGACACTCAAAAGATGATATTTTTAATAACTGTGTAAAGGTTCAATCATGTACCGGGACAGTCAAATATCAAGGACAACAAAGTATAATGCAAACCACAGTGAGAGGCTTGAAGGCAGTTGACAATTGAGAAGTGAGTACACAAAATTTCATTGCTTTGGAAGTAGCATTCACACCTATATCCATTAGAGTAACTATTTCATCATTCTACACTCCTCAATGACCCCTATGATGACTTCATACCAATGAGACCACAATGTGTTATATATTTCATATTACCAAAAGACTGACTGTGTTTTCTAAGAAAAAGCATGTCACTGTACTTCATTATTTGGTTTCATTTCACCATGATTCAACAGGGAACTAAAACTACTTTCAACTTGTATTGCCATTGTCATCTCTGTGTCATTGTAACCCTACTAATCTCACAACATTGTGATAGCATATTAACACTACCTTCTAAAACACAGACTTGTACCTATCAAAGATAGCATTATGACCATGTTTTTCTATTCACTGCTTCTTCATGAATTTAATGTATGTATAAGCTTCCTAAAGTAGGGATACTAGATGCAAAAGTTACAAATATTTGAACAAGGTTTGAAGGTGTCCTCCTTAATGTTGTTTCAGGCTTGTTATCCATCACAGACCTCATGTGCATGGTCTGCTCCTTGACAACAAAAGCTCTACCCTCAAAACTTGGAAACTTAAATATGTGATTACCATTGTAATCTCTGTCACTGTAACCTACTTGCACAATGGTTCTCTTGAGCACTTGCTTTATCATTAGTTGCTTTATAATCTTTGATGCAATCTGTATTAGGTTTCTTTCAAGTAGTTGTAACTACCCTTCACTCTATACTGCAGGCCTTATTTGATTTGGAGAACACCAATTAGGAGCTGAAGAGTGAACTCAAAGATTTATATATCAACTCTACCAAGTAAGCTATTTTTCTATCAGTAGCTAGATTCCCATATGTTATTTGTGACTTGTGATGACTCAAACCTTTACTGCTCTCCAAAACTCACACGCATGGATGGTTATTAGCATGTATTATAGTTTTACTTAGATGATTTCACTCCTAGAATAATATTTAAGCAGAGTTTAAGAAGTCTTAGATTCTAATTGTCAGTTTTAAAATCTTTTAGTCTTATATAGGCAAGTTGATATATCTGGAAACCGTAAGGCAATTGTCATTTATGTTCCATACCACTTGAGGAAGGCTTTCCAAAAGATTCGTGTGAGGCTTGTGCAAGAGCTGGAAAAAAAGTTCAGTGGAAAGGTTAACATCAAATGATGCATGTTTCTATTCTTCCATTAAAGGTGACAGTGACATTGGTGAAACTTTTTAAACTTTGCCATTTGCATTGTTCACTATCATAGATTATAGTAATTATCTTTCCTTGGTTTGAATCATTGCTCCTCTGCTCTGTATGAGCACTGTCACAAGTATCATTGTTTATTTTTAAACCTACTCCTCAATCTATGGTATTCAAACCTAGAGATGGCCTCATATGAAGATTCTACTCTTTTGATTATTCTCCCTAACAATGTCCATTATTTGTCCTAGATCTACCTTTTTGCATGAACTATCTTTGTATGAGGTGATTGTGACTCATTATCTTGTGTCAAGGTGATTGTATCTTGTGATGGTGACTTAAGGCAAAATTTATTCTATAATTTTTCCTTGCTCTTGCACTTGTGAGACTATCACATGGATTTGTATTGCACTGCCTACCTTCACTGTCAATAACACTTGTATTTCTTGATGATTTTCTTGCAAATT
This sequence comes from Cunninghamia lanceolata, assembly GCA_027924645.1. Taxonomy (NCBI): domain Eukaryota; kingdom Viridiplantae; phylum Streptophyta; class Pinopsida; order Cupressales; family Cupressaceae; genus Cunninghamia; species Cunninghamia lanceolata. Next base: position 372,457 of record BSBN01001492.1, read on the forward strand.
CACATATTTTTCTTTTTAAAGGATGCCTGTTTTGATTGTTTTATTGCTATTCTTGTCTTGCAAATGTAAAATCACTAGAAAAACTTATGAAAAATCTTCATTGAGCTTGGTTTGCTTCTATACCACATTACTGCGAAGGCTCATAAGGAGAGGTACAGCCTGGCAGTGCCACCCGCCACCCTGCAGTGATCTGCAAAGGTCTGAGCGAGGGTGCGGGGTTACCTGCCACCCCACAAGAATGGTTGAAATAGCTTGCGGGTGTGTGGGGTTACCTACCACTGTGCAACAATGGTTGAAATGACTTGCGGGTGTGTGGGGTTACCCGCCACCCCATGACAATGGTTGAAATGGCTTGCGGGTGTGTAGGTTTACTCACCACCCTATGACAATGGTTGAAATGGCTTGCGGGTGTGTGGGCCACCAGACAATTCCAACAACACTATTACAGATGACAGTTATAGCAGCTGTCCGACCACTCCATTGGATTCAGTGTGGGCCACGTGGATCTAGAGAAGGTAGTCAACCCTAGTCTCATCTATGACATGAGCGTGGAGGACTACATCAACTATCTTTGCACTTTCAATTACACCACCCACCAAACTCAACTCATCATCGGAATAGTTCGTGTGCCTTATCTATACTTCCACATTTTGTATACATGTCTATCTGACAAAAATCCCCCTTCAATTATGTTATGATGGATCCAAATAAAAAAGTAGCGTCACTATAAATACTCCTAACCCTACATTCATATGTGATCTATAGGCTTTACCGCATTACCATTGGGTGCACTTAAAAGGAGTGCAGGCTGGCAGTGTTACCCGCCACCCTGCAGTGACCTTCATCGGTCTGTGCAGTCATGCGGTGGTTATAATGCCACCTTGAAGCGATCCATGGAGTTGGTTGGCAGGTGTGCGGGCTCTACTGCCACCTCGCGACAACTCGTGTGATGGCTTGCGGTGGTGCAGTGTTTGTCCCGTTGTCCCGCGATGGTTTCTCTAAGAGACTTGCGATGGTGTGTGATGGTGCGGTATATATATATATATATATATATATATATATATATATATATATATATATGTGCTGGCAAAGGTTGTCAAATTTGGCTTTACACCTACTAATTGCATTTGCTTGAAAGTTTCTATTTAAGCCTTTTCAACAAATCTTTTTTGTGCATATCCCGCAACCATTGCATTCCATGAGATGACATCTCTTTGAGGCATTCTGCCAAACAGTTCACATGCCTTGTCAATGCTTCCACATTTTGCATACATGTCTACCAGGGTAGTTGAAACTATAATATCTGACAAAATTCCTCTATCCATTATTTTTTTATGGATGTCCATACCTTGTTCCAATGCTCCCATTTTGGTGCAAGAAAGAAGGATGTTGGTAAAGGTTGTGGAATTTGGCTTTACACCTGCCAATTGCATTTGCTTAAAATTTTGTATAACCTTTCCAACAAATCCATTTTCTGCATATCTAACAATAATTGCAGTCTATGAGATGACATCTCTTTGAGGCATTCTGTCCAACTATAATATTTGACAAAAATCCCTGATCCATTATGCTTTGATGGATGCCCATTCCTTGTTCCAAAGCTTCCATTTTAGAATAGGCAGGGAGAATGTTGGCAAAGGTTGTAAAGTCTGGCCTTACACCTACCAATTACATTTGCTTGAAATTTTCTAGAGCTTTTTCAAAAAATCCAATTTGTGTGTATCCTGCAATCATTGCAGTCCATGAGAGCACATTTTTTTTAGGCATTCTATCAACAATTCATGTGCCTTGTCCATGGTTCCACATTTTACATACATGTCTACTAGGGCAGTTGCAACTACAACATCTAACAAAATTCCTCTATCCTTCATGCTTTGATGGATGTCCATACCCTGTTCCAAAGCTCCCATTTTGGCACAAGCGGGGAGGATGTTGGCAAAGGGTATGGAATCTAGCTTTACACCTACCAATTGCATTTGCTTAAAATTTTCTAAAGTCTTCTCAAAAAGTTCAATTTGTGCATATCCTGCAATCATTGCAGTCCATGTGACCACATTTCTTTGAGGTATTTTGTCAAACAGTTCATGTGCTTTGTCTATGTTTCCACATTTTGCATTCATGTTTACCAGGGTAGTTGCCACTACAACATCTGACAAAATTTTTCTATCCTTTATGTTTTAATGGAAGAAATCATAAGTACTATATTGATATCTTGCAGAGTTTTGTATTGATACCTTTATTTTCTTACAATTGTATGATGCTATATAAATTTTTTATAAAATATTAAGGGGTTTGTAAAAGGATAATAGAGGATCATCAAAAGGGTATCAAAATAGTGTGTAGTATCTATTCAGGTCCATCAAATCTTAAGAAGACATCTGTATGAACTAGGTTAAGGTGTGCATAACTTTAACCTCTGTCAGACTTATGAAAGCTTATCCTACTCCTGTGCAAATATTTGTAAAGATCCTACTAAGTTTTGTAGAAAGATCATTCAAAGGCCAATTATATTGTCAATGCACAGTGAACAATGGCATATTTACTCCATTTTCTTTTAACATTGATTCCTGTCCATGAGGCCACCTTGGAAGATGTTGTTTATTCTGTAGAGATTGTTGGCAAGCAAGTTAGAAACCATGTTGATGGCTCCAAGATAATGAAGGTAAGATGATTGGTGATAAAGAAACCTATATATCTATTTATTTGGACTTGTTCCAGGCTATATGTATGCATCTTAAACTTTGACTAGCTGAGTGATTTCCCATTTCTTAGGTCTATTTGGATCCTAAGGAGTGTAATAACACAGAATACAAGTTGGAAACATTTACTGGGGTTTATAGAAAATTTTGTGGGAAGGATGTCATTTTTTAGTAGCCTTTGTTAGAGGCTAGTTAAATTATACCTTTAAAGTCTTCTCTCCTTTACTCATTGGTATTTAATTGATGTTGATCTTTTTTTTTATTAGGGTATGTATCAAAATATTGTTTGGTTGTTATTAGAAATTTTTCGGATCAAACATTTCAGGCTGTGAAGTATCAATGATTCTTGTTGAATTCTTCTTATTGTCCTATTCTCTTTTGATGAGTTAAATTTTGTTTAGCTGAAAAGAGCCTTTCTATGCACTTAAATGAATTTGAGAAACATTTTTCACATTCATATTTTTATCATTGCTTTATATGGTGAATGGCTAATAGAAGTTAATCTTGGGGATCTAGTTGAGAAATTCATTGGTACTAAAAACTATTGCAGGCCTATGTTGAACACTCTGTTTAAGACATTTGTTGACAAGGCTACAATTTTTTTAATTGATTTATCTTTTTGCTGTGCTTGGACTTACTTTTATAAACTTGCAATATACAATGCACTTTTATTCTTTCTAAATTGAGACTAATAGTAATTTTGTTGGTTGTATTGTGGCACAACTTCATTCATGGTAGAAAAGGTAGCACCCTGTTGCTCATATCAGATGGCACGTTCCATATAGAAGAGGAAAGATTCTAGGGTTATTGTTGGCTGCATTGAAGGAGAGAGCTTCATATATGGTACACGATCAACACTCAGTCATGAAGACTCAAGAAGCATAAATAAGAGAGCTTCATAAAGGAGAGAGCTTCATATATGAGATGTCATGAAGATAGTCATGAAGACTCAAGGAGCATAAATGATAGTGAGCAAGAGATAAAGTACACAGTTCATGCCATAGACAAAGTGAGATGAGTCTTAAGCTGTTGTGATTAAGGGTGGTGTGTTAGTTTTTGAGAAAGGAAGGGTAGTTGGCAATGCACAAAGATCAATGAGGAAGATTGTAGTCATAAGGTGATGATGTTAGCATTTCATCAAGACTTTGGAAGTAACTAGTAGACAAACTTATAGAAGTCTTAAATAGCAAAAAGGACAGCCACTAATAAAGCTATTATTACAAGGCATATATTCTACATGGAAGTATAGTTGTAGGAATATGACAGTTTCATAAACCTATGACAGTCTACAAATGAAAGTCTAAATTCTGTATACTTATGGGTGATTTTTCTATAACAGAGAGATAATGAGTGCATAAAGGTAAGTTGTTTATGGTGAGTGGCAATGGTCAATGGTTCCTAGGGATACAGGCATAGTATGCATGGTTTTAGTGGCATGAGCAAAGGAACATGGGATTGTAGTGTTAGCATTAAAAGGCAAGTATATGAAAGTTGCAATGCAATCATCTAGAAAGCAAGTATGCACAGTTCAGTCACCACAATGAGTGAAAACCAAGGACACTAAATATGACTGCCTACCAAGTGTCCAATGTAATAGAGGTAGGGTAAGTGAACGGTTTAGACTCATAAGAGGCTTTTAAAGATGCATTGAAGGAAGAATCAAATTCCATGCCCTAAGAGGACCTGATATCTTCAAACTCAATAAAAACATGTCTCATAAGCAGTGTTGATGATAGTAAAGACACAATAATACAGTGATGTTTCATTAAGGAAGCTTGATCTAGTCCATGTTTCACATTATGATCCTATCACAGACCTAACTACATATGACAGTGCATTCCCTTTGGTTGCAGTCAAGAAGGACAAGTGCTAGATTGATGGGGTGGATTAGATGACCTCTGCAAGTAGTTAGGCTAGTTGAGAATTAGTTACTGATAGTTCAATTTTTGGAAAAGCATTGTAAACTTGGAGAAGTTTCTTTCTTGTCATTTCTGTGCATTGTAACTCAGATATTCAGTCTTGTGACTGAAAATAAACATTGTAATACTCTATTTCTAAGCATTTTCAAGCAAGTTGTAAGAACACCTTTCTTTTAATAAAGTTCAGCAATTTTGCCTTCTCAATGGTTGTCTTATTGTGTGCAATTGATGATTGATGTGTATTTATGTGTTTGATGTTTAAATCCTCAAATATCAGAATAAATATACTACCAATTGACATAAATCAGTGAATAAATATGACTAAACATATGACTAAATATACTACCATTTGACAGAAGTCAGTGACTAAATATACTACCAATTGACACAAATTTGGTCATGTTATAAATTTGGTCATGTGACAAAATAAATGGCTGGCAATAAACTACTAATGGTCATGTGACCAAGCTCAATGAATAAATATGACTAAACATATGACTAAATTAATGACTAAATATACTACCAAAACGATCAATCAAAACAACCAATAAATGACTAAAAATGGTTTAGTCATCAATTCATTCGCATTATAAATGACTAGCAATAAACTACTAATGGTCACGTGACCATGTTTAGTCATTTATATGCATTTTTTAGTAGTTTTTTTAATCATATATTGTTGTTTTTGTTCTAGTGGAGGTTTAGGGTTTCTTGGGTTTAGGGTTTAGGGTTTGGGGTTTGGGGGTTTAGGGGTTTAGGGTTTAGGGGCATTATTTAGGGTTTATGGTTTAGGGGTTAGGTGTTAAGGTTTAGAGGTTTAGGGGATAGAGAGAGAGAGGATTGATAGGGAGATATAGAGGAGACCAAGGGGAGAGATATAGAGATAGAGAGTGAGGGACATGGCCAGAGACATAGGGAAAGAGATTGAGAGGTAGAGGGACGATAGAGATAGGGAGATAGAGGTTTAGGGTTTAGGTATTAGTGTTTAGGGGTTAGGGTTTAGAGGCATTATTTAGGGTTTAGGGGTTTAGTGGTAGAGAGAGGTTTAGGGTTTAGGGGTTACGGGTCATGGTTTAGAGGAATTATTTAGGGTTTATGAGTTTAAGGTTGCTCAAGTTTAGGGTTTAGGGTTTATGGGTTAGGGGTTGGGGTTTAGAGAAATTATTTAAGGTTTAGAGTTGCTCAGGTTTAGGGTTGTGTGTCAAAAATAATCTTTCTCTCTAAACCCTTAAACCCTAAATAATGCCCCTAATCCCTAACCTCTAAGTTCCCCTAAACCTCTATCTATTTTTATGTGCATTTAGTGATGATAGGGAGAATGTATTCTGCTTCGCATTTCTCCACATTTAAGTCTTATAGTCTGCAGTTTTGGAATTAGGTTTGTAATGATGTTGTGTGCCTTAAGTTCAAATGGTTCATGATTTGGTGGTCCGCAAGCGATCTTTTCTTTATGACAGTGGCCGACATTGATGTTCAAGTGCTCCGGTTTGAAGAATCTTGTGGATAAAATGTTTAGAGGTTGTGTAGATGTTCTTGGTGATTATAATGTGCTTGTGGATGTCTCTTGATCATGTTCCTATCTTTTGATTGGTCCGCAAAGTGTAACCTGGATCGTGCATGAAGCGTGTTCTTAAAGGTCTTAGTGTTAACACCAGTTTTAGCCGACTTGGTTGTTTTCACTACTTGTGATAATACTTTGGAGTTTGAAATAACATGTTATTGCGTGGAAGATTGTATTTGAGTCCCAGCTAAGGAATGGTTTGGTCCGCATTCATTCTTTCTCTTTCATTAATCCATTTAGGTTCAGACCTATTCTAATGTATGTATGTTTGCCGACCTTGGAGATTGTTCCAATGGTTGATGATTGTAATGCCGACCTTGATGATCATTCCAAGGTTGATAAATTGTATGAATACTTATAATGAAGTTGTGAAAAAAGTGTCCATGTGTGAAGATGCAAAAAATAAAGTGTGAAGTGAAAAAGTAGAGCAGAGCAAAGGATGTTTATTGTGCTTCAATGGAACTGAACCTTGGCATAGTGTAGATGCTACTATCTCAGTTCACCAACTCTGGCAGTGAGCCACGCATTGAAAGTGAGCCACCCATTGGCAATGAGCCTCTTCATTTGTAGTGAGCAATTTGGGCAGTGAAACCTAAGGCAGTGAGCCTCTAATTTTAAGTATTGTTATTACATATTATATTGTGAGCTAACACTCACCATGGTTTTCCCTTATTGGGTTTTCCACATCAAAATCTAGTGTCTCATGTGTTGAATGTATGAATGTGTTTGAGTTTTTGATTTCATGCTTTCATGGTTAAAACACAATAACAGTGATTAAGTGGGTGATGTATTAATGGTTTTGAAATATTGGTTACAACTAATCACCCCCACTCTTAGTTGTCTTGCTCTTTTCAACATTTACATGGTGCACAAGGATGGTTATTAGTTCCCTAAAAATAAGATGGAAGAAGTAGACATAGTGGTTAACTCCTGAGTGGCTAAAAATACCAGGAGAAAGGACTACATGGAATACCTAGTTTGATGGAAGAATAAAGCTACAAATGAAGCTTCTTAGCTGAGTTTTGTAGAGCTAGTCAAGTATGGAATTCTGGTTCCAGATTTGTCAAAATGTTCATGAGTTTCCAACTCATGAAACATTTCACTTACTCTGTGTGTCTGATGTAGGAGCATATGGGTCCATGAGAAATCCTCATCAACCAAAAATATTTCCTTGCTTTGTTTGTTTATTTTCTTCTTATTTTTTCTTGCAAGAGTTGGTCATCAAATTTTTAAAAAATTCCAATTGGTTCATTGCTAAGTGATGACTTGATCATGATGAAGATCCTAATGGGTGTCTATATTTCAAATTGGGCAAACATCCGAGCTAATTTGGACAAGTTATGCAAATGCGAGACTTTTTCCTATGTGTGGATGTGGGTCTTAAGATTTCATTTGCATCTATGGGACTTCTGGCCCCTATCAAATACATCCCTTTGCCCTTCGTATCCCCACTAACTCAAAAACCCCATCAAGGTTGTTTTTCTTCCGCTTGCAGAACTTCGTGCGTCAACCAGATTTGTGGGATTTCCAAACCCTACCAGGTGTATCTCGATGACTGTCAGACCTTCGTATATCTTGATACTCCTCAGGATTCCACATTTCTCCTTCACAACTAATTTTCCTACACATGAAACTCTTAGCAAAGCTTTCCTTTCCTAAGGGATAATCCCGATGACCTAGCTATCCCTAGATATGCCTATGAACCGATCTTCTTCACATCATCTCGACGGACCTCATTCTTTGCATAACTACTTGAACATGCGTAGAAATGACAAAAACCATTACAACAGCCTAAGTTGTGAATCAAGAGAGTAAATTAATGAATAACACATGTCCCTTTCATGTCATGAATGTTGGTGGCTGCCTCTTTTTCATTTAAAGTGAGATTTCATGCCTTTGGAGGATAACTTAAGCAAGTCAACTACTTTTGCTATAACACAACTTCTTCTACAAGTTTTAGAATATGGAGCAGTTTGTTTTAGGTTTTCATGGGAAGGTTGAAATAGGATATCAGATCAACTCCACAAATGTTTTAAGGCTTAATGCAAGGGCATATAGGAAGGAAATCCTATATGATCAACTGTAATGTCATGAATGTCATTTTACTCCTATTGTAATGTTCTAGTTGGAAGTGAATAAAGGAAGTTTCAAATTTATTGTTTGTAAGTTTAATGTTTGCTGCTTGGTTCAGTAGTTTGTCAAGACCCCTAGACCTTGAACTGCATCAATTCTCCTCCACCCATGACTCTTAGTGCTCACATTTCTATTGGTAGCGCTGAGCAACCACATCTTGTAAAATATTTTGATAGTGATTCAAATGAATCCTTCATGAATATTCCCTCATTACATTTTATTTGTACACAATCATTGACAATATCCCTTATTGATACACAAGAGGATGTTGCCCCTATAGCTGATCCTCTCTATTCTATTGTAGGGGATTCACCTAGTACAACTCTTAATGTGGTCCCTCTATTAGTTGGTCCTCCATTCCCCTATGGTGAAAAGTATTGGGACTTGGATGATTTGATGGTGCTCGACCCATGAGGGAAGTACCTTTGTTTCATGTGTATGTGTGTGTGCTTTCCTATATGTTATATTTTCTCCATGAAATAAAAAAATCTTGATAGGTTTGTTAGTTCTACCTACAGAACCCATAATGCCCTTATAGGCACATGGATATAAGAAGAACAAAAATGTTGTCTTACTCTTCTATATGTTGTCTCCTTGACTTTTTCAACATTTTGGGGATGAAATCATTGGAAGATTTAGCTTTCTTCCATGTTGACCCAAAATTTTATTTTTCTTTTGTTTTCATGTTACATTCTTCCTTTGTGATCATAGTTCTACGTGCTCGGGGGATGATGTTGATTCTATCTTATCCCTTAATTATCTTCAACTCCTTTATATTTATACTAACCCCAAGCATGTAGATGCCTTTATGTTTTTGGTGATGTTGCTTGATTTTTATGTGACATGCTTTGACGTTGCTTGGTGTCATTCCATGATCACACAAGTTTTTGTTTATCATGCCTACAACATCACTTTAGGTTCCTCTCCTTGGGGCCTTGGGGGAACCTCTTCTCATGGTGGCTTTGGGAACATATCTCCCTATATATATTTCCTAAAGCTATATCACCTCTTTCCCCTTATTCTACTTTAAAATCAATTGCATACTTTTGGTTTATGCAATTATTTTAATATGGGGGCATATTTTGCACTTTTCACATTTACACAAACCACATTGATGGTAGGCTCCTTGAAGTGTTCACTCCCTACAATCTTGGTAGCTTGTGGTCCTAAGTAGATGCACTTTCTTAGATTGACCACCCTTATCAGGATTACCTAGCTATGTTGGTCCATGTAATTATTATATTGTCATGTGAGCCACCTAGCGACACGATGCTAGCTAGTTGTGCTCCATTTTTTCTACTTTTGGGTACTTCTTGTGAGTCACCTAGCAGCACAATTTACTAGTTCTTGTGATTCAAAGAGGTTTGGTGTGAACCTTCCTAGTCCTCACAATGTGCTAGCCATAGAACCATATTGGAAATTGAATTCTAGTAAAACAATGCTAGAAATGCCTTCTTCATTATCTCTTTCTCTTTTCCTATATGGTTTTTGTATGACTGTTTAGGTTTGTATTTGATGTGCATTAGCTTATATGATCTACTAACATTAGTATTCCTACAAATCATATTAGATCTAATCCTTCTTCATGGAAGTTTATATATGTGGTTCTAATGTTACCTTTTATGCATGTTTTGTTGCCTAATACCATGGTCGTGTAGGTTTTCAGTCTAGGGGCTTGATTTCTTTGCTTGAAGAACTCCTTGTGGCCTCTATAGTATCCTTTTGGGTAACTTTCATTATGTTATTTACTTTATGTACTTTAGCATAGCATATCACCTAGGGTCATAAGCCCACTAAAGTGGGGGACAAATGTCATATAGAAAATTGCATACCCTTGCAACTTCACACTACATTTTTTTCTTATTTTAGTATCTACTCACCTAGCATGTCTTAGGTCCATTTTCATCCTACCTTAGCCTTTTTCAAACCCACAAATGTTATGTTTGTATTATGTTTAGCCTTTTTGTTCATTTTTTTAAAATTTCATTTAAGTGTTTTAATTCTTTGCCTATTGTAAGGTGTTTTGGGACTTCAATAGTTGATGTCACTCAGATACTAGCACTTAGCATGCAGATATCCATGCGATGTGCTAGTGTCCTGAGCCTATGTGGCATCCTAGTGACCATTTTGAGCATTACTTACCACCTTTCGTGACATGCAAGTTCTTGTGTAACGCCTCTATGACCCTCGAACGACTTCATTTGACATGTCTTTCCTTTTCTTCTCCAATTTATCTCTTTTGAATTCATTATTTTAAATCTTGAAGATAAATTTTTATACTCTTGAAGTTTCCTCTTATAACTCCATTGTTGTTGATTCTAGCACTCTCTTTTGATTTTAAGAATTTTACAACATTCTTGGCAATTTCCATTGATTCTCTATAGCATACAATGAATTTCTATCAAGCTCTTCAAGCTTATGTGATCTTCTTTCAAATTTTGACATCTCTGTAAAGTTTTATGGAACCACTACTTCCTACTAGGTTCTCTCTTGAGCCTTGCTCTTGACTAGTAGCCTTCATCTTTATTTGAGAGGTAACTATGTTCCATTTTTCCCTACTTCATTTATTTCATTTGTGTAATCCATTTGGTTTGTGTAGTATTTTGTGGGTTAACTCATCTCCATTCCTTCATTCCATAGCATACTAATTTGCTCTAGATTGAGTAGAATAGTATTTATATTTTCATTCATATCATTGTCAGTACTGTTATTTTTCTAGACGTACTTAGAGGATAATAGCACACACTTTCTTTTCAATATTTTTCATATTGGCTATCCATGGAGGTAGAAATATCAAAGTAGGGGTTTGACCTGAATGCAAACCCCTAAATAGCACCAAGCTTTCTCTTGTTTCTTGTAGGTTGTGGATTTAGAAGTGAAGATTTCAACCACATGCCAGTTTTGTAGATCTCCCCTTGTCATTTTTGTTAGTTCATTTATCTCTTTCAATCATAATAGTAATTTCTCTTTGATTTTACTCTATTTTTGCCACCTATAAACTCTTAGCATTTGTTGTTATTCTCCACTGTGCAAGTTGGATAAAATAGTCTGGAACAAAATTAAAATTTTTAATTTTTTACTTTCTGGACTATAACATGATGTGTAGATGTCTAAACAATGCACTAGCATCTTGGGCAATGGATTCCACCATATGATATTAGGTTCTATTCATTTTTCTATTTCCAGTTTTATGATCAAAATTTGTAGATTATTTTCCATGCTACAATAACTAGTATTTTATTAGTTCATTCTTCATTTCCATAACGAACTAAAATTGTTCATTGCATTTATATGTAGCACTCTAAGGATTGTAATATCATTCTATGAAAACAATAGAAAATTAAAACAATCTTAATGTGGATTTAGTGAATAATCATTTGGCTAATACTTCTTAGCTAAATTGTAATTTTTCCTCCTCTACATTACTATACCCACGTACGAAAGAATAACCCTATTCTTTGACATTAAAATTGTTACGGTTTGTTTTTGTTCTTTCACATGTTGAGTTCACCAATTATGTGTGCATCAAAATGGGTACATGCAACTTCTTAGGATCATTCTAGGTCGATTTGCTAACACTTGTTTAAGAGATCAAGTAAAGAGCCACAAAACAAGTCTTTGGGTGATCCACAAAAGGTACAAAAATAGAAACCCCAAATGAGATCCTTTGAAGGACAAGGAGTTTACATTTGTGAGGTGTTGGGTGGTTTTAACAAGATACATGCAAGGTTAGATTATGTTTTGACAAGAAGTTGTAATGTTGTTTAAAATATTATATAAGTGTTTAAACTTGCAAATATTCAATACCATAATATTGAAAAATTCCCAGATTGCAAGAATGCAAGAAATTAAAAGTTGCAAACCAAGTGTTTGATTATGCAATGCTTTTATGTTTTAGAAACTAATCTTCAAATTATGTGTTTGACAAGGAAGTGTGAAAGTTAGGATCATGAAATGACCTCCTTCAATTCTCATACAATCACTTTGATGAAATTTGAGATCAAATTGCTAGGAATATTTGGTTGTGCAAATGTTTGAGTTGATTGAAATGTTTGGATTGTTTGAATTACTAGTTTCTTTGTAAAGGAAGGAACATAAAGGAAACACTGATCTATGTTATACAAATTCTAACTACTAAACTAACTAACTAGTAAACTAAAACTAGATTAATGCAATAAAATAATAAATCCTATCCTTTGTCTAAATACCATTATCCAAGAGTGTTGGAAAACCAAAAGTTGAATGAAGCTATGAACTTTATCCTTAGAATGTAACACGTCAGGTGTATATCTAGGCATTAGACTATGAAATTAGAATGCAACTAAATACTTATGAATTTGAGTCCACACCAAAAGACCAAACATAAACTTTTGATAAGAAACTCATATTTTTAAGACATTGCATTTATTTTGTAGAGTACTTTCACAAAGACTTAGATAAATCATAATGGAAATTTGAAATTATTCTTCGATATATAATAATTTTCTCATCAAAAAAATAATTTTTTATTAAAAATAAAATAATTAGTTATCACTTTTAAACATGAATAAACTATAAAATTATTATAAATTATTTAACTATTAAAAATTTAAATAGAACGCAATTATACAATTTTAATAGAACATAAACGCCTCAAACTTTTCTATTAGTTTTCCCTGAAAATTCGGAGGCGTGTTCTACTTTTTCTTTCTCTACAGGCCAACGCGAGCCTACTCTTGCCTACAATACACAATTAAACGAAGACGGGGTAGGGACAACTTATCACTAGAGTTTTTGTAGTCAGTCAATCTGATAAGTAAACGACTTCGTTCTCACTCTCGGAGCGTCTACTTGAAACCCTTTCCAGATTTTGAGATATTATTTTATCCTTCCTCTCCTCACCATTGTCCCCACCGCATGCCACTAACATCTCCACTACTTTTCTCATCGAAGGTCGCCGGTTTGGCACTCTGTTAGTGCAAATCAAACCCACACGTAAGACGGATAGCATTTGTTCTATGCAATTATCATCCACTGCGTGCGGATCCAGCACTTCCATCTCTCCCCCGCCCATCCAAATTGTGTTGCGTATCCAACCCACGATGTCCACGCCCTCTCCATACTCCACCTCACCCGTAGCTTTCATTCCGCTCACCAGCTCTAACACCACCACTCCGAAGCTGTACACGTCACTTTTCTCATTCACCTTTAGCCTCTCTGCATATTCTACTCCCCACATTTTGCCCCCAAAAAAAACCAAAAACAAAGCAAGCAAGCAAGAAGTGAGATAATTTGTCCAGGAAAACTAAATTATTAGAATATGGAGGAGAGAAAGTGTTCGTACCTGGGGCTATATATCCGTGTGACCCTACATAACCAGACACCGTATACTCATCTCCCAACATATCAAGCACTCTGGACACGCCAAAATCTGCAATTTTAGCCGCAAAATGCTTATCCAGCAAGATGTTGCTGGATTTGACATCCCTGTGCAATATTGGAGGGGAGCAATCATGATGCATATAACTAAGCCCACGAGCTGCGCCAAGAGCGATTTGATAACGCATCGGCCATTGCAGCGCCGTTTGTGGTGGCCCTCGTGGGCCACCGTGCAGATGGTCGAACAAGCTGCCGTTGGACATGAACTCGTATACCAACAGCTTGAAATCGGACTCTTCACTTGAAATGCAACAGAGAAGCTTTAAGATGTTGGAATGCCGGATGAGTCCTAATGTATCCACCTCCACTTCCACAATTTTATTCTCTTCCTGCTCATCTTTTCTCTTAAAATGTCCTCCTGATCTGCTCATGTTTCGGATCTTCTTAACGGCTACCGCTAGCCCGTTCTGCAGAATGACCTTGTAAACTTTTCCGGCACCTCCAGATCCAATCACGTTAGTCTCCTTCAAATTGTGGAGGATGTATAACTCGTCCACATCTGTCGAGTGGAATGGAGTTAATTTCCACGATGGCGTGCTGCTTCGCTTCCTGAACGACAAGCAACACAGACAAATGAAGCACAAGGTGAAGACCACTATGAGTACAGGCGGTATCAGAATTGTAGCTAAACTCTGAGGTGACAACTTATGAGGAGAGAAACATGAAGGTAGCATCAAATTCTGACCCCCGCATAGCTTCGGATTTCCCAGAAAGCTCTCCTTGTAAGCCGGATTGTCTAGAGCGTCAGGAATGCGTCCAGACAAGTGATTGTTGGATACATTGAAAGCATTCAGTGTCAGACGTCCTAATTCGGAAGGAATGCCGCCAGAAAACAAATTGTTTGAGAGATCAATAATGTCCATGTCACTCAAAGCTGGAGGAATTTCGCCCGTAAGTTGATTGGAACTCAAATTGAGCTGATGGAGTTTCTTTAGCGACATTATTTCCTTGGGAATTTCTCCTGAGAGGAAATTATGGTCCAGCAGGAGAATACTGATCAAACTTAAACCCGCGAGCTCATACGGAATGGGCCCTGACAACTGGTTGTTGCTGGCTTTAAATACTTGAAGATTTGACAGCTGTCCAACTTGTGCAGGGATTCTTCCTTCGAACCGGTTGTTGCTCATCTCCAACCGACTCAGATTCTTGGCTTCGCCGATTGAAGCTGAAATCTGGCCTTCAAACTTATTGTTGTTAAGCAACAAAAGTATGAGATTGGAAGAACCCCACAGCCCAGGAGGAATCCCACCGCTCAGCTGGTTGTTGTCGATCTGCAGATTGTGCAGAGATTTGCAGTTTTCAAAGGTTGAAGGCAGGCTACCATTGAAATTGTTTGAAGAGCCAGCAAAGCCGTAGAGCGCTCCTCCCCGACACAGATTCTTTGGCAGAGGACCTTCCAATTTGTTCTCCGTTACATCCACGAGAATGAGAATAGAGTATGTACCCAAACTCTGGGGCAACCATCCATTGAGCTTGTTGCCGAACAGCTTCAAGTAACTCAAGTACGGTAGCTTGCCGAGCTGCGCAGGTATCTCTCCGGTAAGCCGATTGTTCATCAACTGCAGAGAATTCAAATATGTGAGATTGGCGACTCCGTCGGGAATTGTGCCCTCAAGCTGATTGTCGCTAAAATCCAAACTGGATAAGCTCCTCAGTTGGCCAATGTTGGCTGGAATTTGTCCAGACAAATTGTTGTTCCACAGATACAGTTCTCTCAAATTCGAGAGAGCCATTAAACTGGTAGGAATATCACCCCAGAGACGATTCCGCGACAAATCCAACAACTCCAGCTGTGCTAAACTGCCCAAGAAAGTCGGGATTCCGCCCACAAGACTACAGTTATATAGCCATAACTGCTGCAGTTGTTTTAAATTGCCAAGCTCTCTAGGTATCACACCAGGACGCAGAGGATTATCGCCAATCGTGAAGTTCTTTAGAGACTTCAAATTCCCGACAAAATTAGGAAATGTCCCACTCAAACTATTTTGGTGGAAGAAGAGAGCTTCCAGCTTCGACAGCATTCCGAAGGCTGGAGGAATGGAGCCTCTGAAACTATTTTCTGCCAAGTTCAACACTCTCAACTCGCTCAATTCGGAGATACGAGTGGGCAGCGTTCCAGCGAAGTGGTTATTCGACAAATCGAGCTCCCGCAAATGGTTGCAAAGAAAGAGGGCGGGGGGGAAGGGACCGGTGAAAGCATTGTTCTGTAGATTCAACACCTTGAGACTAGGAAGGCGGCATACAGAAGATGTCAAGTTGCCAGAAATGGAGGCATCCGTGAGATCAAGAGTGGTAACGGTGTTGAATTTATCACAAGAGATTCCCTTCCAAGCGCATGGATGTTGGTGAGACTCATTCCAGCTGCTCAAAGCACCACCCGCATCCTTCCAATCTCCCTTTTTTATTTTAAGCAGAATCACGCCGTCTTGGGAGAGGGAAGAGCAGCGGAGAAGCAAAAGCAAAAAGGTGAGAACGCGTGAAATGAAAGCGAGAGGGAGGCGGAGCATGATTGCTGCCATATGTTTTTTGCAAAAAGAAAAGCTCGGTTTGCAAAAATGTGGAAAAAATTCCTTTGATTTAAAGACATTCTTTAAAACGCTCAAACTCTTTGCAGAAATGTACGAAAAGCTCTTTCAGAGTGTCTTTCTTTCTTTCTTCCACTAAAATCAGAAAAAGAGCAGAAATTTGCGGGCTAGCTAGATCGAAAACGACTACCACTGGTCACTGATTAGTACACAAAGAAAGAAAGAAGAAAACGCTCTTCGATTTTCCTAGTGATGTGTAGTGCGAAAAGGAAATTAATAAATACGGTCAAATGTGCATCAAGGAATGACCCGCGTGGTCAAACTCACTTTCTGGCCACTAAAACTTTTAGCTTCATCCAGAAAATATGACAAGCGAGTCTACACCGCAATGAGTTCATCTTGTACAATATTTCAAATTTCTACACTGCCATGAAATATCTGCTATATTCCATCGTCACCTATGGATGTAAGGACAAAATACAGCACTTTCGAAACTTTCGCTCTACTATATGTTCTCTGTTTTTAAGTGAAGTTTGCTTTTAAATTTATAATCTAAATTAAAGCATAAGAATATTTTAAATATATTTTGAATTGTAAATTGAAGGATAAGAATATTTAATGTATTTTAGATTGTAAATTAAAAAATAAGAGAGAAGGGGTAGAGTTCTATAGTCTATTTGGTATTTGGTGTAATTTTGTTGTTTATTTTAGATTAGGAAGATGAATTTGGACTATGACTTTTATTTTTGCTCGCACATCCTATATCAAATGGACTAATCCATGTGCATTTTATTTGGTTTAATGTAATGGTGTTCATTTAGCCATTGGAGAAAATAAAATGATATTCATAGGGATAACAAATAAAGATAAATGCATACTAACAATATACCTTTACCTCACATCACCATGCTCCTCTATTTGAGCACAAGTGATATGCACCCAAGTATCACTTGATTTGCTCCTTGATAGAATGTATATGATGGATGTGAATGTAGATTGCTCACAATTTCTACAAAATAACATTACTCTGATTGTGTTTCCCCCTAATGGCTTGGGATGAGGGTTTATTTATAGAGATTTAGGGCAGATTTGATCAATGGCTAAGATGAGTTGACCTTGCATGGAGGGCTGAGATGAAGTGGTGGTGAGGACAAATAGAATTTTGAGGTGAGGAGGCCAAATGAGAGAAAGAGTTCGAATGTAAGGCCAAGATTGAATCTTAAGGCATCTTTTGAAATGGAGGGCTAGGATTGATGGAAGAGTTAACTTTTGGATTTTTGTCCTCTAGTGGAGGAATTTTTAATTTGATTTATTTGTTGGATAAATGAGGATAAGGACATGTGGCAAGACAATTAATTAAATATATGAAAATTATTTAATTAGTTGTTCGAGAGGGATTATGTGTGAGGATTCATTTAATTAATTTGGCTAGGAGGAATAAATGGATAGATTAATTAAATAAATATGATCTATTTAATTAATCAAGGATAAATGATTAATTAATTAAATAAAGTTAATTTATTTAATTAATTTGGGATAAAGGGATAGTCCTGGGATGAAGGATGTCGAAAGTGTCGCAAAGTGATGTCAACAAGGGGATGAAAGTGGCATATCATTGGGACATAATCAATTTCAAGTGTCTACATTTTGCCCCTCTTTGAAGTGGTGTTGTGACCAAGAGAAGTAACATCATTTCAAAGAAGTTTAAAACATAGTGTTGGGTTGGAAAGAGATGCCCTTGCCACTTAGATGAGTGACAAGGAGGAACGATGGAGGGATGGTATGCCCACTCGAGAGGATAGACGGGTTAGAAAAACACAAGTATGTTCTCTAAATGGGTGAAACAGATTGGTTAAGGAGATGGAGAAAAGATTAGGGATGGATGGAATGGATGTATGATACGTTATGCTGCATTGGGTGAGAAATCATATAGTTTTATATAGCACTAGACATTATGCATGAAGGTAATAAGGACCAGGGTGACGATGTGTCTCGTGCATAAAGATAAAGGTCCTAAGCAAACATATGTCGTTGGGCACCATGATATGGAAGACCATGATGTCATTGTGAGAATATGTTGCACTTGGACTTGATACGACAAACAAAAAAGGGTGTCCTTATACATGCCCAACGTAATTCAACTGCACAAAAGGTGTGTAATGACCTTAGATGCAAAAGACAACTAGCATGCAAAAAGCTATTCCACCAAACATAAGATATGAATATTAGCCAGAGTAATAAGAACATCCAACAAACACACACAAGCAAGCAAGCAAGCATGCACAAATGATAAAAAAAGATAAACAAGGTTGTTGCCCCTATCAAGGTGAAAACCAATGATGGATGGATTTGATTGATTGGCTAGTGTTGTTGGCCATGCGAGAAACACTAGGATTGATGGATAAAGATAGTGTTGTTGGTCAATAACAACACCATGATGGATAGATGATTTCTATATGTAAGATAGCCTTATGTTCTTAAGCAAGGGTTGATTGGGTTTGATGAAGTGATTGATAGATGGATCAAATTTGCAACAAAGCAGGGAACAAAACTGTTGGATACTTTTGGGATGATTAGATAGATTGCTTGGTGAGATGCACATGGATTTAAGATGACTTGCATTTGGATTTATTGCTTGGATTTTTGGATATTTTATTTTTTTGAAGTTTAGAATATTTTTATTTTTTTGGATTTTGGGATATTTTGATTTTTTTGGATTTTGGGATATTTTGATTTTTTTTGGATTTTTTTGTTTTATGGGATGGCATTGGATTACAGTTTGGATAGCCTAAATGTTGGATACCAATGACAAGGGTAAACCAAGTTGAAAGGCAAGGATGGAGGAAGATTGGATGGATGGATAAAAGTATAGGCGATAGTGGATAAAATGGATGGAAGATTTATGATGGATGGATGGAGGGATTTAGGATGTGATCTCCAAGGACTATGTCGCATAGGAATAACATGCCCCATTCTAGATATATCATTGAGATGTTGAGATGATGGGATGAGATGGACATTTGGAGGATATGCTTGGAAAAGGATGTATGTTAAGATGTGTCTAAAACATGTTTTAGATATTTTACCCATGTCCTTATCATCAAAGAAGGGAGGGAGGATGGGTTGGTGCAATGGGATAGGTATGTGGATAGAATGGATGGATATGATATGATAGGAGTGATATGATAGGATGGGATAGATGAGACAACTTGCCCCCAAGTGTAAGGCACATAGATAATCAATCTATACATGATGCTTGTTTGCTAGGTTCTCATCATGGTACTTATCCAAGGCAGTGCCACCGAGGTGGTTTTCACCATTGAACAAAGGATTTTGCTTTACTATTTTTTTTATGTTTTTTTTTATGTTTTTTTTGTATTTTGGATATTTGGATGGGATGAGTGGATGGGGGAGAAAGAGATTTAGATGGAGGATGGGGACTCAAGCGTTTGTTTCCAAGAGGCAATGATAATGTCCCATTTTGGATGCTTGCGGCATATAGAACATGTCAAGTGTTAGGTGCATGGATGTTGGTAAATGAGTGGATGAGATGGAATGGATGGGGAAGAGTGGATTATGGATGGATGAAGGATAGTGGATTATGATGTGAATTATGGATGGACAAAGGATAGTGGATTATGATGTGAATTATGGATGGAGGAGGGATAGTGGATTATGATGTGGATTATGGATGGATGAGGGATAGTGGATTATGGATAGACGAATGATATTGGATTATGGATGGACTTATGCGAAAGCATGGACCATATGAGTGTGATGGGGGTGATATGTGGGATAGGGGATATAAGATGGGGGGATGGAGGTATGTGGGAATGTCGTGGTGTTGAGGAGAACAAAGATCAACGATTGCACACACCATTTTGGATTTTGAATCTTTTGATTTGGATGGGGTGTTGGGAGTAATGGGGATTTGCTATTTTGCTGATTTGAGTACTTAGGGACCCAAACAAACTTGGGATTCTTAGGTTTTTTAAATTAGGGATGGGATTCTTGTGA
This sequence comes from Cunninghamia lanceolata, assembly GCA_027924645.1. NCBI lineage: Eukaryota > Viridiplantae > Streptophyta > Pinopsida > Cupressales > Cupressaceae > Cunninghamia > Cunninghamia lanceolata. Next base: position 392,729 of record BSBN01001492.1, read on the forward strand.
GTTGTGGGTGGAGTGGGATGTGGATGCTCCATTTGGATTGACTGATTTTTGCTTGGGGACCCACACCATTTTTGTTTTTGCTTTTGGCGGTGTGGCTTGTAGCCCTTTAGATTTGTGACTTTTCTTGGATTTGTGTATCGATGTCCTACAACATGATAATCTTGCAGATTTTTTTGTGTTATGTAAGGAGGCATCCAAAGTTTTATTTTGGGATCCCATGGATTTTTTGATAGCTTCATGTTCAGATGATGTGTGTGTTTGTTGATCTTGATTAGGAATTTTAGGGGATTTGAGGGAGCGGGATGTGTGGATGGATATATTAGTGGACTTAAGGATGAGGGGATAAGGGGATGTGAGGAGTTGGGAGAGGTGGAGGTAAAGTGGATGGAGGGAGATGTATGGTCACATGCTCTTGAGAATGGTATGATGATGGAGAAGGGATGACAGCATATGATTTGGACGTATGATTGGAAGGAGATTCCTTATGAGGTGTGCGAGTGGTACCAACATGTGTGGATTGTTGTCCTTGGGATGTATAGCCAAGGCCATGTGTGTGTATGAAATTTGAAATGGATAGGCTCCAATATTCCTTGTTCATGAAGTCCTAAGCCTTTTCCTTGATAATTCATGTGTTGGAGCATGTGATGTGCTATGGGATGTTTATTGTTGTGGAAACAAGATGCGAGTCCATTATTAGATGGGGGAGGATGGGTGGTGGATAGAGTTTGTTTCTCTCCTACAAGAGAACCACCATGGGTGAAGGTAGCAGGACCAAGGGGATAGGATGATGGGTTGGGGATGGGGTCGATAAGGGATGATGGAAGATCAATAGGAGATGGATTTGGAATGCTTGGATCTTGATTATTATTGTGCTCATTAAGATGCAATGTGATAGGATCTGAGTTATTTGCTTGATTATCTATGTTGTCTTGGAGACCAAGTGTCTCATCATGGGAAGTGGATATTGTGGGATGATGGATAGGACTAGTTTGAGTTTCTTGATCATGAGTGATTGTGGGATCATAGATGGGATTAAGTGAACTATGGATAGGAGGAATTTGGATTTCTTTCTCATGGATAGGATCTTGATCATAGATAATATCTTGATCATAGAGAGGATTTGTTAGACACACCAGGATATTGATAGGGGGGTGAATCAGTATCTAATCAATCTTCAAATTTAACAACTTTATTTTATCTAGAGTAGATCAGAACATAAGCATCGCAACATTAACATGTACATGAAAGATTAACATAATGCACCACAACACATAACACCAATTATACATGGAAAACCCTAGAAAGGAAAAACCATGGTAAGGATTAACTCACAATATATGAAGCTCAAATAATAACTTTATTTTAGGGCTTTAACCCAAAGAAGCTACTACTCCCTAAGTAACTTTGATTTAGGGTCACTCCCAAGGAAGCTTCTACTCCTTGATGACTTTGTTTTAGGGCTACAACCCGAGGAAACAACTACTCCCTGATGACTTTGTTTCAGGGATACAACCCAAGGAAGCAACTACCCCCTAATTTGAGAACAAACTTAGAAATGATTACAGTATGACAACCTTTCAACTATCTGAAAACTACCTTTGAAGCTCACACTTGATGATTGCACTTCTGCCTCTTCACACTTTCTTCTGAAGATCTGATTAGTCAAGCACACTCTATACTTTATCACTATCACAAATATGTCTTCAAGAGGAATCCGAACAACATCAATTGTAACAACATTTGCTCTTTCTCCCACAGTTGCACATCAATAATATCTTTATTCTGCTTCCATTTGCTTGTGAACCTTGTTTTTCAACTTGCAATCATACCTTCCACATTCAATTTGATTTGCTATTTATACATGATATTACATTGTTCACATAGCTTGTTGACTAGATAAACTATGAAAAATACATTTCCAGGTCGGCCATACAACACACAATATGAATTGTGTAGAAGATAGGTCTAATTAGGATAACATGTTATACTAGTAGAAGACTCAAGCCTTGCAGACCCCAACACTTGCTTAACCAGGTCCAAATCATCCTTCACAACTTCAAACAACAAGGAATTACCTCTGCAAACTCCGTTCATTTGAAAATAGGACAGCTTTAAAAAACTCATGAAAACTTGAAGAGTAACAACCATATCAACTGGAAAACCTTGTGCGGTACTAGAAACAAGAAAGATCTTCATGAAACTCTTTGAGATGAGTCCACATGACTCATACAACATCCCCAAACACTCCTTTACCACCACACATCAGAGAATTGTGCCACACAACCTCAAACATTAACACTGAGAACACTCTATTATCTGAAGCACACTGCAACATGTTGTCAATAGAAAAACTAAGCTGCGGACCACCAAGAATCTTGAAATAGGAAAGAGGTATGCAATACACATCGAAGAACATGTCCACAAAACTTCAAGGTCAATCATTCACTTTTAGAGGAATGCAAAGCATTCCAGTAGGTCTTCCTGTTGGCAACTTGGTAAACATCATTAAGAGAGAGACACTGTTGGTATGATGATGAATGATTGTACATGATGTTTGAAGGTGTTGTCATTGATGGAAACAAGAAAAAGAATAAGATTGGGACAAAGATTTTGGTCCAATGAAGAAGACTTAGTCATTTTGACTAAGTGTTGATAGTATACAGAGACAGTGACAGAGAGACAGTGTTTGGATTAGCATTGGTCTACAATTGCAAACTCGGTCTTGTGGTTCTAGTATGATGTTCCCAACTCTTAGATGATCTTATATCTAGAGTTTTAGATTTTGATTAGTTTCAGAAGTACATCTTCAAAGAGCTTAAGTCCGGTAGAGCAGAATATAGTGCTAACCAGAGCAGAGCACTCACTTGTTTTGGTCTGCATTCCTCTGGTGTTAGATATTTTGTTATGCAGTTTTAAGGTGTTGTAAACACTTGTATTAAGTGTTTAAAACCAAAATTGCAGAGTCTGAAGTCTATCGTAAAGATAGTTATAAGTTACTGAGTATTGCCACATGATTTGTCAGAGTTTGACTGTGACAGGGTCTAAGTTCTGATGGTCCGCATTTTGCCACAAGATGATATCATGCCTTGCAGTTCTAAAGGTAAGCTTGAGGATGTGTGAAGAGTCCTTGATATGTTTTTGAAAGAATCTTATGGTTCGTAGTGAAAGTTCCAATCTGATAGATGAACTGAACCAATGGCAGTCTGTGGTTGAGGCCAACATGATAAGTTTAATTTGTATGCGGTAAGTTCTAGGGTTTAGAATTTAATCCTAAGTGGTGGTACAATTGAATCCAACATGAGAGAAGGTAATTCAAGTGTTGTTTAGGTCCACTGTGAATTTTGGTGAATAAATTTGGTCGACAAGCTACATGAGGTATGACTACACGCTACACCTTATTAGGCTAACCTAATATGAAGATTCCAAGTGTTGTGGATATATAAATGGGATCAAAGTCGGTGTTTGAGGGATGACATGTGAATGTGAATATATGGGTGTGTGACATGCGAAGTTTGATGGGTTTGTGATCATGACAAGAGTAGAAGAAGAGAGATCTTGTTCCCATGTAAAATCAGAGCAGCAAAGCAAAGCAGTCAAAGATGAAGAGTTTTGAGATAGTATTTTTGAGCCTCATTGGAATTGTAACCATGCATTCTTAGATGCAATCAAAGTAGTTCATTTTGGCAGTGAGCCACTTACTTTCTTTCTCTCTTTCTCTAGGCAGTGAGCCTTCTTGTAGTGAGAACTTCTTTTGGGTAGTGAGCCCTAAGACAGTGAGCCTCTTTTGTAATTTGGTATTGTTCCTACATAATATATTGTGAGTTAAGACTCACCATAGTTTTTCCCAATCTTGAAAAGGGCTAGAGAAGCCAGAATGGACAAGAAGAGAAAGAAAGAAAATAAAAGCCTGGCTATGCCACACAAGAGGTCACTTTTTGACCCCATTCAACAGCAGTTGACAGTCACACATTTGTCCCCAAATGTGGTGAATCCAAATGAGCAAATGCAGCCTTAGGACTTTTCAATGAATGTTGTAGCCATGGACATGTCTCTTTTCAGACCACAAGATAGGGTTGAGCTACTCAATGAAACTACATCTGCTATTGCAACTGATTACCTAAAAGTGTCTAGGAGGTTGCAGAAAGTTGAAAATGACTTAGCTCAAGAGAAGATAAATAGTAGCAACCTTGTTGGAGAGGTGCAATCTAAGAAGAATGAAATAGAGAATCTGAATAAACAGTTGCAAAATACTATTTCTTGTCAGATACATCAGGCAACACAGGCCCAAAATGCTTCTCTTAAATTTGAGCTAGCACAGGAAAAAGCTGTAATAAATGTTCTAAGGCAAGAGAAGGCCACCTTGGAGAATAAGTATCAAGAAAAATTGCAACAAGCCACACAATCTCAGTAGAAGTTGCTGAGTGAGTAGAATGCTGCTGCTGCAATATAGGCACAACTCCTAGCAGAGCAACAAACAACAAAATAACTAACACTTGAGTTAGCTAACAGGCCACATAATGTTGGAGTTCTGAATCTGGTCAAAGAGCTATATGTTTCAGTTTGGAAAAGAATCTCTGAGGAGATTATCTAGCTAAGGCCATCATTAACATTTCTGTTAAATGCACAACAGTTATGTGAGAAAGTAGAAACTTTGGTTTAGGCCACTCTATCTACTGTTTCTTTGAGAGTTTCTGACTCTCAACTGTTGCTAAAGAAACTATATGACACAATAGATGAAATTTTGTCAGCAGCAGGGATTAGTGATAGAATGATAGCTGCTAAGAAGGTAAATGAAGTTCTAAGTTGCAACTTAGCAGCCGCAAATTGCCAGGAGCTCCTGGATACAATCAAGGAAGGAGTCAAAGATATGAAGAAACACATAGAGGATTTGGTGCAGTTCGGTCTTCCCTCACCATTTCCAGATAATAATACTGTACTGATGATTGATGATATCAAGGCCCTACTTTTAACAAGGCAAAATGATCAAACCATTTTTCAAGGTTTAAGTGAGTCTTCATCAGTACAAGAGGTGGAAGCTGTCTTGATACCAATGGCCCAGTTGGAGTTTCAATTAAAGGCTGCGGTTCAAATATTGCAGACATTTTCTCACAAGGATATAATAAATCTTGATTTTGCTTTTCAAGATTTACAGAGTAAACAAGGACTCTCTGATTCAGAATGGTCTGTTTACCAGACAGCTTTGCAGAATTTGTGACCCTGTGTTGTGTTTTAAATACATATATTTTTGCCAAGTTTTGGGTTCTTTTTGAGCAGGCTCAAAAGTCCTATTGGTCGCCAAGAACTGTAGAGTGTAAAGACTCTACATTTTGTTTCAGCTGCAGTGCTCTGCGGGTTACAGTTTTGTCTCTGTGAATGTTTCTAAGTGTGGCTATGTGGGTTTCTTACAACTTTGATGCGGGAGTTGCCAAGTGTCGAGCCCCAGTTTAAGCTGCAATTTTGTTTAAAGTTACAACCCTGCGGAAGCCACCACGTGTCATTTGCAGAGGCACTCCCTTTAAGTTTCAATATGAGCGTGGAAGGAGCCATGTGTCTTTTATGGTAGCTGCGGAATCCGCCAAGTGTTAGCTTCTGCATGATTGTTTCTATATCTTTTGATGCTAAGTAAAGGATGGAGGTGGACCACAGTTTTAAGTATCTATGATGCGGAAAGTGCCACGTGGTGGATGCGACGTCAAAGATAAAAGGTTTTTGACCCTTTCTTTGGTGATATTAAATGTTTCTTAAATGATGTGGAACCTGACATGTGTCAACCTCTGCTTAAGTTTCAAGGAGTTTCTAATAATGTTTCAAGTGTTGCAAAAAGTGCCACGTATCAGTCATGATAGCTGCGGAAGATGCCACCTGTTTGAAATTTAGTGAGCGGGAAGTTGTGGGTCCCATTTCTAATGTGTCTTAAAGTTTCAGAGCTGCGGATCACGACAGTTGTCACCTGCGGAGGCCACCTGAATATAAAGACACAGTTTTGTGAACTGTTGCGAATAAAGACACGTATATGTTTCTAAATGCTGTGGAAGCTGCCAAGTGTCAGTTTCCTATTTCTTTCTAGAGATATGAAGGAGTTTCAAAGTATAGCCGTGCACACTGCCATCTGTCACGGAGTTTTCAATCTTGAGTATGCGAAAACTGCCAAGTGTCTATCCCTTATTGCAGGAAGAGTGCCACATATATTTTGTTACAGCCAATGGGCTTGCAGGAAGGAGTAACTATCGCAGATTCTAAAGATCTTAACTGTTAGAGACTTCCAGTTATCTTGAGTTCGGTTGGGCCATTGGGATTCGATTGTTGCAGATAATCTAGAGTTAGTCTTGGGCTATAAATATGTAACATTTGTAATGAACAGGGGGTGTTTTTTTTTAGTTTTTGATAGAGAAATTCATACAGTTTGTAGAGATCTAGATATATTTTTCTGTCGGAGATTTAAGAGAGAAGTTGGATACTTTTGCTGTGACCAGTGGATATCATTTGCCTTTATTTTGTTATTCTTGATTTAGAAAGTGAATGTAATTGTGCATGTATCTGTGCCTCTTATGTTGCTAAAAAATTAATGAGAAAGACTGAGTTATGTGCCTTGGTTGATATTTCCTGTGTCATTGCAAATTGTCTGGTTGTGAGCCTTTGATTTTATTCATTACATCTGTTTATGTTAATCATGCAACATCTGCTCTTTAATGTAACTGAATTTTGAGGATAGTTCACTGTGCTCAATTGGAGAGAAACACTTTTATTCAGGTGCATCGCCATAGATAGATTTGCTTTAATTGTATCTGTAATTCTGTTAGTTTCTACCCTTTTCCTCAAAACCCATTTAAGATAGAGAAGAGCTAACTTCTTTAAAATCTAGAGGTTGTTTCAGGTAGCAAGTCCCACATTCCTGAAACTTCCCATGTTGGTGTTGGAACCTGCGTAATTTTATACATCAACAGAAACCTTGAATGATATGAAAGTGGAAGTTGTAAAAAGAGAAAAAGTAGAAGAAGACCTAAATTAGTTGGTGAAAAGCAAATCTAAAGACTATACAAAGCTTGAACAAGAAGTTGTGGATCTAAAAGCTGATCTGAAACAGGCATGGAGTCAGGAAGGTAAATTCAGAGTGAGTGCTGCCCAACTTGATAGAATACTTGCAAGTCAAAAGAGCCCTGATGATAGAGAAGGCTTGAGATTTGAGAAAGGTGAAAGTTCTAAAGCCAAACAAGAAAAGAATGTTGAGATCAAAAAGGACAAAGGAAAACATATCCAGAATCAAAGGAATAGACCTAGAAGACCACTGATCAGGCAACCAAATGCTCAAAGGTACCCTTCTTTCAATGGTTATTGTAATGCATATAATAAGTTTGGTCATAAGGCTACTCAATGTAGGATCGGAATGAATCAAAATGTTCCATCATTCTCTGATTAGTGTTTCACTTGCAATAATGTAGGTCACAAAGCTAATGAATCTAGAAGTCAGATAAGGAATGGTAACAACAATAGAAGGCATGCTCAAACCTTCAAAGGTAACTGCTTTATATGCAAAAGGTTTGGTCATAGAGTTAGTGAATGCAAAAATTAGATAAGGAACAACTATAACATTGGAAGGAATGCTTAATATTTCAATGGGAATTGCTTTACATGCAATAGATTTGGACACAAGTCTAACCAATGTAGATCAAGGATGAATGAAAGGAACAATGGTCAGAGAAATGTTGTATGCTTCAATTGCAACAGACTTGGACATATTGCAAGGCTCTACAGAAGCAAGAATATGAAGAAGAATAATCAGGTAGAGATGAAGAAACTGGCACAAAAGGTAGATTTGATAGAGATCAAGAAGATGATGAATAAGATTTGGGTTAAGAAGGAAGCATGTGAAGTCAAAGATGAGTCCACACTAGACTCTGGTGCAGGTACTTCCTCCAGGAAGTAAATTGGAAGCTTTGGCTCAAGGGGAGCTTAAATGAAAAATCCTGTTCTCCTAGCCAGAAAAGTGGTGCTGACATTTAGAACGAAGGTATAAGCTAGAAAATAAGATAAAATATCTTTTGAAGAAGATTTCAGCAATTTAGATCGACTGTGGGTGGCAGAGTAAGAGTTTGACAACTTTTTGAATCTAGCATTTATGACGACAAGGTTTTGATTAAAAAAAGGGGATAAAAGGGAATTCATTTGAAAGGAAATTATATTGCATTCAAACCCTCAAGTATCTAAGGAGATATGTGAAGCGAAGCTAAGGCAAATCCAAGCATTCAACGATTGGTGCGAAGAAACCCTAACCAGAAACAAAAGGTATTTACAGCTCTCTTTCTCTTGAAAAAAAAAATTGTGTTGAGTCTGTAAAGATGTCTACTCCTCAAGTAGTTGAGATAACAGAGAGGCCCCACCCTAAGTTCAAGAAGCATCCCTTTAAATCATTAGAGACTGAACTGGATGGTGCATTTTCTGAGATTCCACATGGTGTTACATGCATATAGAAGATGTTAGGGCATATATACATGCAAACCTAGATGAATATGATCATGGAAAATTAGGGCAAATTTATCTGAAGGAACTTACTGATGACAAATTTGAGCTAAAAGAAGAATTTGGATACCTAGTTGGATTGTCTAGTGTTCTCGGATGATGCTTGGGCTAGGTATGTTTTGAGCAGGATTCATGATGAGTTCTTTTGGCTTGATGTGCCTTATATGATAACAAAGGATACCATCAAAGCATTTACTGGCATGTGCTCCACCGGAAAGGTTCTAGCATTGAAGTCTATGAAGAGCAATACAGTAATGTAGTTGATAGGTTGAAAATTTTATAAGAGGGCACTAACTGTAAATGATATTGAGGATCCAACGGTTAGATTTGCGTCAATGGTTATTGGTTACAAGGTCTATTTCTCCAACAGGGATAACTCAGTCTCTGCAATAGCCATATATACAGCATATGATATGGTTAAGAACAACACATACTATGAGCTATGTGAGTTGATCCGGCAATAACTGATGCAAAACCTAAAAAGAACAAAAGACACAAAATATCCCTTCAAGTATGGAATTATGATCATATGCATATTTTTCTATTTTTTGGAGTTATTAGGTATGGATAATATTGGTTGGCTCGGTCACTCACCAGTAGCAGCACAAATCAAAAATTATCTGCAGAGTTTGGGAAATGATGATAAACAAAATGCAGCTTTATGGGGATATTTTGAGAATTTCTAAAATAAAATGCAGGCTAGGGCCAGGATCCTTGAAAAGATAGTAAATAAATATGAAAAGGACATTGTATTTATGGTGGACAAAGATAAGTGCCTCATGGAAGCTGTAGAACCCAGAACAATATGGGTCCCAGCTATGGGATATGAAGTTACAGAGGATGTTCTGATTGGCCTAGCTGACCTGATGTTGAGTAAACCAAAAGACCCTAAAGAGGGAAGCATCCCTAACTAGGCTAGTAGTAGTAGCAGATAAGACAAGGCAAATCACTGAGGCTCCTGCTACCGTGAAGAAAGCGGAAGAATTGTTGTCCCAGGTTAATGGGAATATACTAATTTTGAGAGATGCTAAGGTCATTTGGGATGAAGAAGTGGTGCATCTAAAGAAGATCTATAAAGACATTCTCCCTAAACACCAGTAAGCAATTTGATTTCACTTGTATATATGCAAAGAGTAGAAAATCAGTTTTGAAGTTTTGGCAACTTGTACATATCTTTGTATCATACACATTTGCCATTGATGTCAAAGGGGGAGAATAAAGCATGTGAAAAACAGTTGAAAAAGTAATAAGGGAAGCATGAAGTTAGGGGGAGTAGTGTGTAAAGAGAAAGTTGTAACAACTTTTCACATCAAGTGTTGCCATCAATGCCAAAGGGGGAGATTGTTGGCAACTTGGCAAACATCATTAACAAAGAGACACTACTGGTATGATGATGAATGATTGTGCATGATGTTTGAAGGTGTTGTCATTGATGGAAAAAAGAAAAGGAATAAGATTGGGACAAAGATTTTGGTCTAGTGAAGAAGACTTAGTCATTTTGACTAAGTGTTGACAATATACAGAGATAGTGATAGAGAGACAGTGTTTAGATTAGCATTGGTCCGTAATTATAAAACTAGTTTTGTGGTTTTGGTATGATGTTCCCAACTCTTAGATGATCTTATATCTAGGGTTTTAGACTTTGATCAATTTCAGAAGTACATCTTCAAAGAGCTTAAGTTCGGCAGAGCAGAATACATTGCTAACCAGAGCAGAGCACTCACTTGTTTTGGTCTGCATTCCTCCGGTGTTAGATATTTTGTTATATAGTTTTGAGGTGTTGTAAACACTTGTATTAAGTTTCTAAATCTAGAATTGCAAAGTCTAAAGTCCACTGGAAAGATAGTTATAAGCTACTAAGTATCGCCTCATGATTTGTTAGAGTTTGACTGTGACAGGGTCTGAGTTCTAATGCTACGCATTTTGCCGCAAGATGATATCATGCCTTGTGGTTCTAAAGGTAAGCTTGGGGATGTGTGAAGAGTCCTTGATATGTTTTTGAAAGCATCTTATGGTCCGCAATGAAAGTTCCAGTCTAATAGATGAACTGAACCAATGGTAGTCCATGGTTGAGGCCGACATGATAAGTTTAATTTGTATGCGGTAGGTTCTAGGGTTTAGAAATTAATCCTAAGTGGTGGTACAATTGAAGCTGACATGATAGAAGGTAATTCAAGTGTTTTTTAGGTCCGTTTTGAACTTTGGTGAATGAATTTGGCTGACAAGCTACATGACCTGTATGACTACATGCTACACCTTATTAGGCTGACCTAATATGAAGATTCCAAGTGTTGCGGATATATAAATGGGATCAAATTCAGTGTTTGAGGGATGACATGCGAATGTGAATATATGGGTGTGTGACATGCAAAGTTTGATGGGTTTGTGAGTGCGACAAGAGCAGAAGAAGAGAGATCTTGTTCCCATGTAAAATTAGAGCAATGAAGCAAAGCAATCAAAGATGAAGAGTTTTGAGACAATATTTTTTAAGCCTCATTGGAACTGTAACCATGCATTCTTAGATGCAATCAGAGTAGTTCATTTTGGCAGTGAGCCACTTCCTTTTTTTCCTCTCTTTCTCTAGGCAGTGAGCCTTCTTACAGTGAGCACTTCTTTTGGGTAGTGAGCCTTTTTTGTAATTCAATATTGTTCCTACATAATATATTGTGAGTTAACACTCACTGTGGTTTTTCCCAGTTTTGGGTTTTCCATGTAAAATCTTGGTGTTCATGTGTGATGCATTGTGATTGCTTCTTCTATGTTTAATTTTCTTTATTATTGCATACGGTAAATGGATTACTAGTTTAATAAGTAAAAGGTTTAATAGAATACTGATTCACCCCTCCTCTCAGTATTTTGGGTGTTCAACACTTCCACATTGCTCCATTCTGCCAGAGCACATACCGGTGCTTTATCAATCATAACTTTCACCGCGTAGGGAAGGATGGTCTAAAACTTTGGAAATAAGACTTTTTCCACCTTTTGAGCACAGATCCAGAACCACATAACCATATCTGCAAACACAGAGGAGTACGGAGCATTCCATTCACTCTTCATCATCACATTATACTGCCAAAGCCTAAACTAGAACTCAATCACTTATATTTTTCACTGCGGAGGAGTAAACACTCTGAAACTTAGGATTTAGCACATTTACATCATACTCAACTTAACTCTTGAACCGCAAGACCATAGCTTCAAAATCAGAGGAATGCAGAGTATTCCATTGCCATTCTAGAAACCTCTTCACAAAACCAACATTGTCTTCAAACCGCTTCCAGAGGCCAAGTCTTCTTTGCATCACCATAAACAACTCAGGATTAGTAAGAATGATCATACACCATGCTTCAAATCAACATGATCACATCCTTAGCATCAACAACATAACTGATTCTTCTAATTCATATTGATCAGGATTCAAACTCAACTCTTCTTTGATTAGGAATATAACTTTTAGGACCTCCAATGATGAGCTTTCTCTTTCTTAGTAATATGACATCTGACCATGAACAATCTCTAACTCTTGTGATAGTGTTAACATCAATGTATGCTATATTGGCATTAATGTATGCTGTTATGTTGACATCAATGACAACACATATGGCCAACAATCTCCCCCTTCAATCATTGATGGCAATATGTACTCCCCTTTAGACTCTCTCCCCCTTTGACATTAAGGACAAATTGATCTAATACTTTCTCATTCTCCCCCTTTTGTCAATAATCATATATCTGTAAACTTTTTTTTGCAAGCTCCCCCTATTATCAATCACCACTACCTGCTTCCCCTGAGAGGTAGCCATCATCAATCTAGGATAAAGATATAGCGTGAACTCCCCCTGGACAGATGTACCATTTTGCATCTTAGCTAGAAAAAGGAGGGGCAATTACCCCTAACCTCTATCGAAGATTCTCAAAAGTGTCCTTTGCAAGAGCCTTTGTAAAAATGTCTATAATCTAATCCTTAGTTGAGACATATTGTAACTTCAGTTCCTTGTCTGTAACCTTCTCTCTTAAAAAGTGATGCCTAATTGCTATGTGCTTGGTTCTGGAATGCATCACTAGATTCTTGGAAATATTGATAGCACTTACATTATCATGCACAAAATGGGAATAGGCTCATCATACAATACCTTGATATCCTTTAGAGTTTGCTTCATCCATAACACCTATGTGCAATAGGAGGCTGCTGCAATATATTCTACCTTTGCAGTAGATAAGGACACTAAATCTTGCTTCTTGCTCTATCATGAAACCAATCTGCTTCCTAGAAAGAAAGCACCGCCACTTGTACTTAATCTATCATATACACAACCAGCCCAGTCAGCATTAGTGTATGCACTCAAATCAAAGTCATTACCTTTTGGATACCATAGACCATAGTCAGGAGTTCCTTTCAAGTATCTGAATATCCTTTTCATTGCCTTCTCATGTGTTTTCTTAGGATTGGCTTGATATCTGGCAACCACACATACTGCATGCATGATGTCAGGTCTAGATGTAGTCAAATACAACAATGCTCTAATCATAGACCTATAAATAGTCTGATCCACCTCCAGAGACTCATTATCTTTGCTTAAGTGGCATCCAATGACCATGGGAGTACTCATTGGTTTTGAATCCTCCATACCAAACTTCTTCAACAATTCTTTAACATACTTAGCTTGAGAAATAAAGATATCAGCATCTAGTTGGGAAATTTGAAGAGTAAAGAAGAATGACATTTCACCAATCATACACATTTCAAATTCTTTTTGCATCTCCTCTGCAAACCCCTTACACATATCATCATTTCCTCCAAAAATGATATCATCAACATAAACTGCAACTATCAAGATCATGTCTCCTTCTTCCTTTATGTAAATATTGCTATCTATAGTACCTTTCTTGAAGCCCTGCTGAAGTAAGTACTTGTCTAGTCTTGCATCTGGGTGCCTGCTTGAGCCCATAAAAAGCCTTATTTAGTCTACATACCATGTTCGGATCTTCTGATATTTGGAAACCATCTAGTTGCTCAATGTACACCTCCTCCTCTAGGTCACCATTCAGAAATGTCGACTTAAGTATCCATCTGATACACTTTGAAGTTCTTGTGAGCAATAAGAGCAAGGAATATTCTGATTGCCTCCATCCTAGCTACCGGAGCAAAATTCTCCTCAAAATTAATGCCTTCTACTTGAGTGTAACCTTTGCATACTAATCTTTCCTTGTTCCTCATAACATTTCCTTCTTGATTTAGCTTGTTTCGGAACACCCACTTTGTTCCTATAACATTCTAATTGGTTGGTATGGGAACCAATTCCCAAGTTTGATTCTTTTCAATTTGATCCAATTCTTCTTCCATTGATTTTATCCATCAATCATCTTTGTTGGCTTCAACAAAGGTCTTACGTTCCACTTTTGATAATAAACACAAGTTTACTTGCTCATGTGTCTTGACAAACCTTCTCCTTGTTTGCACACCTTCATTTTTGTCTCCAATGATCTGTTCTACTAAGTGGTTTTTCTGAACATACTTTGCTAGAGTCTTAGGTATCAGTTCAGGTTCCTGTTCCTTTTCTTATTTCACTTCTTCTACTTCTTCATCTTCAATGCAAGGGAATATATTAGATATGGTGTCTTCTGCATCTTGTGTGAACAGATACAAGTCTTCATCTACTTTGACATTTGTGCTTTAAATCATCTTTCCCAACCTCTTGTTGTAACATCTATAGGCTTTGCTTCTGGTTGAGTAACCAAGAAAGATTCCTTCATCACATCTTGAATCAAACTTTCCTAGGTCTTCTTCATCTCTTTTGATATAGCATTTGTTGCCAAAGATCTTGAAGTATCGAACAGAGGGAGGTCTTCCATACCACAAATCATAAGGGGTCTTAGAGCTATTGACCCTTAATTTCAATCTACTAGTTAGATAGAAAATAATGTGAATTGCTTCCTTCCAGTATACATCAGACAAATTTGGATCTTTCAACATTGCCCTAGACATTTCTTGCATAGTCCTATTCTTCCTTTCCACTACCCCATTTTGTTGAGGGGTTCTAGGAGCATACAAGTCCCTCCTAATACCATGATCTTCATGAAACTTTTCAAATTCATTTTAAGTAAACTCACCTCCTCTATCTAACCTTAAACATTTGATCTTAGTATCCATTTCCTTTTCAACCAAAGATTTGAAAACTTTAAACTTATCAAGAGCATCAGATTTTTGTCTTAAGAAGGTAACCCAAGTCATTCTAGAATAATCATTAGTGAGCAACATGAAATACCTTTCACCTTGTTGACTCTTTACTCTTGTAGGTCCACATAGGTCTCTGTGAATCATCTCCAATGACTTTGAAGAAGAGTACTCCTTGCTTTTAAAACTTGTCTTTGTCTACTTTCCCATTTGACATTCCTTGCATACAGTGTTTGTAGGCTTGATTACCTTAGGCATATCTCTCACTACATGAGTTGAGCTAATTCTTACCATATTATCAAGTTTGTTGTGTCCCATTCTTTTGTGCCATAACCAACACTCACTAGATTGAGTTAACACACATGTACTTCCATTGGCTTCTTTCAAGTGATAAATATCACCACATGTCTTGATACCTTCTACAACTACCTTTCCAGATCTCGCCTTCTTGATTTCACAATCATTAGCATGAAAATTAAGATTGTAATATTTCCTACACATCTCACTGGCACTGAGAAGATTGTGTTGTAATCCTTTGACATAGAGAACATCCTCAGTCTTATTCTTCCCATCAATAGATATGACACCTTTTCCATAGATTTGGGCTGACACCCCCAAATTTAATAGCTCCACCATCCCACTTCTTAAGACTGATAAATTTTTCTTTGTCACTAGTCATATGATTTGAACAACCACTGCCAATAACCCAGGCTTTGATTTCTTCCTTTGCATGGAAGGCAGTCCATACAACCATTGATTTTTCATTGTTTTGAACTGTTTGCAAGGTATCAATTTTTTCACATTTTCCAACCTCATTCTTTTTGTCACCAACACTCATGGCCAAGAAAAGTGTTTCATCATGATCTTCATCTTTTGAAGAACAACTATCTTTTATGGAAAATAGACTCCTTTTGAATCTACTATTTCTGTTACTTCTCCTAGTTTCTTTAAGAGGACATTTAGAAGCAAAATTACCAACCTTTCCACAATTGAAACATTTGAAGAGCAACTGACCTTTGTATTTGCCAGAGCCTTTCTTCAGAGTTCTTACAAAGTTTACTTCAGCATCATCAGGACTTTCATCTTCATCAGCAGTCTCATCCTTTGTCTTTTTACTGACTTTGAAAGCAACTTCTTTCTTTGGAACATCACTGTCAAACTCTCTCATTTCAAAAGCAATAAGGGTCCCAAAAATTTGGTCTAAAGAGTATGTATCCAAGTCAGTAGTTTCTTCAATAGAAGATACTTTGGAGCTGTAAGATTTGGGAAGAGATCTTAGAACCTTTTTCACAACCTCATCTTCTTTTATTTCTCCACCAAGACCTTTAACACCATTGACTACTTCACTCACCTAGAGCATGTAACCAAAAATATTTTCATCTTCTGACATCTTTAGGGATTCAAATATGTTCTTGAGTATTTGCATCTTGTCTTGCTTTACTTTCTTATCTCCTTCATAAATAGTTTCAAGTTTATTCTAAACTTCTTGAGCTGAGCTACAACCTATTACCTTTGAAAGAACTCTGAATCAGTTAATCCACTCATGATAGCAAATTTCACCTTGGCATTATTATTGTACTTCTTGATTTCATCTGCATCTATTGGAATAGAAGCAGGGACAATGTAACCTTTCTTGACAGAATCCCAAACTCCACAGCCTAGTGAATTGATGTAGCCTTCCATCCTTACCTTCCAAAAAGCATAATTTGTTCCATTGAACCTGGGAATCTTACTGGATCCTCCTTGTGCCATCTCGGACCTTCCTTAAGTAGTTAATCTTCCTTTAGAGGATCTTGGCTTTGATACCAATTGTTAGACACACCCGGATACTGAGAGGGGGGTGAATCAGTATCTAATCAATCTTCAAATTTAACAACTTTATCTTATCCAGAGCAGATTAGAACATAAGCATCACAACATTAACATGTACATGAAAGATTAACACAATGCACCACAACACATAACACTAGATATACGTGGAAAACCCTAGAAGGGAAAAACCATGGTGAGGATTAACTCACAATATATGAAGCTCAAATAATAACTTTGTTTTAGAGGCTTTAACCCAAGGAAGCTACTACTCCCTAAGTAACTTTGATTTAGGGTCACTCCCAAGGAAGCTTCTACTCCTTGATGACTTTGTTTTAGGGCTACAACCCAAGGAAGCAACGACTCCCTGATGACTTTGTTTCAGGGCTACAACCCAAGGAAGCAACTACTCCCTGATCGGAGAACAAACTCAGAAATGATTATAGTATGACAATCTTTCAACTATCTGAAAACTACCTTTGAAGCTCACAGTTGATGATTGCACTTATGTCTCTTCACACTTTCTTCTGAAGATATGATCATTCAGGCACACTCTATACTTGATCACTGTCACAAATATGTCTTCAAGAGGAATCCAGACAACATCAACAACATCTTCTATTTCTCCCACAGTCGCACATTAATAATATCTTTATTTTTCTTGCAAACCTTTTTTTTCAACTTACAATCATACCTTCCACATTCAATTTGATTTTCTATTTATATATGATATTACATTGTTCACATAGCTTGTCGGCCAGATAAAATATCAAAAATACATTTCCAGGTCGGCCATACAACACACAATATAAACCATGTAGAAGATAGGTCTAATTAGGACAACACATTATACTAGCAAAAAACTCAAGCCTTGCAGACCCCAACACTTGCTTAACCAGGTCCAAAACATCCTTCACAACTTCAAACAACAAGGAATTACCTCCGCAAACTCCACTCATTTAAAAATAGGGCAGCTTTAAAAAACTCATGAAAACTTGAAGAGTAACAACCATATCAACTGGAAAACCTTATGCGGTACTGGAAACAAGAAAGATCTTCATGAAACTCTTTGAGATGAGTCCACATGAATCATACAACATCCCCAAACACTCCTATTTCACCGCACATCAAAGAATTATGCCACACAACCTCAAACATTAACACTGAGAACACTCTATTATCCAGAGCACACTGCAACATGCTGTCAATAGAAAAACTAAGTTGCGGACCACCAAGAAGCTTGAAACAAGAAAGAGGTATGCAATGCACATCCAAGAACATGTCCACAAAACTACAAGGTCAATCATTTACTTCTGGAGGAATGCAGAGCATTCCATAGGTCTTCCACACTGGTCGATTCTGCCAGAGCACATACCGGTGCTTTATCAATCATAACTTTCACTATGGAGGGAAGGATGGTCTGAAACTTTGGAAACAACACCTTTTCTGCCCTCTGAGCATAGATCCAGAACCATTGTTGCAAGTATGTGCAGATAGTGTTTTCATTGATGTCAACAAGCTTGTGTTGTCATTGGTGTCAATTGTATGAACAAGAGGATTGCAAAAGTGCGAGCAAGTTGGTTTTGTGTGGATGTTGTCTCTGATGATGAGGAAGTGCTGAAGTTGGTGATAATATGCTTCTGGTGCTTAGTTTCCAAGTGCTTTTGAGAAAATTTGAATAATAAAGGAAACAATGTGTTGTAAAGATGTTCTGTGTTGCAGGGTAGTGTTATGGTTTTTCTCCACATTTCTTATATATTGAAGATTTGTTCATGCAGTTTGAATATGTTGTTTAGAGGTGTTTATAGATGCTACATTCAGGATTTGGCATGCTAGATTGTTGTGTAGAGGGAGGTGTGTTCAACAATATGAAGACTGTGATTTGTAGAGGTGTTTGGGCAAAATGTCTTTGCTCTACATTTCTCTGCAAAGTGGTTTTAGGTCTTGCAGTTCTAGAAATGTGCTTATAAGGTTCATATATTTCTTTTATTAAAGTTGTTCATGGTTTGTTTCTCTGGAAGTTGATGTCTAGAGATACAGTACATGATAGAGATAGTTGAGTATACTGGAAAAATAGGATAAGGCTGTGTGACAGGTGAAAGTTGTTGTGGAGGAATCTGTTGGATTTCAGGATACTTCAGGATGTTCGTGGAATACTCTAGATTATGTTAAAGCTTGGCATATGGTCCGCAAAGTTGTATTTTGTCTTGAGGAATCGCGTACTTAAAAGTTCATTGTGTTAACATAGGTTTGGCTGACCTTAGGTGTTTACACTATTTGTGGAGTTGCTTCGGTGATTGTGAGAGCATGGAGTGGCATGCTTGGATGAATTTAGGTCCAAGCTAAGGTGTGTTTGTTGATAGTAAGGAATACTGAGAGGGGGGGGTGAATCAATATTCCACAAAACCACTTCTTAACAAGTTTATTGATCCAATTTCCAAAATTAATAATATGAATACAAAACAAGCATAGGAACAACAATCATAAATACATAACACATGAACAACATGATTTTTATGTGGAAATCCCCAAAAGGTAAAAACTACGGTGAGTGTTAGCTCACAATATATTATTATAGCACAATACCAAATTACAAGAAGGCTCACTACCTTAGGGCTCACTGCCTAAGAAATGCTCATTGCAAGAAAGGCTCACTACCTAGAGAAAGAAAGATGAAAGAAGAATGGCTCACTGCCAGGTTGAACTACTCAGATTGCATCTACACATGCTTGGTTACAACTCTAATGAAGCGCATAAATACTATCTCAAAACTCTTCATCTCTGACTGCTCTGTTTCACTACTTTGCTTTTACATAAGAACATGGTCTCTGTTCTTCTGCTCTTATTTCTCCCACAAAACTACCTTATTTCACATGTCACACATTCACCTTTGCATCTATTTTTATCAAACGCCAAGTTTGATCCCATATATATATCCACAACACTTAAAAACTTCAAGTTAGGTCGGTCTGCTTGGATGAAGCATGTAGTTATACAATGTGTAGCTTGTCGGCCTAAAACATTTACCAAAATACTTTGCGGACCAAAACAATACTTTGAAATACATTCTTCTATGTTGGATCATACTGTAAGATCACTTAGGATATGATCCCAGTCACTAGATTCTTCCACACATAGATCCCAGTATTAGGTCAACTTCACAAACTGATTGTCACAGACTCAGATCAACTGTCTAATCATAACTTTCAATGCGGACCACAAAAATTCTTCAAATTCACAACTAAGACTCTTTAGGTATCCCCAAGATTATCCTTAGAACTGCAAAGCATAATATCTATTACCGGAGAAATGCGGATCAAATCAAACTGACATTTTGTCTTATTTAAGAGTGTTCTCTGCTAAGCCAGACTTATGCTTTTTGGAACTATACTTCTGGAGATGATCAAAAGATGAAACTTTGGATTTGAGATCATATAAGGATTAGTAACATCTTACCAGAACCACAAGACAAGATCTTTAGCTACGGACCAATGTGGACCATAGCACTGTAGTTCTACAGTCCTCTCTGTATTATGCCAACACTTAGCCAAAATGCCTAAGTCTTCTTTCCGGACCAAAATTGTTTGTATACTTGACTTCATGAGGATTAATATAACCTCACAACCCTTTTGAAACCATGATGCTTGTTGCCAAATCCATTTGGTCTACCGTAGTGAAGTCTCTTTGCCTTGTTGCCATCAATGACAACACTTAGATATTCAACAAAGTAGTGTCTCTTGCCAACAATCTCCCCCTTTGGCATTGATGGCAACACTCAGTGAAAAATGCTTGTGTTTCTCCCCCTTACTCTGTACACTCTTGTAACATCAAAAAATGTCCCCTTGGGGGCTTTTCCCTCACAAGGTTTAGCTCCCAGGTCTTTAGTGTGCATTTAGGACATCTTACATCATATTTCAACATCCCGATGGAATGAACCATGGGTATCATGTCAAATGGGACCTAGGGGGACCCCTTGAACCTTACCCTACTCAAAATAGGGGGGGAGGACTTGGACACCCGTGCCCTAGTTCTACCCTATTTTGGGTCAGTCCCAAATTTTGGGTGTTGGCTTGTGAGCGTTATTTGGGTCCTATGCCGACACGGTAAGTTTGAATTACGAAATTTCTAGCGGGAGTGTTTGTAGTTGCATATAAAAGCATGTTTAGGCATTCATTTGTAAACTAGAGCATTACTAGATGAGCATTGACATTCTAAAGGTGATTCAAGGATTTCATTGTGTTGCAAGAGCAGATTTGTGTTGTATATGTGTTTGTATTTGCAAGTTTGAGCAATCATCTCCTCATGGCATGAAGAGCTTCTTCCTCCCATGAGATCTTCACTACAAGGTGATATCATTTGTGTTTTTGAGCATTTATCATTTGGTTTTTGCCTTTGCCTCACAAGGGCACATACTCTCTATCTGACAACGGTGTTCGAAAGACTTGAATGTCTCTCCAGGGCTTGACTAAGGCAAGCCTCTAAACACCACAACCCCCTCCCAAAGTTTTCATGATTGCAGGTTACAGGTTGAAGCTACAGAAAAAGGGAAGTTGTAGGAGGGTATGACAGAGTGTTGGAATTGCAGATCAGAGAAGAAAATAACTCCCTGGACTAGGGCGCCCGCTCATTAGTCCTCAAAGTTTCGTGACAGGAAAACCTTTGGTATAGTAGGAATAGGTTGCAGATCTTGTTTACAGATCCTGACAAAAACCTAGGCCTTGGACTTGGGTGCCCGCTCTTTAATCCTTGACTATTCCACTTCCAAACCTCAAAAATAGGTGCACAATTATTTGTCATTTTACATCTTTCTGTAGCAGCATTTTTTGATATTCGTCTGTTTGCTGTCATATTTGCATAATTAAGGTTTTAAGGTATAATTGAGCATAAGAGAAGATAACTGACAATCAAATCATAAAAATCCAAGTTTCCCTACATCTCAGAGTGACCTAGGGTAGGATAGTACATTGCAACTCAACCCTAGGTCCTTGAATGAAAGGGTGAAAGGAGGATACATACACAAAACTACCAAAAATTCAACTATCCAAATTTTACCCTTTACAACTCTATTTTTCTATTCTCCTTTAGATGTATGCTTGTTTTTCATTGGTTTTCCTCTCCCCCTTTGACATCAATGGCCAAGGTGTGTGTCAAGCAAAATTGTGTCAAAAATTCTTCAAAAACTGTCATATTCTGCCGCATATATACAGGTACACATTTCTATCTCAATTTATGGCTAAAGGTAGAATATCATTATAAATAGTCTTTATCAGAGCTATCTCTCCATTCCACTTATTCCTTGCACTCTCCAAAATATGGATATGGCCATTTATCAGAAAAACTAGCTTCTCTGCCTTCTGTACATATGAAGGTGTATCAATTGACACTTGTGATTTCAAGGCTTCATCTGCCAGATTGGTCATGGAATTAATTTTTGGACTTATTAGTCCCCTTAGCTGGCACAACCTATCTTTGATTTCTTCCCTTTTCTTCACCAGAGTGCTCAAATCATTGTGAATATTTACAACCCGTGCCTCTTTGGTGCTTATTGACTCAACTGCCAGATTATATGTCTTAGAAATATTAAGCAGTTTGAGTTCCATGTCCTTGATTTTCTCTTCTAATTCTTTTGTGACTTCTGGCCAAGATAAGCAAAATTTGTATATTTTACAGGCTTCTTCAATGGCATTCTGAATGCCTTTTATTTTATTTTCTAACAGAGCTCCATCATTTATTAACATGGTTTTCAATTTAACCAATCTCTCCTCATCAAACTCTTTTCTAACTTTTGCCTCTGCAGATTTTTCAAATGATTCAAAATGTGTACTTACTGAGTTTAGTAGACCCTTGAGTTGATCAGCTAAGGATAATGAGCTATCTTTTTGGAATGTCGACATTATCTTTTCCAAAATGTTGGATGCATCACTGATCAATTTACTATCCTAGACATGTGATTTTAGCATTTCCTCTTGTGCCTTGGCTTGAACAATTGATCCTAGTTTGAATTTCTACACTGGTGACAATGAGGTCAAATTAATTGGTCCCTGAAGAAGTTCAGACTCGTCTAGATCTTGTTGTCTCCTAGAATCAATTGAGACATCTGCAGTGTCTCTTGCTCTACTAGATACTTTTTCTTGGCTTTGTTCTAGAGGATCCATGTCTATGTTCTCTTGCTGATCAATGTTTTGCTCCGATGCAGGGCTCCTTATCTCTTCTATATTCTCTTCCACATTAGCCTGTTGCTCAGGAGGTAGATCAGTTTCAGTTTTGCCTTGATTTGTCATATCCAATGTTTCAATATTAGGGGCCTGATCATTCCTATCCAGTCCTTGATCTTGGCTTATCTCCGGTAGAGATGTATCTTCATCATTTGCTCCTTCATTATCATAAATGGTAGGGAGATTAAATTCCTTCAATGTGATCAGAGTGATTTCTTCAGTTTCCTTTACCACCTTTTCAATATCTCCTCCCATAAGAGCATTCATTCTCCTTTTTGACTTGAATTTGTTATGAATTGCTTTGGAGACTTTCACCTTTCCTCCAGAGTGATTTCCAGACATAGTTTTATCAATGAGTGTTCCCCGAGCTCAATGGCCACTTCCTTTCTTGCAGTCATTATACTTGCCAAGGTATGTGGAAGATCAGTAATTATCTCAATTAGGGCCTTGTTGTAGATGTTTAGGTATTCTACAACAACAGTCTTAATGATTTTCTTATCCAGATCATTATGTTCATCATACAATTGTGCAATGGGTTTTAGATTGCCATAAACTATTATGGATTTGAGAACATCTTCAAGGCTTATTGTTGCTTCTTCTATCTGAGGCACATCTTGTCTTTGCCTTTCTTTAGATTTACCCTTATCAAAGGGTTTCTTTTTACCAGTTTCAGAGGCTTTTGTAGCCTTAGTTTTCATCTTCTTTTCTTCTTCATCAACTGCAATGCTTACATGCATTCTTTTTGCCTTGGTTTTCTTTCTTTAGTGACTGGTGGTAGGAGTCTCCACACTTGCAGATAGTGTGGAACTGGAGGGAATAGTTGCAGCTTCTTCAGAGGTAGATCCTCTAGTTCTCCTCCTGGATACCTCTGGTTTTTCTGTTTTACCTTTGGGTACTTCCAGAGCACCAACTGGTTCACCTTTTTTCTTCTCTTTTGCTTCCTTTTCAGCTTGTGATTTTTCCCTTGCCTTTTCTATTTGCTCTTTTGTGAACCCTTGTCTCAGAGCAAAATCCTCTATCACTCTCCACATTTTCTTGGATATTTCTGGTTTTCTTACCTCAACATGAACTCTAGCATACAGTTCCTCATAAGTCCCAAATCTTTCTTCATTGAGATCTCTGGGCTTGCTTAAACATATGCTAGGAATAATTTTCCAATATTCCTCCATCTACCTCATATCCCATAGGCATAACCCAAACCATTCTGGGCTCAATGGCCTCCTTCAAACATTGATCTTTTATTACAATAAAATAGATAGTATCTTTGTATTTTTCAACAACTGATTTAGGGATTCTTTCCCTGGATTGCATTGACTTTTGGAAGTTTTTGAAATAGCCCCATAGGGCTGAATTTTGTGCATCAATATTGCCTATGCTACTCAACAGATTTCTAATTTGGATTGCAACTGGGTTGTCTCCAGTCCACAAACAATTCTTTATGCTAGACAATTCTTGTATGAAATAGAAGAATAAACATATGATCAACATACCAAATTTGAAGGGGTATTTACCTTCTTTTGTCTTCTTTAGGTTATCCATTACTTGCTATCAGAGCAATTCACAGATGTCATAGTCAACATTCTCTTTGATTATCTGATAGGCATTGTATATGGTTGTGCCTGAAATAGAGTTTCCCTGGTTGGTGAAATAAACTTTGTATCCCAACACCAATGAAGCAAATCTTACAGCATGGCCCTCAATATCATTAGTTGTTAAAGCCCTCTTATCAAATTTTGCTCCAGTAGCCACCATTACTGTATCATTCTTTACTGCTTTCAACAATGGTACTGATTTGATGGAGCTTAATCTAGTTACTACCCTTATAGCATCTTTTGTAATCTTAAAAGGTCTCTCAAGCCACATAAACTCATCATGAACCATGCTCAATACATATCAAACCCATTCATCCTCTGCAAAAGTTGGGAAGTCCACGTACTAAATGAATTTCTTCTCTTTCAATACTTTGTATTCTTCCTTCAGATTGAGATTCTCATTGCTCAAGTGATTCAAGTATAGATTAGAAAACCTGCTATCACCAAATTCCTCTAGGACAAAATGAATATATGCCCTAACATCCTCCGCATGCAAAACTCCGTGTGGAATATCTAAAAATGCATCCATTTGATCGACTTCGATTGAATTAAATGGGTGTTTCTTGAAATTTGGTCGAGGTTGCTCAGTAATATCCACTACCTATGGTGTTGCCATTTCTACAAATAATCAAGCAAATTTGAGAAAGGGTTTCAAATAGAAAATACCTCTTTGACTGGATTAGGGTTGAACTCGATCTTGCCTTGAAATGCTTTGGAGAATACTGTAATCATTTTGAATCTTGCTGTGGTTTGCCTTGGACACTTTTAGAGCTTAGAATGCAAAATGATTTTTCCTTCAGATACAACTCCTTTTAACCCTCACGTGCCGAAACCTAAGTGTCATTAATGTTATTTTTCAAAAAGTTGTCAAGCACTTCTCAGATACTCATAGTCAATCCAAATTGCTCCGCAATCCTTCGCATTGGATCTTTTTCTACCAAAATTTCTTTTAGAAGTTTTCTCATAAGATTCTTCACAACATATCTTAGTACAGATTCCAGTACTAACTTTCTGGCTGGGGGTTTTGGATTTTCAACACAGCTCCCCTAAGCCAAAGCACCCAATTTACTTCCCAGAGGAAGTATCTGCACCAGATGCTAGTGTGGATCCATCCTTGACTTCAATTACTTCTTTCTTGATCTAGATCTTGTCCATTTATTTCTTAGTTTCAATCAGATCAACCTTTTCTTTTCCCTTATCATTCCTCTACTCTGTTTTCCTCTCTTCAGCATAGTAATTTCTTTTCACATTCTTGCTTCTACAAAATCTTGCAACATGTCCAAATTTGTTGCAATTATAGCACACAATGTTTCCTTGTCCTTGATTCCTTCCTCTGAATGAATTCATTCTTGATCTGCATTGATTAGCTGTGTGTCCAAATCTATTACATGCAAAACATCTTCCATTGAATGATTGATTATTCTTTGAATTTTGAAAGCCATTTCTTATCAGACTTCTGCATTCATTTGATCTATGACCAATTTTCTTGCAATTGAAGCATTGACTAGAGAATGATGGAACACTCTGATTTATCTTGCTCCTACACTGAGTAGCTTTATGACCAAACTTTTTGCAATTAAAACAATGGCCATTGAAATATGGGTACCTTTGAGCATTTGGTTGTTTGACTGGAGATCTTCTAGATCTTCCTTTTTGATTCCTAAACTGGTTGCCTTTGTCTTACTTCAACTAAAAATTTCCTTGACCTGATTTTGAAGTTTCTCCTTTCTCAAATTCTAAGCCTTGCTTATCATCTGAACTCTTTTGACTATCAATCATCTCATCAAGTTTTGCAGAACTTATCTTGAACTTTTCTTCATAGCTCTTGGCTTTGTCCAAGTCTACTTTTAGGCTCACAATTTCTTTTTCAAGTTTGACACAATCTTCTAACTTTCTTTTTACCATTAGATTCATATTTTCTTCTGCTTTTGCTCTTTCTATAATTTCCACTTCCAAATCATTTAGGGTTTCATTTGCTGATATCAATTGATCACTAACCTCTTTGTATTTTTCTTTAAATTTCTTGACTTGTTCTTTTAACTTTGAGATACATTCCTCAGCTTCTTGTATGTTATCCTTCGGATTCTTGACTTCTGCTTCAGACTTTTCAAGATCAATAAGAGCTGCTTCAAGTTCAACATTGTTTGAGAAATTTCCAAATCTCTTGGATGCCATGAGTGAACTCTCCCAGATCTTCCTCAAGCTGTTAGGCTTCTTCCAAGGAACCTTACTCTGATACCAATTGTTGATAGTAAGGAATACTGAGAAGGGGGGTGAATTAGTATTCCACAAAACCACTTCTTAACAAGTTTATTAATCCAATTTCCAAAATTAATAATATGAATACAAAATAAGCATAGAACAACAACCATAGAGACATAACACATGAACACTACGTGGAAAACCTAAAAAGGGAAAAACCACGGTGAGTGTTAGCTCACAATATATTATTATAGCACAATATTGGATTACAAGAAGGCTCACTACCTTAGGGCTCACTGCCCAAAGAAATACTCACTGCAAGAAAGGCTCACTGCCAAAATAGGCTCACTACCTAGAGAAAGAAAGAGGAAAGAAGAATGGCTCATTGCTAGGTTGAACTACTCAGATTGCATCTACACATGCTTGGTTACAGCTCCAATGAAGCACAAAAATACTGTTTGAAAACTCTTCATCTCTGACTACTCTTCTTTTACATAAGAACAGGGTCTCTCTTCTTCTTGTCTTATTTCTCCCACAAAATTACCTTATTTCGCATGTCACACATTCACCTTCACATCTCTTTTTATCAAACACCAAGTTTGATCCCATATATATCTGCAACACTTAAAAACTTCAAGTTAGGTCGGCCTGCTAGGATGAAGTGTGTAGTTATACAATGTGTAGCTTATCGGCCTAAAGAATTTACCAAAATACTTTGCAGACCAAAACAATAATTTGAAATACATTCTTCTATGTCTGTTCATACTGTAAGATCACATAGGATATGGTCCTAGTCACTAGATTCTTCCGCACACAGATCCCAGTATTAAGTCAGCTTCACAAACTGATTGTCATAGACTCAGATCAACTGTCTAATCATAACTTTCAATGCGGACCACCAAACTTCTTCAAATTCACAACTAAGACTCTTTAGGCATCCCCAAGCTTATCCTTAGAACCATAGAGCATAATATCTATTACTAGAGAAATGTGGATCAAATCGAACTAACATTTTGTCTTATTTAAGAATGTTCTCTGCTAAGCCAAACTTATGCTTTTTGAAACTATACTTCCGGAGATGATCAAAAGATGAAACTTTGGATTTGAGATCATCTAAGGATTAGTAACATCTTACTAGAACCGCAAGACAAGATCTTCAGCTGCGGACCAATGCAGACCATAGCACTATAGTTCTGCAGTCCTCTCTGTATTATGCCAACACTCAGCCAAAATGCCTAAGTCTTCTTTCCAGACTAGGATTCTTTGTATACTTGACTTCATGAGGATTACTATAACCTCACAACCCTTCTGAAACCATGATGCTTGTTGCCAAATCCATTTGGTCTATCAGAGTGAAGTCTCTTTACCTTGTTGCCATCAATGACAACACTTAGATATTCAACAAAGTAGTGTCTCTTGCCAACAGTGTTGTGGTCCACCTTCATTCCTTTCCACCACAGGAATGTTTTAGGTCTGACCCAATTTGAATTGGTGAAGCTAAGGTGATTTTTTGACCTTGGAGAATGCTTTCAAGGTTGAATACGGTATAAATAAGTATCAAGGGATCGTGAAAGAGTGTGAGTGAGATGGATGTGATGTTAATAATAGTTTGGTAGATTGTGTGGTGCAGTACAAGCTTTCATGTGTTAGATTACTAGATGCAGTGAGCAGAAGGTGTCTACAATTCTTCAATATGACTGCGAAGGTGTTGATGATGTTGCGGTGGAATTCTCTATTTCATTGAGATAGTCTTCTCCTTGTAACAATCTTCTCCATCTTCTCTATTCTGGTAGTGAGCCTTTCTTTTGGACAATGAGCCCTTTGGCAATGAGCCTATTATTTTTTAGTGTTGATATTACTTTATACTATGAGCTGATCCTTATCATGGTTTTTCCCTTATTGGGTTTTCAACATAAGTCTAGTGTTCTCTTGTGTTTGATGTTGATTTGATTTAGTTTATGTTATTTGCATTCATGGTTAATCATCATAATAGCTTAAGGGTTAATTGAATTGACGTGGATCTAAATGTGATTGAGGGTTTTGGAATTATAAGTTACAACTGATTCACCCCCCCTCTTAGTTGTCTTGTGCATTAAACAATTGGTATCAGAGTGAGGTTCCTTGGAAGAGAGCTTAACAGCTTGAGGTAGATCTGGGATGGCACACAAGAAGGATATTCCCCTATTTGATGGATCAGACTATGCATTCTAGAAGATAAGAATGGAAGGTTATCTGATTTCTCTTGGATATGAGATCTGGAAGTCTGTTGAGACTGAATACACTATGCTGAAAAATGGTCTAAGTACTGCAAATGAGATCAAGGCCTATGAAACTAATGGTAAAGAAAGGTATGCTCTTTTAAGTGGTCTTACTAATTCTAAATTTGTGAAAGTTATGAATCTAAAAACTGCTAATGAAATCTGGAGAAAGTTAAAAAGTATTTATGAAGGAGATGATAAGGTCAAACAAGCTAAGATGCAGAATCTAAAGATCATGTTTAAGACCATGCAAATGTCTGAAGATGAAAATATCACAAGCAACTTGCAGAATGTGGATGAAGTTGTCAATAACGTCAAAGGTCTTGGTGGAGAACCGGCAAAAAAAGTAGTATTGAAGACTGTGGAATCAGATAAGGAGGATTCTGATGATATGGAAGCTAAATTTGTGAAAAGAATGGAAAAGAGTACTAGTAAGTATAGTGGTAAGTTACCTTCTAAGTGTTTCAATTGTGGCAAGATAGGTCATTATGCTTCAAGATGTCCAGAAAGAATTTTAAGAAGCAAAAATAGGGAAAGAAAAAGAAAGGTGTTTAAGAAAAGCTATTATGTTATAGAAGATGCAAGTATATCTAATGATGAATCTGATTATGAGAATGATGAGGATAGTGAATGTTTGTTCATAGCTTTAAAAGATGATATTGTTTCTGCTAACTTTGAGGAATGTGTGAAGGAAAATACTCCGGAAGTAAGTATCAATGCTGAAGGCACTTTGATGTCTGCTTCTCATACTAGATAGGAAAAGAACCACTGGGTCATTGATAGTGGATGCTCAAATCATATGACCGATGATAAGAGTAAATTTGTTAAATTTGAAAAATATGATGGAGGACTAGTTAGGTCTAGTGTGGAAAAGGTTCAATCAGTTTTGATGGCATGCATAACACTGATGATGCTCTTTATTTTTAACCTCTTGAGTGTTGGACAAATGTATAGAAAGAGATACAATCTCATGTTTCAACATGGGGGCTGTGAGATCAGAAAAGACTATGGAACTGTGATAGTAGCTAGAAAGAGGACAAATGGAAATGTTTATCAACTCAAAGGTGGTGATGGTTACTATTTCATGACTTAGATCAGTGAGAGTTGGCTATGGCATAGGAGATTGTGTCACATCAATTTTGATAGCCTAGTAAGAATAAGTTTAGTTCAAGCTGTGAGAGATCTGCCAAAGATTACAAAGCCTATCAATGTTGTCTATAAGGAATGTCAAGTTGGAAAGCAAACAAGAAGAAGTTTCAAAGTCAAGGATCAATCTTCTACTGGACTGTTGGAATTGGTGCATACAAATCTTTGTGGTCCTACCAAGGTAAGGATTTTTCAAGGTGACATGTATTTCATGCTACTGATTGATGATTATTCTAGAATGACATGGGTTACTTTTCTCAAACAAAAATCAGAAGCCCTAGATAAGTTCAAAGCATTCAAAGTCATGGTTGAGAATGAAATGGATATGAGAATCAAATGTTTAAGGTCTGACAGAGGTGGAGAGTTCACCTCCAATGACTTGAACATGTTTTGTGAGAATCATGGAATAAAGAGGCACTTATCTTCCCCTAGGACTCCTCAGTAGAATGGAGTGGTTGAAAGAAAGAATAGGACTGTTCAAGAGGCTACAAGGACAATGATAAAGGAAGCAAATCTACTGGAGGTCTACTTGAGAGAAGCAATTCATACTGTTGTTTATATACTAAACAGAGTGCAGGCAAGCTAGCAAACAATACAAAGAATCCTTATGAGTTATGGTATGGAAGGATTCCTACTGCCAAGTACTTCAAAATGTTTGGAATAAAATGTTATATTAGAAGGGATGAAGAAAATCTAGGAAAGTTTGATGCAA
Organism: Cunninghamia lanceolata; assembly: GCA_027924645.1. Taxonomy (NCBI): domain Eukaryota; kingdom Viridiplantae; phylum Streptophyta; class Pinopsida; order Cupressales; family Cupressaceae; genus Cunninghamia; species Cunninghamia lanceolata. The sequence goes on from BSBN01001492.1 coordinate 423,355, forward strand.
GGTCTGATGAGGGTATCTTCCTTGAGTATTCTACTAAAAGTAAAGCTTATTGGTGCTACAACAAGAGGCTAAGAAGGACTGTTGAGAGTGCAAATGTCAAAGTTGATGAAAATCTACAAAAGAATTCAAAAGTAAATGGATATGAATAAGATGAATCCTCTTGTAGAGAAGAAGAAAATGCTAAAGAAAAGGAAGTGTAGGTTGAAGAGGAAGAAGCTCCGGAAAAGACTCCTAAAACTCCCAAGTATGTGCAGAAGCATTATTCTAAATATCAGATCATTGGTGATAAGAACAAAGGTGTGCTAACAAGAAGGAAAGCTGTTGAAGAATAGGTAAATCTATGTTTACTCTCTAGAGTTGAACCTAAGACAATAATTGAAGCATGCAAGGATGAATATTGGATCAAGGCTATGGAAGAAGAACTAATGTAGATTGAAAAGAAGCAGACTTGGGAACTTGTCCCAAGACTAGAAAACAAAAATGTGATTGGAACTAAGTGGGTATTCTAGAACAAACTCATGAGAATGGAGAAGTGGTAAGAAACAAGGCAAGGCTTGTGTGTAAGGGTTACTCACAAGTAGAAGGAATAGACTATGAGGAAACTTATGCTCTGGTGGCAAGAATGGAGGCCATTGGGATGTTTTTGGCTTTTACAACACATAAGGATTTCAAAGTATATCAAATGGATGTGAATTCTGCTTTCTTGAATGGTGAATTGGAAGAAGAAGTATACACAGAACAACCGGATGGATTTTAGTTATTAGATAAACCGGATATGGTTTGTAGGTTGAAGAAGGCACTGTATGGATTGATGTAACATCCACATTCTAAAAACATAGTAAGATCAAAAATTTTACCATAGAGTAATTCAACAAGGTAAAAATGAGATAGAGAAATTTTTTCTTTTATTCAACATATAATCAATTAACTACATTTACAAGATTTCTTTCTTGAAATAAGCAACATAATATAATTTTCAAAGATGACATTTTTGTCTTTACAATTACAAATATCTACAATAGATAATGTTTTATGTAATCTCAATAAACACAAGTCTCAAAGATATACTGTATCCAGAAATCTGACATCTTTATCACAAGCCTTGGCATGTCTTTTGCTAGAGAGAGAGAGAGTATCTTTCCAGTGATTTACCTCCATCCACAGACCAGTGGTCTCCCACACATCTTCCACATAGGAAGTGGCCCTACCCTTCATGAGGGATATAGACCAAAGGTGACCAGTGGTAATTTGCCTTTCCGAGTACATAGTGTTGTATCCTACACAACTCTATCAATCATACAACCTTAGATACCCTCTAGCTAAGTATGATTTTTGATAGGTTGTGCAATCCAGATACAGTGAACTGACAATGCATGCAGAGACATATGCATTACTATGGCCATAGTTTCAATATAAATTGACATTTGCAATGAACGTTGTCGTAATGTTCACCCACCCCAACTCAGCTTGGATACTATCATATTCCTATAGTTCAACTTGGTCAACTACGTTTAACTTATGAATTCATGACAATTTCAATATTTTAGTCTTCCCAACCTAGACAAGTTTACATTCACTGTCTATATTCCATAGACCTTATCGACTACCTTTCTTTATGAGGATTCTCATTGCATCATTGCAATACCCGAGATTCAAGACTTATCAACTCATAAGAATTTTAAATCAATTTATGACAACTAAGATGGTTACCTTACCTAGGTTAAGCATCATAGTCTAGGAAATTGTTTCCTTTCTTACAAGTAAGAATAAATAACATAGTTAGGGCACTTGTCCCTTCAATCATGATCTATATAATGATCACAATGATTTAATATAAATAATTACCTTATTTGGTCAAGTTAAGGTTTAACTAAGGAGTTTTATCTAACACAAATCTAGTTTTTCTGACTTATGTGGATTCATAAGACACTGTCATTGCTCCATAGACCTTATGGAATGACTATCTATTCTTGGGTATCTCTTTGCATCTTTTCAACATTTGAGATTCATCACTTATCGACAAGTAATAGCTAAGAGAAGTTGTGACCAAAAAGGTATAATAAACTTTATGTTTGACTAACCATTTAATAATACCTCTTGCATGCTTGCAAAACCCGAGGCTTATGACTTATATCTCAAGTCAATTTGTAACCAGACAAATAGGTTCCTATACCTAAGGTTTAAACATTATTGACTAATAAAAAATCTCCTTTCAATGAGATAAATGAAACATCATTATTTAGGGTTCTCGACCCTCTATTGTCTACCCCCATAAATAGCTAAAACGGGTTATAACCATGAAGGTGTCATCAAATAATCTTTAACCATTCTAGGTTAAACTAGGGTTTTATTTAACCCTTGAATAATCCCTTATATCAAAATAACCCTATCTTAAACTTATAAGACTAAGGTTTAAAAACAACCCTTGGGTTAACTCAACCAAGGTTAAGAATAATATGGTTTGGTAATAGTTAATACCTCCTATACAAAGGAGTATGAATACCTTCTTCTTACCTTTACGTGATGTCATTAACCATCACTACTTATATACTCATATATAATTCCATATAAGGTCATTACTAGTTTAAACCTAGTCTAATTCCATCATAATAGAATAACACATTGACATGGCCATATGGATAAAATAAAATAATATTAGAAGAGAGAGATTGACCTTGAGTATTCATCAAAATACATGGTCATATAAATCTCTCAGACCAAGACTACAAGCAAGTATATCTTTGTTACGATAAGTCAAAGGATCAAATGTAAATATAAACTTTTTCTAGGTTTAGTTTAGCTCCATAAGATGGTGGACTCATTTCCTTGTTATCCACTAGAATCCTATGTCTAGACTTCTCTCATTTAGACATATTTGAGCTAAGATGAAACTAAACATTCCAGTGTCATTGATCTAAAATTTAGTTATCTACTCAAAAGTTCAGAGACTAAGGTTGTTCTTCCTTCTGTATCCTATGTTAATAATGGTCATTGCTATGAGAGTAATTCATCTCTTAAACTCATACTTGCATATGTATATATCAAGAATATCTCAAGCATTATAACCTTTTTGTTTCATATACTAATACAACTTAAACAAGACTTCATATACGTTTGATGCCTAACATCCTTCAAATACAAAGTATAACCTTCAACAATACTTCAAGGATTGCAATCTTCCAAACTTTCTTGCAATGTTTCTAGCATAAATGCTCTAAGGTCGATCTTTGTTTGATGTCAAGGGGTTGCCAGAGATTTCAAGAGCTCACCCACAATAATGATCCTCTTGTTCTTCTTGGTATTTCTTCTTTCGATGTTCTCTTACTTCCCTGCTCACCACCAACTCCCTCCTCAAAGCGTACCCCCCAATGATAAATTTTTTGCAAATAACCCCCTACTCAAAAGATGCTGCCAACAACTTAAATCAGTCGTGGCTAAAAGGACTCAATAAGACTCATAATGAGTCATTGCCCTCTTCTCCACGACTAACCATCATGGAGGCTCCACTACAAACTGCTGAAGACTAAATCAAACTTTGTTAAAACAAAGTCCTTATGGTTCATAGCTATTGACACATGGGAGAAAGTACTATTACTTCTCCCATGATGCTCAGCTATCCTTATCACTAACAACTCTAAGAGAGTCGTGGTTTTCTATCACATAACCAAGACTAACTGACACTTGATCATTTAAAACCCCATGATTAGCATTAAATCATTAATAAGTTTTTGCACCCTAAATGCACTTTGAGTGGCGTGGGTTTCCACTCAGCATGTTTGCTTGTGCCTTTAACTTGAGTAAGAGGAGTTAAAGAAAACATGGTATTAATTGCCACATAACACATAGTAAAGGCTTTTAAATGTATATGATAGATATAGAAAAATGATAACAAGTTAATAACTTCATTAGCAAGTAATAATATAATGTGACAAATGATTATTGCAAAATCATGATAGGGTCGAGTTCAACTCCCCTCCATGACCACACACACACTTCTTTACATCAATTTGACTTGATAAGATCATCATTTGATGTTAAAAGTTGACAATAATCACGTATTCTTAACTCGACGAAATCGTCTTAACGTTAAGAATTGTTTGTAACACGTCAAGGGACTTAATAAAATAAGAGAACCATTTTATGACAATTACGTCGTAATATTTATGTTAAACATAAATAGCCATAGTTCATATTCAAACGATGTCGTTAATGCTACTAACGACCATGACGACTTTCTACGACTTACAAAGATTTGTAAGGTATCGACTACCTGTCGATTGGGTTTAAGTAAACTGACAAGTTAAGGCTTACCTTTCACAACACATTGGTTCACACTTTTGTTACACATCAAACTCATCTTGGCAAATAGACCACTCATAACTTGAGGTCTATATCTCTCTCCTCGAAAGATACTCTCTCTTTTCTCCGAGAGTCATCTGAAAACCTGTAATCCTGTATCAAACTTGTAACCAACAAATTATGATCAATGCATCATTATTCAAATAATAAACCAAATCTCATAATGCAATATTAAATCAATCAACAATAAAATATTCATTTCCATAATTCCATAAATGACATTAAATATAATCTATGTCTTTCCTTGACATTAATGTAATCATTATAATAGATTTACTTATATCCAAGTAAAAGTAAAAAGTATATCAAGCCAAAAATTAGGGATGTAACAATTGAAGCAAGCACCCAGAGCTTGGTATGGAAGATTAGACAGGTACTTATTACATCAAGGATTTAATAAAGGTGCCACAAATAGCAATTTGTACATCAAAGTAGGAGAAGATCAAATTTTGATTGTGGAAGTGTATGTAGATGATATAATCTTTGGTGGAAATGAAGGTATGTGTAAGAGTTTTGCATATGAAATGTACAAATAATTTTAAATGTCAATGTGTGGGGAAATGAACTTCTTCCTTAGGCTACAGATCAATTAGATAGATAAAGTTATTTTCATTTCACAATCAAAGTATGTCAAGGAGATGTTGAAGAAGTTTGGAATGGAAGACTCTAAACCAATATGTACTCCTATGGTCCAACTGGTTGCAAGCTGAGCAAGAATGATGAATCTCCTAAGGCTAATAAGAGCAAGTATATATCAATGATTGGAGGATTACTATATTTAACTGCTACTAGACTAGATATTATGTATGCAGTTTGTCTTGTGGCTAGATTTCAAGAAGATCCTAGAGAGTCACATGTTGCAGCAGTGAAGAGGATATTCAGATATTTAAAGGGCACTCTGGATCATGGCTTGTGGTATCCAAATAATGATGACTTTTCTCTAAGTGCTTATACAGATGCAGATTGGGCTGGTTGTGTAGATGACAGGAAAAGTACAAGTGGTGGTGCATTCTTTCTTGGTGGCAGAGTGGTGTCATGGTTAAGTAAGAAGCGGGATTCAACATCTTTGTCTACTGCAGAGGCAAAATACATTGCAGTAGCATCTTGCTGCACACAAGTGTTGTGGATGAGGCAAACCTTGAAGGATATCAGAGTTGTATATGATGAACCTATTCCTATCTTCTGTGATAAGACAAGTGCTATTAACATTTCAAAGAATCTGGTGATGCACTCAAGGACTAAACATATATCAATCTGGTATCACTTTCTAAGAGAGAAGGTTGTAGAGAATGAAGTGAAGCTTGAGTATGTGCCTACAAAGGATTAGGTTGCTGATATATTCACTAAGGCTCTTCTTAAGGATACATTTGAGTATCTCCAGGAGAGGTTAGGGGTTATTGCCTCTCCTTTAAAATAGATGCATAAGGAGATGCATCAGTCCAGTGAATTTCAAGATTCATTCCTTATTCTGGATTGATGTTGGAGGCTACCTCTTAGGGGAGTAGGTAGTGGTCATGATGGTTGTTGCAGTCAGGGGGAGTAAGTTCTAATATTGGTTGCTTCTAAGGGGGAATATGCAGAGCAGTTGTGAGTAGGTACAATTTTGAGCAGTTGATGTGTAGCTCTTTACCATTGATGTCAAAGGGGAAGAGAGAGCAATGTGAAAAAGGAGAGAGTCAGTTGTCAAGAAGAGAGTGGAAAGCTGAGGGGGAAAGAAAGAGAAAGGAAATGTTGGTATGAATCATAGTATTGAGGATGCTGTTGTGTTGATGGTTTTTCACATTATGTGCTGCCATCAATGACAAAGGGGGAGATTGTTGCAAGTATGTGTAGATAGTGTTATCATTGATGTCAACAAGCTTGTGTTGTCATTGGTGTCAATTGTATGAGCAAGAGGATTGCAAAAGTGTGAGCCAGCTAATTTTGTGTGGATGCTATCTCTGATGATGAGGAAGTGCTAAAGTTGGTGATAATATGCTTCTGGTGCTTGGTTTCCAAGTGCTTTTGAGAAAATTTGAATAATAAAGGAAGCAATGTGTTGTAAAGATGTTCTATGTTGCAGGGTACTGTTTTGGTTTTGCTCCACATTTCTCATAAATTGAAGATCTATTCATGTGGTTTGAATATGTCGTTTAGAGGTGTTTATAGATGCTACATTTAGGATTTGGCATGCTAGATTGTTGTGTAGAGGGAGGTGTGTTCACGAGTATGAAGAATGTGATTTGCAGAGGTTTGCAAAGGCATCTCAGAAAAATGTCTTTGCTCTGCATTTCTCTGCAAAGTGGTTTTAGGTCTTGCAATTCTAGAATTGTGCTTATAAGGTTCATATCTTTCTTCTATTGAAGTTGTTCGTGGTTTGTTGTGTTGGCCCATGATTGCCATTAAACCAAAAGGTCGACTCGTCAATTTTTGATACAAGCGCTAGTTAATGAATCCATGGGAGGTAGTTAGTCCATGTCACGAATCCCATGGGGAGTGCTAACCAGTTGCCAACAAACTCCCCCCCAGCATTACCCAGGGAGATTCAAACCTGTGACCTTTCTCTCTGATACCAATTGTTGGCCCATGATTGCCGTTAAACCAAAAGGTCAACCCGTCAATTTTTTGATACAAGTGCCAGAGTTAATGAATCCATGGGAGGTGGTTAGTCCATGTCACGAATCTCATGAGGAGCGCTAACCAGTGCATGATAGAGATAGTTGAGTATACTGGATAATCAGGATAAAGCTGAGTTGAGTATACTGGATAATCAGGATAAGGCTGTACGACAGGTGGAAGTTGTTGCAGAGGAATTTGTTGGATTTCAGGATGCTTCAAGATGTTCGTGGACTCTTGATTATGTTAAAGCTTGGCATATGGTCTGCAAAGTTGTATTTTGTCTTGAGGAAGTGTGTACTTAAAAGTTCATTGTGTTAACATAGGTTTGGCTGACCTTGGGTGTTTACACTAATTATGGAGTTGCTTTGGTGATTGTGAAAGCATGGAGTGGCGTGCTTGGATGAATTTAGGTCCAACCTAAGGTGTGTTTTAGTCCACCTTCATTCCTTTCCACTGTGGGAATGTTTTAAGTCCAACCTAATTTGGATTTGTGAAGCTAAGGTGATTTGCTGACCTTGGAGAATGCTTTCAAGGTTGAAGATGGTATAAATAAGTATCAAGGGATCATCAAAGAGTGTGAGAGTGATGTATGTGATGTGAATAATAGTGTGGTAGAGTGTGTGGTGCAGTACAAGCTTGCATGTGTTAGATTACTGGATGCAGTGAGCAGAAGGTGTCTATAATTCTTCAGTATGACTATGAAGGTGTTGATGGTGTTGCAGTGGAACTATTTGTTGCATTGAGATAGGCTTCTCCTTGTAACAATCTTCTCTATCTTCTTCTCTATTCTGGTAGTGAGCCTTTCTTTTGGGCAGTGAGCCTATTGTTTTTTGATGTTGATATTACTTTATACTGTGAACTAATCCTCACCATGGTTTTTCCCTTATTGGGTTTTCCACGTAAATATGGTGTTCTCTTGTGTTTGATGTTGATTTGATTCAATTTTTGTTATTTGCATTCATGGTTAATCATCATAACAGTTTAAGGGTTAACTGAATTGATGTGGATCTAAATGTGTTTGAGGGTTTTGGAATTATAAGTTACAACTGATTCACTCCCCCTTTTAGTTTTCTTGTGCATTCAACAATAGCCATATCTGCAAACACGGAGGAATGCAGAGCATTCCATTCCCTCTTCATCATCACATTATATTGTCAGAGCCTGAACTAGAACTCAGTCACTTATATTTTTCACTACAGAGGAGAAAACACTCTGAAACTTAGGATTAGCACATTTACATCATACTCAACTTAACTCTTGAACCGCAAGACCATAGCTTCAAAATTAGAGGAATGTAGAGCATTCCATTGCCATGCTAGAAACATCTTCACAGAACCAAAACTGTCTTCAAACTACTTCCGAAGGCCAAGTCTTCTTTTCATCACCATATACAACTCAGGATCAGTAAGAATGATCATACACCATGCTTCAAATCAACAAGAGCACATCCTCAGTATTAGCAACACAATTGATTCTTCTAATTCATATTGATCAGGCTTCAAACTCAACTTTGCTTTGATAAGGAATGTAACTTTTAGGTCATCCAATGATGAACTTTCTCTTTCTTAGGAATATGACATCCAACCATGAACAATCTCTAACTCTTGTGTTAGTATTAACATCAGTGTATGCTATATTGGCATCAATGTATGCTGCTATGTTGACATCAATGACAACACATATGGTCAACATGATTAAGGTGGATAGTGTGATATTGGTAATGGATAGGGTAAGTGGGAGTGCTTTGATCTTGATTTGGATGAGGAGTTGATGTTTCCACATGCTTTGGACTAGGTTCTTGACATAGCTCTTATGTTTGGATGGAAATGGAAGACTCTTGGATAGGATTTATAGGCTCTTGATGGTCGACAAAATGGCTACATGATGGTTCTTGAGTGCATGATGGTGTTGGAGGTTCCTCAAGAGGCGTGATAGGCATGAGATTGGATAATAATGGAGGGATAGGCATGATGTTTGATGACTCTTGTTCATGATGAATGGATTCAAGGATAAGTGTTGTTGGATTACATGGTGGGTTTGGATTCTTAGCTAATATTCCTTGGGTCACATCCTTGGGAGTTGATGGTAATTGGGCACCATTTTGAGCTAGGAGTAAAAGGTAACGATCTGGGTTTGCTTTTAGGACAAGTTCCATCAACTTCATCTTTTCGAGATTGTTAATAAACTCTTGCATTCTAGGTGAGAGTGGAGGGTTATCAATAGGGGATGGATTAAGATTGGGATTAGAGGGATGGTTTGATGGTGGATTAGATGGCTTGGTAGATAGGGAGACCAATGGATTAGGATTAGGAGGGATTAATGGATTAGGAGATGGGTTGATCAATGGATTAGGATTAGGAGAATTGGAGGGATATTGTGATGGAGGGACTATAGGGATTAATGGATTAGAGGGTGGAAATGTAGATATGGGATGAATTGGATTTTCATTATCATAGGATATGCTGTTAGGTATAAGTGTATAACTTGGGCTAGGCGTTTTCATGTATGGATTTATGACTTGATGATTTGGATATGGGATGGTATTCATGGATGGTGATGTTGATGTGAGTGGATTAGGAAAATTTCCAATGATGAGATGTGCAAAGGGGTTATCATGAATGACATTTCTACATTTTTCCTTAGTGATAGGATCAAAACCTTCATAGATACATTCTACTCTTGTATTTATTGTATTGTTGCATAAGGATCCATGTTTGTTGGGTGGGAATGAGATGATAAAGGGTAATGAATGATGGTAATATAGGTTGGGGATCAAATGTCAAGACCTTAGAATGATTTGATTTGATTGAAGGGCGATTATCTACAATTAAGATAGACTAACATTCTTAAGCAACAGGATTGATTGGATTGGATGTCTACTTAAGACAGGCTTACATTCTTAAGTAGGTATTGATGGGATTTGATTGGATCAAATTATGGTCTTGATTTTTTATTTGAAGGTTGGATTTGCAAATGGATGATTGTGGATTATGACTAGGATCCTTGGATGAGGGATTTTTTTGGATAATTATGATTAGGGATTTGATGAAAATGTGATGGGGTATGAAGGACACTAATTCCTTAACCAAAGTTTGATTTGCAAAGAATGATTGTTTGACTAAGGATGGGGATTGGATTGAAATGGGTAGATGAAAAATGGATTAAATTAGGGTTAAGATGAAATGGGATTAAGTGGATAAAGGATTAGGGTGATAATGGATAGAAGATAATGAATGATGAGATTGGATTAAGGTGATGGATTAAGTATGATAAATGATGGGGTTGGATTAAGATAATGATTGGATTATGATGTGGATTAGGTAGATTAGGATAAGGACCTTTATTGGATTAGGACAACTTGATTAATCTTAAGGGTCCTAAATGATGGCTTGGATTGGATGACTAAGATGATTATGGATGATGATTAGTATGGTTAGGGATGATGGGTATAGAATTAGGATGGGATGGGATTATTAGGTGTTGATTGGGATGAGGTGATAAAATGATTGGATGAAAGGGATAATTAGGATGGGTGATTAGAATAAAATGGTTGGTTAGGATGATGTTGGATAAAAGAGATGACTACCTGATGATATGGAATGGATAAAAATTAGATGGATAGGATAATTAGAGATGAGGTGGATAAGGTATGATTAGACAATATGGGTGATTAGGATGAAGTGGATTGGATAGAGATTGGATGATTAGGATGATAGATAGGTGATTAGGTTGGATGATTAGGAAGAAGTGGGTTGGATTAGGAGGACTAGGATGAAGTGGATTGGATAAATGGGAGATGAATAGGATAAGATTAAATGATGATTGGGAATTATCATGGATGATTAAGGATGAGGTGGATAAGAGGAATGATTAGGATATGAGATGGATAAGGTATGATTTGGATAAAATGGATGATTACGATAGAATTAGGATGAAATGATTGGATGACTAAGATGAAGTGGATTGGATTGGGGATAGATTAGGATATGGGACATATAAGTTATGATTTGGATGAATTGGATTGGATTTGATGAGGATGAATGATAAGAAGGTGATTATGGATATTTGAGATAAAGTGATAAGATGATTGGGATGAGGTGGTTAGGTGATTTGGATAAAAGGGATGAGGTGATTAGATGATTAGGTGGATAAGTAGGATGATGTTGGATTAGATTGGATGGATTATGATGATGTTGGACTAGATTAAATGAGGTGGATAAGGTGTGACAGCTCAAGCTTGACTTAGGCAAATTTACAAACAATAATGTTCATACACACATGCATAGGTTTGCAAAAAAAGATATGAATTTGGGATTGGGCTTATGCAAATGCACACACACAATAAACAACAACACCCTAGATTATTCAAGTGGGATTGTCTTTGAAGTTTAGGTCCACGCTCAATTCCTCTCAATATTCCTACCTAACTAGGAATACCTTTTAGGGGGAGTAGCTAGGGATAAAGGTATTGCACCAAGTATCAATTTCCCTTGGAGGTTTTGACACCTTAACCAAGGAAGAATTCTACATCCCCTCTATGAGGAACATGGTGAGTAACTTTGGGCTTGATTGGTTGAACCATGCACCACACTAGAAGACAACCAAAAGGTCTCAAGCTAGGATGTACAAGCTCTCTAAAGGTGACCCCTATATACACAAGGTACATGGGGTTCAAGTCCGTGAACATTAGTCCATTGAAGGCATGTGATACAATTAAGTATCACTTCACCTTGTGTCTGGAATTACCCAGGGCCCCAAGGCTGTGTCGGTGACTACATGACTAGAATGAGGTATAGCTTTCGCTCTCCCCCCTTTAATATACCCCACCAGAATATGTGGTTGAGGTCATCCTTAGGGGTGATGAAATCCCCTAGTAGGCCTCATAAAGGGAAGGAACACTATTCACTTTTGATCCCCAAGATTGCACGAAGCACAAGGGGAGAGAATACATGAGATAATGTTCCTAGGATTGAACAAATAAACACAAGGATAATGAAGGGGTTTTTAATCTCCATGATCACCAAAAGGTGAGAGAAGAGAGCATACACCCTTTTCAAAATCCAAAGACAAAGCAAACAATGTTCAATCACTATCCCCCTAGATTATACTAAGTGCATAGATTAGTGATAAAAAGGTGTCTTGGACATGCGAATCTACAACTTGTTAGTAGTTTAAATAATTTGATGTTGGACAAGCGAAAAAACTACAATTCCTAACATGTAACTTTTATGACTTTACTTAAACATTTTTTTTGACAATTGAAAACAATTGACTTCACATCTAGTTACCTATGCCTAGAACCATTTGACATTTGAAATTTCATTTTAGATCACTCAAAACTTTGAATCGACCAAATTCGCATAACAAGACTTATAATATAATAGCAAACAAAACAAGGTTTATAAATAATTACAAAACAAAGTCCAACGTTATGATTTCTATTATCATATAAAAAAGAAGAGCTTTATCTTATTAAAAAATAGAAAGTAAAAATAGAAACAAATTTTTTAATCTAATTTTCTATTTCCATATAAAAATTGAATGTTATGATTTATAATTACAAAACTCAAAATAATTATTTAAAAAAATATACATCATTTAATTCTCGTTGTAACAATATAAAAGTATCTATAAAGATTTTTGAAACTACTTATCCTACCCATAACTATTTATCCTACCTGAAAAGAGAAATGAAAACAAATACAACAAAAAATAAAATGGTAAGTAAAATATACTAGAAACATAGCGACCAACATCAATTAACATAGCATGTTCCAATAGGTGTGATAGTATTTGTGTATTTAAGGCCTAATATTTTTAGAAGTTTAGCACTAGTAGTTGTGACTTTAGGGAATTAGTGTTACTATAAGTACTTATAATTGAAGAAAACGTGCTCACTAGATTTAAAAAGCAACCAATCATGTGATACCACATCAGCACGCTTTTTGTTGAGGTGTCAAATAGTTCCTCCAAGAAAAGGGTGGACCAATAGGTGTGCATTAGGTGGAATTAGGTTTGGAATCTTTTTTGGTGGAGGGTTTTATATCAAACTTACATAATTGTTTAGTTATAAGGAGAGGCCCTGCCAAATAAGCTGCTGTAAAATTTTTGGAGTCATTTGAAATTTGCCACGTATGATTTTTGAGAGGTGCTCAAATTACTGCATCCTCTCCCCTAGTATTATTAAATTTATTATTTTTACCTCCATTAACCTCATAATATTCACTTGTAATGGGCTTTGTCAAAATTGAGGTGATTATCCTTTGGGAAGACGTGAGGGATAAGCCCATCTGAAATTTTGGACCACCTACATCCAAATACTGGGAAATGGACTGCCACTGATTAGTGCGCAAAGAAAGAAGATTAGGTTGTTCTACCGTTTTTTCCTACCTAGTGCTGTCGAGTGCGAAAAAGAAAGAAAGACGAAAGAAGCGAGAAGAACGTGAATGAGCCATTACACCTCATTGTCTGTCCACTCAAACTTGTCCACCAACATTGCAACTTTAAAGTGCTACGATTCTGCTGGAAAATATGCCAAACGAGTCCACATTTTCTAGATTACAGAGAATCCATCGTCACCCAATTCGTCACCAACGTACGTAATCACAAGATAGAAAACTCTGCGAAACTTTCGCTGTATTCGATGTTCTCTATCTTTGATTAAAGCCTGCTTTTAAATTTATTATCTAAATTTAAGTATAAGGAATATTTAAAATATGGTTTAGATTTTAAATTAAAGAATAAGAGAGATGGTATAGAGATTTTAATTTATGTTGTCCGTGTATTTAAAGATATTTTAGTATTTATTTTACATATTTTTATGTTGAGAGTTATATTTGCATATTGTTCCAATTTCACATTTCAATAGATGCATTAGAGGAAATTTAGAATTTCATATGCATTCCTAAAAGTATAAAGAGTGTTATTTTTGACATTGAGTACACATTTATGCAGATTGACCTAGGAGAACATGTTCCCTTACGACATACTAGTAGCCCTAGCTGCCCTACCAAAGTATTCTTAAGTACCACCAGCCAAGAGATATCAAAAGAACCTAGAGAAACTAAGACACATCAGACAAAGTGAAGAACAAAAGTTTGTAGATTTCACAATACAAGTTCACAAGTGCAGGACAAGTCCATAGTCATAGACATGTCTTTGATGCCTAGACTTTTCCTTGCATAGAGTAAATAGAAATTTCTAATTCCAAGGTGATTATCTGACTATTACCTACTATTTTAGATCACAAGGCATCACAAATTTTAGAGCAATCATTTGGATTGTCCCCTCTTCTATCATAGAACTAAGTACCTTTGTTTCTATTTACATTCCCACATTTAATTATTGCGAATTAACAAATAATCAATCCCTACTATCATTAATTGGTCTAGGTTAATTGTACTTATGTGTGTGCATCTTATCATATTAGCCTAGACTAAATCAAAGGAAACTTTAATATTTTCCTTTACATTTTGGTGAACCCATTGGGTCATATACGACCTATCTTCCTCCTAAGTTTTTTCACATATATTAGGGTTTTCAAATATATACTTTTCTAATTCATACATTTTATTTCTAGATTTGATCAAGTCATTTCATCTTTGTGTTTCATTGATACATCTTTCTATTAGGGTTTGGTGCTTAGCTACATATCCTATCCTTCACCCACACTATCCAACCTTTCATTGGATTTAGGGTTTATATTTCACACTTGTTTAGATATATTTTAGGATTGATATTCTAATTTATAGTAGACTGTTACTCATTTCAATATCATTTATTTGTTATTTCTAGGGGTTTGAACCTTTATTGCATACACTTGTGATCCCTACACCTCTCATTCTCAGATAAACTATTGCCCTTTATCCTTGAAATCTATTCATGATCCCCTTACTAATTATGACATGTCTATACAATTTATAACATGTAATCTATTTATCCTTGATTCAATTATTACATTTTATCACACAAATGGGCCCACTTTGTCTATAGATGCATAATATCACCACATATGTTCCTCTTCCTTATTTAGAGATTTGATCATTACTTTCCCTTCTCTATTGGATACTCTTACTTTAGTTCTCCATGATTATCATATGTTGTATACTTCCTAGGTGAACCCACAATAGTGAGTTCCACTTGTGGGACATTAGATTTTTGAATTGGGGAGGAGAATAAATCTAAGAAATACCTTCGTTCGAAGGTTTTTCTTCGAATGAAGGTGCCTTCATTCAAGGGAAGAATGAAAATCACCTTTGAATGAAGGTTGACCTTTGTTCGAAGGTCTTGTAGTTTATTATTATTTTTCTAGCAATAAAAAATACCTTTGTTTGAAGGCATTTTTTATTGATTTTTAAAAAATGTTAATCCAAGGTAAATGACTTTTCCACGATGCATTGTTTATTCTTTGTCTTATTTTGAATGAAAAGACCAAACCATTCAACTTGGAGCTTTCAACCCGCATGACGAACATGATGACTTAAGCAAATTCACTCTCTTAGACTAGGTGAACACCCCTCTATTGCACAATGTGGCCTTCAAATGAAGGTCGTGAGGGTTTGGTTCCTGATGTGGATAGGTAGTAGACTATATATTCAATTTGCCCCTTTTTTCCTAGGTATTTTTTAAAACCAAACCCCAAACCTTCATTCCATTTTAATTTGTTTTGTATTTGATAAATTATAAATTATACTCAATATGTAAACCCTAAACTGCGTATTTAAACCCTAATATCTAAATTGTAAACCCTAAAATGTGTATTTGAAACCCTAAATTCTATATATTGTAAACCCTACAATGTGTATTAAACCCTAAATTTTGTACATTGTAAACCCTAAACAAATGAATTCAAATATGGGTTAGATCTAAAATAGGACTTATCTAGATTTAACTAAACATTTTAACTCCAAGTTTTAACAAACCAAATCTTTGGGATCATACATGTTTCTCTAGTGCAAACATATGGTTGATTTCTTTAGGTCACATCTACACTATGGAGGAACTCATGGATGAAAAAACTATAACCTACTTACATAGCCTAATAATATAGATTTGACACTTATTAGTCCCTAACTTTCTTCAACAAATCAATGGTTAGAATTTCATACACTTAAAACAAATTTTAGATTTGCTTTCTTGTGGAACAATTCTTATCAATTTATATAGGGAATATGCTCTAAAACTATAAATTTTGGATGTAAAATGCTTATTAAATATAGATAAGACAATATTTTATGGGCCAACATAAAAGATACAAATTTCTCTTGGGTAGACACTTGCCTTACCACTTTATATGTGGTGCATCCAAGCATACTCTAGGGAAAATTTATGAAAATGGAGTGGATCTTACTACCTCATCTTTGAATAAAACCTTTTTTCACTTTAGAAATTATTTTAGGGCATTCATGACTTTAAATTATATCAAAAGATAATTTCGAACCAAACCTAGATCTATTACCTCGTAGAGAAACTTAAAAGATGGTTTTAAAGATAAATAAGATCTCTAAAATAAGTTAGGACTTGAAACTCATTTCTAATGAATCAATACTCCCTTGAAATCTAGAATTCTCATAGAGAGTACTAGCCAAAGAAAAATAGATTCATACGTTGACTAAACCAAACAATTAATTAATCATCAAACCCAAGCAATGAACTAACTTAAGAACTAGGAATTATCTTCCTAGACCTAAACTGGGTTACACTTTTTGGGACATCCTAATTTTTGTTGAAATCACATATTTTTAGAAAATATAATGATTTAAGCCTTGAAAGTTTCCATTTAAAGGATTTTAATTGAAGAGGGTTTGATCAAACCCCCTAAGATTCAAACCCCCTTGGATAGAACCTCGCTAGTTTTAAACCATACCTATAATGGAGTCTCCTCTACACCTATCAAAATGCTGATAAAAAACCAATTTTGATTTATCTTTTGAGGGATCAAATGAATTCATTTAAAATTTATACTTTGTAAGTATGTAGTCCTTATTATAAGCTTCCCAAAAAATATAATTTTAAATATATTTAATTTGATTATTATATTTATTTTTTATTTCTTGTGAATGTATGTTTTTCATTGAACATCAAGTTCTCTATTCTACACATAGGGAAAATTAGTAAATTACTAAAAAAGTTCTAAAAAATATCTATGCGCTAGGTATTGATGTCCTTGTTTCAACAAAAGAAAAAAATCAAATTTTGATACATACAGAAAAAGTTATGTTTTATGGAATACACCTGTGTCTAAATTATAATTGGTTTGACTTCAAAAATTAATTAAAAAATATATATTCAACAAAACATTATGAAACCAAATTCATACACTATATATTGGTGTTACCAATTTAAATTAAAAAGAATCAAAATTTTATCCTTTGTAGAAAAAAAGTTATGTGCTACGGAATACACATCACTTTAAAAAAATGTTGTTTACTATTAAAAACCAGTTATCAAAGAAGATGCAAAAAAATTTACAATTTAACTCCATTTAAAAATATATATATATATTTAGAATCTACAAACAAAATCTCACAAATCACTAGTTCACATCATCTTCAAATTCCTAATGGTTTAGTAGCTATAGGTGTCAAAACGTGAAGATTTAGTTCAAAATATTGATTTCACTGTCAAGTTTGGCCAAAAAGTGTAACCCATTATTGTGGGATGACCCACCAATCATTTTAGGGTGTTCATCCAGTAAGTTTAGAACTCTTAGAAAATAAAAAAGTCTCAACCATTAGAAGGATTAGGTTTCACCTATCTTCAACACACTTTATGCGCAAAGATACATTATCCTCTGAGTAGTCTTAATGAGTGACCTTTTTTGTAGTTCAAATGGATCTTAGTCTTGACTTATGAAGTACAAAAATGCATGTGACATCCATATGACTTAGATCATGATTATAGCTAAGGAAAAAGGTTCCTAATTTTACAACAAATACCTAAGAATCGACCTAGTCTAGATTCAAATCATGATGAAGTCCTACAACTAATCTATTTTCCTATTTACTTAGATGGCCTAAGATTACTACCACTACTTGATTACCAAGAGATTCATATAGTAGCCTTAACTTTGCACTATATTTTTAATGGTTGATCTTATAACATGGTTAAAAGGTTAGATAGCTTATGCCAAGTTAGGGTTTTAGGGAAACATGCACCAAATGAAAAAGTGAAAATGGGTTAAAAAAGCCTAGTAACTTAAGTTATGTTGGCATTTTAGGTTTTGTTTGTACTTTTGTACAAAGTGCAAATGTGCAAGCAAAAACCAATTCTTTGATATGCATTGTCACTTATCCTTATTATTAGGCTTTTAGAGTTCCCTTGGACCTTTGCACAAAATGCAAAAGTGCATGGAAACCTTGATTTCCTAACATGCAACTTTTATGGCTTTACTTAACATTTTTTTGACAATTTAAAACAACTGACTTCACATCTAATCACCTATGACTAGAACCATGTGACATTTAAATTTTCATTTCAAAATATTGAAAAGTTTGATTGGTCCAAAATTTACATAACAAGACCTATAATATAATAGAAAACAAATATATATTATAAATAATTACAAAACAAAGTCTAATATTGTGATTTTATATTATTATATAAGAAAGAAGAGTTTATCATATTATAAGAAAGTAAAAAGAAACAAATTTATTAATCTATTTTTCTATTTCCATATAAATATTGTATGTTATTATTTATAAATGTAAAATTCAAAATTATTAAAAAACACATACCATCCTTGAATTCTAATTGTAGTAATATAAAAATATCAATATAGAGATTTTTAAAACTTATTAACTTATCTTATACTAAAAGAGAAAAAAAAACAAAAAAGACCCCCAAAAAATTAAAATTGTACATAGCTACCAACATAAACTAGCAATTGGACCAATAGGTTCAATGGGCACACTAATAATCTTTTACAACCAAGAAGCACACAAAGTTTAATGCCATATATCCCTTAGACAAAATAAAAGAACAAAAATAAAGATCACCTAAATATGTACCTCAAAAATTTCAAAAACCTCCATTGACAAGAACGTAAACTCTCTGAAGGATTTAAACTTATTTTTGGAGTTGTGTGAAGCTCTCTCTTTAATCCCATTAACTCAGAAGAACCTAATGTGGAGCAACAAGGGTAAAAGGCATGAGCTTAGGGATTCCATTAGTTGCATGACCAAACATGTGACTATGGTATCCCACTCCAATGTCTTCAAGGTGCTAGTAGTGAGATGGCCACAAACACCTTGTTCAATGTCAAGACTGTGTGTTCAATGTTGACAAGTACTTTGCTCTAGTCAATATCTAGACTCATGATTGTCCAGATGGCTGCATCAACAAATCAAATTGCGAGTGATGTGAATGTATGAAAGAAAGAAAGGAAGCGAGTCAACTATTTCTTTGCTTATATTGAGAGTGAGAAAAGGAGATAACTCAAGTGCTCATGTCTATTGAGAAGTCCACTGAGAGAAATTTGTGATCAACTTCCTTCTCATGAAAGGAGGCCAACACATTTCTTTTGCATGTGGAGTGTGGATGACCCTATTATTTGATTTTTGCACTCACCATTGTAAGGTACTCCACTTTCTAGATGAGATAAAGAGATTATAGAGGAGATCAAGAAAAAATTTTGTCCAATTATTTGGAAAGACATCAATTTATAGTCCTCAAGTTTAGAGGGTCAACCAAACACAAAATCTACTTATATTGTTTTTAAAACTAAAACCACATCTGAGAACTTAGATTGATGTTAAAACCAAAACAATGAAAAAGAACTCAAAATATCAAAAGGAAAATAGGCATAATCAAAACAAAATATAAATAGATTTTGAGCTTAGGTACAAAATGAGATTGAGTGAAAAATAAAAGTTAATAAGAACATTTCAATCAACATCTAGAGTTAAGCCATTGCCAGCTGCCCGCTTTGCCCATTTGGTGGTGTGTGGCCCTGAGGTCTTAGAGAATGAGGAGTACTACTTGAGCCACAGAGTGATTTGTAGATTTAATGGGCTTTGGCCTTCTCTTCCTGATCTTCATTCCTGGGTTAAGGATTTATGGAAACACTTGGTAGAGGGTAAGATCGAGCTTTATCCCTGTGCTAGAGGTTTCTTCATTGCATCTTTTGACGCCATGTAGGAGTGAGATTTAGTGTTGGATGGAGAGGTTTGGTTGTGGGGTGAGCACTCGCTCTCCATCAAACCTTGGGCTCAGTCCTTCAATCCTCTAACCGAGCCAATTAACATTAGACCAATTTGGCTTTGTCTTTTGAATCTTCATCTTCAGTTTTGGGAGGATTCTTGATATGAGGCCATTGGCAATGCTATTGGCCATTTCTTGAAGGTAGATTCATCCACCTCAGACATGGGGCACACTACGGTTGCTCGAATATTGGTTGATATTGACATCTCCAAGCCCCTCTTTGGAGATGTTGTTCTGATGGTTGAGGATAGGCCATGGACATAACAAATTGACTATGAGGGCCTTCCTTTTAGGTGCAAAAGATGTTTTTCTATTGGTCACTTGGATGCAGGTTATCCTCACTCTCACCGTAAGAGTGTGCCAACTTGGTGGAAGAATGCACTCTTGGATCATCTGACTGTTGGTGACTCAGATTGATGGATCGTCCCAGGGTGATGACTCATTCTGGGATGACGAGGATGCCTTGTCGATTCCCCCTGTGGCTCCTATGGGTGCAATGTTGGATTCAGCTACTGATTTGACTGCTTCCTCTGCTCCTGTTTGTGGATAGGATTCTTCTATGGTTGTTCTTGCCACTCTATTGGCTATGCCTGCTTCTGGGTCTGAGTCTCCAATAGCTTCTGCTAGGCCCTCGGCCCCTCTTTTGGTCGCATCTGACATGCGTCTGGACTCTCTTCCCGTTTCTTCTTTGGTGACATTAGCTTTGTGCCTAGAGCATGTTCCCTCTTTGGTTGTGGTTGTTACTAAGGACCCCCCTCTCACCTTGTTCGAACGTTTTGCTTTCTGAGTTTGATTGGACTATTGTTTAGAGTGAGAAGAAAGGCCTCCTCAAATATGTTGCTACTTCGTGACAGAGGGTTAAGGGAGTTAGGTTTTTGCCCTCGGTCTCTAATGTTGTTTAGTCTGTAGCCTGGCTGTTGTTTGTCAGTTGTTTCTATACTAGTTTGCATTGTGCCTGGCCTGGCCTGGCATGTTTGTTCTGCCTTATAGCCTTGTTTGTCAAGGGTTCAACCCTTGTAAGTTGCTTACCTTAATCAAAAATATCTAGATGTAGTTGAAATATATAATATAGCATAAGTCAATTGAGATCCAAGTTTAATTAAACATCTAAAGAAAATAGAACAAACAAAAAATGGACACTATCAAACTATATACTAAATCACATAGCAAAGTGGTTTTGGGTAGAGATTAGAAGGGAATAAAAGTGAAAAAACTCTATGATCACTCCTCTTGTGTAACTTCATTATGAAATATAGCTTAAAAATAAATGGTAGTAAATGAAAAAGAAGCACTCATTAGATCTAATGATTGAGCGGTCGAAAGAAAAGAGAAAATTAATATAACAATCTATTAAATGCTAATGATATGAAATCGAAAGTTAGCACTTAATATCAAAATTATTCTATAAATATTTCAAATCCTTTTCAAGGTATAAATATTTTCAAGTCTAGCAAGTTAGATTCTAGGATGAGATAAATTCGTATCAATCACATTGCACATATAGTGATTAGGCACTACTAATATTAGGTAAGGCATGACAAAGAGTAGTAATCACTAATACTGACCACGGGGATTATATATGTGATACATGCAATTGTAGCTACCTTTGCCTTTGCTTTCACTCCATTTGTACATAAATATCTATCAATATCCACATTTATCAAATAAAAAGGGGTCATCATAATTTCCTAAGAGCTACCTAGTTTACATTGCCTTTAACACACATCTAACCTAATGCTAATTTGATCAAATAAAAAGTGAAACCATGGACGCTAGAGTAACTTCAAATTGGGGTTCTTATGGAGGGTGTCATCATTCTTAGTTTGGGATATTGTGTTCATGAAATATTTAAAATAATCCAACTAAGATCTTTATAAATTTCTGATACTAAAATATAGAAGAAAACAATATTTAGATTTGAGATTTTGCAGTAACCACTTTGAAAATGTTATAACTGTTGCACCAAAATCTTGTGGAGGACTCAAAAATGTTATTAACTTATCCTTTGAAACTTATTAACTTATCCTATACTAAAAGAGAAAAAAAATGACCCCCAAAAAAATTAAAATTGTACATAGCTACCAACATAAATTAACATATGCACTGTAACAACTTCATGGAAGCCTTGGCTATTCTCTTGTCTTTGAAAAGGGCCTGTGCCCTTGGTTGGAGAAAGATAATTTGTGAGTTGGATTCTCATATTGTGGTAGATCTACTGAATAAGTAGCAGTTGGAGGAGGTTAATTGGTGACTAGCTGGGGTGGTTAGACAAATAATCTTTTTAAGTGAGGGCTTGGATTCTATCACCTTCTACCATATTCCTAGGGAGTGGAATAAGGTGGTTGATGGGTTGGCTAAATGGGCTTCTGAGTAGATAGGTAATGGGAAAGTGGAAGACTAGAGTTGCCTCCCTGAGGGCCTTTCTATTTTTGGTCTATGACCCCCGGTGGGTGGTTTGTAATTTTTGGCTCTATACTGTTTTCATGACTTAATAAAGTTTTTACCCTCTTTTTTAAATACACAAATTAACATATGAATAGATTAAACTATATTAATACCTTATTTGCATTTAATTTTTCCACTATTACTTAAACTCCCCATAATATTATTAAATTTATTATTTTGAACTCCATTAACCTCATAATATTCACCTTAATGGGCCCTATGGTGATTATCCTTTGGGAACATACATGAGGATAAGCCCATCTGAAAATTTGGAACGCCCAAATATTTGAAAATGGACTACCATTCTATGGCCGGGCTTAAACAACACACTCTAAGCCTTGACTCCATACGAGGGTAGTGGGCTCTCTCTAACTTCGTTTTGTCCATAATTCTTCTGTTAATAATTTTTCTATTTCGTGAGTTTTGTTTGACAATTTTGTGGGCCCTCTAACATTACTGATGCTATAAGAGATTCATTTAAGAAGCTTGAAGTTGCTGGGTCTCTTGAGATAGTTGACAGAAAAATTACAAAAGCATATGCAATCAAGAAAATACCTATGGTATTTCCATATTATATCCTAGCACGTCAATCCGCATAATTTTCAAGAAATTGGGATTAGAGCATACGTCTTATGAGGTTGCTTATATAACTTCAGTCACATGGCCTTTGGATCTAAATAAATATGATATATTAAAATAATTCTATGTTATGGTGAGTTTTTTTTAGTTTTTATCCTTAAATAATTACCGATGAGTAAATAATTTTTCCTGTGGATTCATTATTTCTTATTTTATCCTTAAGTAATACAAAAATAATTAATATATTTTATTTTTATATCAACCAAAACTTATATAACATCACTTGATATTTTATAATTTATTTTTTAATAATAAAAAAAAAATTTTCTAAATACATCACTGCTATCCATATTTACCAAATTCATATATATATATATATATATATATACATAGTGGAAAGAAGTGTGAACAATTACTACTACATGTTAATTTATATGTGGAAACAAGTGAAAACAAACAACCACATTATTATAACATGTAGGGAAAAGTTGGTTTTGCATTTTTTGCATTTAGAATGTTTGTCTAACAAACATGGGAGGGATTGTAATGGACAACCATGATTCTATGAAACCATGTTTCTCAAAGGCATTCTTGTTAAAAAGTAGTGCATAGCTATATTTTCATTCCCACATTTTATACATATCAAACAAGGGCAATTTGTAACTACAACATATGATAACAAATTCTGCTTCATTACAAATTAATGTATTGTTCCAATGCTCCCTTTGGCATAGTCAAGGAAGAAACTGGTGAATATTGTATCTACTTGAAAGTTTATGCTGCCTACTTAATCATGGTGGCTAGGAGTATGCTTCCACATGTTGTGCCTCCATACTTTCACTCACCATTTTAGGGCACACAAGAGAACTTGTCTTTTGATGTTGATTCAGAGGTTCAGGAGTTCCTTGAACCAATGAACTCACCGAAAAGTTCAACAAAGTTTGATAAAATGTTTGACAAAGGGGAAGTATCGAGGGTCGTTAGGTTTATTGAACCATTGAACTATTGATGTTCAAAATGTCAGAGGTTCAAGAAAAATTTGAACTACACAATGAGTGCTCAAAATGTTAGAGGTTCGACAAAATTTTAAACCAATGTTGGGGGTTCAAGCCAATTTTAAACCAAAGTGTTAATGTATTTCAAGGATTGGGAGGTTCAAGGAACCCAAAAAGCTCTAACAAAAGTGTATGTTGATGAATTAGAGATTCAAGGAACCAATAAAGCTCTGAAAAAAGTATGTTTCAAGATTTTAAAGAATTTTTAAACTTGTAAAAGCAATGCCAAAGGATAATGTCAGGGTTTTGGTAGGTTCTTGAACCTATGAACTCACCGAGTTCAAAAACTTGAAAAATGCCTAACTTTGCTTTATGAAAACCTTGTAAAATTTTCCCAATTAATCCATAAACATGGAGAAGGAGGATTAATTCATAACTTTTGACTAGAATAGTATTTTCACTTGAAAATTGACCACATTGTGATTTATAACCCTATAAAATTCCCCATTAATTTATTTTCTTTTTGAAACTACTATTTTAATTGTTTCCATAATCCCCTTAATAAAATATTATTAATTTAATATCTTTTCAAACAAAGATGGATTTTACCTTGAAAATTTACCACATTGTGTTCAACAGAGGCTCAAATATCCCTATAAAATGATTTTGTTCCAACTATATTACAACTTTTTAATTTAATTATTTTAGTCAATTTTAGTCAAACTATGCAACTACTTCTAAGGTTTTGATTGAAAAGATGGACAATTCTCCTTCAAAATAGTGTACAACTTCTTCTAAGTTTGATGCAATAAAATCATATGAACTAGATCAAGTGCAACATTTTCTGAGATGGGAAACTATGACAACTTAGTGTAGAAAACATGTGATGCCACCACCATGTGACTACAAAATGTAGATTGATGACTTCAATTTGGTGAGTGGCTTGATGCTTGACGATTATTAGGGTGTTTGTGACTACTTGATTGACTTGACAAAGGGGCTCAATGCACAATGACATTTATCAATTTGATGCAAAAATTTTAAATTTTGTCAATTCAAAATGAGGCTAACAGTTAGTCCTAACTAGGGACAAGGACTGCAAAGGATGCAACATGAACCTAGAATCTCTAGTGCGAACTAGTACATGAACCATTGGGTAAAAGATTTAGGAAATAAGCATAACAGGATAGGGGAAAAGAGACTTGAGAAACACCTGGAGATGCGACAAACAATAAAAACAAATAGAAACCTAAACAAAATAGACATGCCAAAACACCTAATTAACTTATGTAAATGGTAGGAAAACTCCCTACCTCAAACTACTTCCAACGAATCACATGAATCCATTAATAGGTTGAGAGAAATATGGACCTATGTGGAAAAACAAATGATACTCATTAAGCACCTATGAATTCAGCTGATAGATTGCAATTACTATGATGAGAGATCTAAAAATAATGGCATGTAAAAACTCTCTGAATAATGTATTACACCCAAATAACCACTGCTTATTATAAACATCTAAAGGCTGTTGGATTACATTGACATTGCCATGTATAATATTATTAGAATCTTCTTGCATAACACTAAGCATACCAATCTCCCATATTTGAATATACTCTTGATTACCTGAATTAGAAGAAATTAAACAACAAATTGGACATCCCTCATGTAAATCATAAAGTGAGGAAACCGTTACAAGTATTGATGTTAAATCTAATTTTTAGTTATCAACTTCCAAGAGTGTAGGCTCATTTTTTATTATGGGATTTTCTTCTTCTTTTGTTGAGAGGGGTTCAGATAATTCCTTATCCAAAGAAGATGGGAGAGGAGAAGAAGATAACATTTTTGTAACTTGGGAATCATCTATAGAAGTGCTTTCATTTGAAATCACCAAAGGATTGTGGCAGACATCTTCATCATAGAGGAAATTATCATCTGAAGCCTTCAAACACCAACTCAAAATATAGACATCATGAGGCTACAAACCTAACCAAATTCTCTCCAATTGCATGCTTCCTATCCTGTATTCTTCTAACAATTTAAAATCCTCAAATTTGTTCTTTATAATTTGATTGATACGTACTGAAAAGTAATTACAATCTAGAACATATCACCAATTCTACCTCAATTAATCTTCAAATATTTTACAAATGGCAATCCATCTCCTTTTATAGACCAAGGATAGGATGCGGTTACAAATGATCCAATGATCAGGATCAACTCAAGATGATCTGGCGGTCAAAAAATGTGGCATGTGATTACATCTTTTGGCAATATTTTGTTGAGGACAGCTGGTAAAATGGCATATTCTCTGAATCTTTGACTTGGTCTTCACTCAACATTCTCATCTGATTCCTCTTCTATTGATGCTTCCTCTGATATCCTACATTCAATTCCTTGGATGAGCTCATATGCTTTGAGAGCTGTATCTATCTTTTCTCTACCTTGCACCTTAGCTTTCTTAGCTGCATGCTCTTGAGCTTTCAGTATCTCCTTCAAGGATATCCACCTATTGGTTCTACTGTCCAATTCTTTGTTATATGCATCAATATTGGACTTCATAAGCATAGCTTGATTTATAGTTTCCTCTAAAAAATGTTGGACTAGATCTTCTATAGCTAAGCTTCAAAATTATCTCTAAATGCTTTAATTGCAAAGTCATTATCTTGATTTTCTATCTTTCCTTCAAATTCTCCTTCAAAAACTTCTAAAATGGCCATCTCCTCAGCTAACAGCTCATGTGCCTTTATGCTTATGTCAACTACCTTACGCTTGCATCTTTTTAAAATGTTGACCTCAAATCTTAGGTCTTCAACCTAGGTATCCAGTTGTGGAAGTGTTTGAGGGGTCAAAACCTTCTTTGTCATGAGGGTATTTATATCTTCTCTCCTCATATCTTTCAATGTAGTCAAATCTTGACTACTCTTAATCAATCTTTGGTTGACCTCCTTCAACTTATCTGCTTTGCTCTTCATGTTGCTTAATATGTCCCAATTGGACAATGAGGTCTTTATTACTTCATCTCCTTCCTACAAGAACTTGATGAACTAATCGTTCATCACATGTGCTTGATGCTTCAGTGCATCCATTCTGGTGATCTCCTGCTGAGATACTAATGCCAAAGATGCAAAGGTTGTGATAGGAACATTTGTAGGTGCTACTAACCCTTTGATGAAGGCCTATAGTTGAGCAACTTTCTCTTTATACATCTTTTTCTTAGCTTCTTCCTTCATTATTCTGGCCTCTATTGCATCTGTATGATTCCTCAGCCCTTTGATTTCTTGCTCCTTTGTTGTGTGCCCTAGGTCTATTGTTGTTATTTAGAACTCACTGGCACTTATTTCTCCTTTTGCCTTGTCAACCATAGGCACAACTAATTGAGTTGTCCTCTTCCCTATGGTTGTGTCTCTTTTTATTACAGAGGTAGCCTTTGCTCTTGATTTGGGCTTGGTTCCCTCAAGAGAAAATAATGAAGAAATATCAAAATTTGAAGCATCAGGAACTTGAGGCTAACTTACCTCATGTGCAAGCCAATGTGGCGCACTGGATATGGACCCTTCTTGGTCAGTCTGCTCAATTTGAGCATCATGTACTTCATTCTTATCCTTAGAAACATCTTCACTTACATTTTGTTGTTGGTCCCCATCAGTAAAAACCTCCTTATGGTCTTGCTGCAGATTTTGATCTTGTGGAGCATCTCTGGATGTCATGTCTTGATCTTGTAATGTCCCCTTAGTAGGCTCTTGGCTATCAGACACATGAGTCTGGACATCCTTATCTTGTTCATTTGTATCAACATGCATATCTTGATGTGTTTTTGCATTCTATTCTTGTGCATGTTGATCATCTTGGTTCTAAGGATTACTTGTATCAAGCTTTTGGTGGCTAGGATCTTGCATATCCTAATGTGTGCTTTGATCACCATCAGCTACTACCTTTTCTACTTTCTCCTTATCACTTTTGTCCTCTAGACCTTCATGTCTAGATGTTGACACTTCTCTATCTTTTGGATCTTCTGATCTAGATGTAGCCATTGGACCTATTTGTCTAGATGTTGACATTGGTTGTTCTTTGTCCTCTACCTCAGCATGTCCTTCTTCAGTTTCATGGACATTATACTCAGACAACTCTATATGGATATCCGTGTCTATAGCTGTATTATTTCCAGTCTACACATCATCCATGGCTTTATCCTTTTCTTCATCATCACCCCCATCATATGATAGATCAATTACTGTTGGGCTGGTGACTGTACCCACTAACCCATCTAGGCCAATATTCTTTGCCGCTATCTCAGGATCTTCAGCTTCATCCTCATCTCTTGTGCTCTTTTGTGCCTGTGGTGTGCCCTGGGGTGTTAGAGTTGTAATTTTTATCAAGCTCTCAAGGGGACTAGATGTCACCTCCCTTGTCACATCATCATCTGTGAGATCAATAGTTTTATCTAGTGGCAAGGATTGATCATTCACCTTCTTTATTTCTTCTTCTCTTGCTTCTTGAGCTAATTCAAACTTGAACTTAACTATGGTAGTGGTGGGAACATCATGTTGGAACTCTTTTGATATTGTCTCCACATCCTTATTCTTTGGCACCATGGTTTTTGTAGTCCTGTCTACTATAGGTTGCTCAATAACACACATCTTCTCCATTTTCGTGAACTCTTCACCCTCCTTGACTAGGACACCTGGTTGTTTACTTGTGGATCCTCTCATCACCGGTGCTTGTCCTCTCTTTGTTTTGGGATATTGGCTCCTTGCAATATATCCCGGCCTCTTCTTATTAAAGGCACCTCATCCTCCATGTCCACATATGTGACTCTAGGCTCATCTACCTATCTTGTAGTTATTGCAATTGCTAGGACAAGATCTTTTTCTTTCTGGAGGGATGGTCTTGTGGCTATAGTGATGCCACTATCTGTGAATTCTTCAGCTTCCTTTGATGAAGCTGGCTTGGCCTGCTTGGCCTCCATGATCTGTCTCTTGTGAATCAAGAAATCATCAAATTCTATTTCATGCAACTCTTACATTTTCCTCTTCTTATCTACAATAAGAGCCACTCCTTTGGCTTTCAAGGCAGCCAACTGCTAATCCACCCATGCTCTGGTCAACTTCATGACTCTAGCTATAATAAGGTCAATAGATGTTACCTCTGGCTGGCCCTAATCAGGAAGGGAGATGGTCTCATTATAAATATTTTTATCTTCATATTCTTTAGATATCCTCATCTCATCATCAGAATGTAACTGTGGAAGAACATCAAAACAATCCAATGTCCAGATCTGGTTCAATGTTAACCTCTAGTAACTCCTTCTGACTTCTACATCATCTAGGCAATCTACCCAGTAATCTTCCAATGCACTTGATGCACTGTCTTCTTTCCTACTAACCTCTCCATCCTTCTATAAGGATCATACTATCTGGCCAATGGAAATGGTTGTAAATTCAACATATATAACTTTGCCTCTGAACTTTTGGCTGCATCAATAGATGGGCATAAATACTAGCCAATGATGAAGGGAAACCTGACATTACCCTTCTTGTTTCTCTTCACATATGCTTCATATGATGGAATTATTTATCTTGTTAGCTCCAACATAATGATTTTGTCTGTGGGGTATCTTGGCAACATTAGAGGTTGCCCACTGAATCCTTCCATCTTGAGGTAGGTGAAGGTTGGGAACTGGATAACCAAGTTCCATTTCTAGCAATGGCCTCTTGAGCCTTAATGCTCAATCGTTTGGCTTTGTCATTGTCGATTAATCTGACCAAATGCATAACAAAGCAATCATTTACTCTTCTGTAGTTTTGAATGGAGGATTTTCTCTCTAGTTGGGGATAATGATCCCATATGTTGACCAGAGAATGTGGATTGTGTAGCACATGCATAAACAACATATGACGACATATAGAATAGGCACAATTTACCTCCAAACATCTGCATACCCTCATTCAGGCTATCACTGATGAGTGATGCCCATTGTACTTCCATATCAGAGGTCTCCTTCAACTAGATCAACCCATACATCTAGGGCTCAAAATTCCCCGCATTTACTTTTCTAGCCATCCGGCTCAACATCACCATCATATACTGCACCTCCGGGGTGAAGTCAAACTTGTATAGATTCTGTGGCATCTTTTCCACTGCCTTAACTTTACTGTCTTGTGCTCTCTAGGATGAGAACATGATCTTCTTGCAGTCATTGGTTTTATTTTTGTATTGGTCCTCTAGAGCCTACAGATTTATCTTGAACAAGTTTGGACCTGTAAGCAAGTGGAATGCCTTCGTAGCACCTTCAATGGAAAAGTCTACATATACTTAGCCATGTTTCTCCACCCTTCTATTCTCCTTGTTGTAATTATCTGCACACGCGACAACTAGCTCCATAGCTTCTACAGCATAAGGGAAACTGCCAGCATGCCACATCCCAGAATTGTATATCTTTTGTAGCATGGGATGCCCACTTCCCTATATTGACTTGGTAGTCCACTCATCAATGTTGGTATTGCTGGAGTGTGTATCTGCAACCCTTTTGAATATGAAACCAGAAGCTCTAGGACTTGGGAACATGGGAGTCTTAAACTTTGCTTCATTCTTATTCTTTCTATCCTTCATCTTGTCCTGCAAATTAGAGGACATGCACATCTCAAAATACATTCACATTTTAAATTTAATAGTTAATTTTCTCAATGTCCTGACATTTTACAGTTTACAGAGCATAACATGTGCATATGCAGCTAAGATTTTATCCTAAGTGCATGTTTACCTTTTACTGCTATGTAATAATGACAAAACAAGGGTTTTACCACTACATACCTATTTACTACACTCAAAACCTGATTTAAAATACTTCCGAATGTGCACTTTCACTGTATAATCACTATTCACCATTATCCGTTTGTTGTTCACGCAATTCTGTTCAAGTTCAGGATCTATGCAACAATCATTGTAATATCACAAGAACTCTATAATTTTCAATCTTTGGATGCTTTGTGAGGCTAAAATGATTGAAATTCACCTTTTATGTGTTAAAATTGGAAGATTAGGGCATAATAAATGCTAATTTCATTTGCTAGGGACATCTGGTTAAGGATCATGGGAGATCGCTATAGGTGGTAGCTTCTAATTTAAATTTTCAAAAGGCCAATGACTCACCTTCGCCGCATTTATTACTAAGTTTGGATATAAACATATGTTCGGATGTTTAAGCAATGCGCTTACTTTTTGAAATGTGCATATGCATATCATATGATGTCATCATATTGGTCAACATTGACCGAGAGTGGATGTTAGGGTAATACAATCCAAAGGGACTTGGGCCTTTGATCTTCGAATGTTAGGACATTACAAATGTCCAGTCAGAATAGTCAAGCCTATGCCATGTGCCACCATCTGATTGGTTCATGGAAGCTGTAAATTCTGTTCGTAGGAAACAGGGATTTGGATATTAAGAAATATCCAGACATTAAAGTTTGCAAAATATTCCCAAGTCTCAATGTGCTGATGATGTCACCTTCCTTAAGGTAGTTCTTGGTCAGGAGTAAAGTGACATCATCGAGATGTTTGGGAGCTTTGGACATTAGCAAATGTCCAGATATTAAGAAATACGAAATATCCTGCGCCCTCAATGTCCAGATGATGTCATCACCTTATAGTATTCTTTTGGGACGAGATCATATGATGTCATCAGGATGTTAAGGAAGGTCTAGATATTAAATGTTTAAGCGTAATGTCTAGAGTCCAATGTCCATTTGAAAAGTCAAATGGGACACGTCATCAGGATGTACGAAAAGCTGAGACATTAGTAAATGTTCGGATGTTAAAATTTGTTGTGATATTAGAGCAAGTATGGGCATTAAGAAATGTCTAGACATTAACGAATGTATGGATATTAAAAATTGAATATGCATACCCGCGAATATCCATGCTATGTGATTACACGCATGACAATTTCATTGTACCATGTGTTAAATTTGACGTGCGCACATTTGTGAATGTCAGGATATTATGTTTTACTTAGCAATTTCTTGGGTCGGGACATTAATTTAATGTCTGGATATTAAGACAATGTGAACATCCCTATGACTAGTTGACCAAACTTTGACCAAGCATAACTTCCTGGTTTTAGGGAATTTCCACATGATGTAAAAGGCAACATGTTTAGAATTTTATTCTCTTTCACCTGGCAAGGTTTAGGAGGGGAAATTCTGACTTTGAAAATTTGGGTCCATAAGTCAAGATCTAGATATGCCTAGGACAAGATCCTGACATACATTTGATACTATTTTTACCATACCACCCAAAGCAAAGGGAAGCAAAACAAGCCAAGCAGAGCAAGAAAAAGTTGGGTCCCTGTTTTGCTAGGGCAAAATGGGGTGTGTTGTGTAACCACACAATATTGCCCTTGTGAATAATGTTTCTACCATTCTCATTGCTATCATCATCATGCATAGGGTGGTTTTTGGTGCTATAATTCACTTCATATAAAATTTGAGATGCAAAAAATTGTACTAGCTTAGAATGTAAAACTACCTCATGGACATTCTCCTCAAAGATCATACGATCATTTATTGAAAAAGATATTTCATCTTTCTTTGAGACCACAAACTCAGAAAATTCATTGTTCAATGATTGTAAAAAAGAAAATGATGAATCGATACCTCTAATTTCATTGATAGGGATTCCTCTTCCATGATCGGTGATGGGTGAATAAATACATCTTCTCCACAAATAAAATCATCACTACAACCATTAACAAAATGACTTGGAATAAATATTTCTTTGGATTACAAACCTTCATCATCTTCATTTGATCAATCATTGTGAGCTTGTTGCCTATTTAATGCTCCCAATTCATGTGTATCATTAGAGGGACCATAATTTGAAGATATAAGAATTGATGATGAATCTACCAAAGTTTGTATGGTGCCATCTTTGAAATGAAAAGATTCAAAAGTGGAATGATTTATCACCTCTTATTTCAACATTTCTTCTTCATAATCTTCTTCAAGAAACTTGAGTGCTTCATATTCAGGTTGCATGCATGAAAAAGTATGAAAGTTTGATAGTTCATCTTCTTTCACCTTGAGTTGATCTCTAACCTCTCTATCAGTTTTACAACTCACTAAATTTTATTCAATATTTTCATATGAGCTCTAATAAATCTTATTAGTGGGTTGTGGCTATGTTGAGTCATCATTAGTGAGGCCCTTCTCTTTTATTTTTCTTGTATTTGCATGTTTGTGTCTCTAGTAATCTCATTGGTGTGAAAATTTATGGTGGGCTCCCTAAAATCTTGTTCGTAAGATGGTGTCAATGACATGGTAGAACCATTCAATATTTTGGTGAGCTATGTAAACTAATGGCCCACAAACTCTTTGTATTTTCCTTGTTGTGTGCTCACTTGTATTAGTTGCCAATGATTTTTTAGTGCCAAATATTTTCCAATTGGTGAATAGTTCGTATCATCTAATTCAAATTTGGTGAATATATTGCAACCATTGGGGGACGAAATCACCAGGAATTTATGATTTATTGATCAAATGCATGTAAAATTACCACCAATTTATTTATGAGGCATTTACAATTAATATTTTTTCCAAATTAACCTACGTGTTTGTAATGAGGGATCACCTAAAATTTTGGAGGCATGTTTTAATTTACTGACATATTCACCAGTATTAAAAGTTCATCATGTATGAGGACCAGTTTCACAATTAGCATGGAATTAATTCCATGCTAATTGTAGGGCTATAATTGCCTTGAAAATTACAACACATGTTTTAATCATGGTCCAATTTTCCCAACATTTATATGGACCATTTTACAATCACATAAGATTTACCAAATTTTTACTCCATCATTTTACAATCATGTGAGATTTGCCATCCACCCTATCTGCATCTGTGATCCCCTCTACTCTCCCCATTGGTTGAGGAGGCCACCCTATTTATATAGGTAGGGGACTCCCTCTTGCTTTCTTGTTTATAGTTGGGCCCGATGAAACTCTAAATTAATCTTTTACATATTTTGTTCTACTCTCAATTCAAATCATAGACAATTTACAACTATAGGCATTAGCAAGTCAATGAAAGGCAAGTGATAATTTTCTTATTGTTTTATAATATAAGATTTCTCATGTTTATTTGTTTATTTTCTAGTTAGGTTTCATTGTTGTAGATGATATTGAGTAGGGAGACATCTAGGCCCCAGGGATCTATATTTTATAATTCCTTCTTGTTGATTTTGTTTGTTTACTATTTAGTTTCATTGTTACATAATATAGACGATACTAAAAACTATTAGTGAATCGAGTCTTTGATGGTGAGCCATGACCTTAAACACAAGGAATTTTTTTGTAGCTTCCAATTTGTGAGAGATGTTAAGCAGGAGCTATTTTCTTGAAAGTGGTAAAGAGAGCTCATTAAAATACAAAAACATAATGTTGTACTTTGGCAATGTTTGTGGTCTATCATATCAACCTTCAACATCACAATTTGTACCATCTATTAACAAAGAAGGGAATAAGTCACAGGAAGATTGTAATAAGTTGGATGACAATGATAGAGATGATGTTCTAGAGGTGTTCTAGGGTAGTGAGAATGATAATATTAATAAATCCACCTCAACAAGTGATAAAATAATGTAGATCTTACACAAAAGGGGAAAAGAAAAGCCAAATAAAAATGAGGTATAAGTGGGATATGTCAAGGAATTTTCATATTGATTGGGTGTCAAAATACCCATTCGTTGAATTGGTGGATAATGTAAACAAAGATGAACTTGACATAGAATGTAGGTGTAAGATTTGCAGTTGGAAATATAACATGGACAAGAAGATGTAGATCATAGTTGACACCATAAAAAAACATGTTGGTAAAGTTTATGAAAAATAAATCATAGAAAGGAAAAATCAGTGATAAGATGAAAAAAAAAGGAATAATCTTTTCATGTTAAGCGTGCCTTGGAATATGATGTGTTTACTAAAAGATTTAAGGAAAAACTTGTTGCATGCGGAGGTTCAATTGAAGCTCAATTTGATGGGAGAAGCACAAATTGCAAAAAATGTTTAGTTGAGTGTTGTTGTTCATATTTTGACTAGAGGGCATCCTATGACAAACTACCTAGAATATAATAGTTTTTTATCTTTAGGCATTCCTAACTTTCCAAACACACATTGGTCAATAAACAGTGGACGAGAATCAACAAGTTGTCTTGCTAAGGTAGAAAAATAGGATGTACATGAAAAAATAAGAGAGTCAACTTTTATTGGATGGGTACCATGTGAGTTGGTTGTTGGAAATGGATTCCATTCTTGGGAGGAGTGCTCATGTGGGATAGTTATGAGTCAAAGATGCTATCCATTATTGATCTACTATTCTTGGAAGATGCTATTCATGTGGGGCATGGCTTTTTATGTAATGTTGAAAATAAAAGTGCAAAAGTTCAACATTTTAGCACAACTTACAAAAAAAAAGATACATTGCCATAAAACTTCTATATCGGCATTGTATTTTGAAGAGATTAAACCAAAACCACCTGAACTAACCGCAACTGTAAATTTGTGTTTAAGGAGTAATAGTGGAGGATAACTAGTATCCTAATATTTATCCTTGAAAGGATTTAAATTCTAAAATAACCGCTTCCAATAGATGAGAGAATCCCAACATGTTTCCCTATCACTTCATATCAAAAAATTGAAGCACGGTGGGAGGGTTGAATGAAACATGCAAGGATATTTTGTTAGCTAAAGAAGTGGTACCTCCACCATTAATAATTGTTAGAAAAAAATATTAGGTTTATTTTCATAGTAAATGTTTTCAATTATAGCAATAAATATTTATATACTATAACATGAATGTTGTAATAAAATTTTAATTTTATTTAGTCAACAAACTTTTAAATAAATTATTGTATACAAAATTTTAGTTAATATATTTATATATTTACGTTTAAATGGATAAATATTATTTTGACTAAAAAATAAATATTTTTTATTGGTTATAAAGTATAGAAAACTCATCTATCATAATAGTTATTTTATTAAGGTGGAAACTAATAACTTATTCTATCTTCACACATTTTAATGATTTAAATTTGATCTTCAGACTCAATCTTCCATCATCTGGAGTCAATTTTATGGGTTCATGTTCCATTTTTCCAGGTATCAATTATGAGCCAACTTAAGCACATAATTCATTAACTTGTGTGTTAGGGTATTGCATTAAGGAAAAACCTAAATCATTTTTTACACATGTGAGAAAAATGAAAGAGAGATCATTCAAGACATATCAATACTATCATAGAGCATCAACATTGTATCATCATATCAACATCCTAGGCATTAATGTATGCTCAAGCTCCATATTTTGATCATTTTGGATTAAATAAATTGGTAATAAGGTTTGTCCAAATAGCACATTAAGGCCAATAAGTTCTAGATATCAAATTCAATAAAGTTTAGATCCCCACACATAATTCAAAATTGTGATGTTATATAAGTTTTGGTTGATATAAAAATAAAATATATTAATTATTTTTGTAGTACTAAAATTTTGTACCATTAAAGTATTAAAAGATATAAAAAATTATATAATAATAATTTATACATCAACATATTAACTAAATTATTAGTAATAAATTTACTTTGTTTTTTAATATAAAATTTTTAAATAAAATAATTTTAGTTCTTAATATTCTAATTATTTAGAGAATGGAATATATAAAACAAAATAATTACTAAAATAATGAATGATGGTTCTTTGGAAAAGTAAAATTGAAAGTGACATACAAAAATAATACAATACAAGTGTATTACCAAAAAATAAAAAATAAAAATTTATGTGTATGTAGTAAAAAAATAAAAGTAATTTTAAAACAAAATAAAATAACTATTAAATAAATAAAATATTTCTCCACATTTTTAAAATAAATCTATTTAAGATATCTATAATAATTATTTTGGTATTAATTGATTATTCCAAATAAGAAAAAAAAATTATTTACTTATCTGTAATTATTTTAAGGATAAAAAATTGAAAAAAAACTCACCATAACATAGAATTATTTTAATATATAGATTTATTTAGATCCAAAGGCCATGTGAGTGAAGTTATATACAAGCAACCTCTTAAGACATATGTTCTGATCCCAATTTCTTGAAAATTATCCGATTGACAATTACTGGATTGACACACTAGGATGGAATATGGAAATACCGTAGGTATTTCTTGATCGTAGATGGTTTTGTGATCTTTTCTCTCAACTATCTCGATCGGGAAAAGGCTATCCAACCCTAGAAAAAGCACGGGGCATGGATGCCGGATGCCATACCATACATCTGTACTTACACTTGTTGGAAATCATAAAATTATAATTTCCAACAAGTACATATGTATGGTATGGCATCCGACATCCATACCCCCATACTTTTTCTGCGACTGGATACCCTTTTCCTCTCGAGAGACCCAACAACTTCGAGATTGTTAAATGAATCTCTTACAGCATCAGTAATGTCAGAGGGCCCACAGAAGTGACAAACAAAACTCACGCAACAGAAAAATTATGGAACGAAGTTAGAGAGGACCCCAGGCTTAGAGTGTGTTGTTTAACCCTGGCCCCATTCTATTTTCCTAGTGCCACAGTAAAGAAAGAAGAAAAAGGTTGTTCTACTTTTGTAATGCGAAAAAGAAAGTGAAAGGTGAATGAACCGTTGAAAGAGAGCGTGAATGATCCCAAGATAACTTGAAGACGAAAGATGTGACTAAACGTGAGAGCGTGAATGACCCGCAACAACTCAACGTGAAGTCTGTGTATTGTTGACGTCAAAACTCACTTTCTGTCCACTAGAGCTTGAAAATATGCCAAACGAGTCTACATTGCAATGACCTCATTGCCTAGCTCTACAAGAAATTTGATCCTATTGTAAACACCGTCACCCAATTTGTCACCTATTTATGTAATCACAAGATAGAAACACTTAGTAAACTTCCGATGTATTCTATCTTCTATGTCTTTAATTAAAGCTTGCTTTTAAAAATTTATAATCTAAATTATAGTATAAGAAATATTTAAAATATGGTTAAAATTTCAAATTAAGGGAATAGGAGAGATAGGTTAGAAATTTTAATTTTGGCATTTCCATTTCAATAGACGTATTAAAAAAAAAAATTGTGCATGCATTCCTAAAAGTATATGCATGTTTGAAGAGTATCATTTTTGATATTAAATACATGTTTATGTGGGTTGATCTAGGAGAACACGTTCCCTTGTGACATACTAGTAGCCCTACCAAGGTATTCTTAAATACCACCAACCTTCAACATCAAAAAAGCTTAGAGAAACTAAGATAGATTAGTTAAAGTGAAGAACAAAAGTTTGTAGATTTCATAGTACAAGCTCACAAGTGCAAGCAAGTCTACAACCATACACATGTCTCTGATGCCCAAAATCTTCCTTGCATAGAGTAAATAGAAATTTTTAATTTCAAGGCGACCATCAAACTATTACCTACTATTCCTAATCACAAGGCATCACAAATTTTAGAGCATTCATTTGGATCATCCCCTCTTATATCATAGAGCTAAGTACCATTGTTTCTATTTACATTCCCACATTTTATTACTACAAATTATTAATCCCTAATTATCATTAATTAATCTAGGTTAATTGTGCTTATGTGTGTGAATCTTATCATATTAGCCTAGACTAAACCAAAGGAAACCTTATTTTCTTTTACATTTTGGTGAACCCATTGGGTCATACACGACCTATCTTCCTCCTAGGTTTTTCATAGATATTAGGGTTTTCAAATCTATAATTTTCTAATTCACATCTTATTTCCACATATGATTAGGTCATTTCATCTTTGTGCTTCATTAACACATCTTTCTATTAGGGTTTGGTTCTTATCTACATATCCTATCCTTCACCCACCATAATCAACCTTTTATTGGATTTAGGGTTTATATTTCACACTTGTTTTAGATCTAATTTAGGACTGATATTCTAATTTATAGTAGATTGTTTTTTATTATGGTAAGTTGGGAAGAGGGTCCCAAATCCTTACATAGAAATAACTAAGCACAATCCATCAAAATATACCAGCATACATATAAAAGCCCCTAGAACTAGACCAGGTAGGCCAGAGAACAAAACAGACAAAAAACAACAAGAGAACAACAACCACACAACACTAGGAGCGAACCCAAAAAATAAAACCAATAGGAAGATCACTTTCTGCTGCTATTAAACAGAGTATCACAGTCCATTTTCATTGAGTTCAGAGTCTCTTCCCAGTTCGAGGCTCCCATCATCTGTTGCTTCAGCTTCTTATTTGAACCTTGCAGATTGTGTTATTGAAGTTTGCATTTGTTGAGCTTAGCCTGAATTGAGACTATGCCAGAAATAGTTTTCTTCATAACCTCACTAGTGAACTATGCCAACTCATTCATTCCCTTCTCAACTTTGATCAATCTATGTTGGTATATTTTCATCGTATCATACATGTTGGTCCAACTATTCTGACATGTGGTACAGTCCATCCTTTTGTTGTGAATTTCCTCCAAGTAATCAATCCTCTTAACCAAGTCCCTAAAATCATGAACATGTCCCTTGTTCTGACCTTTACCATCAATATTTTTCATATCATAATAAAAAAGACCAACATCAGCCACCACATCATCAAAGTCATCCTCTCCAGGGGAAGTGAAACTAGTCTCCATAGCCTCGTCCGGTGCTTGAAAGTTACCTCCTTCCATATCTAAATACTCTTCAATATGATCATCTTGAGGCTCCTCCATATCCTATAGATTATTCAATTGTTTTTCTCGATATCCTCAATAATAACCTCTTCCTCAATCTCCTCCATCTTGTCTTCATGCTCTTCTTCCATAACAATAGTAGTATCATAGTTTTTAGATAAGAAGTCAGAGGTTATTTCCTCTATATTAACATCTTTGTTTTTGTTTCCCTTAGAAATATTCTTCTTCTATTTAGCTTTCTGAGAATTAACCTTCGCTAGGCGGGCAGACCTTCTCCCAATATTGATAATATGAGAATAAACATCATCCATAGTTTCCTTATGATTAAATTCATCAAAAGCAACATCCAGGTTGACCCTAGCAGAAGTACATTTAATCCTTTAACATTATTTTTACCCTTCTTCATAGAGGAACTACCACCAATAGTTTTATCTTTCAGAGACAGAAGAATGTTCTCCAGGGAATCCATAGCCTCTCTATTAGCAACAAACTCCCTAGCCTTAACATTAGGCATAGAAGGGAGATGGTTCTTATCAACAGACCAGGATTCTTTCTTAACACATGGATCCACATCCTTACCCTTATAATTTTTAATAACTCTCTTAGATTTACCCTTATCAGTAGGAGGGTTACTAGCATTCTCCACAAAAGAAACTTTACTTTTCCCAATAGGAGCAGGGGAACCCTTAGGA
Source organism: Cunninghamia lanceolata (assembly GCA_027924645.1). Lineage (NCBI taxonomy): Eukaryota > Viridiplantae > Streptophyta > Pinopsida > Cupressales > Cupressaceae > Cunninghamia > Cunninghamia lanceolata. The sequence continues at coordinate 463,984 of BSBN01001492.1, forward strand.
TTGATAGTTGAGCTAGGGGGAGTAGCTCTTTTAGCAGTAGAGAAAAGACTCACTAGCAACAACCTTATTTTTGCCAAACCTACCCTTACCGAAAGACTTATTGGCAGAGGAGCTAGGGTTACAACTATCAACATTATTCAGATTAAAAGGTTGAGAACCAACATTACAAATAATCCTAGGGTTGAGAAGAAGATTAAATTGATAAAGAAAAAATATCAAGCCCTGGTGCAAAGGAGGATTGACATCTTTTTTAATACAATTTTCAAGAGAAGAGAGTAAGAAAAAAGGAAAACTAATAAGATTCCCATGGTGGAGATGATTAAGAAGGGGGAAATGATACCCATGGACAATCTCATACCTACCTTCTAGTGTGAAATACTTCATCAAATGGTAACTCACCAGACCCCATGGTGGTAGCAACTCCATTCTGTTATAACTATTTTGATGCCTGACAAGAGTCTCTTTACCCACCAAAAAACTTTGAATGAAGTTTTCGTAATCCCACTTACCATTTCTATGAACTTTCTTCCCATTCATGCTTAACCCAATAGCCTTTGCAATCAATTCCTCGGTTACAGTAAAATGAATACCCTCTACTGTAACTTATCTATTCTTCCAAGAATTGACAAATTGATCAGTCACAACCACATCATGCCCTCTCATTGTTTGAATGATAGAGGTGATTCCCCTTATTTCAAATATACTCCATAGTTGAGCATTCTTATTTAGAGAAACATAGGACACTGGTTCAACCCTTAAGAGATGACCCCTCATTTTCACAGAAGCAGGAAAGCTTAACAAATTTTAGAGAAAAGCACAAAAGCAAACCTTTAGCCCCAAATGATTTCTATTGCAAATATTAATGTGTGGAATAATGAATTCCTTACCACCTCCAATGGTATGAGCCATCATTAATACAACACATTTGAAGCAGCCAAATCACATAAGCGATGTAATGAAGGTACTCATTGCAACTTACCTTATTAAACCATCTGTCGTTATGGAGATAGACCCAGAGATCCATATTTCTAAAGTTATTGAATATGATCAAAGTAATCATATTTAAACAATGAGTCTTATGCTTTCCTTTGTTCATTAGAAATGATGATGTCAACTTCCCTTGGGAGATTTTTAACATCCAAATAATACCACCAATTGTAACCCATGATTTGTAATATTATCAACCATATTTCCTTCCTAGAAAATATGTTGAATTTTTAAACAAATAATATTCCTAAAAGAACTCCTTATGTCTTCAACATAATCCTTGATTTTCCATGGAAGGTTAGAGGTATTCTTAACAAGGTCTATTATTAGCTTAAGGTCCCCCTCAATTTCAACATGCTGAAAGTTATAATGTTGGATCCTCTTAATACCACACCATAAGGCATACACTTCAGTAATATTATCCATCACCTGCCCAATCCCCTTAGCATACTGTTCAATCAAGCCTCCTTAATCATCCCTTATAACACCTCCTATAGCAGAAGGCCCAAGATTCCCTTTAGAACAACCATCACAATTTAGTTCAACCTATCCTAGTGGAGGACATCTCCTTCTTGTGTGCTTTCTTACATAGTCTTTCTGCCAATCAATGTTGTTAAGGTCATAGGAGATACCCCAATTCTTACAAACTCTCAACTCCAGAGCTGAAGGGGGATTCTTGGACTTCCCAATTTTGGCCAAATTAATATTTCTTGAACATCACAACTAATAGACTAAAAAACCTTCTGAATATTGGAAGAAGTTTCCCTAAAAATTCTATTGTTGTGCTCCTTCCATATACCCCACACAATATGAAGACGAGTTTGATTCCAAAGTTACTTTATGACAAGATGATTAAAGGGGGAAAAACTAGTTCAGGCAAGCACCACAGAAGCAAACCCTTCTGTCATAACCCATTCAAAGTCAAATATTTGAAAAGTCATCTCCCAAATTTCCCTTATGAAACTAAAATGGAGCAACAAATGATTGATAGATTCTTCATCAACACAACATAATTGGCATCTATTAGGGAGTTAAAAACCTCTTCTTCTTAAGTTATCAAGAGTAAGAACCTTATTGTGGGTTAACTGTCAACTAGAAAAAGTTAATTTTATGAATAATTTTATGGTTCCAAATGAATCTCCAATCAAAATGTTCCTGAATAGTATTTTCAGTCATGGAATAAGCTGAGGCAATAGTAAAATTCCTAGAAGTATGAAGAGACCAAACAAGTTTATCCTCCCTAGAGGCCTTGAAAAAATGATAGCTACCCAAGAAATTATGAAATTGAACAACAATAACCTCCATACCATTCAAATGCTCAGAGTAATCAAGGAAGTTTAACCAAAGAGGTTCATGACCCACAAAAGAAACATAATCATGTAAAGAATGACCAAAGAGTCTCAAAAAAGTATCTTTAAGAAAAAAAATTGAGGATGAGAAGATAAAGGGGAGTTGTCTTTCCAAATATCATTCCAAAAATGAACTCTGTGACCATTACCAACCCTCCATCTTATACCCTGATTAAAGATCCCTCTCAATTTCTATAAAGCATTCTAGATAACAGACCCAGTAGGCAAACTAGAGCTATGGAGAAAACTGAACTAATCAAATGTTATTATGAAGATATTTTTCTTTAACAATAGTAACCCAATCTTTATCATCATTTAGAAGACTCCATCTGATTTTGGCCAAAAGGGCTTTGTTGAAATTTTGAAGTTTTCTAATACCCAATCCTCCATTATTTTTACCTTTACAAATAGTTTCCCAATTAGTAAGGGCCAATATTTTCTTCTCCTCCATGCCCGTCCATAGAAACCTTTTTTGAATTTGTTCAATTTTTTCAGCCATACAAGCGGGGATCTTAAAAAAAGAGAGATAACAAACTGAGATAATTTGTAAAGAGGCCTTAAGAAGCTAATTCTAGCCTGACTTAACAATTTACTTTTCCATCCATCCATTTTTTTCTGGATTCTCTCCACAATACCAAACCAAAAGCTATTATTGAGTTTCTTAGTAGAAAGAGGTAGACCAAGGTAAGTAGCCAGAAGACAAGCTTTTTGACACCTCAAAATACCAACAATTTTGTTTTGAAGAGTTTCAAAAGTATCAAAAAAGTAAAGCTTACTCTTATCATAATTTGTGTGTTAACTAGAAACCTCAACATACTCATTTAATAAGATTTTCCATTTCTTGGCTTCAATAATAGAAGAGGCTCCAAACATAATAGTTTCATCAACAAATTGTAGATGAGATGAGGGGGAGACCAAAGAAGTCTATTTAACACCAACCAGGTTTTTGAAGTTTATCAACTTGGTATTATTTCTTCTTAGAACCTCAACCACCAATATAAAGAGATAAGGACAGATGGGGTCACCTTGTCTCAAACCTCTACCACTGTTAAAATATCCCCTAGGGGCTCCATTGATCAACACAGAGTACTTTGGAGTGGTAACCCATTCCTTAATAAGTTTAAGGATTTTTTCTTTGAACCTAAATTTTTGAAGAACGACAAAAAGGAAAGACCAAGAAACTCTATCATAAGCTTTAGAAATATCAAGCTTAAGAACCATACCTTCTCTTCTATTGCTATCCATAGAATGAAGAATCTCATGGGTAGCCAAAATAGCATTCATAATTTGTCTACCAGGAACAAAACCTTTCTGATTTTGAGAAATAAGATCTTGCAAGAATAGTTTGATTCTATAGAAAATAAGTTTGGAAAAGATTTTGTAGATAGTGTTGCGTAAACTTATGGGTCTATAGTCACTTAAAGTAATAGCATCACCTTTTTTGGGAACCAAAACAATGAAGTTGGAATTAAATTTCTTCAAGATTTGTCCAGATTTGAAGTCTCTAGCAGTAGCAATTAAATCTTGTCCTACTATATCCCAAAACTCCTAAAAGAAAGTAGGGGGAAAACCATCAAGGCCTAGAGCTTTAAAAGGCCCAAAGTAGAAAAAAGAAACACATATTTCTTCATCCAAAATACTTTTAACCAACTTAGCATTATCAGAATCAAAAAACACAGTAGGAATAACCTCCAAAAGATGATTAACTCAGGATTACCCTCATAACCTTGCTAAATATTTTTTTAAAAAATAGTAGCAACATTTCCAATATGATCATCATCAGTAATAATATTACCATTAGCCTATTGTAACTTATTGATAGAGTTTCTCTTCCTATGTTTGAGAGTAGACTGATGAAAAAACTTAGTGTTCCTATCTCCCTCACTAAACCATTGAACTCTAGACTTTTGTTTCTAGAAAGTTTCTTCTCTCAAAAGAAATCTATGCGATTCTTAAAATTTTTCTCCTGTTGACAGGTTTCAAAATCATGGACTTCTTCCGCCATTATGCCCTTTATTTCTTTGAGTTTTAAGGAGAATTGCTCTTTTTGCTGGAATATGTTTCCATAAGTGAATATATTCTGGCATGCCCACATTTCCCATGTGGTCACGACACACAATACACATGTCATGTCCACATTTGTCATGTGGTCATGACATGAAATATCAAAAACTTTTCCACACGACTCTAAACCCCCTTCGCACGTAATGTGTGTGTGGTGGCATACGCGCAAAGGCAAGAAACATCAATCAAACATCGGGGTAATGTAAACACCTTTCGCAACCCCTGCGACATGTAAGCCTACTAAGGGGTTGTGCGACGTGAGGAGTGTCACTAAGAGGGGTAGATTCCAAAATTGTCTAGAACTAACCCTAAGGTTCCTAGATGAGGTGAGGTGATTTCGATAAGTATTGAAATCTAACCCTAGGAAAACTACTAACATAATCAACATTAAAATAATTCCATCTAAGACTTAATTAAATTACTTGATAATAGTTAATGCGATAAGTAAAAACATGAAATAATCACTTAATTAACCTTTTCCTAATCTAGGGAAATTCCGGTAGCATAATGCCACCTCATCAATAATGGGAAAATAATTTAAAAATACAATCCCCTCTAAAAGCCTTCTTCAAAAATATAAATTAAAAAAAAAAAAAACTAAATTCACCCATTAAATTAAATTACTCCACCATTTCCTCCTTTACCCAAGGCATTATAATTAATAAAAAATAATCACATTAACTAAAGACAACAATTAATTAAAAATCACATTTAAACTATGCACTAGTTAAAATAAATTTAAAAGGGTGAAAAAGATTAATTTTATTTAAAACAAATAATCCTCACACCAAAATCTTATTAAAACAATCTACTAGAATAAAATAAAATCCTAGGGTTGAATTAAATCCACTAAGCTTCTTTTTAGGTTGTGCACTAACCCTAAATAGTTTTAAAAGGCAATAAAAAAGTTAAAATACCCAAAAAGATAATTGCTTTTCATTTGCCTCCAAGTTTCAAGGAGAAGAATAGGATATGAAAAGCCACGTTCACAAAGGAAAGCTATTCTTTTTTTTTTCCTTTCCATTTCCTATTTGGTCTCCTTTATGTGATTTGTTTATTTCTCTAAACCTAATCTTTTCATTCCTTTGCTCATCTATTTTTCCTCTCTCTCTCCAAACCCTAAATCTATTTTAGTTTTCTAACCTCATTCTCTGGTTTGTTTTTTCTTGCAGGAAGGAAATAATGGCTCTTTGATTTTTTTTGTTCAAAAGATTGTCTGATACAGGGTTATTTCTATATCTGTATTTTTTTTCCTCACAGCAACACACACACACACACACATACTAGTGTAATGATAAACAACAAGAAGATATATGTCTCTTTTTTTTCTCCTCTAACTATAGAGTATACACACACACATATATATTGTTGTTTGCATGCTGCAGGTCGAAAGACATAGAGGGGGGTTTCATATAAGAAATGGTCAGAAAAAAAAATCACGAAGTTAACATTTCATTGATGGCGACGGCGGCACTCAAAACGACCAAAAGAAAAAGGAAGAGGGGAGGGGGCGGTTCCCCCGCCCCCCTCCACAGAGCTGAAGCTCTATGGAGGGTGGACATGGTCCGTCTCCCCCTCTGAGTATTGCAGGCAATGGTGGTTGTATGGCCGCCAGCCCATCTTTTGTTACTTTTTTTTTGTTAACAAAATAAAACAGTCTAAAAAATAGTAACCCTAGCTCGATTCGGTGGAGGTTATATTACTTTATTATTGCATTTGGCAACATATACTTATATATATATATATCATTCTGCTATTCTATATATATATATGCTCGAAAATTACTCTCTGAGTATGTATTTTTTTTTAATAAAAAAATAGAGAACTACATTTTTAATACAACAAACATGATACCTCATATATGCACACACACACATAGATATATATATATTCTCCTAATTAGATTAATGATGAATTAATTTTCCCCTTTTTTTTCTAAAGAACTTATTTGCAATCTCTTTTTTTCTTTGTCATGAAAACTGAAATAAAGTAATGTATTTCCTTTTTTTCTATGCAACTATATAATCCATAAGTAACATTGTTATAAAGCACCCAAATAAGGCCATAATATATTTTCCTTTCCTTTTCAACAAGTATAATCATTTCAATGGCAAAGGTATAGAATAGAAGAAGAGATAAAGATAGAACCATATATCTCATACATAAATAAATTTCTCTCAAACCATGTAAAAAAAGCAAAACAACCAATCTTCCATTTGAAATAATTTGAATACATACATCTTTTCTTTTTCTTTTACAAGGAGACTCACAAGGGAGTTTACATACATCTACAACAACTTTTACAAGGCCACAAAAACTGTGGCAACCATAATGCCATATTAAAAAAACTCATAAAACCATTAACTCTTCCAAAGCTCCAAACACTTCAAAACCACCAAAACTTGCAAAAATCACAAGAAGGTTTCCAAATGCCCATGGGAGCTCACCTCCCAACCATAGACTTGAAACAAGTCACCCTCGATCTTGGAGGTCACCCATATAACTGGTTTGATACCACAAACAATGATTTAACATCAAAATCACTCACACAAAACATAGATACACCCTCACAAGGATTGCACATAACTAATCCATATACTTGGATTTTTGGGGGTAGGAGAGTGGACTACTCTCAACTCAAGGGGGAAAACTCAAAATCACCAAAACACATAATGCTCAAAAATCACAAGGCCTCTTGCCTTAATATCTCAAAATGTCAAGAATCCCAAGGCACTCTTGCCTTCACCAAAATCTCAAAATGTCAAAAATCTCAAGGCACTCTTGCCTTCACCAAAATCCCAAATACTCCACAATGCACTCCCATGATCATCCATACCTCCAAATATAGTTCGGTTACCCCCGAGGAGCTTCACTCCTCTCCCACCCCAAAACAAGATGAGCTCTTCTCAATGGAGAGCATCATACAACACCCAAAATGAAAACCCACAAACACGTACACCAAAACTAAAAAAAAAACACAAAGCAATCTCACATACAATGATAGTAAATAAAATAAGGAAGGCATATAGCCTTCAGTGCTTACCTTATAAGCCCAAATTTGGCAAGAGGTTGAAGAAGAGCTCCTAAGCCTCCTTCCAATCTCCTTGCATCCAAAATCCTCCAATTCTAGTTATCTCCTCCCAATCAATATTCAAAAAGAAAACAAAAAATGAAGAACCCTTTCCATCTCTCAAAGAGGGAGTTTAATAGGCTAAACCAAAGAGCCTTGAGGAATGAGAAGGTGACACATGTCACCTTCTCCTTCCTCCTCACAACCCACTCATAAAACCTTAAGGGATGAGGAGGTGACACATGTCACACTCCCATCCCACAAGGCCTCACACTCTCCCACAAACGCTCTCACACATGTGTGAGACCATAGTGGAGAGGGGAATCCCACATGGAAGACTACATAAGGATAAGGAGAAGACACATGTCATCCTCCTATCCAACAAGGCAAACCCATTCCCTCATAGATGATCTCACACATGTGTGAGAGCATAGGGATGATGTCTCTCACACTTGAAAGCCTTGGAAGCATCCCAAGCCTTCAAGATAAGGGAGACCTTATCCTAGGGAAGTGGAGTTGGTCATGGTGGAATCTTGACTTGTCCACTACCTCACCCATCTTCAAATTTCGTCACTTAACTTCAGGGTCAAGTTAAGGTGACCAAACGAAGGTCAAACTAAGGTCTCACATGTTCAAATTGGTCCTAGACCCTAGGGGTATGACCTAGGGTCATTATTTGACCAAAATAAACACCAAGGGGTCCATAAATTCACATAAAAAGGCCCAATAAATAAATAGCACCAAAATAGTGCAACTCAAACATTACAACTTACAACACATCAATAAATCTATTAAAAGGGTGAACCCTAATCAAAATAAACATCAATTACAGACATTACAAATCATCATGCTCCATCACAAATGGCCTTGGTCCCTCTTGGGACTAGGTTGGCTAAACATAGATATCACATAGGGTTACTAGAATGACCTTTGATTTTCCATGGGCATGGAAAATCACCTGCACACTTCCATAAACAGATCAATAGCACATGTTCATCATAGCCGGAGTGAAAGGAAATGCATGCACACACACAGAGTCGCATAATCACCTATATCCTCAATTATACACATGCTATCATTTACATGATTCATAATTCATTTGCATTTCAAATCACTTGCATTTCACATAATCAAATCAAGATCATATACTGCATCATATCTCATCAATGTACTCATCAATTAACATTTCAATTGGCTCAAAATTAACCTTGTATTAAACATCATAGAATCAACTGTAATCTAACATGCATAGCTATAACATCATCACAACATAATCCATAAATCAATCAAGTTGTGAGGTAAGTCCATGAATGTCTAAATCTACAGGGGTCAACAATCCCAAAAATGTCCACATGACAAGGATAATCTGAACCATAATTTTCATAAGCAGAGAAAGAAGTGCAACAAATGGTAGCCTCGCACTCCAACACTAAAGGTTCCAGATCCAACACAAACAAGTGATATTCCAACAATCCCAGTTAGGGTGTGCATCACTTATGCATACCCAAACTAACATAACCACCTTAAACAAAAGATCCAAAACAACACTACACTGTCTCGAAGATAGGGTCACACTCCCATAGATCAAACCCTTAGCTAGGTGAAGCAAAACAACATGGTCTAAAGGTGCAACTAATCTAGTCGCACAAGGGTGGGCCTCACATATTCCATCCTCTAACCTTATTTTTAACTACCTTAACTTTTAGGGCAAGACAAAACACAGCAGTATCTTTTACTGGCATATTCCACCATTCCTGAACAAGATCTCTAAAATCAAGGTGGGAATCCCGCATAATTTAATACGTGAAAGGGTAAGCAACTTTCCTTTGGTGAAGATTCGAATGGAATGAGAGAGAATTATGATCTGAACCTACCCTTGGAAGGGCAAATTAGTTCAGATTAGAAAGGATATTCCAAGAACTAGATATAAGAAATTTGTCTAACTTAACCTGGATGAGATTGTTTACCTTTCTTCTATTAGACTAGGTAAATAGAGTAACATCAATATCCACATTAATCAAACCAGTGGAGGAAAGGAAGCTAGCCAAATCCACCATATTGTTTGAGTAATCTTCCAATTCTTAAGGTGATTATGGTGATTAAGTAGTTGATACGACAAGAAGGTGACCTAGTGTCAACCCTTCTATCTTGAACCATTAGGTTTGATGGCTTTTTGAAAGGTCTCGAGATGAGTCCCTTGTGCAACTGGTTGCATGATTCCACGATCTTGGTCATAATGAAATTGAAAGATTTTGGTCATAATAAAATTGAAAGATTTTGGTTATAGAATGCAATAATTCTAGGTGTTGAATCAAATAAGTAATCACACACCTTGCTTCAGGGTAATGAATGCAAGTAGCCACTTGAATTGTTATCTTGGAAGAGGTTGGAATTGAAAGTAGGTGTTGAGAAGTCGAGTTCGATTTGTGAGTATTGGTAAGCTTGGTATTTAGTGGACAAGTGTTGTGGATGACACGTGTGATCAATATAGATGTTCCCATTGGAATGTTTATTTGGGTGTGCTATTAGAGGAAAAAGTATTGAGATCCCTACTTACCTTTAAATTCTTATTCGTGTACTTGATCCTCTATGGGTACTAGGCTTGCACTTCTATCTTTATTTGATCCTTAGCATCACATGAGGTTATGGGCATTATTAGGACAATGGCCTTGGAACTTTGAGTTTAAATTGGGAACACTTTGGTTGGGTGTTTTCCAACATTAGGGTAAGTGCAAGAAGATGGGGGGCCAAAAAGGGGTCTTAAGTGGCCACTTTTTTTCTGAAATCAGGAAATACTGGCCTTGGATGAGAAATTGAGCATAGTTACACTCAAAATTTAGAGATGCAACCAAAACAATGTTCGTAGTGCTCCGAGTCTACTTTCTAAACTACTATTTTGTTTTGAAAATGGCATAGATTAAGGGGTTCAAAAGAGGGAGCCACAGAAATTGGTGTTGTTTCTGTCAAAAAAACATAACATAGCATGTTTTGTGGCTCCCTCAAAAGGTCAACTTTTTTTTGGTATTTTTAAAATCGCTTCGGTGAGAAATTAGCTAATAGCATGTAGTTTATGCCCGATTTTTCTGATAATTTTTTGATGAATATTTGATTTTTTACTAATTTTTAAAGTGGACACATCCTAAAAAACAGAATTTTGGCCGTGCTACCCCTATAAATTTTGAAAACTAATTGAAAATCATTTTTTTATTTTTTTAATATTTGTAGAATGGAGTCTAGTTTCTAAATATGTAATTTTTTTGAAATTTGAATGAATAGTTATTTTACAATGAAAAAAAGACCAAATAGTGGTTTTTGCATAAAAACGGACACACAAACAAAAGAAATTAAAGATGAAAGGCTTAACATTGTTAAAATGTGAAAAAAATCACATCGTCAAATAGCTAAGAGAAAGCCTAACATTACCCATGTGTTCGATTTGTTCAACCTTGAAACACGTGCAAATCTGAGGGTTAGCACGAACGAAATTATGTGAAATTTTGAAGAATACAGAAAAACACGTCTGTGACTGTTCATAAGGCACTCCAAGCCTTTGGGTTGGAAATCCAAAGCAAATCCCAAGCCCAAGGCTTGGGATTCCCAAAGCAAGAAATAACGCGAGCGCGTTATAACGCGCTCGCGTTGTTTATTGCCTTACATTTTTCCCGCAAGCCTGTCTTTTCCCATGTTCGACATAACGTGAGCGCGTTATAACGCGCTCGCGTTATGTCCCACTCAAATTTTTTTACACTCAAGGCTATTCATCATGAGGGTTAAGGCATAAAGGATAGAGTTGAAAGGTTTACGGATAAGGGATTAGCGTTTAAGGTATAGTATCGAGCCCGTTGAGGGTCTAGGAATAGGGATAGCGTTTAAGGTTTAGGGATGAGGGATGACAGATTACGGTTGAGGGTCGAGGGATCAAAGTTAAGGGTTGAGGGATTAGGGTTTGACATTAAGGGTTGAGGGTTGAGGTTCAAGGGTCAAGGGTTTAGGGATAGGGTTTAGGGTCGAGGGATTAGGGTTAAAGTAGAGTGTGGAGGGTGTAAGGATTAGGGATAGGGTTGGAGGGTTTAGGGATAAGGGATTAGGGTTTAAGGTATAGTATCAAGTCTGTTGAGAGTTTAGGAATAGGGATAGCATTTAGGGATTAGGGATGAGGGATTATAGTTGAGGGATGATGGATTAGGGTTGAGGGTTGAGGGATTAGGGTTTAGGGATAAGGTTTAGGGTTGAGGGTTTAGGATTAGGGTTTAGGGTTGACGGATTAGCATTTAATGTCGAGGTTAGGGTTAGAGTGTTGAGGGTAGAGGGATTAGGGATAGGGTTTAGGGTTTAAGGTTTAAGGATTGAGGGTTGAGGCTTTAGGGATTAGGGTTTAAGGCTTAAGATATAGTGTCAAGTGTTGAGGGTGTAGGGATAGGGTTTAAGTTTTAAGGGTTGAGGGTTGAGGGATATGGATTAGGGTTTAAGGTATAGTGTTGAGGGTCGAGGGATCAGAGTTAAGGGTTGAGGGATTAGGGTTTGACGTTGAGGGTTGAGGGTTGAGGTTCGAGGGTCAAGGGTTTAGGGATAGGGTTGAGGGTCGAGGAATTAGGGTTAAAGTAGAGTGTGGATGGTATAAGGATTAGGGATAGGGTTGGAGGGTTTATGGATAAGGGATTAGGGTTTAAGGTATAGTATCGATTCTGTTGAGGGTGTAGGAATAGGGATAGCATTTAGGGTTTAGGGATGAAGGATTAGAGTTGGGGGATGACAGATTAGGGTCGAGGGTTGAGGGATTAGGGTTTAGGGATAAGGTTTAGGATTGAGGGATGAGGGATTAGGGTTTAAGGTATAGTGTTGAGGGTTTAGGGATAGGGTTTAGGGTTGAGGGATTAGGATTTGACGTTGAGGGTTGAGGGTTGAGGTTCGAGGGTCAAGGGTTTAGGGATAGGGTTGAGGGTCGAGGAATTAGGGTTAAAGTAGAGTGTGGAGGGATGACGGATGATAGATTAGGGTTGAGGGTTGAGGGATTAGGGTTTGATGTTGAGGGTTGAGGGTTTAGGGTTAGGGTTGAGAGATGAGGGATCAGAGTTAAGGGTTGAGGGATTAGGGTTTGACGTCGAGGGCTGAGGTTCGAGGGTCAAGGGTTTAGGGATAGGGTTGAGGTTGAAGGGATTAGGGTTTAGGGACAAGGTTTAGGGTTAGGGTTGAGGGATTAGGGTTTAAGGTATAGTGTTGAGGGTTTAGGGATAGGGTAGGGTTGAGGGATTAGAGTGAAGGGTTGAGGGATTAGAATTTGGCGTTGAGGGTTTAGGGTTTAGGATCAGGGTTGAAGGTCGAGGGATTAGAGTTAAGGGTTGAGGGATTAGGGTTTGATGTTGAGGGTTGAGGGTTGAGGTTCGAGGGTCAAGGGTTTAGGGATAGGGTTGAGGGTCGAGGAATTAGGGTTAAAGTAGAGTGTGGAGGGATGATGGATGATAGATTAGGGTTGAGGGTTGAGGGATTAGGGTTTGATGTTGAGGGTTGAGGGTTTAGGGTTAGGGTTGAGAGATGAGGGATCAGAGTTAAGGGTTGAGGGATTAGGGTTTGACGTCGAGGGCTGAGGTTCGAGGGTCAAGGGTTTAGGGATAGGGTTGAGGTTGAAGGGATTAGGGTTTAGGGACAAGGTTTAGGGTTAGGGTTGAGGGATTAGGGTTTAAGGTATAGTGTTGAGGGTTTAGGGATAGGGTTTAGGGTTGAGGGATTAGAGTGAAGGGTTGAGGGATTAGAATTTGGTGTTGAGGGTTTAGGGTTTAAGGTATAGTGTTGAGGGTTTAGGGATAGGGTTTAGGGTTGAGGGATTAGGGTTTGACGTTGAGGGTTGAGGGTTGAGGTTCGAGGGTCAAGGGTTTAGGGATAGGGTTGAGGGTCGAGGAATTAGGGTTAAAGTAGAGTGTGGAGGGATGACGGATGATAGATTAGGGTTGAGGGTTGAGGGATTAGGGTTTGATGTTGAGGGTTGAGGGTTTAGGGTTAGGGTTGAGAGATGAGGGATCAGAGTTAAGGGTTGAGGGATTAGGGTTTGACGTCGAGGGCTGAGGTTCGAGGGTCAAGGGTTTAGGGATAGGGTTGAGGTTGAAGGGATTAGGGTTTAGGGACAAGGTTTAGGGTTAGGGTTGAGGGATTAGGGTTTAAGGTATAGTGTTGAGGGTTTAGGGATAGGGTTTAGGGTTGAGGGATTAGAGTGAAGGGTTGAGGGATTAGAATTTGGCGTTGAGGGTTTAGGGTTTAGGATCAGGGTTGAAGGTCGAGGGATTAGAGTTAAGGGTTGAGGGATTAGGGTTTGATGTTGAGGGTTGAGGGTTGAGGTTCGAGGGTCAAGGGTTTAGGGATAGGGTTGAGGGTCGAGGAATTAGGGTTAAAGTAGAGTGTGGAGGGATGACGGATGATAGATTAGGGTTAAGGGTTGAGGGATTAGGGTTTGATGTTGAGGGTTGAGGGTTTAGGGTTAGGGTTGAGAGATGAGGGATCAGAGTTAAGGGTTGAGGGATTAGGGTTTGACGTCGAGGGCTGAGGTTCGAGGGTCAAGGGTTTAGGGATAGGGTTGAGGTTGAAGGGATTAGGGTTTAGGGACAAGGTTTAGGGTTAGGGTTGAGGGATTAGGGTTTAAGGTATAGTGTTGAGGGTTTAGGGATAGGGTTTAGGGTTGAGGGATTAGAGTGAAGGGTTGAGGGATTAGAATTTGGCGTTGAGGGTTTAGGGTTTAGGATCAGGGTTGAAGGTCGAGGGATTAGAGTTAAGGGTTGAGGGATTAGGGTTTGACGTTGAGGGTTGAGGGTTGAGGTTCGAGGGTCAAGGGTTTAGGGATAGGGTTGAGGGTCGAGGAATTAGGGTTAAAGTAGAGTGTGGAGGGATGACGGATGATAGATTAGGGTTGAGGGTTGAGGGATTAGGGTTTGATGTTGAGGGTTGAGGGTTTAGGGTTAGGGTTGAGAGATGAGGGATCAGAGTTAAGGGTTGAGGGATTAGGGTTTGACGTCGAGGGCTGAGGTTCGAGGGTCAAGGGTTTAGGGATAGGGTTGAAGTTGAAGGGATTAGGGTTTAGGGACAAGGTTTAGGGTTAGGGTTGAGGGATTAGGGTTTAAGGTATAGTGTTGAGGGTTTAGGGATAGGGTTTAGGGTTGAGGGATTAGAGTGAAGGGTTGAGGGATTAGAATTTGGCGTTGAGGGTTTAGGGTTTAGGATCAGGGTTGAAGGTCGAGGGATTAGAGTTAAGGGTTGAGGGATTAGGGTTTGACGTTGAGGGTTGAGGGTTGAGGTTCGAGGGTCAAGGGTTTAGGGATAGGGTTGAGGGTCGAGGAATTAGGGTTAAAGTAGAGTGTGGAGGGATGACGGATGATAGATTAGGGTTGAGGGTTGAGGGATTAGGGTTTGATGTTGAGGGTTGAGGGTTTAGGGTTAGGGTTGAGAGATGAGGGATCAGAGTTAAGGGTTGAGGGATTAGGGTTTGACGTCGAGGGCTGAGGTTCGAGGGTCAAGGGTTTAGGGATAGGGTTGAGGTTGAAGGGATTAGGGTTTAGGGACAAGGTTTAGGGTTAGGGTTGAGGGATTAGGGTTTAAGGTATAGTGTTGAGGGTTTAGGGATAGGGTTTAGGGTTGAGGGATTAGAGTGAAGGGTTGAGGGATTAGAATTTGGCGTTGAGGGTTTAGGGTTTAGGATCAGGGTTGAAGGTCGAGGGATTAGAGTTAAGGGTTGAGGGATTAGGGTTTGATGTTGAGGGTTGAGGGTTGAGGTTCGAGGGTCAAGGGTTTAGGGATAGGGTTGAGGGTCGAGGAATTAGGGTTAAAGTAGAGTGTGGAGGGATGACGGATGATAGATTAGGGTTGAGGGTTGAGGGATTAGGGTTTGATGTTGAGGGTTGAGGGTTTAGGGTTAGGGTTGAGAGATGAGGGATCAGAGTTAAGGGTTGAGGGATTAGGGTTTGACGTTGAGGGCTGAGGTTCGAGGGTCAAGGGTTTAGGGATAGGGTTGAGGTTGAAGGGATTAGGGTTTAGGGACAAGGTTTAGGGTTAGGGTTGAGGGATTAGGGTTTAAGGTATAGTGTTGAGGGTTTAGGGATAGGGTTTAGGGTTGAGGGATTAGAGTGAAGGGTTGAGGGATTAGAATTTGGCGTTGAGGGTTTAGGGTTTAAGGTATAGTGTTGAGGGTTTAGGGATAGGGTTTAGGGTTGAGGGATTAGGGTTTGACGTTGAGGGTTGAGGGTTGAGGTTCGAGGGTCAAGGGTTTAGGGATAGGGTTGAGGGTCGAGGAATTAGGGTTAAAGTAGAGTGCGGAGGGATGACGGAGATAGATTAGGGTTAAGGGTTGAGGGATTAGGGTTTGATGTTGAGGGTTGAGGGTTTAGGGTTAGGGTTGAGAGATGAGGGATCAGAGTTAAGGGTTGAGGGATTAGGGTTTGACGTCGAGGGCTGAGGTTCGAGGGTCAAGGGTTTAGGGATAGGGTTGAGGTTGAAGGGATTAGGGTTTAGGGACAAGGTTTAGGGTTAGGGTTGAGGGATTAGGGTTTAAGGTATAGTGTTGAGGGTTTAGGGATAGGGTTTAGGGTTGAGGGATTAGAGTGAAGGGTTGAGGGATTAGAATTTGGCGTTGAGGGTTTAGGGTTTAAGGTATAGTGTTGAGGGTTTAGGGATAGGGTTTAGGGTTGAGGGATTAGGGTTTGACGTTGAGGGTTGAGGGTTGAGGGATTAGGGTTTGACGTCGAGGGCTGAGGTTCGAGGGTCAAGGGTTTAGGGATAGGGTTGAGGTTGAAGGGATTAGGGTTTAGGGACAAGGTTTAGGGTTAGGGTTGAGGGATTAGGGTTTAAGGTATAGTGTTGAGGGTTTAGGGATAGGGTTTAGGGTTGAGGGATTAGAGTGAAGGGTTAAGGGATTAGAATTTGGCGTTGAGGGTTTAGGGTTTAGGATCAGGGTTGAAGGTCGAGGGATTAGAGTTAAGGGTTGAGGGATTAGGGTTTGATGTTAAGGGTTAAGGTTCGAGGGTTTGATGTTGAGGGTTGAGGTACATTTCAGTGTGACATTTAAATTGTCTTGCCGATATACACTGTAAAGGTTATTTTGTGGACTTTCAAGGATTTTTTCACCTGTGTTAATGTTCAACTTGTTTCGCTCTGCATCAAGGGATTACGGTTTGACGTTGAGGGCTGAGGTTCGAGGGTCAAGGGTTTAGGGATAGGGTTGAGGTTGAAGGGATTAGGGTTTAGGGACAAGGTTGAGGTTGAGGGATTAGGATTTGACATTGAGGGTTGAGGGTCAAGGGATCAGAGTTGAGGGTTTAAGGTTTAGAGATCTATAGGAGGACAAAACGCGAGCGCGTTATAGCGCGAGCGCGTTATAACGCGAGCGCGTTATAACGCGCTCGCGTTTTGTAATTCTACTAAAACGGTAAAAAAGTGGTTACCCCCGTGATCCAGGCCCACATGCTCTGTTTTCTTACTGATTCTGCGCGTGCTCCGACAAAAAAGAAGTGCTTTCATGCTATTGGGAAGTTCACATGCACATTTGACACATTGTACCACCTTTGCATGATCTTTCCACCACCTTTTCTGCTTTGCCAACTTGAGAAGGAGGAAATAACATAGTTTTCAAACCAAATTTGATATATATCTATACAAGTTTCAATTTTTGTAGTATTGCAATGTTAATTTTGATTCAATTTTAAGAATTTAACATTGAAAAGGAAGCAAGTGGTGAAAAACTCAAATTGTTGAGGAGTTTGATGCAAGAAGATAAAAACACTACATAATTGGGTACTCTCTCCATTCAAATCTTCATTTTTTAGGTATGTCTAGTCTTTACATGCATGTTCTTTACATTTTCCTTATTTCGGATTGAATTACTTTATCATGCATTATCATACATGTTTAAAATAGACACATTTTCAATCAAGAAAGCAACCTACAATCTCACATGATGCCATGTATATTTTCTACACTTGGGCTCTTTAATAATTATGTGTAATAAACAAACCTTAGTTTATACCATGATGTCAAACTATACAAGAATAAATCCTTACAACATAAAAAAAATACAATCCCACTATTATCATGTATTCATTTCTTAGGAACTAATATTGGTCTCTTTATCATGCTACAGACAAATTCTCCGTCATGCCGAGGAAACGATCAAGAATTAAACCAACACAGGAAGAGATAGAAGCTAAGAATGCAAAGAAAGCAATGGCTATGAGGGAACTTCGTGAGAAGAGGAAATTGGACACGATAAATGAAGACATACCAATTGAAGAGGAACCACAACCATCACAAAGAGATATGGTATTGGCGGCACAAAGAGAACGAATGCAAAAACTTCGTGGTACGAGAGATTTAAATACCATAGTTGGAGACACATCCTTTATCGCAAGACAACATGTAGGGACACCATCTACCACATCTCAAGTTGAGAGTACATCATCACTCACATGTGATGAAGGAGGTACGCCATCGTTCCCACCTCAACCTCAAGGTATGTCATCTATTCCATCTTCGATCGAAGGTATGCCATCTAACCCATCTCATTTAAATATTGATGAAATTCCTAATGTTGAGATGAATTTACCTAACTTGACACCACCTAGAATTTTGCATAGAAAGCCAAAGTATTTGATTGATATTGATGAGAATATTTTGCAGCCAATGGAAGGTAAGATTCCAAAACGCACTTGTAGAAGATATGCTAATAAGATTTGGAGATTGTTCTTTGAAAAGTTAAATGAGACTGCAAGATGTCAACTATTCGTTGAAATGATGCGAAGTATAAAGTATAGGTCTATCATGAAGATTCTTGGGTTGAGAACATCAGAGGCTTCAAGTGAAAAATCTATTGTCAAGAATCTAATGAGTGCGTATGAGAGTGTGGGTAACACCTCACGCACAAAAGATAGTAATGCAACACGGCGTGTGATTACATCGACTATAGTAAGTAGTCAAACAAGGAAAGCTCGTCTTATTAGAAAGACAAGTCAAAAATTGAGAATTAATAGGAAAACTTTATCAAGAGCCGTTGGAAGACGCCAAAGAATTGAGGACACTAATGCCAATGAATTATGGGCGTTCTCGGGGAGACTACCACGAAAAGATAAACCAATTGTTGAAGCATTGAGGTCACTAATTGAAGACTTTTGGAAGAATTACACAAGGGTATCTCCGAATCAAAGGGATGTGGTAAGAAGGAGAATTGGTAGTCAGAACCGCGAGCCACATCCAAAGCATTTTTTGGATGAGACTCAAACACAGTTTTATGGTAAATTTCTAGAGAAGTATCCTCAAATTAAAATTTGTCAAAGATATTTTGAAATGCTAAAACCTTTCTATGTTAAGATAAATCACACACGCACTACTTGTTGTTGTAGATTACATATTGAATTTTCTAACCATTTTGATGCTTATAGGTCTATATGTTTAGATATGCATACTAACAATGATTTGCAGGGTTGTGCCATATGTGCCCCACCAACATCTTCAAGAGATTTCATATCAAGAATTTTATGTGAAAGAGAGGAAGGTCAAATATTCTACAAGAAATTATGCTTGGATGGCACATGTCATCGTTGCGGTGGCTTGCAACATTTGCCAATATGTGAACATATGGAAATAACACATGCGGTTGGAAATGAACTAGTAGAATTTGGCAAGTATAAAACAGTGGCATACAATACAAAAGATGGTAAAGAAGCAAAGAGGTGTGAATTAGTTATTGAAAAGATTCCAGTGTATCAGTTTATGCCTATATTTCGTGACAGCATAGTGTATGAGTATGCAAGACATGCCCATAGAGCTCGATGGTTGGACTTGCAATTCAAGTTATGCAAGGACACATTTCCAGTTGGTAGCATTGTTTCAGTCGTCGACTTTGCAGAGAACTACAGTCTACAGCCACAGCGTGAGGTGCAATCACAATATTACAACTCCACACAGGTTTCTATATTTGTGCACATCGCATTCATTCATGCGAATGATAGTACAGAGGATGACAGAAAGATCATAAGGGAGTATCATTTCTATATTAGTGATGATCGCACGCATTCTACGGAGTTCGTGCAAGGTTGCTTTCAGGTGTTCTATAATGATTTGGCTAGAAGGGGCATATCGTTCAGTCAGCATATCATATGGTCGGATAATTGTGCATCACAATTCAAGAACTCGCGGAATTTCTATTGGCTGAGTAGGAGGCATAATTTTACAGGTATTCAACATATGGAACTTTTGTGAGGCCGGGCATGGAAAGGGGGAGCATGATGGTGCAGGAGCATGTATCAAAAGAGCCATAGCACGAGAAGAGTTAAAGTATAAAGACAATGCAAAGTTGACAGATGCAAAATCGATTGTCGAGTGGTGTAATGCTTCCATGGGTCCAGGTAATGAAGGTAAGTCTTTAGTTCGTAGATTTTTTTGGTTGATAGATGATACTAACATTGCACCATATGAGGATTGTTGTACACTGACAGGATCAAATGAGATGCACTCTTTCAGAAGTTCAATTGCAGGTTCATGGAGTATCCATACACGAAAGATGTCATGCTTTTGTTCTTCCTGTATAATTCAAGTCTGGGATGAGTGCGAGTCAAAGGAGTGGGTTGACGAATGGCAGTTAAGTTATCTTAGCCCACTTGACACGTATCGACCCCCGACGGCACTGGAACTAACACAGATGGAATCGTCAGTTGACTTTGACCACATATCAGATTTAGTTCAACCAGGTAATATAGGGCACATATATGCATCTAATTTCATCTAGTTCAACCAGGTAATGTCATCTTACTTTGTAGTGTTTTTGTAATGTTGACTAATTTCATCTAATTTGCTACACATATCAATGTAGGACACGTATATGCAGTTATTGCAGATGAAGATAATGAAGAGGGAACAGATTATTACTTATGCCGTTGTGTTGAGGCCAAAAAGAAATTGGAGGCCCCTGTTACAGATGGAGAAAACATCGAATACCCTACAGGATCAGTGGTTATTACTGGAACATGGCTTAGAAGGTACCCACATAAGAGTGTTAATATTTGGCTATTTCAGGACTTTGACATGCATCGAAAGATTCTTCATTACTCGAACCTTGTCGTGGCATCCAATGTTCATTTGATAAAGTATCGGGGTAGACCTTTGAACAAAATATTGTGGAAGGTGCGTGAGTCTGACCATGAATCAATACTTGACACAATAAAGAGTAGAGCAGATCCAGATGGTTCATTGGATTAATTTGTAAGTATTCACATTGATTTTGTAAAGTTATGTTACATTGAGTTGTAAGTATGCACATTAATTTGTAAGGTTTGTCTTTTTTTATTTCCTCCTGCATTTTTACACATATGTACACATTTTTCCATCATCATGTTATGCATTTTTGGTGTCCTGCTCCTGATGCGACCAAACTCATAACTCACCCTACTAGACACCATTTGATGATCTCTCCAACACTCTGGATCCAGGGCGCCCAATCATGATGATGACCTATATACCATTCTCCCAAGGTGCTCATAATGAATGAATGATAAGGAGCGCCTTGACCTCTATAATCAAGGTGATTTTAAGTCACTTTGAGTCATTTGGGGTCAGTTTGAGTCTTTGAGTCATGTTGCAAAAAAGTGTCAATGTTGTCAAGTTGCACAAAGCAACCTTTGCATTTTTGGTGTCTTGCTCGTGATACGACCAAACTGACTGTTCCAACGCATCCAAATGGGTACATTTATGCTAGGCATGGTCCTATTTCTCACCCAGACATGTCGAAACAGTCGGAGCTACATTGTACCGACGATATCCCTGAAGAGTCCAAAGTGCAAAAAGGCAGCAATCTTTGACGAGATGTTACTCGAAAATCATGTCACTTACAAACATTCCGTCTGAGGCAACGGGATCACGTAGAGTGCCTCTACAATAACCTCTCTCAGTTTTTTATAGCTCTGAGGCATTTGCCCGTCGTGAAAGGTTTTCTGTTGCCCCAAAAATCGTCAGAAGGAGGCAGTGTAAAGTTGCAAAGGGGTGTAACTTTCGTCCTTCTCCTGATGCGACCAAACTGACTGTTCCAACGCGTCCGAATGGGTACATTTATGCTAGGCATGGTCCTATTTCTCACCCAAACATGTCGAAACAGTCGGAGCTACATTGTACCGACGATATCCCTGAAGAGTCCAAAGTGCAAAAAGGCAGCAATCTTTGACGAGATGTTACTCGAAAATTGTGTCACTTAGAAACATTCCGTCTGAGGCAACGGGATCACGTAGAGTGCCTCTACAATAACCTCTCTCGGTTTTTTATAGCTCTGAGGCATTTGCCCGTGGTGAAAGGTTTTCTGTTGCCCCAAAAATCGTCAGAAGGAGGCAGTGTAAAGTTGCAAAGGGGTGTAACTTTCGTCCTGCTCCTGATGCGACCAAACTGACTGTTCCAACGCGTCCGAATGGGTACATTTATGCTAGGCATGGTCCTATTTCTCACCCAAACATGTCGAAACAGTTGGAGCTACATTGTACCGACGATATCCCTGAAGAGTCCAAAGTGCAAAAAGGCAGCAATCTTTGACGAGATGTTACTCGAAAATCGTGTCACTTAGAAACATTCCGTCTGAGGCAACGGGATCACGTAGAGTGCCTCTACAATAACCTCTCTCGGTTTTTATAGCTCTGAGGCATTTGCCCGTGGTGAAAGGTTTTCTGTTGCCCCAAAAATCGTCAGAAGGAGGCAGTGTAAAGTTGCAAAGGGGTGTAACTTTCGTCCTGCTCCTGATGCGACCAAACTGACTGTTCCAACGCATCCAAATGGGTACATTTATGCTAGGCATGGTCCTATTTCTCACCCAAACATGTCGAAACAGTCGGAGCTACATTGTACCGACGATATACCTGAAGAGTCCAAAGTGCAAAAAGGCAGCAATCTTTGACGAGATGTTACTCGAAAATTGTGTCACTTAGAAACATTCCGTCTGAGGCAACGGGATCACGTAGAGTGCCTCTACAATAACCTCTCTCAGTTTTTTATAGCTCTGAGGCATTTGCCCGTGGTGAAAGGTTTTCTGTTGCCCCAAAAATCGTCAGAAGGAGGCAGTGTAAAGTTGCAAAGGGGTGTAACTTTTGTCCTGCTCCTGATGCGACCAAACTGACTGTTCCAACGCGTCCGAATGGGTACATTTATGCTAGGCATGGTCCTATTTCTCACCCAAACATGTCGAAACAGTCGGAGCTACATTGTACCGACGATATCCCTGAAGAGTCCAAAGTGCAAAAAGGCAGCAATCTTTGACGAGATGTTACTTGAAAATCGTGTCACTTAGAAACATTCCGTCTAAGGCAACGGGATCACGTAGAGTGCCTCTACAATAACCTCTCTCGGTTTTTTATAGCTCTGAGGCATTTGCCCGTGGTGAAAGGTTTTCTGTTGCCCCAAAAATCGTCAGAAGGAGGCAGTGTAAAGTTGCAAAGGGGTGTAACTTTCGTCCTGCTCCTGATGCGACCAAACTGACTGTTCCAACGTGTCCGAATGGGTACATTTATGCTAGGCATGGTCCTATTTCTCACCCAAACATGTCGAAACAGTCGGAGCTACATTGTACCGACGATATACCTGAAGAGTCCAAAGTGCAAAAAGGCAGCAATCTTTGACGAGATGTTACTCGAAAATCGTGTCACTTAGAAACATTCCGTCTGAGGCAACGGGATCACGTAGAGTGCCTCTACAATAACCTCTCTCGGTTTTTTATAGCTCTGAGGCATTTGCCCGTGGTGAAAGGTTTTCTGTTGCCCTAAAAATCGTCAGAAGGAGGCAGTGTAAAGTTGCAAAGGGGTGTAACTTTCGTCCTGCTCCTGATGCGACCAAACTGACTATTCCAACGCGTTCGAATGGGTACATTTATGCTAGGCATGGTCCTATTTCTCACCCAAACATGTCGAAACAGTCGGAGCTACATTGTACCGACGATATCCCTGAAGAGTCCAAAGTGCAAAAAGGCAGCAATCTTTGACGAGATGTTACTCAAAAACCGTGTCACTTAGAAACATTCCGTCTGAGGCAACGGGATCACGTAGAGTGCCTCTACAATAACCTCTCTCGGTTTTTTATAGCTCTGAGGCATTTGCCCGTGGTGAAAGGTTTTCTGCTGCCCCAAAAATCGTCAGAAGGAGGCAGTGTAAAGTTGCAAAGGGGTGTAACTTTCGTCCTGCTCCTGATGCGACCAAACTGACTGTTCCAACGCGTCCGAATGGGTACATTTATGCTAGGTATGGTCCTATTTCTCACCCAAACATGTCGAAACAGTCGGAGCTACATTGTACCGACGATATCCCTGAAGAGTCCAAAGTGCAAAAAGGCAGCAATCTTTGACGAGATGTTACTTGAAAATCGTGTCACTTAGAAACATTTCGTCTGAGGCAACGGGATCACGTAGAGTGCCTCTACAATAACCTCTCTCGGTTTTTTATAGCTCTGAGGCATTTGCCCGTGGTGAAAGGTTTTCTGTTGCCCCAAAAATCGTCAGAAGGAGGCAGTGTAAAGTTGCAAAGGGGTGTAACTTTCGTCCTGCTCCTGATGCGACCAAACTGACTGTTCCAACGCGTCCGAATGGGTACATTTATGCTAGGCATGGTCTTATTTCTCACCCAAACATGTCGAAACAGTCGGAGCTACATTGTACCGACGATATCCCTGAAGAGTCCAAAGTGCAAAAAGGCAGCAATCTTTGACGAGATGTTACTCGAAAACCGTGTCACTTAGAAACATTCCGTCTGAGGCAACGGGATCACGTAGAGTGCCTCTACAATAACCTCTCTCGGTTTTTTATAGCTCTGAGGCATTTGCCCGTGGTGAAAGGTTTTCTGCTGCCCCAAAAATCGTCAGAAGGAGGCAGTGTATTAAGTCAGGATGAAAGCCTATTCACTCTAGGCGCCTGTTTTTGACCAAATCACACATGCGCCTTGAACAACTCTGTCTTGAAGGTGCTTTTCTCTAATCTCTGTAACTCTCCAAATCCACTAAGGCGCAAATTTTACCTCTTGGGCTCAAGATATAGGTTCTTCATCCAAGGCGCCAGAATGGTCCAAAGGCGCATTTCACCTCTAACCTCACCTCTGACCTTACTTGGAGGCGCTAAACCTCATCTCATTGCTCTCCTCCATTACAAGCGCTCACTTACCTCAATCTTGGGCGCATACCAACATCCCAACATCCAAATCACCTAGGCGCTCAAAACCTTCAAGACTCAAGGTGCATTTTATGATCAAACAAGGTATCTCCTGAACAAGGCGCTCATAGTCTCATCAGGGCGTTAATCATCATCATGAGCACTCATATTGTTCTAGGCGCACAGTTATCTCTGGAATGCTCAAGGCGCACATACCCTTCTCTAGGCTAGTTTACACTTATTCAAGGCGCTCATTCCAAACTTACATGAACTACTCATTACAAGACGCACAAACTAGATGATCCTAGGGCATAAGGGCGCTCATAGGAGTTGTTATGTGTCATTTTGGCCAAGGTTTTCTGGAGCAGTGAAGACATTAGGAAGGGGATGATCGTTTGGATAGTTTTGAATGCTTTATTTCTCCTTGTTTAAACTAGGCGCTCACTGAGGATTGGAGTAGCCTTTGCACCCTCACATCACGTTAATCGGCGTTTCAGAGGCAATCATAGTATAGGAAGATTTGCGCCTTGAAGAAGAGAGTTATCTGGTGAGTGCTTAGGAGTTCTGGCGCCTAGGGGAAAGGTCTAGGTAGAGCGCCTTCAGACTTTCACAGTGAAGTGCCTTAAGGAGTTGGATGATGTTTTTGCCTAGAGTGGAGATGATGTTTTTAGCGCCTTAAGGATGATGATGGAGCGCTTTGGAGTCAGGTTAGTCTGGAGCACCTTAAGAAGGTAAAGCACTTCAAATGTAAACACAAGTGTTTTGAGCGCCCTAATGAGAAGTTGTCTTGGCACCATAAGTCGTTCAAACGAAGATATGCGCCTTGGATAGTTGCAAAGACCTAATTTAGCGCCCAAGGTTGGAAGACTCTTTGTGAGCGTCCAGTGTTTGAAAGCTCTTTGTGTTTGGTGCATTAAAATGAATTTGGCACCTAAATAGTATTGAAACACTCAACTGAGCGCCTAAAGCCCATGAGAGAAGTGATATGCGCCTTGATAGGAATATCATGGAAGATGAGTTTACTGAATGGCGCCTTGAATGACTTGGTTGATTAAGTGTTTTAGCACCTAGATATGGGATGAATCATTAAGCGCCTTTGGTTGAGATGATGTCAGCACCTTTGAGATTATAACACCTTGGAGTCAAGTTCGAAGGAGCACCTTGAGAAGGTAAAACACTTCAAATGTTTTCAAGGAATTGGAGAAGTCACTTAGTGCCTAGAATGAATTCTAGAGCAAGAGGGTTGGAGCGCCTTGAGCTTCAAGTCAGATATGCGCCTAGACCTCTACCCTTTAGCAAGTTGAAGCCCTCTGAGCCTTGACAACGTGAGAATGCCTTATAGTGAATATGCGCCTTGGGCAAGGTTGAATACAAAGTTGAGGAGTATATCATAATGAGTAAGTGCACTGTAGGGTTAGATGATAAAGACTAGTGCCTTGAGTGTCTTGGTCAAAATTTTGACGTGAGAAGTCTTGCAAGATCAAACCCTGGAGTGCGCCTTAGAGAGAACCTATTGATCCTTTGCTTTGACAAGATTTGGGCGCCAGAATGATCCTTAATAAATGGAATGTATCTACACCAATTTTGCGCCTTTAGGGAAGTGATGGTGGCCAGAATGATCCTTAATCTCATGTTTGTGCGCCTAGGTCTAGAAGCAAGATTTGAGCGCCTTAGGATAGGGTTTTTTGCACCTTGTCTTGGAGAGTGAATTTGTGCCTTGGATGATGTTGAAGCGCCTTGGGATGAAATGCGCCCAAACTTATAGAGGGCCTTCAGTGAGGGAGTTGAAGAGAGTGCTTAGAGGAAGGATAGCCTTAAGATCAAACTAAGTACTTAGAAACCTAAGATTAGCGCCTTATTTGAAGTTATACACCTATTCTGGCGCCAGAGAGTGAGTTTGAGTGTGAAGAAGTGAATGTCTGCGCCTTGAAGGGGATACAAAGGGAAGATGATGCACCTTGATGGGTTGATGATGGAAATTTGCGTTTTGGAGCTAAATGTGCGCCTTGAAGGAGATAGTGCATAGAGGTACAATGAATCTTCCGGAGAACATGGATAGACAACTAAGTCTCCAACTTGAGTCTTCTAAGTGAATTGGATAATGAAGAGAGTCTAGTCATTTTGGGCGCTAGTATCAGGATGAATCATCCAAAATGGGTGCCTAGAACTAGAAGGCGCCAATGCATGAGTTCAAGGATCCTCCATTGGAGCGCCTAGCCCAGATGGCTATAGATTGAAAGTTTTAAAGCTAAGTGATGTCTCTTACGTGAATTCCTAGCCCAGGTGCATGTGTTGGGAAAAACTCTTTGGCTCTGGCGCCTAGAATTGGGAGCTTTGTAAGATGCACCAATTGATGAAACATTTCCATTTTGCGCCTAGAATAGAACTCTCTCACATAGTTGAAATTGACTTGATAGAAGGAGATAAGTCTTAAGGACTAGTTTGGTGCCTCACTTGCCTATCTCACCTTTGAAATGTGCTTTGGTTGATGATCATCATTGATGGAACCTAGTGAAATGTAAAGCTATTTGCATCTCCAGAGGATCAAAATTGGATTAGGAGATCATCCTTGCAGTTGAGATTGACAGAGAAGTGTTAAAGGAATCACTTCAAATGGGCGCCTAAGCTAGTTGAGGCGCATATCAATTCCACTGTAACTCCAGACTGACGCTTAGGATCCAGTCATCTCCTAAGGCGCAGTTCCATTCACCCATGACCTCGCTTGGTTTCTAAAACTTGGAAACTCCTTTGGAAAGCTCCTGTTGCGCCTAGAAGATGAGTTTGGGATATCAACTTGCAAAAGGCTTAGAAACTCTTCAAAGATGTTAGGCACAATCCCATGGCACTGGAGCTCAGTTTTGGCGCCTTCAAGGAATAGCACATGAAGGAACTTGGGAGGTCAGGTGCTTGTAAAAGGGAACACCTTGGAACATCTTCCAGGGGTTGAAGTAGTAAGAAAACATCAAGTGAGTCTAGGCGCACTCCCTTGTGTGAACAGTTTAGCTCTGGCGCCTAGCCACAGAGTGAGCCAGAAGAAGTAGTTTGGACATTAGAAGATAGGCGCTCATTCTATAATGAAGCATTCCACCTTCCTAATCAACAAAGACTTGCAAGAATTGACAAAGGAAGCTAAGGCGCACCTTCTACTTGTTTCCACCTCCAGAATGCGCCTAACCTTGAAAGGGGGTTCAAAGATGTTTGTTAGACCTTTTCACTCAAGGCACTCACCTTAGGCGCACTTTCTAAGTCCTTGTCACCTCAAGGAAACACCTAGTTTGGAAGGCGCTTGCCCTGTTCTCCACTCCTTTCAATTGGCGCCTAGAACACAGAATGCATGAAAGGAGCGCCTAGACTCCAGAGGGCTGATTTGGGCGCCTAGCATTTAAAACACTTTCATAATGATGATGTTTTGGCGCCTACTCTTGGAAACAATCCAGAGCATCCATAAACTCTAATTGGCACCTAATGTTGACAAGGCGCAACTTCAGGAGGAGGTCACCTCAACTTGGCGCCCAAGTCAGAAAAACCTGTAAATCCTTCAAATATGCGCCTACCTTGTGAGGTGATGAGTTGAACATTCCAAATCTTCAAATGTTGCTCAAATAAGGAAGACATTGTAACATCAAGGCTTCAAGGCCTGTCCTTGTATTTCCATTGAATGAGTTGTACTTCATGCTATTGAAAGCATTTTCCATGTAATAAGACATTGCAAGTTGATTGAATCAAGTAACAAGACAAGTACCCAACTCTAATGTTGTTTCATTCAAATAGTTATCTTGATGTATATCTTTATGTTATTGAAGTAGTTGATGAATTGTTAGCAAGTAAAAGTGTTTAAGTAAGGAAAATTTTTCGTAGAACTAGTTGGGTATCTTACACTTACACCATGCCTATCCATCAAACATCACAATGCAATCAAAATCCTAACAACATGCCCATGATCCAAGATCAAGTGCAATCATGCAAAGATATTATCAATCACAAGCCTATTAAGAATGAACTAGAGTCTTCTAGTACCATACTTTTCCATCAAACACCATCATGTAATCCATGGCCTATCAAGCCTATCAAAGAAAATGTAAACATCCTATGTAATACAATAAGACTTTAAATATTTGAAGTAGCCATCTACAAATATCCATTCAAAAGTGGATTTATAATGCAAGTATGGACGCCATCAATAAAAAAGATTTGTATTAACCAAATATCCATATACGCATACATCAATATCTGTCGATATAAGTATAACATATATACAAAATAGCCATATAGGCTTACAAGAATGCCATATAGGCATACAATGTCAACTATGTACAATACAAAATATATGTCCACAAATGCCATATAGGCATACAACAGAGGAACACAATAAAAAGTCATTCCCCTCTAGCTGGTGAAGAGAATAAATCACGAGCAGCCTTTGATCTTCTAGGGGATGGAGACATGCATGTGGGTGGTCTACTACGAACCCGAGGGCTACTTCTCCTATTTAGTTCTTCCTGCACCTTTACCTGTTACAAAAAAAAGTATAGATATTAATATATAGAAATTACATGTTATAAAAAAATGAAACATTTAACAAAATAATCACTTACCGCTAACATATAATCTGTCTGCTCGCTTGCCTCAGTAGCAGGAAAAGGCCCTGGTGATGTCATGTCCTATAGAAACCATCCAGATAGAAATTAAACTTCAAATCAATAATCTTTTGATTTTTCAAAAATAGACAACTATAACAATGAATGTAAATTGAAATTTACTAATCTGCCTCATACCCCTGTCAATGCCATAGAGCTATGAATCGCAGAGGCCACACCCTGCTCCATTGCCCTATGAACATGGGGAGGTGTATCCGCAGCCTGCATCATCTGGAAATAAAACAACATTATTCAATTACGAAAACTATAATAGTGATGCAAATCATGGCTCCTAACATACACACACGCTCATCTAAACATGGAAGTACACACAATAAAACACACAAATCACATACAAAAATTTAGTAAGTACAATTCATTCATTAAACTATTTATTTTATTACCTCCGTAAAGCTTTGAAGTCCACCACCGCTGGCAGGTGTTGCCATGAAATCTACAGTGTTAACCTATTCAACATCCAAAATCAGAAATTAGAATACCATTCATATAACGATGCTATTCACATGTAATATTTATAATTGTTTACTAGTTACATACCTCGACAGTAGATGATCTAGTGAAAAATGTAGGTGGAGAACCACTGAAAACTGCATCGACGCTATGACCCTGAAATTTCATTAAAATCATCAATTTAAATTAGTTAATCTTGTATTTCAAAAATAAAATTTAATAAATTAAATTCAATAAACTTGCTAATATTTACCTGAGTATCAAGGCCGAAAGTCTCACTCAGGAGGGTATCTGTCATCGCCATCTGCTCAGCTGCAGATGTAGCCTGTGCACCTGCGTCCTGACTGTCCATGGGGTCATAACCACAGGCTGACCCGCAAGCCTGGCAAGTATGCGGTGGGACCCTACTCCTCGCACTATCTCCCAACCCACTCTGTGTTGCAGGATCGGCATGCTCTATGATGCTCTGGGTCAAGGCACTAATCGACCTCAGTGTATCGACCTCAACACTCTCCTTCACAATGGAAGGAATAGAAACATGCTCGTGGGCTGGTCTGCTGATTACTTGTCTCACTACCCGCTGTGGGTCAAGACGTGCCCCTGGTCTATCCTGTGCTGAGCCCCCACCTCTACCCTGGAAGTCCCGCATATCAAAATAGTTTGGCACTTTATTGAGGACAAACTCAGAGTAGAGTTTCCTCAAAAAGTATTGCGGGACCTCATTGTTATTGCATGGAGGATGGTCAAAAACCATCCACCACCTCTGCCCGAAATTGTCCCTTATCGCTTGGTTGTTGCACCAATGGATAGGGAACCTCTTGCATGTAATGGGTGGAGGTTGATTTGTTTGTGGGTTTGTGAAAATTGAACACAAGTCTACTTTTGTAATTTGTAATTTTTTGACATCTTGATATGACAATTTATCTGCATAGTAATCTCTAAACTCTCTCTTTTTATCGGTCCAACTAGTTATTTGCTTGCTAATTGAATTTACATTTGATAACATAGACTCAAGAGATTCGGCAAGCGTGGACCTATGCAAGGTTGAAGTGGAAGGATCTTTCAACCTTGTAATTATATCTTCAATTTGTTTTTTATTGTTTTCAATTTCCCCCATTATATTATCTTGTGTTCCAGGGGCATGTCGAGGAATGAATGGAGGAGGTTGTTGTTCTGCAGGTATTTCTTCCTCAAGATTTTGTGGATTTTGAGGATTTTGAGGAGGAGGAGGAGGTGCATTAACATTTCCTACAATTAATAAAATATGCATCAAAAATTAACACAAAACCTACCTATTTAGGAAGAAATTCAAACAAAAAAACAAAGATAACTCACCCCTTTGGCGTGCTCGACGTCGCGGCGGCATTTCGGCGATGAATCGACAAATCTATTGTGTTGAATGGTGTTTTGTAGAACGCGAGCGCGTTTTTGAAGGGTTTTAAGCCGCGGCGGAGGAAAAACTCACAACGAAATAAGATAAAATGAAATGACAGCATTTTTTTTATATATATAAAGCGCTTTATAACGCGAGCGCGTTATAACGCGCTCGCGTTATAACGCGCTCGCGTTATGGCTCGGCAATGACGAGCCTTAGGCTTGTCATTGCCAAGCCATAACGCGAGCGCGTTATAACGCGCTCGCGTTATGCCTAAATTTTTTTTGAAAATTTTTTGGCCACTTTTTGGCCCCCCATCTTTTTGCACTTACCCATTATCTCATGGAATTTGTGCCCAGATAGTTGATGTGATGTTAGTCACGACTAGGGTTGGTATGGAATGGCTCCCACTCTAGTATCTTGGTATCTTAAGCAAGATTAGTTATTGTATGTATGAAATGCTTTATGTGTTTAAAAGTTATGGAAGTAAGTTGGAGATTTTGAGATGGTGTTTGGTAGTGTCCATGAAGGAGTTAGTATGTGTTCCTTGCGAGGAAGAATGGAAGGCACTTTTGTGAATGTGACTTTTAGCAATCATTTCCAAGCATGTCCTGGTTTGCATAGAACATGTGGGTGTTTGTTTTGATGAGATGTTTCATGGTCTTAGTCTCGAGTTGACCACTATTCCTCTTCTCCCTTTTTGTGACTATGTTATATACGTACATGATGAGGTAATGTGCAATTTTGGTAAAATTGTTGAAGATAATTATTTATTTATTAATGAAATTTTATTGATTGCAAAACCAACAATATTGAATTTCTTTTCTTGAGCTACATAGCTGATTTACTTTCTTATAGTCCTTTTACCTCAAGGACTCATTTAGTCGTATTTCGAGTCAAATCTTAAATGTTGAATTTTGGTGCCACTTTTGAGTTTGATTTATCTTTTGAATTTTATTCTTTTGAATTTTAATCGTTAAATTTGATATAAAAGCTTATCTTTTGCAAGCTTATTATTTTGAGGATTTTCTCATTGTTCCTACTACCAGTACATGTGTAGTGATGTAACTTATGTGATCTACCTAGGACCCATAAGGGGTATTGGGTGAGAGGAAAATGGGAATAGCTGGTCTTGGTTGATATCGTAAGATTGATAATTGTAATCGAGTCGGTAAAGGTTGGTTAGAATTCCTTTTTGTCCTTGATTCTAGTTGAGTATTCCTCTTGAACCTTCCCTTTCAAGAGGCTAAAACTTATAATCTAACAAGAGAAGAGTACTAAAAAAGTTCAAGGGGCGGTCATGATGGGAGACCAAGTGAGATCATCATATTGTTGTGTAGGCCCACTATCCTTATGATATTGACTCCTTTGTGTCAAAGACCTTATGAATTCTTCTATCTATTAGAAGGTGACTCTGGAGTTCTTTAGGTGTTTCATTTCTTGCTCATGACATTTAGAAATGCTCAAACATGTGTTGGCTCCTATCAATTCCTGCAAGTTCCACCTTGGCAATAAAGTGAAATCCTATTGTTAGAGAAGGTAGTTGAGACTTGTGAGTCTCATGTGTAGTGCATGGAATCTAAAGTGTTATAACTTAGTATATGTGGTTTGTTAAGATAACAAGATGTTTGGGGCTACGATCGGTTTTGATAATTGTGACTAGTTGGATTGCCTAAAATTCCTATTGGCTATATATACTTTAGTCTAAGTTAATTTCAGATGGCTAAGGGAGGTTAGGAATATGGTAAACTTAGTTAGTAATAACAAAGGTCTTTAGTGGTTCTAACCTTCTTTGGTGTGACTTCATCTTTTATGACCTTGTAATACACGATGATCTATCTTAGGGCATCTAATGCCCTTGTTTTTTTGGAAACACTAGTAAAATTTTTGGTGAATGTGTTGTTTTTAGATACTTGAATTCTCCTAATTAGAGGAGGTTAACATCAAGATTAAATTTTGAGTGGTTACTTTATTAAGTACCTAATTGCTTTTCTTACCATTGATTTATAAATCATGTTGAGTTCACTATCATGTTGGCATGGCTTGAAGGTGGGTTGATCTACCTTACCTCTGTGTTAACTTCCAGGAGGAAGTTTAGCTCTAGGGGGGAGGATGTGAGGCCCACCCTTGTGTGACAAGTTTAGTTACACTACTAGACCTAATTGTATTGCTTCACCCATACTTAGGATATGGGATATGTTATTGTGACCCTATCCAATAAATGATATGGTATTATTATGGATCTAATTATAAGGTAGTTGCATACGATTTGAGTATGAGTAGGAGATGTATGCCTTAATTTAGATTGATTGAATATCACTCAATTGTGCTTTTAAATGATCCTTAGTGAATTTATGTGAGGCCACCTTTGTTACACCTCTTGATTCAACTTATTAGACTTGTTACCTGGATTTATATTTTTTATGCTGGATATTATTGGGGACTGTTGATCCCAGCCATTAGACCTTTTGATGGCATTATTTTGTGATTGGAGTAGATAGATGTGTTGATATATTATTGATGATGTATTTATACATGCTTAGGTTATATTATGCTTTTATTTGATAATGAATGTCTTGAAATTACATGATGCAATTAAATTTAAACAATAAGCTTTATTGAGTAAACAGATTAGTATATTGATTTACATTTTGCATGATTAGGACTATGTTGATTTGAAAGAGAATTGATTTGAAAATATAGTAGATTATACCATGTCTTATGGAATTGACCTAATTGAAATATATGAACTTGTGCAACATCATGTGTGTGTAATTTGAGTTTCTTCAACTATGATATACATTGGACTATTGATGTGTGTGTAAGTGTGCAGGTTAATTCCATGGCCAATAATGGAAATTAGAGACTCACAAGTAACCCCAGTTAATAATCCACGTGACACATACCTAGTCCCTAAGGTGGACTAGGGTTATATGTTGTTTGAGAATTAATGTTAATGTGTTAATAATTTGTTTTGGTTTTATTTGAGTCTCCTAAGGTTGACTTAGGGCGAGGTGGATGATTAGTGTCATCCATGTGTCCATTCTCGTTCATGGGTTTTAGGGGCTACTTAAATGTTGATTTTTGAGCTTTATTATGTTTATTTCATGTGTTTTGGGGCCCTAGGTCAAGTACCTATGGGTTAGGTACCTTATAGACCTCAAATCATGAGTTTTAACTCATATTTGACCACTCTATTTGACTCTAGGAGTTAGGTGACGAATTAGGGTTTTGGGATGAGGGTTGGGTGACTTGTCACATCCCAATCCAACTACCCTAGGTTCATGTATGAGATTGGGGGAATCCCAAAGATCTCACATGTGTGATCACACATTGTAAGAGCCTTTGAGAAGAGAGCCCCAAGTACTCCCCTTTCTGCCATGTCTCACATAAGTGTGAGGACAAGTGTGGGGAGGTGTGCTCTTGAGAAGGAATGAGAGGATGACAAGTGTCACCTCCCTATTCTCAATATCTCACACATGTGGGGAGATGTGCTTGAGAGAGTGAATGAGAAGGTGATAAGGTTTTTTGAGACCTATTTATTTACCTCTTGTTGAGATGAGAAGGTTTCTTCTTTTTGGTTTTTGGTTTTGGGATCTTTGGAAGGGATTTTGGCTTGGAGAGAAGGTTTTGGAGCTAAGGAGATCTTGAAGCAAGCTCTTGGGAGGCTTCCTCAATCATCTTCACTACTTGAAGCTTGAGAGGTAGGTTCTCAAGGATTCAATCTCTCTTGTTATATTGCATTTTTACTTCATGTATTTTTGAAAGGCTTTTTGTGTATTTTATGTTGTTGTGTTGGGTTTATGGGTTGTTGGCATGAGCTCTCCATGTGAGGGAGCTTTCCTTGTATGGGGTTGAGAGAGGAGTGAACCTCCTTGGGGAAAGTCACTCCTTGTTAAGGAGATTTGGAAGGCATTGGCCTTGTTCTTGGTGTTTTTTTTTGTGTAAGTTTGGATAGGCAAGAGTGCCTTTCTACCTTGGTATTTTGACTATCATTTGTTTGGAAAGAGTGCTCTTGTATATTTTGGAGTTACAAGTGGTTTGAGATAGCAAGAGGCTATGTAGCATTGAGATATGATTTTGGGTATTTTGGTGGTTCTTGAGTCTTTCCCCTTGAGTGAGAAATGTCCACTCTCTCCCCCTTTGGAATCCATATTTATGGATTTTGTATGTTAAAAATCCCTTGGGTTGGGTGTTGTTGTGTTATTGTGAGTGTGTTTACATCCCCTTGTGTATGATCTTGAAATCGGGTTACTTGTAGGCCTCCTAGCTCGAGGATGGCTTACAAGCAAGCCTAAGATTGGAGGTAAGCTCTCCTTTGGCCTTGGGAGTGTTTTGTTGTCTATTTACAAGATTCATGGCTAAGAAGAAAGGAAACGAGTAGGGACTCCTTGTATTAGGTAAACTTTGTTTTGGAGCTTATTATTTTTGTTAAGGCCATGTAAAAAGCCTAAGCCATTGAGCTTTGTAAATGGGATGGGAAGAGTTAGAGAGTTGGTTAAAACCTCCCATGTACATGTTTAAATGTATGTATTCATTCATTTGTAAAGTTGTGATATTTAAGA
The DNA here is from genome assembly GCA_027924645.1 of Cunninghamia lanceolata. Lineage (NCBI taxonomy): Eukaryota > Viridiplantae > Streptophyta > Pinopsida > Cupressales > Cupressaceae > Cunninghamia > Cunninghamia lanceolata. Next base: position 499,633 of record BSBN01001492.1, read on the forward strand.
AAAGAATATGTATAAAATAATGGAATTCTTATTTACACCTTATTGTCATTATTGAGGTACATATGGACAAGACAAAGATAAAAAATGTTAAATTTCATAGTATTCATGAGAGAAAAAAAATGTTTTGTATGCTCTCTCTCTTTCTCTAACTAAATATTAAGTAGGGAAAGGAAAATATTACCCTTAGTGTGTTTAAAAAATATGCTCCTCTTTTAACTTCAAAAGACCTATAAGTTGTTTAGAGAACAAAGGTGTTTTACTTCAAAATTTTGTTAAAAACAAATAAATACTCTTCTTGCAAAACCCTAGATATAAGAACTATGTTATATTATTATATTAAAGTCAGTGTATATATATATATATATATAAAGTAATAATAAGAATGAAGTTGAGTTGTTTTTTATATAAAAAAAGGGAAACATTGTTTTTGGGAGATGTAGGATAGGGCCGAAGGCTGTCTCTTGGTGACAAGAGTGGGAGGGGTCGGGGACCTCGACCCATAGTGCTTGCGAGCACTATGGGGTGGGGCTCCTCCCTGCTCCCACAAGGGGACTGCAGACTGTGTAGTCCACAGCCCCCCAAAAGGGACTTGCGGACTACACAGTCCGCAAGGGATTTCCCCTTTAAACAACATCGCTTAAATTTAAACATTTACCTATTGAAAAAAATTAACAATCTCTACTTTATTTATTTACTTTTTTAAAAATATTTTTTTGTGTGAGCTATGTTATATTTTTTTTACATATATATATATACATCCTCTGTATATACACAGAATTGTGTATATACAGAGTTTGGTGTATATATACCAGATATATAGATATTTATCTTTCATTTGACACATTGGGTGTCATTGTGTTTATCATCAAGTTTAACATAGTTAATTGTATTGGTTTGATTCATAATGAGTCATGGTGATAATTAGTTGTGATTATTACCGCCTTAAAAGTATTGGCATTCAACGATGCTTAAACACCAAATTTTGCAGATTTCCTTGGAAAGCATCATTATGATATATATTTATATTAAAACTGATATATAGAAATAATTTATTTATATAGGTATATATACATTTGGAACACACACACATATAGATATATATAGATATAAATAGACCTTGATAACCCTTGAGAGAGAGTGTTATACTTGATTTATAGAGACTCAGTTAGGCCCAAGAAAGAGCATAGCATGTTATAGTTTATGTAGATTTGATTTTGATTGCAATTTGAAATGAAATTCATTATTTCAGTAAGAAGTACAACAAAGGTTTCATACTCAAAAGTACAACAGAGGTTGGCAAAATATTGTTGGTCAGTTTGTTAGACAGATCTGATTACTTGATGCAAAGATATACATCTCGAAAAGAGAGATAATGTTGTTGTATTTGATTATTGATGTCATATATTTCTAATGCTATGATAGATTGCCAGTTGGGAAAAAAGATGAGACTGCAAGATTTGCACAACAAAATTATTGATAAATATTAATTATCTTGTTTATTGAATATTCTACCTTATACTTGACTAGTTGAAGTTGTAGTTGGGATAAACATACCAATTCATATAGCTAAGCCTAGGATTTATGCAAAACTGATTAAACCAGATATGCTTGTGATTGAAGTTATACTATTAAGTATGTGTTTATGTGAAATAATGGTAACGGTTAACCAACTTGAGATAGAAGTGTGTGAACATACGAAACACATCATTGTTTAGGAATGTGTTTTATTTCTTAAATCTTTTGCCAAAGTAATGAAAAATCATTTCTTGCATTGTCGATTCATAGTGTCTTTACTTATTGCATAATAGTCAGATTGAGTTACAATTAGCTAGAGGGATTCTAGACTTGTATAAGTAATTGTTTTTAAATAGAAACAACACTAGTTATCACATGGTATGATGGACCTTATTGGTCCCCTTAATCGACTTCCCTCATGAAGGCTAGGGCCACTTCCAGATGGACGGTGTGTAGGGGACCACCGGTTTGTGGTTGGAGGTAAAGCACTCGGGTGATGCTCTCCCTCTTGCAGTTGAAGATGCTAAAAACTTAATTATTCAAAGATATCATTTTTTATACCATTGGATTTACATGTATTATTATTATTTTGGGAAATTGTAATCAAATCATCAAGATGATGATGCAATCATGTACTATTGTAAACATATAAATGTTAGTTTATTCTTTCAATACCTATGATTGGTGAGAAAGAGAAAATGCTTTATGTTATACATTATTGTAAGAATGTTTTGTATAATCTTTATCTTATAGAAAAATGTTTGGTTTAGTGATGTAAATCTTTAGTATGTTTTTGGAAAAATAGACAAGCATTCATTACACATGAGCACAGTTTGAACACTCAAGCCTATGAGCCAACTTCGTAAGAAGTTGTCAAATGTAGATAACATTGTGTTTAGAAAACCTAACCTTGCAATGTTCTTTGAACGTAGAAATGGGAACGTCGAAAATAAAGAAAAAGAATAGAAATACCAAGAAAATTAAACAATCCCAGACCAAGGTAAAAAATACAACAAAATTGAGTTATGAAGGAGAAGCTTGGCTCTCTGACTCTAAAACTTTGGACTTTGCTCTTGAACGAATCGAGTTGGAGAAGGAAAAACGTTTGAAACCAACTATCTAGATAATTACCTTTAAGATTAAGCCAAGTAAACCTTTGACGAATCGTGGCATACCTTTTGGGTGTGAGAGAAATGTGCTAGTTTTAAGTAACAAGGTGATTAGGGAGTACCTGTGTGTACATCCCACCTCTAAGTTTGTAGTTTTAGATTCTGATGGAGAGGAAGAACCCGAGGAGATTCCTCTATCTAATAGTGATTTGTAAATTTGGGAATCCTATTAGACCTTATTTAAATAAGGATTTCTAAATCAAATGAAATAAATAAAAATTATTTTTGTCTTGGCATTCAAGTGTGATGATCTTCTGTGTGGAATTTTGAATTTCTAATTTTTGGTGTATGTTTTGAAAGATGCATTATTTTATGAATTATAATTTTGCATTCAAACACATCAAAATGTAGAACTAATTAACCACAATGACACACCAGGTGCAAAATGGTTTGAATGAGAACAAACCCTAGAGGTAGTCAAGATGGTTCTCATCTAGCTGTGGAGGATCCTCTAGCTAAGTTGGATAAAATCCTTGCTCTTCTAAATGAAACCAAGGAAAGGTTAGGAGAAAGAAGTAAGAGGGGAAAATAGTCCCGAGGTTAGTGAGGAACATGATAAAGAGAATAGTGTCCATGAAGGGCAAGATGAATCTACGAAAAATCCTAAAAATATAGAAGAGCTTATAAAACTAGTGGATGTAAGAAAACAAATGACCAATGAATTAGCCAAAGTCATGAAGAAAATAACCCCTTCAAAGTTTCATGGAATAGTATTAGGAGATGGAGCAAAAGCATGGCTCACTGATATGGAGAAATATTTCAAAATTAGGAATCATTCAGAAATAAATAAGGTTGTTTGGGGAGCCTATCAATTGGCTGGCAACCTAAAGCATCCACTTGGTGGATGAAGAAGAAAATAGAGTTAGGATTGATTTCCTTGAGTTTGACATGGGATCGATTTGTAGTAATCTTTAGACAAAGATGGCTACCTCAGTTATATTTTGATGAAAAATTAACTGATTTTTAGAACTTGCATCAAGGTGACATGATTGTAACATAATACTAGAAGAAATTCACTAGACTGTACTGCAATATATCAGTGTGATGAATATTTCGAATAAATAAATCCATTATGGGGATGAATGCTTAGATTGGTGGATAAGTGGATGTTCATGGTCCAACAACCATGGATCAAGTATTTGAGAAAGAAATTAAGCAAGAGCATAAACTTAAGTCTATTTTAGCTTATCGAGATAAGTTTTGAAAGAAGTTTTGATGGTCCAAATCTTCACCATATTTCAAGAAAAAGAACTGGAATCAAGATTCTAAACTGAAACCCAATGAGAAAGGATCTAAGAAAAACAAGAATGAATCTCAAAATGAAAAGAAAAATAATGATTTCAAGAAGAAGAATGGCATTAATAATGACCGTACAACTGAGAATCTAAAGAACCTCCTGGTGGTTGTTTTAATGCGGAGGTGATCATTATGCTAATCAGTGCCCAAATAAAGGTCAAGGAAATCAATTCCAAAATTATTTGCTACCTTCTCAACAGACATCTTTTCAACAAAGAATTCATGCAAGGTTGGACAATCGCCAAGCAGAGTATCATATCACACTAATTAAAACTATAGGTATCTTGTTTGGAATATACCCATTTGTATTTTAATAGATACAAGTGCCATTGAAAGTTTTATAGAACCTAAACTACTAAATAGAATTCCTAGATGAGCTGGTTATATGCTAATCCCTAGTCAGTTAAGTATGCAAACTAGTTTAGAGCTGAGGTAGAGTAGTGCATGTTTGATGCGTAGATAAGGTTACCCTCATTCTCAAAATAAGTTAACATGTATGTAGCTCCTTTGGAATCCTATGATATTATTCTTGGAATGAATTGGTTGTGGTGCCATAGAGCCAAAATATATTATTTTAATAAAATATTTTAATGTTTGGATGACTTAGGAAATCCAATTTCTCTTCAAGGTGTCAATCATGAAATCAAAATCAGACAAGTGTTGACCATGCAACTCAAAAAGAGCTAAAAGGAAAGGATGTCAACTTTTTGCAATAAAGATGGACCAAGTAGAAGAAACTAAATAGTCATCAATACATGACTACCCTTTTCTTTATGATTATTAGGATGTATTTCTTGATGAATTGTTAGGTTTACCACCTAAGAGAGCCTTTGATTTCTCAATAGATATTATACCATGTTCTGAACTAATATCTAAGGCACCATATCAGATGACAACCATAGATTTGCTGGAATTAAAAGCCCAATTACATGAATTGTTGGCTAAAGGGTTAATTTGACCCAGTGTGTCATCCTGGGGAGCACTAGTGATATTTGTAAAGAAAAAGGATTGAACACTACTCTTGTGCATTGATTATTATATGCTGAATAAAGTAACAATAAAGAATAAGTATCCTTTACCTCGTATAGATGATATTTTTGATCATATGCATGGAGAAGTAGTATTTTAAAAATCTGATTTGAGGGTAGGATACCATTAATAGAGGATTGATGATGAAGATATTCATAAGACAACTTTTAACACAAGATATGGACATTATGAATTCGTAGTCTTACCTTGACTAATGCGCTTGATGCATTTATGAATTTAATGAATAGTGTCTTCAGGGATTATTTAGACAAATTTAACCTTGTCTTTTTAGATGATATTTTGATATACTCTAAGAATGAAGAAGAGCATGCGTGACATATGAGAATTTTTCTATAGCAGCTGAGAAAACATAAGTTATATGGCAAATTGTCAAAGTGTACCTTCTTTCAAAAATAAGTATAGTATTTAGGACACATTATTTCTGCTGAGGTGATTGTTGTGGATCCCTCAAAGATCAAAACAATTATGGAGTGACCATCACCTAAAAATGTACCTGAAGTGTGTAGTTTTATGGGATTAGCTGGATATCATAGAAAGTTTTTCCTAAACTTTTCTAAAATTGCTAACCTTATTACTACACTTTAGATGAAAGGAAAAAGGTTTTAGTGGATAGAAAAGTGTGAGGAAACTTTTCATATCCTCAAAGAGAACTTGAATTCCACCCCAATTCTTAGAGTCCCAGATCCAGAAGGCCATTTTGTGGTCGTCACAAATGCATCAGTTGAAGGATTGGGTGGCGTACTCATGCAAGAAGGGTAAGTTGTAGAATACAAATCCAGAAAATTACATCCATATGATTTGAATTATGCTCCACATGATTTAGAGTTAGCTGCAATTGTTACCTTGGAAGTGTAGAGACATTACCTGATGGGTAAACACTTTGAACTTAGGTTAGATAATCAAGGACTTAAGTACATCACATATTTGAACCTCAATGTATGACATAGATGATGGTTGGAACTATTATTAGATTATGATTTTGATAAGTTTCATTAAAGGAAAAGAAAATTGAGTGGCAGATGCTCTTAGTCGTAGAAGGCATATTACGGCTATGGCTACCATTTATTCCACTATTCATGAACAAGTGATAAGGAATTCTTCAGGTGATGAATTCTATAAACAAGTCAAGAATGCAATGTCAAAAAATCCTCAAGATACTAGGTATGAAGGGTATCGATTCGAAGCAAATAGAATGATGAGATTCAATAACAAAATATATGTGCTAGATCAAGGTGATTTAAGGAATATTGTGTTGAAGGAAGCACATAGTGTTCCATATTTAGGGCATCCCAAAGTGAAAAAATTGTTAACGGATTTAAAATCAATATATTTTTGGAAAGGTATGAAGCAAGATGTTGCAAGTTTTGTAGCCAGATGCTTAGAATGTCAGTGAGTTACGGTTGAGCATCAACATCCAATGAGGTTGTTATACCCTCATGACATAGTAGAATGGAAATGGTAGGTCATTAGCATGGACTTTGTCTAAGGCTTACCTATTTCTAGAAATCGCCATGATACCATCCTTGTAGTAGTGGATAAGCTTACGAAAGTAGCACATTTTATTCTAGGAAACCTTACAGATGGAGCACCCATTATAGCAAGAATATTTGTGCAAGAAGTTTTTAGACTTCATAGAGTTCTTGAAAAAATAATCTCAGATAGAGATGCGCAGATGACTTCGAAGTTCTAACAAACCTTGTTTTCAGCGGTAGGAACTCAGTTGAATATTAGTTTAGCCTACCATCCAAAAACATATGGCCAGACTGAAAGTGTAAACCAAGTGTTGGAAGATCTATTGAGGATGTATTGCATGGATCAACAATATAAGTGGGAGGAGTACCTTCCATTAGTTGAATATTCTTATAATAACTTATCATTATGCAAATAAAATGGATCCTTTTGAAGCATTGTATGGCAGGAAGTGTTGAACTCCTAGAAGTTGGGACAAACTAGAAGATAGGATCAGTCTTGGGTTAGAGATGCTAATGGAAATGGAGAAGCAAGTTAAACTAATCAGAAAAAGATTAGCAGAAGAAAATGATAGGCAAAAGAGTTATGTTGATGCCAAGTATACTCCTCAACAATTTTCTATTGGTGCTAAAGTACTTTTAAGGGTCAAACCTCAAAAGAATTCGATTAAGTTTGGTAATAGCCAAACTAGCACCTAGTAATGTGGGTCCTTTTGATATTCTATAAGTAATCAACCTAGTTGCTTACACACTTGATGTACAACTAGCTCTTTCTCCTATGCACAATGTCTTTCATGTGTCTTATCTGAAAAAGGTATGTGTCTAGATTAAATCATACTCTTGATTAGAATGTTCTACAGGTTCTGGATCTAGGAGTGGTCATGATCAAGCCTCTTAGAGTGCTCGAGATTCGCAAGCTCCTCTCGCATAATTGAGAGGTTTCTCAATGCAAGGACTAGTGGGATCAGTATTCTGAGGATAGTGCCACTTGGGAAGATTATGAAGATTTCCATCAAAGATTGCCTCATTTATTTGATTAAGACTATTATTATTTTGAAAGACTATTGTTCTTGTTTAAACTTGTTTGAACTAAGTCATTGAAGACGATGAATCTTTTAACGGGGAGAAGATGTCACAACTCATTTTTGGATAGCTTAATTATGTTATTTTAAACTAAATTTTAGATAGATGCTTTGATATGCATTCTGAAATTATGAAAATCAAGTTGTGATTAGAATATAAATTTTGACGAGATAAATATGCTTTGCTTCATGATATGTAGTAATTGACATATTTTCTAGTATGGATAATATAATATCTTTATGAATATTTTTGATTAAATGTTTACTTCATTTTATAACTAATGTGGTTAATGGACTAACTACTGTTATTGTTAATGAGGTGGATGTAGGAAAATAGTATTGTTTCCCTCCCAGATGAGGTGAGAGAGTATCATTAGAGAGAGGAAAATGGACCGGGGTGGATGGATGAGACATCATGCTTCTAGGAAGTCACACACACACATAAGTGTGGAGTTAATTTATATGTGTTTGGATACTTTGATATCGTAAGAATGTCAGTACCCTGCATAGTAGCATTATCTTTGGTATGATGATGTAGTCAATTCATTGTTTTGATCATCTCTTTGTTAGTGTTGTTGATCTTGTCTTTAGTGTGATTGAATGTGTTTTTGACTATTTATCATTGTGTGGTGTTTTACTATGGTATCATCACTTAGAGATTATGTCAAGTTTTAGACACAATCTACCTTGTTGGAGGACATAAATATGTAAGTATATATAATTATAATTATATTATTATTCATATTTTATCAAGGTTGCTTTAAAAGATTTAAAATTCAAATATATTGGCTTGACTAAGCTCCATGAAGTAGAGTTAGTGAGCAAGTGAAATACATTTAATGTTTTGGTTAGTGGAGTACTAAGGAGTTATGTAGAGTTTATACTCTATCAAGTGCTCAATTAATGTCCACCACTTCAGTTTCAATGGGAGTGATGGATGGTTATTGCGAAGAAAAATCTAAAAATTTAGGGAGAGATTGTAGGGAATGGTGGAAGGTTTTAGGCATAATAGAAATCAAGAGATAGAGAGCACGAGAACAGGGGGATAGAGAAGAGCTCTGCGAGTCAACTATGAACAAACTATTTATGCATTGATATGTGTTCATAGAATTTTATTTAAGCAATGAAATGTTTGATTAAGTTTTATCTTTAAACTTGCCATAGAGTTTACATGGTTGCAAACACTTTATCTATGTGAAGAAATTTAAATATTTTCTTAGATTACTTTATTTTCAGTGATAACAAGGGTTTTTATATATATAAACCAATGTTTTTTGTGTTTAAATCTATCGGCTAGTATTTATAGTTTAATATAGTTTGAATGTATAAAATTGTGGCTCGAGTGTGTTAACCTTATAAATAGTATAAGTGTTAAAACTAAGCCTCAATTGTGTTAACCTGATCGTTAGTATAAGTGTTTAAATTAAAACCTCGACTGTGTTAACCCTATCATAGTTTGAGTGTACACATTCGACCTTGATTATGGTGTGTATGTAACTGTTTATTACATGAAAATGTGGCTCGAATTGTGTTAAGTTTGTCATAATTACAATACGGGAAATCATGACTCAATTGTATTAAAGTTGATATAGTTTCAATACATGAAATCATAGCCTTGACTATGTTGTATTTATCATAGTTTTTGTGGTTCTACAGTGTTGTTATTGTCACCATTTTAATACCATAAATTGTTGTTTGATGGTGTTAGGTTTGTTGTTTTAAAAAGTTTTATATTTTATGAGACTAGGGTTTATGCTCCATTGTCTATAATTAGGTCTGTGAATTTAATGAGAGCTATTATTTGTTATATATATGACCATTTCAGGTTAGTTTGTATCAGATGTTAATGATACTTTATTCTCAACTTCGTTGAGGATTTTATAATTTTTTTTAGACTCTTTTTTACTGCAAATAAGGGTAGCCTAGTCTTTTGTAAGATGACTCATTTAGAGAGTCACTGTGTATGTTAACAATAGTTGACATAGTTATTATTATTTAGTGTGACTCATTAAGGGTCACTATTTTTGTTAGTTGTAGTTACATAGCTGAATTATATCAATCGACTTAGTTTGAGAGTCACTACCATTGTTAATAGTGGTTAATATATTTTTATATTTATTGTGTTGAAATAATGATAACAATGGTAAACACTAGTCAACTCATTGTGAGTCTCTTTTTTGATAACAATGGTAAACAATATTTGATTCATTGTGAGTCTTTGTTTTGATAACAATGGTAAACACTATTCGACTCATTGAGAGTCTTTATTTTGATAATAGTGGTAAACACTATTCAACTCATTATGAGTCTCTATTTATGTTAACAATGGTTTAACATAGATATTTATATTTTGTTTGACACATTGGGTGTCACTATTCTTCTCAAGTTTAACACAATTTTTTTTTATGCATATCAAGTTTAACACAATTAATTGTATTTGGTTTGATTCATTATGAGTGATGGTGATAATTAGTTGTGATTATTACTACTTTAAAAGGATTGGCATTCAACGATGCTTAAACACCAAATGTTGCAAATTTCCTTGGAAAACATCATATGATATATATTTATATTAAAATTGATATATAGAAATAGTTTATTTATATAGGTATATATATACATGTGGAACACACACACACACACACACACACATACACACACACACACATATATATATATAGACCTTGGTAACCCTTTAGAGAGAGGGTTATACTTGATTTATAGAGACTCAATTAGGCTCAAGAAAGAGTAAAGTATGTTATAGTTTATGCAGATTTGATTTTTCTTGCAATTTAAAAAGAAATTCATTATTTTAGTAAGAAGTACAATAGAGGTTTCATACTTAGATTTTAGTTGGCAAAATATTGTTGGTCAATTTGTTAGACAAATCTAATTACTTGATGCAAAGATATAAATCTTGAAGAGAGAGATAATGTCCTTATATTTGATTATTGATGTCATACATTTCTAATGCTATGATAGATTACCAGTTGGGAATTGAGACCGCAAGATTTGCACAACAAAATTATTGATAAATATCAATTATCTTGTTTATTTCAAATATTCTACCCTATACTTAACTAGTTGAGTTGTAGTTGGGATAAACTTACCAATTCATCTAGCCAAGCCTAGGATTTATGCAAAATTGATTAAAGTTGACATGCTTGTGATTGAAGTTATACTATTAAGTATGTGTTTATGTGAAATAATGGTAACTGTTAACCAATTTGAGATAGAAGTGTGTGAACATATGACAAACATCTCCCTTTAGTAATGTGTTTGATTTCATAAACATTTGGTCAAAGCAATGCAAAATCACTACTTGCATTGTTAGTTCATAGTGTATTTACTTATTTCATAATAGTCAAATTGAGTTATACTTAGCTAGAGGGACTCTAGAGTTGTCTAATTGATTGTAAGTAAATAGACACGACACTAGTTCTCAAATGGCATGATGGATCTTATTGATTCCCTTAATCCACTTCCCTCATGAAGGTTAGGGCCACTTCCAGATGGAAGGTGTGTGGGGGACCGTCGGTCTATGGTTAGAGGTAAAGCACTTGGGTGATGCTCTCCCTCTTGTAGTTGGAGATTGCAAAGACTTGGTTATTTAGAGATATCATTTTTTATACCATTGGATTTACATTTATTATTTTGAGAAATTATGATTAAAGCATCAAGATGATGATGTAATCATGTACTATTGTAAACATATGAATGTTAGTTTATTCTTCAATAGTCATGACTAGTGAAAAAGAGAAAATGCTTTATGTTATACATTATTGTAAGAATATTTTGTATAATCTTTATCTTATATGTTGTTTAGTGGAAAAGAGGGGGTTTTAGTTTCAAGGGTGAATCCTCCTTTCACATCTAACATTTAAGGACATAAATTGAGTGAAGTCACAATCTCTTGCAAGAGGGCTCTGCTATAGATTTAGTGTCCCTTAGAATGAAGAGGAAACTTGGAATTTGCTAACTAATTGATTAATTAAAGGCCAATTATGCTTAAAACCCTAATTTCATAAAATCATAAACAAGTGGACGAATCTCAACAAATGCTTGCACACAAAGATATCAAATGACAATTAAATACATACCAACTTTCAAGATTCGATATCTGAAAAAGTCAGGGACTAATGAGCAGGTGATTTAGTCCAAGGTACCAGTTTCTATTAGGATCTCTGAAGATTGTTTGCAACTTGTTTGTGATGTTCTAGGGATTTCATTATTGTGGGATCCAAAGGACTAATGAGTGGGTACCCTAGTCCAGGTCCTCCTTTTCTACTTTCCTCTACACATTTGACACTCTATAATGTCTCCCTACAACTCCCCTTCTTCCGCTTTTGCAACCTGTAACATGCAATCACAAAAAAGGGGGTTGGGGGTTGTGGTGTTTAGAGGCTTGCCTCAGTCAATCCCTGGAGAGACATTCAAGTCTTTTGAACACCGTTGTCAGATAAAGAGTGTGTATCCCTGTGGGATAGAGTAAAAATCCAAATAATAAATGATTGAAAACACAAATAAATGTCACCTTAGAGGTGTAGCTCACATATAGATGAAAATCCTTCACATCATGAGAAGATGAAGCCAAATTTGCATAACAAACACAATAACAAGACAAGTTTACTCTGCAACAATGAATATCTTGAATGCTTTAGAATCACAAGTTTGCCAAAAGTTCCTAATCATCTTCTAGTTTACAAATGAATCCCTAAACATGATTATATATGCAACTAAACACATTCCCACTAAGAATTTCATAAATCAAACTTAAGGTGTCGGCATATGACCTAATTAACGATCACATAACCGACACTTGAATTTAGGTCCTGCCTAAAATAGGGTAGGACTAGGGTATGAACGCCCAAGTCCTCCCTCCCTATTTCAGTCAAGAATTATCTCAATAGCACCCCCTAGGTCCTATTTGCCATAAAACTAAGGGATTTTGTCATCAGGAGTCAACATGAATATGCAAGATGACAAAAATGCTTTCTAAAGGACTCGGGAGCTAAACATAGGAGGGAAATAGTCCTAGGGAGACATTTTCTGATGTAACATTTAGCCCCCACTTTAATGTATGCATGAATGCAAGGCTCATACATGTATTAAAGTATGGTCAACAAACACAACAAACATGCCAGGCACTTAGAGCTAATGCATACACGGAGATTGAGAAGTATTTCTAGCCCCCAGTCTCAGGTAGACATTAGAGAAGACACACCGCAAACATGCCAAACACAATGAAGACAATAACAAGCATGCAAAATATAGAGAAGACAGTAACAATCATGCAAGACATGGAGAAGCAACATTGAAGATATGCAAAATGCAGTGAATGCAGTGATTATTTCTTTTTCATTTTCACATATATGAATGCAAATGCAAGTACATGGAAAGTAAAAATGCAACACACCAACCAAAATGTAAGAGGGGAATTTCGCCATACTCTTTGGACTACATATGGGGCAACAAACACGCAATACAAATCCCAAGATGTTGGAGGGGCATTTCACTGTGCTCTTTGGGCTACACTTGAGAACAAACACACCATACAAATCCCAAAGTATAGGATGGGCATTTCGCCATGCTCTTTGGACTATACTTGGGAACACACATGCCATACAAATCCTGAAGCATAGGAGGGGCATTTCTCCATGCTCTTTGGACTATACTTGGGAACAAACACGCGGAAGACACATAGAAAACACGAGCACTGTATAGTATGCCGAGGACATATTATATGTCTAAAACACGACAAACAAGTGATGGAAGGAGCCTATTTCTAGGTTCACCACCATCTCAGGCACATTATAGGTACACTTGATGGTTGGGCTTATGCCACAACAACCACCAAAGACACATTTAAAGGAGGATACACCAATCCTGCCTGCTTAGAGGACTTTTAGAATAAAAAGGATGTGTACTAGCTCAAGAGATACACCATCCCCGCCTCCGTAGAGGGCTTTGAATAAAAGGATATGCATGATATCCTGCCTCCACAGAGGGCTTAAAATAAAAGGATATGCACTATATCCTACCTCCACAGAGGGCCTAATGATTGCAATATAAAATAAAGATGTGCACTTGTGTGGAGATACAACATCTCGCCTCCATAGAGGGATTACAAACATGCTTCATTAGTATCAAAATCATCAGACAACTTACCTTATATATGCCCCCACCTTAAGGTGGTTGATATTGTGTACCAATATCAAGCACATTAAGGTAGATAGAAAACACACAAGGGAACACGAGCTCTTGCAAAGCCCATGCCCCTAGAGGTGACATGTACTTTATGATCGCCAAATGTTCCCACAAACACATAATTTCCTACAAGAAAATGTGTTAGAAACCACATAATCATGATAAAAAAACAATGCATGTAACCATTCACATAAAGAGCCGAGGTTATACTATGGGTCCAGGATCTGAATATAACCGTGGGGCTATACTACAGAAATCGCAAAACCGAGTGTAACCAAGGTGAGATTCAAAGATAAACAAAGTGCATGGACCAGATGTATTGTTATGGTTTGTTATTACGATAAGACAACATCAAAATATCACACAGATTGATTCTACTAGCCAAGTGTCAGATAATATATATCAACCCCATTGTTATGTATGGACCAGGTCCATTTTTTTCTCTTTAGTTGCTGAATGGACACTCGGTCCGTATCAGTATTTATTTGTTTTTCATCATTTGCCATCTTGATAGAACCACTAGAAGAAGGTAAATAATAAATCAAGAGAGGAGAACAGGTGCCTTAGGGTCATCACATAGGAAGGTGCCCCCAGGTCACCAACTGCAACGCTATGCCCCGAGGACACAACACACAACAATTAAAATAGAGGAGAGGAGCAATATAGAAGAATGATGATACAAATAGAAGAAGGGTCACAACAGAGGCAGTCCCCTGATATCATTGACCTTATAAGTGTATCAAGGGTCATCCAAGGAGGCCTAAACAACACATAACACATCACGGGAGAAACACAACACAATGTTAACAACATATATATCTAGGAGGAGGCCACCCTTGAGAGAAACTAGAACAGATGCTACAATGAGTGTGGCTTAAGGATGGAGAAATACTTACATGGTTCAATGAGATATTTTATGGAGAACAATCTATGTCTATCATCTCAGGATATATCATATTTAGCATTGAACTTATTGATATTGTAGTGGCATTAGTACACTACAATACGTAGCAGGTTTTGATGAAGGGGGTAAATCACAAAACACACAACAACAGAAATTGAACACAGAAAATAAAACTTTCTTTTATTGATCTGGGCAACTCATTACATTACAGAAGCTCAATTACAATCAGAGGATGAATCCTCTACTGGCTGCAACACATTACAGTTTTCCCAACCACAAGACTCTAGAATCTTCAGCCTTCTGTAACCCCAAATCCGCTAGGGTTTCTATTTTCCCTCCTATTCTTGACTCTACACTGGCCCCCCTTAACTCTACTACCCTAAGGGTTCCCAAAAATGGTTATATATAGCCCCTTTTGGCGACCACCAGCTTTATTTCGAAATTTGCATCTCCCTCCAAAAATAGGTCAACTTCGCAGGGCCATAACTTTCGATCCGACCGTTGGATTTTCAATTATAATACCTTTTCGGAAAGCTCTCGAAAAGACGATGGGGCGACAAGTAGTACCGATAGGTAGACTACATGGGTTTCCCACCAAATTTTGGGCCCATTTGAAGCCTCTAAGTGCCTCAAATTTGACTTTGAATATTTTAATAGGATTTTTGGAATTTGAAATTTTAATATCTCACATATGACAAATGATATTGAAGTGATTTCTTCACCATTAGCTTCAATTCACCATTTTAGAGGTCTACGTAAGATTTTGTATCCAACCCTACACAAATGCAAACTTACTAAAAATAGTAACCCTACCAAATTTAGCCCTTATTGAAAAGAAACAACAATTTTTTTTTGGTTGATGCAAGATTGCTCTTACACCCTAGATGCTCCTGCATCAGACACCTGGAGTAGTTTGAAAAGTGACCCTGTCACTTCTCATGTGTTAGAGGGAAACCAAAACGATTAACCTCAATCTCAGATAACCATGATGAATCTTCAATAGGCCTTCCTTTCCATTTCACCAAGTATTCTGTATACTGCCTGTTTCTTGTACTCTTACCACACGGCTATCTAGAATGCCCTCTATCTCCTCCTTCTCTGAAGTAGATGCTGGAATGTCCCACTGTGTTCCTTTATCAAGTCCATCATCATGATACTTTGTCAGATCTGAAATGTTGAACACTGGTGAAATATTCATGTCATCAGGCAACTCTACCTCAAATGCATTTCCTGAATCGTGCTTCTTCAGGATTCTACATGGTCCAAATTTCCTCATCTTCAGCTTATTATATGTACCAACTGGAAATCTTTCTTTTCTCAAGTGAACCATGACTTCATCACCCTCCTGAAACTCCTTATGCCTCCTCTTCTGATCTGCCTTAGCCTTGTACTGAATATTCATCTTATTAATGTGCGCTCTCACCTCTTCATGCAAATTCTTCAGATGTTCTGCAAAGTCTTCAGCTTCAGCACTTGTCTTCTCTCCTTTGTCCAGCTTCCTTAACTCAGAAGCATTTCTCGGGCTATTGCCATATACAACCTGGAATGGTGATTTACCAGTACTCCTATTGACAGAATTGTTGTAAGCAAATTCTACCTGTGGTAAAATCAAATCCCATCCCTTGGGCTTATCTCCTACTAAGCACCGTAGCAGGTTACCCAAACTCCTATTCACCACTTCGGTCTGTCCATCAGTCTATGGATGATGTGTAGAACTGAACTTCAAATCTGTCTTCAACTTCTTCCATAATGTCCTCGAGAAATAACCAACAAACTTGGTATCTCGATTTGAAACTATGCTCTTTGGTAGACCATGTAGTCTCACCACCTCTCTGAAAAAAAATTTAGCAACATGAACAGCATCATTAGTCTTCTTGCAAGGAATAAAATGTGCCATCTTCGAGAATCTGTCCACCACCACAAAAATGGAATCATGTCCTCTTTGTGTCCTTGGTAAACCAAGAACAAAATCCATACTGATATCATCCCATGGCTTCTCTGGTACAGGTAATGGCTGATATAGACCTGTGTTCTGACTTGCTCCTTTTGCCATCTGACATACTCTACAACTCTGTACAAATTTCCTGACATCCTGCTGCAACTGTGGCCAATAATAATTTTCAGCAACAATAGCAATGGTCTTATCTTGACCAAAGTGTCCAGCCAATCCTCCACTATGCTTCTCCTTAATCAAGTTCTCTCTCATGGAACTCCTTGGAATGCACAACTGGCTTCCTCTAAACAACATGCCATCTTGGATTATGAAGTCCAACCATTTTGTCCTATCCAAAGTAACAGGTTCCAAACAGGCTTTCTAGGCCTCTACAAAATCGGGATCTTCAGGATACAAACTTTTGAGCTCATTGAACCCAACAACCTCTATCTTCATTTCTGTCAACAAACTTTACCTTCTGCTCAAGGCATCTACAACTCTATTGGACTTCCCACTCCTGTGCTTCAAAACAAAAGTATAGCTCTGCAAAAACTCAACCCATTTTAAGTGCCTTTGGTTCAACTTTCCTTGACTATTAAGATATTGCAAAGCCTGATGATCAGTATATAAAACAAACTCCTTTGGCAGCAAATAATGTCTCCATTTCTTCAAAGCTTGAACTATTGCATAAAACTCTTGATCATAAACAGAATACTTTTTCTTGGCATCATTAAGCTTCTCACTAAAATAGGCAATGGGCTTACCTTCTTGAATTAGAACAGCTCCTATACCACTACCACTAGCATCACAATCTACCTGGAATACCTTATTGAAATCTGGAAGTGCCAACACAGGTTGTTCTACGACTTTCTGCTTCAATGTATCAAAGCTCTTGTATGCTCCTTTAGTCCATCTAAATTCTTTTCTATCCCCTCTCATTGTCTCAGTTAGGGGTGCACAAATGCTACTGAAATTCCTGATAAACTTTCTGTAAAAACTTGCCAAACCATGAAAAGATCTTACCTCCATTGCACTCCTTGGCGTAGGCCATTCAATGATAGCCCTTACTTTTTCTGGGTCCATCTTAAGACCTTCCTTTGAGAAAACAAATCCCAGGTATACCAACTCCTTCTTTGCAAAACTACATTTCCTCAGATTGATCAACAACTTCTCCTTCCTCAGCTTCTCTAAAACTCTTCTGATATGTATCAAATGCTCATCCCAAGTCTTACTGAAAATTAAAATGTCATCTAAATAAACAATAACAAAACTTCCCAAAAATTCCTTCAGTACCTCGTTTATGAGCCGCATGAATGTGCTCGGTGCATTGGTTAGCCCAAATGGCATGACTAACCACTCATACAAACCCTCCTTTGTCTTGAAGGCTGTCTTCCATTCATCTCCTTCTCTGATTCGAATCTGGTGATACCCACTCTTCAGATCAATCTTCGTGAAGTACTTGGGTCCACTCAAACAATCCATTATGTCATCCATTCTCAACAATGGAAATCTATACTTGATTGTGATCTTGTTGATGGCTCAGGAATCTGTACACATCCTCCACTCTCAATCTTTCTTTGGTGCTAGTACTGCAGGTACCGCACATGGACTTAGGCTCTCCCTTAATAGCTCGTGAACTTGTCTGTTCAACTCTTCACTCTCTGTTGGAGTCATTCTGTGGGCTGCCTTATTTGGCAAACTAGCTCCTAGTATCAAATCCATTTGATGACTTATCTTCCTCACTGGTGGTAAACCTTTTGGTACATTATCAGAGACAATATCTTGGAATTCTTCCAACATTTCTGTGACTTTCGCTGGTACATCTTCACATTTCTCTTGACTAATCTTAGGAATCAATGCAAAGCAATGACGCTTATGCTTCATACCCTCCAAAAACTTTCTACCATCTACCAAGCAAATTCTAGCAGTACTACATATCTTTTCTTCCACCTCCTTCAAGGGCTTCAACTTATGACGGACTCCATCCTTTGCTAGGGAGTATGTGTTTGCGTGGCCATCATGGATAGCGCTCCTATCATACTGCCACGGCCTCCCCAATAACATATGACATGCATCCATCGGTATGATGTCACACAACAATTCATCATGGTAGTCACCAATCTTGAACTTCACTAAACACTGTTCATTGACCAAAGCTCTATGGTCCTTCTGCAACCATGCAATCCGGTATGGATGCGGATGCTTTCTTCTTGTCAACTTCAACTTGTCAACCATCTCCTCTGAAACAAAATTATCAGTGCTTCCACTGTCAATAATAATATCACAACACTTACCTTCACATTTGCACCTTGTGCGGAATAAACTCTTCCTCTGATTGGGTTCTTTCTCCTCGTTCAACAAAGTTCTTCTGACAACTAGGGTTTCTCCCCTTTCTGCATCTTCGGAGCGCTTAGACTGGGCATCTTCATCCACATGTGCAACTCGTGCATTACCTTTAGGTCTTCTATTCATCCTTCCTTGATGTTGCGAACACTCTTATGCTCGATGCCCTTCTTCTCCACATTAGAAACAGGTTCCTCTAAAACCTCCTCTTCCAGGTCCTTGCCCAGGTCTACCTCTTCCTCTTCCTCTTTGCTCACCATTGTTCTGGTCACGAGGGTGGTAGGTAATATCTCCTCTCTGATTTCGACTCGTGCCAACTTCTT
This sequence comes from Cunninghamia lanceolata, assembly GCA_027924645.1. Lineage (NCBI taxonomy): Eukaryota > Viridiplantae > Streptophyta > Pinopsida > Cupressales > Cupressaceae > Cunninghamia > Cunninghamia lanceolata. Next base: position 518,924 of record BSBN01001492.1, read on the forward strand.
CACTTTTCTTTGTATCTTCATTTCGGCCCCCATAGGGTCTTCCACCAGTCCTTCCGCCTTGACCTCTTCCCCTTTGCTTGCTGTCGAATCTTTTATTCAGCTTCTCTTCCACCTTCAGAGAAAAATGGTATGCATCTTCTATGGTGGCCATTCTGACCAGGCTCAGCTCCTCTTGAATACTCAGCCTCAACCCATTAATGTAACATGCTACCTTCTCCTTGTTGGGCTCTGCATGGCCTGTCCTGATAGTAATCTTATAAAACTCTTCTGTGTACTCCTTGACAGACTTGTTACCTTGCTTTAGTCCTTGCGGCTTCTTCAACAACTCCATCTCATAGTCCACAGGAATGAACTACTTCTTCAGTTTCTCCACCATCCGATCCCATCTGGTGATCTTTCCTTTTCCTCTTCTGTTCCTCTCTAATTGGACCTCCTTCCACCAAATACTGGCGTGACCCTTCAACTTTGTTTTTACAAACTTAACCCGATCTGGGTCCTCCACATCTTCATGCTCGAAATACTCCTCCATCTCATTGATCCAATCAATAAGTTGTTCCGGATTCAAATCTCCAGAATATGTAGAAACTTCGATCTTGGGCCTTTTTCTGATCTTCGAAATGGCCCTTAACAACCTAACTTCTGCAGGATTTCCTCCAACTTCTTGTTCTTCCTCAGATAGCTCCTCTTCAGCTTCATCTTCACTTTCTTCTCTTGTTCTCGGATCAAACCCTCTTCGCAGCTCCTCTTGCAATGCGTCGATTTTCCTTTGTAGGGCTCTAAAACCCTCTTCCATCAAAGCATTCCTCCCAACACGATTTCTTCGTGGAGGCATCTTGATTTCTGCAGCAAACCCACAACCTCAGGTCCTGGTGCAAACTGCCTTGCAGTCGGCGATCTGTCTACACACTCAGGAACCCTTGCTCTGATACCACTTGATGAAGGGGTAAATCAAAAAACACAGAACAACAGAAATTGAACACAGAAAATAGAACTTTCTTTTATTGATCTGGGCAACTCATTACATTACAGAAGCTCAATTACAATCAGAGGATGGATCCTCTACTGGCTGCAACACATTGCGGCTTTCCCAACCACAAGACTCTAGAATCTTCAGCCTTCTGTAACCCCAAATCCGCTAGGGTTTCTATTTTCCCTCCTATTCTTGACTCTACACTGGCCCCACTTAACTCTACTACCCTAAGGGTTCCCAAAAATGGTTATATATAGCCCTTTTTGGCGACCACCAGCTTTATTTCAAAATTTGCATCTCCCTCCAAAAATAGGTCAACTTCGCAGGGCCATAACTTTCGATCCGACCGTTGGATTTTCAATTATAATACCTTTTCGGAAAGCTCTCGAAAAGACGATGGGGCGACAAGTAGTACCGGTAGGTAGACTACATGGGTTTCCCACCAAATTTCAGGCCCATCTGGAGCCTCTAAGTGCCTCAAATTTGACTTTGAATATTTTAATAAGATTTTTGGAATTTGAAATTTTAATATCTCACATATGACAAATGATATTGAAGTGATTTCTTCAGCATTAGCTTCAATTCACCATTTTAGAGGTCTGCGTAAGATTTTGTATCCAACCGTGCACAAATGCAAACTTACTAAAAATAGTAACCCTACCAAATTTAGCCCTTATTGAAAAGAAACAACATTTTTTTTTTGGTTGATGGAAGATTGCTCTTACACCCTAGATGCTCCTGCATCAGACACCCGGGGTAATTTGAAAAGTGACCCTGTCACTTCTCATGTGTTAGAGGGAAACCAAAACGATTAACCTCAGTCTCAGATAACCATGATGAATCTTCAATAGGCCTTCCTTTCCATTTCACCAAGTATTTTGTATACTGCATGTTTCTTGTACTCTTACCCACACGGCTATCTAGAATGCCCTCTATCTCCTCCTTCTCTGAAGTAGATGCTGGAATGTCCCACTGTGTTCCTTTATCAAGTCCATCATCATGATACTCTGTCAAATCTGAAATGTTGAACACTGGTGAAATATTCATGTCATCAGGCAACTCTACCTCAAATGCATTTCCTGAATCGTGCTTCTTCAGGATTCTACATGGTCCAAATTTCCTCATCTTCAGCTTATTATATGTACCAACTGGAAATCTTTCTTTTCTCAAGTGAACCATGACTTCATCACCCTCCTGAAACTCCTTATGCCTCCTCTTCTGATCTGCCTTAGCCTTGTACTGAATATTCATCTTATTAATGTGCACTCTCACCTCTTCATGCAAATTCTTCAGATGTTCTGCAAAGTCTTCAGCTTCAGCACTTGTCTTCTCTCCTTTGTCCAGCTTCCTTAACTCAGAAGCATTTCTCGGGCTATTGCCATATGCAACTTGGAATGGTGATTTACTAGTACTCCTATTGACAGAATTGTTGTAAACAAATTCTGCCTGTAGTAAAATCAAATCCCATCCCTTGGGCTTATCTCCTACTAAGCACCGTAGCAGGTTACCCAAACTCCTATTCACCACTTCAGTCTGTCCATCAGTCTGTGGATGATGTGCAGAACTGAACTTCAAATCTGTCTTCAACTTCTTCCATAATGTCCTCCAGAAATAACCAACAAACTTGGTATCTCAATCTGAAACTATGCTCTTTGGTAGACCATGTAGTCTCACCAGCTCTCTGAAAAAAAATTTAGCAACATGAACAGCATCATTAGTCTTCTTGCAAGGAATAAAATGTGCCATCTTCGAGAATCTGTCCACCACCACAAAAATGGAATCATGTCCTCTTTGTGTCCTTGGTAAACCAAGAACAAAATCCATACTGATATCATCCCATGGCTTCTCTGGTACAGGTAATGGCTGATATAGACCTGTGTTCTGACTTGCTCCTTTTGCCATTTGACATACTCTGCAACTCTGCACAAATTTCCTCACATCCTGCTGCAACTGTGGCCAATAATAATTTTCAGCAACAATAGCAATGGTCTTCTCTCGACCAAAGTGTCCAGCCAATCCTCCACTATGCTTCTCCTTAATCAAGTTCTCTCTCATGGAACTCCTTGGAATGCACAACTGGCTTCCTCTAAACAACATGCCATCTTGGATTATGAAGTCCAACCATTTTGTCCTGTCCAAAGTAACAGGTTCCAAACAGGCTTTCTAGGCTTCTACAAAATCGGGATCTTCAGGATACAAACTTTTGAGCTCATCGAACCCAACAACCTCTATCTTCATTTCTGTCAACAAACTTTGCCTTCTGCTCAAGGCATCTACAACTCTGTTGGACTTCCCACTCCTGTGCTTCAAAACAAAAGTATAGCTCTGCAAAAACTCAACCCATTTTAAGTGCCTTTGGTTCAACTTTCCTTGACTATTAAGATATTGCAAAGCCTGATGATCAGTATATAAAACAAACTCCTTTGGCAGCAAATAATGTCTCCATTTCTTCAAAGCTTGAACTATTGCATAAAACTCTTGATCATAAACATAATACTTTTTCTTGGCATCATTAAGCTTCTCACTAAAATAGGCAATGGGCTTACCTTCTTGACTTAGAACAGCTCCTATACCACTACCACTAGCATCACAATCTACCTGGAATACCTTATTGAAATCTGGAAGTGCCAACACAGGTTGTTCTACGACTTTCTGCTTCAATGTATCAAAGCTCTTGTTTGCTCCTTTAGTCCATCTAAATTCTTTTCTATCCCCTCTCATTGTCTCAGTTAGGGGTGCACAAATGCTACTAAAATTCTTGATAAACTTTCTGTAAAAACTTGCCAAACCATGAAAAGATCTTACCTCTGTTGCACTCCTTGGCGTAGGCCATTCAATGATAGCCCTTACTTTTTCTGGGTCCATCTTAAGACCTTCCTTTGAGACAACAAATCCCATGTATACCAACTCCTTCTTTGCAAAACTACATTTCTTCAGATTGATCAACAACTTCTCCTCCCTCAGCTTCTCTAAAACTCTTCTGATATGTATCAAATGCTCATCCCAAGTCTTACTGAAAATCAAAATGTCATCTAAATAAACAATAACAAAACTTCCCAAAAATTCCTTCAGTACCTCGTTCATGAGCCGCATGAATGTGCTCGGTGGATTGGTTAGCCCAAATGGCATGACTAACCACTCATACAAACCCTCCTTTGTCTTGAAGGCTGTCTTCCATTCATCTCCTTCTCTGATTCGAATCTGGTGATACCCACTCTTCAGATCAATCTTCGTGAAGTACTTGGGTCCACTCAAACAATCCATTATGTCATCCATTCTCGGCAATGGAAATCTGTACTTGATTGTGATCTTGTTGATGGCTCGGGAATCTGTACACATCCTCCACTCTCCATCTTTCTTTGGTGCTAGTACTGCAGGTACCGCACATGGACTTAGGCTCTCCCTTAACAGCTCGTGAACTTGTCTGTTCAACTCTTCACTCTCTGTTGGAGTCATTCTGTGGGCTGCCTTATTTGGCAAACTAGCTCCTGGTATCAAATCCATTTGATGACTTATCTTCCTCACTGGTGGTAAACCTTCTGGTACATTATAATGAGATAATATCTTGGAATTCTTCCAACATTTCTGAGACTTCGGCTGGTACATCTTCACATTTCTCTTGACTAATCTTAGGAATCAATGCAAAGCAATGACGCTCATGCTTCATACCCTCCAAAAACTTTCTACCATCTACCAAGCAAATTCTGGCAGTACTACATACCTTTTCTTCCACCTCCTTCAAGGGCTTCAACTTATGACGGACTACATCCTTTGTTAGGGAGTATGTGTTTGCGCGGCCATCATGGACAGTGCTCCTATCATACTGCCATGGCCTCCCCAATAACATATGACATGCATCCATCGGTATGATGTCACACAACACTTCATCATGGTAGTCACCAATCTTGAACTTCATTAAACACTGTTCATTGACCAAAGCTCTATGGTCCTTCTACAACCATGCAATCCGGTATGGATGCGGATGCTTTCTTCTTGTCAACTTCAACTTGTCAACCATCTCCTCTGAAACAAGATTATCAGTGCTTCCACTGTCAATAATAATATCACAACACTTACCTTCACATTTGCACCTTGTGCGGAATAAACTCTTCCTCTGATTGGGTTCTTTCTCCTCATTCAACAAAGTTCTTCTGACAACTAGGGTTTCTACCCTTTCTGCATCTTCAGAGCGCTTAGACTAGGCATCTTCATCCACATGTGCAACTCGTGCATTACCTTCAAGTCTTCTATTCATCCTTCCTTGATGTTGCAAACACTCTTATGCTCGATGCCCTTCTTCTCCACATTAGAAACAGGTTCCTCTAAAACCTCCTCTTCCAGGTCCTTGCCCAGGTCTACCTCTTCCTCTTCCTCTTTGCTCACCATTGTTCTGGTCACGAGGGTGGTAGGTAATATCTCCTCTCTGATTTCGACTCATGCCAACTTCTTCACTTTTCTTTGTATCTTCATTTCGGCCCCCATAGGGTCTTCCACCAGTCCTTCCGCCTTGACCTCTTCCCCTTTGCTTGCTATCGAATCTTTTATTCAGCTTCTCTTCCACCTTCAGAGAAAAATGGTATGCATCTTCTATGGTGGCCATTCTGACCAGGCTCAGCTCCTCTTGAATACTCGGCCTCAACCCATTAATGTAACGGGCTACCTTCTCCTTGTTGGGCTCTGCATGGCCTATCTTGATAGTAATCTTATAAAACTCTTCTGTGTACTCCTTGACAGACTTGTTACCTTGCTTTAGTCCTTGCGGCTTCTTCAACAACTCCATCTCATAGTCCACAGGAATGAACTGCTTCTTCAGTTTCTCCACCATCTGATCCCATCTAGTGATCTTTCCTTTTCCTCTTCTGTTCCTCTCTAATTGGACCTCCTTCCACCAAATACTGGCGTGACCCTTCAACTTTGTTCTTTCAAACTTAACCCGATCTGGGTCCTCCACATCTTCATACTCGAAATACTCCTCCATGTCATTGATTCAATCAATAAGTTGTTCCGGATTCAAATCTCCAGAATATGTAGAAACTTCGATCTTGGGCCTTTTTCTGATCTTCGAAATGGCCCTCAACAACCTAACTTCTGCAGGATTTCCTCCAGCTTCTTGTTCTTCCTCAGATAGCTCCTCTTCAGCTTCATCTTTGCTTTCTTCTCTTTTTCTCGGATCAAAGCCTCTTCGCAGCTCCTCTTGCAATGCGTTGATTTGCCTTTGCAGGGCTCTAAAACCCTCTTCCGTCAAAGCATTCCTCCCAACACGATTTCTTCTTGCAGGCATCTTGATCTCTGCAGCAAACCTACAACCTCAGGTCCTGGTGCAAACTGCCTTGCAGTTGGCGATCTGTCTACACACTCAGGAACCCTTGCTCTGATACCACTTGATGAAGGGGGTAAATCACAAAACACACAACAACATAAATTGAACATAGAAAATAGAACTTTCTTTTATTGATCTGGGCAACTCATTACATTACAGAAGCTCAATTACAATCAGAGGATGAATCCTCCACTGGCTGCAACACATTACAGCTTTCCCAACCACAAGACTCTAGAATCTTCAGCCTTCTGTAACCCGAAATCTGCTAGGGTTTCTATTTTCCCTCCTATTCTTGACTCTACACTGGCCCCCCTTAACTCTACTACCCTAAGGGTTCCCAAAAATGGTTATATATAGCCCTTTTTGGTGACCACCAGCTTTATTTCGAAATTTGCATCTCCCTCCAAAAATAGGTCAACTTCATGGGGCCATAACTTTCGATCCGACTGTTGGATTTTCAATTATAATACCTTTTCGGAAAGCTCTCAAAAAGACGATGGGGCGCCATGTAGTACCAATAGGTAGACTACTTGGGTTTCCCACCAAATTTCGGGCCCATCCAGAGCCTCTAAGTGCCTCAAATTTGACTTTGAATATTTTAATAAGATTTTTGGAATTTGAAATTTTAATATCTCACATATGACAAATGATATTGAAGTGATTTCTTCACCATTAGCTTCAATTCACCATTCTAGAGGTCTGCGTAAGATTTTGTATCCAACCGTGCACAAATGCAAACTTACTAAAAATAGTAACCCTGCCAAATTTAGCCCTTATTGAAAAGAAACAACATTTTTTTTTTGGTTGATGCAAAATTGCTCTTAGACCCTAGATGCTCCTACATCATATTGTAGTGGCATTAGTACACTTATTCATTATCCTCTTAGGAGGTGGAAGAAGTGGTTTTTGAGTGATCTCGACATCCATCCATAAGGGTTTTAATGTGATAGGCCTTTCCTCATCCACCAGTGCTGCATCTTTTGAAGAGAGAGCATAGGAATTAAGGGAAGGTAAAGTATTGTGAGGATAATTGTTGGTGATTGTATCTCTAGTGATGTTCAAAGAATATGCAACCGAAGGAGAGGTAGTTAATGTTTTTATATTCTAAGTGATATCCAAATGACTTGAATATTCAGTCAAAGGAGGGATATTAAGGGTCTTCTCTTCCTTAGTGATATCCAAGGTGTGTGAACAATCAACTAAAGAAGGAAGGTCAATGGGATGATCCACAGAGGCTTCATGCACTATGGTAGGGATATAATTGTGAATATTGTTAGATGAATGCTCATTATCTATCCATGTAATGGTCTTTTTTAGAGGGGGATCTTCATTCACTAATGTTTCATCTTGGCCAGAGAGAGCATTGGAATGGAGATATGGTGGTATGATGTTAAGGGATGTGTCAAAGAATTTATCTTCTTTTGCTAAAGTGTCCTCATGAGTGGGAACAACTTTAGGAGAGAGATCATAAGGTACAACTAAGTTACCATCACATGTTTTAGCAATAGGAGTCATAGTGGAGTGTTTAATAGAGATAAAATCATCTAAGGGTTCATCTGACATATTGAAGTCACCACTACAAAATGTATTATTGGCTATAAATTTAGTGAGATCATCTAATATCAAAGGTGTTATGTCAGAAAATGTCCCCTTGGGGGCTTTTCCCTCTTAAGGTTTAGCTCCTGGGACCTTAAATTGTATTTAGAACATCTTGCATGACTATGATGACTCCCGATGAGAAAACCATGAAGTTTCATGGCAAATGGGACTTAGGGGTGCATTTATGATGAATCCTGCTTGAAATAGGGGGAGGACTTGGGCACCCGCACCCTAGTCCTGCCCTATTTTAGGTCAGGACCTATTTTTGGGTGTCAATTTTATGACTGTTATTAGGTCCTATGCCGACATCCTAAGTTTGAATTACGAAATTCTTAGGAAGAATGTTTGTAGTTGCATATATAAGCATGATTAGTGATTCATTTATAAAATAGATGGAAACTAGATGGCATTTTTGATCTAAAAGCTTTTTTGAAAGTGATTCAAGGCATTCATTGTGTTGCAGAGCAGTATTTTGTGTTGTTATTGTGTTTGTATTTACAGATTTTACATCCATCTCCTCATGGCATGAAGAGCATCTTCCTTCCATGAGATCTACACTACAAGGTGATATCAATTATGTTTTTCTATCATTTATCATTTGGATTTTGCCTCTATCCTGCAGGAATACGCACTCTTTATCTGACAATGATGTTCAGAAGACTTGAATGTCTCTCCAAGACTTGACCGAGGCAAGCCTCTAAACACCACAACCCCCAACCCACTTTTCTATGATTGCAGGTTATAGGTTTCAGAAGAGAAAGAAGTGGAGTTGCAGGAGAGCAGTGCAGACTATCAGAATTGCAAATATGAGAAGAAAACTAGGGCTTGGACTTGGGCACCCACTCATTAGTCCTCTAGATCCCGCAATAGTGAAATCTCCAAAATAGCAGGAACAGGTTGTAGACAACATTCCCAAATCCTGACAAAAACTGAGACACTGGACTAGGGCACTTGCTCATTAGTCCCCAACTTTTCCACACACTGAACTTCAAAATTTGGTATGTATTTGGTTGTCATTTGATATCTCTGTGTGCGATCATTTTCCGTAATTTGTTCATTTGTTTACAATTTTACAAAATTAGGGTTTTGAGCATAATTGGACTTAATTGAACAACAAAATCAGACAATTCCAATCTTCCCCTATGATCCAAGTGACAAGATATCTATAGTAGATTTCTCTACTCTATTGAATGTCCTTGAATATTTAGTGGTGAAAGGAGGATAAACACAAACCCTTTAAAAGCATCATTTGGACATCCTTCCCCCTTTTTCATACTAAACATTTTGGTGAACCCTTGTTCTTTTGAACTTTGCAACTTGATGAGTGTTGTACTTCAAATTTACATTCATTTCATTGTTCATCTCATTGCATTTGAAAAATTACCAAAAAATTGAAAAATTTGAAAAATTTGAAAAAATTGGCATTTTTAGCTTGCATTTTCAAATAATTTGAATTAATTAGCATTTAATTTCAATAAATTTCTGTCATTCTCATCAAATATGATTTAAAATACAGAAATTCATCATTCATCATTCATTTACATTGCATTTTCATGCTTAAATTGATAAAAATTACTTGAAATTGTGCATTTTTCCATATAACCTAGTTTCGCATTAGCTAGGGTTTGTAGTCAAAATCTTGTTTCAGATTTTACTACCCTTTTAAAACACTCATTAAGACTGATTTCTAACTATAGTTTTGCATCATAGTGCCTTTCTTGCAAAATTTCATGTCTAGGGTTTGAAAACCTTGCATTTTCACTAGATTTAGCCTTATCGTCTCTCTAGAATTGCATCATAGGTGTGTTGTGAATAATTTTTATGCATTAATTGGATGTTATTAGGGTTATAATATTCCTCCCCTCCTAAAATTCTTCACAATACCCTTTTTATTGAGCCTTTGCATTGAAAATTGGTGAAAAAATTGCATATTTTAGTGTATTTTCACTAGGTTTTGGCTTGTCATCATTATAAGATTGCATCATAGGTGTGTTGTGAAAGATTTTTCTCTATTAATTGGCTATTATTAGGGTTATTATCTGCTTCCCCTTCTCAAATTCTTTACAACACCCTTTCTATTAGGCCTTTGCATTGAAAATTAGTGAAATATTTGCATATTTTAGCACATTTTTACTAGGTTTTGACTTGTCATCACCCTAGGTTTGCATCAAAATCATGTTGTGAAGTATATTGTTGATTTATTGGACTTATATCAGACATATTAATTGATTCCCTTCATCAATTTCCTTACAACACCTCTTCTTTCACTTATTTGCATTGAAAAAAGTTGAAAAAATCAAGCATTTTAGGTCATTTTCACACATAGTTTTGCACTTGTCTCTTGCATAACTTTTGAAAAACTTTTAAAATCTGATTTCACATTGATTTAAAAACTTATACACATGGCTTCTAATCACAACAATAACAATAGGTTCCCTCCTAGGCCTTACATGAAAAGAAAGGTCCCCGAACCTGAAATTGTGTTTACACCTCATGATAGAACAATTGGAGACACTGAAGGACCTCTTTATATCACTGTGAAGATAATGGGAAATCCTATTTATGTAACCCTTATTGATCCTAATTGCATGAATAATGTGGCAACGAAAGAGTTCCTCTATTCACATGGGTTGATACAAGGCTTTTATGACCCTTCGGACATGATTAAAACACATAAGGGAACCTTTATAAACACTTCTAGGAAGATATCTTTATTGGTTACTATATTTGAGAAATCTGTAAAACAATTGTTTGATGTTATCCCCATTTCTGTCCTCTTTCACATAAAATTAGGACACCTATGGTTAAAGGCTATGAAAGTTGTCCCTTCAACAATTCATAATTGTGTAAAATTTCCTTTGAATGGACAAGTGCATACTATTCCTCGCAATAGGTATAAACCTTTGGTTACAAGACAACACTTTACCCTTGATTACTTTTGGGAATGATCTAAAGTGGAACTGGAGCCATGGACATACTTTAATTTCTTAAGCTATAGAAACTACAAAACACAATTATTACATTAAGTGGCCAGTCCTTCTATTCAAGAAACAACAAGAGACGAACAACCTGCATTTGAAGAACTTCCTAGACCGAAAGGAAAAGGACCCTATGCTAAGGTTCCTACCCCACCATCCTTACAAGGATTGGGAGGTAGTCGTCAAGAGCAAAACATTCCATTGAGACAAATAAGATTTGATCATGGTGCTTCCTCCTCTAAAACACAGAAACCTATGGAAGATTAAGACACTATTTTAAAAGAGATAAGTGGTAAAACAAGAAGAAAGAGACAAGCAAGAGAAAGGAGGAGGAGATGACAAACTTTTGCCCAATGAAACACACCTCAATAAGAAAACATCTCACCTAACATTGAATCAAACCAAGAAGACCTTAAGAATGGACAACTTGAAGACAAGCATAAAAGTTGGGCTATGGTACCTTATGTCCCACTTTCCTCTAACATTCAAGAGTGGGAAGATGATGATTTTCTAGATGACAACCCTTAGTTTGGTTGTCCCTACAGGTCAACCCTAGTGGTCACCTATGCGGTTAGCATGATTGGCTCGTGTATGTGACCTCCCCTCCATATTGTGCTTCCCCCGTGATGTGTTATGTGTTGTTTAGGCCTCCTGGGATGACCCTTGATTCTCTTCTAAGGTCAAGGATACTGGGAGACCACCTCTGTTGTGACCTTCTTCTATTTGTATCATCATTCTTCTATGTTGCTTCTCCTCTATTTTCACTGTTGTGTGTTGTGTCTTACGAACATAGCATTGCAGTTGATGACTTTGGGGTAACCTCCTATGTGATTGTCCCTAAGGCACTTGTTTCTCTTCTCTTGATTTATTGTTTCCCTTCCTCTAGTGGTTCTATCTAGTGGGCGGATGATGAAAAACATATTATACTGATACGGACCTTGTGTCCCTTTAGTGAGAAATCAAAAAATGGACCAAGTCCATACATGAAAATGGGGTTGGAATATATTATCTGACACTTGGCTAGGAGAATCACTCCATGTGATCTTGATGTTGTCTTATCACACTTACAAACCATAAAAATATTGTTGCTTCGTGCACCTTGTTTATCTTTGAATCTCGTCTTGGTTACACTTAGTTTTGAGATTTCTGTGGTATAGCCCCATAGTTATACTCGGTCTCCGAATCCGTAGTATAACCTCAGCTCTCTATGTGAATGATCATATGCATTGTTTTTTATCATGATTATATGGATACTAACACCTTTTCTTGTAGGAAATTGTGTGTTTGTGGGAACATTTGGCAATCGTAAAGTACATGTCACCTCTGGGGGGCATGGGCTTTGCGAGAGCTCATGTTCCCTTGTGTGTTTTCTTCCTACCTTAACATGCTTGATATCATTACATGATATCAACCACCTTAAAGTGGGGGCATATATAAGGTAAGTTGTTTGATTTAGATGCTAGCAAAGTGTGTTTGTAAAGCTTGAAATCTATTGCAATCACTTAAGCCCTCTTTAGAGGTGGGATATCGAGCATATCCTTTTTATTTAAGCCCTCCGTGTGAGGCAGGGATGGTGTATTTCTTGAGGAGATTGCATAATCTTGTCATTTTCAAAAAGTCCTCCGAGCAGGCGGGGAGAGGTTCTGAGACTATCCTAACCCTTAAGCGTGTCTTCGGCAATTGTTGTGGCAAATCCCAATCATCGGTGTGTGCCTAGAATGTGCCTAAGATAGTGATGTGTATGAGGAAAATCGATTATGAAAACTAAACAAATCAAAAACCCAATAACATAAAGAGAATTAATCTAAATAAAAGCCATTGTCAATAAATCAAATGAAATAAGAAAGCTTTTACCCAGATTGTGTTGTTGTCTTTGTTTCGAATGTGGATTGCTCAATAATGTTGCGAAACCATGTTTGCAACAAGCAAGTAAAGTGCTCAAAGATCAATGTCAAAAGATCGTAAAGTTGCTCAATTGATGTGATGTATGCTCAAAGCGCTGTAAAGGATGCCTGAGAATAAGTGATCGAAGAGGATTTATGAAGGAGATGAGGGGGGTTTATATAGGTTTCAAACATGATCAATCAACGGTCCAGATAATTCAGAAGAATCAACGGAGGAGATAAAACAAATAACCATGGTGAATGTCCACACGACATGTGTCAATCCATAAGGATATTTTTAGTAAAATATGATGAAAACAAGATTGATTGAATAAATAACTCAACTTGTAATTTTGCCTTTTTTAGAGTTCTAAAAATAAGACTGATTGTGCACATGAGTTAACAAGATATTTTAAGAGGAATTGGAAGATAACTGAAATTAAATAAATAAATTTATTCAATTGATTGTGCATGATTGAGGAATAGAAGATTATAAATAAAATACTCGGTTTTATTTATTTTTGGAGGATTGAGATAATTTAAATAAATTTACATGATTTATTTAAATTTAGAAGAATAATTGATTTAATTAAATAATGTAACATTATTTAATTGTAGATAAGAGGATTTTGGATGAATTAATTAAATAATTAATTTAATTAATGTGGACTTGAATTTTGGAAAGAGGATGATGATTTAATTAAATAATTAAAATTATTTAATTGCGGAAGAATAATAGAGGATTTTAATTTAATTAATTAAATAAAGAGAATTTGTTTAATTAATGTCGAATTTAGGAGTTTTGGAAGAATTTAATGGAATTAATTAAATAATTAGAGTTTTCAATTAATGTTGAAATGCAGGTGATGTAACAGATTAGATGAAATGTAAGTGGTGCGACGACATGGTCATTTTAGGGTGTCTACATTTTGCCCCTCTTTGATGCAATGCAGTTTATAGCGTTGCGTCAAAGAAAATGATTGTTGAAGAGATGATACAATTTTTGATGCCCTAGTGTCGCTAGTTGCCCCGGTGTGTGCCCCCTCGAGCGGGAAGATAGGGAAGTGACAGAAGAACTGGGTTGACACTCGATTTAGAATATTACGTGACAAGGTAGAAGGAAAAGCAGAATGGGGTGGGAAGAAAAAATGTGGGAGGGAGACTATAAAATAGGTCCCAAGGGGACCACACTCCTCATTTGCACACTAGGAGTTTGCTAAATATAGAGTGTAGAGTTGAGTGGAGAAGGAGTTGACAGTGAGGAGAGATGTCGATTCCAGTGCACAAGCATCAGGCAGAGCTGGTGCGGACGTAGGGGAGGCCAGCAGGAGCTTCGCAGTGGTAAGTGTCCAAAAACCTCTGTGTAATTGTCATTTTAGGGTGGTTTTAGGGTTAGGTCTAGGTAGGTCCTTAGGTCAACCAAAAGCGCTGCAGGGTGGTATGACGCGTATGGTAGTTAGGTTTGGCACGCTACAGCGCGTTTGGTAGGTAAGTACAACGCTTTTGGTGATGCCGTAGCGCTATTGGGTTTTTTGGCACCTCACCGCAACGTAGTTGGCAGGGTCTCATAGCGCTCTTGGTATAGCAGTGTAGTACAGTTAGCTGGGGTATGAAGCATGGTTGGAAAGGGTAGGATAAAAACACATCGCCTTTGTGAATACAATAAGGCACGGTTGGATGAAGATGGTAGCGCACTTGTGTAAAACAAGTCACCTTTGGTAGAGGACAGTTCAACACTTTTGAAGCAACAGTGAGGCGCTGTTGGTAAAACAATGCAGCACGCTTGTATAAAACAAGGCGCTTTTGGTTAGGTGAGAAGAGTGAAGCAATTAGGGTTGACTGTGGAGTTGACCACTTAGGCTAGAAAAATGCAGAGTCAGACTCAGGGTTTGCAGCATAGGGTAGACGTCGGTAGGACTATGGAAAAATGGTTAAAAAGGTTTGACAAGTGGTTTTGTGGATGCAGAGGATGATGCCATCGTTGATGTCGAGAGAGCGACACCACCCCATAGCACCCGAGGTGGGACAACTAACATGGGAGGAGGATGCTTTCCTAGAGCACATGGGATTATGGCATGTGGCGCACCTGACACACATTAGGGTGAATCTCGCCCTAGTGACAGCGGTCGTGGAGAGATTCCACAGTGAGACATATTCGTTTCACTTTTTGATAGGGGAGGCGACAGTGACACTGGAGGATGTGTATTATATCCTTAGGATCTGGATTGATGGAGAGTGAGTGGATTTCAATCTAGCACGAGGTGAGGCGGGCTTGGTAGAGGTATTCTGCACAGATGACCTGAGGATAGATGATGTTGAGATTCAGTGGGCAGACATCCTGAGACTCTGCGACAGGATCAGATGGATAGTTTCGTCACTAATTGGTGGCTTCCTGTGCTATCTGGGATGTTTACACATGGCATTCAGTATGCATGGGGCCCATGTGTGCTTGGATAACTGTATCGAGACATGCATGATTGCATCTACAGGAGAGGTCGGAGTCTCTCAGCAGGGTGACTCTTCTACAGGTGTGGGCATGGGAGCACATCCCAATGATCAGACCTATTACACAGCACCGTCGAGAGAGGGGAAGCCCTATGCATTCCTATATGAGGGAGTCATCACCCACAGGAGGATTGGATTTGTTAGCCACTAGAGGCGACAAATCGATGAGATGGATGCATTTGTTTGGAGGCCGTGGTTACTATGTGAGGAGTGGGAGGATGAGCACGAGCAGCTAATGTACTACTGCTAGGCTTGATACCTATTTGGGAGGCAGACCAACACCATTGAGAGATACATGCTAGAATGGGTACTCAGATAGTTTGGACTGCCACAGGGGTTGCCAGTTGGAGAGGCGACACATGTGAGGACACGGCGGGAGGTTGGGAACTAGGATGCAGAGATTCCAGTGGCTATAGCTTTGACAGAGTTGTAGGGACTTGTCCTAGTGAGATGGGATTGGGATTCAGGATTGGCAGATCTAGGGACACTGCCAGAGTACGACAGGTACTGGCTGACACACAGGCTAGTGAGATTGACCACACCAAGTGTGGCAGGGGTAGTGGGGGAGGTACTAGTCCTAGGTGTGGAGGCTAGGATGAGGCGACAAGCTAGGGAGGCCTGACAACAAGTAGGTGTAGAGGTCGGAGGTCAGTAGGCAGACATAGAGATGGTGGAGGAGGAGGATCCAGTCATAGAGACTGATTTACAATGGGCTGAGTGGTTACTACAGGAGGAGATAGCCCAGAGGACACGACTAGAGCTTTGGATGGTGCGGGTTAGGAGAGACAGGGATGCAGCAAGGGTAGAGGTGAGATAGGCTGAGGCCTTAGCACAGGTGCAGACATAGATAGCCACAGTGGCACATGCAGCCCTTGTATAGGCACAGGCACAGGCACAGGCCACACCCGCACCAACAAGGGATGATGGCCAGTTAGCCCAGGTGACTAGGGAGAGAGAGGCAGAGGCACAACTATGACTGACAGTAGAGGCCACACTACAGAGAGTGAGGCACACCGTGCATTAGGTGCCAATCAAAGGACATTATACAGTGAGCTCGTCTGCGTGTAGGGAGAGCTAGTGTCCTCAGGTAGAGAGGCTGAGTACTATAGGGGGATTTATGCTGGTGCGGTGCCAGAGGTTTAACAAGCACCCAACTACAGAGATAGGAGCAGGTCCAGAGCATCCGGGTCTCACAGGACAAGGCACTCATTGTCCTCAGTTAGAGGACCCTTTGTGCCACTAGGGGGAGGAGGACCAGCAGGGGGAGGAGAACCATCAGGGGGACCTGCACTGAGCACAGGTGGAGGACAGGGGCCACAACAGGAGGGCAGCTTGACGCACTAGAGCATGCTTACTTTGTATATTGTACCATTTTTGCATCACTTTTTGTATCATGATGGACACTTATATATTTCGACTGATGCCTGTGTGCATCCTAATGTATATTTTGTGGGCTCTTGATAGCCTTGATGTACTTATTGATGTATATTTGGATGTATACATATGGACTATTGATGTAGACACATTCATTTTGTATTTTGATGACCTTCACAGGATATACATGATGACATATTATGCTCACTTATGTTCATGCTTTTATGTATGCACTTCTTGATGACATGGATGTGATGATATGTATGTATGATTATGGATTTATGTGATGACATATATTGCTTATATGATGCTTATAGATGTCTTATGATTTGAGATGCTATTATGTATGATGACGTGATGCTTATAGTTGTATGATGATATATATATGTTATGACTTGTGATATCTAACATGTGGATTTTGTAGTATGCACCAGAGAGAAGAAAAGCGGGGATGGGAGAGAGAGGCTGTTGATTGATCATTGCTATGAAACTGATATAAGGCCATGGGCAAATGGATGGGAAAATGATGAGCTTGTTGCATTGGTTTCACAATTGTATATAAAGAGCAATCCTTATTTTTGATATAGCACATGGATAGTTCACCACCAAGGTATAAAAGACCAAGGTGTTGTGATATCCGAGTGCATGGACGTTGACTCTGCAAGCAAGCAGTTTGAACTTAGATCCCTTAGACATAATATAACCTTGTTGGAATATGTGAATGAGCCATAGTCTTGAACATAAAATAAACTTCAATACATAAATGCAGGAAGAATATTACTATGTAAGATGCTAGGTCGTAACACACACAAGATAAATATGCTGCTAAGAAAGATGCTAAAGATCATTCCTCAAACACGGCACACAAAAGAAATGACTATGCCCCCAATCCGTACTGCATCACCACATACCAAGATTATAGATAAACCAAGGTAGCCTTGAATAGGTAATGGATAAAAGGAACAAAAGATAAACCAAAAAGAAAATTGACTGACTTACAAAGTAAACATACAACCAACATATTCTCTTGCCAAAGAGGTTGCTCAGGATAGATTGGATAGGAAAGATAACAACCTTATCGTAGGAGCGATGGGTCCGTTAAAGGGGGCTATTTACCTAAAAAGATAATATCTTGCTGCCTGAAATGCCACATGTCGCAGGAGACATGTGTATTGGTCTCGACAATGGGACACTCTACAGAAGACAAGCTTGTTGATCTAGTGCTTAGGTAAGCTGGAAGTAACTGATGTTGGCAATCAAAATAGCAGGACAGTAGATGACTTTGGAAGAAAGCTACCTTGCTTCAGGTTTGTTAAGGACTTTTGCTTTGAAAGGATGCGCTAGCTTATTGCTTGAGTTAGTCAAGTCGAGGTGAATGGACTTTGATAAATGGAAGACTAGAAAGGTGACAAGTTAATGGGTTGAAACGGGTGGAGAATGATGAATCGTATGTGCCTGAGTACTAGATACATCCTTCATATTCCAGACTGCCTACATACCTTGTATCCACGAGATCAAGGCACATTACGAGGAAAGATGAAAATGATAATATGTAGTTCTGGGTAGAGTGAGGAAATGGGTCAAGGTGAAAGGAGGAGATCTTATGTACCTGAGTACTAGAAACTTCCTTTGTATTCCGAACTGCCTACATACCCATATCCATGGGATCAAGGTACCTTAAGATTGAGATGAGACGATATGTAGTTCTAGTTGATGTGATGATGTAGGAAATGTGTTGGGAAGATAACAACCTTATCGTAGGTGCGATGTGTCCGTTCAAGAGTGTTATCTGTTGAAAGGAGAACGATTGAAGAGTTAATGAACCACAAACAAGGATCCACTCCTAGACCTAATTTAAGGAAGGAATTGCCCCCATTTTGGTAGAGGAATTTGCATGGATGACCGATGAAGAAGACATAGAAAGCTGTGACCTAGGGCAAGATAGTGATAATTGCTAACATAGATCAAGACGTGGGATGACGACGATGGACATTGACAAATTTCCAAACTATACTAGATAGGGAGATGGAAATGCAAAAAAGGTCAATGGTTTTATTATGGATGGATGGATGAAGTGTGTTTGTGAAAACAAGAAATGAAGAAGACTCAATAGACGATGGATGTTGACTCTACACATAGCGCCTCTTTGCCAGGTTTTCACTATGGTACTTATCTAAGGCGCCTGTTTGCCAGGTTTTCACCATAGGACGGATTTTTTTTTTGGAAACTCTGAGGATTAGGCATAGAACTTCTTGAGATGAACACTATTAAGTGGCTCATCTAGAGGAATGCCGTCAGGTGTAGCTAAAGTATAAGCTCCTAATCCATATGCTGTTGTGACAATAAAGGGACCTAACCAGTTAGGCTCAAACTTGCCCTACTTTTCACGGTCTGCTTGATTTCTCTAATTTTCTTTGAGTACATGATCACCAACTTGAAATTGTCTTTCTTTGATCTTTTTGTTGTAAGGTTTTGATAGACATGGAGATGATTAAGTGCGGTAAGGCACCTCTCATCTAGTAGTTCTAGCTCAGCTAATCTAGAAGTGCGATACTCTCTCCATCGATCAAGTTCTGCATGGATACTCTGAGAGATGGGATCTCGGCCTCTATAGGTAGGATGGCTTCAGAGCCATAGACCAAGGCATAAGGTGTGGCACTGGTTGGTGTTCTGATACTAGTGCAGTAGGCCCATAGGGCGGGATTGAGTTGCAAGTGCCAATCACGACTAGCTTCATTGACTATTTTCTTGAGGATTTTGAGAATGGTTTTATTGGAAGCCTCAGCTTGGCCATTACTCTGCGGATAGTAGGGAGTTGAAAAGCGATGTTGGATATTGTATTGTGTGCACAAGGCATGAACATCTTGATTCTTGAATGGTCTCCCATTATCAGTGACAATGGCTTGGGGGATACCATACCGGCATATGAGGTAGTTTAGGATAAACTTGGCTATTTGCTTATCGGTGATATAGGTCATGGGAATGGCTTCAACCCACTTCGTGAAATACTTAGTGGCTTTAATAATGAATTTATGACCATTGGACGAGGATGGGTGGATTTGTCCTATGAGGTCGAGACCCCATTGAGAAAAAGGCCACGGAGTAGTCACAGGCTGTAGTTCATGAGCTTGGTGTGTGAATTAAATCTTTATGCTACTGGCATTGTAGACATTTTATAGCAAACTGTGCAACATCTTGTTCTATTGTAGGCCAGTAATACCCTATTCTGAGTATCTTTTTAGTGAGATTAGGACCGGTAGAATGTGCGACACAGACACCTTTGTGTATGTCTCATAAGGTAGCTTCGGCTTCTTCCGCATTAAGACATCATAAGAGGATACCATCGAGACTCTAGCGATATAGTGTATCACCCAGAATGGTGTAACGGGAGGATCGATGGATAAAGGTTTTGCATTGGGTGGATGAGAGGTCAACGGGAAAGGTACTATTTTTAAGGTATTCATAAATGTCTTCGTACCATGGGGAATTGGGACCAACAAGTTCTCAGATGATTTCAGTAACTGGAACATTGACGGCTGGTATCAACAACTGCTCGATCAAGAATTCACATTTCTGTGTGTTAGCAGGCATGTCTATAAGTGACCCTACAGAAGCCATAGAATCTGCAGCCTTGTTATGCTCTCTTGGAATTTTCTCAAAAGTGATGCTAGAAAAGTGTAGTTTGTAGGCATCCGCTAGTTGCTTATAGGGGACCAACTTTTCATCTTTTGTTTGGTACTCATCTATGACTTGGCGAATGACTAGTTGTGAGTCTCTATATACCTATAGTTCTATGATGTCCCATTGAACTATTGTTTTGAGACCTATGAGAAATGCTTCATACTCGGCAATGTTGTTGGTGCAAGGGAATGCAAGCCAATATGACTTTAGAATATAGTCATTTTGAGGTGTGATAAATAAGATGCCGGCCCCTGATCCATGTTGTGTGTAGGAACCATCAAAGTACAACTTCCACATTATTGAGTTGGAAAGAGTGAAGAGATTCTCGTCTGGAAAGTCTGCTACCATAGGGTGTGTATTTGTCATGGGTGCTTCTACTAGTTGATCTGCTAGGGCTTGTCCCTTGATTGCTTTACGATCCATATACTCAATGTCGAACTCACTAAGGATCATGACCCATTTAGCTAGTCTGCTTGTAAGAGCTGCTTTTGCTAGTAGATACTTCAATGGATCAATTTTGGCTATAAGATTTTGTGTGTTGGTTCAACATGTAATGCCGCAACTTTTGGGAAGCGAACACTACTGCTAAACAAGCTCTTTCCATTGGTGAATAATTGAGTTTGTATCCCACCAAGGTTCTACTGATATAATAAATTGCATGCTCTTTTCCTGATTCATCATTTTGTGCTAGAAGAGCCCCAAGGGTTGAAGTTGTAGTTGAGATGTATAATATTAAAGGTTTATCAGCAACTAGTGGTACCAAGGCAGGAGGTGTAGCCAGATACTCTTTGAGCTGATCAAATGCTACTTGACACTTATAATCCCATCGAAATAAAACATCCTTTCAGAGCAAGTGTTGAAATGGTTGACATTTATCTGCTAGCTATGAGATGAAACGCCCAATGGACTACAACCTTCCCTGAAGGCTCCTTATTGCTTTGAGGTTCTTTGGTGGAGGCATCTCCAATATAGCCTTTACTTTTGGAGGGTCTACTTCAATACCTCTGCGAGATACAATGTATCCCAACAGCTTCCCTGATGTTACACCAAAGACACACTTCTTTGGATTGAGACGCACTTGGTATTTTTCAAGCCTATCAAAGATCTGTCCTAGAACTTGTATGTGATCTGCCCTAGAAGATTTAGCTAGTATGTCATCCACATAGTCCTCCATGATATGATGAAAGAGATCGTGGAATATCACTGTCATTGCTCTTTGATAAGTTGCCCCAGCATTATTTAGACCAAACGGCATGACACACCAACAATAATTACCCCACGAACAAGTAAAAGTTGTTTTATGTTGATCTTCCTATGCTATCCTTATCTGATTGTAGCCGGAGAATCCATCCATGAGAGAAAGCATTTCATGACCCACAGTCAAGTCTACTATGATGTCAATGTTTGGTAATGGAAAGTCATCTTTGGGACATGCTTTGTTAAGATCTCTAAAATCATTACACATGCAGATGCGCCCATTCAGTTTAGACACAGGTACAATGTTTGAGACCCAATCTGAATAGTCAATAGGTCGGATGAACTTTGCATCTAATAACTTCTATATTTCCACTTTTACCAAGAGAGTAATATGTGGGTGCATCTTCCTTAGCTTTTGCTTGACTGGTTTAACTTTTGGATCAACTGTGAGATAGTGAACAACTAGCTTAGGGTCTAACCTTGGCATATCAACATAGGTCCACGCAAAGTTGATGGCTCTCTGTAAGTAGAATTTGTTAAGATTCTTGTGCTCTGTTTCTGATAATGATGCTACTAGGAATGTGGTCTTTGGATTTTGCTCTATGCCAAGGTTTATCTCTGTAGAATCTTCCACTAGGAGAGCTGACTTCTCTTGATACTTAGATGGTAGGGGAAGGTCAAATCCTCCATCCTTAGGTGCCACAGTTGGGTTTTCATCTTTGGATATGTCTTTTGTTTTTACTACTTTGTGATCGGGAGGTGCCACAGTGTGGTTTTCACCTAGAGATCTTTCTTTATTTTTACTTTTGCGATGGGAGGATTTGGCATTCTCACCAAAATAAGCTGTTGGCTCTAGTTCCATTACAAAACCTGCTTTATGATCACCCAGAGGGATACCATCTTAGAGTCCCATGAACTCAGCAAGAGCTTCGTCATTCTGAAATACATCTATAACGGGGGACCCTTGTTGGTCCTAATCAATAAGTTTAGGGTAGACAAGTGTTACATTCTGGGTGTTTGTGGTGGAGGTTAAGGATACAAATGATAGCATAAAGATGGAGGATTCGGTGAATAGGTCAGTCATATGGAGGGAAGAGTCATCGATGATATCCTCATTAGACATCAAATTTGTGAGAGAAGTTTCAACCACCTTGTCGAGGATACCCTCAATGTCCAAGGTGCGCGGTACCTTTCTACCAAACCCTAATCCCTTCTTGTCTAGTTTCTTTGTCATAATAATGGGTTCCATAGTTCCTTGATTCTATTTCCCAAGGCCACCTTTGCCTTTATAGCCCATGTTTTTGACTATCCTTAAGCCATTGCCATATTGCTTGACTGGTATTGTGATTAGTTCTTTCTCCTTGTAGAGCCAAGAAGAAATGTCTTCAATAGTTTCCTCTTCCAATAATTGTCCCTGTTGGAATTGGGTTAGAAATGCTGGGGGAGGAATAGATGCTTTTTTAGTTACTTTGGCAATGGGTGGTTGGCCGTAAAATTTAGGGGATAAAGGCATCCGCCCTACATAACAAGATTTTGAGATATCATATGTTCCAAAGCCTATATCACGTATGTGAGCTTTGATTTCAGGAAGGGGTTTAGGTTCACTTGCAGAGGCTTGTGTTAGATTTTCAGGGTTGACATATAGTGGGGATTTAAGGGCTTTGTCATTTTTAAGCACTTGGTTGCAATTCTTATAGCTGCCTTGCAAGACACGACATAATTCAAAAGGATTAGAGTCATCAGGGATAGTTATCTCTGTACCAATGAATGGGAACTTTAGAGACTGATGGTATGTTGAGGGAACAACTTTCATTGCATGGATCCGTGGTCGGCCTAGGATAATGTTGTAAGGTAGCTCAATGTCAAGGACTTGGCACCGAGTTTCAAGCATGAGGGGGCCAAGTTGTATAGGTAAATGGATAACACCTTCTGAGCGGCATTCAGCATCATCATATCCCTTGATTGTAATACTTTGATCAATGTTGACATGATCCTCAGAGTATCCCAATTGCTTAAGTAACTGTAGAGAACAGATGTTGAGACCAGCACCACCATCTATGAGTATGCATTTGATTTTGTGTTTATGAATGAGAACTTCAATATGAAGGGCATCATTGTGACACGGATCATGGGATGGGAGGTCCTTCTCAGAGAAGACCACATTGTAGGGTGAAGCAATGTTAACTACTATAGCTTGGAAATCTGCAACCGTTATGTTGTTAGGAACTTAAGACTCTTGGAGGGCTTTTTCTAGCACCACTTTATGTGCGGATGATGACCGTAGAAGGTCCAAGATAGAGATTTGTGCTGGCGTTTTCCCTAGATGTTCGACAAGATTATAATTGGATTGAGTTGGGAGACTATATGTAGGACCACGAATGGTGACACAACCACGACAAGTTGTAACTGCACAATCCGTAGAATTGCCTTTGATTGTGAGGGTAGACACTTGACTCTCTTCAAAACGACCTACAATGGAGTCAAAGGAAGTGGAAGCATTATTGACACTTTTACCTTTATCCTGAGGAAGAGGTGGACCATGGTGAGGGAATGGTTCCTTGTACATGTTGAGGTCTTTGTTCATGTGTTGAGCTGGTGGTTCATCTTCAAAAGAGATTTGGTTACCATCGATGAGATTTTGGATTAGGTGCTTTAGTTTCATGCACGATGCGGTTCTATGCCCTTTGTTCCTATGGAATTCACAGTATTCATTTTCTCAGTACCGTGCGGTTTTGTAAACAGGTTCTCCATATGGGGGAGCATCCGGTAAGGTGATGAGCCCTTTGTGTAAAAGCTTTTGTAGGACCGACTCTATGGGCTCTCCCAAGGGAGTGAATTGACGCCACGGAGGGTAATCTTGTTGAGGTCACTCTTGTTGTTGTTGTTGTTGGTTTTGATAAGGTTGTCTTTGTTGTTGCTGCTGTTGAGGTGGAGCTTGACTTGGTTTGGAAAGTTGAAGCAGTGTTTGCAATGTTTGGACATGTTTAGAATCGACCACCCCATCATTGACCACATTTTTTTTTTGTTCCAAAACTTTGGTTTATCATTTGTTTGTTGATGAGGAGCATTGTCTTTCGTTTCTTTGAAGATTTTGACTACACCCTTAGCAATGAGGGCCTTTTCAATGTTGATTCCCTTGTATGTAATTTCGTCGAAGGTTGTTGCACTAAGAATTTGCAAATGAAAACCCAATTCTTGGTTGAGGTTTTGCACAAATATGCTAACAAGCTGCTTTTCGGGTATCTTGAATGGGAATTTGCTAGCCATTCGTTGAAGGAAAGAAATGAAAGTTTCTCCATTTTTCTGTTTGTTGTTGCATAGATCAATCATGGAAATCTCGTGCTCTGTGTTGTAGGAGAAGTGGGTGGCAAATTTCTCCGCAAGTTCATTAAAAGACTTAATGCCCGTGGGTAAGTATGAGAACCATTCTATAGCTTGACCTCCAAGACTGCGAGGAAAGAGATGCATAAGATATGTGTCGTTATGTGAGACCTCGAAGCAAGCAAGATAGAATTCCCTGAGATGGTCTTTTGGGTCACCTTTTCCTTTGTATTTATCAAATTTGGGAATAGTGAAATTTTGAGGAAAAGGGATTATGGGTAACAACCGATCAAAAGGATAAGGACTCACTTCTTCTAAAGAGAAGGTCTTCTTTGTGTGGCCAAACGTAAGATCAGATAGTTGTTGTTGAACCTCTACAAGTTTTAGCTCCATAGTCATGGGAGGGGTTGGAAACATCTCCTATTGTCCAAGAAGTGGTTGCTGTTGCCCATACAGAAGATTGTAGTGTAAGCCATGGGCATTGGTGTTATAAGGCTCATACAATTGGTTGTGGTCATATGTGTTGTATGTTGGGTTTAGATTGGTTTGGAATTGGATGCTTTGATTCGAAGGAGCTGGGCAAGGTGCTAGGTAAGAAAGTAGGCTTTGTGATGGTTGAAGAAAAGAGTTTGGTGGTAGAAATCTAAAGTTTGGGTTAGGTTGCGATTGCGACATATATCTTTGGTTGGTTTTGGGAGTGTTGCGGGTGGATAGGCAATGTGTTGAAGAAGTTTAGCGCTAATAATTGTTGTGGTGGGGGGACATAGGTAGATGTGTTGTGCGATGGTTGAGGTTGATTGAGGATGAGCGTAGAAGAATGTTGTGGTGGGGGGACATAGGTAGATGTGTTGTACGATGGTTGAGGTTGATTGAGGATGAGCGTAGAAGAATGTTGTGGTGGGGGGACATAGGTAGATGTGTTGTATGATGGTTGAGGTTGATTAAGGATGAGCATAGAAGAATGTTGTGGTTGGGGTTGCATGACCCTGGTTGGTTGAGGGATATGAAGATTTGATGAAAACTACTAACAAATCAAAAACCCATAACATAAAGAGAACTAATCTAAATAAAAGCCATTGTCAATAAATCAAATGAAATAAGAAAAGCTTTTACCCAGATTGTGTTGTTCTCTTTGTTTCGAATGTGGATTGCTCAATAATGCCACAAACCATGTTTGCAACAAGCAAGTAAAGTGCTCAAAGTGCTCAAAGATCAATGTCAAAAGATCGTAAAGTTGCTCAATCAATGCGATGTATGCTCAAAGCGCTATAAAGGATGCCTGAGAATAAGTGATTGAAGAGGATTTATGGAGATGAGGGAGGTTTATATAGGTTTCAAACATGATCAATCAATGGTCCAGATAATTCAGAAGAATCAATGGAGGAGATAAAACAAATAACCATGATGAATGTGCACATGACATGTGTCAATCCATAAGGATATTTTTAGTAAAATATGATGAAAACAAGATTGATTGAATAGATAACTCAACTTGTAATTTTGCCTTTTTTAGAGTTTTAAAAATAAGACTGATTGTGCACATGAGTTAACAAGATATTTTAAGAGGAATTGGAAGATAATTGAAATTAAATAAATAAATTTATTTAATTGATTGTGCATGATTGAGGAACAAAAGATTATAAATAAAATACTTGGTTTATTTATTTTTAGAGGATTGAGATAATTTAAATAAATTTGCATGATTTATTTAAATTTAGAAGAATAATTGATTTAATTAAATAATGTAACATTATTTAATTGTAGATAAGAGGATTTTGGATGAATTAATTAAATAATTAATTTAATTAATGTGGACTTGAATTTTGGAAAGAGGATGATGATTTAATTAAATAATTAAAATTATTTAATTACGGAAGAATAATAGAGGAATTTAATTTAACTAATTAAACAAAGAGAATTTATTTAATTAATGTCGAATTTAGGAGTTTTGGAAGAATTTAATGAAATTAATTAAATAATTAGATTATTCAATTAATGTTGAAATGTAGGTGATGTAACAGGTTAGATGAAATGCAAGTGGTGTGACGACATGGTCATTTTAGGGTGTCTACAGGTGATGAACCTAAAAATAGGTACACTCCATCGCTTGTCTACCGTGTTTTCTTCGTGTCTTCCATGTGTGTGTGTATGGCGTGTTTGTTCGACCCAAGCATATTCTAAAGACTGGTGGCATGAGTCCCCCCTATGCTTTGGGGTTTGTATGGCGTGTTTGTTCTCAAGTGCAGTCTCAAAGATTGGTGGTGATGAGTCCCTCCTCCACTTTGAGATTTATTTTGCGTGTCTGTTACCCCATATGTAGTTTAAAGACTGGTGGCAATGAGTCCCTCCTGCATTTTGGGTTGTGTGTTTACTTTCCTTGTACTTGCATTTGCATTTTATAAATGAGAAAAAGAAAAGAAAATAATCACTGTGTTCACTATATTCACTGTGTTTTGCGTTACTGTAACTGTCTTCTCCATGTTTTATGTACCTGTTATTGTCTTCATTGTGATTGGCGTGTCTTCTCCGTACTTGGTGTGTTCACTATGCTTGTCGACCTTACTTTAATGCATGTATTGGCCTTGCATTTATACATACATTAAAGTGGGGACTAAATGTTATGTCAGAAAATGTCCCCTTGGGGGCTTTTCCCTCTTAAGGTTTAGCTCCCGGGTCCTTAAATTGCATTTAGAACATCTTTCATGATTATGATGACTCCCAATGAGAAAACTCTGAAGTTTCATGGCAAATGGGACTTAGGGGGTGTATTTATGATGAATCCTACCTAAAATAGGGGGAGGACTTGGGCGCCCTCACCCTAGTCCTTCCTTATTTTAGGTCAGGACCTATTTTTGGGTGTCAGTTTTATGACCGTTATTAGGTCCTATGTTGACATCCTAAGTTTAAATTACGAAATTCTTAGCGGGTATAATTTTAGTTGCATATATAAGCATGATTAGTGATTCATTTGTAAACTAGATGGAAACTAGATGGCATTTTTGATCCACAAGCTTTTGTGAAAGTGATTCAAGGCATTCATTGTGTTGCAGAGCAGTATTTTGTGTTGTTATTGTGTTTGTATTTGCATATTTGACATCCATCTCCTCATGGGATGAAGAGCATCTTCCTTCCATGAGATCTACATTATAAGGTGATATCAATTATGTCTTTCTATCATTTATCATTTGGATTTTGCCTCTATCCCACAGGGATATGCTGTAGTGCCCCTCCAGCTTCACCTTGGATGTGTAGGTGGTCGGAGCAAGGGGCAGGAGAATGAATTGAAATACTCAGACATTCAAAGTATGTTAGATCTGTTGATATCAGAATTCAAATGCAGCGGTTATAATCTTGTTCAAGAGCAGGGACGGTGTAGTACTACTCGCTTCGAGCACCCTACTACGCTGTGATTCTCTGATTCTGTGTGTGTGAACTGACATATATGTATTTGATCGTATAAAACCAATTGTTTGGATGCAGGATGCATGTACTGAGCCTCGACTCCACCTAATAAAGCAGGTTTGGGTGGGCTCTTGCACCAATGGGTATCAGTGATGGGAGATAATGCGAGGTCTATTCCACTAGGTCAGTCCTTGTCTTCTATTGTGGTCTCAAGTCATGTTGTGACACTTGGTCCTTGTCTTTTATGTTTGGTAATCTTGTGTTGTGGAGTATCGTCGAGTTGTGATAATAATGCTCATGTGTAGTTGGATAATACTTTAATGATTTATTATCAAAATAATAATGCTTCTATTATGTTTATTGGATAATATTTGGTTTAGCCTAGAACTTGGTATGACACCTTAGTCAAATTTTAAAATAGACTAGAATTAATTATCTATTATCCAAAGAGTATTTGTGTCATAAGTTGTGGTTATGGGTGATTAGTATATAGTTGATTAAAGAATAATTTTAGATAGTGAATTAATGCCATGAGTTGTCAATTTTGAAATTGGAAGATTTGGGATCTCTTTTTATAGCAAGATTTTGAATTCTCGGAGGAGTGGGATGCTAGGTAATGGATGGATGTCTATGTTAATTTATAAGCTGACCCATTTTTTATGTTGGGGGGATTTTGGTTCTGGAGGTGGGTTTGGAAAGAGAATACATAAATTGGGGGAAAACAAGAATCAGTTGTGGGAATACAGAAGAAATTGGAGGCTCCAGATCAATTTTGTTGTTTCGGTATGTTTCTGTATAATTCTTGTTTGAGTGTTATTTGTGCTTGGATAAACTATTTCTTCTCCCTCGTGCTTTAGAATCTATTAGTCTGAGGTTTTGTTCTGGATTGCCTGTCACTTTCTTCCATCTTGATTTTTGTAGCTAATCATCCTTGGAAATTTTTAAATAAAAAATTGTGACATTCTTGGATCCTTGTGTCAAATCAATCCTCATTCAGTTGTGTCTTATTGCCATCTTTATCTCTGCAAATTTTAATCTCTGCATGCTCTTATGTTGATTTCCCATCTTGGCGTTCCTACATTCATTGCTGAGACTTTTTCTGACGGATTTTGTCAACAGTCATTAGGCTTTGTCTGTGTTTCTCCATTTTTACATTTATGCCTACAAGAGTATTTGTCCTTGCAACTGTTAGTCGTTTTTCTTGAAAATATTTTAGCTACTTAACAAAATCCATTTTGTACATATCTTGCAAACCAAAGAATGTTATGAGACCTTATTTCTTTTGAGCATTTTGCAAAATAACTCACGTACCTGTCTATGATTCCACATTTTGAATATATGTCTGCCAGAGTTTTCCAACTATTCCAACTATATTATATACCCTTTTTCTTTCATGCTCTGTGGAGGTCTATACTCTCTTCTTAGGCTTCTATTATAGGGCTAACTTGATATATTATACATGTCTTTTCTGCCATTAAAATCTGGCATGAACAAGTAAGAATCTTCTGCAACATCTGAGCATCACACTTATCCTTAATCTTGTGCCTTTTCACTGCCATTTAATGGCATTATACTCTGCATATATGTTATCGAATTCCCTTATAGACAATTGCATTCCTTCTAGTTTTTCTTCCAAATGTTGTCATGGCTAAATCCTTGTCAAATCTGCCTTATTCTCATAATCTCTAAAACATGAATTGTATAAACTTTGTTGAAGCTTCTTCTTTGCCCAAGCCAATTAAAATTCTGATTGAATAGATTTGAATGTGAGTCTTTATAGTAGTTAATATCTTTTATTTCAAGTTTCTATTTTTATTCAGGAATGGATGACTGCGTTTCAGTAATGGGTGTGGATTTCTGACAGCTTCCTTCCAAATTCTGCAGATGCTATATACACTTATTTCATGTTTTTATTGGAAAGACTAGTGAATTATGTGTAGAATGGTGAAAGGTATTGTTATATTTGAAGTCATTTTTATTAAGTCAATGTAGTTTGTAATGTGGTGAAGGGGAATTACATTTGTAAAGTGTTTTATTAGAATTTGTAGTCACTTTTTAGTGGACAGGGTAGTTGAAATGGGTACTGGGAGTTATATTGTTTTTGTTCTATTAAATTATAGTCATTGAAGGTAATTTAGTAGTTGATTACCCTTAAGCGAAATAATTGTATTTTGAAGATGTTTTGTTAGGGTAATATAGATGGTAGATAGTAGCATGCCAATGGAAACTTTTGCGGATAAGAAAAATATATTTTCTTATAATTGTTATATTAGAAATTTTTATGTGGTAAATGATAGATGGTGATCCATGTGAATAGGAAAATACATATGCTTTGTGTTGAAATTATAAGCAGTAAAATGTTAGGGAAATATATATATGATTGTAGTGTTTTGAATTGAAATGATATTTGGTTAGATGTTAGTTGGGAATCTATGATTATAGGAAATTATGTAGGTTATAATGTTTTGATTTGAAATTTTAATATGTTAGATAGTAAATTATGTTTGGGAAAAGAAATATATATGTGATTTTAGAGGATTTCATTAAGAATGGTAGTCAGTATCATGTTGATAGTAATATATGCAAATAGGAAAAATGTATTTACTTATAGTTGTGGTTATTAGAAATTAGTAAATGGTAAGATATTAGGAAAATATATGTATATCCTTATAGTGTTTTCATTAGAAACTGTAATGGTTAAACATTAAATGGTAATTTATGCTTATATGTAAATATGTATAGCGTTTTGTTTTGAAATTGTATTTGTATAATGAGAGATGGTAATCTATACTTATAAGATATATATTGTGTGTATAGTTTATTAGAAAAATGTAATAATTAGATGGTTGATGAAAAGTTCTTTTTAGTATAGCAAGAATATTTGTATATTTGTGGTTGTTCATATTAGGATGTGAAATTAGTAGATCTTAGTTGGAAATTTTTGCTTATCATTATATTATGGTTTGTTTTTATTAGAAGAGGATGGTTGTTAGGGAAATTAGTTAGGAAATTTACTTCTGGTATTGCAGAGAAAAGGTTAATTCTGTAAACTAGAATTTTCTTGAAAAGGAAGTTAAAATCTCATAGTTGATTTCATGATTAAATTATGAGTACATTGAATCTCTTATGCTCGGTTATCCTCCTGGTCATATCTATATGCTTGTATTGGATCATTGTGTTTACTTTGGGTGGAGTTTATGTCTATGATTTGGTTAATTGTGAAGTGGGAATCTTGAGGGACGTCATGAATTCTTGGTGTCAAGACGCGAAAGCGTAATCTTTGTCAGATATGGTTCTTTGACATTAGTATTATGTTCAACCTTCCTACTCTAGAGGGGTAGCTTCTTGGTTTTCAGTTCAGTAATGTCATGTGTCAATGTAACGGGTTAACTGGATTTTTGAGTATTGTAATGAATGGGGAAATAGCCTTTTGATATGGAATTTGGTATCTGTTAATGTATCATGATGGGTTGTGGGAAGTTAGATATCTTATAGCCCTCGCCCATGCATGTCATTTGATTCAGATGTTGTATAAGGTTAGCTAGTGTAGAAAGGAGAGTGGCTTCCATGGTGGGGCCGGTGCCCAAAGTGGCTGCTTGGATAACCCCATGGAACTTGTAATCAAGTGATAACTTTAAAATATATCTAGGTGGGTCAGGTAGACTTTCACATAACAAGATAAGTATGTTGCCTCACCCATGCCTTGAGTGCTCTCAAAGGCTAAGGATGGGATGAGAAGGTTTGGTCGTCAAGGTCAACCTCCTTGTCCACATGAAAGTACGTGTCGACTCCGCATGTGTCACCCTATGGGGCTGGTGCCAAGGGTTGCCAGGATAACCATAGATGGGGGCTAGCTTCTAGTGAGAGATAGCCTGGATAACCCATGATCAGGACCTTGCGATGACACTCTCCTCGCTGCAGCTTAGCTACTTCCCTCTTTATGCTTTCATTGTTGCCTCTAGAGTGATGCCTTGACTTGTGCAATTCTGTTGATTTGGTTGGTTGTGTCAAGTCTATTTTCGTTTGGTTATTAGATGTTGTTACTTTGGCTTAGTGGAATCCTCATTGTTATCTCCTAGCTTGGAGGGGTGGACCTCAGGGTTCCACATGGTTGGGTGGCAGAGCTATCCATTGGTCTTCTTGGAGATTCAGTTTGAGTCCTGTGCAGAGGCATTCCAGTTCCAGATTGCTTCCCACCCTTAGAGTTGTTGTATACTTTCAGATGTATTCATTTGTAAATCGACATGATCGGTCTTGTAATCTTGTATTGTAACTTTGTAAATTAACTATCTTGTTAATGTAAAAGTTGATCTTATCTGTAGTAGCAGTACAATGTATATCACTTGTGTGGTTTTAACTTTATATTCACTGATGCAGTTATTTTTCCCTAGAGGAGTTAGAAGTGCACTTTTCTTTATGTTGTGTATTATGATATCTTTGGTTACTGTTATTGCATTTACTTGCTTTTAAAAAAAATTATTTCTGTAAGTTTTAAACTTGTTGGTCTAACACTCTAGGGTTGCATGACGAGGCATTACATATGCACTCTTTATCTGACAACGATGTTCGGAAGACTTGAATGCCTCTCTAGGTTTTGACCGAGGCAAGCCTCCAATCACCACAACCCCCAACCCACTTTTTTGGGATTGCAAGTTACAGGTTTCGGAAGAAAAAGAAGTGGAGTTGCAAGAGAGTAGTGTAGACTGTCAGAATTGTAGATCTGAGAAGAAAACTAGGGCTTGGACTTGGGTGCCCGCTCATTAGTCCTTCGGATCTCGCAACAATGAAATCTTTGGAATAGCAGGAATAGGTTGCAGACAACATTCCCAGATCCTGACAAAAACTGAGGCACTAGACTAGGGCACCCGCTCATTAGTCCCCAATTTTTCACACACTGAACTTCAAAATCTGTTATGTATTTTGTTGTCATTTGATATCTCTATGTGCGATCATTTTTTGTAATTTGTTCATTTGTTTACAATTTCATGAAATTAGGGTTTTGAGCATAATTGGACTTAATTAAACAACAAAATCACACAATTCCAATCTTCCCCTATGTTCCAAGTGACAGGAAATCTATAGTAGAGTTCTCTACTCGGTTGAATGTCCTTGAATATTTAATGGTGAAAGGAGGATCAACACAAACCCTTTAAAAGCATCATTTGGACATCTTTCCCCCTTTTTCATACTAAACAAGTGGATATATTCCAATGAGATTTGTGAAGCTATGAAAATCAGATATATAGTAGAGAATATCATATGTGGAACACATAAAAATATCAACATCATATATGCATGCTATTTGTTTCAAGACTTGAGGATATTCATGAGTAAATTTGGAAAAATTATCAATGTCTATGATGTATGCAAACAAAGCTTCCAGAGATGAATAACAAGAAGTATCCATAATCCTTTAATTTGAAAGAGCTCAAATACATATGAATTTCACAACGATCAAGAAGGCAAAATAAGTGAGACAATTTCGCACCAAGGCACTTGTTTGAGTGAAAAAGTTACTAAAAGACACATGGAGTCCACAACAAACATAGTGGGTGGGAGGAGAGAGTACAACAAAACAAGGCCCAATTGATCATTCTAGAGTTTTTGATCAAAAGATGTGAATGAAGTGTGTGAACAACTAGTGTTGAAATACAAACTGTGCAATTAAAAAGATGCCAATTTTCACACAATTTGATAAAATAAAGCCCAATTTTCAAATGATAATTGAATTAATGCTTTAATATGAATGCAATATCTGAAATGAAAGAGAATTAGGGTGAATGTAATGAAACAACACCAATTTATGTTTGCTTATGTGCCTAAAAATGCTCAAATTTTCTACTTTTTTTCAAAATTTTCAATGCAAATGCCTAAAAGAAGAGGTGTTGTGAAGAAATTAAAGAGGAGAAGTGAATAATAAGCTCAATATCAACCCAATAATGCAACAATTTCCTTCACAACATGCCTATAATGCAATTCTAGAGAGATGACAAGGCAAAATCTAGTGAAAATGCAAGGTTTTCAAACCCTAGACATGAAATTTTTCAAGAAAGACACTATGATGAAACACTATAGTTAGAAATCAGTCCTAAATGAGTATTTAAAATAATAGTAAAATATGAAACAAGATTTTAACTACAAACCCTAGGGAATGTAAAAACTAGGTTATATGAAAAATGCACAATTTCAAGCATTTTTTAACAAATTAGGCATGAAAATGCAATGCGAATGAATCATAAATGATGAATTTCTGTAATTTAAATCAGATCTAATGAAAATAATATAAATTAAATGCAATTAAATGCAAAGTAATTCAAATTATTTGAAAATGCAAGCTAAAAATGCTAATTTTTTCAAAATTTTTAATTTTTTTTGTAAATTTTCAAATGCAATAAGATGAAAATTAAATGAATTAATGAAATGAATGTAAATCTAAAGTACAACACTTAGCAAGGTACAAAATCCATTAAAAACACGGGTTCACCAAAATGTTTAGTGGAAAAGAGGGGGTTTTAGTTTCAAGGGTAAATCCTTCTTTCACATCTAACATTTAAG
Organism: Cunninghamia lanceolata; assembly: GCA_027924645.1. NCBI lineage: Eukaryota > Viridiplantae > Streptophyta > Pinopsida > Cupressales > Cupressaceae > Cunninghamia > Cunninghamia lanceolata. The sequence continues at coordinate 553,709 of BSBN01001492.1, forward strand.
GACATAAATCGAGTGAAGCCACAATCTCTTGCAAGAGGGCTCTGGTACAGATTTAGTGTCCCTTAAAACAAAGAGGAAACTTGGAATTTGCTAAATAATTGATTAATTAAAGTCTAATTATGCTTAAAACCGTAATTTCATAAAACCGTAAACAAACAGATGAATCTCGACAAATGCTCGCACACAGAGATATCAAATGACAATTAAATACATACTAGATTTGAAGATTTCATATCCAAAAAAGTCAGGAACTAATGAGCGGGCAATTTACTCCATGGTACTAGTTTCTGTCGGGATCTCTGAAGATTGTCTGCAACTTGTTTTTATTGTTTTGGGGATTTCACTGTTTCAGAATCTAGAGAACTAATTAGTGGGTGCCCTAGTCTAGGTCCTACTTTTCTACTTACCTCTACACTTCTGACACTCTATAATGTCTCCCTACAACTCCACTTCTTCCACTTCTGCAACCTTTAACCTGCAATCATAGAAAAGGGGGTTGGGGGTTGTGGTGTTTAGAGGCTTGCCTTGGTCAAGCCCCGGAGAGACATTCAAGTCTTTTGAACACTGTTGTTAGATAAAAGTGCATATCCCTGTGGGATAGAGGCAAAATCTAAATGATAAATGATTGAAAACACAAATAAATGTCACCTTGGAGGTGTAGCTTGCATATAGATGAAAATCCTTCACATCATGAGAAGATAAAACCAAATCTGCATAACAAACACAATAACAAGACAAGTCTGCTCTACAACAATGAATATCTTGAATGCTCTAGATTCACAAGTTTGCCAAAAGTTCCTAATCATCTTCTAGTTTACAAATGAATCCCTAAACATGCTTATATATGCAACTAAACACATTCCTGCTAAGAATTTCGTAATTCAAACGTAAGGTTGTTATGTCAAAAATTGTCCCCTTGGGGGCTTTTGCCTCTTAAGGTTTAGCTCTCGGGTCCTTAGAATACATTATAAGCATCTTGCATATTCATGTTGACTCCCGATGAAAAAACCATTGAGTTTTATGGCAAATAGGACCTAGGGGGTGCACTTGTTATGAATCCTGACTGAAATAGGGAGGGAGGACTTGGGCGTGCCGCCCAAGTCCTCCCCTATTTTTAGGTCAGGACCTAAATCTAAGTGTTGGTTATATGACCGTTATTAGGTCCTATTCCGACACCTCAAGTTTGAATTATGAAATTCTTAGCAGGAAGTTGTTTAGTTACATATATAAGCATGTTTAGGTTTTCATTTGTAAACTAGAAGATGATTATGAATTTTTGGTAAAATTGTGATTCTAGAGCACTCAATGTATTCATTGTTGCAGAGAAGACTTGTCTTGTTATTGTGTTTGTTATGTAGATTTGGCTTAATCTTCTCATGATGTGAAGAGTTTCATCTATATGCAAGCTACACCTCCAAGGTGACATTTATTTATATTTTCAATCATTTATCATTTAGATTTTACCTCTATCCCATAGGGATACACACTCTTTATCTGACAACGGTGTTCGGAAGACTTAAATGTCTCTTCGGGGCTTGACCGAGGCAAGCCTCAAAATACCACAACCCCCAACCCCTTTTTCTATGATTACACATTGCAGGTTGTGGAAGTGGAAGGAGTGGAGTTGTAGGGAAGTAGAATAGAGTGTTGGAAATCTAGAGGAAAGAAAAAATTAAGACCTAGACTAGGGTACCTGCTCATTAGTCCTCCGGATCTCGAAATAGTAAAATCTCTGGAACAACACAATTGAGTTGCAGACATTCTTCAGATATCCTGATAGAAACTAGTACATTGGACTCTGGTACCCGCTCATTAGTCCCTAAATTTTCCATACACCAAATCTCAAAATTTGGTATGTATCTAATTGTCATTTGATATCTCTGTGTGTGAGCATTTGTTGAGATTTGTCCATTTGTTTACGATTTTACAATATTAGGGTTTTAAGCATAATTGGACTTTAGTTGATTAATTAATTAGAAAATTCCAAGTTTCTTCTTTGTTCTAAGGGACACTAAATCTATAGCAGAGCCCTCTTGCAAGAGATTGTGGCCTCACTCAGTTTATGTCCTTGAATTTTGGAGTGAAAGGGGGATTTACCCTTGAAACCAAAACCCCTCTTTTTTACCCTAAACATTTTTGTGAACCCATGTTTTTAATGAATTTTGCACCTTGCTAAGTGTTGTACTTCATATTTTCATTTCACTTCATTCATTCATTTAATTTTCATCTTATTGCATTTGAAAAATTATAAAAAAAATTGAAAAATTTGAAAAAAATTAGTATTTTTGGCTTGCATTTTCAAATAATTTAAATTAATTTGCATCTAATTTCATTTAATTTCTATTATTTTCATTATATCTGATTTAAATTATATAAATTCATCATTTATCATTCATTTGCATTGCATTTTCATGCTTAATTTGTTGAAAATTGCTTGAAATTGTGTATTTTTCATTAAAACCTAGTTTTGCATTAGCTAGGGTTTGTAGTTAAAATCTTGTTTCAGATTGTACTACTATTTTAAACACTCATTTATGACTGATTTCCAACTGTAGTGTTTCATCATAGTGTCCTTGCAAAATTTCATGTCTAGGGTTTGAAATCCTTACATTTTCACTAGATTTTGCCTTGTCATCTCTCTAGAATTGCACTATAGGCATGTTGTGAAGGATATTGTTTCATTATTGGATTGATATTAGGCTTATTATTTGTTTCCCCTCTTAACATTCTTCACAACAGCTCCTCTTTTAGTGATTTGCATTGAAAAAATTGTGAAATAGGTGAAAAATCAAGCATTTTGGATCTTAAACATATCTTGTTCCTAGGGTTTGTTTTATTAGTTTGTGCATTGAGTGTTTTATTATTCTGTATGAATGGTATAACTCTCTGCCCTAATAGAAATATCCCTTTGAGGAGAAGTATTACACTAATGGGATCTAGTGCTCTTGAAAGCGATAGCATTCTTACCTTTGAAAATCCATTGAATATCTTCTTTACAAAAGGAGAGACACAAAATTTGCAAGATATCATACCTCCTACAACTACAATGGAAGATCAAATATTTCATGATGTAGAGGACACTATTGAAGTAGTTACACATGTACCTATGAGCAAATAAGAAAACTTGATAAAGAGCTAGCTGATTTTCAAGCATTTGTGGAAAATGAAAGGATAGCAGAAGAAGCTATAGCTATGATTCACAACATAAGAGAGTTGATAAAAGAAGGACAAGCTAGTGTTAATGTAATTCAAGGATTAGCACATATAGTACTTAGTAATGTTATGCTAGTGAATGAATACACAAATGTCATTAAAAATATGTCATCACCATCTCACACGCAAATATCGGTACCTATACCAACTACCAAAATATCTACAATTACATCAACAATTTTATTTACTAATGCAAATGCTTGTAGTAATTCTACCACTGGTATTAGAGTATCTAATGGCACTAATTCACAAAATTACAAAGTTGTGGGATTCAACTATCAGAACTTAGCACCTAAGTTGACCTCTTTCATGAATAATTATTCCCAACCACCTCTCCATCACACTAATTCTCAACCACCCCTTACATACAATTATTTGCAACCACCTTCTACCTACAATTACTCTCAACCACCTTTCATTTCCACTCATAATCAATCTCCTCAAAATGTCATGCACATGGCTTCTAACTCTCAAACTACATCTCCTAATGATGCCCTCTTAAATCAACTATTGCAAGGCATGACCTCTTTACAACAAAAGGTGACAAGCTTGACAAATTCTTCACAACCGAACATATTAAATTACTATGCTTGTAATCCCCTATCTTATGCAATCTTGAGAACTCCTATGCCTGAGAGGTTTGAAACTCCTCGCTTTAAAAAATATGGTGGAAAAGGTGATCCCAATACTCATGTGGCAGCATTCACGGCGATGTGTAGTGATTTCTACTTTGAAGAAAATTTGTTAGCGAAACTTTTTTCATGATCTCTTAAAGATACTACTTTAGAATGGTTTTTCTCTTTACCTCTGAATTCAATACACTCTTTTTCACAATTAGTCAATCAATTTTTACAACATTTCCAAGCAAACATTAGACCTCAAGTTTCATTGATTGATCGGTTCATTGCAAGCAAGGTCCGAAAGAGTAAGTTAACTGAGTTTATTAGTCGATATCAATCTCTTTATGTACAAATTCAATATCAGATGAAGGATGAAGATGTTCAAAAGGTGTTTATTAAAAATCTACAACCTAACATCCGAGATAAGATTCTCTTGATGAAGTATAACTCTTTTCAATATTTATGCACAACCCTTCATGATTACCAACTTTCATCTAGTCAGTATAAAAACCAAAACTCATTGGCTCAAGTTGGTCAATCCATGGGTGGACCTTCACAAAACAACTTTAAGAGGAATAATAAGACTTTCATCAAGGTTAATGGATAGAATTCAAATAACTTTGCACATGTGTCCACTATCACTAATTCAAAGAGGACACCATTTTAGAGTAGACAACAACAAAGATAGTTTACTCCGATATTGAATCTTATCATTCTATCGTGAATCAAGCTGTGAGTAACAACCTCTTGAAGCTTCCTCCAATTAAACCATTGGATCCTAGTAGAATGCAAGGACCTTATTTTGATGCTAATGCTTTTTTGTCATTATCCTCAACAACAAGGACATGATACTGAATGATGTATGTGTATTAAACATGAAATACAAGACCTTATCGACTCAAATGTTTTTCATGTATCTAGTGTGAATTGTAATGGAAATAAGTCAGTTGCTCCTTTGAATCAAAATTTACAAATCTTAACTAATCCCTTTTCTAAGCATACTGATAACAACATGATGGAACAAAATACAGTAGAAGTAGAAGATGACTATTTGAATTACGATGAAATAGTGGGTATGATAGAAGTGGATAAAGAAAATCTTGATAACACACCTCATCCATGGAAAAATGGTATATATGCTAAGGTTTCTCCTCCGTTATCCCTCCAAGGATCAGGAGATAATCAAAATGCATTGGCAAAACAAACAGAACAACTGAAACAAGAGATTATGACAAAAGAAAAGAAGGATACGGTGCAAGATAATCCTTCTCCCTATGATAGATAGATTCAACAAAATAAGAGAGCAAATAATAAAAAAAGAGTAAGATGGTCATCATCAGTGGGAAATAATAGTGGTTCTCACCCTCATAAGCAACAAAAGGTTTCAAATTTTCATTGTTGGGTGTTGTGTCCTAGGGGCAAAGCGTTGCGGTTGGTGACTTGGGGGAACCTTCCTACGTGACGACCCTAAGGCACTTGTTCTCCTCTCTTGATTTATTGTTTACCTTTCTCTAGTGGTTCTATCTAGCTAGCAGATGGTGAAAAACATATAATACTGATAAGGACCAAGAGTCCCTTTAGTAAGAAAAAATGGACCTAGTCCATACATGATGATGGGGTTGATATATATTATCCGACACTTGGCTATTGGAATCACTCTGTGTGATATTTTGATGTTGTCTTATCATACTAACAAATCATAACAATACATCTACTTTGTGCACTTTGTTTATCTTTGAATCTCACCTTGGTTACACTCAGTTTTGAGATTTCTACGGTATAGCCCCACGGTTATACTTGGTCTCCAAATCCATAGTATAACCTTGGCTCTTTATATGAATGATTACATGAATTGTTTTTTATCATGATTATGTGGTTGCTAACACCTTTTCTTGTAGGAAATTGTGTGTTTGTGGGAACATTTGGCAATCGTAAAGTGCATGTCACCTTTGGGGGCATGGGCTTTGTGAGAGATTGGGTTCCCTTGTGTGTTTCCTTCCTACCTTAACGTGCTTGATATCGGTACATGATATCAACCACCTTAAGGTGGGGGCATATATAACATAAGTTGTCTGATGATTTTGGTACTAACGAAGCGTGTTTGTAAGCCCTCTGCGGAGGTAGGATGTCCTATCTCCATGCAAGTGCACATCTTTATTTTATAATGCAATCATTAAGCCCTTTACAGAGGTGGGATATTGTGCATATCATTTTATTTTAATCCCTCTATGGAGGTGGGGATGGTATATTTCTCAAGGAGAGTACACATCCTGTCATTTCTAAAAGTCCTCCGAGAAGGCGAGGTTGGTGTATCCTCCCTTAAGCATGTCTTTAGTGGTTGTTGTGGCGAAGTCCAACCATCAGGTGTGCTTGTAATGTGCCTGAGATGGCGGTGAATCTAGCAATAGACTCCTTCCATCACTTGTTTGTCATGTTTTCTCCTTGTCTTCCATGTGTGTGTGTATGGCGTGTTTGTTCCCAAGCATAGTCTAAAGACTGGTGGCAATGAGTCCCTCCTATGCTTTTGATTTGTATGGCATGTTTGTTATCAAGTGTAGTCTAAAGACTGGTGGCAATGAGGCCCTCCTACACTTTGAGATTTGTATTACGTGTTTGTTGCCCCATATGCAGTCTAAAGATAGGTGGCGATGAGTCCCTCTTGCATTTTGGGTGGTGTGTTTACTTTCCATTTACTTGTATTTGCATTCATATATATATGAAAATGAAAAAGAAATAATCATTGCATTCACTGTGTTTTACGTGTCTTCAATGCTATCTTCTCCATGTTTTGTGTGACTATAACTGTCTTCTTCATGTTTTGCATGTCTTTTACTGTCTTTAGTGTGTTTGGTGTGTTTTCACCGTGTCTGGTGTGTTTGCTATGTTTTGACCGTACTTTAATGCATGCATTGGCCTTGCATTTATACATACATTAAAGTGGGGGCTAAATGTTATGTCAGAAAATGTCCCCTTGGGAGCTTTTCCCTCTTAAGGTTTAGCTCTCGGGTCCTTAGAGTTCATTATAAGCATCTTGCATATTCATGTTGACTCTCGATGAGAAAACCCCTAAGTTTTATGGCAAATAAGACCTAGGGAGTGCAGTTGTGATGAATCCTGACTGAAATAGGGAGGGAGGACTTGGGCGCCTGCACCCTAGTCCCACCCTATTTTTAGGTTAGGACCTAAATCTAAGTGTCGGTTATATGACCGTTATTAGGTCCTATACCGACACCTCAAGTTTGAATTATGAAATTCTTAGTGGGAAGTTATTTAGTTGCATATATAAGCATGTTTAGGTTTTCATTTGTAAATTAGAAGATGATTATGAACTTTTGGCAAACTTATGATTCTAGAGCATTCAAAGTATTCATTGTTGCAGAGAAAACTTGTCTTGTTATTATGTTTGTTATGCAAATTTGGCTTCATCTTCTCATGATGTGAAGAGTTTCATCTATATGCGAGCTACACCTCCAAGGTGACATTTATTTGTGTTTTCAATCATTTATCATTTAGATTTTGCCTCTATCTTGCAGGGATACATACTTTTTATCTGACAATGATGTTTGGAAGACTTGAATGTCTTTCGAGGCTTAACCGATGAAAGCCTCTAAACACCACAACCCCCAACCCCTTTTTTCTGTGATTGCAGGTTATAGGTTGCGGAAGCAGAAGAAGTGGAGTTGCAGGGAAGCAGAACAGAGTGCCAGAAATGCAGAGGAAAGTGGAAAATTAGGACCTAGACTAGGGTGCCCACTCATTAGTCTTTCGGATCTTGAAATAGTAAAATCTTTGGAACAATAGAATTGAGTTGCAAACATTCTTAAGAGATCCCGATAGAAACTGGTACATTAGACTCCGGTGCTCGCTCATTAGTCTCTAACTTTTTTGTATACCAAATCTCAAAATATGGTATGTATCTAATTGTCATTTGATATCTCTGTGTGTGAGCATTTGTCGAGTTTGTCTATTTGTTTATGATTTTACAAAATTAGGATTTTAAGCATAATTGGACTTTAATTGATTAATTAATTAGAAAATTCCAAGTTTCCTCTTTGTTCTCAGGGACACTAAATCTGTAGAGCCCTCTTGCAAGAGATTGTGGCCTCACTCAATTTATGTCCTTGAATGTTGGAGTGAAAGGGGGATTTACCCTTGAAACCAAAACCCCTCTTTTTCACCCTAAACAAAGGTGTCGGCATAGGACCTAATTAATGGACACATAATCGACACTTGAATTTAGGTCCTGTCTAAAATAGGGCAGGACTAGGACGTGGGCATCCATGTCCTCCCTCCCTATTTTAGTTAGGACTTGTCTCAATAGCACCCCCTAGGTCCTGGGTAAGTGCAGGAAGATGGGGGGCCAAAAAGGGGTCTTAAGTGGCCACTTTTTTTTTTTCTGAAATCAAGAAATACCGGCGTTGGATGAGGAATTGAGCATAGTTACACTCAAAATTTGGAGATGCAACCAAAATAATGTTCGTAGTGCTCCAAGTCTACTTTCTAAACTACTATTTTGTTTTGAAAATGGCATAGATTAAGGGGTTCAAAAGAGGGAGCCACAGAAATTGGTGTTGTTTCTGTCAAAAAAACATAACATAGCATGTTTTGTGGCTCCCTCAAAAGGTCAACTTTTTTTTGGTATTTTTAAAATCACTTCAGTGAGAAATTAGCTAATAGCACGTAGTTTATGCCCAATTTTATTGATAATTTTTTGATGAATATTTGATTTTTTACTAATTTTCAAAGTGGACACATCCTAAAAAATAGAATTTTGGCCGTGCTACCCCTATAAATTTTGAAAACTAATAGAAAATCATTTTTTTTTATTTTTTAAATATTTGTAGAATGGAGTTTAGTTTCTAAATATGTAATTTTTTTGAAATTTGAATGAATAGTTATTTTACAATGAAAAAAAGACCAAACAGTGGTTTTTGCCTAAAAACAGACACACAAACAAAAGAAATTAAAGATGAAAGGCTTAACATTGTTAAAATGTGAAAAAAATCACATCGTCAAATAGCTAAGAGAAAGCCTAACATTACCCATGTGTTTGATTTGTTTGACCTTGAAACACGTGCAAATCTGAGGGTTAGCCGAACGAAATTATGTGAAATTTTGAAGAATATAGAAAAACACGTCTGTGACTGTTCATAAGGCACTCCAAGCCTTTGGGTTGGAAATCCAAAGCAAATCCCAAGCCCAAGGCTTGGGATTCCCAAAGCAAGAAATAACATGCTCACGTTATGTTTTGCCTTGCATTTTTCTTTTTGGCAAGTCTGTTGTTTGTCATGTTTGACATAACGCGAGTGCGTTATAACGCGCTCGCGTTATGTTCTCAAATTTTTTTACATTCAAGGCTATTAATCATGAGGGTTAAGGGATAAGGGATAGAGTTGGAGGGTTTAGGGATAAGAGATCAGTGTTTAAGGTATAGTATCGAGCCCATTGAGGGTCTAGGAATAGGGATAGCGTTTAGGGTTTAGGGATGAGGGATGACAGATTAGGGTTGAGGGTTTAGGGTTTAGGGATAGGGTTGAGGGTCAAGGGATCAGAGTTAAGGGTTGAGGGATTAGGGTTTGACATTGAGGGTTGAGGGTTGAGGTTCAAGGGTCAAGGGTTTAGGGTCGAGGGATTAGGGTTAAAGTAGAGTGTGGAGGGTGTAAGGATTAGGGATAAGGGATTAGGGTTTAAGGTATAGTATCGAGTCTATTGAGGGTTTAGGAATAGGGATAGCATTTAGGGTTTAGGGATGAGGGATTATAGTTGAGGGATGATGGATTAGGGTTGAGGGTTGAGGGATTAGGGTTTAGGGATAAGGTTTAGGGTTGAGGGTTGAGGGATTAGGGTTTAAGGTATAGTGTTGAGGGTTGAGGGTTGAGGGTTTAGGATTAGGGTTTAGGGTTGACGGATTAGCATTTAATGTCGAGGTTAGGGTTAGAGTGTCGAGGATAGAGGGATTAGGGATAGGGTTTAGGGTTGAAGGTTTAAGGATTGAGGGTTGAGGCTTTAGGGATGAGGGTTTAAGGCTTAAGATATAGTGTCAAGTGTTGAGGGTGTAGGGATAGGGTTTAAGTTTCAAGGGTTAAGGGTTGAGGGATAGGGATTAGGGTTTAAGGTATAGTGTTGAGGGTCGAGAGATCAGAGTTAAGGGTTGAGGGATTAGGGTTTGACGTTGAGGGTTAAGGGTTGAGGTTCAAGGGTCAAGGGTTTAGGGATAGGGTTGAGGGTCAAGGAATTAGGGTTAAAGTAGAGTGTGGAGGGTATAAGGATTAGGGATAAGGGATTAGGGTTTAAGGTATAGTATCGATTCTGTTGAGGGTGTAGGAATAGGGATAACATTTAGGGTTTAGGGATAAGGGATTAGAGTTGAGGGATGCCGGATTAGGGTTGAGGGTTGAGGGATTAGGGTTTAGGGATAAGGTTTAGGGTTGAGGGCTGAGGGATTAGGGTTTAAGGTATAGTGTTGAGGGTTTAGGGATAGGGTTTAGGGTTAAGGGATTAGAGTGAAGGGTTGAGGGATTAGGATTTGACGTTGAGGGTTGAGGGTTTAGGGTTTAGGGTTTAGGGTTAGGGTTCAGAGATGAGGGATCAGAGTTAAGGGTTGAGGGATTAGGGTTTGACGTCGAGGGTTGAGGGTTGAGGTTCGAGGGTCAAGGGTTTAGGGATAGGGTTGAGGTTGAAGGGATTATGGTTAAAGTAGAGTGTGGAGGGTGTAAGGATTAGGGATAAGGTTGGAGGGTTTAGGGATAAGGGATTAGAGTTTAAGGTATAGTATCGAGTTTGTTGAGGGTTTAGGAATAGGGATAGCATTTAGGGTTTAGGGATGAGGGATTAGAGTTGAGGGATGAGGGATTAGGGTTGAGGGTTGAGGGATTAGGGTTTAGGGATAAGGTTTAGGGTTGAGGGTTGAGGGATTAGGGTTTAAGGTATAGTGTTGAGGGTTGATGGTTTAGGGATAGGGTTTAGGTTTGAGGGATTAGGGTTTAGGGTTGATGAATTAGGGTTTAATGTTGAGAGTTGAGGGTTGAGGGTTGAGGGTTGAGGTTGAGGGATAGGGTTAATGGTCAAGTGATTAGGGTTAAATAAGAGTGTTGAGGGTAGAGGGATTAGGGTTTAAGGTATAGTATCGAGCCTGTTGAGGGTCTAGAAATAGGGATAGCATTTAGGGTTTAGGAATGAGGGATTAGAGTTGAGGGATGATGGATGACAGATTAGGGTTGAGGGTTGAGGGATTAGGGTTTAGGGACAAGGTTTAGGGTTGGAGTTGAGGGATTAGGGTTTAAGGTATAGTGTTGAGGGTTTAGGGATAGGGTTTAGTGTTGAGGGATTAGAGTGAAGGGTTGAGTGATTAGAATTTGATGTTGAGGGTTGAGGGTTTAGGGATAGGGTTGAAGGTTGAGGGATCAGAGTTAAGGGTTGAGGGATTAGGGTTTGATGTTGAGGGTTGAGGGTTGAGGTTCGAGGGTCAAGGGTTTAGGGATAGGGTTGAGGGTCGAGGAATTAGGGTTAAAGTAGAGTGTGGAGGGTATAAGGATTAGGGATAGGGTTGGAGGGTTTAGGGATAAGGGATTAGAGTTTAAGGTATAGTATCGAGTCTGTTGAGGGTTTAGGAATAAGGATAGCATTTAGGGTTGAGGGATGAGGGATTAGGGTTGAGGGTTGAGGGTTGAGGGATTAGGGTTTAAGGTATAGTGTTGAGGGTTGATGTTTTAGGGATAGGGTTTAGGTTTGAGGGATTAGGGTTTAGGATTGATGAATTAGGGTTTAATGTTGAGAGTTGAGGGTTGAGGGTTGAGGGTTGAGGTTGAGGGATAGGGTTAATGGTCAAGGGATTAGGGTTAAATAAGAGTGTCGAGGGTAGAGGTATTAGGGTTTAAGGTATAGTATCAAGCCTGTTGAGGGTCTAGGAATAGGGATAGCGTTTAGGGTTTAGGAATGAGGGATTAGAGTTGAGGGATGACGGATGATAGATTAGGGTTGAGGGTTGAGGGATTAGGGTTTAGGGACAAGGTTTAGGGTTAGGGTTGAGGGATTAGGGTTTAAGGTATAGTGTTGAGGGTTTAGGGATAGGGTTTAGGGTTGAGGGATTAGAGTGAAGGGTTGAGGGATTAGAATTTGACGTTGAGGGTTGAGGGTTTATGGATAGGGTTGAAGGTTGAGGGATCAGAGTTAAGGGTTGAGGGATTAGGGTTTGATGTTGAGGGTTGAGGGTTGAGGTTCGAGGGTCAAGGGTTTAGGGATAGGGTTGAGGGTCAAGGAATTAGGGTTAAAGTAGAGTGTGGAGGGTATAAGGATTAGGGATAGGGTTGGAGGGTTTAGGGATAAGGGATTAGAGTTTAAGGTATAGTATCGAGCCTATTGAGGGTCTTGGATTAGGGATAGCGTTTAGGGTTTAGGGATGAGGGATTAGAGTTGAGGGATGACGGATGACAGATTAGGGTTGAGGGTTGAGGGATTAGGGTTTAGGGACAAGGTTTAGGGTTAGGGTTGAGGGATTAGGGTTTAAGGTATAGTGTTGAGGGTTTAGGGATAGGGTTTAGGGTTGAGGGATTAGAGTGAAGGGTTGAGGGATTAGAATTTGATGTTGAGGGTTGAGGGATTAGAGTGAAGGGTTGAGGGATTAGAATTTGACTTTGAGGGTTTAGGGTTGAGGATTTAGGGATAGGGTTGAGGGTCGAGGGATCAGAGTTAAGGGTTGAGGGATTAGGGTTTGACGTTGAGGGTTGAGGGTTGAGGTTTGAGGGTCAAGGGTTTAGGGATAGGGTTGGAGGGTTTAGGGATAAGGGATTAGAGTTTAAGGTATAGTATCAAGTCTGTTGAGGGTTTAGGAATAGGGATAGCATTTAGGGTTTAGGGATGAGGGATTAGGGTTGAGGGATGATGGATTAGGGTTGAGGGTTGAGGGATTAGGGTTTAGGGATAAGGTTTAGGGTTGAGGGTTGAGGGATTAGGGTTTAAGGTATAGGATTGAGGGTTGAGGCTTTAGGGATGAGGGTTGAAGGCTTAAGATATAGTGTCAAGTGTTGAGGGTGTAGGGATAGGGTTTAAATTTTAAGGGTTAAGGGTTGAGGGATAGGGATTAGGGTTTAAGATATAGTGTTGAGGGTTGATGGATCAGAGTTAAGGGTTGAGGGATTAGGGTTTGACATTGAGGGTTGAGGGTTGAGGTTCGAGGGTCAAGGGTTTAGGGATAGGGTTGAGGGTCGAGGAATTAGGGTTAAAGTAGAGTGTGGAGGGTATAAGGATTAGGGATAGGGTTGGAGGGTTTAGGGATAAGGGATTAGAGTTTAAGGTATAGTAAAAAGTCTATTGAGAGTTTAGGAATAGGGATAGCATTTAGGGTTTAGGGATGAGGGATTAGAGTTGAGGGATGATGGATTAGGGTTGAGGGTTGAGGGATTAGGGTTTAGGGATAAGGTTTAGGGTTGAGGGTTGAGGGATTAGGGTTTAAGGTGTAGGATTGAGGGTTGAGGCTTTAGGGATGAGGGTTTAAGGCTTAAGATATAGTGTCAAGTGTTGAGGGTGTAGGGATAGGGTTTAAATTTTAAGGGTTAAGGGTCGAGGGATAGGGATTAGGGTTTAAGGTATAGTGTTGAGGGTTGATGGATCAGAGTTAAGGGTTGAGAGATTAGGGTTTGACATTGAGGGTTGAGGGTTGAGGTTCAAGGGTCAAGGGTTTAGGGATAGGGTTGAGGTTCAAGGGATTAGGGTTAAAGTAGAGTGTGGAGGGTGTAAGGATTAGGGATAGGGTTGGAGGGTTTAGGGATAAGGGATTAGAGTTTAAGGTATAGTATCGAGTCTGTTGAGGGTTTAGGAATAGGGATAGCATTTAGGGTTTAGGGATGAGGGATTAGAGTTGAGGGATGATGGATTAGGGTTGAGGGTTGAGGGATTAGGGTTTAGGGATAAGGTTTAGGGTTGAGGGTTGAGGGATTAGGGTTTAAGGTATAGTGTTGAGGGTTGAGTGTTGAGGGTTTAGGATTAGGGTTTAGGGTTGACGGATTAGCATTTAATGTCGAGGTTAGGGTTAGAGTGTCGAGGGTAGAGGGATTAGGGATAGGGTTTAGGGTTGAAGGTTTAAGGATTGAGGGTTGAGGCTTTAGGGATGAGGGTTTAAGGCTTAAGATATAGTGTCAAGTGTTGAGGGTGTAGGGATAGGGTTTAAGTTTTAAGGGTTAAGGGTTGAGGGATAGGGATTAGGGTTTAAGGTATAGTGTTGAGGGTCGAGGGATCAGAGTTAAGGGTTGAGGGATTAGGGTTTGATGTTGAGGGTTGAGGTTCAAGGGTCAAGGGTTTAGGGATAGGGTTGAGGGTCGAGGAATTAGGGTTAAAGTAGAGTGTGGAGGGTCTAAGGATTAGGGATAGGGTTGGAGGGTTTAGGGATAAGGGATTAGGGTTTAAGGTATAGTATCAATTCTGTTGAGGGTGTAGGAATAGGGATAGCATTTAGGGTTTAGGGATGAGGGATTAGAGTTGAAGGATGATAGATTAGGGTTGAGGGTTGAGGTATTAGGGTTTAGGGATAAGGTTTAGGGTTGATGGCTAAGGGATTAGGGTTTAAGGTATAGTGTTGAGGGTTTAGGGATAGGGTTTAGGGTTGAGGGATTAGAGTGAAGGGTTGAGGGATTAGGATTTGATGTTGAGGGTTGAGGGTTTAGGGTTTAGGGTTTAGGGTTAGGGTTGAGAGATGAGGGATCAAAGTTAAGGGTTGAGGGATTAGGGTTTGACGTCGAGGGTTGAGGGTTGAGGTTCGAAGGTCAAGGGTTTAGGGATAGGGTTGAGGTTGAAGGGATTAGGGTTTAAGGTATAGTGTTGAGGGTTGATGGATCAGAGTTAAGGGTTGAGGGATTAGGGTTTGACGTTGAGGGTTGAGGGTTGAGGTTCGAGGGTCAAGGGTTTAGGGATAGGATTGAGGTTTAAGGGATTAGTGTTAAAATAGAGTGTGGAGGGTGTAAGGATTAGGGATAGGGTTGGAGGGTTTAGGGATAAGGGATTAGAGTTTAAGGTATAGTATCGAGTCTATTGAGGGTGTAGGATTATGGATAGCATTTAGGGTTTAGGGATGAGGGATTAGAGTTGAGGGATGATAGATTAGGGTTGAGGGATTAGGATTTGACGTTGAGGGTTGAGGGTATAGGGATAGGGTTGAGGGTTAAGGGTTGAGGGATTAGGATTTGACGTTGAGGGTTGAGGGTTTAGGGATAGGGTTGAGGGTTGAGGGATTAGGATTTGACATTGATGGTTGAGGGTCGAGGGTCAAGGGTCGAGGGATCAGAGTTAAGGGTTGAGGGATTAGGGTTTGATGTCGAGGGTTGAGGGCTTTTTCTATCAAGAACTTGATTATGAGGGCTTGCCCCTTCATTGTTATGGCTATCATATGGCGGAGCATCTGGCAAGCCCTTGCAGGAAAAAGATGTGATCAATGCAAAGGATGTGATGAATCTATAGCAAGAAAAAATGCGAGCGCATTATAACGCTCTCGCGTTTTGTATTTCTATTGAAACGGTAAAAAAGTGGTTACCCCCGTGATCCAGGCCCACATGCTCTATTTTCTTACTGATTCTACGCGTGCTCCAACAAAAAAGAAGTGCTTTCATGCTATTGGGAAATTCACATGCACATTTGACACATTGTACCACCTTTGCATGATCTTTCCACCACCTTTTCTACTTTACCAACTTGAGAAGGAGGAAATAACATAGTTTTCACACCAAGTTTGATATATATCTATTCAAGTTTCAATTTTTGTAGTGTTGCAATGTTAATTGTGATTGAATTTTAGGAATTTAACATTGAAAAGGAAGCAAGTGGTGAAAAACTCAAATTGTTGAGGAGTTTGATGCAAGAAGATAAAAACACTACATAATTGGGTACTCTCTCCATTCAAATCTTCATTTTTTAGGTATGTCAAGTCTTTACATGCATGTTCTTTACATTTTCCTTATTTCGGATTGAATTACTTTATCATGCTTTATCATACATGTTTAAAATAGACACATTCCCAATCAAGAAAGCAACCTACAATCTCACATGATGCCATGTATATTTTCTACACTTGGGCTCTTTAATAATTATGTGTAATAAACAAACCTTAACATACCATGATGTCAAACTATACAAGAATAAATCCTTACAACATAAAAAAATACAATCCCACTATTATCTTGTATTCATTTCTTAGGAACTAATATTGGTCTCTTTATCATGCTACAGACAAATTCTCCATCATGCCGAGGAAACGATCAAGAATTAAACCAACACAGGAAGAGATAGAAGCTAAGAATGCAAAGAAAGTAGTGGCTATGAGGGAACTTCGTGAGAAGAGGAAATTGGACACGATAAATGAAGACATACCAATTGAAGAGGAACCACAACCATCACAAAGAGATATGGTATTGGCGGCACAAAGAGAACGAATGCAAAAACTTCGTGGTACGAGAGATTTGAATACCATAGTTGGAGACACATCCTTTACCGCAAGTCAACATGTAGGGACACCATCTACCACATCTCAAGTTAAAAGTACATCATCACTCACATGTGATGAAGGAGGTACGCCATCGTTTCCACCTCAACCTCAAGGTATGTCATCTATTCCATCTTCGATCGAAGGTATGCCATCTAACCCGTCTCATTTAAATATTGATGAAATTCCTAATGTTGAGATGAATTTACCTAACTTGACACCACCTAGAATTTTGCATAGAAAGCCAAAGTATTTGATTGATATTGATGAGAATATTTTGCAGCCAATGGAAGGTAAGATTCCAAAACGAACTTGTAGAAGATATGCTATTAAGATTTGGAGATTGTTCTTTGAAAAGTTAAATGAGACTGCAAGATGTCAACTATTCGTTGAAATGATGCGAAGTATAAAGTATAGGTCTATCATGAAGATTCTTGGGTTGAGAACATCAGAGGCTTCAAGTGAAAAATCTATTGTCAAGAATCTAATGAATGCGTATGAGAGTGTGGGTAACACCTCATGCACAAAAGATAGTAATGCAACATGGCATGTGATTACATCGACTATAGTAAGTAGTCAAACGAGGAAAGCTCGTCTCATTAGAAAGACAAGTCAAGAATTGAGAAGTAATAGGAAAACTTTATTAAGAGCCGTTGGAAGACACCAAAGAATTGAGGACACTAATGCCAATGTATTATGGGCATTTTCAGGGAGACTACCACGAAAAGATAAACTAATTGTTGAAGCATTGAGATCACTAATTGAAGACTTTTGGAAGAATTACACAAGGGTATCTCCGAATCAAAGGGATGTGGTAAGAAGGAGAATCGGTAGTCAGAACCGCGAGCCACATCCAAAACATTTTTTGGATGAGACTCAAACACAATTTTATGGTAAATTTCTAGAGAAGTATCCTCAAATTAAAATTTGTCAAAGATATTTTGAATTGCTAAAACCTTTCTATGTTAAGATAAATCACACACGCACTACTTGTTGTTGTAGATTACATATTGAATTTTCTAACCATTTTGATGCTTATAGGTCTATATGTTTAGATATGCATACTAACAATGATTTGCAGGGTTGTGCCATATGTGCCCCACCAACATCTTCAAGAGACTTCATATCAAGAATTTTATGTGAAAGAGAGGAAGGTCAAATATTCTAGAAGAAATTATGCTTGGATGGCACATGTCATCGTTGCGGTGGCTTGCAACATTTGCCAATATGTGAACATATGGAAATAACACATGCAGTTGGAAACGAACTAGTAGAGTTTGGCAACTATAAAATAGTGGCATACAATACAAAAGATCGTAAAGAAGCAAAGAGGTGTGAATTAGTTATTGAAAAGATTCTAGTGTATCAGTTTATGCCTATATTTCGTGATAGCATAGTGTATGAGTATGCAAGACATGCCCATAGAGCTCGATGGTTGGACTTGCAATTCAAGTTATGCAAGGACACATTTCCAGTTGGTAGCATTGTTTCAGTTGTCGACTTTGTAGAGAACTACAGTCTACAGCCACAGCGTGAGGTGCAATCACAATATTACAACTCCACACAGGTTTCTATATTTGTGCACATCGCATTCATTCATGTGAATGATAGTACATAGGATGACAGAAAGATCATAAGGGAGTATAATTTCTATATTAGTGATGATCGCACACATTCTACGGAGTTCGTGCAAGGTTGCTTTCAGGTGTTCTACAATGATTTGGCTAGAAGGGGCATAGCGTTCAGTCAGCATATCATATGGTCGGATAACTGTGCGTCACAATTCAAGAACTCGCAGAATTTCTATTGGCTAAGTAGGAGGCATAATTTTACAGGTATTCAACATATGTGGAACTTTTGTGTGGTTGGGCATGGAAAGGGGGAGCATGATGGTGCAGGAGCATGTATCAAAAGAGCCGTAGCATGAGAAGAGTTAAAGTATAAAGACAATGAAAAGTTGATAGATGCAACATCGATTGTCGAGTGGTGTAATGCTTCCATGGGTCCAGGTAATGAAGGTAAATCTTTAGTTCGTAGATTTTTTGGTTGATAGATGATACTAACATTGCACCATATGAGGATTGTTGTATAATGACAGGATCAAATGAGATGCACTCTTTCAGAAGCTCAATTGTAGGTTCATGGAGTATCCATACATGAAAAATGTAATGCTTTTGTTCTTCCTATACAATTCAAGTCTGGGATGAGTACGAGTCAAAGGAGTGGGTTGACGAATGGCAGTTAAGTTATCTTAGCCCATTTGACACGTATCGACCCCCGACGACACTGGAACTAACATAGATGGAATCGTCAGTTGACTTTGACCACATATCAGATTTAGTTCAACCAGGTAATATAGGGCACGTATATGCATCTAATTTCATCTAGTTCAACCAGGTAATGTCATCTTACTTTGTAGTGTTTTTGTAATGTTGACTAATTTCATCTAATTTGCTACACATATCAATGTAGGGCACGTATATGCAGTTATTGCAGATGAAGATAATGAAGAGGGAATAAATTATTACTTATGTCGTTGTGTTGAGGCCAAAAAGAAATTAGAGGCCCCTGTTACAGATGGAGAAAACATCGAATACCCTACACTATCAGTGGTTATTACTGGAACATGGCTTAGAAGGTACCCACATAAGAGTGTTAATATTTGGCTATTTCAAGACTTTGACATGCATCGAAAGATTCTTCATTACTCAAACCTTGTCATGGCATCCAATGTTCATTTGATAAAGTATCGGGGTAGACCTTTGAACAAAATATTGTGGAAGGTGCATGAGTCTGACCATGAAGCAATACTTGACACAATAAAGAGTAGAGTAGACCCGGAAGGTTCATTGGATTAATTTGTAAGTATTCACATTGATTTTGTAAAGTTATGTTACATTGAGTTGTAAGTATGCACATTAATTTGTAAGGTTTGTCTTTTTTTATTTCCTCTTGCATTTTTACACATATGTACACATTTTTACATCATCATGTTATGCATTTTTGGTGTCCTGCTCCTGATGCGACCAAACTCATAACTCACCCTACTTCCTCTAGACACCATTTGATGATCTCTCCAACACTCTGGATCTAGGGCGCCCAATCATGATGATGACCTATATACCATTCTCCCAAGGTGCTCATAATGAATGAAAAGAAGACCAAGGGTGCCCAAGCTTAATAGACTTATTTCTTTCAATTTTGATGATCGAAACTCTTGCAATATGACTTCCACTTTCATGCCTTTAGATCTTCCTTCACATATAGAGTGCCAAATCAAGTTGAAAAATCTACATAAGGGTGCCAAAATAGATGAAAGGAGACATGAAATGCGCCTTAGGACTCCATGCTAAGGTTTGAGCCATTAAAGTCTCTTGATATTAGGCGCTCATGATGATGAAACTTAGAGCTTTTTCCTTTCCTATGTGCTCATCTAAGATGTTTGAATGATAAGGAGTGCCTCAACCTCTTTATTGTACATTGGGCACCAAAATCAAGGTGATTTTAAGTCACTTTGAGTCATTTGGGGTCAGTTTGAGTTTTTGAGTCATGTTGCAAAAAAGTGTCAATGTTGTCAAGTTGCATAAAGCAACTTTTGCATTTTTGGTGTCCTACTCGTGATGTGACCAAACTGACTATTCCAACGCATCTGGATGGGTACATTTACGCTAGGCATGGTCCTGTTTTTCACCCAAACATGTCGAAACAGTCTTAGCTACATTGTATCGACGATATCCCTGAACAGTCCAAAGTGCAAAAAGGCTGCAATCTTTGACGAGATGTTACTCAAAAATCGTGTCACTTAGAAACATTCCGTCTAAGGCAACATGATCATGTAAAGTGCCTCTACAATAACCTCTCTCAGTTTTTTATATCTCTGAGGCATTTGCCCTTGGTGAAAGGTTTTCTGCTGCCCCAAAAATCGTCAGAAGGAGGCAGTGTAAAGTTGCAAAGGGGTGTAACTTTTGTCTTACTCCTGATGTGACCAAACTAACTGCTCCAACGCGTCTGAATGGGTACATTTACACTAGGCATGGTCCTGTTTTTCACCTAAACATGTCGAAACAATCCGAGCTACATTGTACCCACGATATCCCTAAAGAGTCCAAAGTGCAAAAAGGCTGCAATCTTTGACGAGATGTTACTCAAAAACTGTGTCACTTAGAAACATTCTGTCTAAGGCAACATGATCATGTAAAGTGCCTCTACAATAACCTCTCTCGGTTTTTTATATCTCTGAGGCATTTGCCCGTGGTGAAAGGTTTTTTGCTGCCCCAAAAATCGTCAGAAGGAGGTAGTGTAAAGTTGCAAAGGGGTGTAACTTTTGTCCTGCTCCTGATGCGACCAAACTGACTATTCCAACGCGTTCAAATGGGTACATTTACACTAGGCATGGTCCTATTTTTCACCCAAACATGTCGAAACAGTCTGAGCTACATTGTACCCACGATATCCCTAAAGAGTCCAAAGTGCAAAAAGGCTGCAATCTTTGATGAGATGTTACTCAAAAATCATGTCACTTAGAAACATTCCATCTAAGGCAACATGATCATGTAGAGTGCCTCTACAATAACCTCTCTCAGTTTTTTATAGCTCTGAGGCATTTGCCCGTGGTGAAAGGTTTTCTATTGCCCCAAAAATCATCAGAAGGAGGTAGTGTAAAGTTGCAAAGGGGTGTAACTTTTGTCCTGCTCCTGATGCAACCAAACTGACTATTCCAACGCATCTGAATGGGTACATTTACGCTAAGCATGGTCCTATTTTTCACCCAAACATGTCGAAACAGTCGGAGCTACATTGTACCGACGATATCCCTGAAGAGTTCAAAGTGCAAAAAGGCAGCAATCTTTGACGAGATGTTACTCAAAAACTATGTCACTTAGAAATATTCTATCTAAGGCAACACGATCATGTAGAGAGCCTCTACAATAACCTCTCTCAGTTTTTTATAGCTCTGAGGCATTTGCCCGTGGTGAAAGGTTTTTTGCTGCCCCAAAAATCGTCAGAAGGAGGCAGTGTAAAGTTGCAAAGGGGTGTAACTTTCATCCTACTCCTGATGCGACCAAACTAGCTATTCCAACATGTCTAAATGGGTACATTTACGCTAGGCATGGTCCTATTTTTCACCCAAACATGTCGAAACAGTCAGAGCTACATTGTACCGATGATATCCCTGAAGAGTCCAAAGTGCAAAAAGGCAGCAATCTTTGATGAGATGTTACTCAAAAACCATGTCACTTAAAAATATTCCATCTAAGGCAACACGATCATGTAGAGTGCCTCTACAATAACCTCTCTCAGTTTTTTATAGCTCTGAGGCATTTGCCCATGGTGAAAGGTTTTCTGCTGCCCCAAAAATCGTCAGAAGGAGGCAGTGTATTAAGTCAAGATGAAAGCCTATTCACTAGAGGTGCCTATTTTTCCCTAAATCACACATGCGCCTTGAACAAGTGATGCTACAAGTGGTGAACAAAATGGGCGCCTTGAAGAATTGAGCCCTCCAAGACATCTTGCAATTGCCTAAAAGTCCAAAATTTACATAAGTTAGTTAAGGCGCCATTTTCCATCTCCAGAGCCTCCTTTGAGTGCCTTAACATGGAGTGAATGTTTTAGTCTATGAAAGATTGTGCCTAAAGAATATAACAACCCCTTGAGTCACTAAGATGAACTAAGTTAACAAAATGAACTTCATTGAGGGAGGCGCACTTGTGTCTTCCTGCTAAAACCTCTAAAGGAGAACTCTAGCCTCACCCAAGTCTCGAAGTATGTATGAAAGCCTACAACCAATCAATCCATGTTAAGCTCCAAATGCAACACCACATTATCATGAAGCTCCCAAGCACATGACCAATGTACTCAATACCAAGAGAACCAACAAGACCACTGTCAAAACTCCAACTACAAAATTAGGTATCCAGACATGACATCATGATCTAACATCTCCTCCTAGAAGATCACATGTACCAATACAGACATCCTAGTCTCAAGAGAACTTGTATCATGCTAATCTCTAATCTAGAATCAAGAGTCCACCAAGACACACTACCAAACACCTCTAAACCAAGGATCAACATCTACAACCACATGAAGATAACCATCTCCTAAAAATAGTAGCCAAGATGTCAAAGCACTCTCACTACAAATAATAATCATAATCCAAGAGTTTGTCCATTACACCCAACCACTATATAAGATCATCCATCACTAGGTGACGAATACACATCACTATCAAAGCAACATCCATCCTCTCATCCCAATGCAACATACCAATGCGCAAATGAGCATAGACAAGGAAAAATAACAAAGTCATCCCGTGGATATAGGCAATATGCATTCAAGTCATCCCACTACAATCAATGAGGTGTGCATCCCAAAAAAATGCATAACTTGTAGATCCCAACCATTGAAAACATGCAAAATCATCATCACATTAATAATCATCATCACATTAGTAAACATCATCACATTAGTAAACTAGTAAACATCATTTGCATCCATACTTAAACCAATCTTATTATTGTGTTTGATGTGTCCTCTTTCAAACAATCATTTAACAAAATTTGAGTCCAAACAATAAACATTTACAACCATAAACATCTCAAAGTCCAAAATCCAAACATTCTATCATCCTTAATCATTTCCATCATGGACCCTTGGTTTGAAAAAATCATTATGCAAGATAAAAACCCTATGCCTATTACCTTGTCTGAGGCTCATGCAAAACCCAAAATGATTAGCCTAGTACCATGTGTCATGTCCCCATTCCTAGCTTGATCATCAAGTGTATAATGGATTAGCCTATTCCTCATTCCCAGAGACTAATTCCAAATGATGAGGGAATGAATTGGTTTCAGACTAACTCTATTTGTTTGTTTTGCAGGAACAAGGTTAGAACCCTAAAATTTGACTAAATATGGAAGCTTGGGAGCCTAGGCACCCATTTCACTCCAGTTTTCCTTACTAAGCGCCTAGCACAAGGATCATCCAAATTAAGCACCTAAGAACCTCAAGGCACCTATAAATGTTTCTAGGGATCCTCCAATTGAGCGCCTAGCATAGATGGATGAAGATTGAAAGTTTTCAAGTTAAAGATGTCCTTTGGGTGAACTCATAGCACTAGGCGCATGTGTTGGTTGGAACTCCTTGGATTTGGCACCTAGGATTGAAAGCCTTTGATGAGGAGAGAAGTCTCAAGGCCTGGTTTGGCGCCCTCACTTGCCTACCCCACCCTCAGAATGTGCCTAACCTTCATAAGGCATTAACACTCTATTTTGAGCGCCTAGCAGGGGGTAATGGATAGATTGAAGGCTTGGGAGCTAAGGAAAGTCACTTAGATGAATAATCAAGATTGAAATAAGAAACTCCTAGCTAAGGTGAAAAATTCCTCAATTCTAGCATCCAGAAATCAAATCTAAGTAAGGTGCTCTTTCCATTTGCCAAAGGCTCTATTAGCGCCCTTGGTTGATGATCTCTCCAGACACCTGAAATGGCACCTAGTGGATCTTTCAACTTGTATCAGGAAGAAGGGAAGCATTCTCAGTGTTGTTCAGATAATCTAAGTTGTAAAGTTAACAAGGAATAGAGCCAGAGGACAAGGCGCACTTATTGGTCTCCATCACCTTAGAAATGTGACTAATGCAGTTGGTGTCAACTTCCCTCTTTCTAGCCTCCAAATGGTGCCTAGAGTCAAAAAAGGATTTCACTGAATAATGTTAATGTTTTGAGCATCAAACTCTGCTTGGTGCATACCTATGCTCTTGCAACCTCAAATTGGCGCCTAGGGTTCAGTCATCCTCCTAAGGCATGGTTCTACTCCTCCATAACCCTATTTTGGTGCCTAAACTTGGAAGTACCTTGAAGACTTGGATTAAGATGGAATTCACCTCTAGAATGTTAGGCGCTTGATAGAAGATAAAGGTGCTAGGGTAAAAGAGCTTCAAAAGTTTGATGTCAAGTGTGAATTGAGATAATAGGCGCTGATACCAGTTGACATTACTCCAAACATGCGCCTAAGAGAGATGCAAGTCCCCAAGACCAATTTTGGAATAAGGCGCTCCATCAGAGGGTAAGATGATAATCCTTGGAAGTCAAGTGTTTCAAAGATTCTTTGAGAAATTGACAAGTTGTAACCTAGGCACCAAAACCCTTGAGAATCCTCCTATCTGGTGCCTAGTCAGAAGAACACTAATATTGTGCCTAAGTGAATTTGAGTGTCAATATAGAGTCATCAAACCCCACCAGACGTTCATCCATGTCTCTGCCACCTCAAGGAAGTGCCCAGCTTAGGATGGCGCCTAGTCTGGTCTCTACTACCTTTAGTTGGAGCCTAACCCTAAGAGTCTTGCAACTATGACATCATATTGGCGCCTAACCCTAAGAGTCTTGCAACTATGGAATATTCCCTTGTATATGCTTCTTGGGAAATGTGCCTTCATTGCCTTTGGAAGGCCTATAAAAGGAGGAGCCCTCTCATTCATTTGTTATCTAATCATTTTAACAGAATTCTCTCTGCAAAGCTATTTAGCTTGTGATCTTGAGGCCTGCGAGTTTCAAGTGTTGGGGTGATGCTCCCTCAACAAGCAAGGTGATGCTCCCTTGTGATATTCTGATGTGTTGACATTCAGTTGACATCATTGAGTTTGATTGAGTTGATCAAGTGTAGACGCCATTGTAAACATCAAGGCTTCAAGGCCTTTCTTTTGTATCTCCATTGAATAAGTTGTAACTTCATGCTATTGAAAGCATTATCCATGTAATAAGACATTGCAAGTTGATTGAGTCAAATAACTAGACAAGTACCCAACTCTAAGGTTGATTCATTCAAGTAGTTATCTTTGATGTATATCTTTGTGTTGTTGAAGTAGTTGATGAATTGATAGCAAGTAAAATTGTTTAAGGAAAAATTTTCGTAGAACTAGTTGGGTATCTTACACCATGCCTATCCATCAAGCACCACAATGCAATCAAAATCCTAACAACATGCCCATGATCCAAGATCAAGTGCAATCATGCAAAGATATTATCAATCACAAGCCTATTAAGAATGAACTAGAGTCTTCTAGTACCATACTTTTCCATCAAACACCATCATGTAATCCATGGCCTATCAAGCCTATCAAAGAAAATGCAAACATCCTATGTAATACAATCGGACTTTAAATATTTGAAGTAGCCATCTACAAATATCCATTCAAAAGTGGATTTATAATGCAAGTATGGACGCCATCAATAAAAAAGATTTGTATTAACCAAATATCCATATAGGCATACATCAATATCTATCGATATAAGTATAACATATATACAAAATAGCCATATAGGCTTACAAGAATGCCATATAGGCATACAATGTCAACTATGTACAATACAAAATATATGTCCACAAAAGCCATATAGGCATACAACAAAGGAACACAATAAAAAGTCATTCCCCTCTAGCTGGTGAAGAGAATAAATCACGAGAAGCCTTTGATCTTCTAGGGGATGGAGACATGCATGTGGGTGGTCTACTACGAACCCGAGGGCTACTACTCCTATTTAGTTCTTCCTGCACCTTTACCTGTTACAATAAAAAGTATAGACATTAATATATAGAAATTACATGTTATAAAAAAATGAAACATTTAACAAAATAATCACTTACTGCTAACATATAATCTGTCTCCTCACTTGCCTCAGTAGTAGGAATAGGCCCTGGTGATGTAATGTCCTATAGAAACCATCCAGATAGAAATTAAACTTCAAATCAATAATCTTTTGATTTTTCAAAAATGGACAACTATAACAATGAATGTAAATTAAAATTTACTAATCTGCCTCATACCCCTGTCAATGCCATGGAGCTATGAATCGCAGAGGCCACACCCTGCTCCATTGCCCTATGAACATGGTGAGGTGTCTCCGCAGCCTGCATCATCTAGAAATAAAACAACATTATTCAATTACGAAAACTATAATAGTGATGCAAATCATGGCTCCTAACATACACACACATTCATCTAAACATGGAAGTACACACAATAAAACACACAAATCACATACAAAAATTTAGTAAGTACAATTCATTCATTAAACTATTTATTTTATTACCTCCGTAAAGCTTTGAAGTCCACCACCGCTGGCAGGTGTTGCCATGAAATCTACAGTATTAACCTATTCAACATCCAAAATCAGAAATTAGAATACCATTCATATAACGATGCTATTCACATGTAATATTTATAATTGTTTACTAGTTACATATCTCGACAGTAGATGATCTAGTGAAAAATGCAAGTGGAGAACCACTGAAAACTGCATCGACGCTATGACCCTGAAATTTCATTAAAATCATCAATTTAAATTAGTTAATCTTGTATTTCAAAAATGAAATTTAATAAATTAAATTCAATAAACTTGCTAATATTTACCTGAGGATCAAGGCCGAAAGTCTCACTCAGGAGGGTATCTGTCATCACCATCTGCTCAGCTGTAGATGTAGCATGTGCACCTGCGTCCTGACTGTCCATGGGATCATAACCACAGGCTGACCTGCAAGCCTGGCAAGTATGTGGTGGGACCCTACTCCTCGCACTATCTCCCAACCCACTCTGTGTTGCAGGATCGACATGCTCTATGATGCTCTGGGTCAAGGCACTAATCGACCTTAGTGTATCGACCTCAACACTCTCCTTCACAATGGAAGGGATAGAAACATGCTCGTGGGCTGGTCTGCTGATTACTCGTCTCACTACCTGCTGTGGGTCAAGACGTGCCCCTGGTCTATCCTGTGCTGAGCCCCCACCTCTACCTTGGAAGTCCCACATATCAAAATAGTTTGGCACTTTATTAAGGACAAACTCGCAGTAGAGTTTCCTCAAAAAGTATTGCGGGACCTCATTATTATTGCATGGAGGATGGTCAAAAACCATCCACCACCTCTGCCCGAAATTGTCCCTTATCACTTGGTTGTTGCACCAATGGATAGGGAACCTCTTGCATGTAATGGGTGGAGGTTGATTTGTTTGTGGGTTTGTGAAAATTGAACACAAGTCTAATTTTATAATTTGTAATTTTTTGACGTCTTGGTATGACAACTTGTCTACATAGTAATATCTAAACTCTCTCTTTTTATCGGTCCAACTAGTTATTTGCTTGCTAATTGAATTTACATTTGATAACATAGACTCAAGAGATTTGGCAAGTGTGGACCTATGCAAGGTTGAAGTGGAAGGATCTTTCAACCTTGCAATTATATCTTCAATTTGTTTTTTGTTGTTTTCAATTTGCCCCATTATATTATCTTGTGTTCCAGGGGCATGTCGAGGAATGAATGGAGGAGGTTGTTGTTCTGCAGGTATTTCCTCCTCAGGATTTTGTGGATTTTGAGGAGGAGAAGGAGGAGGAGGAGGAGGAGGAGGTGCATTAACATTTGCTGACAATTAATGAAATATACATCAAAAATCAATAAAAACCTACCTATTTAGAAAGAAATTCAAACAAAAAAACAAAGATAACTCACCCCTTTGGCGTGCTCGACGTCGCGGCGGCATTTTGGCGATGAATCAATATTGGCGTTTTGTAGAACACGAGCGCATTTTTGAGGGTTTGGAAGCTGCGGGCAGAGGAGAAAATCAGAATGAAATGAAATGAAATTTGATTGCTTTTTTTAATTTATACTAGGTCATAACGTGAGCTCGTTATAACGTGCTCGCGTTATGACTTAAATTTTTTTGAAATTATTTTGGCCACTTTTTGGCCCCCCATCTTCTTGCACTTACCCATGGATCATAGGGAAATTTGTGATCTCTTCTTACATGCTCCCAACAATGACATACAAGAACAAGTCCAAAAAATCCCTTATAAATGTTATGGAGTAAAAAATAGACACATGCCTTTTTACCTCCTAGTTTAGCTCCTAGGTCCTATTTGCTTCATTATACATTCTAATTGATCATCTCGAAGGAAATTACTCAACACCCATGACATTTTGGACCCGTGGGACCTCCTTTAGATTAACCCTAACCTAATTTGGGCCCCTGGACTTGGGCACCAACTGCCCAAGTCTCCCCTAATTGGTTGGGGCTAACTAATGGCATGTCAGCTTGGGCCCTTCCAAAATGTTTCTCCCTATCAGCTTTTGTGATTTAAATTCGTAAATGTTAGCGGGAAAGCATATATAAGTGAGTTTATTGACTTCATTTTAAACCTATATGGATAAAGTGAACTTATGATATTGGAGCAAAGAGCATTCAAGGTATTCATTGTGTTATTGTTGCAGATTTGTGTTTGTATTTGTGTGTTTGTTGCAGATATAGAATTGAATCATCCATTTCCTTATGAGTTAAAGAGATTTCATCCTCCTAAGGACTTCACCTCCAAGGTGACTTCATTGTTATTTGAATCATTTAAATCATTTCATCATTTGGATTATCTTTAGCCTCTGCCATGCAAGGACATGCTAACCTGAGATTTGACTGAGGTAAATCTCTAAACACTACAACTCCCAAACCCCTCTCTTGTCATCTTATGTGTAGGTTATAGGTACAGGTTTTAGGAAAAGTGGAGCTACAGGAAGGCAGTACAGGAATTAGAGATTTGGGATCTAGAAATAGTTCCAGATTATCTCTCCAAAAAGACTTGGGTGGTTGGCACCCTAGTCCATAGGGCTTAAAGATTCTAGATCTATTTTCTAAGCATCATTTGTAGCATCTTCTCAATTTTGACATCTGGCAGAATCTCACTTCTGGACTTGGGCAGTTGTCGAATTTGTCCTCCGACACTTATGCTTTCAGGAGACAGGTTCCAACATCTTACAGATCCTCTCTGTACTTTTGGTTTCCATATTTCTATTTTTGATCATATGTTTCAAGCTGATTATCTCATAACTAGGGTTTCATTCATACTTAGCCTAGGGTTGGATAAAAAGCTTAGTTGAATCTCATCTTTCCTTGACAAACAAGAGCACCAAATCTATAGTTGAGTCCTCTTCCATCTTGTAGTAACTTAAGCTCAGTTTTGTCCTTGAATGTTATAGTGAAAGGAGGGTTTGATCTAGTGTATTCAAATATTGCATCATCTCTCTTTTTACCGTATAACAATAAATCATACGAAAAAGTACTCAAAAGTGCTCTTAGAATTGACCAAGTTGTTATTGATAGTGGAAGGATAGAGTATGATATCAATGGAAGGTTGGTAAACCATGATAGAAATAGAAAGTCTTTGACAAACAACCAAATCATAGATGGGTCAACAAACACTTCACCATCTAGAAACAACAATGATTGTGACTATAACAGTCATATGAATTTAGGGAACTAGAATTTCAACAACTATCCCCTGAGAATCAACAAGTAGTCATACAACAATCATCATAAGCCTTGAGATTACAATCATGATAAATACTACTCATTTCACAAGAGGAGGCATGATATCAAGTCATGTTGAGAGTACTATTGCTTCATATCAAACCTCCCAAAAGATCAACGACAAGCACTCACGGACACATTCTCAAAAGATGAAAGCAATAGTCCCAAAAGCCATCAAAATGCCTTTGATCAAAACACCTTAGGCCTTGTGGAATTAGATAAAGATCAAGAAATTTGTATCACCCAAGGACCAGAATGACCATATGACACCTCTAGTAATTCAAATTTTTCTCACATGATAGAACTTCTCAAGAGTTCTCCTATACACAAGAATGATCTCCATAATGCCTCAGATCTAGACCATCTAGTTCAGAACACTCTAAATGAAAAGTATTCTTCTTCAACATTTGATTTTGAAAAGTTACCCTCAAATGATGACATAGCTAAATAGGGTCATCTCCCCTTCATCTGGTCTAGTCCAAGTTCAAGACTATTCCATTAAACATGTAATGATCAACGATGGGTCTGTAATCAACAGTCTCTTTTTCTCTTCTTCAAAGAATGGGTTAGGACAAAACTCAAATCACATGAAAAATTTCCATCCTGAGAATTCATGTTAACCCAAACATTCAAACCATGGGTAAGGTTAATCTTCAAATCCATTGGGTCCCAGAACCCTCCTAGCTAAATTTTATGTCATCAATGAAGAAACCACTTACAACATGATCCTAGGAAGGTCTTGAATCCATATGATGAGGGCCATTCCCTCCATATTATTTCAATAAACCCACTTCTCACACATGGGACAAATCCAAATCATCAAAGGAGACCCAGATCCTTTCAGTCTTTATAGAATTAAACAAGCCAAAAATAAGGGAAAGACCATGGAAACCATCAATTACCCAAGAATAAAAATTTCTAAAATAGGAGAGACACCTAAACAAATTGCAAACATAGCTAAGACCTCAAAGTGTATAAGGAAGGGGGCAATAGGAGAATTCCCTTTTGATTCCCACTCAACAAAGTCTTATGCTCCATTCAATTTAGCAACCATTCCTATCAAGCTAGATATGAGCATTCATACATTCGAGATCCCCACTAAGTAAGATAAAGAACCATAACCCACACAGAAACCAGGAGAGTCATCACCAATTCCAGTTATCGCTTAAAATCTTTCAAAACAAACATTGAAACTCAATAAGAACAAAAAATGATAAAGTTAGGGGGCAAACCATTGAACAATGAAACATGTGAGCACACAAAAATCCTCACTGAATTCAAAGATATTTTTACACCAAGTCTTCAAGTGTTTTTGCAAGGACTTTTAAGCAAAGTTTAAACCAAATTGGATAGGTCCATATGTAGTTAAGGAAGATGTCAAAGATGATGCTTATCTCTTGTGCACTATGGAAATTGAAGAGTTTAGTATATGAAAAATCATAAAAAGCAAAAATTCAAATAATTCAAAAATCTAAAAAACTAAAAATCATAAAAAATAAAAATTTCAAGAATTCTTCATTCTATTCCACCATGCATTCTATGAGTGACACGCTCTTGTCCAATTTTTGTCCTAGTAGGGAGTCTATGTTTTTTTAGGTATATGTTGAACCTTTGAGCTTTTGAGATCCCTTATGATCATATTTACCACTTATCACTTTTCCCCATTGTCATTTCCCAATTGTTCTAATTAAAGCCTTTCTCTTAGCTTCACACTGATGTCGGTAATAACGAACCATAATGTTAATTCTAAAGCAAATTCAATATTCAAACCTACAATACTCAATGGAAGCTTGCAAGTAGACCTTCCCCATTTCTCCTTAGTAGAAGGGAAGTTTGAATGGATGGTGAAAACCCTTGGTGACACTCAGCCCCTTATCTTTCTTGGCCAAAAATGCTAAAGGATCACAATTCTACAGAAAACAATGAAAAAATGAGTGAAAAAAAATAAGAGATAAAAAAATAAGAGTGTGAGAGAAAAAAAGAAAAAGAGAAATCATAAGAGAGAATACTAGAGTAGCAAAATATAAAAATATAAAAATATCAGAAAGTGAAAATAAAAAGTAAGACATTGCAAAAATACAAAAAAAAGAGAGAAAAGAAAGAAATAAATAAAAAGAGAGAAAATAAATAAAGAAAGAAATGAAAGAGAAAGAAAAATAAAAAGAAAAGATTGCTAATGTCTATACTCAAGTGGAGATAAATCTAAGCTCAAATCTACAAGGGTGACATCTATTCTAGAGAAAACAAAAAAAGAAAGGTACAAACCACACACGTGCACTAGCTGAGAAAAATTGAGAGTCTGGCTATCTTTAGGACAATCTTCTACTTTGGAGTCTTTCCTTTACCCCAGGTCTATCTTGTTGGCCATCTCTAGTCTAATTCTAGAAGGTACTAATAAAATTTGTTGCTTGTCTAAGTTGAAAGCTTGTCAAAATGTTTTGTCTAGATAAGGATCAATGTTTAGCCTTTTGCAAAGCTAAAATAAAGAACATTCCATTACAAATGTTGAAGTGAGGTGGTGGGACACCAAGTGGACCCAAACAAATCTCTTCATCTACCAAAGCTGAGTTGTAGGCTGCTAATGATCACAACCATGGAAGTGAATGAGTTGGAACATGTTTCTCTGGCTATTCATCAAGTTAAGCTAGTGATCATTGGCCATTGGAAACTAACAGCCTTCTTCATCTCAAACAAAGCAACTGCATGTAGTTGGACGTACATGGCAGTTGGGCCAATTTCTTACTAGGCTCTAGCATGGGGAAGGTGAGATTGATGAAGCGAGCAGGCTGCCATAGCAATTGATTTACCCTTTTTACCCTGGCATAATCTCCTTCCCCAATGAGAGTGTGTAGACAAGAATAAAGAAAATCAATTTCTAAATACTCCCATTTCCAAGAAGACAATCTCCAATCTCTTGTATTTGAAATAAGAAAGATGTAACCAAGAGATCAATGATAAGCCTTCCTTGGGAATGCAAAATATAGCAGCCATGGTAGGAGGAAAATATTCTAAACTAAAATAGGAAAGAAAATGATAAGATCATTGAATGCATTTGTCTTCTTTATAGCCAAAAATGAGAAGATGGATCGATTTCCAAACCCTGCCTTTTTCAACAACTATGCTTATCATTCCCACTACCATCTGAGATTTCACACACTTGACCATATCTGAACATTCCCTTGAAACTTGCAACACAACTAAAAATGGAAAGGACGTGAGAACATTTAAAGCCAATCAATTGCCTTTATAACAAACATGTGTGATTATACCTTATCGCACCTGCCATATGTCTTTTCAATATTACCAACGACATGAATGGAGGTGGAAATTACCCTTTTAAAGATTTGAAGGAAGTCAACCTGTTATAAACATCATATCAAAATATTCGCTGGAGAACCAAATAATTACCTAAAAATTGGATGACAACAGGTCTACATACTCCTTGAAAGGACATATTACCTATCTTCTTTGACTCCATACGAGCTCGTGACAATGAGATTTAAATTTTCCCACAAGGACAACATCTTGAAAAAACACATGACTGCATAAGCTGACTCATCCTTGATACTTCACAAGCCAGGAGTTAAACACGTCTTCTAATGGCCAATTGAATTCAAAGATACTTGACACCTTAGTCAAATGGGCACTATATTGTGCATCCAAATTTATTTTGGTATCCCTGACAAACTCTCCAAACTATACTCCAATTTTATTAACTTGTCTAGACTATTATTTAGGAGAATTGGTTTTGGTTCATTCTTTGCCAAAATAGAAGAGCCTAAAAATGCTAAGATATTATTAAAATCTACTTTCCACTGATCAAATGACTTAACATTTCCTTCCTCATCAAAGATCTTAGGCATGAGGATCTCCTCCACTAATTCAAATGCATTCAATTTATTCTTGAAGATGACCTCAAGTTTTGATTGGTGAGCTAAGACATCATTCAAAAATCCTCTCATCTCCAGTGTGCTCACCAATTCTCTAGGTATATGAGAGTCAAATTTCACTTGTTCATGTGCCTCCCCTAGTGCTGAAAACCTCAGGGTCCATATGCTTGACGTCTCCTTCAATCCTGCCTTATTCTTTAAATAACTGGCATAAGCACTCTTCAAATTGTTGTATCCAACCCATGCATCTTCCAATTTTCTAAGGACCTTTGTCAACCCATGACCTATTAACTCATCAACAAGATTTACCAATTTTTTCCCACCCTCTTCTTTAGCTACCTTCTCTACTCTTTGGCATTGATCCAGTTGTTCCTTAAGATACTTTATCCTCAAGGATAATTTTATCTTGTCATGCTCTGTAGCATAAACTGAAGTGGACTGAGATGTAGTAGGCTCTAGTAAAATGCTTAGTGGGGGAGGGATCTGTGTGATTACCCTATTATATTCCTAGAGCAACCGTAAATGATCCTTTTGCAATTTGTCATGATCAACTTGCAATTTCTTTGTTGCTACCTCACTAAACAGGGTTGTGTTGACTACTAAGGATGTTGTTATGGGAGTAGGTGTATCTGCAACTCTTCTAAAAATCAAATTTCTAGCAAGCTCTCCTTATATTCTTGGCAACCTAAGGCTTCTAAGTTTCAGGGGAAAATTGCCTATATTGCCAAGGTTTCATATTTGGTACTAAAACCTAAATTGAAATACAAGTCTTGAGCTCGCTCTTCAAATGTCAAAACATCCTAATCATTGTCCTACCTCCTAATAGTATCCATAGCAATGGAAGAAGCAATATCCCATTTTGGTACTAATAGGAGATAACCACTTTGTTCTACAATTCTTCTTCCCTCCTTAGGAGTAATATTGTTGACATGAAAGTCAACTTCCTTAAGGATTTTCTGGGTTATCGCATGCATCTCTTCCTCTGTAGCTTCTCCCTTTTTCTTATTCAACTTCTTGAGGAATGCTTCAATTTTTTTCTTGATAAAAAAGCATCATCAATCAAGAATTCATTACAATAAAGAGCTCTTATATCATTTACAACTACATCACCTCCCTTTAAGTCCACAAGCAACTTTTCTTGCAGGAGTCCTTCAACTATTACCCCATGGGGAGAGGGGATGGTTTGGTTGACCTCATTAGGGTTAGGTACATGTTCTTCCATTACTTCATATTTTGTATAATCAACAAGATGGGGAGGATTACCTTGCATCCTTGACACCTCCACACTTTAAGGGTCTAGAAACTCGACTTTTTTTCTCAACTACCCTAGGCTCCCCTCTAACTAGTGACCTTGGTTGTGCAGAAATCCTTGGAGCAAGAATAACAACATTATCCAAGATGGTTTACATTCTAATGATTTGATCCTTTATCTCCTTATATGCCCTTGGATACTTGGGGTCAAATTCTTTCCTCTACTTCTCTCCTTTGAGGATTGTTTTCAAATCCTCCTTCCTTCTATGGACTTCCTCATCAGTGATACAATTCCTAATTAGGTCATCAATGCTGTCAAGATTATGATGGAAATTTGGTCTCCCTACCCCCATCCTGGCTTGATCAATGAGATGTTTAGGATCAAAGTCCCTTTGTCTATCAACTGTCATTCTATAGGTTTGCAATCTAGGGGCCAAAAGTTCCAACCCCTCCCTAGCTGTTACTTGGAAATTAGAGAAAATAAGGGAGGTGGCTAGAAGGGCCTTCTTCTTGTGGTTCCTGAAGTGAAACTTATTAGCCTCATTTAGTTGCCATATTATTTCAAGAAAGCTAATTATGTATGGTACACTCCTTGGCAGAATGTGATGTTAAACTAGGGCACCATATACCCTGATGACAATAGCGTTAGAATGAAGGAACCAATCTCCCCAATTATGATCAATTTCCAGGTTAGGTGCCAAACATCGTGGTCTCAGAAATCTCATCACTTCCTCAGAGAATCTAGTTGTCCTAAGACAACCCAAATTATTCAAGACCACTTGCATAAAACATTCCTCAAAAACCACATAATTTGAAGTTATTCAATGCACATCCCAAATATGTGTCCATGCTTGCATAGGTAGTGGGGAAACATCCTTCTCATTAAATTTCAACTTCATTGTAGGGTCCCAGATAGTCTTTCCACTATATAAAATGAGGTGGCATAGTAAACAATACCACTTAAAAGTTATAGCCCTATCACCACCTTTTATTTTCAATAGTGCTGACATGATTTTGTCTACAATATAGGAAGCATATAGTCAAATTTTCTATTTACACTCACATGTTGTAAATTTGCTGCCATAATCATTAGGCCAATTAGGATTCATGATTTCACATCCATTGCCAGGACCTAGAAAAGGGCATAGTAGGTTTGGACAAAGTAATCCAAGAAAGTGTCCAAATTATAAGGTGCAACTTCATTTGGAGGAATCTTAACCAATTTGTTATCAACCCCCCTATTTCTATGTTTTGGGATCCAGAACACCCTGTAGCTGGTTTTGTCCCTATCATACTCTCTACATAGTGAGTTTAAGTCGATAGGGATGCTATCAGTCCTATCCAAATTCAAAGATTCATAAATATACTCCCTCTCTAGCCTAAAATAGTAACCACCCTTCACATTTAATAATGCCCTGGCCTTAGGCTCATACCTCTTGGCAATTGCCCTAATCATCTCCACATTGATGAACACATTGGGCACAACTAGTTCCCCCAAATCTGAATCTTAATTTTTTTACATAGGTCTTCAAACCTTTCTCTTATTACAACAATAGCAGAAGAATTTCCATCCCTGGTGATAGATAATCACATCCCTTACATGCTCAACATTGTTGAGTAACCTATCTGAAAGAATTCCTACCCCTAGGCATGCTTTGCCCTTTTGGAAGAACCAAAGAGTTGACACATAATGTCTTTATCCAGCTTCCTCTTCTTTTTCTAGTTTGAGGTCATGGAGGGCTCATTTTTAGGGCTTTTGGACGAGGGCTAGGGTCTAATTATAAGAGTAATGACTAGGACCTAATTTTGATTTATAAATTCTTTAAACAACATGAGAAACCCCAATTCAATGTTGTAATTCAAACAAAACCCTTACAATGTGGTAGGCATAGAGAGAATCACTTACCCATCTTTAGCTCTGGAAAACCCAAGCTCATTCCAGTTGCACTCTATTGAAATTACCTTGGCAACACGATCCTCTCCACAACACCACTTTATTTCTTGAGAATGGATAATTGAAATTAATTAATTACATCTTTAGTTTGTATGGCAAAAAACCATCACTTCTGCAATAAAAGCTCAAGCGAGTGAAATCTGCATGTCATTTGCGAGTTGTTCCATGTGTTTGAATGTTGACTGTTGATCCTACCAGAAATAATTTGATCGATGGCCATCACATTGTCACAAACTCCTTCAAAACCCAACAAGTGGAAATACGCTACAAAATCCATCAACGATACAAATGAGAAACTACCATTTGTCAAGAGAGAATGGATCCTTGGGGGAAGGGGGGCACATTATTTATGAGCCTTTAGGATGGAAAATCCATGATGTCCAGTCTTTATGTGGTCGAGAAAACATGTGAGAAGGGCACACCACTGCTATTTCATACTTGGGGTACTTTTACATATAGTGATTCAAAGAATGAACACGATCCAATTAGAGCCAAGCATCTAGATTGGTGGGACCATTTACGAAAGCAATCCAGAATGCCAATTGTCAACATAGTGCATACATGCAAATAAAACCTTAATCCACCTCAAGAGATTGCAATGCCTTCTAAACTCTATGTGGGAAATGAGAACGTGCCATGTAAACAACCTTATCCTTTCTCTTGATGAAGAACAAATCTTCTATAGTGAGAAACAACAGAAAAGTGTGTATCTGTAGTTTAGACAAACATGAACCTTTTAGAAATTGCATTACAAAGGACCAATGCGAAACCAATGAAACACCGACACATAAGAACATACATGATCCCACAAGAAAGACATCAGACAATGCGGAAATGATCCCTGGGATCCATGTGACTGCATATCATAGGGCTGCAAATTTGATAGGCACATAGACATAAAAGACGTGATGCAATAGGTGTCTAACTCCATTATTAAACAATAAATTGATGTAGAAAGGGCATGCACACAACTCAACAGACCAACAAATCCGATATCAAGCAACCGAATGGCTATAATGAGTTACATTTAGATATGTCAAACCAAGGAATCATATTCCTCATGGATGGTACCTGTATTGTATGTATAGTCGAGGATTCCTAAATTTTAATCTAGAAGTTGTGCATAGAAAAAAACTATGGAGAAAAACAAATTCTACTTTGCAAGGAATAACAGTTTCTACAAGTAGGTAATTTTGTTTAAGGAATAATAAATGCTTCATTCAGTTGGCAAAATAATGTATGTAAATCATAACAGAGTAATAGTCTATACACTAAATCAGTGTTTACCTTAAACATTCCTTGATTCAATAAACCATAATAACTCAATGAACTAATGATGTAAACCAACAATGCAGATCAACAATATTAACTAACAACATAAACATAAACAACATGAACTAATCAACATAAACTAACGAGAGAACTACAGTTACCTCAAGTGGCCCTTGCTTGAGTGATTGTAATCTCAACAAAATCTAAATGAGATCACTTCTTTATTAGCTACTCATTGATGGAATCTAATCTATATTCTCTTATTGAATTCTGAAGATGTAATACAATAATAAAACTTGACAATACAATCTCTTTAACCTCCTTCCTGTCGTATACATAATCTAACATATATAGACAAGATCCAATTTTCCTAATTGAATTAAACTTCTAAACAACTTAGTCTACATTCATCCATTCTCCAACAAACATAGGGAGAAGACATTATTATTATTCTAATCAAACTAGAAGTAGAAAACTAACTACTACAAAGATAAGATCAGACATGACAGTCCCACTATGATTCTTCTTATTCATCATGAAGACAGTCATAAATGAAAACATAACATAAATGACAATCTGAGCTCTCTTAACTATCATGACTGTGTCAACTGTGGAAGAAAAACCATCAAGGAGTGGGAGGAATTATGGTTAACTCATGCCCACTCAATTCAAGATACTTCTTCTTCGGCTGTGGGTAAATGCATTCTCTATTATATATAAAATACCTCCTTTGTTGTGGGTTGACAGATGGTCTCCATCATAGGTAATTGTGTGCTTGCTGCATAGGGGTTAGTTTCACCATATAATATTTAAATACATCACAAAATACCATAATTAACATAAATTACTATCACATCTTATGAAAATTCATTAATCCACACATAGTCATTTACCAACATGTCATGTACTATTCTTAATGCTTTCAGTGTCTTAAAGATAATCATAAGAATAGATAATGTATGGGAAAGTCATGAATGTCTTTAAAAAGTATGAACTTTAAGCAAGAGAAACAAAACAAAGTAAAGCCTCGTCACACCCCCCAACTAAATATGTTGTTGGTCCTCAAGAAACCAAGGCCTCTAATTATATTGGAGAGCAATTTCTCTATAATTTGTGGGTTCCATTACCCTCGATCATGTTTAAGATAGAAATCCTTCTGTTCAGCCAGCCGGTTCCACCTGGCCCACTCTACTACTTGAGATGTCTTTTGTTCCTACCAATGTGGGATTGGATATAGGAGTAGGGGAGGATGAAACACCAAAGGCAGCCAATTAATTCCATGCTCATTGGCTGATCTGAATATACCTCTGTGCTCTAGTAAATTCTGCTAAGAAATTAAAGACCGGGTGGGGCTCTTTTCTTCTTAATGTTGGTATCAATTCATTCCATCTACCTCTTGAGAAGCTCAATGCCTCCTTACCAATACCCTCAACTAATTCCTTGAATTTCTTATAGTCCATTTCCCTACATTTAAGGAGTTTTGTTTCCACCTTAGGATGTTCAATAAGATTAATCCATTCCACCACTATCCTGTTGGGATATGGGGCCCCTGCCTTGATTTTGAGAGGAATTGATTTCTCATTCTCATTATACTGTTATTGAAGGATCCCTCTCCTATGCTCATTTTGTATAAATGATTCTAGGGCTTTTATTTGCACATCCCTAATAACAATTAGGGGATTCCAAGTGGTATCATAAGGAATAGCCAATTCATGCAGATAAAATTCACATAACTAGTTCTACATCTCATGGGTAGATTTTTGGTAGTCTGTCAAAATAAACTAGGGGTGAAAAGAGAAATAGGGGCATCACTATACATCTAACAAAACTAAAAACTCAAATATTGTTCTTGTAAATAAAGGCATCTCATAAGATGGACAATCATATCTGCCATCCTATCCGTTTTGAACTTCAATCTTCTTATTTATTTATTTGTGTCCTCAATCTCCTTCTTGTATTTTTCTTTCATTTTAGGTTGTTCCTTTACTATTTCCTCTATCTTCCTGCATAGTTGCAAAGTAACAGTTAACAAAGTTGATGGTGCAGCCTCTTCCTATTATTCCTCCTGCTGCATAGGCTCTAGACTTCTCCTATTGATTTCTATGATGGACAATTCAGCCAATTGGTCTAGTCTTCTTCCTTGTTGGTAAACATGCAATTGATCTTCCAATCTTTTAACTCTCATTTAACCTAGTTTCCTTTTGTTGATATTCTTGCAACTATTTCTCCAATGTTGCAATCTTCTGCAGAGCCACCTAAAGCTCATTTATCTTTTCCTCTGTTTTCTTCTCAGAATCCAACAACAATTCCTCTGTTTGAATTTCATTAGAGGAAGCTAACAAGTCTTGGTTCCCTGCATCAAGGGGAGGTTGATGCCATTTCTTTACTGTGTAAAAGTCTTCTTCCTCTGATTCTATGTCAATTTCCATAACATTTGGTTGAGCTACATTCAACTGTTCCCTATTAAAAACAAATGTTCCCTCTCTGAGTCTGTGTCACATTGCACATCAACCACTTTCTTTTGTTTAGGAGGGGTTTTTCCTCCTGTAACTCCTTTCTCCTTCAGGTAGCCTGAGCACCTTAGTGGTTCAGTGGTCACATTTTGTTTCTTTTTGGCTTTAGAGGGGGAAGAGGATGCTTTTCTCTTTTTAGTGGGCTTGGAAGTAGAAGGAAGGTTTTGGGAAATCTTATATGATGTGGGTGATGAGCTGGTAGTTTCAGGCTGTAATTTTTGTTTTTCACATTGTTCTATGTGGCTATAGGTTTGTGAGGCTGAAGGTTCTGGCAAAGGGGTCGATACCGGCGAAGCGGTAGGAGTGGGAGACTTTGTAGGTTCATCCATGGGGTTATCAGTGCATGGAGCTGAGTGCTCCAGCATAGTGTCATAGCTATGGGTAGGTGAAGCTGTTGGTTAGAAAGAGGTTGTAGGTACTTCCTCCCCTTCCCATGACTATACATTCTCTATATGTGCCTCATCTTCCCCAACTGGTTCAACCCTTAAGGGTCCATCATCAATGCGGTTAACCTTAAGAAAATGTTCCTAAGGAATGCCTGGAAATTGAATAGATAGACTTCTCTATACCAATAATATGACCATATAATCATGAGACAATGATGACTAGTTGCCTCTTCTCCTATACTCAACAGACATTCTTTTCAACAGATTAAATAGGAAATTTGGGATGTTTACAACCCTCCCATGATGGAGATGACTCAAAAGTTTAAAATGCATAGTATACAATAATGATTTTCTTTCATCATAGGTCAGATACTTAATAATGTAAGTAACAACAGAAGCCCATAACCAGGGCATAGAAACACGTTTAGTACCTTGTGATGAAGAGTCTATTCTTTCATCTGGTTGAACAAATTTAGCCCTTGCTACAATGGCATTAGCTTTCATAGGAAACTCCTCTCCATCTGTAGGTAACCCTATTACCTTTGCAATAGCAGCCTCAAAAGCATCAACCTGTAATCCCCTGACTATTGCTTCATTATTTTGAAATGTCCTTACAAATTGCTAATTTATGGCTTCGTTCTATTTAGTTAGCCTAAGAAAATAGTCCAACCATCTGGCTTGTTTGAAAATAGGTTTACAATCTGGGTTAGTTAACAAAGTTGTATGATCTGTAGGTTCTTTTCTGATTGGTTCTCCACCCATTGTGTGATACTCCTTGGTCTCTTTCTAGCTGTGATTCACCTGTTTGCTCAGTTTTTATAGGAATCTATGTTGTTGAACCCTATTTTCACTCTACAATTTTCAATTCCTTGTTTTGGCCAATGCATTTACTAGTTGCTATCTTGTTTGATTGTGTATGGTATGCGATGAATAGTCATTAATTATGAAAAGAGAGGTTTCATCTTGGGTGGTGTTATGTGAAAGAATTTCTACATATGAACCCCCCCAACTAAGGGTGCATTTATCCACAAATGTGAAGACAGTGTGGATGTACAGGAGACAGGGGTGAAAACATTGTGAATTGTGAATAATAGTTGCATTAATGATTGGGTGAAGTAAGATTGCTATAAAAGAAATAGTATTAAATGCTAATTAATGGAAGGTGTGAGATAAATACCTTTTGAATGTTGACGAACATAGAGATGATGCATGTGAAGCTGCTAACATGGTGACTAGAGTGGATGTGATTGAAGAATGTGTTGAAGTGAAACAAATGGATTTGGCATTGCGAAAGTGTGTAGGAAGGATGATTGGTATCTTTGTGACATGTAACTGCAATGTACAATGTTGAAGAGTAAATGGCGACATGCGGATGCCAAAAATAAAGGTGCTATAGGCCAGAATGGCTGCATGAATGTAATAAAAATGTGATGTGAAAGATGTAGTGGTTGCATGGAGAAAGTGAATAGGGCCCATGTGACTTGGCTGCACGGGTTCAGTGACTACAGGTCCATAAAAAATTATGACAATTGTAGTGGCTACAAGTGGAATGGTATAGGTCCCTTAAAACAATAGAAAACCTTTGGCTACACTTCTCGTGAGTAGAGTGGTTGCAGGTGCCTTCAATGTTTTTCAGTTGGATATGGGGAAGCTTATTCAGTAGAGCCTTGTGATTTTTTCTTCTTTTTCTTTTTATGTTTTTTTAATTATGTTTTTAGTTTGTTTTATTTATTTACAAGGGTTAGAGAAAATCATACTTGAGGAGTGACTGTAGACAAGCTTGTGGATTCATCTATTGTTGTATTGACAGGAGCAGCTATGACCAGAATGCATGTTGCATCTAGTAGGGACTACTATGGAACTTGTGTATCCATATGTATTCTCAACTACTGGAGAAAGTTGTCTTTATCCAATAATTTCTTGTATAATTTCAAACGGTGTCCATTAACCATGAGTGAAAATCTGAATGGATCAATTATTGTGAGTTAGACTACACCATTGGGAAAAACTTCCTTGATTTCATAAGGACCCAACCATCTGGTCTGCAATTAGCCTTTATGGTCCATATATCTGGAGTCATATAGTAGGGCCAAGTCACCTGCCTAAAACTCTTTAGTTTTGATGTACCAGTCATGCCATTTGACTCTTTTCTTTTGGATTATTTCAGTGTGGTGAACTACTTCCATTCTTATTTCTTCTAAGGCATTAAGCTGGTGTAACCTCTCTTGTTGAGCTATAGATAGATCCATCCCAAGCTATATGGAAGTTCTCAATGTTTTGTATTCAAACTCAATAAGGAGGACACCCTTTTTACCATAGACTAGTTCATGGGGTGTATACCATGTTATGGTTTTCCATGTAGTTCTGCATGCCCAAACTGCTTCTGAGAGTCTGTCTACCCAATCCATTTTGTGTAATGCAACTATCTTTGTTAATATTTCCTTAATTTCCCTATTTGTGACCTCAACCTGATCATTTGGTTGTGGATGATAGGGAGTGGACTTCTTATGTCTGATTTCATATTCTTGAATGAGACTAGCAATCAGGGCTGATGTGAACTGTAGTCCATGATCTATAACTATTTCCCTTGGCACTCAATATCTAGTAAATATTTTCTCATATAGGAATGTGGCAACCTTACTATCTATAGCAACCTTTAGAGCTTTCACCTCCACCCACTTGGTTAAAGGTAATCAGTACATACTAGTATGTACTCTTTATTATTAGAGGGAGGATCAATGGGCCCAATAAAATCAATGCCCCATTTGTCAAAGGGTGTAACCACCAATTGTAGCTACAGGGTCATCTCATCACTTTTTGTAGGTCTACCCACCCTTTGACAATGGTCACATCTCCTTGTATAGAGAATTGTATCTTTGTGCAGGGATAGCTACTAATATCCAGTAGTTAAGACCTTTATTGTTGTCCTCTTGGTTGCAAAATTTCCCCCATAAGGTTCATCATGACATGCCTTGAGAATGTCATATACTTCATCTTCTTTGATACATCCACACATGACATGATCAGGTCCTGTGTAAAAGAGGTAGCTAGCTACCCATGAATAGGGAAGGTTGTCTTCAACCAGATGGCACCTCTCTC
Organism: Cunninghamia lanceolata; assembly: GCA_027924645.1. Lineage (NCBI taxonomy): Eukaryota > Viridiplantae > Streptophyta > Pinopsida > Cupressales > Cupressaceae > Cunninghamia > Cunninghamia lanceolata. The sequence continues at coordinate 597,719 of BSBN01001492.1, forward strand.
TTAGTGAAAGGTGTGGAGGTGTCTTTCTTACAACTAGATAATTGGCTATATTAGCATACCAAGGAGTTTGTAAAGTTAATGGAAATAAGTGTTCATTAGGAAATGAGTCATCAATAATTGGATCTTCATTATAAGTAGGGAGCTTGGAGAGGAAATCAACAACAACATTGGCCTTCCCAGGTTTGTCCACAATAGTGATATCAAATTTTTGTAGCAACGACAACCATCTAACCAATATGTCACTTACCACTAGTTTGTTCATTAGATACCTTATTGCTGCATGGTCAGTATGAACAAAAACATGATACCTGGTGATATGTTGTCTAAACTTATTGATTGCATAGATAACAACTAACATTTCCTTCTCTATAACAATATAGTTAAGTTCAACACCTTGTAGATTCTTACTGTAGTAAATAGCATATTCCAAATTTCCTTCTTTTTTTCCTAACACAACCTCTACAACAAAGTGAGAGGCATCTGTATGAATATGAAAAGGGATTTTCCAATTAGGTCCTCTGAGTACAGGCATCTTTGTTAAGGAGTCTAATATTTTTAAAGGTTGTTTGACATTCAGTTGTCTAATCAAATTCCACATACTTAGAGAGTAGGATAAATAGAGGTACAACTATTTTATTGAAATCTTTTTTAAATCTCTTATAATATCTTGCATGGCCAAGAAAGCTTCTGACATCCTTCTATTTTTGAGGAATAGGTAATGTTGAAATGACTTCAATTTTATTTGGATCCACTTGAATGCCTTTCTTGGACACAAAGAGGCCAAGCACTACTCATTATTCCATCATCATGAAACATTTTTCATGACTAAGGGACATGTTATGATCTTGACATCTCTAAAGAAAATTTTCAAGGTTTGTCAGTGCTTCTTCATAAGAATTTCCATAAGTGGTGAAATCATCCATATACACTTCCATAGAGTCATGGGAAAAATCAGAAAAGATGCTCAAAACAAGCCTTTGGAATGTTGCACATGCATTACAGAGTCCAAATGGAAGGACTAAATAGGCATAGGTTCCCCATGGGCATGTGAGTGTGGTTTTATCCTGGTCCTCTAGGGCTATTTTGATATTATTATAGCCACTTAATCCATCTAGGAAAGAAAAAAACTTCTTCCCAGCCAAAGAGTCTAAGACCTGAGAAATGAAAAGAAAAGGAAAGTGATCTTTCCTAGTGGTTGTATTCAATTCTCTATAGTCTACACAAACTCCCCACTTACCTCCTTTTTTGAGTACTATGACTAGTGGGGATACCCATTAGCTATCTGATAGGATATGTGAATCCTACAACCAATAGTTTTTGTAATTCATTCTTCACTATGTCTCTTACAGTAGGGTTCATTCTTTGCTGTGGCTGTCTAATTGGTCTACATCCCTCATTGATGTATATCATATGCATACAAAGGTTAGGATATATGCCCTTCATGTCATGATAGTCCCAAGCAATTGTTGTTTTGTGAATTTGAAACATTTTTATCAATTTAGACTATTGCACCTGGTTGTCAATTGATTGTTGATATTAAGTGTCCTACTTGGTGTAATGTCAACTAGTGTTGTAGATGTCATAGCACAAGCAACATCTTGTCTTGATAAATTGAGGCTACAACTATGTGATAGTAAATGATGAAACATGTGGGTAGTGGAAGCATAAGCTTGCGTGTTGATTGAAGGCGGAAGATTATGTAGTGGGCAAGTCAAGTATACTAAACATGGGTCTTACTGCTGGTCCCTTCCATAAGTGTTTTGTATCACATTGGAAATTACTTCATCCTCATCCTGAATATTTAACAATGGTCTTTGTTCAATTGTCATTAATGTTTGGACAAAATATTGGTCAATATCCTCTAGATATGGCCAAATAGGTTGTTCCATATTAGCAAAAGGTTGTGCTGGGGGATAAAGGACCAATTTCTTAGTTATATCTCCATTCAAAATTATCATATTGCTAGACCTGCATCCTATGAAGGCATCTGTTGTTGCCAACCAAGGTCATCTTAGGATGAGTTGATACCCTCCTAAGCTAGCCTTGGGATGCATGACCATGAAGTCTGCAAGGTATTCCCATGAATCCAATGTGATTACTAGATCATCAATGATCCCTTCAGGTTTGATAGTTGACTTATCTGCTAATTGTAAGACTACTGGGGTAGGCCTTAATTTAATCAACTAAAGATTGTTCATTGTTTTTTTTTGTCATCACAAAATTATGGCTGCACCCAAGTCAATCAAAGTGTTTTTGATAAGGGTACCATTAATGTGCACATCAACTATAGGGCTTCTAGAATTTGCATATTTTGGGACAACCAAGTTGCCTAACATAATATCAACAAGCTATTCTATAACATGTACTGTCTAGGGATCTTTTCTTTTCCTTCCTAGTAACTTAAAACATAACTCCGTTATAGTTTTGGTATATATAGGTACATTCCTTGATAGCTTGGATTAAGGGAATTTTTACACAGACATTTTTTAATTGCCCAAGGAAATCAAATTCAAGTTAAGGTTGAGGTGGTGATTTCTGCATGTTTAATCTTTTTGAAAATGGAGAGTTCCTGGTGATATTTTCTTCATGTGGTGAGGTTTTCTCGGGAGGGCTATGTTGGTTATTTGAATGATTTATAGTGTTAGAGGTTGGTTCTTCATGAACAAGTTCCATGATAAGTGGAGATGGAGGTATATCAAGCATTTTTCCTGAACAAAGGTGGACATCACTAACCTCAACCGTATAAGTTGGGTATTGGATGGTTTCATTAGTATAAGCCTGTTGAGCAGGCTTGTTGTTAGGATTTGGTGCAGGTTGAGCTGGCAACTGAGTGGCTCTAGGTGGAATAGGAGTAGGTGAAGCTACATTTTGCATAATGGTAGGTTGTTGAGGCAGGACTTGCGGTGGCTGCAGGTAATTCATATTTGAGTTTTGCTAAGGTGGATTTCCATGCCACTATTGTGACCATGAGTTTTGATTGGCCTGCCACTATGGATTATAATTAGGGTTTTGGAAAGGCTGTTGTGGCCATACCCCCTATTGTTTGTTCCAGCCAAGTGGCATAGTTGCCCAAGAATGTTGTGGCATGTAATACCTGTTGTCATATTTTGCTTGACCACAAAATATTTTGTTTCCCTCCTATCAGAGAAAGCTTGAATAGAAGGAGGAAAAGGCTTAAATCCCAAATTTTTGCATGGAGTATCCTTGCAGAAAACCCAAAAAAACCTAGAAATCCTTAAGCTTCAAGTATCTTCCATCGCAAGGATTTCTTAGTTTCATGCTTAGTCTCTTTGTATGTATCTTTGTATGCATTTTTGTATGTATATTCACATATATATTCGTAGATACAAGTGCATATACAAAGGAAGATACAAGAGAGAGATACAAGGTGTCATCGGCGAGACTTTGGCCTATCGGTATGACTCAGCTCAAGGTCTCCCCGACGGTCTGATGTATTTGCATATACAAGATGAGATGCAAAAGTGAATATGCAAGTCCAGACCCGTAAGTAAAATGCAATCGGTTTAAGGAAGTGAAGGTGATTGTATGTGGTTTTGTAAGTATATTACATTGTATATGCGATATACAAAAGGTACAAGTTCAACATATACAAGCCTAGACGTGACTAAAAATTTAATCCTGGCGGACTTCAGTTGGGGTCCGCAGTTGTATGTATGATCGCATGTATATGCGATATACAAAAGTCAAGATGCAATCACGGACGCCAATGCAGAATCAAAAGATACAAAGTCCATTTGTACATATCGAAAGGTAGAAAAGTCAAACATCTTTTGTATGTATAATTGCATGTATATGCAATATGCAACAGTAAGATACAAGGCCGGACCTGTTTTAAAGTTCCATTCTAATTGATAATCCATTGAGTTCCACAATTGTATGTTTGACGATTGTATCTCCCATATACAATTGCACATACAAAAGTACCTACAATGGGTTTTCGGTGACACTTTTGCATATCGGCATGACTCAGCTGGGAGTCTCTTCGACAACCCGATGGGGTTTCTTTGCATGTCTTCTATGCAACGGTGGCTCCCAGTAACTCAGCGGTCTATTTTGCAACAATGGAGCCACAACTTGAAGATCAAATGGAATGATGACATGTGTCAAGGCCAATCCAAAGGCCGATTCAAAGGCAGGTGCAAAAGGTGATACAAAAGTAAAGGCCCGCTTTTGTATGTTGGCAATTGTATTGTATATACATTTGCATATACAAAAGCATATACAATGGGAGATACAAAGACATATGCAAAGCGATTTGATATGCAAAATACAACGAATGAAGAAATCACATAAGTGCAAGTTGAATAGTTTGAAGGACCTGATGGGTATGTGCAGGATCATCGTGGGCCAAACAGTGGCAATAGGAAAAAAATCGTGTTTTTACTTAGCCAAATTCGTGACTTGGCAAAGTTTGACTTTGAAACAGATATCCATTATCAAAACGGATATCTGTTTTCTTTTTCTCTATTGTTTTCATTGTTTTTTATTTTATTATTTTAGCATTTTTAGCATTTTACTATTTAGGCATTTTAGCTATAAAATACAATCTAATTTTAGAAAGACTGTATCATATGAAAGGGGCAACCTTGTCATCTTTTGGAATGCATTTCTTTTAGTTCCATCCATTTTGGCATCATTTATTCTTGTGATTGAGAGTTCTCTCCACCCTTGATTGAACCATTACTTCCCCTAACTAATTCTCCTATCCTCTTGACTCTCAATCAATTCTTTAGTCCACTCCCAATAAGTCTTCTATAATCTCTCAATCAATTATTTAGTCCACTCCCAATTAGTCTTCTATAATCTCTCAATCAATTCTTTAGTCCACTCCCAACCAACCCCACCATTCATGTTGCTTCTTCTACTATTAATACATCTCTCGCCATCATTTTTAGGGGAGACTATCCATTTCTTCCATTTATGTCAAATTCTTGTTAATATCTTGTTGTGTGGTTACACAACACGCCCCATTTTAACTTATCAAAACAGGGACCCAACTTTTGGCTTGGCTTGTGTTGTCTGCTTTCTGGCGGTTTGGTAAAAATGAGTCAGGTGCATCATCATCATGATATTCGATGAGGAGGCTCATCATATTTTTATCCTGTCATGTTGTCAAGATCATCATGATCTTGTTTGTAACCTGACATTTCATAATGTCCTCCTGCCGAGAAATATGACCTTTTGCAAATATCTTGATGACGTCATCCCGATCTGATAAACGAAGAAGCAAATATCAGGATGACATCATCAGCACATTTCCCTTCGGCAGGATATTTTCCAAAACATGATCTGGTTCGCGAATATGACGATGACGTCATGTTCCTTCTAAGTTTAACAAAAGCCTCGGATATCCTGATGATCATCATCATCCTGATCTTTTGAGAGGGTTACCTTGGCCGCAAAGGGGTCATATTACATTCACCACCTGATCATCTTCCTTAGGTGACCCGATATTACATTTATCCCCTGATCTTAACTAAACATGACGGTGACGTCATCTTTTACATTTTAATGAAGCCCGAATATGACGATGACGTCACCATCATATTCCTTTCCTCAGCAGCAGGATCATATTTCATATCCTCCTATTTTTCTTCGACATGATGATGATGATGATGTCTTTCTTTTCCCCAATATATAGAAGCGAAACATGACGGTGACGTCATCTGGACATTCGGAAGGGGGAGCATCATATTTCCAAAATATCATGCAGACGAAAGTTTTAAGTCTTGCTGTCGGCCTTATCTTGAGTTATCATGCCGATAGAACATGTCTTACCGATGGATGGACATCATCATGATTTTTGGCGTCGGTATAAGTTTAGCCGTCGGCCTAATGTAAAATTGTCATTCCGACAGTGTGTAGTCACGCCGATACATACATATGCACTATTTTGAACCCGATATACATGAAAATGGGCGGGAAAATGAAGCGATGGAAATTTGAAGACCCGATTGCATTTTCCAGTCAACGATGGTTGACCTGAGTTTTTTGATGCTGTTTATGCATTTAGTGCATAATTTTCACTGATTTGGAGCCCGATTGCCTGTAGCTGCACATTTTGAGGCCTGTTTAATAAAACGTTTTACTTCCTGTTGTTTATCCACATGATGATGAACTTAATGTTTGTCTGTTTATTTGCAGGAAGTCATGATGCTGTTAGAGCTGTTGCTGAGCATTGTATGGTTGCACACGGAGGCAACATGAACCAAAAATGAGGAGGATATTGTCAAATATGTTGTTTGCCAGCTGGAGACCTATAATGAGACACTGCAGGATAGAAAGAATAAGCTGGACAACAGCAGGGATAAGTACGAAGTGCACAAACACGCCATCATCAAGGCAAAGACTCAAGATGGCGGAGGAATAGATCAGGTTGTGTAGGCATACAAACAGATCCAAAGCAGCATGCAACCCCATATGCAACAACGTCATCATCCGGATAGTGAAAGTTCAGAAAGCGATACACATGATGATGACCCGCATGCATCAGATGAAGAGCATGATGAAGATACATCATGAGGGGGGGAGTATCTTGCATATGTAGTATGGATAGTTGCCAGCTGGCAACTTGTGCCTTTTTGTAAAATTGACAAGTCATGAAGTGATGACCGTTGATTTGTATTGACATATCTGATCCGTGGATCTTTTGTAACGGATTCCTCACCTTATTCTATAAAAGGTGGTGGAATGCCTTGTTATATTCATTGGAAACTTAATTGAAATTTGATTGCTGAAGTATTCAGGACTTATTTCAAAGCTGCTGTATATGTACATGTCTTTTGCATACTTAATGAAAGGGAAGAGTATTTTGATTACAAATCTTCGTAAATCTTGAGTAATCTGTGTCTAAATTCTGGATATGTGCTTTGATTTGCTGCGTCCCTTGGAGTGCTCATCATGTTGCATGTATTGTTTTCATTCACTATCCTCTGAAGTTTGCATCAACTGTATCTAGCTGTGGAATGTCCTGGTGAACATATGGTTTGATTTCTTCTCCTCATGACAGTATCAAGCATGTATGTGGATCAAAAGCTAAAGGTTCAACTTAATTAGAAGCATTTCTTTTAATTTCTTTCAATTTCAAAAAATCTCACTATCATAATTGCAAATAAACTGATAATCTTAAGCAGAATAGAGAAATATGCTGACATCCCGTAGGTAACTGAAAATCCTTAGCATATTTGAGTTAAATGCATGTAGTATTGAAAATATCATGCAAAGAATCATAAATAATGGTAGAAATCATGCAAATATCAGCCTGTAGGCACATTATTTGACTAAATTCACAGTGCAAAGGTAGAATTATTAGAGATTTATGCAGAGCAGACATACAGAGCAGGATATTTGGAGAAATAATGATGAACTTTGCGGAAATACGTAAGGCCCCTGAATGGAAAACAGCAACACACATCAACCACTGAGTAACGTCAGTCGATTAAGACCTAATCACCGGAGACTTGGGATCATGAATTCTCTGAATTCATCGTATCTTTCAAGATGAGTAAAGGTTGTTGTGTAACTTTTATTCTATGTTTGTGAATGAAGAACATCATGATCAACATATCTCTTATTCCATTTTCCATTGATCCCAACACATCATGGATAGTGAGTCACCTCAAAGGAGTTAAGCCATATTTTCATTACAACCCCCACAATAATTATTATACTTTTATAGTCCTAACTTTGCGAGCCTTTTCCATTTCAATTTTAAGGATTTGAAGGTTCTTACACTCTCCATAAAATCTCCAAGTTCTCAAGGCATCCTTATTCTTCCCATTGTCATCAAGAGGATGTTCTAATTTCTACAAAGGAGGATACCAAAATGTTGGATCCTTGAGGACAAAAGCTAGCACAGGTGCCATAAAAAGATTCCTTGAAGCTTCGCATGTTCTTTACATTATTTTAAAAAGATTTTAGTAGTAATTAGAAAACTTAAATTTGCCTAAGAAAAGTAACAATTTGTTGCCTCTTGTTGCCTCTTCTTGGTTATTTTAAAAAGCAACAAGGTGAAGTGACACATCCTTATGACCAGCATCAAGAAGAACAACAAGAAGTGTATTTGGATCTTGGAAAAGATCAAGAAATAGAGGAACATCCAGTTGATGAGAATAAAGAGCAAGATAAAGAACAACCGGATGACTGAGATAAAGAGCTCGATGTGGAACATTATATGACATAGAACCAACAAGATGAACATCAAGTTGAACAATGAAAAAGTGGTATTAGTTGCACCTATATAGAGAAGTGGTTTAGAGGTTGGTTAGGGGAATTATTTAGGGTTTAGAGGTTTAGGGTTGCTCGGGTTTAGGGGTTTAGGGTTTACAACTTAAAGAGAGATAGAGAGAGGGGACTAAAAGAGTTTGGGAGAGATAGAGGAGACAAAGGGGAGAGATAGGGAGATAGAGAGTGAGAGGCATGTCCAAAGACATAGAGAGAGAGAGAGAGATTGAGAGGTAGAGGGATGTTAGAGATAGGGAGATAGAGGTTTAGGGTTGCTTGGGTTTAGGGGCATTATTTAGGGTTTAGGGTTTAGGGTCTTGGGGTTAGGGGTTAAGGTTTAGAGGTCTTGGGTTTAGGGTTTAGAGAGAGATAAAGGACCAATAGGGAAATATAGAGGAGTCTGAGGGGAGAGATAGGGATATAAAGAGTGAGGGACATGGCAAGAGACATAGCGAGAGAGATTGAGAGGTAGAGGGACAAAGGTGATAGGGAGATAGGGGAGAGATATGGAGATAGTGGTTTATGGTTACTTGGGTTTAGGGTTTAGGGGTTTGGGGTTTAGGGTTTCTCAGGTTTAGGGGTTAGGGTTTAGGGGCATTATAATTTAGGGTTTAGGATTTATTGTTTAGGGGTTAGGGGTTAGGTTTAGAGGTTTAGGGTTTTGGATTTAGGGTTTATAGAGAGAGAGGAATGATAGGGAGATATAGAGGAGTCTGAGGGGAGAGATAGGGAGAAAAAGAGTGAGGGACATGGCCAGAGACATAGGGAGAGAGATTGAGAGGTAGAGGGACAAAGGTGGTAGGGAAATAGGGGAGAGATAGGGAGATAGTGGTTTAGGGTTACTTGGGTTTAGGGTTTAGGGGTTTAGGGTTTCTCAGGTTTAGGGGTTAGGGGTTAGGGTTTAGGGGCATTATTTAGGGTTTAGGATTTAAATTGTTTAGGGGTTAGGGGTTACGTTTAGAGGTTTAGGGATTTGGATTTAGGGTTTATAGAGAGAGAGGAATGATAGGGAGATAGAGAGAGGAGATCGAGGAGAGAGATAAGGAGATAGAGAGTGAGGCACATGGCCAGGGACATAGGGAGAGAGATCAAGAGAGGTAGAGGGATGATAGAGATAGGCAGATAGGGGAGAGATAGGGAGATATAGGTTTAGAGTTGATTGGATTTAGGGTGTACCTGGGTTTAGGGTTTCTCAGTTTTGTAGATAGCTAGATAGAAAGAGAGAGGAGACAGATAGGGAGAGATGGAGGTGACAAAGGGGAGAGATAAGGTGATAGAGAGTGAGCGAGATGTCCAGAGAAATAGGGAGAAGGATTGAGAGGTAGAGCTCGATGATAGAGATAGGGAGATAAGGGAGAGATAGGAGATAGGGTTAAGGTTGCTCGCGTTTAGGGTTTAGGGGTTCGGGGTTAAGGTTTAGGGGCATTATTTAGGGTTTAGGGTTTATGGTTTAGGGGTTAAGGTTTAGAGGTTTAGGGTTTAGTGTTTAGAGAGAGAAGACAATTAGGGAGATATAGAGTGAGGGACATGGCCAAAGCATAGGGAGAGAGATTGAGAGGTAGAGGAATGATAGTGATGGGGAGATAGTGAGATAGGGAGATAGAGAGATAGAGGTTTAGGGTTTCTTGGGTTTAGTGTTTAGGATTTAGGGGTTTATGGTTTCTCAAGTTTAGGGTTTAGGGGTTAGGAAATAAGGGTTAGGGGTTAGGTTTAATCATGTGTTAATACAGGTTGTGGAGTGAGAAATGGGTGGTATGGGAGATCGAAAGACTAGTTTAAAGTTGGGCTGATGGATATATGTCACAACGAAAGGTTCAAAGGCTCGTCAAAAGTGGAGTGATCGGAGCATCGGTATAAGAATTTTTGAGTTGGCCGATAGTGTTTATCTTGCGGATAGGAAGAATGTATATGATTTGATGTTATTTGGGACTTTGAGAAGGTTTCTTAAAGCTGATTAATCTTTAATCTATTTGAACTATGGGTTTTGATGGGTATTTCACCATGTTTTGAGAGCTTCCACTGTGTGCTGTACATCAGACCAATAGGGAGATATAGAGGAGTCCGAGGGGAGAGATAGGGAGATAAAGAGTGAGGGACATGGCAAGAGACATAGAGAGAGAGATTGAGAGGTAGAGGGACAAAGGTGATAGGGAGATAGGGGAGAGATAGGGAGATAGTGGTTTATGGTTACTTGGGTTTAGGGTTTAGGGGTTTGGGGTTTACGGTTTAGGGGATTAGGGTTTCTCAGGTTTAGGGGTTAGGGGTTAGGGTTTAGGGGCATTATTTAGGGTTTAGGATTTAAATTGTTTAGGGGTTAGGTTTAGAGGTTTCGTGTTTTGGATTTAGGGTTTATAGAGTGAGAGGAATGATAGGGAGATAGAGAGAGGAGACTGAGGAGAGAGATAAGGAGATAGAGAGTGAGGCACATGGCCAGGGACATAGGTAGAGAGATCAAGAGAGGTAGAGGGATGATAGAGATAGGGAGATAGGGGAGAGATAGGGAGATATAGGTTTAGAGTTGATTGGATTTAGGGTGTACCTGGGTTTAGGGTTTCTCAGTTTTGTAGATAGCTAGATAGAAAGAGAGAGGAGATAGATAGGGAGAGATAGAGGTGACAAAGGGGAGAGATAAGGAGATAGAGAGTGAGCGAGAGAGATTGAGAGGTAGAGGGACAAAGGTGATATGGAGATAGGGGAGAGATAGGGAGATAATGGTTTATGGTTACTTGGGTTTAGGGTTTAAGGGTTTGGGGTTTAGGGTTTCTCAGGTTTAGGGGTTAGGGGTTTGGGGTTTAGGGTTTCTCAGGTTTAGGGGTTAGGGTTTAGGGGCATTATAATTTAGGGTTTAGGATCTATTGTTTAGGGGTTAGGGGTTAGGTTTAGAGCTTTAGGGTTTAGATAGAAAGAGAGAGGAGACAGATAGGGAGAGATAGAGGTGACAAAGGGGAGAGATAGGGAGATAGAGAGTGAGCGATATGTCTAGAGAAATAGGGAGAAGAATTGAGAGGTAGAAGGATGATAGAGATAGGGAGATAAGGGAGAGATAGGAGATAGAGTTTAGGGTTGCTCATGTTTAGGGTTTAGGGGTTAAGGTTTAGAGGTTTAGGGTTTAGTCTTTAGAGAGAGAGGACCAATAGGGAGATATAGAGTGAGGGACATGGCTAAAGCATAGGGAGAGAGATTGAGAGGTAGAAGAATGATAGTGATGGGGAGATAGTGAGATAGGGAGATAGAGCTCGATAGAGGTTTAGGGTTTCTTGGGTTTAGTGTTTAGGATTTAGGGGTTTATGGTTTCTCAAGTTTAGGGTTTAGGAGTTAGGAAATAGGGGTTAGGGGTTAGGGGTTAGGTTTAATCATGCATCCTAGTCATTCCCCTATCATTCCTATATATCCTATCTCTCCCCTCTATCTTTCCCTCTCCCTTATCGACGAAGCAAATGGAAACAAGAAAACTAGGACTCCCTTTCTCAGGTTTAGGGTTTAGGGCTTAGGGGAATTATTTAGGGTTTATGGTTTAGGGGTTAGGGTTTAGTATTTGGAAGAATTATTTAGGGTTACTTGGGTTTAGGGTTTAGGGGCATTATTTAGGGTTTACGGTTGCATGTCAAAAGTAGTCTCTCTCTCTCTAAATTCATAAACCCTAAATAATGGCCCTAATCCCTAACCCGTAACCCGCATCTACCTCTCTCCTGTATCTATTCAAAAGTGCCTTTAAAATACTATGAGATACCTTAGTATAAGTAAATCATATAAAAATCAAATATATATATCATCATAATCCTATATAAATTTTGATAGTATTTTATAGCTAAAATGCCTAAATACTTAAAATGTATGCAATGCTAAAATAATAAAATAAAAAAATGAAATACAATAAGGAAAAGGAAAATGGATATTTGTTTTGGAGATCATAAAAAGCAAAAAAGACTGCATTTTTGCAAACCCGCGGCTTGCAAAAACGCAGTCTCATCTTCAAAAAAATGGATATCAGAGCTGAGGAATAGATATCCGATCCAAAGAGGTAAGATTTCATGCATTTTTTTGGTTTGTTTTGTATTTTCAAGCAATTTTTTTGGTTTTTATGCTAAGTGGGTATGTTTTATAATTTAATTAGGTAAAATGGATGCACAAAATGAAAACCCAAACCCTCCACCACCAAACCCTCCCCCTCCAACAGTAGAAGAGAATATTCAAAGAAATATTGATCATATAAGTAGGATCATAGAAATGTATCGCCGCCACCCTCGATTGTCTATAATGACATCGAATTTAGAGGGAATCATTAATCATATTCAAACCTTGTAACCCAACATGAATCATTTCGGCAATGGCGAGAAACCAAGAAGGCCGAATATGCTGTCGGTTTGTCATATGAGGAAGTCAAAGATTTAGAGATTACAAAAACTATGTTGGCCCAACACTTTGTCAATCCTAAAACTGGATTGCATGTTGATGTCCGTAAGCCCAAATTTTCAATCAAATGGTGTATTCATGAGGGCATTAGTCAAAACTTTTAGGATCGTTGGTGGATGGTTTTTGATAAACCACCCAACAACAGTTTAGATGTGCCTTTGTATTTCCTCCGTAAACTCTATGCAGAGTTTGTCATGGGTCAACATGTTAATTATTTTGATTTTAGAGAGTTTCAAGGAGTGGGCAGAGGAATGCCTCAAGATAGACCTGGGGCAATTAGACAAGTACAAGGTCCCTATATTCCCCCTCCTGCTATCCCTTCTCCACCCCCAATGTAGCACCTAGACGTTGTTGCAAGTGCAACACAACAGGGCCTTAGTGCCATACACTCTTTGACCGAGCATTTGATTATACAGACATCTTAGTTTTCACAAGCACATGATGAAGGTGATGATATTGGATCACCTGGTACCACTAGACCGTCGTCGTCCAGACATATATGTGTGCCCCATCATTGCATTTCTTGCAATCATTTATGCTTGATCCTATTATGGAGAGTAGTGAGCCACCGTTGAACACATCAGAGTATGATCTCCATTCACGAGATGAGGCAATGGGGTCCAGAACTCAAGCTGAGGGGTCAGGGACAAGAGTAGAAGCTACTGGATTAGTAAACATTAGAGAAGGAGAAATGCATGAGCAATCTTTTGTGCAGGTAAAATTTAAAGTTAAATTTTATGGTCTATTCCATTTGAATATATAAACAACTTTATTAGTACTAATGTATCTAAGTGGGATAACAGTTGATGACAGAGGAGGAGTTGACAAAAGTTCATCATGCAACTTTGTCTGCCATCCAATTTGGCTTGGACTTGCCGTATAATTTGTTGTACACATTAACTTTTTTTTTATGCATTTATTTCTTTGTGAGTAATTATATATTAATTTATATCTTGATGTTAATTTTATTTTATAGCCAATCAAAAATGTGAATGATGTGGCATCTTTGCCAATAGTCTTTTCTCAAACTCCTGATCGACCCAAGGGACTATCATTTGCAAAACGACTTTCTCAATGCCAACAAAGGGTGGAGGTAATTTGATTGAATCGTACTTTAATTGATAATATAGAAAACTTAAATATTTGATTATAGTAATTTAGAGTCTTACATTCTTGTCCTTTTTAATTGATGCAGGAGGCCTCGATGGTGGTATGTGCTTGTTTTTTAGTGGATAAGTTTTTGTGTAGTGCATTTCCTATTTTAAATGTATGCATTTCCTATTTTGTTTAATAATTATATATTAATTTATTTCAATGTTACTTTACTTTTATGTAGTCTGTTGAGAATGTGAGTGATGTGCCACCTTTGCCATCATGCTTCACTAGGACACCTGATCGTCTTAAGAGAAAATCATTTGCAGAACGATTGTCTGAACAACAACATAGAGTCGAGGTAATTGAATTGAATTTTTCTAAATAATTGATAGTTTATCTAGCGGTCTTATAGTTGATTGTAGTGATTTAGATGTATGTTAATAAATGAAAGTTCTTAATTGTAGTAGATAAGAATCTATTTACTAACTTTAACTTGTGTTTTGACTTGTTAATGCAGGAAACTTCACCTCCATCAATTACTAGACATTTTGGTACAAAGAGGACACTTTTTCAGGATCCATCACAGATTGTGGATCCATCATAGATTGAGGGTCAAGTGGACTTGTAGTATTTGATGTAGCTATTTGGCATGTAGATTGTATATAGATTTTGAGACATGGCATATGCCACATTTTGTAAAAAATATTTTGAGTTGGCATATTTGCCAAATTTTTGTATATGTCTACCATTATGGACTAGATTTTAATATATATACACCTTGATATACAATATAATTTAAATTCCTTATGTGCAAGTCATGATACTTCCCATGATGCCATACATTATGATGATAGTTCTTTAGTCCATTGATGATATGTTTAGCATTGAGAATGGTTTTAGATCAAGAGAATGGTTTTAGATCAATAGAATCAATATGAAAAAATTCCTTATATATGCCCTAATCAAATAGGGTCATGATAAACCATTTCATCATGTATTTAGTCTTCATCTTGTCAAATTTTGTAAATATGTCAAAGTTGTCATATGAAAAATGTAAAAAAAATGCAAAAGTATGGAAGATCAATAGTCAAGTACTCAAGAGTCAGTTGGAGACTATTGGTTTCCCTCAAATCATCTATAAATATGCATAAACCTTCGTGGAAAAGGCATTGGAGATGTACTGAAAACATTTTGAAGATGAATTGAAGACATGTTTGAATGAAATTAATGTCAAGAAACTCTATGTCAAGGACACTAGGGGCACATTACAAACATAAAAAACTTACATCTTGGGGGGAGGTGCCAATATGGCCAATAAGGATACTATTTCAGTTGGGTGTGTGTGTGTATGCAAATCCCATTTATGGCTGAGAAGCTCTCTATTTACTATTATTTACACATCAGAGTATGACTATCCTAAAACAACATCGTGTATATGCTCATAAAAGCCACCAAACTCTGAGAATCAACTCGTCATTAGATAAGGAGTGGAAGGCTAAAGTCACATTCCCAAAAACCTCTTAAAATCACATGTCTCCTCTTATGAAAACTAGGGTCTTTGCCGATACATTGTTCTGTAAGAGCAAAGTCACTTAAGATCCTAAGAGCAAAAACCTTACCAGTGCCATATTTTTTGTTCTGCTCATCGTGGGGTCGAACGGACTGCCCCAATGCATCGGGGTGGGTGGGTAAATACTAGTGGAGGTCTCATTTCATGCACCAAGCATCCCAGTCATTCCGGGCAAGAGGCTACCGGCAAAGTCCTTTAAGATCCCTGAGACCAAAAAATTGCCAAACTTTGACTGGGCAGTTCTCAGAATTCGTGAAAGTTGGGAATGTTTTGTTTGGACCTACAGGTGCATGTGACATCCTTCCACAATAATCTCTCTCATTTTTGGTCAACTCCATTCCATTTGACCGTGCCGAAATCAAACGCATTGGCACAAAATGCTTCAATTTGATGCAGTGGAAAGGTGCTAGGTGTGACATTTTTCATTCCATAGCTCGTGCGGTCGAACGGACTGCGCCAACGCGTCGGGGTGGATGGGTAAATGCTAGAGGAGGTCTCATTTCGTGTGCCAAGCATCCCAGTCATTCCGGGCAAGAGGCTACCGGCAAAGTCCCTTAAGATCCCTGAGACCAAAAAACTGCCAAACTTTGACCAGGCAGTTCTCAGAATTCGTGAAAGTTGGGAATGTTCTGTTTGGACCTACAGGTGCATGTGACATCCTTCCACAATAACCTCTCTCATTTTTGGTCAACTCCATTCCGTTTGACCGTGTTGAAATCAAACGCATTGGCGCATAATGCTTCAATTTGATGCAGTGGAAAGGTGCTAGGTGCGACATTTTTCATTCCATAGCTCGTGCGGTTGATCGAACTATGCCAACGCATCGGGGTGGGCGGGTAAATGCTAGGGGAGGTCTCGTTTCGTGCGCCAAGCGTCCCAGTCATTCTGGGCAAGAGGCTACCAGCAAAGTCCCTTAAGATCCTTGAGACCAAAAAACTGCCAAACTTTGACCAGGCAGTTCTTGGAATTCGTGAAAGTTGGGAATGTTCTATTTGGACCTACAGGTGCATGTGACATCCTTCCACAATAACCTCTCTCATTTTTGGTCAACTCCATTCCCTTTGACCGTGTTGAAATCAAATGCATTGGCGCATAATGCTTCAATTTGATGCAGTGGAAAGGTGCTAGGTGCGACATTTTTCATTACAGCTTAGAAGGACTGGGATGCTTTGCACACAAAATGAGACCTCCCCTAGCATTTACTCGCCCACCCCGACATGTTGGTGCAAACCGTTCGGCCCCAGGACCTGTGGAATGCAAAATTTCAATCCTAGCAACTTTTGACTTTGCCGGTAGCTTACAACTCAGAATGACTGGGATGCTTGGCACATGAAACAAGACCTCCACTAGCATTTACTCACCCACCCCGATGCGTTGGCACAAACCGTTCGACCCCAGGACTTGTGGAATGCATAATTTCAATCCTAGCAACTTTTGACTTTGCCGGTAGCTTACAGCTCAGAATGACTGGGATGCTTTGCACACAAAACGAGACCTCCCCTAGCATTTACTCGCCCACCTCGACATGTTGGCGCAAACCATTCGGCCCCAGGACCTGTGGAATGAAAAATTTCAATCCTAGCAACTTTTGACTTTGCCGGTAGCTTATAGCTCGGAACGACTGGGACACTTGGTGCACGAAACAAGACCTCCACTAGCATTTACCCGCCCACCCCGACGCATTGGCACAAACCGTTCGACCCCAGGACCTATGGAATGCAAAATTTCAATCTTAGCAACTTTTGACTTTGACGGTAGCTTACAGCTCGGAACGACTAGGATGCTTTGCACACAAAACAAGACCTCCCCTAGCATTTACTCACCCACCCCGATGTGTTGGAGCAAACCGTTCAGCCCCATGAGCTATGGAATGAAAAATGTCGCACCTAGCACCTTTCCACTGCATCAAATTGAAGCATTTTGCGCCAATGCGTTTGATTTCAACACGGTCAAACGGAATGGAGTTAACCAAAAATGAGAGAGGTTATTGTGGAAGTATGCCACGTGCACCTGTAGGTCCAAACAGAACATTCCCAACTTTCACGAATTCTGAGAACTGCCCGGTCAAAGTTTGGCAGTTTTTTGGTCTCAGGGATCTTAAGGGACTTTGCCGGTAGCCTCTTGCCCGGAATGACTGGGACGCTTGGCGCATGAAACGAGACCTCCCCTAGCATTTACCCGCCCACCCCGACGTGTTGGTGCAGTCTGTTCGACCCCACGATGAGCAGAACAAAAATATTGTTCTAGTTGACACATTCTCAATCATTGACATGGATGATATCTCAGTACTATTCCTTTAGGCACAATATGAGCTTCCAATGGAAGGTGCAATTGTGAGGTTAAGATGATGAAAAGTGTGCCTCATTCACAGTCATGTTTTACTTGTCTTCAATGATGATTCCTTGATTCAACTTAATCCTTTGATAATACATTTTAACCTCCTTGTGAAAGCGCACTTTCAAGGTTGCTTGAGCAAGAGCTAGCGCCTCAACATCAAGATGCACTTTTGGTGTTCTAGAAACATGAACTAGCACCTCAAATATTAAGGCACTCATTCTAGGTTGTTTATTCAATAATTGGCACTAGTCACATATGGTGTAGAGAGGTAGATGTGCGCCCAAGTCATCATTTGATGCCTTCAATAAGTATAAACTCCTTTGATGATGTATTTTATCCTTCCTATTCACTATCTAGCCTTAGGCGCACATTTTAGGTTGATCAATCATAATCTAGTGCCCTAAGTACCAAGGCGCACTTTTAGATTAGTTTGATAAAGGATTAGCGCCTTCATTTCTAGGCAGAAGTTTAGAGTTGAAATACATCAAAATAACAAGTTTCTTCATCACTTCAAACATATTTAACACTTTGAAGATCTCCAATGCATGATTGAATATCAAGAAACCAATGTATCATTTCATGAAGGTCTTAAGTGTTGTAAATATGCATCTTCTTATTTAATCATGTGTTGTAAATGAAGGAATGCAATGATTGCAATATGTGCACAAAATGGAATTTTTGATAAAGATTGAAAGGAAATGTTAAGAAAATGCAATTGGCGGGTGTAAATCCAAAGTGTGGAAGCATAGACAAGGCATGTGAATAGTTTGGCATGACACCTCAAAGAGATGCTATCTCATGGAATGCAATGATTGCAAGATATGCACAAAATGGATTTTTTGAAAAGGCTTTAGAAACTTTGAAGCAAATACAATTGGAACGTTTAAAACCAAATTCCATAACCTGTGCAAGCATTCTCCCTACTTGTGCCAAGTTAGGATCTTATATATACATATATGCACATAATGTCATGAAAGTAATGTATAGTGTATATATCAAGCCACATAGGCATGTACAAATAAAACCATATGGGTATATACAACGATATACATCGATAACATACAAAAGTATGTTTACAAAGCCAAATACACATATGTAACAAAATGTCCCAAAATCAAATCTCCTATGGATTGCTATCAAATAATCTATGGCTCTTGCTAGGCCATGAAGATGGTGAACCAGTCAATGACTCATCTTCCATCGCTCATCGACTAGACCTCCTCAATAGAGATTTTTGAATTTCCACCTATTAATACAATCAAACAATGTGCACATTAATATAGAATTTAATATTCAAAATATATAACATGACATAAGTAATCAATCACTTACCACCAATTGGTGATCCCTTTTGATCATTTGTTGTCTCTCTTCTTCTATAGAGCTGGATGGGTAGGGGAGGTGACGTCCTATGAGAAGCATGAACAAGCAGATTTAAAAGTAAACATGAATATCATAAATATGTACATTAAATGCTGCGCTTATTATAGGACTGTTCTAGTACTATTTTAGGACTGTTGTAGGACTGTTGTAGTTAAAACTATCCTAGTAGACATGTATAGGACTGTTATAGGACTGTCATCTCATGGAATACAATGATGGCAAGATTACTATCAAGATTAGTATGAAGATTAATTATGACTGTTATAGGACTTTTATAAGAATGCAAAGTAAGGAAGCATAGGCAAGGCACATGAACTGTTTGGTGGAATACCTCAGAAATGAGAATTTTGTCAGATGTTGTAGTTGTAATTGCAATGTGACACATGTATGTAATATGTGAAAGCATAGACAAGGCACATGAACTATTTGGTAAAAGACATCAAATACATGTCACCTCATGGAATGCGTTATGTAGAAAAATGTACAAATGTGCAGTATTAAGAAATACAAATGAGAACTAAAAATGTACAAATGTGCAGTATTAAGAAATACAAATGAGAACTAAAAATCGAGTATAGTCAAAATAACCTACGATGCCATACAAAATAATTTACGATGCCATGCAAAATAATCTACGATGCCATCTAAAATAACTTTATTCGCTGTCCTGTATAGTCAAAAGCATGCATTATAGTTATTAAAGTAACAAGATTTTTAATAAAACAATTCTAAAAAATAGAAAAAACAAGAACAAGTTAAGAAAAAAAATGTCATACCTGTCCATCTAGAAGTTTAAATGCTAGTCAAGTGTACCTGAGGGGTCATCTCTTACCTTCAAAGTATCCAATATTGCTTCATGATCAGCATTACTAATTGTCCATAGTTCTTTTGATTTTGGTCTTCCACGATGCTTTAGTAACTTGACATTTGTTGCTACAACTAGGTGAGAATACATCAATATGGTTTTATGCTTCTCAAAGTCTTCAAAGGCCGGGATGCCATTCTTTTTAACCATATATGTTCGTAACCAAGTCCCAACAATAACAACTGATCCTGTAGGAAATGTGAACCCATCATCATCTGTCATAGGTTGTGTTAGCTTTTGTTTTCCCTGTACACTTCATGCCAACCAATAGTCTGACCTCTCTTCATTTCCATGTGGTGCAACAACTGCATAAACATGACCTGGTTGTACAAGGTCTGAAAGATGTTCATAGTCAAATGAGCTCTCCATGTCATTGACAGAAGATGATTGACCTTCATATAAAGGGACTAAATATTGTGGAATCCATGCATCTACCCACTCACTTGACTCACAATTGTTCCAATTACATTTAATACAACTCTGACAAAAACAAGCTAATTCTCGTGTCCAAATAGTCCATGTACTTACATTTGAGCTTTGAAATGAATGCATCTTTGATGATTCACTGATTCTCTGACATTCCAATTTCTCTATCGCTATCCCATCATCAACCAACCAAAAGAACCTGCGCACTTCAGAATCAAGGGCCACTCCTCGTGACAATGCATAGTTACACCACTTAACAATGGAATCTGCATCACTGAATGTAGCACCACCTCTAATCTTTAGTTGTTCTTTAAAAAGAGCTCTCTTCACGCGTGCACCTGCTCCGTCATGTTCACCTTTTCCGTGCCCGGCTTCAAAAACATTCCAAATATGAGGTATATCCTTCTCTACATGCATTTTGCTCAACCAATAGAAATTATGAGCATTCTTGAATTAACCAGTGCAATTATCTGACCAAATGAGATGTTGATCTATTCTAATATCTTTTTCTTGCAAGAACCCATAACATTGTTGAAAACAATATTGCACAAACTCTACTGAATGAGATCGATCATCACTCATGTAAAAATGGTATTCTCTGACAATCTTCCTGTTCTCTTCTGTACTCTTGGGGGCATGTCTGTATGTGATGTGAACAAAAATAGCAATCTGAATAGAATTGTAGTACTGGGATTAAACTTCATTTTGGGGTTGCAATGTATAGTTTTCTGCAAAATCAACTACAGAGACAATAGTTCCAATCAGGAAAGAGTCTTTACACATCCTAAACTATTGATCTAACCATCGAGACCTGTGGCTATGTCTGACATACTTGTAGAAAAGATTTTTCTTAAAATCATCAATAAAATCAGCAATACTTACCTCTCTTACAATCAACTCACATCTAGAACCTTCACCTCCACTTTTCAAATTGTATTTCACTGTCTCATATCTCTTTTTCTCAACCATTCTCTTTCCAAAATCATGCTCGTTGCCCTCATGAAAACATGATACAAACTTTGATAACCCACCACATTGTAAACACTTTTCATTTAAACAATCTTTCTTGTAGAACATGCAACCATCATCTCTAATACATAGAAATAAATCCAATAAGTCCCTAGATGACTTTGGTAGTTGAATTACACCACACTCCTGTAACATTTCGTTAGTGTGCAAAGTAGAACAAATATTGCATAATAATTCATGGTACATAGAAAATTCTACATGGTATTTGCAACAACATGTATTACAAACTTTAAGAGGAACACAATAAAATGGCTTAAGAGATTCAAATGCTCTTTGTGAGATTGTCATACCTGGGTGAGTTTCACAATATTGTTTGTACAATGTTGTTTGGCTACATTCCAAGTAATGTTTAGGATGTGGTGTGCGGTCTTTATCACCAATTCTTAACTTTACAACATCTTTTGCATTCGGTGATACCCTAGAGTTAGTGTGCCAAAATCGTTCAATTTCTTCCTTTGTGCTATCAATTAGCTTCTTGTCAACTCATGGAAGCCTACCACTGAAAGCCCAAGTATCATTGGCAATAGGACTATCTAGCCTTGATCTTAATGCTAGTTCTTTTGACAATGTTTTACGATTCAATCTTAAGTCAACACAAGTTTGCCTCATTAATCGAGCATTTCTTAATTTTTTGCTTACTATTGAGGTTGTTATTACTCTACGGGCAGCGCTTTTATCTTTCTCCTTGCTAGTCTTTCCAATAGAATTGAGTGCATTGAAAAGGCTTCTTACAATAATTTTATTCCGATCAGACACTTTGTTTAACTGAATCTTTAATTTCTTTAGTAAAGGTCTCATTTTGTACATCTTTAATAATTGCACAAAAAGTTGGCATTGTTCGGTTAATGTTTTCTTCTCAAAGTATTCATTGAAGAGTTTTGTAGCCCACAACCGAACCGTTCGTGATGACCTCTTGCCTTCAAGTTTTTCAATTATGTTCTCATCAATTTCAAGTAACCATTTTGGGGTTTTTGGGTGTTTTCCAATTTCATCACGGTTATTCTCTTCTTGACAAATGTCCTCTCTTCTTATGAAATTTGGAGATACATTGATTGTTCTTGTTTCATCCATGTTTTCAACCTCATCAATTTTATCAACAAATGGATTATGGAGTGCAATTTCAATATCATGATGTTCATATCCACTTTCTTCAAGTGCACGTCTTCGTTTTTCTTCTTCTTCTTTGTCCATGGTATTGCTATTATGAATAGGTGTTTCATAACATTTTTCAATATTTTCATTTGCAATATCATGGTGAATTTCATTCTTATCTAACATTTCATTATAATCAAAATTAACATCTTCAATTTGCATGTCATTAGATGGTAAAGAGGAAGATTCACCTTGATGAGCATCCGCCAAACCCACCCTTCCAATCCTCTTCCTTTCCCTATCTTTTTTCCTAATTGCTTCAATTTCCTCCAATGTAACTTTTTCCTCCTCCTTTTTGCTTTACGACGACTGTTGCTCCCCATTAGGGGAACAAAAATATCATCCTTATGATTGTAACAAGAAAATTGTGTCTCCAAAAGTGCATAAAAATATTCCTTTCACTGTCATAGCCAGAAATCACGAGTATTTCAACAGCAGAGGGTCTCTGGTTGCGGAAGTCGGGCCCAGAAATATTCCTTTTGTCTTTTTTTTGCTTTTCCAAAACGGATATCCGTTTTGGAAAACCCAATTCTTTGCAACGGACACTTGCAACGTCCATATGCCTACTACAAAATAGATATCCGGTTTATTATGTACATTTGGATTCTATACTAGGGATTCATTGTATTATTCAATAAACTTGTGAATTACCATCTAATTTCAATGTTTACACACTAATACACCTAGGTATCAACTTAATAAAGCTCTGGATATAAGCCATTATTTGATTTTAGGCTATCATCAAATGAGGAGCTTCTAAAGGCAAAAATGTTGTCCCAAAAGAAGACTCAATGTTATTCGTAAAGACATTAGATTGTTAAAATACAAATTCGAGGTTAGATATTCCTTGGGCTATTTTAGTATAGAGAAGCAAAATTGCAATATATGACTATCCTAGGAATTAGAATGGTTGATCATAGGATATTCATGGCATTTTGATATTAATGGATGGATTGATGGATGTTTAGGGAGTTTAAGTTTAAATGTAATGTATGAGAATTCTTATTTATGAAGGATCTAATATGTCTTATGTCTTATTTGCAAGCCATTCAAGAAAGAAATGAAAAGATACCAAGGACTATCATAACACCTATTATAATTAGGTGCATCAAAGGATTGTCATCCAGGACCTTACCAATATGGGAAGTTATCAAAACCATGTCATGTTTAAAATTAAAGGCTTTATCACCTCTTTGTCCCTATAGGCCTATTAGAACAATAGGTCACATTTTATCATATACCAGGATTGAGAATAAACACTAAGCATTTGTAGTTATGGCAAGTGTAAATGGAAATAGATCACAACTTTAGACAATCTATCCTCTCCTAGATTGCATTGACTAAGTGGAAATTACAAATTCCCTATTAATGTCCTTTATATACTGAAGGTATGGGTGAGAAAGGTAAACTTTGTATGTTGTAGACAAGTGATGCAGAGCAACACAGCAAAAGCTTACAAACAAGGTGTAAAATACCCATTAACCCACCAATTGCTTAAATAGCTTTTAAAATATCCTTCCCAAGGTCCAAATGAGACCGAAATACACTCTTTCTTTACTATCGGCAAGACATTTCTAATGTCTCAACGAACTATGCTTCATATGTTCTTCCTTTCTCTATTGTCGGCCAGACTTATCATTATCGGTAACCTTCAAATTTGTTAGCCCGATGTGGGACCTCTCGCCGATGTGTAGAATCCATCGCTTAGGCTTATGCTATCGGTGTGACTCCTCTGTTGTACTTCGATATGTATAAGAGGACGGATCAAAGTAATTAGCATGCTCCCTTCAAAGTAAAGACATGAGAATAGAGCACTTGTGAGATGGTTATTGTAAAGGGACAAATCAATTAGAGACATGTAGTTTCCTAGAGAATTTGGAATGCTTCTGCTCAGGCGATTGTAGGACAAACAAAGATGTTCTAGCTTCCCCAGACCACCAAATTCTGCAAGTATACTCCCCTTCAAGTTGTTGTGTGAAATTCTTTTCCAGTGAAGTTGTGAGTAATTGGCAAGAGATTTGGGAATAGAACCCTCTAGTCCATTTCTTCTTAAGTCAAGTATCTTCAACGCTTTCAACTGCTCAAACCAAGGTGGAATCCTTCCCTTGAAAGAACTAAAAGAGAGATTTAAAGTGCATAACAAGGAGAGACATCCTTTGGATGGAAAAAGGGTACCTTTTAATTCCAATTGAGGGAGAATTATGGCCACCACTCTATTGGTATGTTTCTTGTACCAAACACTGGTCCAGAAGCACACATTTTCTGAATTGGTAGAAGTCTAGTTGGAGAAATTGGAGAAATGTGGTCTCCCCGACTACTATTATTGTAAGATATGCATAAACGGGTTTCTTGAAAAGGCTTTAGAAATTTTCAAGCAACTGCAATTGGCAAGTGTAAAGCTAGATTCTGCAACCTTTGTTAGCATCCTCTCTACCTCTACCAAAATGGGAGCTTTGGAATAGGGTATGGACATTCATCAAAGCATAATGGAAGTGGGATTTTTGTAGATATTCTAGTTGGAAATGCTCTGGTAGACATGTATGGAAAGTGTGGAAGCATAGACAAGACACATGAACTATTTGAAAAAATGCCTCAAAGAAATGTGGTCTCATGGAATAAGATGATTGCAGGATATATACACACTTACTCCGATGTGAGATTCACCACCCTTGTCTATCGGTAAGACCAATACCCTCGGTGAGACTTTTTACTTGCATTCCGACGTTATAACTCTCCCCGATGTGTTTACCGTCCATTAGTCATCGGTAAGACTTCTACATCGATCAGACATTCTCTTCAATTTTTGATATTGTATCTCACACCGAAAGAATAAACACCGAACTACACCATCGGCCAGACCGCCTCTATCAGTGACACTTTTCTTCTCGCCTCTGAGAGTCCATCTCTTTCTAATGTTCCTTCTATCGGTGTGACTCCCTCTCATCAGTGTAGTTCTCAACTATTCTTCCAATGTGCTGATAAATAACCCATCGGTGACACTTAATGATTGTCAGCCCGATATGACTTGATCTGTGAGATCAATGTTGTCAGCTCAATGGAACTTTGTCTCTCTGATAACTATTGTCAGTCCGATGTCTTCGATTTATCCTATACATAACATGACTTGTTATCACTGGTCAACTAACGTATCTTTTCCCAATTTTCCCGATATGGCCGGTCAACCTTTGTATCTTTTGACATGTACATTCACCATTTACAACCACGACAAACGATAGCAGGATATACACGAAATGTCCACGCATACATAAACTATATACCCATGGATTGTATCTTCAGTGAAACAATACCAATGGTACAAAATATGTTTCTTCTCTTCATCCAAAACCACTGGCACAAAATTTTTCATAGATCAACAAAACGGATATCCGTTCTGAAAACAGATATCCGTTTCTAGAACAGATATCCGTTTTCAGAACGGATATCCATTTCTAGTTGCTTTTACCAAAGCAAAATGGATATCCGTCTTGCTTTGGTACAAAGCAAGATGGATATCCGTTTTGATTGTTGACTTTTTATGGATTGTAACGTGTTTTAATGTTTCAGTCTCTTCTTCGAACTTCACCCTTCGTGCTGACAACTTTTTTTTAATACAAAATTGATAAAACAAAAAGGGTTTATAGAAAAAATTGTTAGCTTTCTAAAAATATAAGATTTATTTGGTTATCATTTTATTAAATAATTATTAATAATTTTCAATATACCGTGTCTCTGAAATCCTGATGGACACACTGATTTAAAAACATCCATAACTTTCAAACCATTTCACCTTTTTGAGATCCAAAACCTGTGTCACACTCTATGCTTTTCTGGCTATAGGTTAAAAAAAAATTTGAATTTTGATTTTTTTTTATCAAGTTAGGTTGGCTAGAAAATTACTTTTTATTTTTAAAAAAAAAGTCACAGTAAAAAAATCATAACTAATTATTTTATTAGAAAAAAATTTCAAATAAATATGCATCACTTCTGGACATGAGTCCTCTACTTATTTTGAAAGTTTCAAGAAATTTTTTTTTTTTTACTCATAGTTAGGTTGGCTGGACAGACGCCCACTTTTTATTTTTTCTAAAAAATTTAATAGCTGTTCATTGAAATATTCAATTTTCACTATGTAAATTTAGTTTTTTTTTTTTTAAAAATAGTAGCCTATAAACTAGATTCAATTCTCTACAAATTTCATTCTTACATCTTTTTCAAATTGTATAGATAATCGATTCAAAATTTCACATGAACTTGATAAAGTCTGATTTTTTGTATTTTCATTGCCACTTAGAGGTATAGTTTGGCCCATCATGATCCTGCACATACCCCGATATGCAGGTGACGTCACCCAAATCTCCTCTTTGACCAGGTTCTGCAGGATGATAACGTCATCATGATTTTCAAAGTGCATCCAATTTTTTGTATGTCTGTATGCATACAAATGATGGTTCTCCTTGCAACGAAGACAAAATTGACGAATGGTTTGCATTCAGTCAGGAATGGTCGTCGACTTTGAGGATGAATGTGCAGTTTTGGTGACAAGACATCTTAGCGGCCAAATTAAGTTTTGCAGAGATCCCTTAAACACAGAATCGATGAAAATATAGAGAATTCAAAGGGTCAGAGATTTGAAGTGTTGTAAAAGCTTTGTCAAGGGGTGATATGTCCCATCCGCCATCAATACAAATCCGATCTCTCAACTGCCATGCTTCAAATATTTTATGTATTCATTGTTGAAGATAGATGATTGAGCTGCTCACATTCAAGGCCCAAAATATCTTCCACCTGCCCTGTTCCAGATATTTTATTCCATAACTTCTTGCAGGTGGAAGTCCCTTTTGGCGATGATATTTTTTGACAGAGCCCATGGGGAGAATTCATTGTAACCGACTTAGGTCAAATGCAAAATGCTATATATGCATAAACATGAGATGTAAAAAAGGGGGTTGGAAGATTTAGTAATCTATACTTCTGATTCCAAACAGAGCATTCCTCTATTGTAACTTTGCCTTCTGATTAAATACATGCTGCTTATTTTACCTCTTCATGCTATTTTGACTTTGTGTGATCTAAGAATGATGTGTTTGTGAATGTTTAATTCCTTCTAATCATCTCTTGCTCCTTGCCTGTGTTAAAATCAGCTTGATCTGTGTATGTTTATTGGTTGTATCCAGTCATTTTATGCATTTTCTTAGTTCTATGAGGGTTCTTTTATTCAACCTGGTGTATCACCTAATTTCTATTTATGTTTCCTTCTACCCCTTTTCCCCTGCAGCATTAGCACTAGGTTTAGATATATTCCTCTAAGCATTAGGCTTAGAATGAGGAACCAGCCTTCTCTGGAGGTCTAATTTCAGTTCGCAAGGTCCCACACTTTGAGATCATTCCCATTGTGTCATTAGAATGCTTGGACTCTCTCCAAGAAGGGTGCAATTCTATGTGACAATAGTTTTTGGCACGCCTGGTGGGACCGTTCGAGTCTAAACAGTGCTACGTTACAATCATATTGCTGGTTTTGATATGCTACCAGCATTATCAGGCCCTTAAGAGGTAGTTTTCTGCATATTTGGCGACTCATACTGAGAAATGATAAGTAAATCAGTGCTGTTACATTTTTATGAGAAAAATACAAACTCAGAGTTTGAGTTCCTTTGATTATTTGTAGTTGTCTCCATCTAGAAGACAGAGTAGAACTATGGTAAGGATGCCAATTTCAAAAAGAATACAATCAACCCCACCAAGTTTCAGGCCAATAGTACCTGTAGTTCTTGTAGCGGTTCAAGCAAACCTACCTCCAGCTGCTCCAATGGCAAGGAATCAGTCGTTTGTGGCTTTTGATGGGGGCAGCCCATTGAATTTGATAGTGCATGATAATATACCCATGGCAGCTTTGAAGAGCCTGCCCTATTTCACTGGGGAGGATCAAACTACCCCAATCGAGCACATTAGAGACATAGCTTCTCTATGTGGTGTTCATCATGTAACTCAAGAAAATGTAGCCATCAGGCTACTAGCTGCCTCGTTTAAAGGAAAAGCATTACAGTGGTCGAGGAGTTTACCAGTGCAAACCATTGGAACTTGGGATGATCTGGGTGATAAGTTGAACAAATAATTTCAAGATAAGTTAGATAACTTATCGCTGGTTGAACAACTGACTACAATAAAGATAGCTCCCCAGGAGCAAATGATGGATTTCAATTTCCAGTTTCAGAAGACATGGAATAGAATTCCTACCATGATAAGGCCTTCATCAGAATATGTATTTTTGTATTTTTTGAAAGCTCTAAATAGTGACATTTCAGTAATGATACAATCGTTGGAAGGTACAAGTTTACTTGATGTTTATGAAATAGCTATTAGAGAATAAAACAACCTGATTCAGGCTGGGAAAATAGCACCTAGACCATCAGTACCCATTTTTCCTGAGATTCAAGCTTCAATGCCTTTGCTGATTCTGTCTTTTACCCCTTTACATGTTGCAATAGCATTGCCAAGTACTGCCAATCCTGAGACTGTTGTTTCTAGCTCATCACAAGAGTTAAGAGAGATCAAAAACAACCAACAGAAAATAGAGAATATCTTGCAAACTTTTGGGAATGAGCTGGTGAACATAAAAAAATAGCAGTCCCAGAACAGACGGCCTTATCAGCCACACAGCCAAGGGCAAAATCAGCCTTATCAGGGGCAAAACCAGCCATACCAAGCCAATAGGCCTCCATATCAAAGAAATTACCAGGGTGCCAGGCAGAATGTGAACCAAAGGCCTTTCTAGCCTTACA
The DNA here is from genome assembly GCA_027924645.1 of Cunninghamia lanceolata. NCBI lineage: Eukaryota > Viridiplantae > Streptophyta > Pinopsida > Cupressales > Cupressaceae > Cunninghamia > Cunninghamia lanceolata. The sequence continues at coordinate 627,012 of BSBN01001492.1, forward strand.
ATTCCGTACCCATTAATGTAGTTAGAGACCTTGTCCCTATTCAGAATAACCTTGTAGCCGAGTATGAATGGTGTTTTCCATGCAATTAGCCACACAGTCAGGCAACCTGTTCAAATGGAGTGATAAATCAGGCTCTAATGGTACAAAATGTTGTAGTTTCATAGCCAAACACACTTAATGATGGGGCTGTACAGCAGTAAGAACAGCCTCAGAATGATATTGCCTTCTTAAATTGGCAGGGAGATGAGTTCTGTGGCGTAAACATAGATGATACTTCAGTTGCAGCAAATACGAGAGCTAAAAAGAGGGGTTATGAGATAGATCAAGCAACAAAAAAAGGAAAAGGACCTACTGATCCTTCTACATCTCAGATTCCCCATATTTTGCAAAGGAATACTCAAGCAACTACCAGAGAACAACCTCATTTGTAGGTTGATATTGCTGCTGCAAAGTCACATCAGAAGGTAAACGTCACTTCACCTTTTAATATCATTGAAAATATGAAGAAAATGAATGTGACAATATCTATGTGGGAATCCTTAGCCATCCCAAGTCAAAAGGACATGTTACAATCTGCCTTGTCTGATTTAAAAGTGTCAAATGATGCAACTGTTGACCCAGCTAGGTTGTTCTTACCAATTCATCCTAGGACAACAGTAAACAGCCAAATAAGAGTGCTAAACCACTTCTATTTTTTGTGTCATTAATAATAGGGGACATGTTAGTACATAACTACATGATGGATAGTGGTGCAAGTAGTTCTGTAATGCCAAAATAGATTGCAGACCAATTAGGATTGAGATACTAGCCCTTTGAGAAGGGTGTGCTCCAGCTAGATGGCACAGCTGTTAACACTGTAGGTGTGATAAAAGATCTAGGTCTCACTTTGCATACCTATCCAAATGTTTCTATTTCTCAAGAGGTGTTCATCATAGATTTACCTCCTTATTTTTCCATGTGTTTGTCAAGGGAGTTCACAACCAAGATAGGAGGATATTTATCCTCAGATTGGTCCCACATATTTTTTAGGACCCGATATGGCACAAAAGTGACCATAAAATCTGAATTGCTTGCCAAAGATCACATAGAACCTTATGTCCGAAGTGTTGTTAATACAAATTGCATTATTTATGATGATCCTGAGCTTGTTGCTGCTCAAGAACTGCAAGTTGAGAGTATACCAGAAGTGTTGTTAAAGGAGTGGGCCTTAGAAAATATTGTAGATGATCCTGAGGGACACATTTAAGAAACTGGTATGGGGGTTTACATGCTGCACGAACCTGAAATAGCAATTCCAAACCTTGTAAAGAATGCAGAACATCAGATAGAGCAGCAAGATGAGGTATGGAAAATGTACTTTGATGACTCTAGGAATAGGAATGGATCTGGTGGTAGTGCAATTCTTGTGTCTCCACAAGGTGACAGATATTATTCTGCTTTCCATTTTGTTTTTTATGTACAAATAACACTGGTGAGTATGAAGGGTTGATTCAAGGTTTGCAGTGGGCAAGGAAGAGGAAAATTAGCTATTTGCAGGTGTATGGGGACAATGAACTTATTGTAAATCAGGTGAGGGGACTGCATATTACAAAGAATGATGCTTTGAAATGCTATAAACATAGGGTATGGGATATGATTGAGGAGTTTGATGCTTTCAATCTAATCTCTATTCCAAGAAATCAAAACTGTCATGCAAATAGGTTAGCTACGATTGGGGCTCAGTCCGATATCCCCAGTGATATTCAAAGAGAAAAGGTACAACCTCATGTGAAAATAGTTGATAGGCCCTCTATCCCTAACAATAACATTCATTGGTAGGTTTTTTAGAGTGATGAGCAGGTTCTGCATTTCCTGTTAGAAGAGGATGAGTTCTCTATGATGAATCAAAACAAACTTAAACAACAATATGGTGATCATCAAGTTGTTCAGTTAACGACTAATAAGCTGCCCAGAGGGTTGGTAACCTTGGAATCTATTTTTGGTACTGATGATCAGCCGAAAAAGAGCAAAATCAGCATACAGGTCAAAGAGGAACATTATGAGGAGTTGGAAATTTTTAAAGGTAAGTTTCTCAAAATTGGTAAAATCTATTCACCAGAGGATAGGAAAACTTTTATTGCTCCTTGTCAAGAATTTGAGGTTGTGTTTGCTTGGGAATACTCAGACTTAAAGGGGTTTTACCCTCATATTGCCCAACATACTATAGAGTTAGAGCCAAGTGCAAAACCTGTAAGGCAGAAACAAAGACCTTTAAATCCAAAACTTGAGCCTCTGATAATTAAGGAATTAACCAAGTTGATCGAGGGAAATATCATTTTTCTGATCAAGCATACTTCTTGGGTCTCGAATCTTGTTCTTGTGAGGAAAAAGAATGGAGAGATTAGGCTGTGCATTGACTTTAGAGACCTTAATAGAGCCTCCTTGAAGGACCACTACCCGCTGCCCTCAATGTAGCAAATTCTGCAAGTAGTGGCTGCTTCAGAAAGATTCTCCTTACTTGATGGATATTTTGGTTCTAATCAAGTATTAGTCAAGGAGGAAGATTGGTTTAAAACTGCTTTTACCACCAAATGGGGCACCATGGCCTACAAAAGGATGCCTTTTGGTCTGTCAAATGTTGGCTCTACTTTTTAGAGAGCTATGGATATGGCTTTTAAAGGTTTACTTTATAAATTGGTACTTGTGTACCTTGATGACATCACAGTTTTCTCTAACGATGTAGCTGAACATTTATCCCACCTGAAACAAGTATTTGAGAGATGTAAAGAGTTTGGGATATCTCTCAATCCCAAGAAAGAGTAAGAGCTATTTTGGAGCTGCCTTTACCCAGTCACAAGAAAGGACTACAAAGTTTTATTGCCAGAATTAATTTTCTGCAAAGATTTATACTTGGCATTGCAAATTTATTGAAGCCATTGACCTCTATGTTAAAGAAAAATACAGTTTTCAGTTGGACAAAAGAGGGCAAACTCAGCTTTGAGTCCATAAAAGAAGCGTTATCGGCTGCACCAACTTTGGTAAATCTTGATTTCTCAAAAGATTTTATTTTGTATGCTTATGGCAGTTTAGATACAATTTCTGCAATTCTGGTACAACAACAAAGTGAAGGCTTTGAGTAGCCAATTGCTTTCTTTAGTCAAGGACTGGAGAAGTATGAACAAAGGTATAGTTTCATTGAAAAACATGTCCTTGCAATGGTAAAGAGTCTCAAAAAGTTTAAGCATCTTATTTCTAACAATAAGGTAAATTTGATGGTTGCTCACCCTGGTGTGAAAGAGTTTCTGTTAGGTAAGGATGTTAATGAGAAAAGGGCTGGTTGGATTACCAAAGTCATGGAATATGATGTAGATATCAAGATAACCAAGCTCATCAAAGGTAGAGGACTCAGTGAACAACTTGCTACTAGGTCTAAAAATGAAACAGAGAAGGAAGAAGAGGTGCTTCTGACCATTGAAGATGAACATTAGGATGATACAACATCAGTTGGAATAGGTTGGGTTAATGACATGACTCATTTTTTGCAAACTGGTGAATGTCCAGTGGGTCTAGATAGAACCAAGAGAAGATATTTTAGACTGCAGTCTATTCCATATGTTTTAATTAATGATATCCTTTTCATAAAAGATTTTAATGGTGTGTTGTTAAGATGCATTGATAATGATCAAACTGACAAGGTACTGCATGAGTTTCATGATGGAACAGTAGGGGGTTATTTTACCCCAAGGACTACCACTTGGAAAATAATAAGAGTTGGACATTACTGGCCTATCTTATTCAAGGATGCCCATGCATGGGCCAGAAAGTGTGTAAAATGTGCCATTTTTGCAGGCAAAGAAAGGCTGTCAGCTTTACCTCTGCAGCTGATTCAAGTAGAACAACCCTTCATGAGATGGGGCATTGATTTTATAGGTCCCATTAACCCACCGTCAAGTGCAAGCCACAGGTGGGTACTTACAACAATAGACTATTTCACAAGGTGGACTAAAGCAGTGGCTTTGAAGGAAGCCAGTGAGAATGTTGTTTTGAACTTCTATTATGATTTGGTATCTAGATTTGGAGTACCTGAGTCAATTATCTTAGACAATGCTTTAGCCTTTGTTGGATTGAAGATAACTGACTGGGCTGTGAAGAATGGAATCTATTTGAACACTTCATCAAATTATTACCCACGGGGTAATGGTTTGGCTGAATCCAAAAATAAGAATCTCATAAGGATTATCAAAAGATCAATGGAGGACAACTAGAGAACCTGGCACACCAATCTGCAATATGCTTTATGGGCAGATAGAATAACTCCCAAGAGGTCTATTGGAAACTCCCCATATATGTTAGTTTATGGAAAAGAGGCAAGATTGCCTGTGTTTGTGGAGCTGCCAGCACTTGATATCATGAATCAACTGGAGACATTTGAAGAAGAAGACCCCATGGCTGTTAGATATGCTCAACTTATGGAGCTTGAAGAAATGAGAGATAAAGCTATGAAAGCTATGGAGTATCATCAGCTTCAGACAAAAATAATTTTTGATAAGAAGGCCACTCCCAGAAATTTTAGGGAGGGTGATATGGTACTCAAATGGGATGAGTTGAAAAGCAGGCCAGGGAAGCACTCCAAGTTTGACAGCATGTGGAGTGGCCCATTTATCATTATTGAATGCAAGGAGCACAATGCATTTCAGTTATCAAACATGGATGGAGATAATTTGCCTATCCCAGTTAATGGGATACACCTAAAGAGGTGTTTAGAGGTATGAGTTGCCTTGTAAAATAGTAGATTAGGTTTCTTGCTTTCAATAAGCGTTGTTGCACAATAGTTTAGATACCTTTTATTTTCCCTAAGTGTTGTCTAGCACAGTTAGATGAGTTGCTTTTAGCATTTTGTTTTGGTTTTGGTCTTCCAAGTGTTCTTCATTGCTGATATGCTGAGTTACCGAGGTCAAAATTGATTGTCAAAGGTATTTTTAAGTCTCTGTATGACCCTATGCCCAATGGATAAGGTCTAGGCAACTGGTCTAATGTTTAGCAGGCAAACATCCCCGAGAGGTTGCCAAAAATGTTGTCATATTTTGCTTGACCACAAAATATTCTGTTTCCCTCCTTCTATCAAAGAAATCTGATCAGAGAAAGTTTGAATAGAAGGAGGAAAATACTTAAATCTCACATTTCCCCATGCTATGCCTTGCAAAAAATCCCAAATTTTTGCATGGAGTATCCTTGTAGAAAACTTAAAAAAACCCAAAAATCCTTAAGCTTCAAGTATCTTCCATCGAAGGGGTTTCTCAATTTCATGCTTAGTCTCTTTGTATGTATCTTTGTATGCATTTTTGTATGTATATTCACATATACATTCGCAGATACAAGAGAGAGATACAAGGTGTCATCGGCAAGACTTTGGCCTATCGGTATTGTTGTCACATGAAATTGCACCTTGCTTGGAAGGATTCTAAGTATTCCAATGACACAATGGGAATAACCTTAAGGTGTGGGACCTTGCTCAGAGAGATTAGACCTCTAGAGAAGGCCGGCTTCCTTGCCTGATTATCACCTAAAACTACTAAATTTTTAGGGGAAAAGGGAGAAGGAATGCTTTTAAAGTGAAAGATGAAACAACAAAACTTGAAATACAAAAGGGTGATGCACCAGACAGATTTAAAGAAACTTTCACAGAACTGAAAAATGCACAACACAACCAGGTATAGCAAGTAGGTATACACAGATTAGATGATTCTAGCAGAGGCAAGAAGCAATATGATTAAGAGGAACCAAAACATTCACAGACAACCATATGCAGATTCACACAGAACTAGAAAATCAGTAAAAGAGGTATGATAACTTGCATATATTCAATAGGAAGGCAAGGTTACAGTGGTAGAAAAAGCTCTGTTTGGAAACAGAAGAGCTTGTATGCTAAAAAGTTCCAACCCTATTTACATCATAAGAATGCATATATATAGCATTCAAAAATGCCCTAAGTCGGTTACAAAATTCGCTCAAAGAGCTGCAACAGGAAAAACAAATCTCTAAAGGGACGTCCAGCTGCCAGGAGTTATGGTGCAAAAGATCTGGAATTGATGCAGATGGAAGATATTTTCAGTCTTCAATGCAAGCTGCTGCATCATCAATCTGCTCCCTTGAAACGGTGGAAGATATTTTGGTATTGAATGCAAGCAGCTTGTGTGTCTATCCTCAACCATGACTATATGCAGCGTCTGAAACAAGGTGGTGGAGAGATACTTTCTGATCATGAATGTGAGCTGCTTCCTCTTTGTGCAGCAGTGAATGTAATAAATATCTGCATCTGCCCCAAAAATGGTCGCTGAAACGTCCCTTCATCTAGATATGCAGATCTAGATCTGAAATTGAAAAGTGAGAATATTCCTCTGAAAAGCCCGCCATATGAAAGAGGAGGCAAAAACATGCATTTTTGCCCCTTGCATCATGTTGAAATTCGCCAGGACGGAGGAGACACAGGTGGTCAAAGCTTCGGGCAACTAAAAGATCGGGTGATATTTCAGAGATTAGGGTGATATGGAAAAGATCAGGTGATATTTCGGAGATCGGGGTGATATGGAAAAGATCGGGTGATATTTCAGAGATCGGGGTGATATGGAAAAGATCGGGTGATATTTTGGGGATCGGGGTGATATGGAAAAGATCGGGTGAGATTTCGGAATCGGGGTGATCTTAGAAATATCACTTGATGCTCGGAACATGACCCGATGTTTGGAATATCACCCCTCCTAGAAAATCAGGTTTGACCAGAACATTGACCATACATAACTTCCTCATTTTAGCGAAATTCAGGGTGATGTAAAAAACAAACTTGCCTATTTTTTCAAGCTCTTTCACATGGTAAGCTTCTTCAGGCAAGCTTCAGACCTTGAGATTTGGGTTCAGACTTCAAGATCACAAACATAGCTTACATTGGGGATATGCACACTGACTGATGCTGCTTGAATTATTTGACTCCTGCTAGAGGAAAAAATAGGTCAACAATTTGGTGACTTCTATGGGATGTTTTTCTGCTAAAAAATTAGATCAGTGGCCTTGAGCATCCATTGGGCATGGAGTCATACATAGACTAAAAATATACAGATATTTTCTTACTTTGGCGACTCAGCATAGTAGTGAAGAACATTGGAATACCAACCCAAGATAGAAATGTTGAAAGCAACCCCCTCAACTGTGCTAGACAACACTTAGGGAGAGCAAAAGGGATCTAAACTAATGTGCAACAACACTTATTGAAAACATAGAGACCTAATCTACTGATTTACAAAGCACTCATACATCAAAACACCTCTTTAGGTGTATCCCATTGATTGGGATAGGAAAATTTTGTCCATCCATATTTGATAACTAAAATGCATTGTGCTCCTTGCATTCAGTAATGAGAAATGGTCCACTCCACATGCTGTCAAACTTGGAATGCTTTCCTGGTCTGCTTTTCAATTCATCCCATTTGAGCACCATATCACCCATTCTAAAATTTCTGAGGGTGGCCTTCTTGTCAAAATTTCTTTTTGTTTGAAGTTGATGAAATTCCATGGCTGTCATAGCTTTATCTCTACTCTCTTCAAGCTCCATAAGCTGAGCATATCTAACAGCCATGGGGCCCTCTACTTCAAACATTTCCAGCTGATTCATGATGTCTAGTGCTGGGAGTTCCATAGACATAGGCAACCTTGCCTCTTTTCCATACACTAGCAGATATGGGGAGTTCCCAATAGACCTTTTAGGAGTTATCCTATCTGCCCATAATGCATACTTCAGATTAGTGTGCCAGGTCCTCTGGTTATCCTCCATTGATCTTTTAATAATCCTTATGAGATTTTTGTTTGTAGATTCAGCCAAACCATTACCCTGTGGATAATAATTTGATGAAGTATTCAAATAGATCCCATTCTTAACAGCCCAGTCAGTTATCTTTAGGCCAACAAAGGCTAGAGCATTATCAGAGATGATTGATTCAGGCACTCCAAATCTAGATATCAAATCACCATAAAAATTTAAAACAACATTCTCATTGGATTCCTTCAGAGCTACTGCTTCGGTCCATCTTGTGAAATAGTCTGTAACTGTGAGTATCTATCTATAGCCTGCACTTGATGGTGGGTTAATGGGACCTATAAAATCAATGCCCCATCTCATAAAGGGCTGCTTTATCTGAATTAGCTGCAGAGGTAAAGCTGGCAGCCTTTCTTTGCCTACAAAAATGGCACACTTTACACATTTTCTAGCCCATGCATAGGCATCCTTAAATAAGCTAGGCCAGTAAGAGCCAGCTCTCATTACTTTCCAAGCAGTAGTCCTTGGGGAAAAATGACCCCCTACTGTTCCATCATGAAATTCATGTAGCACCTTGTCAGTCTGATCTTTATCAATGCACCTTAACAATACACCATTAAAGTCCTTTTTGAAAAGGATGCCATTTTTTAAAACATATGGAATGGATTGCAGTCTAATATATCTTCTTTTGGTTCTATCTAGACCTGCTGGACATTTACCAGTTTGCAAAAATTGAGTCATGTCATTAACCCAACTGGTGCCTACTACTACTGTATCATTCAGATGCTCCTCCTTAATGATCAGAAGCACCTCCTCATCCTTTTCTACCTCATTCTTAGAACTAGTAGCAAGTTGTTCACTGAGTCCTCTGCCTCTGACAAGCTTGGTTATCCTGATCTCTACGTCATATTCCATGACTTTGGTGATCCAACCAGCGCTTTTCTCATTTACATCCTTACTTAACAGGAACTCCTTCACACTAGGGTGAGCTACCATCAAATGTATCTTGTTATTAGAAACAAGATGCCAAAATTTCTTGAGGCTCCTTACCACTACAAGGACATGTTTTTCAATGAAGCTATACCTCTTCTCATACTCCTCCAACCCTTGACTAAAGAAAGCGATTGCTTGCTCAAAACCCTCACTCTGCTGCTGTACCAGAATCACAGAGATGGTATCCAGGTTGCCATAAGCATACAAGATAAAGTCTTTGGAGAAATCAGGATTTACTAGTGTTGGTGCAACTGCTAACGCCTCCTTTATGGACTCGAAGCTGAGTTTGGCCTCTTTTGTCCAACTGAAAGTTGTATTCTTCTTCAACATGGATGTTAAAGGCTTCAAAAGATTTGCAATATCAGGTATGAATCTTCGCAGAAAATTAATTCTGCTAATGAAGCTTTGTAGTCTCTTCTTGTGACTGGGTAAGTGCAACTCCAAAATGGCCCTTATTCTTTCATTATCAATGGTAATACCCTCCTTTGACATGATGTGCCCTAACAGCTTGCCTTCATGCACAACGAAAATGAATTTCCTTGGATTAAGGGATATCCCAAACTCTTTGCATCTCTCAAAAACTAGCCTCAAGTGGGATAAATGCTCAGGTGCATTCTTGGAAAAGACTGTTATGTCATCAAGGTATACCAACACCAGTTTATATAGCAAACCCTTAAAAGCCATGTCCATGGCTCTCTAAAAAGTAGAGCCAGCATTTGAGAAGCCGAAAGGCATCCTTTTGTAGGCCATGGTACCCCATTTGGTGGTGAAAGTAGTCTTGAACTAATCCTCCTCCTTGACTAACACCTGATTGTAACCAGAAAATCCATCAAGCAAAGAGAACCTTTCTGATCCAGCCACAACCTGTAGAATTTCCTCCATTGAAGGCAATGGGTAGTGATCTTTTAGGGAGGCTCTGTTGAGGTCTCTGAAGTCAACACACAGCCTAATCTCTCCATTCTTCTTCCTCACAGGGACAAGGTTGGAGACCCAAGAAGTGTGCTTAATCGGGAAAATGATCTTTCCCTCGATCAACTTGGTCAATTCTTTAATCATCAGGGGCTCTAGCTTTGGATTTAGAGGTCTTTGCTTCTGCCTCACAGGTTTAATACCTAGTTCTAACTCTATGGTGTGTTGGGCAATATGAGGATCAAATCCCTTCAGGTCTGAATAATCCCAAGCAAACACATCTTCAAACTCTTGACAAAGAGCAATAAAAGCTCTTCTGTCCTCAGCTGAGCAGATTTTATCAATTTTAAGAAGCTTACCTTTGAAAATTTCTAGCTCCTCATAATGCTCCTCTTTTATCTGCATGCTGGGTTTGGTCTTCTTCATCTGATCATCAGTGCCAAAAATAGATTCCAAGGTTACCAATCCCTTGGGCAGCTTGTTTGTTCTCAGCTGAATAATCTGATCATTGCCATACTACTGTTTGAGTTTATCCTGATTCATCATGGAAAACTCATCCTCCTCTAATAGGAACCACAGAATCTACTCATCACTCTCAAAAACCTACCAATGAACATTATTGTCAGGGATATAGGGTCTATTAACTATTTTTACATGAGGTTGTACCTTCTCCCTTTAAATATCACTAGGGATGTCAAACTGAGCCCCAATTACAGCTAACCTATCAGCATGAGAGTTTTGATTTCTTGGAATAAAGATCAAATTGAAAGCATCAAACTCTTCAATCATGTTCCAGACCCTATGCTTATAGCATTTCAAAGTATCATTTTTGTTAACATGCAGCCCTCTTACCTGATTTACAATAAGTTCACTATCCCCAAATACCTGCAAACAACCAATTTTCCTCTTTCTTGCCCACTGCAAACCTTGGATCAATCCTTCATACTCAGCAATGTTATTTGTGCATGAAAAAGCAAAATGGAAAGTAGAATAGTATCTTTCTCCTTGTGGAGACACAAGCATTGCACCACCACTGGATCCATTTCTGCTCCTAGAGCCATCAAAGTACATTTTCCATACTTCTTCTTGTTGCCTTATCTGTTGTTCTACATCCTTTACCAGATTTGGAATTGCTAACTCAGGCTCATGTAGTATGTAGAACCCCATATCAGTTTCTTGAATGTGTGCCTTAGGATCATCTATAACATTTTCTGAGGCCCACTCCCTCAATAGCACTTCTAGTACACTCTCAGCTTGTAGTTCTTGAGCAACAACAAGTTCAGGATCATCAAAAATAATGCAATTTGCATTAAAAACACTTGGTGTGTAAGGCTCTATGTGATGATTTGAAAGCAATTCAGATTTTAGAGTTACTTTGGTGCCATATCTTGTCCTGAAAAACATGTGGGACCAGTCTGAGGACAAGTATCCTCCTATCTTAGCTGTAAATTCTCTTGATAAGCACATGGCAAAATGAGGAGGCAAATCTATGATGAATACCTCCTGGAAAATGGAAACATTGGGACAGGTATGCAGAGTGAGACCTAGGTCTTTTATTACACCCACAATATTAACAGCTGTGCCATCTAATTGGAGTACACCCTTCTCAAGGGGCTGGTACTTGAACCCTAATTGGTCTGTAATCTACCTAGGCATCACAGAACTGCTTGCTCCACTATCCACCATGCAATTATGTACTAATTTGTCTCCAATTATCAATGATACATAAATGGGAGTGGTTTAGCACTTTTGTTGGGCTGTTTGCTATTATCCTCGGATGAATTGGTAAGGACAACCCTATTTGGGTCAATAGTTGTATCATTGGATACTTTCAAATCAGATAAGGCAGACAACAACATCTTCTTTTGGCCAGGGATGGCTAGGGAATCCTACATAGACATTGTCACATTCATCTTCTTCATATTTTCTATGATATTGAAAGGTGGAGTGACACTTACCTTTTGTTGTGATTTTGTAGCAACAGTATCAGCCTATAAATGAGGCATCTCCCTTGTTGTTGATGAAGTATTTCTTTGTAAAATATGGGGAATTTGAGATGTAAAAGCATCAATAGGCACTTTTCCTTTATTTGTTGCTTGCTCAATCTCATAACCCCTCTTCTTGGCCCTTGTATTTGCTGCAACTGAGGTGTTATCACTGTTTATGCCACAAAATTCACCTTCCTGCTAGTTCATGAAAGTAGAATCACTCTAAGGTTGCTCCTGTTGTTGCACAGCCCCATCATGAGGTGTATTTGGTTGTGTGGATGCAACATTCTGCACCATCAGAGCCTGATTTATCACCCCATTCGAGCAGGCTGCTTTATTGTGTGGCAGATTGCATGGAAAACACCATTCATAATTAGCTGCAAGATTATTCTGAACAGGGACAAGGTCCCTTACTACATTAATAGGTGCCAGATTATAAGGCTGAAAAGGCCTTTGATTCACATTTTGCCTGGCACCTTGGTAGTTGCTTTGATAAGGTGGCCTATTGGCTTGGTAAGGCTGATTTTGGCCTTGATATGGCTGTTGATTTTGGCCTTGAGGTTGTAGCTGATAAGGCTGTCTATTATGGGATTGATGCTTTTTAATGTTTACCAGCTCATTCCCAAAAGTCTGCAGAATATTCTCTATTTTTTGTTGGCTATTTTTGATCTCTTTCAGCTCGTGAGATGAACTAGAGGCAGCTAGTTCAGAATTGGCAGTGCTTGGTAATTATGCTACTGTAGGTAAAGGGGAAAAATATGGGATTGGCAATGGCATTGAAGCCTGAATCTCAGGAAAAATAGGCACTGGTGGTCTAAGTGCTATTTTTCCAGCCTGAATCAGATTATTCTCTGCCCTAATAGCTATTTCATAAGCATCAGGTAAACTATTACCTCCTAATGATTATATCATCACTGAAACATCACTATTTAGGGCCTTCAAAAAATACAAGAATGCATATTCAGCTGGAGGCCTTACCATGGCAGGAATTATGTCCCATGTCTTCTGAAATCTGAAGTTGAAATCCATTATTTGCTCCTGGGGAGCTCTCTTTATGGTGGTCATCTGTTCAACCAATGATAGATTATCTAATTTATCTTGAAACTGCTTGTTTAATTTCTCTCCTAGATCATCCCATGTTCCTATAGTCTACACTGGTAGACTCCTGAACCATTGCAATGCTTTCCCCTTGAATGAGGCAGCCAGTAGTCTAATGGCTACATTTTCTTAAGTTATATGATGCACTCCACATAGAGAAGCCACATCTCTAATGTGCTCAATAAGGGTAGTTTGATTCTCCCCTGTGAAATAGGGTAGACTCTTCAAAGCTGCCATGGGTATAACATCATGTACTGTTAAATTCAAAGGACTGCCCCCATCAAAAGCCACAAATGGCTGATTTCTTGCCATTGGAATGGCTAGAGGTAGATTTGCTTGAGCTGCTATAGGAAATACAGGTGCACTTGGCCTAAAATTGGGTGGAGTTAACTATATCCTTTTAGAAACTGGGGTTCTTACTATAGCTCTACTCTGCCTTCTAGGTGGAGACAGCTGCAAATAGTCAAATGAGCTTGAACTCCTAGTTTGAGTCTTTCTCATAAAATGTAACAGCAAAATTGGTCTGCTTGTCATTCCTCAGTGTGAGTCACTAGATATGCAAGTTTTAACCTCTTATAGGTCTAAAAATCACTGGCTGCACATCAAAACCAGCAATAAAAGTTGTACAGTCCCACTGGGCGTGCCAGAAACTGTTGTCACATGAAATTGCACCTTGCTTGGAAGGATTCCAAGTATTCCAATGACACAATGGGAATGATCTCAAGGTGTGGGACCTTGCTCAGAGAGATAAGAGCTCCAGAGAAGGCCAGCTTCCTTGCCTGATTATCACCTAAAACTACTAAATTTTGAGGGGAAAAGGGAGGAGTGCTTTTAAAGTGAAAGATGAAACAACAAAATTTGAAACACAAAAGGGTGATGCACTAGACAAATTTAAAGAAACTTTCACAGAACTGAAAAATGCACAACACAACCAGGTATAGCAAATAGGTATACATAGATTAGATGATTCTAGCTGAGGCAAGAAGCAATATGATTGAGAGGAACCAAGACATTCATAGACAACCATATGCAGATTCACACAGAACTAGAAAATCAGTAAAAGAGGTATGATAACTTGCATATATTCAGTAGGAAGGCAAGGTTACAGTGGTAGAAAAAGCTCTGTTTGGAAATAGAAGAGCATGTATGCTAAAAAGTTCCAACCCTGTTTACATCATAAGAATGCATATATATAACATTCAAAAATGCCCTAAGTCGATTACAAAATTTGCTCAAAGAGCTGCAGCAGGAAAAAAAATCTCTAAAGGGATGTCAAACTGCCAAGAGTTATGGTGCAAAAGATTTAGAATTGATGCAGATGGAAGATATTTTCAGTCTTCAATGTAAGCTGCTGCATCATCAATCTGCTCCCCTGAAATAGTGGAAGATATTTTGGTATTGAATGCAAGCAGCTTGTGTGTCTATCCTCAACCATGACTGTATGCAACGTCTGAAACAAGGCGGTGGAGAGATACTTTTTGATCATGAATGTGAGCTGCTTCCTCTTTGTGTAGCAATGAATGTAAGAAATATCTGCATCTGCCCCAAAAATGGTCGCTGAAATGTCCCTTCATCCAGATATGCAGATCTGGATCCAAAATTGAAAAGTGAGAATATTCCTCTGAAAAGCCGGCCATATGAAAGAGGAGGCAAAAACATGCATTTTTGCCCCTTGCATCATGTCGAAATTCACCAGGATGGAGGAGACACAGGTGGTCAAAGCTTCGGTCAACCGAAAGGTCAAGTGATATTTCAGAGATCGAGGTGATATAGAAAAGATCGAGTGATATTTCAGAGATCGGGGTGATATGGAAAAGATCGGGTGATATTTCGAAGATCGGGGTGATATAGAAAAGATCGGGTGATATTTGGAGATCGGGTGATATTTTAGAGATCGGGGTGATATGGAAAAGATCGGGTGATATTTCAAAGATTGGGGTGATATGGAAAAGATTGGGTAATATTTCAGAAATCAGGGTGATCTTACAAATATCACCCGATGCTTGGAACATGACCCGATGTTCAGAATATCACCCCTCCTGGAAAATCAGGTTTGACCAGAACATTGACCATACATAACTTCCTCATTTTAGTGAAATTCAGGGTGATGTAAAAAGCAAACTTGCCTATTTTTTCAAGCTCTTTCACATGGTAAGCTTCTTTAGGCAAGCTTCAGACCTTGAGATTTGGGTTCAGACTTCAAGATCACAAACATAGCTTACATTGGGGATATGCACACTGACTGATGCTGCTTGAATTATTTGACTCCTGCTAGAGGAAAAAAAGGTCAACAAGTATGACTCAGCTCAAGGTTTGCCCGACGGTCCGATGTATTTGCATATACAAGGCAAGATGCAAAAGTGAATATGCAAGTCCAGACTCATAAGTAAAATGCAATCAGTTTAAGGAAGTGAAGGCGATTGCATGCAGTTTTGTATGTATATTACATTGTATATGTGATATACAAAAGGTACAAGTTCAACAGATACAAGCCTGGACATGACTGAAAAATTTGATCCTGGCGGACTTCAGTTGGGGTCCGCAATTGTATGTATGATTGCATGTATATGCGATATACAAAAGTCAAGATGTAGTTACGGATGCCAATGCAGAATCAAAAGATACAAAGTACATTTGTACATACCGAAAGGTAGAAAAGTCAAACATCTTTTGTATGTATAATTGCATGTATATGCAATATGCAACAACAAGATACAAGACCAGACCTATTTTAAAGTTCCATTCTGATTGATAATCCATTGAGTTCCACAATTGTATGTTTGGCGATTGTATCTCCCATATACAATTGCACATACAAAAGCACGTATAATGGGTTTTCGGTGACACTTTTGCATATCGGCATGACTCAGCTGGGAGTCTCTTTGACAACCCGATGGGGTTTCTTTGCATGTCTTCTATGTAGCGATGGGTCCTAGTAACCCAGCGGTCTATTTTGCAGCGATGAAGCCACAACTTGAAGATCAAATGGAATGATGACACGTGTCAAGGCCGATTCAAAGGCAGGTGCAAAAGGTGATACAAAAGTAAAGGCCCGCTTTTGTCTGTTGGCAATTGTATTGTATATACATTTGCATATACAAAGGGAGATACAAAGACATGCAAAGTGATTTGATATGCAAAATACAACAAATGAAGAAATCGCATAAGTGCAAGTTTAATAGTTTGAAGGACCTGATATGCAGGTGACGTCACCCAAATCTCCTCTTTGACCAGGTTCTACGGGATGATAACATCATCATGATTTTCAAAGTGCATCCAATTTTTTGTATGTCTGTATGCATACAAATGACGGTTCTTCTTGCAGCGAAGACAAAATTGACGAACGATCTGCATTCAGTCAAGAATGGTCGCTGACTCTGAGGATGAATGTGCAGTTTTGGTGACAAGACATCTTATCAGCCAAATTAAGTTTTGCAAAGATCCCTTAAACATAGAATCGAGGAAAATACAGAGAATTCAAAGGGTCAGAGATTTAAAGTGTTGTAAAAGCTTTGTCAAGGGGCGATATGTCCCATCCACCATCAATACAAATCTGATCTCTCAACTGCCATGCTTCAGATATTTTGTGTATTCATTGTTGAAGATAGATGATTGAGCTGCTCACATTCAAGGCCCAAAATATCTTCCACCTGCCCAGTTCCAGGTATTTTATTCCATAACTTCTTGCAGGTGGACGTCCCTTCTGGCGATGATATTTTCTGACAGAGCCCATGGGGAGAATTCATTGTAACTGACTTAGGTCAAATGCAAAATGCTATATATGCATAAACATGAGATGTAAAAAAGGGGGTTGGTAGATTTAGTAATCTATGCTTCTGATTCCAAACAAAGCATTCCTCTACTGTAACCTTGCCTTCTGATTAAATACATGCTGGTTATTTTATCTCTTCATGCTATTTTGACTCTGTGTGATCTAAGAATGATGTGTTTGTGAATGTTTAATTCCTTCTAATCATCTCTTGTTCCTTGCCTTTGTTAAAATCAGCTTAATCTGTGTATGTTTATTGGTTGTATCTAGTCATTTTATGCATTTTCTCAGTCTGTGAGGGTTCTTTTATTCAACCTGGTGTATCACCTAATTTCTATTTATGTTTCCTTCTACCCCTTTTCCCCTATAGCATTAGCACTAGGTTTAGATATATTCCTCTAAGCATTAGGCTTAGAATGAGGAACCGGCCTTCTCTGGAGGTTTGATCTTAGTTCGCAAGGTCCCACACTTCGAGATCATTCCCATTGTGTCATTAGAATGCTTGGACTCTCTCCAAGCAGGGTGCAATTCTATGTGACAACAATACCAAGGTGCATTGTACCAATTAGGGATGTTTGAAGTAGATGTTGGAAATGAAACATTATTGGACAAGGGGCCTTGAGGCATACCTTATCACTACTGCCAAGGATTACATTGTGCAATATAAAATATCTAGCCTTCTTCATCCTCTATGGTTTGAAAATCTACCTTCTCACTTCTTTTCTCAGAAATGCTGGCAATACGTTTGCACTTATAGTTGGTCTTTTTTTGTCGACAATGTGGACAATATTCGACCAAACTCACCTTTGCTGCCTCTTGCTTCTTCTTTATGTGTAGGGTGTCCAGTTGAGTTGTCAGATGGCTTATGATTTCCTCTTTCATATTTGATAGGAGATTGCCGAGTTCTACCCTAGAGACTCCAATAGATGCTTTTGTAGAAGATAGAGCTCTCAAGCCTCTATTTTTCTTCAAGGTGGAACATGAATAATTTCTATAGATTTCACAAATTTCATCAAAATTGAGTTGAGAGATAACCCATGATCCAATTAAATTTAGTGCATCCATACATTCTTCACTCATGCCTCTTAAGAAGACCAACTTGAGTGACTCTGGAGAGAGTCGATTCTGGCATGACTTCTTGAGGCAGAACTGCAATCTTTCAATATAGTCTTCAAGAGGTAGTCCTGGTACGTCTGTAAGAATTTCTCCTTCATGGTACCCTAGTTTGTTATTGAATTTTCACCCAGCCCCATGAACCATCATAAGGCTGCATCCTTGAGGGTGGCCAAAAAGAGTTTTAGTCTATATGCATTTGTAGTGTAGTTGTAGCTTCTACAAAGTACATCAAATTCAAAAAGGAATGTATTTGGGTCCTTAATGATTAACCCATGAAAGTTTGATAGAGTGAAAGGGGGTATATTCTTCAGTGTATCGACTCTTGCTTATTCTGTGATGGGAAATGCAAAGGTAACTGGCTCAACTAGATTTTCTAGTACTTCTTCTTCCACCATTGTGTCTTAATGCCAAGTGGCAATATATTCCAAGTCTGTAATGTCCTCTAGTCTACTTGGGGTAGTTCAAAATGATCTTCCACTTCTTCTGTTGTATTGGATGGAAGAAATCTCCCTAGCTGGTCTCTTGGCCACTACATACAATGATGCTTGAGCTAATAGCTCTATCCCTGCACCATGTTAATAGATAGTTTGGAAATGGATTGAATATCTAAGTAATCCTAATTGCTAGAAAAGAAATCCTATACCTTATGAAAGCACCTACAAATATTAATCAAAAGAACTTAGAAACTCTAAACCTTAGCACCATCCCTAGCAACAACGCTAAAAATGTCTAACTCCACTATTAACCAATAAATTGATGCAGAAAGGGCCTGCACACAACTCAATGGACTAATGGATCCTATATCAAGCAACCTAATGACTATAATGTGTTACATTTACATATGTCAAACTAGGGAATCATATTCTTCTTGGATGGTGCCCATACTGTATGTGCAGTCAAGGATTCTTGAATTTTAATCTAGAAGTTGTGCATAGAAAAAAACTATGGAGAAAGAAATAAATTCTAATTTGTAAGGAATAACAATTGCTACAAGTAGGTAATGTTGTTTAAGGAATAATAAATGCTTCATTTAGTTAGCAAAATAGTCTATGTAAATCATAATAGAGAAACAATCTATACACTAAGTCGGTGATCACCTTAAACATTCCTTGATTCAATAAACCAAAATAACTCAATGAACTAACGATGTAAACCAAAAATTCATATCAACAATATTAACTAACAACATAAACATAAACTAACAACATGAACTAATCAACATAAACTAACAAAAGAACTATTGTTACCTCAAGTGGCCCTTGCTTGAGTGACTATAATCTCAACAAAATCTAAATGAGATCACTTCTGTATCAACTACTCATTGACTGAATCCAATCTATATTCTCTTATTGAATTCTAAAGATGTAATAGAATAACAATACTTGATAATACAATCTCTCTAACCTCCTTCCTGTCGTATATAGAATCTAACATATATAGACAATATTCAAGTTTCCTAATTGAATTAAACTTCTAAACAACTTATCCTAAACTCATCCATTCTCCCACAAACATAGAGAGGACATTATTGTTATTCTAATCAGACTAGAAGTAGGAAACGAACTACTACAAAGATAATCAGACATCACAGTCCCACTATGATTCTTCTTATTCATCATGAAGATAGTCATAAATGAAAATAGAACATAAACCATGATCTGAGCTCTCTTAATTATCATCACTGTGTCAACTATTGAAGACAAACCATCAAGGAGTGGGAGGAGTTATGGTTAACTCATGCCCACTCAATTTAGGATACTTCTTCTTTGGCTGTAGGTAACTTCATTCTCCATTGCAGATAAAACACCTCCTTGATGCAGGTTGACATATGGTCTCCATCACAGGTAACTGTGTGCTTACTCTATAGGGGTTAGTTTCACCATATAATATTTATACATCACAAACTACCATAATAAATAGAAATTACTATCAGATCTTATGAACAATCATTAATCCACACATAGTCATTTACCAACATATCATGTACTATTCTTAATGCTTTCAGTGTCTTAAAGATAATCATAAGCATATATAATGTATGGGAAAGTCTAGGAATGCCTTTAAAAAGTATGAACTTTAAGCAAGAGAAACATAACAAAGTAAAGCCTCGTCAACAGGAATGTGCCACGTATGTGTTGACCGGGATGACTGTGGGACCACAAAATAAAAGCACGGGAAGGAAATAATATAAAATTAATGCACGCTTCCCACAAGTTTCAGCCAATTGCCAGGATAAAGGGGCCCTTATATGAATGACCAAGGTGACACCAAGATGCAACTTAATGACATAGGAATGGATTGAGATAGTCAACATGAAAATATAACATCAATACGTAGACCAAATTCAAGGGGGTAGAGTTTAAGCTTAGAAGGACCAAAACCTTGTGAGACACATCCTAAAATCTTGAAAATTTTGAACAATGCTAATATACCCCATCACCAAGTGTAAATGTGTGTGAAACCCCTAATTTCCTAACTTAAACTAGTGCTTGAATGGATTTTAAAGGTGGGAATATAAGTGAAAAACTTGATTTCACATTTACAAAGGTATTGAGATATTGGGATTTGGAGGTACTTCTCATAGATCTAATAGGTGAAAACCTTAGTTAAAACTTGTACTATGCAAAACAATGATAAAACCCTACAATGCAAAGAAATGTTAAATCCTTGTGGTGCAAAGTAATGAGAAAACCCTATGGTCTCTATCAACAATGTTATTGGGTCCTTGAGATTTGAGCACACCCAAAATTTTGCAAAGTAAATTAGAGAAGAAAAATATGATGCAAATAATATAGGAAAACCTACTATTTAAATGATGTCAAGTTTTTTGGTACAAAGGTTATTTAGATTCTTGATAGTGCAAAAGGAATCAATCTCCATCTAAGAAATCTTTAAAGCCTTTTCAAGTGCAAACACAAACCATGTTTTGTTGAATGTGAAGTTTTGACAAACTATTAGTGAAGGAACATTTATAGGCATTGGTGAATGCTTGTGAAGGGGTGTGGAACATGAATAATCAACATTTCTTTTCCAACTATTGAAAACTTTCAAAAAATAAGGAAAGAGCACATTGGTGAGATAGGTAGGAAGATCTTGCAAATGGAAGAAAAGAAGGAGAGGAGTTAGGGTTATATGGTATGCTTACTACTTTTGCAAATATAAAATGAACTATGTGATTTCATTTTGATGGTAAAGTTAATTTTTTTAAAAGGATTTTAAGGTTTAGATTGATAATGAAAAGGAACATTAGGGCTTATTATGAATGTAGGGGTATAAAGCATTTTTTCACTAAATGGGAAAAGGTGTTGTGTTCTTCAAAATTGACTCAAACTCAAGAGAGTCAATTAGACCTTGATGCAGTAAATGAACCATATCCTTGTTGAGGGTTCCCTCCCATCACTCCTACTCTCTTGGTAAAAAATAATTGAGCGACTTGGTGGAACTGATTATGTGTTCTATTTATGAGGGATCAAAACATCATGGATTGTGGTTGGGTTGATCATGTTGATGGTTTGTGTGCATTGTTGTTGATTATGGTTATCATTTAATTTTTTATGGAAATGTTTGATTATTGTGGTTGTTGTTATCCTAATATGACCCAAGTGGCCACTTGCTCTAAGTTTGTTTAACTCATTTACAACATAAAAATGAAGTGTGTCTAGTCTTCTTTGTTCAAGTTTAATAAGTGAACTTTGGGGATCCTAAGTTCTCTATTGTGAAGCTCCTCTCTTCATCTTTCTTTATTTTTTTGTCGAATGAACCTCAAGATTTCTTCTTATTCTTGAGCTATTTACTTAGTGGGATATTTTTGTGTGGGGAGATTTTCTCTGATTTTCACTAAGACTTTTTTTTATCCAATCTCCCCCCACACTAGGGCATATTGAATGCTAAGTGGAGAAGATAGATTCTTCGATGTTGTGTTTTGTGTTGAGTGCCTCATGATGGGATCAAGGGCTTTCCTTCCTATTTTTTTCTAAGTTGAGTATTTTTATAAGTTTGAGTGTGTTTCTTGCCTTGAACAATATCAAGATCTTCTCTATTCTCTTTTTTATGAATGATATCGAATGTTTGTATGAGTCTCTAATGCAACTATTGCTAAATGAATGCAACCTTTTTTCTTCTTTTCCCAAATTTTTAGATGTGGGCGAATTACTGTGAAAATGAAATATGGATGCAAATCTAAATGGCTTTTCCTAATGAAATTTATCTATGTTTTTTAACGTTTTGATTTTGGATCTATGCTATGAAATCAAATTGTAATTACTATACGAAAAATACATGCAGATCTAGATCTAGAAAATAATGAAATCAGAAAAGCAATAAACTCTAAACTATAAAGAGAAAATAAACACCAATTTAATTCCTCAAGAGAAATGGATGTGAGCTAATTATTACTAAAAGCAACAAAAGAACTTGTATAATTTGGGTGCCAATGCAAGGATTTTATCCTCGGTGATCTTATGACAATTGTCTCCTCCTTTGCAAAAATGGGTCCTCCTCTTGATGATAGGGACAAAGACATGGATTTAAGGAAATGGATTTTGGGCTTAGAAGCAATAGTAGAAATGGAAAAGGCTCACAAAGTCTTATATTCAAGCATTTGAATGGTATGGGGGCTACTTTACAAAAGCTTGATTCTTAAGAGGAAAATTAGCTCAAGGAATAATGCAAGTATGCAAGAGTAATTTTCAACCTCCTCTAAAACAATAGAAGAGGGGGATATTTATAGGTAGAAAATGAACGTGCAATAAGCAGGATTGATTGAAGAGATAACTCAAATTGATTTTGGAGATAATTGGTTTGATTAAGATCACAAGAGTTGAAGGCGAGATGTAATATCCCCTAGTGGATAAGGACCATGAGATCACTTAGTAAAATTGAATAAGAGTTTAAATGATTAAATTAAATTAAATATTTAATCTAATAAACAAACAAACACAATGAACGTGTTTTAGGTAGTAATATATATTGATTGTGCGATTATAAGATGATATGTATAAAAAGACAAGAAGGTAGCGATCTATATTAATAGAAAAGTATGCCATTCCATTTAAAAGAAAAAGATAAGGTGTTATTTAAAAGGTGATTAAGTATTAAAGTTTGAAATGATCAGCATAAAAGATAAAAGACATGAAGAAGGGATACAATGTTATTTAAGTAAGAGATCTACGATTTGTTTTGGAAAGGCCCCTGCTTATATTTGTTGCAAGAGATACAGGCTGAAATTGTTATAAGGAGTGGCGAATAGTTTAGGAGCGGTGAGATTTAATTGTGAAGAGCTGCGATTATGATTATAACAAATGGCTGTGACTCTTGGGGAAGCAACCTCCAAGAAGGGACATCATCATTAGATAATTTTTTTCATTCTTTCAAAGGATATATAAGGAGATGATAATAAGTGTAAGGAAAAGGGGGAAGCGATAAAGGAAAGAAATATGTATCTGAGATAAGTCTACATAATAAATAACGTTAAAACAAGGAATCTATTGTCTCACTGTTAAGCAGTGAATAAGCTGATCAATAATTGGTATAAAACATAATATATGGCATTTTACTTGAATAAATTGATATCTATCTAATTGATAGGAAATAATATGTTACACATTTACACATTGTTACTATTGTATGTTATCCTTGTTATAATTTTGCCTATGCACAATAGAACCAATGTAATGATTCCCTTAAGGCTCTCATCCAATTGTCAATCCTTTATGGAGGATACTGCATAAAAGGAATGCAAGTAGCTAGGACTCCATTTTGGTAGGGACACCTTGAGTGGGGTTGGGAGGCCGAATGGCGAGTGTCATTCTGTACATCCTAGGCTGGATGGAATGGCTTGAGATGCCTTGTATGTGGTGCTCCATAATGACGATGGATTGCTAGATGGAAACCTTAAAAGGAATTCCATAGGTTCATTCTGAATATTATAATAATGATTGGAATCCCATCTATAACATCATTGGATTATATGTCTATTTATCTATTGATAACTAACATGTTTACAGAACCTAAATCAGGTTTATCTTGCTTCAAGCATTCAATTGGTAAGTTACAACCCTAACTATGTTAAATTTATAATTCTGAGGAAAGATTTAGGGAAATCCCGAACTTGGGGACATTACACGAGATCACTTAAGATTAATTGGAAGTGAACTATGGTGTGATTGGGAGTTATCACATGAGTGATTAACAATTTAGAATCGGTTAGGGGGAGTAATGGATTAGTTGTGCATGAAAGAACTCTCAATCAAACACCAAAAATAGAAGCTTGAACTAGATAGAATTGAAAGAAATTACGCATTCCAAAACATGATAGGGTCACCTCTTTCATCAAGTTCACCCAGGTGACCCTTGGGTCTCTCAGGCAACTATTTTGTTGAGGATTTGAAAAGGGTTGTTTAGCATTTGTGAAGTACTTGAACTCAATTTAGAGGTTGAAAAATATAGTTAGAGTAAAAACATTAGGAAACACATCATCCAGTG
The DNA here is from genome assembly GCA_027924645.1 of Cunninghamia lanceolata. NCBI lineage: Eukaryota > Viridiplantae > Streptophyta > Pinopsida > Cupressales > Cupressaceae > Cunninghamia > Cunninghamia lanceolata. Next base: position 651,153 of record BSBN01001492.1, read on the forward strand.
TGAAATCATTGAGAGGAGTATAATTCACACCTTTGTGGGTCATGATTTTGATCTCTAATCATCATCGAATTGCCATGTAGGCTTGTGCATTTTTTCTGTATTATAGGTGCAAATAGATGGAAAAGGCCCAATCATTTAAGTCATAATAGGATTTCAAGCTTGATGTGCACTTTTTCTCCACTGTAAAAAGGGTTAAAAGGTTTGATAACTTAGGCCAAGTTAAGGTTTTAGGGGAAACATGCACCAAACAAAAAAGTGAGAATGTGTTAAGAAAGCCCAATGACTTAAGTTATGTTGGCATTTTAGGCATTGTTTGCTCTTTTGTACAAAGTGTAGATGTGTAAGCAAACATCAATTATCTAATATGCTTTGTCACTTCTTATTGTTGGGCTTTTGAAGTTCCCCTACACCTTTCCACAAATTGCAAATGTGCATGGAAACTTCAATTTCCTGACATGCAACTTTTATGACTTTACTTGAACATTTTTTTGACAATTAAAAACAATTGACTTCACATCTAGTCACCTATGACTAGAACCATTTGACATTTGAAATTTCATTTCAGATCACTCAAAAGTTTGAATCGACCAAATTTGCATAATAGGACTTATAATATAATAGAAAACAAAACTAGATTTATAATTAATTACAAAACAAAGTCCAATGTTATGATTTCTATTATATACAAAAGAAGAGCTTATCTTATTAAAAAATAGAAAGTAAAAATAAAAACAAATTTATTAATCTAATTTTCCATTTCCATATAAAAATTGAATGTTATGATTTATAACTACAAAACTCAAAATAATTATTAAAAAAAAAAATACATCATTTAATTTTCGTTGTAACAATATAAAAGTATCTACAAAGATTTTTGAAACTACTTATCCTACCTTAAACTACTTATCCTACCCAACCAACATCAATTAACATAGCATGTTCCAATATGTGATAGTATTTATGTATTTAACGCCCAATATTTTTAAAAGTTTAGCACTAGTAGTTGACTTTAAGGTTGTTAGTGTTACTGTAAGTACTTATAATTGAACAAAATGTGCTCATTAGATTTAAAAAGCAACCAATCATCTGATGCCACATCAACACACCAACGAAACATGACTTAATGCACACCTATTGGTCCACCCTTTTCTTGGGGGAACTATTTGACACCTCAACAAAAAACGTGCTGATGTGGCATCATATTTGATGATGTGGTCCTGAAACCTTAGTTATAAGGAGAGGCCTTGCCAAATAAACTTCTGTAAAATTTTTGGAGTGATTTGAAATTTGCCACGTATGATTTTTGAGAGGCGTGAAGTTAGGGTGCTCAAATTACTGGATCCTCTCCCCTAATATTATTAAATTTATTATTTTTACCTCCATTAACCTCATAATATTCACTTGTAATGGGCTTTGTCAAAATTCAGGTGATTATCCTTTGGGAAGATGTGAGGGATAAGCCCATCTGAAATTTTGGACCACCTACATCCAAATACTGGGAAATGGACTGCCACTGATTAGTGCGCAAAGAAAGAAGATTGGGTTGTTGTCGAGTGCAAAAAAGAAAGAAAGACGAAAGAAGCGAGAAGAACGTGAATGAGCCATTACACCTCATTGTCTGTCCACTAAAAGTTGTCCACCAACATTGCAACTTCAAAGTGCTACGATTCTGCTGGAAAATATGCCAAACGAGTCCACATTTTCTAGATTACAGAGAATCCATCGTCACCCAATTCGTCACCTGCGGACGTAATCACAAGATAGAAAACTCTGCGAAACTTTCGCTGTATTCGATGTTCTCTATCTTTGATTAAAGCCTGCTTTTAAATTTATTATCTAAATTTAAGTATAAGGAATAATTAAAATATGGTTTAGATTTTAAATTAAAGAATAAGAGAGATGGTATAGAGATTTTAATTTATGTTGTTCATGTATTTAAAGATATTTTAGTATTTATTTTACATATTTTTATGTTGAGAGTTATATTTGTATATTGTTCCAATTTCACATTTCAATAGATGCATTAGAGGAAATTTAGATTTGCACATGCATTCCTAAAAGTATATGTATTTTTAAAGAGTGTTATTTTCGACATTGAGTACACATTTATGCAGATTGACCTAGGAGAACATGTTCCCTTATGACATACTAGTAGCCCTAGCTGCCCTACCAAAGTATTCTTAAGTACCACCAGCCAAGAGATATCAAAAGAACCTAGAGAAACTAAGACACATCAGACTAAGTGAAGAACAAAAGTTTGTAGATTTCACAATACAAGTTCACAAGTGCGGGACAAGTCCATAGTCATAGACATGTCTTTGATGCCTAGACTTTTCCTTGCATAGAGTAAATATAAATTTCTAATTCCAAGGTGATCATCTGACTATTACCTACTATTTTAGATCACAAGGCATCACAAATTTTAGAGCAATCATTTGGATTGTCCCCTCTTCTATCATAGAACTAAGTACCATTGTTTCTATTTACATTCCCACATTTAATTATTGCGAATTAACAAATAATCAATCCCTACTATCATTAATTGGTCTAGGTTAATTGTACTTATGTGTGTGCATCTTATCATATTAGCCTAGACTAAATCGAAGGAAACTTTATCTTCCTTTACATTTTGGTGAACCCATTGGGTCATATACGACCTATCTTCCTCCTAAGTTTTTTCACAGATATTAGGGTTTTCACATATATAATTTTCTAATTCATACATCTTATTTCTAGATCTGATCAAGTCATTTCATCTTTGTGTTTCCCAACCTTTTATTGGATTTAGGGTTTATATTTCACACTTGTTTAGATATATTTTAGGATTGATATTCTAATTTATAGTAGACTGTTACTCATTTCAATATCATTTATTTGTTATTTCTAGGGTTTTGAACCTTTATTGCATACACTTGTGATCCCTACACCTCTCATTCTCAGATAAACTATTGCCCTTTATCCTTGACATCTATTTATGCTCCCCTTACTAATTATGACATGTCTATATAATTTATAACATGTAATCTATTTATCCTTGATTCAATTATTACATTTTATCACACAAATGGGCCCTCTTTGTCTATAGATGCATAATATCACCACATATGTTCCTCTTCCTTATTTACAGATTTGATCATTACTTTCCCTTCTCTATTGGATACTCTTACTTTAGTTCTCCATGATTATCATATGTTGTATACTTCCTAGGTGAACCCACAATAGTGAGTTCCACTTGTGGGACATTAGATTTTTGAATTGGGGAGGAGAATAAATCTAAGAAATACCTTCGTTCGAAGGTTTTTCTTTGAACGAAGGTGCCTTCATTCAAGGGAAGAATGAAAATCACCTTCGAATGAAGGTCGACCTTTGTTTGAAGGTCTTGTAGTTTATTATTATTTTTCTAGCAATAAAAAATACCTTTGTTCGAAGGTATTTCTTATTGATTTTAAAAAAATGTTAATCCAAGGTAAATGACTTTTTCACGATGCATTGTTTATTCTTTGTCTTATTTTGAATGAAAAGAACAAACCATTCAACTTGGAGCTTTCAACTCGCATGACGAACATGATGACTTAAGAAAATTCACTCTCTTAGACTAGGTGAACACCCCTCTATTGCATAATGTGGCCTTCAAACGAAGGTCGTGAGGGTTTAGTTCCTGATGTGGACAGGTAGTAGACTGTATATTCAATTTGCCCCTTTTTTCCTAGGTATTTTTTAAAACCAAACCCCAAACCTTCATTCTATTTTAATTTGATTTGTATTTGATAAATTATAAATTATACTCAATATGTAAATCCTAAACTGTGTATTTAAACCCTAATTTCTAAATTGTAAACCCTAAAATGTGTATTTGAATCCTTAAAATGTGTATTTGAAACCCTAAATTCTATATATTGTAAACCCTACAATGTGTATTAAACCCTAAATTTTGTACATTGTAAACCCTAAACAAATGAATTCAAATATGGGCTAGATCTAAAATAGGACTTATCTAGATTTAACTAAACATTTTAACTCCAAGTTTTAACAAACCAAATCTTTGGGATCATACATGTTTCTCTAGTGCAAACATATAGTTGATTTCTTTAGGTCACATCTACACTATGGAGGAACTCATGGATGAAAAAACTATAACCTACTTACATAGCCTAATACTATAGATTTGACACTTATTAGTCCCTAACTTTTTTCAACAAATCAATGGTTAGAATTTCATACACTTAAAACTACTAAAGCTACTTAAAACAAATTTTAGATTTGCTTTCTTGTGGAACAATTCTTATCAATTTATATAGGGAATATGCTCTAAAACTATAAATTTTGGATGCAAAATACTTATTAAATATAGATAAGATGACACTTAATGGGCCAACATAAAAGATACAAATTTCTCTTGGGTAGACACTTGCCTTACCACTTTATATGTGGTTCATCCAAGCATACTCTAGGGAAAATTTATGAAAATGGAGTGGATCTTACCACCTCATCTTTGAATAAAACCTTTTTTCACTTTAGAAATTATTTTAGGGCATTCATGACTTTAAATTATATCGAAAGATAATTTCGAACCAAACCTAGATCTATTACCTCTTAGAGAAACTTAAAAGATGGTTTTAATGATAAATAAGATCTCTAAAATAAGTTAGGACTTGAAACTCATTTCTAATGAATCAATACTCCCTTGAAATCTAGAATTCTCATAGAGAGTACTAGCCAAAAAAAAAATAGATTCATGCATTGACTAAACCAAATAATTAATTAATGATCAAACCCAAGCAATGAACTAACTTAAGAACTAGGAATTATCTTCCTAGACCTAAATTGGGTTACACTTTCTGGGACATCCTGATTTTTGCTGAAATCACATATTTTTATAAAATATAATGATTTAAGCCTTAAAAGGTTCCATTTAAAGGATTTTAATTAAAGAGGGTTTGATCAAACCCCCTAAGATTCAAACCCCCTTGGATAGAACCTCGCTAGTTTTAAACCATACCTATAATGGAGTCTCCTCTACACCTATCAAAATGCTGATAAAAAACCAATTTTGATTTATCTTTTGAGGGATCAAATGAATTCATTTTTAATTTATGCTTTGTAAGTATGTAGTCCTTATTATAAGCTTCCCAAAAAATATAATTTTATATATATTTAAATTGATTATTATATTTATTTTTTATTTCTTGTGAATGTATGTTTTTCACCAAACATCAAGTTCTCTATTCTACACACATGGAAAATTAGTAAATTACTGAAAAAAAAATTCTAAAAAAATCTATGCACTAGGTATTGATGTCCTTGTTTCAACAAAAGAAAAAAATTGAATTTTGATACATACATAAAAAGTTATGTTTTATGGAATACGCCTATGTCTAAATTATAATTGGTTTGACTTCAAAAATTAATTAAAATATATATATTCAACAAAACATTATGAAACCAAATGCATACACTATATATTGATGTTACCAATCTAAATTAAAAAGAATCAAAATTTTATCCTTCGTAGAAAAAAAGTTATGTGCTACGGAATACACATCACTTTAAAAAAATGTTGTTTACTATTAAAAACTAGTTATCAAAGAAGATGCAAAAAAAGTACAACTTAACTCCAATTTTTTAAAAAAAATTAGAATCTACAAACAAAATCTCACAAATCACTAGTTCACATCATCTTCAAATTCCTAATGGTTTAGTGGCTATAGGTGTCAGAACGTGAAGATTTAGTTCAAAATATTGATTTCACTGTCAAGTTTGGTCAAAAAGTGTAACCCATTATTGTGGGATGACCCACTAATCATTTTGGGGTGTTCATCCAATAAGTTTAGAACTCCTAGAAAATAAAAAAGTCTCAACCATTAGAAGGATTAGGTTTCACCTATCTTCAACACACTTTATGTACAAAGATACATTATCCTCTGAGTAGTCTTAATGAGTGACCTTTTTTTAGTTCAAATGGATCTTAGTCTTGGCTTATGAAGTATAAAAATGCATGTGACATCCATATGACTTAGATCATGATTATAGCTAAGGAAAAAGGTTCCTAATTTTATGACAAATACCTAAGAATCAACCTAGTCTAGATTCAAATCATGATGAAGTCCTACAACTAATCTATTTTCCTATTTACTTAGATGGCCTAAGATTACTACCACTACTTGATTACCAAGAGATTCATATAGTAGCCTTAACTTTGCACTATCTTTTTAATGGTTGATCTTATAACATGGTTAAAAGGTTAGATAGCTTATGCCAAGTTAGGGTTTTAGGGAAACATGCACCAATTGAAAAAGTGAAAATGGGTTAAAAAAGCCTAGTGACTTAAGTTATGTTGGAATTTTAGGTTTTGTTTGTACTTTTGTACAAAGTGCAAATGTGCAAGCAAAAACCAATTCTTTGATATGCATTGTCACTTATCCTTATTATTAGGCTTTCAGAGTTCCCTTAGACCTTTGCACTAAATGCAAAAGTGCATGGAAACCTTGATTTCCTAACATGCAACTTTTATGGCTTTACTTAACATTTTTTTGACAATTTAAAACAATTGACTTCACATCTAATCACCTATGACCAGAACCATGTGACATTTAAATTTTCATTTTGAAATATTCAAAAGTTTGACTTGTCCAAAATTTACATAACAAGACCTATAATATAATGGAAAACAAAAATATATTATAAATAATTACAAAACAAAGTCTAATATTGTGATTTTATATTATTATATAAGAAAGAAGAGTTTATCATATTATAAAATAGAAAGTAAAAAGAAACAAATTTATTAATCTATTTTTCTATTTCCATATAAGTATTGTATGTTATTATTTATAAATGTAAAATTCAAAATTATTAAAAAACACATACCATCCTTGAATTCTAATTGTAGAAATATAAAAATATCAATACAGATATTTTTAAAACTTATTAACTTATCCTATACTAAAAGAGAAAAAAAACAAAAAAGACCCCAAAAAAATAAAATTGTACATAGCTACCAACATAAACTAGCAATTGGACCAATAGGTTCAATGGGCACGCTAATAATCTTTTACAACCAAGAAGCACACAAAGTTTAATGCCATATATCTCCCTTAGACAAAATAAAAGAACAAAAATAAAGATCACCTAAATTTGTACCTCAAAAATTTCAAAAACCTCCATTGACAAGAACTTAAACTCTCTAAAGGATTTAAACTTATTTTTGGAGTTGTGTGAAGCTCTCTCTTTAATCCCATTAACTTAGAAGAACCTAATGTGGAGCAACAAGGGTAAAAGGCATGATCTTAGGGATTCCATTAGTTGCATGACCAAACATGTGACTATGGTATCCCACTCCAATGTCTTCAAGGTGCTAGTAGTGAGATGACCACAAACACCTTGTTTAATGTCAAGACTGTGTGTTCAATGTTGACAAGTACTCTGCTCTAGTCTATATCTAGACTCATGATTGTCCAGATGGTTGCATCAACAAATCAAATTGTGAGTGATGTGAATATATGAAAGAAAGAAAGGAAGCGAGTCAACTATTTCTTTGCTTATATTGAGAGTGAGAAAAGGAGATAACTCAAGTGCTCATGTCTATTGAGAAGTCCACTGAGAGGAATTTGTGATCAACTTCCTTCTCATGAAAGGAGGCCAACACATTTATTTTGCATGTGGAGTGTGGATGACCCTATTATTTGATTATTGCACTCACCATTGTAAGGTACTCCACTTTCTAGATGAGATAAAGAGATTACAGAGGAGATCAAGAAAAAAATGTGTTTCAGTTATTTGGCAAGACATCAATTTATAGTCCTCAAGTTTAGAGGGTCAACCAAACACAAAATATACTTATATTGTTTTTAAAACTAAAACCACATCTGAGAACTTAGATTGATGTTAAAACCAAAAAAAGAAAAAGAACTCAAAATATCCAAAGGAAAATAGGCATAATCAAAACAAAATATAAATAGATTTTGAGCTTAGGTACAAAATGAGATTGAGTGAAAATTAAAAGTTAATCAGAACATTTCAATCAACATCTAGAGTTAAGCCATTGCCAGCTGCCCACTTTGCCCATTTGGTGGTGTGTGGCCCCAAGGTTTCAGAGAATGAGGAGTACTACCTGAGCCACAGAGTGATTTGTAGGTTTAATGGGCTTTGGCCTTCTCTTCCTGATCTTCATTCCTAGGTTAGGGATTTATGGAAACGCTTGGCAGAGGGTAAGATTGACCTTTATCCCTGTGCTAGAGGTTTCTTCATTGCATCTTTTAACTCCATGTAGGAGTGAGATTTAGTGTTGGATGGAGAGGTTTGGTTGTGGGGTGAGCACTCGCTCTCCATCAAACCTTGGGCTCAGTCCTTCAATCCTCTAACCGAGCCAATTAACATTAGACCAATTTGGGTTCATCTTTTGAATCTTCCTCTTCAGTTTTGGGAGGATTCTTGCTATGAGGCCATTGGTAATGCTATTGGCCATTTCTTAAAGGTAGATTCATCCACCTCAGACATGGGGCACACTACGGTTGCTAGGATATTGGTTGATATTGACATCTCCAAGCCCCTCTTTGGAGATGTTGTTCTTATGGTTGAGGATAGGCCATGGACACAACAAATTGACTATGAGGGCCTTCCTTTTAGGTGCAAAAGATATTTTTCTATTGGTCACTTGGCTGTAGGTTGTCCTCACTCTCACCATAAGAGTGTGCCAACTTGGTGGAAGAATGCACTCTTCGATCATCTGACTGTTGGTGACTATCAGATTGATGGCTCATCCCAGGGTGATGACTCATCCTGGGATGACGAGGATGCCTTGTGAATTCCCCCTATGGCTCCTATGGGTGCAATGTTGGATTCAATTGATGATTTGAATACTTCCTCTGCTCCTGTTTGTGGACGGGATTCTTCTATGGTTGTTCTTGCCACTCTGCTGGCTATGCCTACTTCTAGGTTTGAGTCTCTAATATCTTCTGCTAGGCCCTCAGCCCCTCTTTTAGTCTAGTCTGACATGTGTCAAGACTCTCTTCCCGCTTCTGTTTAGTGACATCAGCTTTGTGCCTAGAGCATGTTCCCTCTTTGGTTGTGGTTGTTGCTGAGGACCCCCCTCTCACCTTGTTCCAACATTTTGGTTTCTGAGTTTGATTGGACTATTGTTTAGCATGAGAAGAAAGGCCTCCCCAAATATGTTGGTGCCTCGCGACAGAGGGTTAAGGGAGTTAGGTTTTTGCCCTCAGTCTCTAATGTTGTTTAGTCTGTAGCCTGGCTGTTGTTTGTCAGTTGTTTCTATACTACTTTGCATTGTGCCTGGCTTGGCTTGGCATGTTTGTTCTGCCTTATGGCCTTGTTTGTCAAGGGTTCAACCCTTGTAAGTTGCTTACCTCAATCAAAAACACCTAGATGCAATTGAAATATATAATATATCATAAGTCAATTGAGATCCAAGTTTAATTAAACGTCTAAAGGAAATAGAACAAACAAAAAATGGACACTATCAAACTATATACTAAATCACATAGAAAAGTGGTTTTGGGTAGAGATTAGAAGGGGATAAAAGTGAAAAAACTCTATGATCACTACTCTTGTGCAACTTCATTATGAAATATAGCTTAAAAATAAATGGTAGTAAATGAAAAAGAAGCACTCATCAGATCTAATGATTGAGTGGTCGAAAGAAAAGAGAAAATTCATATAACAATCTATTAAATGCTAATGATATGAAATCAAAAGTTAGCACTTAATATCAAAATTATTCTATAAATATTTCAAATCCTTTTCAAGGTATAAATATTTTCAAGTCTAGCAAGTTAGATTCTAGGATGAGATAAATTTGTATCAATTACATTGCACATATAGTGATTAGGCACTACTAATATTAGGTAAGGCATGACAAAGAGTAGTAATCACTAATACTGACCATGGGAATTGTATATGTGATACATGCAATTGTAGCTACCTTTGCCTTTACTTTCACTTCATTTGTACATAAATATCTATCAATATCCACATTTATCAAATAAAAAGGGCTCATCATAATTTCCTAAGAGCTACCTAGTTTACATTGCCTTTAACACACATCTAACCTAATGCTAATTTGATCAAATAAAAAGTGAAACCATGGACACTAGAGTAACTTCAAATTGGGGTTCTTATGGAGGATGTCATCATTCTTAGTTTGGGATATTGTGTTCATGAAATATTTAAAATAATCCAACTAAGATCTTTATAAATTTCTGATACTAAAATATAGAAGAAAATAATATTTAGATCTGAGATTTTGCAATAACCACTTTGAAAATGTTATAACTGTTGCACCAAAATCTTGTGGAGAACTCAAAAATGTTATTAACTTATCCTATACTAAAAGAAAAAAAGAAAAAAAATGACCCCAAAAAAAATTAAAATTATACATAGCTACCAACATAAATTAACATATGCACTCTAACAACTTCATGGAAACATTGGCTATTCTCTTGGCTTTGAAAAGGGCCTATGCCCTTGGTTGGAGAAAGATAATTTGTGAGTTGGATTCTCATATTGTGGTAGATCTGCTGAATAAGTAGTAGTTGGAGGAGGTTAATTGGTGGCTGGCTGGGGTGGTTAGACAAATAATCTCTCTAAGTGAGGGCCTAGATTCTATCACCTTCTGCCATATTCCTAGGGAGTGGAATAAGGTGGTTGATGGGCTGGCTAAATGGGCTTCCGAGTAGATGGGTAATGGGAAAGTGGAAGACTAGAGTTGCCTCCCTGAGGGCCTTTCTGGGGAGCTTGAAGACTTAGTCATGGAAGACATGAGATGTGTTCTAGGTGTTACTTGATATTTTTGTTTTTGGTCTATGACCCCCAGTGGGTGGTTTGTAATTTTTGGCTCTGTACTGTTTTCATGACTCAATAAAGTTTTTACCCTCTTTTAAAAAAAAACACAAATTAACATATGAATAGATTAAACTATATTAATACCTTATTTGCATTTATTTTTTCCACTATTACTTAAACTCCCCATAATATTATTAAATTTATTGTTTTGAACTCCATTAACCTCATAATATTCACCTTAATGGGCCCTCTAGTGATTATCATTTAGGAACATACATGAGGATAAGCCCATCTAAAATTTGGACCACCTACGCCCAAATATTTGAAAATGGACTGCCATTCTATGGCCGGGCTTAAACAACACACTCCAAGCCTTGACTCCATATGAGGCTGGTGGGCTCTCTCCAACTTCGTTTTGTCCATAATTCTTCCATTAATAATTTTTCTATTTTGTGAGTTTTGTTTGACAGTTCTGTGGGCCCTCTAACATTACTGATGCTATAAGAGATTCATTTAAGAAGCTTGAAGTTCTTGGGTCTCTTGAGATAGTTGACAGAAAAATTACAAAAGCATCTGCGATCAAGAAAATACCTATGGTATTTCCATATCCTATTCTCGCGCATCAATCCGCATAATTTTCAAGAAATTGGGATTAGAGCATATGTCTTAAGAGGCTGCTTGTATAACTTCAATCACATGGCCTTTGGATCTAAATAAATCTGATATATCAAAATAATTCTATGTTATGGTGAGTTTTTTTTAGTTTTTTATCCTTAAATAATTACCGATGAGTAAATAATTTTTCCTGTCACGGATTCATTATTTCTTATTTGGAATAATCAATTAAGAGCAAAAATCAAATGGTAGATATTATGAAATGAAATAACAAAAATAACTATTATAGATATCTTAAATACATTTATTTAAAAAATGTGGAGAAATATTTTATTTATTTAATAGTTATTTTATTTTGTTTTAGAATTATTTTTATTTTTTTACTACATACACATAAATTTTTATTTTTTATTTTTTGGTAATATACTTGTTTTAATTTTGTATGTCACTTTCAATTTTACTTTTCTAAAAAACCACCATTAATTTGAGTAATATTTTGTTTTATATATTCTGAAATTTTGATGTGTTTATATTTTAAAATGAATATCATCTTCTAAATAATTAAAATATTAAAAGCTAAAATTATTTTTGTTTAAAATTTTTATATTAAAAAAACAAAGTAAATTTATTACTAATAATTTAGTTAATATGTTGGTGTATAAATTATTATTATATACTTTTTATATCTTTTAATATTTTAATGGTACAAAATTTTAGTAATACAAAAATAATTAATATATTTTATTTTTATATCAACCGGAACTTATATAACATCACTTGACATTTTATAATTTATTTTTTAGTAATAAAAAATAATATTTCTAAATACATCACTCCTATCCATATTTACCAAATTTATAGCATCATATATATATGTACATAGTGGAAAGAAGTGTGAACAATTACTACTACATGTTAATTTATATGTGGAAACAAGTGAAAACAAACAACCACATTATTATAACATGTAGGGAAAAGTTGGTTTTGCATTTTTTGCATTTAGAATGTTTGTCTAACAAACATGGGAGGGATTGTAACGGACAACCATGATTCTATGAAACCATGTTTCTCAAAGGCATTCTGTGAAACCATGTTTCTCAAAGGCTTTCTATAAAACCATGTTTCTCAAAGGCATTCTTGTTAAAAAGTAGCGCATAGCTATATTTTCATTCCCACATTTTATACCTATCAAACAAGGGCAATTTGTAACTACAACATATGATAACAAATTCCGCTTCATTACAAATTAATGTATTGTTCCAATGCTCCCTTTGGCGTAGACAAGGAAGAAACTGGTGAAGATTGTATCTACTTGAAAGTTTATGCTGCCTACTTAATCATGGTGGCTAGGAGTATGCTTCCACATGTCGTGCCTCCATACTTTCACTCACTATTTTAGGGCACACATGAGAACTTGTCTTTTGATGTTGATTCAAAGGTTCAGGAGTTCCTTGAACCAATGAACTCACCGAAAAGTTCAACAAAGTTTGATAAAATGTTTGACAAAGGGGAAGTATCAAGGGTCGTTAGGTTTATTGAACCATTGAGCTATTGATGTTCAAATGTCAGAGGTTCGAGAAAAAATTGAACTACACAATGAGTGCTCAAAATGTCAGAGGTTCGACAAATTTTTAAACCAATGTTGGGGGTTCAAGCCAATTTTGAACCAAAGTGTTAGTATTTCAAGGATTGGGAGGTTCAAGGAACCCAAAAAGCTCTAACAAAAGTGTATGTTGATGAATTAGAGATTCAAGGAACCAATAAAGCTCTAAAAAAAGTATGTTTCAAGATTTTAAAGAATTTTTAAACTTGTAAAAGCAATGCCAAAGGGTAATGTCAGGGTTTTGGTAGGTTCTTCAACCTGTGAACTCACCGAGTTCAAAAACTTGAAAAATGCCTAATTTTGCTTCATGAAAACCTTGTAAAATTTTCCCAATTAATCCGTAAACATGGAGAAAGAGGATTAATTTGTAACCTTTGCTTAGAATAGTATTTTCACTTGAAAATTGACCACATTGTGAATTATAACCCTATAAAATTCCCCATTAATTTGTTTTCTTTTTGAAACTATTATTTTAATTGTTTCCATAATCCCCTTAATAAAATATTATTAATTTAATATCTTTTCAAACAAAGATAGATTTTACCTTGAAAACTTACCACATTGTGTTCAATAGAGGCTCAAATATCCCTATAAAATGATTTTGTTCCAACTATATTACAACTTTTTTATTTAATTATTTGAGTCAATTGTAGTCAAACTATGCAACTACTTCTAAGGTTATGATTGAAAAGATGGACAATTCTCCTTCAAAATAGTGCACAACTTCTTCTAAGTTTGATGCAATAAAATCATATGAACTAGATCAAGTGCAACATTTTCTGAGATGGGAAACTATGACAACTTGGTGTAGAAAACATGTGATGCCACCACCATGTGAATACAAAATGTAGATTGATGACTTTAATTTGGTGAGTGGCTTGATGCTTGATGATTATTAGGGTGTTTGTTGTTAGGAATTAAGGTGTCTCAACCTTTGCAAGTTTCTAGCATTTATTATTTGTAATTTGGATGCAAATCCGATTTCGTCACTTTGTGGGAGGTGGCACAGTGATGTGTCATCCTACATAGAAGGTGACCACATGTATTTTTGTCCTCATATGAGGAGATAGGCATTCCACCTTGTGGTAGAAGAGTTTTACCATGTGTCGGCATCTTTCGGGTGTTGTAAGAGGTTTATGACGCGTAAGAGTTATGACAGATTCCTATGACATAATCTATGACATGTAAGGGCTAGAAATGGAAGATTATATGACAGGTGAAGACAAGTGTTTGAAAGCATCTTGCATGGGGAAGTACGCACTGAAGTTTGACTATGACAAGGTTGTAAGAGAATTTGTTATTAATAGATAGTTATGATAGATTCTCTTACAACTGCAAGAGTTGTCATATATGACAGATTTTATGACATTGTAAGAGCATCTGTCATATCTTAATTGGGTAAATTTGGGGTTCCCAAGTTGGGAGGTTGTAAGGGATGAAAGAGAATCACTTACATGTGTCATACACATGTTTTATGGCCTTGGAAATTGGGCCACATGGATTTGGACGAGTTCCTTGTGTGACTTGCTCTAGAAGCTGCCTCCATTCGTACTACTTCTCTTTATATACAGGTGCTTGGATATGGAGTTTGTATCACAAGTTTATTGGTATTGTTATGCTGTCGGATTGACTTCAGACATGAGTGTCGAAGACCATTGAAGCTTGCATTGCAAGTGGATTGTAAACATTCTTTTAGATTTGTTAATACATTGTGCAGGTTTTTGAGTGTGGGGTTTTTCACCCAATAAGGGTTTTCCCCACCGTAAATCTTTGTCTCTCTTCTTCTATCTACATTCTAGTTCTTGTATTTTGCTGCAATATCTCATGTTAATAGTTTAACATTGCTATAATAGTTAGGATAAATTTGAATTTGCATAGCCCTCTCCTCAATAGATTAGTGTAGGAAGCGATTTCCGCACACGTAGCTTCCTTTCAGTTGGTATCAGAGCTTGATCACCTTTGGTCCTAGTTGTTGGGTAGGGGTTTTTTGAGCTAATCTTAGGTTGAGTGGGAGTTTGTACAGAGCATTCTGTATCTTATTGTAGCAAGGGGATGGCAGGCACATTAGGAAGGTTTGGTTTTACATTGCTTGATTCTAGTTGTGCTTATGCTTTGATTACTAATAGTGATGAACCTAGAACTATATCAGAGGCTTTGGATATGAAGGATGCAGGTTCTTAGAAGGAGGCCATGGAGGAAGAAATGGCTTCTTTGGAAAAGAATCAAACTTGGGACTTGGTGCCTTTGCCTCCTGGACGGAAACCCGTTGGATGCAAATGGGTGTTCAAGAAGAAAATTGGTGTAGATGGCAGTGTTGAGAAGTATAAGGCTAGATTGGTTGCAAAGGGGTATTCACAAGTGGAGGGTATAGATTATGGTGAGATCTTCTCTCCCGTTGCAAAGCTGACATCCATTCGATTCCTGTTGTCTCTCGCAGCAGCTTATGACTTGGAGGTAGAACAGATGGATGTGAAGACAATTTTCCTTCATGGTGACTTAGAGGAAGAAATCTACATGTCACAGCCAAAGCATTACATGGTGAAAGGTAAAGAAAATTTGGTTTGCAAACTTGAGAAGTCTTTGTATGGTTTGAAGCAATCCCCTAGGAGATGGTACTTGAAGTTTGATGCCTTTGTGTTATCAATTGGATTTGTGAGATCGAAATCGGATCACTGCGTGTATTATAAATTTGATGGTGATCACATTCTCGTTGTTGTACTGTATGTTGATGATATGTTGCTCATTAGGAAGGGTAAGAATATGATTTCTGATTTTAAATCTCAGTTGTCGGTATAGTTTGAAATGAAAGATTTAGGGGCATCCAAGTACATTCTAGGAATGGAAATAAGAAGAGACAAAACCAACAGAAAACTTTGGTTAAGCCAGAGTAAGTATGTGAAGACCGTGTTGGACAGATTCAGCATGGCAGATTGTAGACCATTGTGTGTTCCTATTTCTTTGGGGACAAAGTTGTCTATTGAGGATTGTCCAAAATCTCCTAGTGAGGTGGAGGACATGAGCAGAGTACCTTATGATAGTGTTGTTGGCAGTTTAATGTATGCTATGGTCTGCACAAGACTAGACATTATCCAAGCAGTGGGAGTCCTTAGTCGATTTATGGCTAATTCTGGACAGGTTCATTGGGATGCAGTTAAGTGAGTGTTTAGATATTCGAGGAGTACTTCTGAGTATTCCATTTGCTATCATGGCAATGTTTCAGGACCTCCGCATTCTGTTGATATTCATGGATTTGTAGATTCAGATTGGGCACATTGACAACAAGAGATCCATCGGTGCTTATGTGTTTACACTGTTTGGTGGTGCTATTAGTTGGATGAGTAAGCGACAACCATTGTTGCTTTGTCCACAACACAAGCTGAGTATATGGCAGCAACTCATGCTTGTAAGGAAGCCATTTGGCTTAAGAGACTGTGTTCAGATATTGGTGTTGATGCAGGTCAGATCACGATCAATTGTGACAGTCAGAGTGCAATTTACCTTGCAAGGAATCCAACTTTCCATGCTAGAACCAAGCACATTGATGTTCAGTTTCACTTTGTGAGAGACATGGTTGAGGATGGAAAGGTAAATTTGGAGAAGGTAGATACTTTGAAGAATGTTGCAGATGCATTGACGAAACGAGTGAGCACAGAGAAGTTCAGATGGTGTTCGGAGTCTATGGGCCTCTCGGCCTATAGTAGTTAAACCCTGTTATTTCCATTAGCTCTTGAAAGGTGTTCGACAAGTGGGAGAATGTTAGGAATTAAGGTGTCTCAACCTTTGCAAGTTTCTAGCATTTATTATTTAATTGTATTTATTATTTTGCCTATTATTGTAATTTGGATGCAAATCCTATTTCGTCACTTTGTGGGAGTTGGCACGATGATGTGTCATCCTACATGGAAGGTGACCACATGTATTTTTGTCCTCATATGAGGAGATAGGCATTCCACCTTGTGGTAGAAGAGTTTTGCCATGTGTCAGCATCTTTCGGGTGTTGTAAGAGGTTTATGACACGTATGACAGATTCCTCTAATAGAATCTATGACATGTAAGGGCCAAAAATGGAAGATTATATGACAAGTGAAGACAAGTGTTTGAAAGCATCTTGCATGGGGAAGTACACACCCAAGTTTGACTATGACAACGTTGTAAGAGAATTTACTATTAATAGACAGTTATGACAGATTCTCTTACAACTGTAAGAGTTGTCATATATGACAGATTTTATGACATTGTAAGAGCATCTATCATACCTTAATTGGGTAAATTTGGGGTACCCAAGTTGGGGGGTTGTAAGGGATGAAAGAGAATCACTTACATGTGTCATACACATGTTTTATGGCGTTGGAAATTGGGCCACATGGATTTGGACGAGTTCCTTGTGTGACTTGCTCTAGAATCTACCTCCATTCGTACTACTTCTATTTATATACAGGTGCTTGGAGATGGAGTTTGTATCATAGGTTTACAGGTGCTGTTATGCTGTCGGATTGACTCCAGACATGAGTATCGAAGACCATTGAAGCTTGCATTGCAAGTGGATTGTAAACATTCTTTCAAATTTGTTAATACATTATGTACGTTTCTAAGTGTGGGGTTTTTCACCCGATAAGGGTTTTCCCCATCGTAAATCTTTGTCTCTCTTCTTCTGTCTACATTCTGGTTCTTGTGTTTTGCTACAATATCTCATGTTAATGGTTTAACATTGCTATAATAGTTAGAATAAATTTGAATTTGCATAGCCCTCTCCTCAATAGATTAGTGTAGGAAGCGATTTCCGCACACCTAGCTTCCTTTCATTTGTGACTACTTGATTGACTTGACAAAGGTGCTCAATGCATAATGATATTTATCAATTTGATGCAAAAATTCTAAATTTTGTCAGGTCAAAATGAGGCTAATAGTTAGTCCTAACTAGGGACAAGGACTGCAAAGGATGCAACATGAACCTAGAATCCCTAGTGAGAACTAGTACATGAACCATTGGGCAAAAGATTTAGGAAATAAACATAACAAGATAGGGGAAAAGAGACCCGAGAAACACCTAGAGATGCGACAAACAATAAAAACAAATAGAAACCTAAACAAAATAGACATGCCAAAACACCTAATTAACTTATGTACATGGTAGGAAAACTCCCTACCTCAAACTACTTCCAACAAATCACATGAATCCATTAATAGGTTGAGAGAAATATGGACCCGTGTGGAAAAACAAATGATACTCATGAAGCACCTATGAATTTAGCTGATAGATTGCAATTACTATGATGAGAGATCTAAAAACAATGGCATGTAAAAACTCTCTGAATAATGTATTACACCCAAATAACCACTGCTTATTATAAACATCTAAAGACTATTGGATTACATTGACATTGCCATGTATAATATTATTAGAATCTTCTTGCATAACACTAAGCATACCAATCTCCCATATCTGAATATACTCTTGATTACCTAAATTAGAAGAAATTAAACAACAAATTGGACATCCCTCATGTAAATTATAAAGTGAGGAAACCCTTACAAGTATTGATGTTAAATCTAATTTTTAGTTATCAACTTCCAAGAGTGTAGGCTCATTTTTTATTATGGGATTTTCTTCTTCTTTTGTTGTGAGGGGTTCAGATAATTCCTTATCCAAAGAAAATGGGAGAGGAGAAGAAGATAACATTTTTGTAACTTGGGAATCATCTATAGAAGTGCTTTCATTTGAAATCACTAGAGGATTGTGGCAAACATCTTCATCATAGAGGAAATTATCATCTGAAGCCTTCAAACACCAACTCAAAATATAGACATCATGAGGCTACAAACCTAATCAAATTCTATCCAATTGCATGCTTCCTGTCCTTTATTCTTCTAACAATTTAAAATCCTCAAATTTGTTCTTCATAATATTGATTGATATGTACTGAAAAGTAATTACAATCTAGAACCATCCATTTAGTGCATAATGTCTCTTCACTTTCACTTATTGATAATGATGAAGACAAAATTTCTAATTTTTCATTTATCAATGATACATCCTCACCTCTTAATGGATTACTTGTTGATACAACTGTTAGTCATATGAACACAAATAAAAGTTTATACACAAGAAACCTTTATCATCTTGTAAGATACTATAAATTCAGGATGATTTTGTGATCCCAAGTCTTCAATAGTCAAGATATTCAACCTTCTGATAGTCACTCAGTGGTTTGATGTGATGATGATGTTAATCATCCAAGGTCCTTACGCATGAATTTAAAGTAATTCTATCTGGATATCATCCTCTATACCTACTTTGCATGAATTCTCACTCAATTATATTAAATCCTACCATCCCTAGTTATGATATGCAGATATTTACATGAATATGTCCTAGCTTTGCACAATTCTTCCACAATTTATCAATATTTGAGATTATCCTTAAAGTTTGTTCTAGTTCTTCTGAAACTATCTCAAATTTACTTATTCTTCACTTCTGCACTTAGAATCTTCTAAATATTGTGCCTATAAGCTGATATTTTCATGTCCTTTGCCATTATTTTCAAATATTTGCATGATATTTTCAATGTTACATGCAATTTACTCAAATATGCACAAGATATTCAGATATCTATGAGAATCTTGCATATTTATGTATGTTCTTATCATTTGTCAATATTTGTAGTTGTTATGATGATTTATGATTTATTTAAAAGAAAATAGACTAAAATTGTAAATTCAATTAAATTAAGTGAAGTTTGATCACTGATCCACATGTATCTTTGACACTTTCATGAAAAAAGAGATAAAAACCAAACCATGCTTTGCCAAGATAGTCCACGACTACACATGATAGGTGTGAATCTTCAAAGGAAAGGAATGAAGACAACATGCACTTTGTGAATGCACCTCAGTTGAGTGCAACAATCCATAGTTACACGTCTAGAAATCATTCACAGATTACACAAGATATATGATAAGTTGTAATCAAAGTTCTCCATTTTAATTAAGTATGCAAAAAGAGTACACCTACACAGATGATCTTGAGAGAGAATAATGAGGAACTAAGTAACAAAATGTTCACTAAGTGTACACTAATCACCAATTCTACCTTAATTAAGCTTCAAATATTTTACAAATGGAAATCCATCTCCTTTTATAGGCCAAGGATTGGGTGCAGTTACAAATGATCCAATGATTAGGATCAACTCAAGATGATCTGGTGGTCAAAAAATGTGGCACGTGATTACATCTTTTGGCAATCTTTTGTTGGGGACAACTGGCAAAATGGCATATTCCTCGAATCTTTGACTTGGTCTTCACTCAACATTCTCATCTGATTCCTCTTCTATTGATGCTTCCTCTAATATCCTACATTCAATGCCTTGGATGAGCTCATATGCTTTGAGAGCTGTATCTATCTTTGCTCTACCTTGCACCTTAGCTTTCTTAGTTGCATGCTCTTGAGCTTTCAGTATCTCCTTCAAGGATATCCACCTGTTGGTTCTACTGTCCAATTCTTTGTTATATGCATCAATATTGGACTTCATAAGCATAGCTTGATTTATAGTATCCTCTAAAAAATGTTGGACTAGATCTTCTATAGTTGAGCTTCAAAATTATCTCTAAATGCTTTAATTGTAAAGTCATTATCCTAATTTTCTATCTTTCCTTCAACTTCTCCTTCAAAAACTTCTAAAATGGCCATCTCCTCAGCTAATAGCTCATGTGCCTTTATGCTTATGTCAACTACCTTATTGTTGCATCTTTTTAAAATGTTGACCTCAAATCTTAGGTCTTCAACCCAGGTATCCAGCTGTGGAAGTGTTTGAGGGGTCAAAACCTTCTTTGTCATGAGGGTATTTATATCTTCTCTCCTCATATATTTCAATGTAGTCAAATCCTGACTACTCTTAATCAATATTTGGCCGACCTCCTTCAACTTATTTGCTTTTCTCTTCATGTTGCTTAATATGTCCCAATTGGACAATGAGGTCTTTATTACTTCATCTCCTTTCTGCAAGAACTTGATGAACTAATCATTCATCACATGTGCTTGATGCTTCAATGCATCCATTCCGGTGATCTCCTGTTGAGATACTAATGCAAAAGATGCAAAGGTTGTGATAGGAACATTTGTAGGTGCTACTAACCCTTTGATGAAGGCCTGTAGTTGAGCAACTTGCACTTATACATATTTTTCTTAGCTTCTTCCTTCATTATTCTGGCCTCTACTGCATCTGTATGATCCCCCAGTCCTTGGATTTCTTGGTCCTTTGTTGTCTGCCCTAGGTCTATTGTTGTTATTTAGAACTCATTGGCACTTATTTCTCCTTTTGCCTTTTCAACCATAGGCACAACTAATTGAGTTGTCCTCTTCCCTATGGTTGTGTCTCTTTTTATTACAGAGGTAGCCTTTGCTCTTGATTTGGGCTTGGTTCCCTCAAGAGGAAATAATGAAGGAATATCAAAATTTGAAGCATCAGGAACTTGGGGTTGACTTACCTCATGTGCAAGCCAATGTGGCACACTTGATATGGACCCTTGTTGGTTAGTCTGCTCAATTTGAGCATCATGTACTTCTACATTCTTATCCTTAGAAACATCTTCACTTACATTTTGTTGTTGGTCCCCATTACTAAGAACCTCCTTATGCGCTTGCTGCAGATTTTGATCTTGTGCAGCATCTCTAGATGTCATGTCCTGATCTTGTAATGTCCCCTTAATAGGCTCTTGGCTATCAAACACATGAGTTTGGACATCCTTATCTTGTTCATTTGTATAAACATGCATATCCTGATGTGTTTCTACATTCTATTCTTATGCATGTTGATCATCTTGGGTCTAAGGATTACCTGTATCAATCTTTCGGTGGCTAGGATCTTGCATATCTTGATGTGTGCTTTGATCACCACCAGCTGCTACCTTTTCTACTTTCTCCTCATCACTTTTCTCCTCTAGACCTTCATGTCTAGATGTTGACACTTCTCTATCTTTTGGATCTTCTGATCTGGATGTAGCCATTGGACCTATTTGTCCAAATGTTGACATTGGTTGTTCTTTGTCCTCTGCCTCAGCATGTCCTTCTTCAGTTTCATGGACATTGTGCTCAAACAGCTCTATATGGATATCTGTGTCTGTGGCTGTATTATTTCTAGTCTGCACATCATCCATGGCTTTATCCTTTTCTTCATCATCACCCCCATCATATGATAGATCAATTACTGTTGTACCCACTAACCCATCTAGGCTAATATTCTTTGCCACTATCTCAGGATCTTTAGCTTCATCCTCATCTCTCATGCTCTTTTGTGCCTGTGGTGTGCCCTGAGGTGTTAGAGTTGTAATCTTTATCAAGCTCTCAAGGGGACTAGATGTCACCTCCCTTGTCAAATCATCATTTGCAAGATCAATAGTTTTATCTGGTGGCAAGGATTGATCATTCACCTTCTTTATTTCTTCTTCTCTTGCTTCTTGAGCTGATTCAAACTTGAACTTAACTATGGTAGGGGTGGGAACATCATGTTGGAACTCTTTTGATAGTGTCTCCACATCCTTATTCTTTGGCACCAAGGTTTTTGCAGTCCTATCTACTATAGGTTGCTCAATAACAAACATCTTCTCCATTTTCGTGAACTCTTCACCCTCCTTGACTAGGACACCTGGTTGTTTACTTGTGGATCCTCTTATCACTAGTGCTTGTCCTCTCTTTTGTTTTGGGATATTAGCTCCTTGCAATATATCCTAACCTCTTCTTATCAAAGGCACCTCATCCTCCATGTCCACATATGTGACTCTAGGCTCCTCTGCCTGTCTTGTGGTTATTGCAATTGTTGGGACAAGATCTTTTTCTTTCTGGGGGGATGGTCTTGTGGCTATAGTGATGCCACTATCTGTGAATTCTTTAGCTTCCTTTAATGAAGCTAGCTTGGCCTGCTTGGCCTCCATGATCTGTCTCTTGTGAATCAAGAAATCATTAAATTCCATTTCATACAACTACCTTTTCCTCTTCTTATCCACAGTAAGAGCCACTCCTTTGGCTTTCAGGGCAGCCAATTGCTAATCCACCCATGCTTTGGTCAACTTCATGACTCTAGCTATAATAAGGTCAATAGATCTTACCTCTGGCTGGCTCCAATCAGGAAGGGAGATGATCTCATTATAAATATTTTTATCTTCATATTCTTTAGATATCCTCATCTCATCATTAGAATCTAACTGTGGAGGAACATCAAAATAATCCAATGTCCAGTTCTGGTTCAATGTTAACCTCTAGTAACTCCTTCTGACTTCTACATCATCTGGGCAATCTATTTAGTAATCTTCCAAGTGCACTTGATGCACTGGCTTCTTGGTTACAAACCTCTCCATCCTTCTATAAGGATCATACTATCTGGCCAATGGAAATGGTTGTAAATTCAACATATATAACTCGGCCTCTGAACTTTTGGCTACATCAATAGATAGGCATAAATACTAGCCAATGATGAAGGGAAACCTGACATTACCCTTCTTGTTTCTCTTCACATATGCTTCATATGATGGAATTATTTGTCTTGTTAGCTCTAACAGAATGATTTTGTCTGTGGGGTATCTTGGCAACATTAGAGGTTGCCCATTGATTCCTTCCATCCTGAGGTAGGTGAAGGTTAGGAACTGGATAACCAAGTTCCATTTCTAGCAATGGCCTCTTGAGCCTTAATACTCAATCATTTGGCTCTGTCATTGTCCATTAATCTGATCAGATGCATAACAAAGCAATCATTTACTCTTCTGTAGTTTTGAATGGAGGATTTTCTCTCTAGTTGGGGATAATAATCCCATATGTTCACATCTCTAGGGTTTCTTCCTATTCTACCCACTATCTGCAGACCAAAGAATGTGGATTGCGTAGCACATGTATAAACAACATATGACGACATATAGAATAGACACAATTTACCTCCAAACATCTGCATACCTTCATCCGGGCTATCATTGATGAGTGATGACCATTGTACTTCCATATCAGAGATCTCCACCAACCGGATCAACCCATACATCTAGGGCTCAAAATTCCCTGCATTTACTTTTCCAGCCATCCGGCTCAACATCACCATCATATACTGCACCTCTGGGGTGAAGTCAAACTTGTATAGATTCTGTGGCATCTTTGCCACTGCCTTAACTTTACTGTCTTGTGCTCTCTAGGATGAGAACATGATCTTCTTGTAGTCATTGGTTTTATTTTTGTATTGGACCTCTAGAGTCTACAAATTTATCTTGAACAAGTTTGGACCTATAGGCAAGTGGAATGCCTTCGTAATACCTTTAATGGAAAAGTCTACATATACTTAGCCATGTTTCTCCAACCTTCTATTCTCCTTGTTGTAATTATCTACACATGTAACACGTAGCTCCATAGCTTCTGCAGCGTAAGGGAAACCGCTAGCATGCCACATCCCAAAATTGTATATCTTTTGCAGCATGGGATGCCCACTTCCCTATATTGACTTGGTAGTCCACTCATCAATGTTGGTATTGCTAGAGTGTGTATCTGCAACCCTTCTAAATATGAAACCAGAAGCTCTAGGACTTGGGAACATGGGAGTCTTAAACTCCGCTTCATTCTTATTCTTTCTATCCTTCATCTTGTCCTACAAATTAGAGGACATGCACATCTCAAAATACATTCACATTTTGAATTTAATAGTTAATTTTCTCAATGTCCTGACATTTTATAGTTTACAGAGCATAACATGTGCATATGCAGCTAAGATTTTACCCTAAGTGCATGTTTACATTTTACTGTGATGTAATAACAACAAAACAAGGGTTTTACCACTACATACCTATTTACTACACTCAAATCCTGATTTCAAATACTTTTGGATGTGCACTTTCACTATATAATCACTATTCACCATTATCTGTTTGTTGTTCGCACAATTCTGTTCAAGTTCAGGATCTATTCAACAATCATTGTAATATCATAGGAGCTCTATAATTTGCAATCTTTGGATGCTTTGTGAGGTTAAAATGATCAAAGTTCACCTTTTATGTGTTAAAATTAGAAGATTAGGGCATAATAAATGCTAATTTCATCGGCTGGGTACATCTGGTTAAGGATCATGGGAGATCGCTACAGGTGGTAGCTTCTAATTTAAATTTTCAAAAGGCCAATGACTCACCTTCACAGCATTTATTGCTAAGTTTGGATATAAACATATGTTCTAATGTTTAAGCAATGTGCTTACTTTTTGAAATGTGCATATGTATATCATATGATGTCATCATATTGGTCAACGTTGACCGAGGGTGGATGTCAGGGTAATACGATCCACAAGGACTTGGGCCTTTGATCTTTCAATGTCGGGACATTACAAATATCCAGTCAAAATAGTCAAGCCTATACCATGTGGCACCATCTGATTGGTTCATGGAAGCTGTAAATTCTGTTCGTAGGAAACATGGATATGGATATTAAGAAATATCCAGACATTAAAGTTTGTGAAATATCCCCAAGTCTTAATGTGCTGATGATGTCAGCTTCCTAAGGTAGTTCCTGGTCAGGAGTAAAGTGACGTCATTGGGATGTTTGGGAGCTCTGGACATTAGTGAATGTCCAGATATTAAGAAATATGAAATATCCTGCACCCTCAATGTCTAGATGATGTCATCACCTTATAGTATTCTTTTGGGATGAGATCATATGATGTCATCAGGATGTTAAGGAAAGTCTAGATGTTAAATGTTTAAGCATAATGTCTAGAGTCCAATGTCCATTTGAAAAGTCAAATGGGACACGTCATCAGGATGTACGAAAAGCTGAGACATTAGTGAATGTCTGGATGTTAGAATTTGTTGTGATATTAGAGAAAGTATGGGCATTAAGAAATGTCTAGACATTAACTAATGTCTGGATATTAAAAATTGAATATGCATACCCACGAATATCCATGCTATGTGATTACACACATGACAGTTTCATTGTACCATGTGTTAAATTTGATGTGCACACATTTGTGAATGTCAGGATATTATGTTTTACTTAGCAATTTCTTGGGTCGGGACATTAATTTAATGTCTGGATATTAAGACAATGTGAACATCCCTATGACTAGTTGACCAAACTTTGACCAGACATAACTTCCTAGTTTTAGAGAATTTCCATGTGATGTAAAAGGTAACCTGCTTATAATTTTATTCTCTTTCATCTGGAAATGTTTAGGAGGGGAAATTCTGACTTTGAAAATTTGGGTCCATAAGTCAAGATCTAGATATGCCTAGGACAAGATCCTGACATACATCCGATATTATTTTTACCATACCACCCAAAGCAAAGGGAAGCAAAACAAGCCAAGCAGAGCAAGAAAAAGTTGGGTCTCTGTTTTGCTGGGGCAAAATGGGGTGTGTTGTGTAACCACACAATATTACCCTTGTGAATATTGTTTCTACCATTCTCATTGCTATCATCATCATGCATAGGGTGGTTTTTGGTGCTATAATTCACTTCATATAAAATTTGAGATGTAAAAAATTGTACTAGCTCAGAATGTAAAACTACCTCATGGACATTCTCCTCAAAGATCATACGATCATTTATTGAAAAAGATATTTCATCTTTCTTTGAGACCACAAACTTAGAAAATTCATTATTCAATGATTGTAAAAAAGAAAATGATAAATCAATATCTCTAATTTCATCGATAGGGATTCGTCTTCCATGATCGGTGATGGTTGAATAAATACATCTTCTCCACAAATAAAATCATCATTACAACCATAAGAAAATGACTTGGAATGAATATTTCTTTGGATTGCAAACCTTCATCATCTTCATTTGATCAATCATTGTGAGCTTGCTACCTATTTAATGCTCCCAATTCATGTGTATCATTAGAGGGACCATAATTTGAAGATATAAGAATTGATGATGAATCTACCAAAGTTTGTATGGTGCCATCTTTGAAATGAAAAGATTCAAAAGTGGAATGATTTATCACCTCTTATTTCAACATTTCTTCTTCATAATCTTCTTCAAGAAACTTGAGTGCTTCATATTTAGGTTGCATGCATGAAAAAGTATGAAAGTTTGATAGTTCATCTTCTTTCACCTTGAGTTGATCTCTAACCTCTCTATCAGTTGTACAACTCACTAAATTTTATTCAATATTTTCATATGAGCTCTAATAAATCTTATTAGTGGGTTGTGGCTATGTTGAGTCATCATTGGTGAGGCCCTTCTCTTTTATTTTTCTTGTATTTTCATGTTTGTGTCTCTAGTGATCTCATTGGTGTGAAAAATTATGGTGGGCTCCCTAAAATCTTGTTCGTAAGATGGTGTCAATGACATGGTAGAACCATTCAATATTCTAGTGAGCTATGTGAACTAATGGCCCACAAACTCTTTGTATTTTCTTTGTTGTGTGCTCACTTGTATTAGTTGCCAATGATTTTTTAGTGCCAAATATTTTCCAATTGGTGAATAGTTCATATCATCTAATTCAAATTTGGTGAATATATTGCAACTATTGGGGGACGAAATCACCAAGAATTTATGATTTATTGATCAAATGCATGTAAAATTACCACCAATTTATTTATGAGGCATTTATAATTAATATTTTTGCCAAATTAACCTACGTGTTTGTAATGAGGAATCACCTAAAATTTTGGAGGCATGTTTTAATTTACTGACATATTCACCAGTATTAAAAGTTCATCATGTATGAGGACCAGTTTCACAATTACCATTATAATGCCATGCTAATTGTAGGGCCATAATTGCCTTGAAAATTACAACACATGTTTTAATCATGGTCCAATTTTCCCAACATTTATATGGACCATTTTACAATCACATGAGATTTACCAAATTTTTACTCCATCATTTTACAATCCTGCAAGATTTGCCATCCACCCTATTCGCATCTGTGATCCCCTCTGCTCTCCCCATTGGTCAAGGAGGCCACCCTAGTTATGTAGGTAGGGGCCTCCCTCTTGCTTTCTTGTTTATAGTTGGGCCCGACGAAACTCTAAATTAATCTCTTACATATTTTGTTCTACTCTCAATTCAAATCATAGACAATTTACAACTATAGGCATTAGCGAGTCAATGAAAGGCAAGTGATAATTTTCTTATCGTTTTATAATATAAGATTTCTCATGTTTATTTGTTTATTTTCTAGTTAGGTTTCATTGTTATAGATGATATTGAGTAGGGAGACATCTAGACCCCAAGGATCTATATTTTATAATTCCTTCTTGTTGATTTTGTTTGTTTACTATTTAGATTCATTGTTACATAATATAGACGATACTAAAAACTATTAGTGAATCGAGTCTTTGATGGTGAGCCATGACCTTAAACACAAGGAATTTTTTTGTAGCTTCCAATTTGTGAGAGATGTTAAGCAAGAGCTAGTTTCTTGAAAGTGGTAAAGAGAGCTCATTAAAATACAAAAACATAATGTTGTAGTTTGGTAATGTTTGTGGTCTATCATATCAACCTTCAACATCACAATTTGTACCATCTATTAACAAAGAAGGGAATAAGTCACAAGAAGATTGTAATAAGTTGGATGACAATGATAGAGATGATGTTCTAGAGGTGTTCTATGGTAGCGAGAATGATAATATTAATAAATCCACCTCAACAAGTGATAAAAGAATGTAGATCTTGCATAGAAGGGGAAAAGAAAAGCCAAATAAAAAATGAGGTATAAGTGGGATATGCCAAGGAATTTTCATATTGATTGGGTGTCAAAATACCCATTCGTTGAATTGGTGGATAATGTAAACAAAGATGAACCTTACATAGAATGTAGGTGTAAGATTTGCAGTTGGAAATATAATAACATGGACAAGAAGATGTAGATCATAGTTGACACCATAAAAAAACATGTTGGTAAAGTTTATGAAAAACAAATCATAGAAAGGAAAAATCAGTGATAAGATGAAAAACAAAGGAATAATCTTTTCATGTTAAGCGTGTCTTGGCATATGATGTGTTTACTAAAAGATTTAAGGAAAAACTTGTTGCATGCGGAGGTTCAATTGAAGCTCAATTAGATGGGAGAAGCACAAATTGTAAAAAATGTTTAGTTGAGTGTTGTTGTTCATATTTTGACTAGAGGGCATCCTATGACAAACTTCCTAGAATATAATAGTTTTTTATCTTTTCTAGGCATTCCTAAGTTTCCAAACACACATTGGTCAATAAACAATGGACGAGAATCAACAAGTTGTCTTGCTAAGGTAGAAAAATAGGATGTACATGAAAAAAATAAGAGAGTCAACTTTTATTGGATGGGTACCATGTGAGTTGGTTGTTGGAAATGGATTCCATTCTTGGGAGGAGTGCTCATGTGGGATAGTTATGAGTCAAAGATGCTATCCATTATTGATCTACCATTCTTGGAAGATGTTATTCATGTGGGGCATGGCTTTTTATGTAATGTTGAAAATAAAAGTGCAAAAGTTAAACAATTTAGCACAACTTACAAAAAAAAAGATACATTACCATAAATCTTCTATATCGACATTGTATTTTGAAGAGATTAAACCAAAACCACTTGAACTAACCACAACTATAAATTTGTGTTTAAGGAGTAATAGTGGAGGACAACTAATATCATAATATTTATCCTTGAAAGAATTTAAATTCTAAAATAATGACTTCCAATAGATGAGAGAATCCCAACATGTTTCCCTATCACTTCATATCAAAAAATTGAAGCATGGTGGGAGGGTTGAATGAGACATGCAAGGATATTTTGTTAGCTAAAGAAGTGGTACCTCCACCATTAGTAATTGTTAGAAAAAAATGTTAGGTTTATTTTCATAGTAAATGTTTTCAATTATAGCAATAAAATAGTTATATACTATAACATGAATGTTGTAATAAAATTTTAATTTTATTTAGTCAACAATTTTAAATAAATTATTGTATACAAAATTTTAGTTAATATATTTATATGTTTACGTTTAAATGGATAAATATTATTTTGACTAAAAAATAAGTATTCTTTATTGGTTATAAAGTATAGAAAACTCATCTATCATAATAGTTATTTTATTAAGGTGGAAACTAATAACTTATTCTATCTTCACACATTTTAATGATTTAAATTTGATCTTCAGTCTCAATCTTCCATCATCTGGAGTCAATTTTATGGGTTCATGTTCCATTTTTCTAGGTATCAATTATGAGCCAACTTAGGCACATAATTCATTAACTTGTGTGTTAGGGTATTGCATTAAGGAAAAACCTAAATCATTTTTTACACATGTGAGAAAAATGAAAGATCATTCAAGACATATCAATCCTATCATAGAGCATCAACATTGTATCATCATCTTATATCAACATCCTAGGCATTAATGTATGCTCAAGCTCCATATCTTGATCATTTTGGATTAAATAAATTGGTAATAAGGTTTGTCCAAATAGCACATTAAGGCCAATAAGTTCTAGATATCAAATTCAATAAAGTTTAGATCCCCACACACAATTCAAAATTGTGATGTTATATAAGTTTTGGTTGATATAAAAATAAAATATATTAATTATTTTTGTAGTACTAAAATTTTGTACCAATAAAATATTAAAATATATCAAAAAATTATATAATAATAATTTATACATCAACATATTAACTAAAATATTAGTAATAAATTTACTTTGTTTTTTAATATAAAACTTTTAAATAAAAATAATTTTAGTTCTTAATATTCTAATTATTTAGAGAATGGATATTCATTGGTAAATATAAACACATCAAAATTTTAAAATATATAAAACAAAATAATTACTAAAATAATGAATGATGATTTTTTAGAAAAGTAAAATTGAAAGTGACATACAAAAATAATACAATACAAGTGTATTACCAAAAAATAAAAAATAAAAAATAAAAATTTATGTGTATGTAGTAAAAAATAAAAGTAATTTTAAAACAAAATAAAATAACTAGTAAATAAATAAAATATTTCTCCACATTTTTTAAATAAATCTATTTAAGATATCTATAATAATTATTTTGGTATTAATTGATTATTCCAAATAAGAATTTTTTTTTTTTACTTATCTGTAATTATTTCAAGGATAAAAAATTGAAAAAAAACTCACCATAACATAGAATTATTTTAATATATAGATTTATTTAGATCCAAAGGTCATGTGAGTGAAGTTGTACAAGCAACCTCTTAAGACATATTCTCTGATCCCAATTTCTTGAAAATTACCCCAATTACCGAATTGACACACTAGGATGGAATATGGAAATACTTTAGGTATTTCTTGATCATAGATGGTTTTGTAATCTTTTCTCTCAACTATCTGGATCAGGAAAAGGCTATCCAGTTCCAGAGAAAGCATGGGGCATGGATACCAGATGCCATACCATACATATGTACTTGTCCAACAAGTACATATGTATGGTATGGCATCTGGTATCCATGCCCCATGCTTTCTCTGGAACTGGATAGCCTTTTCCTCTTGAGAGACCCAACAACTTCGAGATTGTTAAATGAATATCTTACAGCATCAAGGGCCCACATGAGTGACAAACAAAACTCACGAAATAGAAAAATTATGGAACGAAGTTAGAGAGGACCCACCAGGCTTAGAGTGTGTTGTTTAAGCCTGGCCCCATTCTATTTTCCTAGTGCCACCATAAAGAAAGAAGAAAAAGGTTGTTCTACTTTTGTAGTGCGAAAAAGAACAAAAGTGAGAAGGTGAATGAACCGTTGAACGAGAGCGTGAATGATCCCAAGACAACTCAACGTGAAGACGAAAGATGTGACTAGACGTGAGAGCGTGAATGACCCGCAACAACTCAACGTGAAGTCTGTGTATTGTTGACATCAAAACTCACTTTCTGTCCACTAAAACTTGAAAATATGCCAAACGAGTCTACATTGCAATGACCTCATTGCCTAGCTCTGCAAAGAAATTTGATCCTATTGTAAACACCGTCACCCAATTCGTCAGCTATTTATGTAATCACAAGATAGAACACTTAGTAAACTTCCGATGTATTCTATCTTCTATGTCTTTAATTAAAGCTTGCTTTTAAAAATTTATAATCTAAATTACAGTATAAGAAATAATTAAAATATGGTTAAAATTTCAAATTAAGGGAATAGGAGAGATAAGTTAGAAATTTTAATTTTGGCAAAACCATTTCAATAGATGTATTAAAAAAAAATTTGTGCATGCATTCCTAAAAGTATATGCATGTTTGAAGAGTATTATTTTTGATATTAAATACATGTTTATGCGGGTTGATCTAGGAGAACATGTTCCCTTGTGACATACTAGTAGCCCTACCAAGGTATTCTTAAATACCACCAACCTTCAACATCAAGAAAGCTTAGAGAAACTAAGATAGATTAGGCAAAGTGAAGAACAAAAGTTTGTAGATTTCATAGTACAAGCTCACAAGTGCAAGCAAGTCTACAACCATACACATGTCTCTGATGCCCAAAATCTTCCTTGCATAGAGTAAATAGAAATTTTTAATTTCAAGGTGACAATCAAACTATTACCTACTATCCCTAATCACAAGGCATCACAAATTTTAGAGCATTCATTTGGATCATCCCCTCTTCTATCATAGAGCTAAGTACCATTGTTTCTATTTACATTCCCACATTTTATTACTACAAATTATCAATCCCTAATTATCATTAATTAATCTAGGTTAATTGTGCTTATGTGTGTGAATCTTACCATATTAGCCTAGACTAAACCAAAGGAAACCTTATTTTCCTTTACATTTTGGTGAACCCATTGGGTCATACATGACCTATCTTCCTCTTAGGTTTTTCATAGATATTAGGGTTTTCAAATCTATAATTTTCTAATTCACATCTTATTTCCACATATGATTAGGTCATTTCATCTTTGTGCTTCATTAACACATCTTTCTATTAGGGTTTGGTTCTTATCTACATATCCTGTCCTTCACCCACCATAATCAACCTTTTATTGGATTTAGGGTTTATATTTCACACTTGTTTCAGATCTAATTGAGGACTGATATTCTAATTTATAGTAGATTGTTTTTTATTATGGTAAGTTGGGAAGAGGGTCCCAAACCCTTACATAGAAATAACTAAGCACAATCCATCAAAATATACTAGGATACATATAAAAGCCCCTGGAACTAGACTAGGCAGGCCAGAGAACAAAACAAACAAAAAACAACAAGAGAACAACAACCACACAACACTAGGAGCGAACCCAAAAAATAAAAACCAATAGGAAGATCACTTTCTGCTGCTATTAAACAGAGTATCACAGTCCATTTTCATTGAGTTCAGAGTCTCTTCTTAGTTAGAGGCTCCCATCATCTGTTGCTTCAGCTTCTTATTTGAACCCTGCAGATTGTGCTGTTGAAGTTTGCATTTGCTGAGCTTAGCCTGAATTGAGACTATGCTAGAAATAGTTTTCTTCATAACCTCACTAGTGAACTATGCCAACTCATTCATTCCCTTCTCAACTTTGATCAATCTATGTTGGTATATTTTCATCGTATCATACATGTTGGCCCAACTATTCTGACATGTGGTACAATCCATCCTTTTGTTGTGAATTTCCTCCAAGTAATCAATCCTCTTAACCAAGTCCCTAAAATCATGAACATGTCCCTTGTTCTCACCTTTACCATCAACAGTTTTCATATCATAATAAAAAAGACCAACATTAGCCACCACATCATCAAAGTCATCCTCTCCAGGGGAAGTAAAACTAGTCTCCATAGCCTCGTCCGGTGCTTGAAAGTTACCTCCTTCCATATCTAAATACTCTTCAATATGATCATCTTGAGGCTCCTCCATATCTTATAGATTATTTAATTGTTTTTCTCGATATCCTCAATAATAACCTCTTCCTCAATCTCCTCCATCTTGTCTTCATGCTCATCTTCCATAACAATAGTAGTATCATAGTTTTCAGATAAGAAGTCAAAGGTTATTTCCTCTATATTGACATCTTTGTTTTTGTTTCCCTTACAAATATTCTTCTTCTATTTAGCTTTCTGAGAATTAACCTTCGCCAGGTGGGTAGACCTTCTCCCAATATTGATAATATGAGAATAAACATCATCCATAGTTTCCTTATGATTAAATTTAGCAAAAGCAGCATTCAGGTTGACCCTAGCAGAAGTACATTTAATCCTTTAACATTATTTTTACCCTTCTTCATAGAGGAACTACCACCAATAGTTTTATCTTTCAGAGATAGAAGAATGTTCTCCAGGGAATCCATAGCCTCTCTATTAGCAACAAACTCCCTAGCCTTAACATTAGGCATAGAAGGGAGATGGTTCTTATTAACAGACCAGGATTCTTTCTTAACACATGCATCCACATCCTTACCCTTATAATTTTTAATAACTCTATTGGATTTACCATTATCAGTAAGAGGGTTACTAGTATTCTCCACAAAAGAAACTTTACTTTTCCCAATAGGAGCAGGGGAACCCTTAGGATTGATAGTTGAGCTAGGGGGAGTAGCTCTTTTAGCAGTAGAGATAGAAGACTCACCAGCAACAACCTTATTTTTGCCAAACCTACCCTTACCGAAAGACTTATTGGCAGAGGAGCTAGGGTTACAACTATCAACATTATTCAGATTAAAAGGTTGAGAACCAGCATTACGAATAATCCTAGGGTTGAGAAGGACATTAAACTGATAAAGAACAAATATCAAGCCCTGGTGCAAAGGAGGATTGACATCTTTTTTAATACAATTTTCAAGAGAAGAGAGTAAGAAAAAAGGAAAATTAATAAGATTACCATGGTGGAGATGATTAAGAAGGGGGAAATGATACCCATGGACAGTCTCATACCTACCTTCTAGTGTGAAATACTTCATCAAGTGGTAACTCACCAAACCCCATGGTGGTAGCAACTCCATTCTGTTATAACTATTTTTAAGCCTGACAAGAGTCTCTTTACCCTCCAAGAAACTCTGAATGAAGTTTTCGTAATCCCACTTACCATTTCTATGAACTTTCTTCCCATTCATCCTTAACCCAATAGCCTTTGCAATCAATTCCTTGGTTACAGTAAAATGAATACCCTCTACTGTAACTTATCTATTCTTCCAACAATTGACAAATTGATTAGTCACAACCACATCATGCCCTCTCATTGTTTGAATGATAGAGGTGATTCCCCTTGTTTCAAATATACTCCATAGCTGAGCATTCTTATTTAGAGAAACATAGGACACTGGTTCAACCCTTAAGAGATGACCCTCCATTTTCACAGAAGCAAGAAAGCTTAACAAATTGTAGAGAAAAGCACGAAAGCAAAACTTTAGCCCCAAATGATTTCTATTGCAAATATTAATGTGTGGAATAATGAATTCCTTACCACCTCCAATGGTATGAGCCATCATTAATACAACACATTTGAAGTAGCCAAATCACATTAGCAATGTAATGAAGGTACTCATTACAACTTACCTTATTAAACCATCTACCATTATGGAGATAGACCCAAAGATCCATATTTCTAAAGATATTGAATATGATCAAAGTAATCATATTTAAACAATGAATCTTATGCTTTCCTTTGTTCATTAGAAATGATGATGTCAACTTCCCTTGGGAGATTTTTAACATCCAAATAATACCACCAATCATTAAATTGTAACCCATGATTTGTAATATTATCAACAACCATATTGCCTTCTTAGAAAATATGTTGAATTTTTAAACAAATAATATTCCTAAAAGAACTCCTTATGTCTTCAACATAATCCTTGATTTTCCATGGAAGGTTAGAGGTATTCTTAACAAGGCCTATTATTAGCTTAAAGTCCCCCTCAATTTCAACATGCTGAAAGTTATAATGTTGGATCCTCTTAATACCACACCATAAGGCATACACTTCAACAATATTATCCATCACCTGCCCAATCCCCTTAGCGTACCATTCAATCAAGCCTCCTTAATTATCCCTTATAATGCCTCCTATAGCAGAAGGCCCAAGATTCCCTTTAGAACAACCATCACAATTTAGTTCAACCCGTCCTAGTGGAGGACATCTCCTTCTTGTGTGCTTTCTTACATAGTCTTTCTGCCAATCAATGTTGTTAGGGTCATAAGAGATACCCCAATTCTTACAAACTCTCAACTCTAGAGTTGAAGGGAGATTCTTGGACTTCCCAGTTTTGGCCACATTAATATTTCTTGAACATCAGAAAATAGACTAAAAACCTTCTGAATATTGGAAGAAGTTTCCCTAAAAATTCTATTGTTGTGCTCCTTCCATATACACCACACAATATGAAGATGAGTTTGATTCCAAAGTTACTTTATGACATGATGATTAAAGGGGGAAAAACTAGTTCAGGCAAGCACCAAAGAAGCAAACCCTTCTGTCATAACCCATTGAAATTCAAATTTTTTAGAAGTCATCTCCCAAATTGCCCTTGTGAAACTAAAATGGAACAACAAATGATTGATAGATTCTTCATCAACACAACATAATTGACATCTATTAGGGAGTTAAAAACTTCTTCTTCTTAAGTTATCAAGAGTAAGAACCTTATCGTGGGTTAACTGTCAACCAGAAGAAGTTAATTTTATGAATAATTTTATGGTTCCAAATGAATCTCCAATCAAAATTTTCCTGAATAGTATTTTCAATCATGGAATAAGCTGAGGCAATAGCAAAATTCCTAGAAGTATGAAGAGACCAAACAAGTTTATCCTCCCTAGAGGCCTTGAAAAAATGACAACTACCCAAGAAATTATGAAATTAAACAACAATAGCCTCCATACCATTTAAATGCTCAGAGTAATCAAGGAAGTTCAACCAAAGAGGTTCATGACCCACAAAAGAAACATAATCATGTAAAGAATGACCAAAGAGTCTCAAAAAAGTATCTTTAAGAACAAAAAATTGAGGATGAGAAGATAAAGGGGAGTTGTCTTTCCAAATATCATTCCAAAAATGAACTATGTGACCATTACCAACTCTCCATCTTATACCCTGATTAAGGATCCCTCTCACTTTCTATAAAGCATTCTAGATAACAGACCCAGTAGGCAAACTAGAGCTATGAAGAAAACTAAACTAATCAAATGCTATTATGAAGATATTTTGCTTTAACAATAGTAACCCAATCTTTATCATCATTTAGAAGACTCCATCCAATTTTGGCCAAAAGGGCTTTGTTGAAAATTTGAAGTTTTCTAATACCCAATCCTCCATTATTTTTACCTTTGCAAATAGTTTCCCAATTAGTAAGGGCCAATATTTTCCTCTCCTCCATGCCTGTCCATAGAAACCTTTTCTAAATTTGTTCAATTTTTTCAGCCATACAAGTGGTGATCTTAAAAAAAGAGAGATAACAAATTGAGATAATTTGTAAAGAGGCCTTAAGAAGCTAATATTTTCTAGCCTAACTTAACAATTTACTTTTCCATCCATCCAATTTTTTTTGGATTCTCTCCACAATACCAAACCAAAAGTTGTTATTGAGTTTCTTAGTAGAAAGAGGTAGACCAAGGTAAGTAGCCAGAAGACAAGCTTTTTGACACCTCAAAATACCAACAATTTTGTTTTGAAGAGTTTTAAAAGTATCAAAAAAGTAAAGCTTACTCTTATCATAATTTGTGTGTTAACTAGAAACCTCAACATACTCATTTAATAATATTTTCCATTTCTTGGCTTCAATAATAGAAGAGGCTCCAAATATAATAGTTTCATCAACAAATTGTAGATGAGAGGAGGGAAAGACCAAAGAAGTCTATTTAACACCAACTAGGTTTTCGGAGTTTATCAACTTGGTATTATTTCTTCTTAGAACCTCAATCACCAATATAAAGAGATAAGGAGAGATGGGGTCACCTTGTCTCAAACCTCTACCACTGTTAAAATATCCCCTAGGGGCTCCATTGATCAACACAGAGTACTTTTGAGTGGTAACCCATTCCTTAATAAGTTTAAGGATTTTTCCTTTGAACCTAAATTTTTGAAGAACAACAAAAAGGAAAGACCAAGAAACTCTATCATAAGCTTTAGAAATATCAAGCTTAAGAACCATACCTTCTCTTCTATTGTTATCCATAGATTGAAGAATCTCATGGGTAGCCAAAATAGCATTCACAATCTGTCTACTAGGAACAAAACCTTTCTAATTTTGAGAAATAAGATCTTGCAAGAATAGTTTGATTATATAGAAAATAAGTTTAGAAAAGATTTTGTAGATAGTGTTGCGTAAACTTATGGGTCTATAGTTACTTAAACTAATAGCATCACCTTTTTTGGGAACCAAAACATTGAAGTTGGAATTAAATTTCTTCAAGATTTGTCTAGATTTGAAGTCTCTAGCAGTAGCAGTTAAATCTTGTCCTACTATATCCCAAAACTCCTGAAATAAAGTAGGGGGAAAACCATCAAGGCCTAGAGCTTTAAAAGGCCCAAAGTAGAAAAAATAAACACACATTTCTTCATCCAAAATACTTTTAACCAACTCAGCATTGTCAGAATAAAAAAACACAATAGGAATAACCTCCAAAAGATGATTAACTCAAGATTACCCTCATAACCTTAATGAATATTTTTAAAAAAATTAGTAGCAACATTTCCAATATGATCATCATTAGTAATAATATTACCATTAGCCTATCGTAACTTATTGATAGAGTTTCTCTTCCTATGTTTGAGAGTAGACTGATGAAAAAACTTAGTGTTCCTATCTCCCTCACTAAACCATTGAACTCTAGACTTTTCTTTCCAAAAAGTTTCTTCTCTCAAAAAAAATCTATGCGATTCTTGAAATTTCTCTCCTGTTGAAAGGTTTCAAAATCATGGACTTCTTCCGCCATTATGTCC
The DNA here is from genome assembly GCA_027924645.1 of Cunninghamia lanceolata. Taxonomy (NCBI): domain Eukaryota; kingdom Viridiplantae; phylum Streptophyta; class Pinopsida; order Cupressales; family Cupressaceae; genus Cunninghamia; species Cunninghamia lanceolata. Next base: position 689,989 of record BSBN01001492.1, read on the forward strand.
TTTATTTCTTTGAGTTTTAAGGAGATTTGCTCTTTCTACTAGAATATGTTTCCATAAGTGAATATATTCTGGTATGCCCACATTTCCTATGTGGTCACGACACACAATACATATGGACGTCCACATTTGTCATGTGGTCATGACACAAAATATCAAAAACTTTTCCACAGGACTCTAAAACCCCCTCGCACGTAATGTGCATGTGGTGGCATACGCGCAAAGGCAAGAAACATCAATCAAACATTGGGGTAATGTAAACACCTTTCGCAACCCCTACGACATGTAAGCCTACTAAGGGGTTGTACGACGTGAGGAGTGTCACTAAGAGCGGTAGATTCCAAAATTGTCCAGAACTAACCCTAAGGTTCCTAGATGAGGTGAGGTGATTTCGATAAGTATCGAAATCTAACCCTAGGAAAACTACTAACATAATCAACATTAAAATAATTCAATCTAAGACTTAATTAAATTACTTGATAATAATTAATGCGAGAAGTAAAAACATGAAATAATCACTTAATTAACCTTTTCCTAATCTAGAGAAATTCTGGCAGCATAACAGCACCTCATCAATAATGGGAAAATAATTTAAAAATACAATCCCCTCTAAAAGCCTTCTTCAAAAATATAAATTAAAAAAAAAAAACTAAATTCACCCATTAAATTAAATTACTCCACCATTTCCTCCTTTACCCAAGGCATTATAATTAATAAAAATTAATCACATTAACTAAAAACAACAATTAATTAAAAATCACATTTAAACTATGCACTAGTTAAAATAAATTTAAAAGGGTGAAAAAGATTAATTTCATTTAAAACAAATAATCCTCACAGCAAAATCTTATTAAAACAATCCACTGGAATAAAATAAAATTCTAGGGTTGAATTAAATCCACTAAACTTCTTTTTAGGTCGTGCACTAACCCTAAATAGTTTTAAAAGGCAATAAAAAGGTTAAAATACTCAAAAAGATGATTGCTTTTCATTTGCCTCCAAGTTTCAAGGAGAAGAATATGATATAAAAAGCCATGTTCACAAAGGAAAGCTATTCTTTTTTTTTCCTTTCCATTTCCTATTTGGTCTCCTTTATGTGATTTGTTTATTTCTCTAAACCTAATCTTTTCATTCCTTTGCTCATCTATTTTTCCTCTCTCTCCAAACCCTAAATCTATTTTAGTTTTCTAACCTCATTCTCTAGTTTATTTTTTCTTGCAGGAAGGAAATAATGGCTCTTTGATTTTTTTTGTTCAAAAGATTGTCTGATACAGGGTTATTTCTATATCTATATTTTTTTTCTTCACAGCAACACACACACACACACACACACACACACACACACACACACACACACACACACACACACACACACACACACACACTACTGTAATGATAAACAATAAGAAGATATATGTCTTTTTTTTTTCTCCTCTAACTATAGAGTATACACACACATATATATGATTGTTTGCATGCTGCAGGTCGAAAGGCACAGAGGGGGGTTTCATATAAGAAATGGCCGGCAAAAAAAAATCACGAAGTAAACATTTCATTGATGGAGACGGTGGCACTCAAAATGACCAAAAGAAAAAGGAAGAGGGGAGGGGGTGGTTCCCTTGCCCCCCCTCCATAGAGCCGAAGCTCTATGGAGGGCGGACGCGGTCCGTCTCCCCCTCTGAGTATTGCAGGCAGCAGTGGTTGTATGGCTGCCACCCCATCTTTTGTTACTTTTTTTTGTTAACATAATAAAATAGTCTAAAAAAATAGTAACCCTAGCTCGATTCAATGGAGGTTATATTACTTAATTATTACATTTGGCAACATATATATATATATATATATATCATTTTGTTGTTCTCTTTCTATCACAACATATCTTATTTTAAAAGGACACAGTAACCTTAATATCATATAAAAAACACAAAGGATATATATATATATATATATATATATATATATATATATATATATATATATATATATGTTGGAAAATTACTCTCTTTGTATGTATTTTTTTTTTAATAAAAAAATAGAGAACTACATTTTTAATACAACAAACATTATACCTCACACACACACACACACACACATTCTCCTAATTAGATTAATGGTGAATTAATTTTCCCCTTTTTTTTCTAATGAACTTATTTGCAATCTCTTTTTTTCTTTGTCATGAAAACTGAAATAAAGTAATGTATTTCCTTTTTTTCTATGCAACTATATAATCCATAAGTAACATTGTTATAAAGCACCCAAATCAGGCCATAATATATTTTCATTTCCTTTTCAACAAGTAAGTATAATCATTTCAATGGCAAAGGTATATAATAGAAGAAGAGATAAAGCTAGAACCATATATCTCATACATAAATAAATTTCTCTCAAACCATGTAAAAAAAGCAAAACAACCAATTTTCCATTTGAAATAATTTGAATACATACATCTTTTCTTTTTCTTTTACAAGGAGACTCACAAGGGAGTTTACATACAAAGTTTACATACATCTACAACAACTTTTACAAGGCCACAAAAGCCATGGCAACCATAATGCCATATTAAAAAAAACTCAGAAAACCATTAACTCTTCCAAAGCTCCAAACACTTCAAAACCACCAAAACCTGCAAAAATCACAAGAAGGTTTCCAAATGCCCATGGGAGCTCACCTCCCAACCATATACTTGAAACAAGTCACCCTTGATCTTGGAGGTCACCCATATAATTGGTTTCATACCACAAACAATGATTTAACATCAAAATCACTCACACAAAACATAGATACACCTTCACAAGGATTGCACATAACTAATCCATAAACTTGGATTTTTGGGGGTAGCAGAGTGGACTACTTTCAACTCAAGGGGGAAAACTCAAAACCACCAAAACACATAATGCTCAAAAATCACAAGGCCTCTTGCCTTAATATCTCAAAATGTCAAGAATCCCAAGGCACTCTTGCCTTCACCAAAATCTCAAAATGTCAAAAATCTCAAGGCACTCTTGCCTTCACCAAAATCCCAATTACTCCACAATGCACTCCCATGACCATCCATACCTCCAAATATAGTGAGGTTACCCCCGAGGAGCTTCACTCCTCTCCCACCCCAAAACAAGATGAGCTCTTCTCAATGGAGAGCATCATCCAACACCCAAAATGAAAACCCACAAATACGTACACCAAAACTCAAAAAAAATACATAAAGCAATCTCACATACAATGACAGTAAATAAAATAAGGAAGGCATATAGCCTTGGGTTCTTACCTTATAAGCCCAAATTTGGCAAGAGGTTGAAGAAGAGCTCCTAAGACTCCTTCCAATCTCCTTGCATCCAAAATCCTCCAATTCTAGTTATCTCCTCCCAATCAATATTCAAAAAGAAAACAAAAAATGAAGAACCCTCTCCATCTCTCAAAGATGGAGTTTAATAGGCTAAACCAAAGAGCCTTGAGGAATGAGAAGGTGACACAACCCACTCACAAAACCTTAAGGGATGAGGAGGTGACACATGTCACACTCCCATCCCACAAGGCCTCACACTCTCCCACAAATTCTCTCACACATGTGTGAGAGCATAGTGGAGAGGGGAATCCCACATGGAAGACTACATAAGGATAAGGAGAAGACACATGTCATCCTCCTATCCAACAAGGCAAACCTATTCCCTCATAGATGCTCTCACACATGTGAGAGCATAGGGATGAGGTCTCTCACACTTGAAAGCCTTGGAAGCTTCCCAAGCCTTCAAGATAAGAGAGACCTTATCCTAGGGAAGTGGAGTTGGTCATGGTGGAATCTTGACTTGTCCACCACCTCACCCATCTTCAAATTTCATCACTTAACTTTAGGATCAAGTTAAGGTGACCAAAAGAAGGTCAAACTAAGGACTTACATGTTCAAATTGGTCCAAGACCCTAGGGGTATGACCTAGGGTCATTATTTGACCAAAATAAACACCAAGGGGTCCATAAATTCACATAAAAAGGCCCAAAAAATAAATAGCACCAAAATAGTGCAACTCAAACATTACAACTTACAACACATCAATAAATCAATTAAAAGGGTGAACCCTAATCAAAATAAACATCAATTACATACATTACAAATCATCATGCTCCATCACAAATGGCCTTGGTCCCTCTTGGGACTAGGTCGGCTAAACATAGATATCACATAGGGTTACTAGAATGACCTCTGATTTTGCATGGGCATGGAAAATTACCTGCACACTTCCACAAACAGATCAATAGCACATGTTCATCATAGCTGGAGCGAAAGGAAATGTACGCACACACACAGGGTCGCATAATCACCTATATCCTCAATTATACAAATGCTATCATTTACATGATTCATAATTCATTTACATTTCAAATCACTCGCATTTCACATAATCAAATCAAGATCATATACTGTATCATATCTCATCAATGTACTCATTAATTAACATTTCAATTGGCTCAAAATTAACCTTGTATTAAACATCATAGAATCAACTGTAATCTAACATGCATAGCTATAACATCATCACAAAATAATCCATAAATCAATCAAGGTGTGAGGTAAGTCCATGAATGTCTAAATCTATAGGGGTCAACAACCCCAAAAATGTCCACATGACAAGGATAACCTGAACCATAATTTTCATAAGCAGAGAAAGAAGTGCAACAAATGGTAGCCTCGCACTACAACACTAAATGTTCCAGATCCAACACAAACAAGTGATATTCCAACAATCCCAGTTAGGGTGTGCATCACTTACACATACCCAAACTAACACAACCACCTTAAACAAAAGATTCAAAACAACACTACATTGTCTCGAAGATAGGGTCACACTCCCATAGATCGAACCCTTAGCTAGGTGAAGCAAAACAACATGGTCTAAAGGTGCAACTAATCTAGTCGCACAAGGATGGGCCTCACATATTCCATCCTTTAACCTTATTTTTAACTACCTTAACTTTTAGGGCAAGACAAAACATAGCAGTATCTTTTACTGGCACATTCCACCATTCCTCAACAAGATCTCTAAAATCAAGGTAGGAATCCCACATAATTTAATACGTGAAAGGGTAAGCAGCTTTCATTTGGTGAAGATTCGAATGGAATGAGAGAGAATTATGATCTGAACCTACCCTTGGAAGGGCAAATTATGATCTGAACCTAACCTGGATGAGATTGTTTACCATTCTTCTATTAGACTAGGTAAATAGAGTAACATCAATATCCACATTAATCAAGCCAGTGGAGGAAACGAAGCTAGCCAAATCCACCATACTGTCTGAGTAATCTTCCAATTCTTAAGGTGATTAAGTAGTTGATGCGACAAGAAGGTGACCTAGTGTCAATCCTTCTATCTTGAACCATTAGGTTTGATGGCTTTTTGAAAGGTCTCAAGATGAGTCCCTTGTGCAACCGGTTGCATGATTCCACAATTTTGGTCATATTGAAATTGAAAGATTATGGTCATAATAAAATTGAAAGATTTTGGTTATAGAATACAATAATTCTAGGTGTTGAATCGAATAAGTAATCACACACCTTGCTTTAGGGTAATGAATGCAAGTAGCCATTTGAATTGTTATCTTGGAAGAGGTTGGAATTGAAAGTAGGTGTTGAGAAGTTGAGTTTGATTTGTGAGTATTGGTAAGCTTGGTATTTAGTGGACAAGTGTTGTGGATGACACGTGTGATCGATATAGATGTTCCCATTGGAATGCTTATTTGGGTGTGCTATTAGAGGAAAAAGTATTGAGATCCCTACTTACCTTTAAATTCTTATTCGTGTACTTGATCCTCTATGGGTACTAGGCTTGCACTTCTATCTTTATTTGATCCTTAGCATCACATGAGGTTATGGGTATTATTAGGACAATGGCCTTGGAACTTTGAGTTTAAATTGGGAACACTTTGGTTGGGTGTTTTCCAACATTATCTCATTTAATTTGTGCCCAGATAGTTGATGTGATGTTAGTCACGACTAGGGTTGGTATGGAATGGCTCCCACTCTAGTATCTTGGTATCTTAAGCAAGATTAGTTATTGTATGTATGAAATGCTTTGCATGTTTGAAAGGTATGGAAGTAAGTTGGAGATTTTGAGATGGTGTTTGGTAGTGTCCATGAAGGAGTTAGTATGTGTTCTTTGCGAGGAAGAATGGAAGGCACTTTTGTGAATGTGACTCTTTAGGGTACGTGACTTTTAACAATCATTTCCAAGCATGTCCTGGTTTGCATAGAATATGTGGGTGTTTGTTTTGATAAGATGTTTCATGGTCTTAGTCTTGAGTGTGACCACTATTCCTCTTCTCCCTTTTTGTGACTATGTTATATACGTACATGATGTGGTAACGTGCAATTTTGGTAAAATTGTTGAAGATAATTATTTATTGATGAAATTTTATTGATTGCAAAACCAACAATATTGAATTTCTTTTCTTAAGCTACTTAGCTAATTTGCTTTCTTATAGTCCTTTTACCTCAAGGACTCATTTAGTCGTATTTCGAGTCAAATCTTAAATGTTGAATTTTGGTGCCACTTTTGAGTTTGATTTATCTTTTGAATTTTATTATTTTGAATTTTAATCGTTAAATTTGATATAAAAGCTTATCTTTTGCAAGCTTATTATTTTGAGGATTTTCTCATTGTTCCTACTACTAGTACATGTGTAGTGACATGTGACTTATGTGATCTACCTAGGACCCATAAGGCGTATTGGGTAAGAGGAAAATGGGAATAGTTGGTCTTGGTTGATATCGTAAGATTGATAATTGTAATCGAGTCGGTAAAGGTTGGTTAGAATTCTTTTTTGTCCTTGATTCTAGTCGAGTATTCCTCTTGACCCTTCCTTTTCAAGAGGCTAAAACTTATAATCTAACAAGAGAAGAGTGCTAAAAAAGTTCAAGGGGTGGTCATGATGGGAGACCAAGTGAGATCATCATATTGTTGTGTAGGCACACTATACTTATGATATTGACTCCTTTGTGTCAAAGGCCTTATGAATTTTTCTATCTATTAGAAGTTGACTCTGGAGTCCTTTAGAGACATGGTGTTTCATTTCTTGCTTGTGACATTTAGAAATGCTCAAACATGTGTTGGCTCCTATCAATTCTTGCAAGTTCCACCTTGGCAATAAAGTGAAATCCTATTGTTAGAGAAGGTAGTCGAGACTTGTGAGTCTCATGTGTAGTGCATGGAATCTAAAGTATTATAACTTAGTATATGTGGTTTGTTGAGATAAAAGCATGTTTGGGGCTACGATCGGTTTTGATTATTGTGACTAGCTGGATTGCCTAAAATTCCTATTGGTTGTATATACTTTAGTCTAAGTTAATTTTAGATGGCTAAGGGAGGTTAGGAATATGGTAAACTTAGTTAGTGATAACAAAGGTCTTTAGTGGTTCTAACCTTCTTTGGTGTGACTTCATCTTTTATGACCTTGTAATACACGATTGTCTATCTTAGGGCATCTAATGCCCTTGTTTTTTTGGAAACACTAGTAAAATTTTTTGGTGAATGTGTTGTTTTTAGATACTTGAATTCTCCTAATTAAAGGAGGTTAACATCTAGATTAAATTTTAAGTGGTTACTTTATTAAGTGCCTAATTACTTTTCTTACCATTGATTTATAAATCATGTTGAGTTCACTGTCATGTTGGCATGGATTGAAGGTGGGTTGATCTACTTTACCTCTATGTTAACTTCCAGGAGGAAGTTTAGCTCTAGGGGGGATGATGTGAGGCCCACCCTTGTGTGATAAGTTTAGTTACACTACTAGACCTAATTGTATTGCTTCACCCATACTTAGGATATGGGATATGTTATTGTGACCCTATCCAATAAATGATATGATATTATTATGGATCTAATTATAAGGTAGTTGCATACGATTTGTGTATGAGTAGGAGATGTATGCCTTAATTCAGATTGATTGAATATCACTCAATTATGCTTTTAAATGATCCTTAGTGAATTTATGTGAGGCCACCATTGTTACACCTCTTGATTCAACTTATTAGACTTGTTACCTGGATTTATATTTTTTATGCTGGATATTGGGGACTGTTGATCCTAACCATTAGACCTTTTGATGACATTATTTTGTGATTGGAGTAGATAGACGTGTTGATATATTATTGATGATGTATCTATACATGCTTAGGTTATATTATGCTTTTATTTGATAAAGAATGTCTTGAAATTACATGATGCAATTGAATTTAAACAACACCTATGTTGAGTAAATAGATTAGTATATTGATTTACATTTTGCATGATTAGGACTATGTTGATTTGAAAGAGAATTGATTTGAAAATATAATAGATTATACCATGTCTTATGGAATTGACCTAATTGAAATATATGAACTTGTGCAAAATCATGTGTGTGTAATTTGAGTTTCTTCAACTATGATATACATTGGACTATTGATGTGTGTGTAAGTGTGCAGGTTAATTCCATGGCCAATAATGGAAATTGGAGACTCACAAGTAACCCTAGTTAATAATCCACATGATGCATACCTAGTCCCTAAGGTGGACTAGTGTTATATGTTGTTTGAGATTGAATGTTAATGTGTTAGTAATTTGTTTTGGTTTTATTTGAGTCTCCTAAGGTTGACTTAGGGTGAGGTGGATGATTAGTGTCATCCATGTGTCCATTCTCGTTCATGGGTTTTAGGGGCTACTTAAATGTTAATTTTTGAGCTTTATTATGTTTATTTCATGTGTTTTGTGGCCCTAGGTCAAGTACCTATGGGTTAGGTACCTTATAGACCTCAAATCATGAGTTTTAACTCATATTTGACCACTCTATTTGACTCTAGGAGTTAGGTGACGAATTAGGGTTTTGGAATGAGGGTTGGGTGACTTGTCACATCCCAATCCAAATACCCTAGGTTCATGTACAAGCTTTGGGGAATCCCAAAGCTCTCACATGTGTGATCACACATTGTAAGAGCCTTTGAGAAGAGAGCCCCAAGTACTCCCCTTTCCCCCATGTCTCACATAAGTGTGAAGACAAGTGTGGGGAGGTGTGCTCTTGAGGAGGAATGAGAGGATGACAAGTGTCACCTCCCTATTCTCAATATCTCACACATATGGGGAGATGTTCTTGAGAGAGTGAATGAGAAGGTGATAAGGTTTTTTGAGACCTATTTATTTACCTCTTGTTGAGATGAGAAGGTTTCTTCTTTTTGGTTTTTGGTTTTGGGATTTTTGGAAGGTTTGGCTTGGAGAGAAGGTTTTGGAGCTAAGGAGATCTTGAAGCAAGCTCTTGGGAGGCTTCCTCAATCATCTTCACTACTTGAAGCTTGAGAGGTAGGATCTCAAGGATTCAATATCTCTTGTTATATTGAATTTTTATTTCATGTATTTTTGAAAGGCTTTTTGTGTATTTTGTGTTGTTGTGTTGGGTTTATGTGTTGTTGACATGAGCTCTCCATGTGAGGGAGCTTTCCTTGTATGGGGTTGAGAGAGGAGTGAACCTCCTCAGGGAAAGTCACTCCTTGTTAAGGAGATTTGGAAGGCATTGGCCTTGTTCTTGGTGTTTTTTTTGTGTAAGTTTGGATAGGCAAGAGTGCCTTGCTACCTTGGTATTTTGACTATCATTTGTTTGGCAAGAGTGCTCTTGTATATTTTGGAGTTACAAGTGGTTTGAGATAGCAAGAGGCTATGTAGCATTGAGATATGATTTTGGGTATTTTGGTGGTTCTTGAGTCTTTCCCCTTGAGTGAGAGATGTCCACTCTCTCCCCCTTTGGAATCCATACTTATGGATTTTGTATGTTAAAAATCCCTTGGGTTGGGTGTTGTTATGTTATTGTGAGTGTGTTTACATCCCCTTGTGTATGAGCTTGAAATTGGGTTACTTGCAGGCCTCCTCTCTCGAGGATGGCTTACAAGCAAGCCTAAGGTTGGGAGGTAAGCTCTCCTTTGGCCTTGGGAGTGTTTTGTTGTCTATTTACAAGATGTATGACTAAGAAGAAAGGAAAGTAGTAGGGACTCCTTGTATTAGCTAAACTTTGTTTTGGAGCTTATTATTTTTGTAAAGGCCATGTAAAAAGCCTAAGCCATTGAGCTTTGTAAATGGGATGGGAAGAGTTAAGAGAGTTGGTTAAAACCTCCCATGTACATGTTTAAATGTATGTATTCATTCATTTGTAAAGTTGTGATATTTAAGAAAATAATATATATAAAATAATGGAATTCTTATTTACACCTTATTGTCATTATTGAGTTACATATGGACAAGACAAAGATAAAAAATGTTAAATTTCATAGTATTCATGAGAGGAAAAAAAATGTTTTGTATGCTTTCTCTCTTTCTCTAACTAAATATTAAGTAGGGAAAGGAAAATATTACCCTTAGTGTGTTTAGAAAATATGCTCCTCTTTTAACTTCAAAAGACCTATAAGTTGTTTAGAGAACAAAGGTGTTTTACTTCAAAATTTTGTTAAAAACAAATAAATACTCTTCTTGCAAAACCCTAGATATAAGAACTATGTTATATTATTATATTAAAGTTAGTGTATATATATATATATATATATATATATAAAGTAATAATAAGAATGAAGTTGAGTTGATTTTTATATAAAAAAAGGGAAACATTGTTTTTGGGAGATGTAGGATAGGGCCGAAGGCCTAACCCTGCACCCATGTCTCTTGGCGACAGGAGTGGGAGGGGTCAGGGACCTCGACCCATAGTGCTCGCGAGAACTGTGGGGTGGGGCTCCACCTTGCTCCCACAAGGGGACTGTAAATTGTGTAGTCCATAGGCCCCCTAAAAGGGACCTGCGGACTACACAGTCCGCAAGGGATTTCCCCTTTAAACATCGATTAAATTTAAACATTTACCCGTTGAAAAAAATTAACAGTCTCTACTTTATTTATTTACTTTTTTCAAAATATTTTTTTGTGTGAGCTATGTTATATATTTTTTACACACACACACACACACATATATACACCCTCTGTATATACACAGAACTATGTATATATAGAGTTTGGTGTATATATACTAGATATATAGATATTTATATTTCATTTGACACATTGGGTGTCATTGTGTTTGTCATCAAGTTTAACATAGTTAATTGTATTTGGTTTGATTCATTATGAGTCATGGTGATAATTAGTTGTGATTATTACCACCTTAAAAGTATTGGCATTCAATGATGCTTAAACACCAAATTTTGTAGATTTCCTTGGAAAGCATCATTATGATATATATTTATATTAAAAATGATATATAGAAATAATTTATTTATATAGGTATATATACATGTGGAACACACACACATATAGATATATATAGATATAAATAGACCTCGATAACCCTTGAGAGAGAGGGTTATACTTGATTTATAGAGACTCAGTTAGGCCCAAGAAAGAGCATAGTATGTTATAGTTTATGTAGATTTGATTTTGATTGCAATTTGAAATGAAATTCATTATTTCAGTAAGAAGTACAACAAAGGTTTCATACTCAGAAGTACAACAGAGGTTGGCAAAATATTGTTGGTCAGTTTGTTCGACAGATCTGATTACTTGATGCAAAGATATACATCTCAAAAAGAGAGATAATGTTGTATTTGATTATTGATGTCATACATTTCTAATGCTATGATAGGTTGTCAGTTGGGAAAAAAGATGAGACTGCAAGATTTGCACAACAAAATTATTGATAAATATCAATTATCTTGTTTATTGAATATTCTACCTTATACTTGACTAGTTGAAGTTGTAGTTGGGATAAACTTACCAATTCATCTAGCTAAGCCTAGGATTTATGCAAAACTGATTAAAGCAGATATGCTTGTGATTGAAGTTATACTATTAAGTATGTGTTTATGTGAAATAATGGTAACTGTTAACCAGCTTGAGATAGAAGTGTGTGAACATATGAAACACATCTTTGTTTAGGAATGTGTTTTATTTCTTAAATATTTGGCCAAAGTAATGAAAAATCATTGCTTGCATTGTCGATTCATAGCGTCTTTACTTATTGCATAACAGTCAGACTGAGTTACAATTAGCTAGAGGGATTCTAGACTTGTATAACTAATTGTTTTTAAATAGAAACAACACTAGTTATCACATGGTATGATGGATCTTATTGATCCCCTTAATCCACTTCCATCATGAAGGCTAGGGCCACTTCCAGATGGACGGTGTACAGGGGACCACCAGTTTGTGGTTAGAGGTAAAGCACTCAGGTGATGCTCTCCCTCTTGCAGTTGAATATGCTAAAAACTTAATTATTCAAAGATATCATTTTTTATACCATTAGATTTACATGTATTATTATTATTTTGGGAAATTGTAATCAAATCATCAAGATGATGATGCAATCATGTACTATTGTAAACATATAAATGTTAGTTTATTCTTTCAATACCTATGATTGGTGAGAAAGAGAAAATGCTTTATGTTATACATTATTGTAAGAATGTTTTGTATAATCTTTATCTTATAGAAAAATGTTTGGTTTAGTGATGTAAATCTTTAGTATGTATTTGGAAAAACAGACAAGCATTCATTACACATGAGCATGGTTTGAACACTCAAGCATATGAGCCAACTTTGTAAGAAGTTTTCAAATGTAGATAACATTGTGTTTAGAAAACCTAACCTTGCGATGTTCTTTGAGCGTAGAAATGGGAAGGTCGAAAATGAAGAAAAAGAATAGAAATACCAAGAAAATTAAACAATCCCAAACTAAGGTAAAAAATACAACAAAATTCAGTTATGAAGGAGAAGCTTGGCTCTCTAACTCTAAAACTTTGGACTTTGCTCTTGAACGAATTGAGTTGGATAAGGAAAAATGTTTGAAACCAACTATTGAGATAATTACCTTTGAGATTAAGCCAAGTAAACCTTAGATGAACGTGGCATGCCTTTTGGGTTTGAGAGAAATGTGCTAGTTTAAGTAGAAAGGTGATTAGGGAGTACCTATGTGTACATCCCACCTCTAAGTTTGTAGTTTTAGATTCTGATGGAGAGGAAGAACCCGAGGAGATTCCTCTATCTAATAGTGATTTGTAAATTTTGGAATCCTATTAGACCTTATTTTAATAAGGATTTCTAAATCAAATGAAATAAATAAAAATCATTTTTGTCTTGACATTCAAGTGTGATGATCTTCTGTGTGGAATTTTGAATTTCTAATTTTTGGTGTATGTTTTGAAAGATGCATTATTTTATGAATTAGAATTTTGCATTCAAACACATCAAAATGTAGAACTAATTAACCACAATGACACACCAGGTGCAAAATGGTTTGAATGAGAACAAACCCTAGAGGTAGTCAAGATGGTTCTCATCCAGCTGTGGAGGATCCTCTAGCTAAGTTGAATCAAATCCTTGCTCTTCTGAATGAAACCAAGGAAAGGTTAGGAGAAAGAAGTAAGAGGGGTAGATAGTCCTAAGGTTAGTGAGGAACATGACAAAGAGAATAGTGTCCATGAAGGGCAAGATGAATCCACGAAAAATCCTAAAATAATAGAAGAGCTTATAAAAGTAGTGGATGTAAGAAAACAAATGACCAATGAATTAGCCAAAGTCATGAACTTCAAAGTTTCATGGAATAGTATTAGGAGATGGAGCAGAAGCATGGCTCACTGATATTGAGAAATATTTCAAAATTAGGAATCATTCAGAAATAAATAAGGTTGTTTGGGGAGTCTATCAATTGGCTGGCAACCTAAAGCATCCACTTGGTGGATGAAGAAGAAAATAGAGTCAGGATTGATTTCCCTGAGTTTGAGGTGGGATCAATTTGTAGTAATCTTTAGAAAAAGATGGCTACCTCAGTTATATTTTGATAAAAATTTAACTAATTTTTAGAACTTGCATCAAGGTGACATGATTGTAACATAATACTAGAAGAAATTCACTAGACTGTACTGCAATATATCAGTGTGATGAATGCTTCAAATAAATAAATCCATTATGGGGATGAATGCTTAGATTGGTGGATAAGTGGATGTTCATGGTCCAACAACCATGGATCAAGTATTTGAGAAAGAAATTAAGAAAGAGCATAAACTTAAGTCTATTTCAGCTTAGCGAGATAAGTTTTGAAAGAAGTTTTGATGGTCCAAATCTTCACCATATTTCAAGAAAAAGAACTGGAATAAAGATTCTAAACTGAAACCCAATGAGAAAGGATCTAAGAAAAACAAGAATGAATCTCATAATGAAAAGAAAAATAATGATTTCAAGAAGAAGAATGGCATTAATAATGACTGTACAAATGAGAATCTAAAGAACCTCCCAGTGGTTTTTTCAATGTGGAGGTGATCATTATGCTAATCAGTGCCCAAATAAAGGTCAAGGAAATCAATTCCAAAATTATTTGCTACCTTCTCAACATACATCTTTTCAACAAAGAATTCATGTAAGGTTGGACAATCGCCAAGCAGAGTATCATATCACACTAATTAAAACTATAGGTATCTTGTTTGGAATATACCCATTTCTATTTTAATAGATACAAGTGCCATTGGAAGTTTTATAGAACCTAAATTACTAAGTAGAATTCCTAGATGAGCTAGTTATATGCTAATCCCTAGTCAGTTAAGTATGCAAACTAGTTTAGAGCTCAGGTAGAGTAGTGCATGTTTGATGCATAGATAAGGTTACCCTCATTCTCAAAAAAAGTTAACATGTATGTAGCTCCATTGGAATCCTATGATATTATTCTAGGAATAAATTGGTTGTGGTGCCATAGAGCCAAAGTATATTATTTTAATAAAATATTTTAATGTTTGGATGACTTAGGAAATCCAATTTCTCTTCAAGGTGTCAATCGTGAAATCAAAATCAGACAAGTGTTGACCATGCAACTCAAAAAGAGCTAAAAGGAAAGGATGTCAACTTTTTGCAGTAAAGATGGACCAAGTAGAAGAAACTAAATAGTCATCAATACATGACTACCCTTTTCTTTATGATTATTAGGATGTATTTCTTGATGAATTGTTAGGTTTACCACCTAAGAGAGCCTTTTATTTCTCAATAGATATTATACCATGTTCTGAACTAATATCTAAGGCACCTTATCGGATGACAACCATAGAGTTGATGGAATTAAAAGCCCAATTACATGAATTATTGGCTAAAGGGTTAATTTGACCTAGTGTGTCACCCTGGGGAGCACTAGTGATATTTCTAAAGAAAAAGGATTGAACACTACGCTTGTGCATTGATTATTGTATGTTGAACAAAGCAACAATAAAGAATAAGTATCCTTTACCTCGTATAAATGATATTTTTGATCATATGTGTGGAGAAGCAGTATTTTCAAAATTTGATTTGAGGGTAGGATACCATTAATAGAGGATTAATGATGAAGATATTCATAAGACAACTTTTAACACAAGCTATGGACATTATGAATTCGCAGTCTTACCTTTTGGTTTGACTAATGTGCCTGATGCATTTATGAATTTAATGAATAGTGTCTTCAGGGACTATTTAGACAAATTTAACCTTGTCTTTTTAGATGGTATTTTGATATACTCTAAGAATGAAGAAGAGCATGCGTGACATTTGAGAATTTTTCTATAGCGGCTGAGAAAACATAAGTTATATGGCAAATTGTCAAAGTGTACCTACTTTCAAAAATAAGTATAATATTTAGGACACATTATTTCTACTGAGGTGATTGTTGTGGATCCCTCAAAGATCAAAACAATTATGGAGTGACCATCACCTAAAAATGTACCTGAAGTGTATAGTTTTATGGGATTAGCTGGATATCATAGAAAGTTTTTCCTAAACTTTTCTAAAATTGCTAACCCTATTACTACACTTTAGATGAAAGGAAAAAGGTTTGAGTGGATAGAAAAGTGTGAGGAAACTTTTTGTATCCTCAAAGAGAACTTGAATTCCACCCCAATTCTTAGAGTCCCAGATCCAGAAGGCCATTTTGTGGTCGTCACAAATGCATCAGTTGAAGGATTGGGTGGTGTACTCATGCAAGAAGGGTAAGTTGTAGAATACGAATCTAGAAAATTACATCCATATGATTTGAATTATGCTCCACATGATTTAGAGTTAGCTGTGATTGTTACCTTGGAAGTGTAGAGACATTACCTGATGGGTAAACACTTTGAACTTAGGTTAGATAATCAAGGACTTAAGTACATCACATATTTGAACCTCAATGTACAACATAGATGATGGTTGGAACTATTATTAGATTATGATTTTGATAATTTTCATTAAAGGAAAATAAAATTGAGTGGTAGATGCTCTTAGTCATAGAAGGCATATTACAGCTATGGCTACCATTTATTCCACTATTCATGAACAAGTGATAAGGAATTCTTCAGGTGATGAATTCTATAAACAAGTCAAGAATGCATTGTCAAAAACTCCTCAAGATACCAGGTATGAAGGGTATCGATTCGAAGCGAATGGAATGATGAGATTCAATAACAAAATATGTGCCAGATCAAGGTGATTTAAGGAATATTGTGTTGAAGGAAGCACGTAGTGTTCCATATTTAGGGCATCCCAAAGTGAAAAAATTGTTAGCGGATTTAAA
Organism: Cunninghamia lanceolata; assembly: GCA_027924645.1. Lineage (NCBI taxonomy): Eukaryota > Viridiplantae > Streptophyta > Pinopsida > Cupressales > Cupressaceae > Cunninghamia > Cunninghamia lanceolata. The sequence continues at coordinate 706,540 of BSBN01001492.1, forward strand.
ATCATTATATTTTTAGAAAATTATGAAGCAAGATGTTGCAAGTTTTGTAGCCAGATGCTTAGAATTTCAGTGAGTTACGGTTGAGCATCAACATCCAATGAGGTTGTTATACCCTCATAACATAGTAGAATGGAAATGGTAGGTCATTAGCATGGACTTTGTCTAAGGCTTACCTATTTTTATAAATCACCATAATACAATCCTTGTAGTAGTGGATAAGCTTACGAAAGTAGCACATTTCATCCTAGGAAACCTTATAGATGGAGCACCCATTATAGCAAGAATATTTGTGCAAGAAGTTTTTAGACTTCATAGAGTTCTTGAAAAAATAATCTCAAATAGAGATGCGCAGATGACTTCAAAGTTCTGACAAACCTTGTTTTCAGCAGTAGGAACTCAATTGAATATTAGTTTAGCCTACCATCCAAAAACATATGGCCAGACTGAAAGAGTAAACCAAGTGTTGGAAGATCTATTGAGGATGTATTGCATGGATCAATAGTATAAGTGGGAGGAGTACCTTCCATTAGTTGAATATTCTTATAATAACTTATCATTATGCAAATAAAATGGATCCTTTTGAAGCATTGTATGACAGGAAGTGTTGAACTCCTATAAATTGGGACAAACTTGAAGATAGGATTAGCCTTGGGTTAGAGATGCTAATGGAAATGGAGAAGCAATTTAAACTAATCAGAAAAAGATTAGCAGAAGAAAATGATAGGCAAAAGAGTTATGCTAATGCCATGTATACTCCTCAATAATTTTTTGTTGGTGGTAAAGTACTTTTAAGGGTCAAACCTCAAAAGAGTTCAATTAAGTTTGGTAATAGCCAAACTAGCACTTGGTAATGTAGGTCCTTTTGAGGTTCTAGAAGTAATCAACCTAGTTGCTTACACACTTGATCTACAACTAGCTCTTGCTCCTATGCACAATGTCTTTCATGTGTCTTATCTAAAAAAGGTATGTGTTTGGATTAAATCATACTCTTGATTAGAATGCTCTACAAGTTCTGGATCTAGGAGTGGTCATGATCAAGCCTCTTAGAGTGCTCGAGATTCTCAAGCTCTTCTCGCGTAATAGAGAGGTTTCTCAATGCAAGGTCCAGTGGGATCAATATTCTAAGGATAGTGCCACTTGGGAAGATTATGAAGATTCCCATCAAAGATTTCCTCATTTATGTGATTAAGACTATTATTATTTTGAAAGACTGTTGTTCTTGTTTAAACTTGTTTGAACTAAGTCATTGAGGACGATGAATCTTTTAAGGGGGAGAAGATGTCACAACTCATTTTTAGATAGCTTAATTATGTTATTTTAAACTAAATTTTAGATAGATTCTTTGATATGCATTCTGAAATTATGAAAATCAAGTTGTGATTAGAATATAAATTTTGACGAGATAAATATGCTTTGCTTCATGATATGTAGTAATTGACATATTTTCCAGCATGGATAATAGAATATCTTTATGAATATTTTTGATTAAATGTTTACTTCAAATTATAACTAATGTGGTTAATGGACTAACTACTGTTATTGTTAATAAGGTGGATGTAGGAAAATAGTATTGTTTCCCTCCCAGATGAGGAGAGAGAGTATCATCAGAGAGAGGGAAATGGATCGAGGTGGATGGATGAGACATCATGCTTCTAGGAAGTCACACACACATGAGTATTGAGTTAATTTATATGTGTTTGGATACTTTGATATCGTAAGAATGTCAGTACCCTACATAGTAGCATTATCTTTGGTATGATGATGTAGTCAATTCATTGTTTTGATCATCTCTTTGTTAGTGTTGTTGATCTTGTCTTTAGTTTGATTGAATGTGTTTTTGACTATTTATCATTGTGTGGTGTTTTACTATGGTATCATCACTTGGAGATTATGTCGAGTTTTAGACACAATCTACCTTGTTGGAGGACATAAATATATAAGTATATCTAATTATAATTATATTATTATTCATATTTTATCAAGGTTGCTTTAAAAGATTTAAAATTCAAATATATTGGCTTGACTAAGCTCCATGAAGTAGAGTTAGTGAGCAAGTGAAATACATTTAATGTTTTGGTTAGTGGAGTACTAAGGAGTTATGTAGAGTTTATACTCCATCAAGTGCTCAATTAATGTCCACCACTTTAGTTTCAATGGGAGTGATGGATGGTTATTGCAAAGAGAAATCTAAAAATTTAGGGAGAGATTGTAGGGAATGGTGGAAGGTTTTAGACATAATGGAAATCAAGAGATAGAGAGCACAAGAATAGGGGGATAGAGAAGAGCTCTGCGAGTTGACTATGAATAAACTATTTATGCATTGATATGTGTTCATAGAATTTTATTTAAGAAATGAAATGTTTGATTAAGTTTTATCTTTGAACTTGCCATAGAGTTTACATGGTTGCAAATGCTTTATCTATGTGAAGAAATTTAAATATTTTCTTAGATTACTTTATTTTCAGTGATAACAAAGGTTTTTATATATACAAACCAATGTTTTTTGTGTTTAAATCTATCGGCTAGTATTTATAGTTTAATATAGTTTGAATGTATAAAATTGTGGCTCGAGTGTGTTAACCTTATAAATAGTATAAGTGTTAAAACTAAGCCTTGATTGTGTTAACCTGATCATTAGTATAAGTGTTTAAATTAAAACCTTGACTGTGTTAACCCTATCATAGTTTAAGTGTACACATTTGACCTCGATTATGGTGTGTATGTAACTGTTTATTACATCAAAATGTGGCTCGAATTGTGTTAAGTTTGTCATAATTACAATATGGGAAATCATGACTCAATTGTATTAAAGTTGATATAGTTTCAATACATGAAATCATAGCCTCGACTATGTTGTATTTATCACAGTTTTTGTGGTTCTACAGTGTTGTTATTGTCACCATTTTAATACCATAAATTGTTGTTTGATGGTGTTAGGTTTGTTGTTTTAAAAAGTTTTATATTGTATGAGACTAGGGTTTATGCTCCATTGTCTGTAATTAGGTTTGTGAATTTAAGGAGAGCTATTATTTGTTATATATATGACCATTTCAGGTCCGTTTGTATCAGATGTTAATGATACTTCATTCTCAACTTCGTTGAGGATTTTATAATTGTTTTTTAGACTCTTTTTTACTACAAATAAGGGTAGCCTAGTCTTTTGTAATATGACTCATTTGGAGAGTCACTGTGTATGTTAACAATAGTTGACATAGTTATTATTATTTAGTGTGACTCATTATGGGTCACTGTTTTTGTTAGTTGTAGTTACATAGCTAAATTATATCAACCTACTTAGTTTGAGAGTCACAGCCATTGCTAATAGTGGTTAACATATTTTTATATTTATTGTGTTGAAATAATGATAACAGTGGTAAACACTATTCAACTCATTGTGAGTCTCTTTTTTTATAACAATGGTAAACAATATTTGACTCATTGTGAGTCTTTGTTTTGATAACAATGGTAAACACTATTCCACTCATTGAGAGTCTTTATTTTGATAACAGTGGTAAACTATTCAACTCATTGTGAGTCTTTGTTTATGTTAACAGTGGTTTAACATAGATATTTATATTTTGTTTAACACATTGGGTGTTACTATTCTTATCATCAAGTTTAACACAATTTGTTTTTGATGCATATCAAGTTTAACACAATTAATTGTATTTTGTTTGATTCATTATGAGCCATGGTGATAATTAGTTGTGATTATTACTACCTTAAAAGGATTGGCATTCAACAATGCTTAAACACCAAATGTTGCAAATTTCCTTGGAAAACATCATATGATATATATTTATATTAAAATTGATATATAGAAATAGTTTATTTATATAGGTATATATATACATGTGGAACATATATATATAGACCTTGGTAACCCTTAAGAGAGAGGGTTATACTTGATTTATAGAGACTCAATTAGGCTCAAGAAAGAGTAGAGTATGTTATAGTTTATGCAGATTTGATTTTTCTTGCAATTTAAAAAGAAATTCATTATTTTAGTAAGAAGTACAATAGAGGTTTCATACTCAGATTTTAGTTGGCAAAATATTGTTGCTCAATTTGTTAGACAAATGTGATAACTTGATGCAAAGATATAAATCTTGAAGAGAGATAATGTCCTTATATTTGATTATTGATGTCATACATTTCCAATGCTATGATAGATTGCCAGTTGGGAATTCAAACTGCAAGATTTGCACAACAAAATTATTGATAAATATCAATTATCTTGTTTATTTCAAATATTCTACCCTATACTTAACTAGTTGAAGTTGTAGTTGTGATAAACTTACCAATTCGTCTTGCCAAGCCTAGGATTTATGCAAAATTGATTAAAGTTGATATGCTTGTGATTGAAGTTATACTATTAAGTATATGTTTATGTGAAATAATGGTAACTGTTAACCAATTTGAGATAGAAGTGTGTGAACATATGACACACATCTCCCTTTAGTAATGTGTTTGATTTTGTAAACATTTGGTCAAAGTAATGCAAAATCACTACTTGCATTGTCAGTTCATAGTGTCTTTACTTATTGCATAATAGTCAAACTGAGTTATACTTAGCTAGAGGGACTCTAGAGTTGTATAACTGATTGTAAGTAAATAGACACGACACTAGTTCTCAAATGGCATGATGGATCTTATTGGTTCCCTTAATCCACTTCCCTCAAGAAGGTTAGGGTCACTTCTAGATGGAAGGTGTGTAGGGGAACGTCGGTCTATGGTTAGAGGTAAAGTACTTGGGTGATGCTCTCCCTCTTGTAGTTGGAGATGCCAAAGACTTGGTTATTCAGAGATATCATTTTTTATACCATTGGATTTACATGTATTATTTTGAGAAATTATGATTAAAGCATCAAGATGATGATGTAATCATGTACTATTGTAAACATATGAATGTTAGTTTATTCTTCAATAGTTATGATTAGTGAAAAAGAGAAAATGCTTTATGTTATACATTATTGTAAGAATATTTTGTATAATCTTTATCTTATATGTTGTTTAGTGGAAAAGAGGGGGTTTTAGTTTCAAGGGTAAATCCTCCTTTCACATCTAACATTTAAGGACATAAATTGAGTGAAGTCACAATCTCTTGCAAGAGGGCTCTTCTACAGATTTAGTGTCCCTTAGAATGAAGAGGAAACTTGGAATTTGCTAACTAATTGATTAATTAAAGGCCAATTATGCTTAAAACCCTAATTTCATAAAATCGTAAACAAGCGGACAAATCTCAACAAATGCTTGCACACAGAGATATCAAATGACAATTAAATACATACCAAATTTCAAGATTCCATATCTAAAAAAGTCAGGGGCTAATGAGCAGGTGATTTAGTCTAAGGTACCAGTTTCTGTTAGGATCTCTGAAGATTGTTTGCAACTTGTTTGTGATGTTATGGGGATTTCACTATTTTGGGATCCAGAGGACTAATGATTGGGTGCCCTAGTCTAGGTCCTCCTTTTCTGCTTTCCTCTACACATCTGACACTCTATAATATCTCCCTACAACTCCACTTCTTCCGCTTTTGCAACTTGTAACCTGCAATCAAAAAAAAAGGGGGTTGGGGGTTGTGGTGTTTAGAGGCTTTCCTCAGTCAATCCCTGGAGAGACATTCAAGTCTTCTTAACACCATTGTCAGATAAAGAGTGTGTATCCCTGTGGGATAGGGGAAAAATCCAAATGATAAATGATTGAAAACACAAATAAATGTCACCTTAGAGGTGTAGCTCACATATAGATGAAAATCCTTCACATAATGAGAAGATGAAGCCAAATGTGCATAACAAACACAATAACAAGACAAGTCTACTCTGCAACAATGAATATCTTGAATGCTCTGGAATCACAAGTTTGCCAAAAGTTCCTAATCATCTTCTAGTTTACAAATGAGTCCCTAAACATGCTTATATATGCAACTAAACACATTCACATGAAGAATTTCATAAATCAAACTTAAGGTGTCGGCGTATGACCTAATTAACAATCACATAACCAACACTTGAATTTAGGTCCTGCCTAAAATAGGGCAGGACTAGGGTACGAATGCCCAAGTTCTACCTCCCTATTTCAGTCAGGAATGGTCTCAATAGCACCCCCTAGGTCCTATTTTCCATAAAACTAAGGGGTTTTCTCATCAGGAGTCAACATGAATATGCAAGATGATAAAAATGCTTTCTAAAGGACCCGGGAGCTAAACATAGGAGGGAAATAGTCCTAGGGAGACATTTTCTGATGTAACATTTAGCCCCCACTTTAATGTATGCATGAACGCAAGGCTCATTCATGCATTAAAGTACGGTCAACAAACACAACAAACATGCCAGACACTTAGAGCTAATGCATACATGAAGATTGAGAAGTATTTCTAGCCCATAGTCTCAGGTAGACATTAGAGAAGACACATCACAAACACACCAAACACAATGAAGACAATAACAGGCATGCAAAATATGGAGAAGATAGTAACAGTCATGCAAAACATGGAGAAGACAACATTGAAGATATGCAAAACACAGTGAATGCAGTGATTATTTCTTTTTCATTTTCATTTATATGAATGCAAATGCAAGTAGATGGAAAGTAAAAATGCAACACACCACCCAAAATGTAGGAGGGGAATTCTGCCATACTCTTTGGACTACATATGGGGCAACAGACACACAATACAAATCCCAAGATGTTGGAGGGGCATTTCACCATGCTCTTTGGCTACACTTGAGAACAAACACACCATACAAATCCCAAAGTATAGGACAGGTATTTTTCCATGTTCTTTGGACTATAATTGGGAACACACACGCCATACAAATCCTGAAGCATAGGAGGGGCATTTCTCCATGCTCTTTGGACTATACTTGGGAACAAACACGCAGAAGACACACGGAAAACACGAGAGCTATATAGTATGCCAAGGACATATTGTACGTCTAAAAAATGACGAACAAGTGATGGAAGGAGCCTATTTCTAGGCTTACCACCATCTCAGGCACATTATAGGTACACTTGATAGTGGGGCTTATGCCACAACAATCACCAAAGACACATTTAAAGGAGGATACACCAATCCTGCCTGCTTATAGGACTTTTAGAATAAAAAGGATGTGTACTAGCTCAAGAGATACACCATCCTCGCCTCCATAGAGGGATTTGAATAAAAGGATATGCATGATATCCTGCCTCCATAAAGGGCTTAAAATAAAAGGATATGCATATATCTTGCCTCCACAGAGGTCTTAATGATTGCAATATAAAATAAAGATGTGCACTCGCGTGGAGATACAACATCCCACCTCCATAGAGGGCTTACAAACATGCTTTGTTAGTATCAAAATCATCAGACAACTTACCTTATATATGCCCCACCCTTAAGGTGGTTGATATCATGTACCAATATCAAGCACGTTAAGGTAGATAGAAAACACACAAGGGAACATGAGCTCTCACAAAGCCCATGCCCCTAGAGGTGACATGTACTTTATGATCGCCAAATGTTCACACAAACACATAATTTCCTGCAAGAAAATGTGTTAGAAACCACATAATCATGATAAAAAAGAATGCATGTAACCATTCACATAAAGATCCGAGGTTATACTATGGGTCTAGGATCCGAATATAACTATGGGGCTACACTACAGAAATCTCAAAGCTAAGTGTAACCAAGGTGATATTCAAAGATAAACAAAGTGCATGAAGTAGATGTATTGTTATGGTTTGTTATTATGATAAGACAAAATCAAAATATCACACAGAGTGATTCTACTAGCCAAGCATCAGATAATATATATCAACCCCATCATTATGTATGGACCAGGTCCATTTTTGCTTTAGTTGCTGAAGGGACACTCGGTCCGTATCAATAGTTATTTGTTTTTCATCATCTGCCAGCTATATAGAACCACTAGAAGAAGGTAAATAATAAATCAAGAGAGGAGAACAAGTGCCTTAGGGTCATCACATAGGAAGGTGCCCCTAGGTCACCAACTGCAATGCTATGCCCCGAGGACACAACACACAACAATTGAAATAGAGGAGAGGAGCAATATAGAAGAATGATGATATAAATAGAAGAAGGGTCACAATAGAGGCGGCCTCCTGATATCCTTGACCTTATAAGAGTATCAAGGATCATCCAAGGAGGCCTAAACAACACATAACACATCACGGGGGAAACACAACACAATGTTAACAACATATATATCTAGGAGGAAGCCACCCTTGAGAGAAACTAGAACATATGCTACAATGAGTGTGGCTTAAGGATGGAGAAATACTTACCTGGTTCAATGAGATATTTTCTGGAGAATAATCTATGTCTATCATCTTAGGATATATCATATTTAGTATTGAACTTATTGATATTGTAGTGGCATTAGTACACTTATTCACTATCCTCTTAGGAGGTGGAAGAAGTGGTTTTTGAGTGATTTCGACATCCATCCATAAGGGTTTTAATGTGATAGGCCTTTCCTCATCCACCAGTGCTACATCTTTTGAAGAGAGCATAGGAATTAAGGGAAGGTAAAGTGTTGTGAGGATAATTGTTGGTGATTGTATCTCTAGTGATGTTCAAAGAATATGCAACCGAAGGAAAGGTAGCTAATGTTTTTATATTCTTAGTGATATCCAAATGACTTGAATATTCAATCAAAGGAGGGATATTAAGGGTCTTCTCTTCTTTAGTGATATCCAAGGTGTGAACAATCAACTAAAGGAGGAAGGTCAATGGGATGATCCATAGAGGCTTCATGCACTATGGTAGGGATAGAATTGTGAATATTGTTAGATGAATGCTCATTATCTATCCATGTAATGATCTTTATTAGAGGGGGATCTTCATTCACTAATGCTTCATCTTGGACAGAGAGAGCATTGGAATGGAGATATGGTGGTATGATGTCAAGGGATGTGTCAAAGAATTTATCTTCTTTTGCTAAAGTGTCCTCATGAGTGGGAACAACTTTTGGAGAGAGATCATAAGGTACAACTAAGTTACCATCACATGTTTTAGCAATAGGAGTCATAGTGGAATGTTCAATAGAGATAAAGTCATCTAAGGGTTCATCTGACATATTGAAGTCACCACCACAAAATGTATTATTGGCTATAAATTTAGTGAGATTATCTAATATCAAAGGTGTTATGTCAGAAAATGTCCCCTTGGGGGCTTTTCCCTCTTAAGGTTTAGCTCCCGGGAACTTAAATTGCATTTAGAACATCTTGCATGATTATGATGACTCCCGATGAGAAAACCTTGAAGTTTCATGGCAAATGGGGCTTATGGGTGCATTTATAATGAATCCTGCCTAAAATAGGGGGAGGACTTGGGCGCCTGCACCCTAGTCCTACCCTATTTTAGGTCAGGACCTATTTTTGGGTATCAATTTTATGACCGTTATTAGGTCCTATGCCGACATCCTAAGTTTGAATTATGAAATTCTTAGCGAGAATGTTTGTAGTTGCATATATAAGCATGATTAGTGATTCATTTGTAAAATAGATGGAAACTAGATGGCATTTTTTATCTACAAGCTTTTTTGAAAGTGATTCAAGGCATTCATTGTGTTGCAAAGCAGTATTTTGTGTTGTTATTGTGTTTGTATTTGCAAATTTTACATCCATCTCCTTATGGCATGAAGATCATCTTCCTTCCATGAGATCTACACTACAAGGTGATATCAATTATGTTTTTCTATCATTTATCATTTGGATTTTACCTCTATCCCGCAGGAATACACACTCTTTATCTGACAATGATGTTTAGAAGACTTGAATGTCTCTCCAGGACTTGACCGAGGCAAGCCTCTAAACACCACAACCCCCAACCCACTTTTCTGTGATTGCAGGTCACATGTTTCAGAAGCGAAAGAAATGGAGTTGCAGGAGAGTAGTGCAGACTGTTAGAATTGCAAATCTAAGAAGAAAACTAGGGCTTGGACTTGGGCACCCTCTCATTAGTCCTCTAGATCCTACAATAGTGAAATCTCCAAAATAACAAGAACAGGTTGCAGACAACATTCCCAGATCTTGACAAAAATTGAGGCATTGGACTAGGGCGCTTGCTCATTAGTCCCTGACTTTTCTGCACACTGAACTTTAAAATTTGGTATGTATTTAGTTGTCATTTGATATCTCTGTGTACAATCATTTTCTGTAATTTGTTCATTTGTTTAGGATTTCACAAAATTAGGGTTTTGAGCATAATTGGACTTAATTGAACAACAAAATCACACAATTCCAATCTTCCCCTATGTTCCAAATGACATGATATCTATAGTAGAGTTCTTTGCTCTATTGAATGTCCTTGAATATTTAGTGGTGAAAGGAGGATAAACACAAACCCTTTAAAAGCATCATTTGGACATCTTTCCCCCTTTTTCATACTAAAAATTTTGGTGAACCCTTGTTCTTTTGAACTTTACAACTTGATGAATCTTGTACTTCAGATTTACATTCATTTCATTGTTCATCTCATTGCATTTGAAAAATTACAAAAAAATTGAAAATTTTGAAAATATTGGCATTTTTAGCTTGCATTTTCAAATAATTTGAATTAATTGGCATTTAGTTTCAATAAATTTATGTCATTCTCATCAAATCTGATTTAAAATACAGAAATTCATCATTCATCATTCATTTACATTACATTTTCATGCTTAAATTGATAAAAATTACTTGAAATTGTGCATTTTTCCATATAACCTAATTTCACATTAGCTAGGGTTTGTATTCAAAATCTTGTTTGAGATTTTACTACCCTTTTAAAACACTTATTAAGACTTATTTATAACTATAGTTTTGCATCATAGTGCCTTTCTTGCAAAATTTCATGTCTAGGGTTTGAAAACTTTGCATTTTCACTAGATTTAGCCTTATCGTCTCTCTAGAATTGCATCATAGGCATATTGTGAAGGATTTTTATGCATTAATTGGCTTTTATTAGGGTTATAATATTTTTCCCCTCCTAAAATTCTTTACAACACCCTTTTTATTGAGCCTTTGCCTTGAAAATTAGTGAAAAATTGCATATTTTAGTGTATTTTCACTAGGTTTTGGCTTGTCATCATTATAAGATTGCATCATAGGTGTGTTGTGAAGGATTTTTCTGCACTAATTGGATTTTATTAGGGTTATTAACTGCTTCCCCTTCTCAAATTATTTACAACACCCTTTCTATTAGGCCTTTGCATTGAAAATTGGTGAAATATTTGCATATTTTAGCACATTTTTACTAGGTTTTGACTTGTCATCACTCTAGGTTTGCATCAAAATCATGTTGTGAAGGATATTGTTGCTTTATTGGACTTATATCAGACATATTACTTGATTCCCTTCATCAATTTCCTTACAACACCTCTTCTTTCACTTATTTGCATTGAAAAAAGTTGAAAAAATCAAGCATTTTAGGTCATTTTCACACATAGTTTTGCACTTGTCTCTTGCATAAATTTTGAAAAAAATTTAAAATCTGATTTCACATTGATTTAAAAACTTATACACATGGATTCTAATTACAAAAATAACAATAGGTTCCCTCCTAGGCCTTACATGAAAAGAAAGGTCCCTAAACCCGAAATTGTGTTTACACCTCATGATAGAACAATTGGAGACACTGAAGGACCTCTTTATATCACTGTGAAGATAATGGGAAATCCTATTGATGGAACCCTAATTGATCCTAATTGCATGACTAATGTGGCAACAGAAGAGTTCCTCTATTCACATGGGTTGATACAAGGCTTTTATGACCCTTCGGACATGATGATTAAAACACATAAGGGAACCTTTATAAACACTTCTAGGAAGATATCTTTATTGGTTACTGTATTTGAGAAATTTGTAAAATAATTGTTTGATGTTATCCCCATTTCTGACCTCTTTCACATAAAATTAGGACACCCATGGTTAAATCCTATGAAAGTTGTCCCTTCAACAATTCATAATTGTGTAAAATTTCCTTTGAATGGACAAGTGCATACTATTCCTCGCAATAGGTATAAACCTTTGGTTACAAGACAACACTTTACCCTTGATTACTTTTGGGAATGATCTGAAGTGGAACTGGAGCCATGGACATACTTTAACTTCTTGAGCTATAGAAACTACAAAACACAATTATTACATCAAGTGGCCAATCCTTCTATTCAAGAAACAACAAGAGATGAACAACTTGCATTTGAAGAACTTCCTAGACTGAAAGGAAAAGGAACCTATGCTAAGGTTCCTATCCCACCATCCTTACAAGGATTAGGAGGTAGTCATCGAGAGCAAAACATTCCACTGAGACAAATAAGATTTGATCATGGTGCTTCCTCCTCTAAAACACAGAAACCTATGGAAGATTAAGACACAATAAAACATCTCACCTAACATTGAATCAAACCAAGAAGACCTTAAGAATGGACAACTTCAAGACACGAATAAAAGTTGGTCTATGGTACCTTATGTCCAACTTTCCTCTAACATTCAAGAGTGGGAAGATGATGATTTGCTTGATGACAACCCTTAGTTTGGTTGTCCCTACAGGTAAGTATCTCGAACCTTGGTGGTCACCTATGCGGTTAGCATGATTGGCTCATGTATGTGACCTCCCCTCCATATTGTGCTTCCCCTGTGATGTGTTATGTGTTGTTTAGGCCTCCTGGGATGACCCTTGATTCTCTTCTAAGGTCAAGGATACTAGAGATCGCCTTTGTTGTGACATTCTATTTGTATCATCATTCTTCTATATTGCTTCTCCTCTATTTTTAGTGTTGTGTGGTGTCTTACGAACATAGCATTGCAGTTGGTGACTTGGGAGTACCCTCCTATGTGATTGTCCCTAAGGCACTTGTTTCTCTTCTCTTGATTTATTGTTTCCCTTCCTCTAGTGGTTCTATCTAGCGAGCGGATGATGAAAAACATATTATACTGATACGGACCTAGTGTCCCTTCAGCAAGAAATAAAAAAATGGACCAAGTACATACATGACAATGGGGTTGGAATATATTATCTGACACTTGGCTAGGTGAATCACTCCATGTGATCTTGATGTTTTCTTATCACATTTACAAACCATAAAAATATTGTTGCTCTGTGTACCTTGTTTATCTTTGAATCTCGTCTTGGTTACACACAGTTTTGAGTTTTCTGTGGTATAGCCCCACAGTTATACTTAGTCTCTGAATCCATAGTATAACCTTGGATCTCTATGTGAATGATCATATGCATTGTTTTTTATCATGATTATATGGATACTAACACCTTTTCTTGCATAAAATTATGTGTTTGTGGGAACATTTGGCAATCATAAAGTATATGTCACCTCTGGGGGGCATGGTCTTTGCAAGAGCTCATGTTCCCTTGTGTGTTTTCTTCCTACCTTAACATGCTTGATATCATTACATGATATCAACCACCTTAAAGTGGGGGCATATATAAGGTAAGCTGTCTGATTTAGATGCTAGCAAAGTATGTTTGTAAAGCTTGAAATCTATTGCAATCACTTAAGCCCTCTGTAGAGGCAGGAATGGTGTATTTCTTGAGGAGATTGCACAATCCTGTCATTTTCAAAAAGTCCTCCGAGTAGGTGGGGAGCGGATCTAAGACTATCCTAACCCTTAAGCATGTCTTCGGTAATTGTTGTGGCAAATCCCAATCATTAGTGTGTGCCTAGAATGTGCCTGAGATGGTGATGAACCTAAAAATAGGTATACTCCATCATTTGTCTGTCATGTTTTCTCCATGTCTTCCATGTGTGTGTGTATGGCGTGTTTGTTCGACCCAAGCATATTCTAAAGACTAGTGGCGATGAGTCCCTCTTATGCTTTGAGATTTGTATGGCGTGCTTGATTTGTATGGTGTGTTTGTTCTCAAGTGCAGTCTCAAGGATTGGTGGTGATGAGTCCCTCCACTCTGAGATTTATTTTACGTGTCTGTTGCCCAATATGCAGTTTAAAGACTGGTGGCAATGAGTCCCTCCTGCATTTTGGGTTGTGTGTTTACTTTCCTTGTACTTGCATTTGCATTTTATATATGAGAAAAAGAAAAGAAAATAATCATTGTGTTCACTATAGTTACTGTGTTTTGCGTGACTGTAACTATCTTCTCCATGTTTTACGTACCTGTTACTGTCTTCATTGTGATTGACGTGTCTTCTCCATACTTGGCGTGTTTACTATGCTTGTCGACCTTACTTTAATGCATGTATTGGCCTTACGTTTATACATACATTAAAGTGGGGACTAAATGTTATGTCAAAAAAGTCCCCTTGGGGGCTTTTCCCTCTTAAGGTTCAGCTCTCGGGTCCTTAAATTGCATTTAGAACATCTTGCGTGATTATGATGACTCCCGATGAGAAAACCCTAAAGTTTCATGGCAAATGGGACTTAGGGGGTGCATTTATGATGAAATCCTGCCTAAAATAGGGGAGGACTTGGGTGCCCTCACCCTAGTCCTTCCCTATTTTAGGTCAGGACCTATTTTTGGGTGTCAGTTTTATGACCGTTATTAGGTCCTATGCTGACATCCTAAGTTTAAATTACGAAATTCTTAGTGGGAATATTTTTAGTTGCATATATAAGCATGATTAATGATTCATTTGTAAACTAGATGGAAACTAGATGGCATTTTGATCCATAAGCTTTTGTGAAAGTGATTCAAGTCATTCATTGTGTTGCAGAGCAGTATTTTGTGTTGTTATTGTGTTTGTATTTGCATATTTGACATCCATCTCCTCATGGGATGAAGAGCATCTTCCTTCCATGAGATCTACATTATAAGGTGATATCAGTTATGTCTTTCTATCATTTATCATTTGGATTTTGCCTCTAACCCACATGGATATGCACTCTTTATCTGACAACGATGTTCGGAAGACTTGAATGCCTCTCCAAGTTTTGACTGAGGCAAGCCTCTAAACACCACAACCCACAACCCACTTTTTTGTGATTGCAAGTTACAGGTTTCGGAAGTGAAAGAAGTGGAATTGCAGGAGAGTAGTGTAGACTGTCAGAATTGTAGATCTAAGAAGAAAACTAGGGCTTAGACTTGGATGCCCGCTCATTAGTCCTCTGGATCTCGCAACAGTGAAATCTCTGGAATAGCAGGAATAGGTTGTAGACAACATTCCTAGATCCTGACAAAAACTGAGGCACTAGACTAGGGAAGCCACTCATTAGTCCCCAAATTTTTTGCACATCGAACTTCAAAATCTGATATGTATTTTGTTGTCATTTGATATCTCTGTGTGTGATCATTTTCTGTAATTTGTTCATTTGTTTACGATTTCACAAAATTAGGGTTTTGAGCATAAGTGGACTTAATTGAACAACAAAATCACACAATTCCAATCTTCCCCTATGTTCCAAGTGATGGGAAATCTGTAGTAGAGTTCTCTACTCGGTTGAATGTCCTTGAATATTTAGTGGTGAAAGGAGGATCAACACAAACCCTTTAAAAGCATCATTTGGACATCTTTCCCTCTTTTTCATACTAAACAAGAGGATATATTCCAATGACATTTGTGAAGCTATGAAAATCAGATATATAGTAGAGAATATCATATGTGGAACACATAGAAATATCAACATCATATATGCATGCTATTTGTTTCAAGATTTGAGGATATTCATGAGTAAATTTGGAAAAATTATCAATGTCTACGATGTATGCAAAAAAAGATTCCAAAGATGAATAACGAGAAGTATCCATAATGCTTTAATTTGAAAGAGCTCAAATACATATGAATTTCACAATGATCAACAAGGCAAAATAAGTGAGACAATTTTGCACCAAGGCACTTGTTTGAGTGAAAAAGGTACTAAAAGACACATGGAGTCTACAACAAACATAGTGGGTAGGATGAGAGAGTACAACAAAACAAAGCCCAATTGATCATTCTAGAGTTTTTGATCAAAAGATGTGAATGAAGTGTGTGAACAACTGGTGTTGAAATACACACTGTGTAATTAAAAAGATGCCAATGTTCACACAATTTGATAAAATAAAGCCCAATTTTCAAATTATAATTGAATGAATGCTTTAACATGAATGCAAGATCTGAGATGAAAGAGAATTAGGGTGAATGTAATGAAACAACACCAATTTATGTTTGCTTATGTGCCTAAAAATGCTCAAATTTTCTACTTTTTTCAAAATTTTCAATGCAAATGCCTAAAAGAAGAGGTGTTGTGAAGAAATTAAAAAGGGGAAATGAATAATAATCTCAATATCAACCCAATAATGCAACAATTTCCTTCACAACATGCCTATAATGCAATTCTAGAGAGATGACAAGGCAAAATCTAGTGAAAATGCAAGGTTTTCAAACCTTAAACATGAAATTTTTCAAGAAAGACACTATGATGAAATAATACAGTTAGAAATCAGTCCTAAATGAGCATTTAAAATAGTAGTAAAATCTAAAACAATATTTTAACTACAAACCCTAGGGAATGTAAAAACTAGGTTATATGAAAAATGCATAATTTCAAGCATTTTTTAACAAATTAGACATGAAAATGCAATGCAAATGAATAATAGATGATGAATTTCTATAATTTAAATCAGATCTAATGAAAATAATATAAATTAAATGAAATTAAATGCAAAGTAATTCAAATTATTTGAAAATGCAAGCTAAAAATGCTAGTTTTTTCAAAATTTTCAATTTTTTTGTAAATTTTTAAATGCAATAAGATGAAAATTAAATGTATTAATGAAATGAATGCAAATCTGAAGTACAACACTCAGCAAGGTACAAAATCCATTAAAAACATGGGTTCACCAAAATGTTTAGTGGAAAAGAGGGGGTTTTAGTCTCAAGGGTAAATCCTTCTTTCACATCTAACATTCAAGGACATAAATCTAGTGAAGCCACAATCTCTTGCAAGAGGGCTCTACTTAAAACAAAGAGGAAACTTTGAATTTGCTAAATAATTGATTAATTAAAGTCCAATTATGCTTAAAACCCTAATTTCATAAAACCATAAACAAACATATGAATCTCGACAAATGCTCGCACACAGAGATATCAAATGACAATTAAATACATACTGGATTTAAAGATTTCATATCCAGAAAAGTCAGGGACTAATGAGCAGGCAATTTGCTCCATGGTACAATTTAGTGTCCCTTAAAACAAAGAGGAAACTTTGAATTTGCTAAATAATTGATTAATTAAAGTCTAATTATGCTTAAAACCCTAATTTCATAAAACCATAAACAAACATATGAATCTCGACAAATGCTCGCACACAGAGATATCAAATGACAATTAAATACATACTGGATTTAAAGATTTCATATCCAGAAAAGTCAGGGACTAATGAGCGGGCAATTTACTCCATGGTACCAGTTTCTGTTGGGATCTATGAAGATTGTTTGCAACTTGTTTTTGTTATTTTGGGGATTTCACTGTTTCAGAATCTGGAGAACTAATGAGTGGGTGCCCTAGTCTAGGTCCTACTTTTCTACTTTCCTCTACACTTCTGACACTCTATAATGTCTCCTTGTAACTCCACATCTTCCACTTCTACAACCTTTAACCTACAATCACAGAAAAGGGGGTTGGGGGTTGCGGTGTTTAGAGGCTTTCCTTGGTCAAGCGCCGGAGAGACATTCAAGTCTTCCAAACACTGTTGTCAGATAAAGAGTGTGTATCACTATGGGATAGAGGCAAAATCCAAATGATTGAAAACACAAATAAATGTCACCTTGGAGGTGTAGCTCGCATATAGATGAAAATCCTTCACATCATGAGAAGATAAAACCAAATCTGTATAACAAACACAATAACAAGACAAGTCTGCTCTACAACAATGAATATCTTCTCCATGTTTTGCATGACTATAATTGTCTTCTTCATGTTTGGCATGTCTTTTACTTTCTTTAGTGTGTTTGGTGTGTTTTCACCATGTCTGGTGTGTTTGCTATGTTTTGACTCTACTTTAATGCATGTATTGGCCTTGTGTTTATACATACATTAAAGTGGTGGCTAAATGTTATGCTAGAAAATGTCCCCTTGGGAGCTTTTCCCTCTTAAGGTTTAGCTCTCGGGTCCTTAGAGTTCATTATAAGCATCTTGCATATTCATGTTGACTCTCGATGAGAAAACCCCTGAATTTTATGGCAAATAAGACCTAGGGAGTGCAGCTGTGATGAATCCTAATTGAAATAGGGAGGGAGGACTTGGGCATCCGTGCCCTAGTCCCACCCTATTTTTAGGTTAGGACCTAAATCTAAGTGTTGGTTTAATGACCGTTATTAGGTCCTATGCCGACACCTCAAGTTTGAATTATGAAATTCTTAGTGGGAAGTTGTTTAGTTGCATCTATAAGCATGTTTAGGTTTTCATTTGTAAACTAGAAGATGATTATGAACTTTTGGCAAACTTATGATTCTAGAGCATTCAAAGTATTCATTATTGCAGAGAAAACTTGTCTTGTTATTGTGTTTGTTATGCAAATTTGGCTTCATCTTCTCATGATGTGAAGAGTTTCATCTATATGCGAGCTAAACCTCCAAGGTGATGTTTATTTGTGTTTTTAATCATTTATCATTTAGATTTTGCCTCTATCTTGCAGGGATACACACTTTTTATCTGACAACGATGTTTGGAAGACTTGAATGTCTTCTGGGGCTTGACTGAGGCAAGCCTCTAAACACCACAACCCCTAGCCCCTTTTTCTGTGATTACAGGTTATAGGTTGCAGAAGCAGAAGAAGTGGAGTTACAGGGAAGCAGAACAGAGTGCTAGAAATGCAGAGCAAAGTGGAAAATTAGGACCTGGACTAGGGTGCCCACTCATTAGTCCTTTGGATCCTAAAATAGTAAAATCTTTGGAACAATAGAATTGAGTTGCAAACATTCTTCAGAGATCCTGATAGAAACTGGTACATTAGACTCTGGTGCCCGCTCATTAGTCTCTAATTTTTTTGTATACCGAATCTCAAAATCTGGTATGTATCTAATTGTCATTTGATATCTTTGTGTGTGAGCAATTGTCAAGATTTGTCTGTTTGTTTATGATTTTACAAAATTAGGATTTTAAGCATAATTGGACTTTAATTGATTAATTAATTAGCAAATTCCAAGTTTCCTCTTTGTTCTTAGGGACACTAAATCTATACCAGAGCCCTCTTGCAAGAGATTGTGGCCTCACTCAGTTTATGTCCTTGAATGTTGGAGTGAAAGGCGGATTTACCCTTGAAACCAAAACCCCTCTTTTTCACCCTAAACAAAGGTGTTGGCATAGGACCTAATTAACAAACACATAATCGACACTTGAATTTAGGTCCTACCTAAAATAGGGTAGGACTAGAACGTGGGCATCCAAGTCCTCCCTCCCTATTTCAGTTAGGACTTGTCTCAATAGCACCCCCTAGGTCCTATTTGCCATAAAACATAGGTGTTTTCTCATTGGGAGTCAACATGAATACACAAGATGATAAAAATGCTTTCTAAGGGACCTGGGAGATAAACATAGGAGGGAAAAAGTCCTAGGGAGATATTTTCCAATGTAACATATGTAACATGCGTTCTCATACTACTTGAATTAAATCCTACAATTAACTAGGAAAGTAAAAGAAACATGATTAACATGTGAATTTTATTTTATAAAAACATATCATTTGCATATTCACCAAGAAATAAAAGCATATCTTTTCTGAATATTTTCTACCTTGAAATTATAACATAATCATAGATACAATCATAGTGAATTCATTTCACTTTACATTTAAGATTATTCTGCACTTGGCATAAGGAATAGTTTTACATAAGTTTGACTATCATAAGTCATATCATGAAGTACACTGCATCTAGAATATTGATATTTGTCTTCACAAGTCTCAGTGAGTCATCTACTATTTAGGGTGAGCATCATCCAAGTGCTTTACCTCCAACCACAAACCAGCGGTCCCCCACACACCTTCCTTCCTGGAAGTGGCCCTACCCTTCATGAAGAGTATAGATATAAGGAACCAACATGTTTTTTCTATTTGAGTCCTAGTGTTGTGTCCTAAGTAACCTCATCAATCATACAACTCTAGATAATCTTCTAGCTAAGTATGTTCCTATTGATAGGTTACGCCATCTAGACACTGTGAACTGACTAATGCACACAGAGATAAATACATTACTTTGGCCAAAGTTTCTATATAAATAGATGTTTGCAATAAACGTAGTCATGTGTTCACACACCTCTAACTTGACTTGGAGACTATCTCATCCTACAATATTAATTGTTTGACTGATAACATTAGACATGGAATGTATTAATTAAGTTCCATTCCTAGTTAATTTGACATAGAAAATTAATCATGATTTCAGGGATTCACATACAAAGAATAGGTTTAGGAATTTTAATCTTTCAAAGAGTTCTCATTGCATTTTGCAAACATTAGAGTATATGACTTCCTATCACTCTATTCATTGACTCAATAAATGAACATTTTTATACTAGATGTCATGTATTGACTCTACCATTTAAGTACTATTAAAAGTTCTTGTCAACCAAAGATAAGAGTATCTAATCATTTCAGGATTATGTCGACTTCTAGTCTTCCCTAGACTACTATTGTTCCTATCATCTTTACATTACATATAAAATATAGAACATGAATTTATATTTTCCACAAATATTTATTAAATAATTTACATAACATAGGCACTATTTATCTAAACTAGTATCTGGTAATAGAATATGAGACTAAAGAGAATTAAATCTCAACCTAATGGTCCAATAATAGTCAACAACATTCTTGTTTTAATTGAATAGAAAAGGTCTACCACTAAGTTTTAATATAGAGTTGTATAAACTCAAATTTATGTACTATTCAACTTAATTCTTACATACTACGCTAGAATCCATTATTCAATCTAAGTTTTCTAGAGATTCTATTGAATATACCAAATATAAATGTCTCATCTATATAACAATAAAAGAAATAGGACAATATAAGTATTTCGGTCTACTATGGACATCCATCTTTTCGGCCTTTTAAATAATACATAGTAAGCTCAAAAGGTTAACCCTAAGTTTCCCTTTTGGGGAAAAACAAAGAGACAATACAATTTTAACAGGATTAATAGAGATATAACTCTCTCACAACATACTAACCTGAAAACAAAGCCAGATGTACATTTAACTCGACATAAACAATCATGTCTAAACGGCCTAAAGATACACAAGCTTTATCAATGTATTGACATTCAAATTTGCACTTTTGTAAGGTAAGATAACACCTAAAACATCTAGTTTAAACCAAGCTCATCTATTTAGATCGACACACAGAAGTATGTTTTGCTTATCAACTAAACAAACACAATTGTATTCCAATACTGGTGACTAATGCCACACAAAAGTAGTCATGGATTTGGACTAATAAGAACACTAGGTGTCTGAACTATTTACAAAGAAAATATCAGAAATGATCAAAGATGATTGATTACATACTCCACATAGATAATCAAAGATTATCAACTTAAAAACTCACAAGGATGATCAAAGGTTATCAGTTTATTATCTCATAGAGATAATCAAAGACACATGAAAAAAATATCTTACTGCTATCAGCCAAAACTACAATAGTGATTGACCATATACCACGAGGGGTATCGGTCTTATAAAAGCACATGTTATTACCAATAGAATGTATAAAGCATTGACTGCAAATTATATATATATATATATATATATATATATATATATATATATATATATATATATTGTCTCAATTGTAAATATATACTAATTGATATATAGCATCAACATACACATATATAAAGCATCCACTGTAAACATATACAAAGTGTCAATTATAAACACATGTAGAGCATTGGGATAAAAATATAAAAGTTACACAAATGACTATCAATACAAGAAAAGAACTTGTTAGTTGATCCTCCAACAGTCTTTCCTTCTCTGAGCTTGGTTCCATCTCTCGATCACTGTCCAAAAAGCTATCAGATCCTCTCTCATTTTTGCCTTGGCTATCCCTGTGTTTATTTCTCTCGATGGATACTCTAGTATCTCCCACTGTCACCCCCCAAAAACTCTCTCAAAGTTTTACTTATCAAAACATATCTCCCCTTACCCACGGGAATAACTACACCATTATATCCTATTGTAACATCAGAAAATGTCCTCTTGGGGGCTTTTTCCCGCATAAGGTTTAGCTCCCAGGTCTTTAGCATGCATTTAGGACATTTTAGTTCATATTTTGGCATCCCGATGGATTGAGACCTAGGTTCCATGGCAAGTTGGACCTAGGTGGACCCTTTGAGCTGTACCCTACCCAAAATAGGGGGGAAGACTTGGGCGCCCGTGCCCTAGTCCTGCCCTATTTTTAGACAGCCCTAATTTTTAGGTGTCGGTTTGTGACCGTTATTAGGTCCCTTTACTGACACGGTAAGTTTGAATTACAAAAATCTTGGTAGGAGTGTTTGTAGTTACATATAAAAGAATATTTAGGGATTCATTTGTAAACTAGATTTCAATTAGATGATTACTATAAAGCTAAAGTGTTCTCAAGGTGATTCAAGGCTTCTATTGTGTTGCAAGAGCAGACTTGTATGTTTTGTGTGTTGATATTTGTAGATTTGAGCATCAATTTTCTCATGGCATGAGGAGCATCTTCCTCCCATGAGAGCTTCACTACAAGGTGACATAATATTGTGTTTTCATCATTGATGCCTTTGGTTTTTGCCTTTGCCTCAGAAGGGCACACACTCTTTATTTGACAATGTTGTTTGGAGACTTAAGTGTCCTCTGGGGCTTGACTGAGGCAAGCCTCTAAACACCACAACCCCCAAACCAAGTCTTGTGATTGTAGGTTACAGGTGTTGCATTTGGGAAAAGTGGAGTTGCATGAAGGATTGGCAGGCATCAAGGATTCTAAATCTGAAGAAAAGTAGGACACATGAGCACTTCTAGGACTTGGGCACTTTCTCTAGTGTCCTTCGCATCTGAGTTTCAGGAAACTGAAGTTACAGGGTTGATCAATGTCACAAGGAGGTCCAGATCCTGCGAAGAAACTGGTACCTTGGACTTGGGCACCCACTCCAGTGTCCCTGACTGTTTTGCTTCGAAACCCTGAAAAGACATATTCTGTGATTTGGTATTTTACTCCTGTTTGCAAGAACTTTTTCTGTCATTCATCAATTTGTTGTTGTATTTGCATAGTTAGGGTTTTAATGGTTAATTGGGAATAAGAGAAGGAAAATTAATAATTAAATTCCCTAATCCAAGTTTCCCTACATTTATAAGTGACCTAGGGCATGATAGTGCTCACCACTTGACCCTAGATCCTTGAATGTATAGCGGAGAGGTGGATTTAAACATCTAAACACTAAAATATTAACAAATCTAATTTTCCCCTAAACATTCTGGTGAACCCATATTTTTGGACTTAAATTGCAATTTTTGAGTGTGTTTTTTTAGATTTGGATTGATTTCATTCATTCATATAGTCATTCATTTTATTGGATTGAGAAAAATTCAAAAAAAATTGAAAAATTAGAAAAATACAAAAAAATTGCATTGTTGGGCTTACTAAATTGCATCATTTCTTTCTAAATTTTCCTAATTCATGATTTTTACATCAGATCTGATATAAACTACAATAAAATATAAAAATTCAAAATTTTGCTTTGCATTTTCATCATTTAATTGCTAGGGTTTTGTGGAAATTTTGACAATTTTATATAACCTAGTAATTCCAAAATCTAGGGTTAGTAGGTGAAATATTTTCTCAGATTTTTCTTCTAATTTTAGAGGCTCATTAAAATTAACATTTGGCTTTATTCTTTCATTTTAGTGTAAATTTGCATTTAGATTTAAAATATTTGCATTTTTGCATAGAAAATTTCAACAAAAACTAGCAATTTTCATGCATTTTCATTAGATTTACATTCGCATTTTGCATATTAAATCTTGGAAATAATTTTTAGATCTGAGAGTAAATTATTTTCATCATAAATCAGACTTCAAAATATTCACATAGCATTTTGTCCCAAGATCTCAAACCTAGGGCTTTAAAAACAATGATTTTCACTAAATTTGGCCTTATCAACTCTATAAACTTGCACCATAGGCATGTTGTGAAAAGTATTTTTGCATTAATTTTCTATTATCAGGGTAATCATTTTATTCCCCTCATAAAAATCTTCACAACACCTTTTTATTGGGCTCTTGTAGTGAAAATTTTACGAAAAACTACACATTTTGTCTATTTTTTGCCCTATGGTTTGACCTAGTTTATACTCCAAGTGTGTTGTGATCAATTTTATGGATTGATGTGACTGATATCATTTATATTATTTTATTTACCTCCTAAAATTCCTTACAACACCCTTTTGCTAGGTCTTGGAATTGAAAAACCGTGAAAAATAGCCTATTTTTGCTATATTTTCACTAGGGTTTTACCTTAAGTGGCACTAAAAGTGTGTTGTGTTGGGTATTTTGGCACCAAGTGGCTGTTATTAGTGATTTTATTTTCTTTCCATCATAATTTTCCTCAAAACACCCTTTGTTATGCTCTTTTGCATTGAGTTTTTGTGAAAAAAGTGTTTATTTTGACATATTTTCACTATATTTTGACTTGGCATTATCTTGGATTTGCATCAAGAGTGTATTGAGAAGGATATTTTTGCTGTTTTGGACTGATATAAGACATATAATTTATTTCCCTTGACTTAAATCCTTACAACACCCTTTGGTTCATTCATTTGCATTGAAAAAAGTACAAAAAACCAAGCATTTTAAGATCATTTTTGCATATAGTTTGCACTTGTCTTTTACATACTCTTGGAAAATTGTTAAAATTGGATTTTTCATTTCATTATGGGATCTTCATGTTATTCATCTCTACAATCTTTGCATAAGTATATCCTAGATTTTGAAAATTTCTTTAATTTCACTAATGAGAATCCTCATATTCTAGAACACATAGCTTATATCAGTGGTATTGATGCTTCTATATTTTCTAAATGAGTTGCAATTACTTTGATATACACATGATTTTAGTAGCTTCAATTCACTCATAGGAGCATATCCTTTGATATTAGAAGATTTAACCAAATTCATTTCTACAAATACTCATGAAAAAGATGAGAGTGAAAAGCCCCTTTCTGCCACAGAGTATGATGATGATGATGTACCTTCCTCTCATCCCATTGCTCTCCCTGGCCAAGATGTAGCATTAGTGGATGAGAAAAGGTCCCTCACATTAAATACTTTAGGGATGGATGTTGGGTGTAATCAAGAGAAAAATAGTGTTAATTCGATACTTATTAATAGACTTGGTAGCACTATTCCTAAGATGGTTGTGCGGGGGGCACCTAATGCACCCTCTTGCCTAAAGCCAGTGATTACAGTTCAAGCTGTTCAAAATGTGTTACAACAACTACAACACAATGTGATTGCTCACACATACAACACCCGTAACAACAAGTAAAGTAACCAAGTACAGCATGTGCCTATCTCTCTTCCATGTTCTCAACCTATGCTCCCCAACCACCTCATCTTACTCACAAAAGTGGTCAAGAGTATGATCTTGTTAAACAGCTTCGTGCTACTCTGGTTAAGATCTCTCTTTGGGATTAGAGATAAACATCACCTACATACCTTGGAATGCTCCAAGAAACTTTACAAAGTGTGATTGTGCTACCTGTTGTTAAGCCAAATGATGTAGCAGCCGTATTGGATAGTATGCATGCAACAAAAATAGATATTCTCTTTCAACCACAGGAATTACCATCAATTGAAGTTCAAAACCAATACGATCCACTTATAATCTCTGTCATAATAAACCGAACATTGGTAAAACAGGTTATGATTGACAATGGATTGGCTCTTAATGTTTGTAGCATTGACCTACTACACAAAATCAAGGATGACACATCACAAATCACACCAAATGGCATTAGCATTCATGGCTTTGATAATGTTGGATGACAATCCATGCACACTATAACTCTACCTATACAAGTAGGATCTGTGCTTGTGCCTACCCTGGTTCATGTCATGCCTTGTTCTTTATCTTACAACATGATTCTTGGTAGACCTTGGATTCATGCATTGGGGGCAGTCCCTTCCACTCTACATCATTCAATCAAATTTATAGTCAAAGGTAAACTTCATATTATTCATGTTGATCCTGAACAAGATAACTGTTTACATATTGAAATGCAAAAACTAGTTTACAATTATATGAGCTTAAACAATTTACAAGCTAATTCATCAAAGCCTCTAGCCACGAATGATGTTGTGAAAGATTCTATACCATAGAATGCACTCTTTGGTCATAATTGGGGCTCATTAGATTTTAATCCTTGCAGTATAGAGGAATATAAATTAATAGCCTTGACACATCAAAAGTGGCATCGTTCTCACCTAAGCAATCTTTTGAAGCACCTAAGAAACCTAAAGTCCCCTTGGTAGAAAATAACAACAATACTCTCCCTTATACCACAAACTACAAGACCTATGAGGCTTCACCATCTTCTAAGGAAATGGTGCAGGAGCACCTGAGGTGTCATCAAACCCCCATAAGGCACATTTTGAAGTTTTTGTGTTCTAAGAGACCATGGTTGTTAATAAGGTCTTGAAAGACCATTTCTCATGTTTTTTAATAAGGTCCAAGTGACCACTCTCATATGTAATGAAGTCATGTTAAGGTCCTTGAAGTATGTCTAGTCAAAGGAAGTCATGCAATGTAAGGTTTTCTAAGAGTTATTTTGTAAAACCAATGTAAACATGTGTTGTAAAGAGGGGAAAACGACCCCACAGTTGAAAAACAGTTGTGGACAGTTGAAAACCACCTTGCATATGTACAAATACCCTCACATACCCCGAGGAGAAAGGTCGGATGAATAAAAATCACGTTTTTGCCTCTTTTCCTTGTTTTTCTGTACTTTTTGACTGCAAATTTGTTGTTTCCAGCGTTGGTACGGTTCTGTACAGATAGATACAGAGGCAAGCCATATATGGTTGGAAAGAGGATTGAATACCTTTCAAATGCATCTGGTTTGAGGTCCTAACTCCATTCCTAGAGGAAATTATTGCTGTTTTTCTAGAACTGCCTGTTTGACTGTGAAAACAGGGATTTTGAGGGTTTGCAATGCATTTTTGGACCTTTCCATGAATGTAGGATTCTGATTCTCATGGAATAGGTCCTTATTAACATGTAACATATGTTTCTAACCCTGACAAAGCAGGAGGAGTGTAAATGGGAGAGGTGATCACCGTTTGGAGTCAAGTTTGCATGTGAAAAGAGCATTGAGAATGGTGGCATGGTTATAGCAGCCGAAGATCCATCTTAACAAGGTGATATTTTTATGATTGCTGTTGTTTAATATGGTCAATAATATGGTGTTGGACTTTTGAATGAGGTCTGGAAGTGATTGGAAGTGGGAGATCTAGGAAGCCCTAGGTTTTGAGGCCTAGAAATGAGATTTTTGTATTGCAAACCTTAAATGTGCAAACCTCCTAATAAGACCTGGAAAATCCTTGGTTTTGAACCCTTTCCTAAGACTGTTTTTAGGTTTGAAGTGTGTGGGACAAGTTTGTCATAGGGTTCCTTTGTAAAATGGTCAATTTAGGCCTTGTAGGAAGGCAGCAGGGTGTTAGGACAGTCACATTTCGTCCAAAACAATAGTAGATGAGTTTGAGATATGTTTTAGAACTCAATAGAGGGTATCCAAATCAGTCATTTTTTTCAAGAGTGTTTTGGGAAAGTTTGGAGAAAAGTATAGTTTAGTCACTGAACAAGACTACAAGGATTAGGCCTGTTTAATGGGAATTGTCAAGAATCTATCAAATTGGTTTGTGAAACCTTTGGAACCTTGTTGGTTGGGGTAGGTTGAGACCCTAGAAGGTGCTAGAATTCATCTAAGAAGTTGGAATCCAAACTTAAGCCCTTTGGTGGAGTTTAGGACAAGAGGAAGGCTAGAGAAGTCTTATTGGTTGAAGCCCACAAACTATTGAAACCTTTTGATCTTGTTAGATTATCTTTGGGGACCTAACACCTTTGCATAAGGAAATGACATCCCTTTATGGTCGAGTATTTAAAATGCTTTATAACAATTGTGAATATATAGGTAAGGGATGTGGTGTAAATCGGCAAGGGATTCAAGTACTTATAGAATCCACTTCAACACATTACTCAAGTGGCATTGGATATAATCCTTTTAAAGAAAAGAAAGATTCTTGATGTCCTAAACTTAATGTTAATTCCACAAGATCAAAACAACATGATAGATATCCCAGCTCTGCATGTTCTTAACAATGGTATCCTACAGGTAAGTATCTCTAATCCTTTATCTCTCTCATGATGTGCTTCCCTCGTGATGTGTTATGTGTTTTTTAGGCCCCTTGGGATGACCTCAGACTCTCCCGTAAGGTCTGGGATACCACTAGACCGCCTCTATTATGACCTTCTATTTGTATCATCATTCTTCTATATTGCCTCTCTCTCTGATTTCATCGTTGTGTGTTGTGTGTTACAGACATAGCATTGCAGTTGTTGACTTGGGGGCACCCTCCTACATGACTGTCCCTAAGACACTTGTTTCTCCTCTCTTATTTATTGTTTCCCTTCCTCTAGTGTTTCCATCTAGCAGGTGGATGACGAAAAACATTTATACTAATGTGGACCTAGTGTCCCTTTTGAGAGCAATCAAAAAATGGACTTAGTTCCTAATATGACGATGGGGTTGTATATTTTATCTGATGCTTGGCTAGTAGAAGCACTTGTGGTTTCCACGTAGTGAATTTGATGATGTTTCTGTAGCATTTATAAACCTTAACAATACTGCTACTCTATGCACCTTTGTTTGTCTTTGAATCTAGCCTTGGTGGTACTCGATTCGGAGAGCTTCGTGATATAGCCCTACGGTTATCCTCGAACTCTAGATTCATTGTATAACCTTATCTCTTTGTATGGTTAATCATATGCAATGATGTTGTGTTTATCATAATCTTGTAGCCACTAACATGTTTCTTGCAGGGATGTGTTTGTGGGAACATTTGGTGATCATGAAGTACATGTCACCTCTGGGGGGCATGGGCTTTGCAAAAGTCAGTGTTCCCTTGTGTATTTTATTCCTACCTTAACGTGCTTGATATCAATACCTGATATCAACCACCTTAAGGTGGGGGCATATATAAGGTAAGCTGTCTGTTATAGATGTTAGCAATGTGTTTTTCCTCAGGTGCAGTCTAAAGACTTTCTCGATGAGTGCATCCTGCATCCTGTGTTTGTTTGCAATCAATCAATCATGTAAGCCCTCTGCGGAGGCGGGATAACACATATATCCTTTTCTTAAGCCCTCTACAGAGGCAGGGATGGTGTATTTCTTAGAGCAGATTGCATCATCTTGTCATTTTCAAAAGTCCTTTACAGAGGCAGGGAGCGGTTCTGTGACTAACTCAACCCTTAAGCATGTTTTCAGTGATTGTTGTGGCGAAGCGCAATCATCAGTGTGTTCATGTAATGTGCTTGAGATGGTGTTGGACCTAGAAATAGGTACACTCCATCACTTGTCTGCCGTGTTTTCTCTATGTCTTCAAGTGTGTATTCTGGCGTGCTTGTTTTGTGTGGTGTGTTTGTTGCCCCATATGCAGTCTAAAGACTTGCTCGATAAGTGCATCCTACATTTTGGGAGGCTTTGCTTGTCTTACATGTGTGTTGCCCCATATATGCAGTCTAAAGACTAGCGCGATGAGTGCTTCCTGCATTATGGGAGGTTTGTTTACTTTCCAGTACTTGCATTTGCATTTCACATAAATGAGAAAAAGAAAAGAAAAAATGTCATTTCTGTCTTCTATGCATTAATGTGTCTTCTATGCATTGACTATCTTCTCCATGTTCTACGTGACTGTAATTGTCTTCTTCGTGTTTTGCATGTCTGTTACTGTCTTCTATGTGATTGGCATGTCTTCTCTGTGCTTGATGTGTTTGTAGTGTTTGTGACCTTACTTTAATGCATATATTGGCCTCGCGTTTATACATACATTAAAGTGGGGGCTAAAGGTAACATCAGAAAATGTCCCCTTGGAGGCTTTTCCCTCATAAGGTTTAGCTCTCGGGTCTTTAGCATGCATTTAAGACATTTTAGTTCATATTTTGGCATCCCGATGGAATGAGACCTAGGTTTCATGGCAAATTGGACCTAGGTGGACCCCTTGAGTTGTACCCTACCCAAAATAGGGGGGAGGACTTGGGTGCATGCGCCCTAGTCTTGCCCTATTTTGGGACAACCCTAATTTTCAGGTGTCGGTTTGTGACCGTTATTAGGTTCCTTTGCCAACACAGTAAGTTTGAATTACAAAAATCTTGGCGGGAGTGTTTGTAGTTGCATATAAAAGCATGTTTAGGCATTCATTTGCAAACTAGATTTCAATTAGATGATTACTAGGAAGCTAAAGTGTTCTCAAGGTGATTCAAGGCTTCTATTGTGTTGCAAGAGCAGACTTATATGTTTTGTGTGTTGATATTTACAGATTTGAGCATTAATTTGCTCATGGCATGAAGAGCATCTTCCTCCCATGAGAGCTTCACTACAAGGTGACATAATATTATGTTTTCATCATTGATTACTTTGGTTTTGCCTCTGCCTCACAAGGGCACACACTCTTTATCTGACAATAGTGTTTAGAGACTTAAGTGTCCTCCAGGGCTTGACTAAGGCAAGCCTCTAAACACCACAACCCCCAAACCAAGCCTTGGGATTGTAGGTTACAGGTGTCACATTTGGGAAAAGTGGAGTTGTAGGAAGGATTGGTAGGCATCAAGGATTCCAAATTTGAAGAAAAGTAGGACACATGAGCACTTCCAGGACTTGGGCGCTCACTCTAGTATCCTCTGCATCTGAGTTTTGGGAAATAGAAGTTACAGGACTGATCAGTTTCAGAAGAGGTCCAGATCCCGCCAAGAAAATGGTACCTTGGACTTGGGCACCTACTCTAGTGTCCCTGATTGTTCCGATTCGAAACCCTGAAAATAGATATTCTATGATTTGGTATTTTACCCCTGTCTGCAAGAGCTTTTTCCGTCATTCATCAATTTGTTGTCATATTTGCATAGTTAGGGTTTTAATGGTTAATTGGGCATAAGAGAAGGAAAATTAATAATTAAATTCCCTAATCCAAGTTTCCCTACATTTGTAAGTGACCTAGGGT
The DNA here is from genome assembly GCA_027924645.1 of Cunninghamia lanceolata. Classification (NCBI taxonomy): domain Eukaryota; kingdom Viridiplantae; phylum Streptophyta; class Pinopsida; order Cupressales; family Cupressaceae; genus Cunninghamia; species Cunninghamia lanceolata. The sequence continues at coordinate 737,716 of BSBN01001492.1, forward strand.
ATGATAGTGCTCACCACTCGACCCTAGATCCTTGAATGTATAGTGAAGAGGCGTATTTAAACATCTAAACACTAGAACATTAACAAATCCAATTTTCCCCTAAACACCTATAAACTCTGATAAAAGAGGATGCAAACGATAGTGGAGTGATGGTTTATAATGACCACTCTGATATCATAATAAAATCTTCTCCACTCTCTCATATTATTGTGGAGTACATCTTAAGTGAAGTGGTTTGCATTTAATTGCAATCTTACCACATTCTCTTAAGAACTCATGTCCATTAAGTATAAGTTATACTTATACATCATGTTAATATAAAAATAAATATAAACATTTATAAACATGATGTTTGTATAAACAACATTTACTGACATCATTGTTAATCATTTGACAAGATGCGTGAATGTGGTTGAGGTATTCTCCCCCCTTGCAATCTTGTGTAGACATCAAAATAATTAGATAGGTTATCACTGGAAGACTTATTGAAAAGTATTGAAAATGGTATAGTTTATGCATTAATAACATTACTATTCCTTGAATATCACTATATTCATATCAAACAAGGACTAACGACTGAAGACCATTTTTGAGATGACAAATCGACAACTGTTGAGTTGAAACTAACTTAGACCAAAGGGGTCGAGTACTACTTACCCAACTCAATGAGGGTTCACTAAATTATAAAAGCACAAGACTTATATGACAAAAACCTGTTCCTTTCCATACATCTATTCCCTTCTCTCTGATGATGCTCTCCTTCTCTTTTTCCAGAGGGCAAAAACATGTTTCCTGTTTACAACTTACAATCACCAACTGGGATTAGTGTATCATTAGATAATCCATGTATACATGTTATTAATTAATCATGAAAACATATAATCACATGTCTAAATTCTATGCATAAAAATATAAACTTATGAAATCATTGGTTAATCCTAACATTTTCCTAAATGTTAAATCATTAGTCTATGCAAAATTATCGACTAATTACATACTAGTAAAAGTAAAACTTAGTCAAAAATTAGGGATGTGACATTATAGAAAAAAATGTTTGGTTTAGTGACGTAAATCTTTAGTATGTTTTTAGAAAAATGGACATGCGTTCGTTACACTACACCCTTAATCTTACATTGGTATAGGGTTATGAGTAGTTAGCTTGTGGCTACCTTAACTCTTAATTAAGTTATATAAAATTTATTATTATTGACTTATGTAGGTATTTAGGTCAGACTAGGTGATATATTTTGGTATCTAAGCTAGCCTGGGTGATATCCAATGCTTGAGTATGGTATATATAGGAGGTAGAGGTTTGTCATTATCATCATATTGTGAATTATGTTTTTCATTGGAGACTTTTGGAGGTTGTCCCATCAAAGTGGCATATTCTTATCAAGTATTTGTAACATATTTCATATTCATCTATTGTGCAATTTGTTTCATTACATGCACACATGATGAAATGGAGATTTCCAAGGAGAACTTCCTAGTTGTGAATGAACTAAGAAATTGAGAACAATTGGATGGGGTTGCCTAGGTAGGGTGTAGGGAATAGACTACACTAAAAATGGAAAAGAGAGTCATGCTTTATTTTTGTTATGTATGGAAAAGATGAATGATGAAGTCTAACATGCACACCAAACCAAACCCTCTTCCACAATAACTTTCAAGGACAAGACCAAGCCAAATCACTACCAAATGGAGGTGGATTAAGCTACAGGTCTTGTGCTTAAGAGTGCTATGGAAAGATCATATTTAACCAAACATTTTATCAAACCCTAGGTCAACTAATGCATAGAACCCTAGATTTGTAAAGATCTAATCATAACAAGAGATGTACAACAAATATTCAGAAACCAGTTTCACAAGAGTGATTAGAGAGATGTTAGAACCCGTGTCCCAGAATTTGGAAAGTCAGAGGACTATTTCGCAGGCACCCAAATCTTGGAAGTTAGAATCTTCAGAAACTAAAAACTAGAGAAATGTCACAAAGAGTGTCTTGATGCCAGCTCTAGTGTCTATTTTGGCATGAAGACTATTTTTATGGGTGCCCAAGTCTTCTATAGTGTAATATTTTGAAAATTCTTTAACCCTTTTCGTCACTAAGTCTTCATGTACCTTCACATTTCTAGATCTCATATCTATAACCTGCACACAAGAAGAAAAGGGGTTTGGGGATTATAGTATTTAAGGACTTGCCTCAGTCAAATCCTGGGATAGCATTCAAGCTTCCCAACACCGTTGTATGATAGAGAGTGCATGCCCTAGTAGGCCATAGGCTAAACAAAATGATGATAAAATGATTCAAATAACAATGATATCACCTCAGAGGTGAAGCCCTTAGGAGAATGAAGATCCTTCAATTCATAAGGAGATGGATGATGATTCTAAATCTGTAATAACACACACAATACAAACACAAATCTGCTCTAATAACACAATGAATGCTTTGAATGCTCTTTTCTCCAAGATCATAAGTTTGCTATATCCATCTTAACTCAAAATGAATTCAAAAACTCACTTATATATGCTTTCCCGCTAACATTCGTGAATTAAATCAAAATATCCAACAAAGAGAAACCTTTCTAAAGGTCAAATGCTGACATGCATTGAAATTGACCCTGACCAATCATGGAGGACTTGAGAGTGGGTGCCCAAGTCCCGAGGCACCTTTTTGGTCCAAGGTAAAGTACAAGATGGGCCCCTAGTTCCCAATTTACATGGGTTTTGGGGGATTTTACATTGGGATGAATATTTAGCATGTATAACATTAACACGGGGACCTAAGAGCTAAACCAAGAGGTAAAAAGGCATGTGTCCACTTTTTACTCAATAACATTTAGCCCCCACTTTAGTGTGTGTATGATCTTACGATTAGTACATGCATTAAAGTATAGTCATAGCATATCAAACACATCAAACACAAGAGTGAAGACACACCCTAAGTTTGAAGGACTATTTCTAGCCCCCAAGCTTAGGCAAACATAAGAAAACACTTGACAGTCACATAAGACATAGTGAATATAGTAAGGAAGCACACAATACATGGAGAAGATAGTGAACCATGCAATACACGGAGAAGACATGATTAAACAATTATATATATGTAATCCTAACTATACAAAAAGACACAGCGTAGAGGGAGCTCATCGCTATGTACCTTTAGACCATGCAAAGCATGCAAAACACATGGCGTGGAGGAAGCTCATCACTATGCACTTTTAGACCATGCAAAACATGCAAGGAAGACACAAAAAACACACAGAATACATGAGTGTCGTATAGTATGTCGTTGACACACTATACGTCTTATACACAACAAACACAGGTGATAGGAGGGAGCTTGTCACTACACTCCTCTATCTAAAACATGCCAAACACATCTGATGGTTTCAAGCTACGCTACCATAACCACCAAAGACATACTTAAGGGTGAATAACTCAAGATCCAACCCCGCCTCCATAGAGGACTTTCTTTAAAAGATGTGCAACCACTTAAGGGAAGACATAATGCAGAAGGGCTTTCAAAATGCAACCCCACCCACATTCGCAGATGCGTTACGATGAAAAGGAAGCATGCTAAAAGTATACAACCCCACATGCATCCGCAGACACCTTATAGTGAAAAGGAGGTATACGCAAGGAAAAACAATGTACATAACCCCACCTACATTCGCAGACGCCTTACGGTGAAAAGGAAGCATACACAAACATGCTTTATCAACAATATCTAAAATAATCAAGCATAATACCACAATATATGCTCCTACCTTAAAGTGGTTGATCCTGCTTGCTGGTATCAAACACATTTAAGGTAAATTGAAAACATGCAAGCGAACAAGATCTTTCACAAAGCCCATGCCCCAAAGTGAGATGTACTTGCAATTGCCAAATATTCCCACAAACACATCAATATCATTTGCTAACATAATCAACAATATATAAGCTTTGGTTAGAAAATCTAGGCTAAGATAACAACCAAATCAATTCATGAAAGTTATATAGAAATCATTTATCATATCACATAATAGACCAAGGCTACACTTACGGATTCAAAATCGAGTATAGTCATGAGGTTATACTGCAAGTATCTCAGAACTGAGTGTAGCTACAAGGTGAGATACAAAACAATCCAAAGTGCATAGAAGCATATTAGAGTATTGCAAAAGGTTTGTTACAAGAGATTTCACAACATGAGGTGATTCTGCTAGTCAAGCATTAGTAATATATATCAACCCCATCTTCATATATGGACTAGGTCCATTCTTGTTCTTGTTGTAGGAATGCACGATCCTTATAAGTGTTTAGTTGTTTTCGTCATCCATTGACTAGTAAAGCCACTAAAGAATGTAAACACTAAAAATGAGAGAGGAGACAAAAGTGACTTAGGTGGACAACGTGGCAAAATGCCCCCATGACATCCTCCACAACATTATGCCCCCAAGGCACCACACACTTGACAATTACAATAAGATAGAGGAGAGTAGAAGAATAGAGAAACAAATAGAAGAAGTGTCATAATAGAGGCAGTCTCCTTGTATCCTTGACCTTACAAGAGTATCAAGGGTCATCCGAAGAGACCTAAACAATGTTTAACACAACATGGGGGAACACAACACAACACATATAAATACATCTATTTTAAGAGGATGCAAAACTTGTGAGCATCTTAGAGAGGTGCTCCATCATGTGTGGTAATGTGTGTAAGGAACTCATACCTAATTGATGTTTATTTCAAAAACGGCCACGCAGTGCTTGTTTCTCTAGACCTTGTATGTTTGAAATCTTTTGATGCTTGCGGTGAGGGGAATCATTACCGTTGTCCACCGTTGATTCACATCTTGTTCTTTTCCTTTCTTTTGCTTTCTTATTCTGCTTTGCTTGATGAATGAACTTTTCACGATGAAATGGGATGCTTCTCATCGTCACCACTTTCTCTTACTTCAAGTGATTACATATAGGCTACTCCATTTGTGTATATTGTGTATTTTGGTTATCTCTCAATCCATAAAGGGATAACAGAGGAGGAACCTCAGCGTAGATGTCATTTCCTCATGGGCGAGGTAGATCTTCATTTGTTGCCTTATCTACTTCTATCATACCAACTATTTCATCATATTTGAGATAGTCATCTTCAATCTCTATTGTATTTTGTTCCACCCTGTTGTTATGTTTAGGAAAAGGATCGGTGAATATTTGTAAGTTTTGATATGGAGGAACTACCAGCTTATTTCCATTGTCATTCACACCAGTAACTTGTATCATGTTAGAATCGATGAGGTCTTGAATTTAATGCTTAAGACACATACATCTTTTGGTATCATGTCCTTGTGAGTGGGGATAGTGACAATAAGCATTAACATCAAATGAAGGTCCTTGTATCTTACTATTGTCGAATGGACGAGTAGGAGGAAGCTTCAAAAGATTATTTTTCACTGCTTGAGTCATTATCAAATGGAGAGAATCCGATAATAGACATCAATTGAAGGTCCTTATATCTTGCTATTGTCAAATGGACGAGCAGGAGGAATCTTCAAAAGATTATTTTTCACTGCCCGAGTGCTTATCAAATGGAGAGAATCTGATAATAGAGTAAATTATCTCTGTTGTTGTCTAAATTGAAATGGTGTCCGAGTAGGCTTTGTAATAGCAGACACTTGTGATTGAAATTTGTTCAAATGTTACCCATTGATCTTAATGAAATTCATGTTATTTTTCTTAAATGGATTTTGAGATGATCTAGCTGTGGATTGACCAATAGGAGCCAATGAAGTATGATTCTCATACTGACTAGCTGAAAGTTGGTAATCTTAGAGAGTTGTGCATAGGTGTTGGAAAGAACTATACTTCATCAAAGGTATTTTATAACATATGTTTGGTTGTAGATTCGTAATGAATACTTTTTGAACATCCTCATCTTTAATCAGATATTGTATTTGTGTAATGAGAGCTTGATATTGATTGATGAATTCCATTAATTTCTCTTTCGGACCTTGTTTACATGGCCCAAATCAATCAATGAGATAGATGGTCGAATGTTTGCTTGGAAATGTTGTAAGAATTGATCAACTAGCTGTGAGAAGGATTGTATTGAATTAGGAGGTAAAGAGAAAAACCATTCCAAAGTAGTATCTTTGAGAGATCGAGGAAAGAGTTTTGCTAACAATGCCTCATCAAAGAAGAAATCACTACACATTGCTGTGAATGCCGCCACATGAGTATTATAATCACCTTTACCATTGTACTTTTCAAAGTGGGGAGTCTCAAATTTGTTAGGCATTTGAGCTCTTAGAATTGAATAAGATAAAGGACTGCAAGCATGATATGTTGGTAAATTAGGTTGAGAGGAAGTATTAGTCAAATTTGTTACTTTTTGCTACAAGGATGACATACTCTACAAAAGTTGGTTTAGGAGAGCATCATTAGGTGAATTAGTTTTTGGATTTGAGAGAGGTGCATTTGATGCTGCAGTCGTGAAATTGAGAGGTGATTGGTAATAAGTGGAGGTGATGGGTGGTTGAGAATAAGTATGCATGGGTATGGAGACAGTGGCTGCTGAGTTTTGATAAATAAATGCAACAACTTTGTAATTATTTCTAGTAGATGTTCCCATGGTAGTTATGGCATTGATATAGACTTGTGGATTGGTAGTGAGAATTGATGATGTAAAAGTGGATATTCTAGTAGTCGGTATGGGTACCGATACTTGTGAGGTTATATATATTGGTGGTGACACATTTTCAATGACATTCGCATGGCTAGCCGCTGACATAATGTTATGATCTACTATGTGGGCTAATCCACAAAGCATGTCAACACCTTCTTGTCCTTCTTGTAACAATCCTCTTATACCTTCAATAGTAGGTATCACTTCTTGAGCTAGATGTGCACGTTCTACAATTTGTTGGAAATTAGCTGGTTGTTTGTCTAGTTTCTTAATTTGTACATCAGGCACATGTAAAACTATATCAATGACATCTTCAACATCATGAAAAGTTTGTTCTTCCATCATGTTGGTGTTTATGATATCTTGCAAATCTATATTGATTCACCCTTTGTAAAGTAGTTGTGCAATGGGTTTTCTGATGTTTGCATATCGTTGCTATTGAAAGCACTAGAACCCATTAGTCTATGACTTCTCCTTACAAAGATGTTTCTATTAGGTCAACAGGTTATACAACTCATGCAAATTCCTATAACACTCAATGCACTAATATGATTAATAAGATTACAATAGTTATGCTTGTTGAAATACACATGTAATTGTAAACATTGAACATTTGAGAGCAAGGATGTGAAATGATGCAACACTACAATAAAAAATTAGATTTACATGAATTTTTATGATAGCAACAAAATCTAAAATAAGATTTTGATTACAAACCCTAGCTTTGCAAATGACTAGGTTATAGGATAAAATGCAAGTTTTCAACAAAACCCTAGCAAATGAGATCTTCAAATGCAAGATGTGATATCATGAAATGATTAATTGTTGTAATATGGATCAGATCTGATGTAAAAATTAGAAAATCAAATGTTCCAATGATATGCAATGAGAATAATGCATTTAACTATTCCTTTATGCAAGCCTAGAATGCTTATTTTTTTCACTTTTTTCAATGAATAATGATAAGTATGTTATGAGTGAATGCAAGATCTAAATTCAACACTCAGCAAGATGCAAATGCTTGATGCTATGGGTTCACCAAAATGTTATGTATGAAAAAGGAGATGAAAGAGACAAGCATGCACACCAAATCAAACCCTCTTCCAAAATAACATTCAAGGACAAGACTGCGCCAAATCACTACCAAATGAAGTTGGACTTAGCTACGGGTCTTGTGCTTAAGAGTGCTATGGAAAGATCAATTTTAACTAAGTATTTTATCAAACCCTAGGTTAACTAATGCATAGAACCCTAGATTTGTGAAGATTTGATCATAACAGGAGATGTACAACAAATATCCAGAAACCAATTTCACAAGAGTGATCAGAGAGATGCCACAACTTGTGTCTTAGAAGCTAGAAAGTCGAAGGACTATTTCATGGGTGCCCAAGTCATGGAAGTCAAAATCTTTAGAAACTAAAAAACTAGAGAAATGCCACAGAGAGTGTCCTGATGCCAACTCCAGTGGCAAGAAGACCATTTCGTAGGCACCCAAGCCTTCGACAGTGGAATATTCCAAAAATACTTTTTCGATCTCAAAACCCTTTTCGTCACTAAGTCTTTGTGTACCTTCACCTTTCCAGATCTCGCACCTGTAACCTGCACACAAGAAGAAAAGGGGTTTGGGGGTTATGGTGTTTAGGGACTTGCCTCAGTCAAATCCCAGGATAGCATTCAAGCTTCCCAACACTGTTGTATGATAGAGAGTGCGTGCCCTAGTAGGGCAGAGGCTAAACAAAATGATGATAAAATAATTCAAATAACAATGATATCACCTCGAAGGTGAAACCCTTAGGAGAATGAAGATCCTTCAACGATGATTCTAAATCTGCAACAACACACACAATACAAACACAAGTCTACTCTAATAACAAAATGAATTCTTTGACTGCTCTTTGCTCCAAGATCATAAGTTCGCTATATCCAACTTAACTCAAAATGAATTCAAAAGCTCACTTATCTATGCTTTCTTGCTAACATTTGTGAATTAAATTAAAAGAGCCGACAAAAGGGAAACCTTTTAAAAGGTCTTATGTCGACATGCATTGAAATTGGCCCCGACTAATCAGGGAGGACTTGGGCGTGGGTACCCAAGTCTCAAGGCACCTTTTTGGTCCAGGGTAAGGTACAACATGGGCCCCTAGTTCCCAATCTACATGGGTTTTGGAGGATTTGGCATCGAGATGAATATTTAACATGTATAATGTTAACACAAGGACCTAGGAGCTAAACTAGGAGGTAAAAAGGCATGTGTCCACTTTTTACTCCATAACAATTTTGGAGATTTCTATGGAGAAAACTAATAGAAAATTCTAGATTTCTTTATCTTCTCTTGCCTAAAAATATTCTCTCCCCCCTTTTAAAACAAATAAATGAAAGGTTACGATCTCTGGGGACAAATGGAAGGCAAAGGGATATGGAATACAAAGAGAAAATTGTTGTTCTATTGCTCTGATTTACATTTTTGTGTGCTCGGGTGAAACCACTAGTTTGAGTAGACATGTAGTTGTGAAGCTATCATGATGACACTAGTGCAAGCATTATGATAATTCAAAGACTATTAGGATAGTCATGCAAATGTTGTGGTGAATGATGACATCATTGCACCAATTGTACAACCACTTCTTATGGAGGATCGATGTTTCACCATTGGCAAAATGTGAAGTTTAAAGAGGTAGAATAATTACCAAAAGGTATAGAGAATAAAGGGGACTAAGAAACATAGGTTAACAAGGCAAACACGACTAAGGGGACTATGTAAGCATTGTAACTAGTCATCATTTTGACATACCATAATGGAGTTCCAAGTGTCATCAATCATCATTAGACTCCAAAATGTGACCCATGTAATGTTGTGCAAAAATGAGTAGTTACAAGTAAGGAACTCATTATTTAAGGACTTTGTATTGTATCAATTGGAGTAAAACAAGTAAGGTGTGTATAGGAGCCAAACCACTAGATTAGAAGTCAAAACCAAATAATTGTGAATTTGAGTCCACATTTAAAGAACAAACCTTGTGAATTTAAGTCCACACAAAAGGATCAAACTAAGGCCTTCATTAAGGAACTTGCTTTCTAAGGACTTTGTATTGTAAGGCATGTAAGGTGCATAAAGGCACTACATTGCAAGATTATAACGTAGAACCAAATACTTATGAATTTGAATCCAAACCAAAAGACCAAATTAAGCCTTCAATAAGGAACTCACTTCTTAAGGATTTTGTATCATACAACACTTGAGTAAGGCACGCAAGGGAGTAACCCATGTAAGGTGTATATCTAGTTAGACTTTGAAATTAGAATACAACTAAATACATATGAATTTGAGTTTGCACCAAAAAAACCAAACATAAGCTTTTGATAAGGTACTCACCTTTTTAAGATTATAGAGTACTTTTACAAGCACTTGGATAGCTCATAATACTTATGATACAATTTTGAAACTATTCTTCAATATCAAATAGTTTAATAATCAAAGATATTTTTTTGTTATAAATAAAATAATTATTTATCACTCTAAAACATTAATAAACTATAAAATTATTATAAATTAAACAAAATAATTATTTATCACTTTAAAACATTAATAAACTATAAAATTATTATAAATTTAACCATTGAATATTTAAATAGAGCGCGATGCGCAATTGTACAATTTTTATAGTACATAAACGCCTTGAAACTTTTCTATTCCTTTTACTTTTCGGTGAATATTCATAGGGGCGTTCTACTTTTCATTTTATACAGGCCAACGCGAGACTAGTCTTGGCTAATGTTTCCACAATTCACCGAAGTTGGGATGTGGACAACTTCATCACTAGAATTTTTTTTTAAGTCCGTTAATATGAGAAGTAAACGACTTCGTTCTCACTCTCGGACTGTATACTTGAAACCCTTTCCAGATGTTGAGATATTATTTTATCCTTCGTCTCCTGACCATTGTCCCCACCGCACGCCTCTAACATCTCCACTACTTTTCTCATCGAAGGTCGCCGGTTTGGCACTCTGTTAGTGCAAATCAAACCCACGCGTAAGACGCGTAGCATTTGATCTATGCAATTATCATCCACCACGCGCTCATCCACCACTTCCATCTCTCTCCCGCCCTTCCAAATTGTGTTGCGTATCCAACCCACAATGTCCACGTCCTCTTCATACTCCGCCTCACCCGTAGCTTTCATCCCACTCACCAGCTCTAACACCACCACTCCAAAGCTGTACACGTCACTTTTCTCATTCACCTTTAGCCTCTCTGCATATTCTACTCCCCACATTTTGCCCCCAAAACAAAATAAAAAACAAAGCAAGCAAGAAGTGAGATAATTTGTCCAGGAAAACTAAATTATTAGAATATGGAGGAGAGAAAGTGTTGGTACCTGGGGCTATATATCCGTGCGACCCTACATAACCAGACACCGTATACGCATCGTCCAACCTATCAAGCACTCTGGATACACCAAAATCTGCAATTTTAGCCCCAAAATCCCCGTCCAGCAAGATGTTGCTCGATTTCACATCCCTGTGCAATATTGGAGGGGAGCAACCATGATGCATATAACTAAGCCCATGAGCTGCGCCAAGAGCGATCTGATAACGTATCGGCCATTGCAACGCCGTTTGTGGTCCTGAGCCACCCTGCAGACGGTCGAACAAGCTGCCGTTGGGCATGAACTCATATACCAACAGCTTGAAATTGGACTCTTCACTTGAAATGCAGCAGAGAAGCTTTAAGATGTTGATGTGCCGGATGAGTCCCAATGTATCCACCTCCACTTCCCCAATTTTATTTTCTTCTTGCTCACTTTTACTCTTAAAATTTCCTGTTGATCTGCTCATGTTCTGGATCTTCTTAACGGCTACCGCTTGCCCGTTGTGGAGAATGACCTTGTAAACTTTTCCAGCGCCTCCGGATCCAATCACGTTACTCTCCTTCAAATTTTGGAGGATGTATACCTCGTCCACATCTGTCGAGTGGAATGGAGTTAATTTCCACGATGGCGTGCTGCTTGGCTTCCTGAAACGCGAGCAACACAGACAAGTGGAGCACAAGATCACGGCCATTATAAGTAGAGGCGGTACCAGAATGGTAGCTAAACTCTGAGGAGAGGAACACGAAGGTAGCATCAAATTTTGACCCCCGCATAGCTTCGGATTGCCTAGAAAACCCTCCCTGTAAGCCAGAGTGTCGAGAGCGTCAGGAATGTGTCCAGACAAGTCATTGTTGGATACATTGAAAACATTCAGTTTCAGGTGTCCTAATTCCGGAGGAATTCCGCCAGAGAGCAAATTGTTTGATAGATCAAGACTGTTCATGATGTCGTTCAGAGCTGCAGGGATTTCGCCCGTTAGTCGATTGTAACCCAAATTCAGCTGAGTGAGCTTCTTTAACAACAGTATTTCCTTGGGAATTTCTCCTGACAGAGAATTATGGTCCAGCCTGAGACTATTGACCAGACTCAAGCCCGCGAGCTCATGGGGAATGGGGCCTACTAACTGGTTGTGGCTGGCTTCAAATACCTCCATTTTTGTCAACTGCCCAACATGTATAGGGATTATTCCTTCGAACCGATTGTTGCTTATGTTGAGCCGACTCAGATTCTTCGCTTCACCAATTGCAGCTGAAATCTGGCCTTCAAACTTATTGTTGTTAAGCAACAAATGTTTGAGATTGGAAGAACCCCACAACCCAGGCGGAATCTCACCGCTCAGCTGGTTGTTGTCGATGTGCAGATAGTTTAGAGATTTGCAGTCTTCAAAGGACGAAGGCAGACTACCGTTGAAATTGTTTGAAGAGCCAGTGAAGGAATACAGCGCTCCTCCCAGACACAGATTCTTTGGCAGAGGGCCTTTCAATTCGTTTCCTACCAGATCAACAAGAATGAGATTAGAGTATGTACCCAAACTCTGGGGCAACCATCCATTGAGCTTGTTGCCGAACAGCTTCAAGTAACTCAAGTACCGTAGCTCGCCGAGCTGCGCAGGTATCTCTCCGGTAAGCCGATTGTAATACAATTGCAGAGAATTCAAATTTGTGAGATTAGCGATTCCGTCGGGAATTGTGCCGTGAAGCTGATTGTCGCTAAAATCCAAACTGGATAAGTTGCTCAGTTGGCCAATGTTGGCCGGAATTTCTCCAGACAAATTGTTTTCAAAGAGATACAGTTGTCCCAAATTCGAAAGAGCCATTAAACTTGTTGGAATACCGCCTAAGAGATTATTATGCGACATATCCAACCACTCCAGCTGCGTTAAATTGCCCAAGAAAGTCGGGATTCCGCCCACAAGACTACAGTTATTTAGCCATAACTGCTGCAGTTGGTTTAAATTGCCAAACTCTGTGGGTACCACGCCAGGACGCAGAGGATTATGGGCAATCGTGAACTTCTTGAGAGACTTCAAATTCCCCACAAAATTAGGGAATGTCCCACTCAAACTATTTTCGTGGAAGAAGAGAGCTTCGAGCTTTGGCAGCATTCCGAAGGCTGAAGGAATGGAACCACTGAAAGTATTTTTCGCCAAGTTCAAGACTCTCAATTCACTCAATTCGGAGATACGAGTGGGCAGCATACCAGTGAACTGGTTTTCCGACAAATCGAGCTCCTGCAAACGCTTGCAATGCAAGAGGGCGTGGGGGAAGGGACCGCTGAAAGCATTGTGATTGAGAGTCAACACGGTGAGATTAGGAAGGCCGCATATGGCAGAAGTCAAGTTGCCAGAAATGGAGGCACCCGTGAGATCAACAGTGGTAACCGTGTTGAATGTATCACAGGAGATTCCTTTCCAAGCACATGGATTTTGTTGAGACTCATTCCAGTCGCTCAAAGCATGCGTATCCCTCCAATCTTCCTTTTTTATTTTAAGCAAAATCAGGCCATCTTGCGAGAGGGAAGTGCAGTGGAGAAGCAGAAGTAAAAAGGTGAGAATGCAGCAAAAGAAAGCGAGAGCGGGGCGAAGCATGAATTCTGCCATATGCTATGCCAAAAAGGAAAAGCTCTGTTTGCAGAAATGTCCGCAAAGCTCATTGAGATTTAAGGCTCGTCAATACATTGTCTTTCTTTCTCACTTCCACGAAAACTGGAAAGAGGGTAGAAAACGACTACCGTTGATTTGTGCGCGAAGAAAGAAAAGAAGGCCCTTCGACTTTCCTCGAAAGGCAGGCGTGGGGCGAAGGATGTGACCCGCAACAACTACACGCGAAGTCTGTGTATTGTTAACATCAAACTCTCTTTCTGTCCATAAAACTTGTAAATTCATCTTTAAAATATACCAAACGAGTCTTCTACGTTGCTTCATTGTGAGAATATTTCAGAGTTCTAGATTGCAATGAAATCATCTCTTAGACTCCGTCGTCACCTATGGATGCAAGCACAAAATACAACTCTTACGAAACTTCCATTCGTTTGGCCATAGTGCTGTCCCTCTCAAGTGTGTCTCGCTTAGTGCTAGTACATGACATCCTTTATGACCTTACAACTTGTTCTTAGGATGAAAATTTGATATCTAAGACAAGTTAGTGCCATAGACACCTTTGGGGGGTTTGTCTTGAGTCAGTCAAACATCAAAACTTCTTCGATGACAATCAAAACTTATAAAGATTTGACAAGATCAAAGAAGGGATGCTTTGGGAAATGTTCATGAGTATGAATTGAAGGTGAAAGTGACATGCATATATAAAAAGTACAGTAATGTCTTATAAGAGAGCTTCTAAATGCTTATTACTACTGAATTATACTAATTATTGCTTGTTGTGAGTGTGATATTACTTTGTGCATTGAAGTGTCACCTCTATATTCATCCAATTACTACTTTATTTAATAAGCACAATATATTTGTTTATGTGCGTTTAGATGTGAAAGAGGATATACATGCAAACTAAAGTGAAAAGACAAGAGTTAAGAAGGAAAAACTAACTTTTAATCATTGTGGATGCATCATGTGTGGTCTCAGTCTTACATAGTGGTATCTGATGTGGTGGAATAACATAGAATGAGAAGGAATAGGATGTTTAAATGTGAACAAGGTTAATTGCGACACATGAGGGTTTAGGGGTAGTTAATGTGCCAAATGGATAAACATAGCCATTGATGTGCTTTTTTTCTCCGTAAGTATGGTTTTTGGGAGGGACCACTACTCTTTCATTAATAATTTGAGATAAAAATTTATAACCCTTGTCATTGGACATGTTGCCAAACAGAAAGTAGGCTAAAGAAAGGAGTAAAAAACTACTACTAGAATAAACAAAAAGGAAAGCCAACAATGCATCCAACGCAAAAAGAGCGGGCCAACAAACGACTCAGCCAAGGAAATCGATGAGAGCCTTCCATGATGAGGGAGAGGAGCTAACCAAGCAACAACTATCATCATCCAAAGCTTTGTTAGCCAGAAAATCTACAGCCAAATTCGCCTCCATGTAGGTATGTTTGATGGAAAAACGTTTCAGAGAATTCAATAAGCTCCAAGTCGAATCAAGAATGCTAATAAGCTTCCAATTCATTGCTTTTTGAATTCTCAATACATGTACAATGATATGTGAATCTTCTTCAATTTTGAGCTTCCTAACCTTAAGCTTGGAGCAAAGTTGCAAACCAAAAACAAGAGCTTGGGCCTCAACCACATTGTTGGAACCATCGGAAATCCGCTTAGTACCAGCCAAAACCAACTATCCATCCTCATCTCAAATAATGCATCCTACACTTAATGGACCCAAGTTTCCACGCGAGGCACCATAGAAGTTAAGCTTCAAAAAACAATGTTCTGGAGGGGTCCAACAAGCCTCTTTGAGGGCCTGCACATAAGCAGATCCCTCGGCTCCCTCAATTGAAGATACCTTTAAACCTTTCCATCTCTGTAAAATCTCAGCATCCCAACTGGAGAAAAACTTTGTCTTGATTGATTGGTTACTAAGTTTATTTTGAGCCACTTCGGTGACAGCTCTCTCCAAATTGTCTAAAAAGGCATCAAACTCTAATGTTTTATCCAAAAAAATTCTCCTATTTCATTCTTTCTATATTTCCGACATCACCAAATAGGGAGATAAAACACAAAGAGCTGCATTTAGTAGGAGTTATTTTTGAATATTGGGCCAAGATTGAAAAACTTATAATAAATCCATAGGAAGAGCTCCACTCCATCCGAGACAGGAACAAAGCCACTGCCAGCATTTGGAAGTAAAAGGGGAGGAAAGAAGCAGGTGGTTCGCTGACTCCTTGCAAGATCTGCAAAGGATGCATTTTGAAGGACCAAGAAACCTGAGTTTTTGAACTTGCCAGCTATTAAAATTTTGCCTTGGATAGCAAGCCAAGAAAAAGCCCCAACTTTTGGCATACACCACTTGCTCTAGCATAACTTACATGGCCAACCATCTCTTTGAAGGGACAAATCACTCACAATATATCCTGGTTTTACTGAGTAGCTATCAAACTTGGCAACGCACCATACAAGCTTGTCTTCCTTGTCATTATGAAAGACTTTTCTTCTTTTGAAACCCGTGCTTGATCTTCCAAACCGAGAAATATGCCCACATCCTTCCAAATCCAGGACTTCATCCCATCTTGCTCTACCTCCACTAGGTAATCTTCTATTTTGTTGCCCCCAGTTCACAATAAGAGAGGTCCTGATATCATCTAATCCTGGAATATCCATAAGCCTTGAATACCCATTCGAGGAGTCTTCCCAGAAGAGAGCTTTGTCACCCTTGTTTACCACCCATGAAAGATGATTAGTTATCCAATGGCAGTTCCTCATCATAAAATTCCACACATGGGGTCCGCTAGGTGAGTTTTCTATAGTGAAAATTGTACTGGGATCTATCGAATCTAAATAATTAAGCCTAAGAGCTCTATTGCATCTTGAATCCAGATTCTTGAACAAGTTCCAAACCAATTTAGCCCCTTGAGTTGAATTCTGTAGACACAGTTTTTGAATGCCAGTACCTCCATAAACCTTAGGAGTGCACACATCATTCCACTTAACCTTGATAGGATTTTATTCACTTCCATCGATCCACTTCACAGGAATTTTCTTATAATTATGTCCAAACCATCCATCGTTTGAGCAAGAATTTTGAGGCAAGACATCAAATTTATGGGAATGGTTGTCACTACAGATTTAATCATAGTTATCCTGCCAGCAAATGGAAGCCACTCGATTTTTCATGTGCAGCTAAATTGGAAGCACTGCGAGTCTCTAGAAAGCGAGAATAAGACAGCTTCATGGCCCCCACAAACATAGGGGATTTCAAGTACTTCCCAGGAAGAGTATTAACTTTAAATTTTAGAATATCCCCAATCAAATGTTAACGTGTAGGATGGAGATTAAAAAAGAAAATCTTAGAGTTGGATTTGCTAATGAACTGCCTAGACGCCAAAGAATAAATTTGCAAAATCACTTTTATAGCCCGAGCTTCCACCAAAGAGCCTTCTTTGAAAAGAATGTTGTCATCAACAAATTGCTAATGCGTAAGAGCCTCATCACCATAAAAAATATGAACACTTTTCCAATGCTCGGCAAGGTGTGCTGCTTGAATACGGTGACCTAAATCCTTAGCCATGATGATGAAAAGGAAGGGGGAGAGGGGATCCCCTTTCCGAATACCCCTAGATGGAGCAAAAAATCCTTTTGGATTACGATCAACTAGAATGGAGTTCATGTGGGTTGGAGATACACTCAAAGATCCAACACAGCCAAGACTGGTTAAAACCAAATTTCTCAAGTTTTTTCTTGAATCCTCAATCAATTTCTAGATATCTTTACCCATGAACTGCCAACATTTCTTAAAAAGATAGCACATAAGCCATCTGAGCCTAGAGCCTTGTTCAGATACAGCTAAAAAGCAACAGTCGTAACCTCCTCCTTGGTAAACGAGGTAGTCAAAAGATCATTGTCCTCCGACGAAACAATGGGGGGATGAAGTTCAATAAAGAATTCTGATTGAGCAGGTCAAACCCATCCGTATTCGGAAGAATCCTCTCAAAGAAAGAAATTGTCTCCTTGCTAATCTCCTTCGGGTCAAAAATAAGATTCCCATCCGTATCTTTGATTTCCTTTATCCAATTCGAATTTCTCCTAATTTTCATGGAGAGATGAGAAAATTTGGAATTTCTAACTCCATCATTCAACCAAATCTCTTTGGACTTCTATCTCTAGAAAGTTTTCTCTTTGAGAAACACCTTTTCCTAAATATCTAACAGAGGTTTTTCTTCCAGATAGGTAGCTTGATCCATCCCATTCTTTATTACCTCTTCACGCAGAAGCCTTAGATGTTCCTTGATGAGGGCTTTCTCTTTGAATATGTTACCAAAAACTTCCTTATTCTAGATTTTGATCCTAGCCTTCAAGTCAATCAATTTCTGATGAAATTTGAACATATTAAGGATCTAACCCCTTAATTGTCTGACTTCCACCATCTCTCCACCAATGGAAGAAAACTCTCATCCTTGAGCCGCATATATTCAAACTTGAAAGGGCATCTAGCTGGGTGAGAATCAACACGGATATCAAGACTAATCAAATAGTGATCAGAGCCCCCACATAGAATAATACTTCCCTTGAAAAGAAAGGAGGACAGATACCATGAAAGACTACAAAGGAACCAATATAATCTTTCTACGATGGAGCTAAAGGCAAGCCTCCTATTGGTCCATGTGAAAAGATTATTTTTGGTGGGGATATCCTTAAAGCCTAGGCATCACACGTCCCCCTCTTTTTTTAAGCGCACTAAATCACATTGAAGTCCTCTCCAATAATAACCAGATCCTCTTGAATATCATGCATCACATCTAGGAGGAATTAGCTAGCAAACTAGTAGGGCCATACACATTAAAAATGAAAAATCTCAAATTTGCAAGAAAATTTACTACACTACACATGCCAATTATCCCCTTTGTCGGGACCATTGACACATCCAAATTTGAGGAAAAGAGGACCCCAAACCACCATAAGCACCATTGGCTTCTCTAGAAAAACCTCTCCATTTTATCCATTTCTTCAGCAACAAATCAACACCATCTTTATCTAATTTGGTCTCCTGTAAAATAATAAGATTAGCTACAAATAATTCCAATTGGCATTTCACCAAATGCCACTTGTTAGGGGTGTTCATACCCCTAATTTTCTAGGATAGGAGCTTCGTAGCGACTCATGGGGGATAAGCCCTTGCCTTGATCTCAGAGAAACATTTAATTTTTGCTGACCCTTTTTTTCATCTTCTTCCACTAGCTTGTCCTTATTGAATTTTATTCCCTTCTTGCCTTCACCGTAGTTTGGTTTGGATTTCTTAGATTGATTTTGTTGTATGAGGCATTCTTCTAAAATGTTGAGAGTCATCTTTTCCCTCCTCCTCCCATTCCTCTTCCTCCAAAAAGTTAGTGTAGCCTTCTGGATCTTAAAAAAGAGAACCATCAACACCTTCTATCTCACACACCTTTTTAAGATTAATCTCTGGATCCTCATGAATGGATGAATCTACTAGCTGGCTCATTTGAAATGCCAGTATTGGGTTGACATTGATGCCTCTCATCAACCTTCTCATTCCCTTCTGAGTCTAGAGCCATTTCCCTTGGACCTTTGTCAAAGAATTTCTTAGAGTTCTCCTTTTCCAGCTTCTGGATCTTGGTTCCAAATTTGGAGACTAGCTAAAATTCTTTTGGGATTTGGGATGAGAGATCAACTTCAATACAAATTTGAACAAATATTCCTACCTCTCCAACACTAATATAGTCTTCGACATTTAAGATAATTACAATAGAGTTGCCTATTTTCTCCAAAATATTGTTATCCCAAAATTCCGCGGGGAGATTATACAAGTGAAACCAAACTGGCACTTTGGAAATTTTGAAAATTACTAGATCAAAATCTGGAGTCTAGTCTTTGAGAAAGAAGCAGGGGCCATAAATAAACCAATTCTTGCAACCCAAAATGGCCTATTTCTCTGACTTGGTCTCACATTCCATTAAATAAAACCCTTTTGGTAGGCTCTTTACCTTTATTCGGTCACTTTAGCATTCATTTACCCAAGCCTGAACATGATCCCTCGAAGGCTAATAGTTGACTTTCATAGCAATAAAACCCCGCTCTTCTAGGATCTTAACCTTATCACCCAGGTCATTGTCGTCAATCAAGGCACTCAGTTTATCACTCCTCTAATTTGGTCCTCTTAACCCTAGCGGAACCATGTTAGCTTCCAAAAATGAAAGGGGATCACCAATTTTTTTATTCCTCCAATATTGAGTATTGAAGAAAGACTTCTTTGTCCCGTGATAAGGAGGAAAGGGTGCCTGATCTATTTAGAAGAACCCTGAGCTGCTCCAGATAAAATCATCTCCCTGGCCATGACAGGTTCCTTAAATAGTGAAGCTATCCCTAAAGACGTTCTGCTCTCGCTTCCATCCTCTACCACACTCCACCTCTATGAATCCTATATTTTATATGTCATTGATGTACTTATTAAATAAAGGTTCTAAGAGTGCTAAATTAAAGGGAAAAATATGAAGTAGGCACTTTTCATCTCTACAGTAAGTTTATGTTTTATGATTTCTCTTGTATTGTTATCAATTCCAACCTAGGGTAGGATATTATAGGTTTTTTTCCAAATAAATAGTTTTGTTTTTCATCCAATTAATTATATGTAAGACTTTCATTTATATAGTTTCTATATGATAATTTAGCTCTAGAAATAATTTACTAACATTAAATGATTTTTTAGAGGCTTTATTTTGTTAATGTTAATAATATTTTGAGGAGTTTTATTTTGTTGATATCAACAATATATAGTTCACGTTTTTTTATTTTTTGATAGTTTGTGTGTATGCAAAAAATATGGAATCAACAATAAAGGACAATACACAATGAAAGTACCTATTCCATACTTGAACAACACCTCATCTAGGGATCAAAGGACTATGAGATATAATGAAAATGATAAACAATCCTATGATGTTTGATAATGATTTTGATATGTTGGTTTCTCAATTATACAACAAAAAACTAGATAATGATAATGGATAATGTATGATAATGAGAGAGCTAGGATGATTTTGACAACATGGTGTTGCATAAAGATGTGATGATCAAATGTCTCAATTGAGGCTTGATTTATAGAGGTTGGATATGATGAATTAAGGGCTAGGATTAAAAGATTAAATCAATGGATCGAATTGGTTGAGAGCACATTAGGGCAAGGATAAGGATTTCTAGGGCAATAAAGGAAGCTTCTAGGGCTTATCCTTATGTGAATGGTTGAGATTAGAAGATGTAGTATGAAATGAATGGTGGAGATGAAAAGTTAATTTAATTTTTGTGGCCCAAGACTTATTTATTGATTGTGGCAAGTAGATGGGGATGAGGACAAGCTAGTCATGTGACTCAATAATTAAATTAAATAATAAAATTATTTAATTAATTCTTGGAGAGGGGATGATGGGAGGATAAATTAATTAAATAAATAAGATTTACTCAATTAATTTGGCTAAAAGGGATAATTGATTAAATAAATAAATATAATTTATTTATTTAATTTAGATGATGGAGGAAAAATGGATTAATTAAATAAATATAATTTATTTAATTTAATTTGGGAAAGGGATAAGAAGGATAATTAGGTGATGGAAAAGGGATATGAAAGTGAATGTCTAGGTGATGTCGAAGGGTTATGAGGACATGGTGAAATTAAGGTGTCTACATTTTTTCCTTCTTTGAGATGATGTTGCAACTAAAAGAAGTAACATCATTTCAAAGAAGATAAGGCATGGATAATGGAAAAAGGATGGAAAAGGATGCCCCGCCCACTTGAAGGAGTGATGAGGAATGATGTAAGGATGGGATTCCCTCTCGAGAGGATAGGTGGGTTGGAAGAAGACGGGTATGCTCTCGAAATAGATGAAATTGGTTGGATAAAGAAAGTGGATGAAAGAGAAAGCAAAAAATGGATGAAAAAGACGTTATGCTTCATTAAGTGAACAACCATATAGTTTGATATAGCACTAGACACTATGCACCAAGGTATAAAGACCAGGGTAACGATGTGTCGCGTGCATGAAAGTACTTAAGACGGTAAACAAAAAGGGTGTCCTTATATATGCCCAACGTAATACA
Source organism: Cunninghamia lanceolata (assembly GCA_027924645.1). Classification (NCBI taxonomy): domain Eukaryota; kingdom Viridiplantae; phylum Streptophyta; class Pinopsida; order Cupressales; family Cupressaceae; genus Cunninghamia; species Cunninghamia lanceolata. The sequence goes on from BSBN01001492.1 coordinate 759,473, forward strand.
ACCTTGTCTAGATGTGTGAGGAAGGAAACTTAGACCATTAAAGTCCAAGTGCACAAAAGGTATGCAATGACCTTAGATGCAAAGGTCAACTGGTATGCAAAAATCTATTCCACCACACACAAGATATGAATATTAGTTGGAATAATAAGAACATCCAACAAAAACACAAAAATGTAAGATCAAATGATAACACACACAAGCAAGCATGCACAAATGATTTAAAAGCAAAAAAGGTATTGCCCCTATCAAGCTATACATTGATGATTGATTGATTAATGACTAAGATAGTGTTGTCATTGCAAGGAATGATATATCCCTAGATCAACACAATGATGTGAGAACAATAATATCCCATTGATTATGATGATTGATTGATTGGGTTGACAACAAGGTTGGAAACTGTTATGAAGTAAAAAGTGGACACATGCCTTTTTACCTCCTAGTTTAGCTCCTAGGTCCCCGTGTTAACATTATACATGCAAAGTATTCATCCCGATGAGAAATCCCCTAAAAACCCTTGTCAAATGGGAACTAGGGGCCCATTTAATTCTTAAGTCTGGACCAAAAAGGCACCTAGGGACTTGGGCACCCACGCCCAAGTCCACCTTAATTGGTTAGAGTAAAATTTAAATTATGTTAGCATAGGACCTTTAAATGGGTCTCTCCTTGTCGGCTCTTTCAATTAATTTATGAATGTTTAATGGGAAAGTATATATAAGTGAGTGTTTGGATTCATTTTGTAACAAGTTGATGATAGAAAGGTTATGATATTGAGCAAAAGAGCATTCAAGGCATTCATTGTGTTATTGTTGCAGATTTGTGTTTGTGTTGTACATGTTTGTTGCAGATTTGGAATCATCATCAACATCCTTATGAGTTGAAGAATCTTCATCCTCCTAAGGACTTCACCTCTGAGGTGACATCATCATTGTTTGAATCATTTCATCATCATTTGGATTATCTTTACCCTCTGTCCTGCAAGGACACGCTCTCTCTTTAACAATAGTGTTGGGAATGCTTGAATGCTAACCTAGGATTTGACTGAGGCAAATCCTTAAACACCACAACCCCTTAACCCCTTTTCTTCTTGTGTGCAAGTTATAGGTGCAAGGATTAAATAAGTGGAGGTACAGGGAGGTTGTTCAAGGGATGGAGTTTCAAGATCTAAAAATAGATTATAGAAATTCCTCTGCGAAAGACTTGGGTTCCTGTCCTGGCATCCTCATATTAAATTAGACACTAGATACAACATCACGATATCATTTACAACATTTTTCCAATTCTGAGTTTCCAAAGATCAAGACTTTCAGGACTTGGGTGCTCACACCGGAGTCCTCTGACATTTCAACTTCTGTGAAACATGTTACAACATCTTACAAATCATCTTGGTACTTTTAGAACTTGGCTTTCTGTTGTTTGTCTGTTATAAGTTGATTATCTCATATCTAGGGTTTTACTCATATTTAACCTAGGGTTTGATAAAAAGATTGTTTGAATCACATCTTTCCATAACACTCTTGAGAACAAAATCAATAGCTGAGTCCTCTTTCATCTTGTGGTGACTTAGCTCAGTTTTGTCCTTGAATGTTGTAGAGAAAGAGGGTTTGATCTAGTGTGCTTACATGCTTACATCCATCTCTTTTTCCCTACTTAACATTTTGGTGAACATGTGTTTGAAAAATTTACATCTTACTGAGTGTTGAAATCATATCTTGCATTAATTCATATCATACTTTGAAAAATCTTGCATACATTTTGGAAAAATTGAAAAAAATAAGCATTCTAAGCTTACATAAAGGGAGAGTTTTGCATTATTTTCATTGCATGTTATTGGAAACATTGGATTTTCTAATTTTTATATCAGATCTAAAACAAATTATAACAATTAATCATTTCATAATATCATATATTGCATTTGCATATCTCATTTGTTTGGGTTTTGTTGAAAACTTGCATTTTTCATATAACCTAGTTATTGCAAATGCTAGAGTTGGTAGTCAAAACTCTGTTTCAGATTTTGTTTCTCTCTTTAAGACAGTCATTCAAATTTTATTGAGTTGTAGTGTTGCTTCATTTGCACATCCTTGCATTAAAATTTCAAATTTTGCAATTACACATCAAGTGTATTTCAACAAGCATAACTGTTGGTGTAATTAAATATTTAATTACACTTTATTAAGTTTACTTAGGGCTAATTTTAGTCTTAGGTTATTCTTAAGTCATATTAGGGTTTTTCTCTAACTTGCAAATATAAAAGCAAGTTCTCACATGTAATTCTTTAATCCATTTCATTAATTCATCCTTATTGTGCAAATTATTCCTCTTTGCTTTTTTCTCTTGTGGAAGGTAAATCTTAGGTTTTGTAGGTGATCTTTGTGACTTGAATTAATTATCAAATTCAACATGGTATCAGAGCGGATCTGCAAGCCCCTTCTCAAATTTGGAGAATTTTTTTAGCAAGAGCTATTTGATGGGTGTGTTTTTGTGTAAAACAGAGTATTCCATTGGATTCAGAGCAGCTGGAAAAGGCAGATCTGTCTTTTGTTTGGCTGAATTTAGTTTGGGGAAGCCAGATCTGTGAAGGTTTCAAGATTTTTTTATATGAAGAAAAATAGAAGTTTCAGAGCATTTTTGGCAAAAACCAACCTCACCATTGCGTTCAGAAGGCCTCAAAAACCCTATTTTCATATAAGGCACTCTATATTTTGCTGAAAAAAAGTTTCTGGGTGTTTTTTTAGGGTTTCAAAAATTTGGTTTTGTGAAATCTGTACGACTGTACGGTGCCTCGATTTCTGTGCCAACCTCGATTTCTGTGCCATTCTCATTTGAGCTAATTTTGATTTTAGAGCTGCCTCAGTTTGCATGCCATCGCGATTTTCATGCCGCCTCGATTTTCGTGCCATCTCAATTTCTGTGCACAGGTACAGCTGAATTTTTTATTAATTTCTTGATAAAAAATATTTTTTTATTTTGGAGGGCTAGCCCCTTGGGTTTAACCCTTGGTCGCATGGGGGACTAGCCCCTAGCTTCCAAGCAGTAGCCCCCAGAGACTCAGCTCTTGGTCATATGAGGGACCACTGCCCTAGCCACCAGCCCCTAAAGACTCAGCACCTGGTCACATGGGCGCCCAGGGGCTTCAATAGTGTTTTTTTGGGCCTCTTTACACTAAAGAAGCAGTTTTGGTAAATCGAGTATATCTTGAGCATACGGAGTCAGATTTTTAAAAAAAAATAGGTGTTGGAAAGCTGGTTTCGAGCACAATCCAGTGGTGTAGGTATTTTTTTAGGTTTTGCTGATTGGTGTAATTTATTGCTGTTTGAAGTTAAGGCATCTTTTTTGGCCTTTGAGCTCCGTTCTTGTGCCTAGAATCTCCATTTTTCAAAAACGAATAGGCGTTGGAAAGGTATCAGAGAGCTCTACACAACCAACTATATAATGTTTTCAGATTCGGCCCCAGGTATATTTTAAATCAGTTTGTAGATTTTATGGCTTCTGTTGGATATCCTGGACATGCTGCCTCCTAGAAAGTTTCTGTTTGCTTTGAAAGACTTCTATTATTAGCATAAATCTATTTACATATTTTGATCTATAATCATCTAAGGAGATGGGATTCTACCATCAGCATAAATGTAATTGCAGATATTGTGGAAGTAATGAACATGAGAAAGAGATGTGTCCTCATTTTTCACATCATCTCTTTGAAATGCTTGTTTCAATCGCTTCTCCTCCTGACGAGATCATTGCTCCACCATCACCTACTGCTACTTCAGAGTTCAGTGTTGCATCATCATTGGCTTCTAGTGATTCTGTGCAGAAGGTCAATATTAGTCTTCCTGATCCACCTCATTGGGATTCCTATCTTGCAGACATATCGTCTTTGTTTGTAGAGTCCCATCTTATAGATTTGGAGGACCACATTGAGGACATTTGTCTTCTCTTTGATGATAACTTCGATGGAGTTGCATCACCATCATTTGCTTCAAAGATTGTTCTTCATTCTCCTCTTCTTCAGTCACAGTTTGGCAGTGGATTGGAGACATTTGAGCAGTTTTCAGGAGCATCATTATTGTCTTTGGATCATGTGCAGAGTTCAGAGACATTTATCCTTCTTCTTGTATATTCCTATCCAGAATGGGAAGACATTATGCACACATCTGTAGTTCTATTTCTTCCTAAGGGGAGGAATGTTGTTCGACGTTCATGGGTCTTCATCTTTATTCTGTGTCAAGCATGTTCCAACATTGCAGGAGTCATCTTGAGGAGCGGCTGCATGGTCTCTCTTCTCATCTCTATTTTGGGAGGGAGCATTTCCTCGCATGGGGTTTCATCCTTGTCACTTCTGGGGGGGTCATCAGACCTTCTCTCTTCTTCCTCTCTTATGGGGGGGCATTCTTGATTGTACTTTTGTGATGGATTCACTTCTTGGGGGGTCTTAGTTTTAGTCCTTCTTCCATCACATGTTTATGTACTTGTATTTTTATCTCTTTTGGAGAGGAGTTTTCTCCCACTGGGTTTTTCTCCTTTCTCTCCACTTTATGAGAGATTCTTGTTGTTCATGGGTACCTAAAATGGCCTTGTAGCTAGGACCCATTCTTGCATTAGTTGCATGCTTTTCATTTCTCCCTAAGTTGCACTTATGGGGGGTGTTGGTGTAATTAAATATTTAATTACACTTTATTAAGTTTACTTAGGGCTAATTTTAGTCTTAGGTTATTCTTAAGTCATATTAGGGTTTTTCTCTAACTTGCAAATATAAAAGCAAGTTCTCACATGTAATTCTTTAATCCATTTCATTAATTCATCCTTATTGTGCAAATTATTCCTCTTTGCTTTTTTCTCTTATGGAAGGTAAATCTTAGGTTTTGCAGGTGATTTTTGTGGCTTGAATTAATCATCAAATTCAATAATAACTACCTTAATACTTTTGATTATTCTATTAGTTTGTGCATTGAGTGTTATAGGAATTTGCACATGAGTTGTATAACCAACTGCCCTAATATGAACATCTTTGTAAGGAGAAGTCATAGACTAATGGGTTCTAATGCTTTCAATAGCGATGATATGCACACATCAGAAAACCCATTGTACAACCACTTTACAAAGGGTGAATCAACATCTCTACAAGATATCATAAACACTAATACAATGGAAGAACAAACATTTCCTGATGTTGAGGATGTGATTGATGTAGTTTCACATGTGCCTGATGAACAACTTAAGAAATTGGACACACAACTTGCTGAATTCTACAAATTGTAGAACGTGCACATCTAGCTCAAGAGATAGTACCTATTGTTAAGGGTATAAGAGGAATATTACAAGAAGGACAGGAAGGTGTTGATATGCTCCGTGGATTACCTCACATAGTGGAAGATAACATTATGCCAACAGCTAGTCACATGAATGTCATTGAAAATGTATTGACACTAGCATATATAACTTCACCAATCTCGACACCCATGTACTGACTACTGGAATATCCACTTTTACATCAATTCTCACCACTAATCCACATGCTTGTAGTAATGTTACCACTACCATGGGAATATCTACTGGAAATAATTACAAAGTTGTTGAATTTAATTATCAAAACTCCACACCTCATGTATCCATACCAATGCATACCTATTCTCAACCACCTATCACCTCTATTCATTACCATCAACTCTATAATTTCACAACTACAACATCACATTCATCTCTCTCAAATCCACAAAACACCACTTCATCCAATGATACCCTATTAAACCAACTTTTGTAGAGTATGTCTTCCTTGTAGCAAAAAGTGACAAACTTGACTAATGCTTCTTCTCAACCTACTTTACCAACATATTAGGCTCACAGTCCTTTATCCTATGCAATTCTAAGAACTCCAATGCCTGAAAATTTTGAGAGTCCTCACTTTGAAAAGTATGGTGGTAAAGGTGATCCTAATACTCATGTGACATAATTCACAACGATGTGTAGTGATTTCTTCTTTGATGAGGGACTATTAGCAAAACTCTTTCCTCGATCTCTCAAGGATACTTCTTTGGAATGGTCTTACTCTCTACCTCCTAATTCAATAAATTCCTTATCACAACTAGTTGATCAATTCTTGTAACACTTTCAAGCAAACATTGGACCCACTATCTCCTTGATTGATTTGGTTCATTGTAAACAAGGTCTGAAAAAGAAATTAACAGAATTCATTAGCCGATATCAAGGTCTCATCTTGCATATATAGTACCTGATCAAAGATGAAGATCTTTAGAAAGTATTCATTACGAATCTACAACCGAACATATGCAACAAGATATTGTTGATGAAGTATAAGTTTTTTCAACAACTATGCACAACTCTCCGTGATCATCAACTTTTAGCTAGTCAATATGAGAATCATACCTCATCGACTCCTGTTGGTCAATCTGTAGTTGGCTGATCTCAAAATTCATTCAAGAAGAATAATAGAAATTTCATCAAGATCAATGGGTAACATTTGAATAATTTTCACTCACAAGGGTCTGGTATTACAAAGCCTCCTCGGGCACCATTTCCATTCAGATAGGAACATAGACAATTTACTCCATTTAGTAATGACTCAAGCAGGGACCAAAAATATTTTGAAGCTTCCTCCTACTCGTCCTTTCGAAAGTAGTAAGCCACAAGGACCTTCATTTAATGCTAATGCTTATTATCACTATCACCACTCACTAGGACATGACACCGAAAAATGCATGCATCTTAAACATGAAATTCAAGAACTCATTGATTCTAACGTGATACAAGTTACTGGTGTGAACTACAATAGAAATAAGTCGATAGTGCCTCCAAATCAAAATTTACAAATCTTCATTGATCCTTTTCCTAAACATAGCGACAAAAATATGGTGGAACAAAATATAATAGAGTTTGAATATGACTATCTCGACTATAATGAAATAGTTGGCATGATAGAAGTGGATAAGGAAACAAGTGAAGCTCAATCTCACCCACAAGGAAAATGTATCTACGTCGAGGTTCCTCCTCTGTTATCCCTTTATGGATCAGGAGATAACCAACATGCACAAGATATACAAATGGAATAGCCTATATGTAATTACTTGAAGCAAGAAGTGGTGACGATGAGAAGTATCACATTTCATCATGAAAGGCTCATTAATCACACAAAGCAAAATGAGAAAGAAAAAGATGGGAAAAGAACAAGGTAACACTCATCAGTGGGAAAAAGCAATGAATCCTCTCCCTGCAAGAAACAAAAGGTTTCAAACATACAGGGTCTTGAGAAACAAGCACCGCAAGGCCATTCTGGAAATAAGAATCAATCAGTTATGAGTTCCTCACACATTTTACCACACTTGATGGAGCACCTCTCTAAGATGCTTGCAAGTTTGGCTTCCTCTTAAATAAATATGGTTATATTTTATTGTGTTGTGTTGTGTTCCCCCGTGTTGTGTTAAATGTTGTTTAGGTCTCTTTGAATGACCCTTGATACTCTTGTAAGGTCAAGGATACTTGAGGAGACCGCCTCTGTTGTGACCATTCTTCTATTTGTTTCTCGATTCTTCTATTCCTCTGCTCTATTTTATTGTTGTGTGTTGTGCCTTGGGGGCATAACATCATGGAGGATGTCTTGGGGGCATTATCCCATGTTGTAAACCTAAGTCACTTTTGCCTCCTCTCTCAATTTTATTGTTTCCATTCTTCAATGACTTTACTAGTTGGCGGATGATGAAAACAAACAAATACTGATAAGGACTACATGTCCCTTCAGTAAGTAAGAAAAATGGACCTAGTCCATATATGAAGATGGGGTGATATATATTATTGATGCTTGACTAGTAGAATCACTCCGTGTGATGTATTGTGTTGTGAAATTTGTTGTAACAAACCTTTGCAATACTCTAAATTTGCTTCTATGCACTTTGGATTGTTTTGTATCTCACCTTGTTGTTACACCCCGTTCTGAGATACTTGCAGTATAACCTCACAGCTATACTCAGTTCCGAACTTGCAAGTGGAGCCTTAGTCTCTTATGTGATATGACAAATGATTTCTGCATACCTTTAATGAATTAATTTGGTTGTTATCTTAGAGTAAAATTTTCAAACCAAAGCTTATATCTTGTTGATTATGTTAGCAAATGATATCGATGTGTTTGTGGGAACATTCGATGATCATGGCAAATGCCACTTTAGGGCATGGGATTTGTGAAAGCTCTTGTTCCCTATCGTGTTTTCACTTTACCTTAATGTGCTTGATATCGGCAAGTGGGATCAACCACTTTAAGGTGGGGGCATATATCATGGTAACTACTTGATCTTATCTTTTAGACATTGACAAAGCATGTTTGTATACATTGATCTATTACGTATACATCCTTTTCAATCTAAGGCATCTCCGTGATGTGGGTGGGGTTGCATTCTGAAAGCCCTTCTGTGGAAGGCAGGATAGTGTATCTCTTGAGCTAGTGCACATCCTTTTAAACAAAGTCCTCATTGTGAGGTAGGGTTGGATCTTGAGTCATTCACCCTTAAGCATGTCTTTGGTGATTGTGGCAGCGTAGCTCAACCATCATGTGTCTTTGGCATGTTTTAGATAGTGGAGTGTAGCAATGAGCTCCTACCTATTACCTGTGTTTGTTGTGTATAAGACGTATAGTGTGTCGATGATATACTATACGGTGCTTTTTATTCCATGTGTCTTCCATGTGTTTTATGTGTCTTCCTTGTGTGTCTTGCATGCTTGTGGTGTGGTCTAAAGACATGTGGCGATGATCCCCCCATGCTGTATGTGTTTTGTGTGTTTGTGTGTGGTCTAAAGACGTGTAGCGATGAGCTCCTCCCATGCTGTGTGTTTTATTTACTCTAGTTAGCATTCTATATAGATATGTAATTGCTTAATTATGTCTTCTCTTCATCTATTCTATGACTATATTCATGTCTTCTCCACATATTACGTGCTTTCACTGTCCTGTTCGTGTATTGCATACTTCCTTACTGTATTCAGTGTGTCTTATGTGACTGTTAAGTGTTTTCTTATGTTTTCCTAAGTCTGGGGGCTAGATATAGTCCTTCAAACTTAGGGTGTGTCTTCATTCTTGTGTTTGATGTGTATTGATATGCTTCAATCGTACTTTAATGCATGTGCTAGATTGTGAGATCACACACACATTAAAGTGGGGGATAAATGTTAAGGAGTAAAAAGTGGAAACATGGCCTTTTACCTCATAGTTTAGCTCCTAGGTCCCCGTGTTAATGTTATACATGCAAAGTATTCATCCCGATGAGAAATCCCCTGAAACTCATGTTAAATGGGAACTAGGGACCCATTTAATGCTTAAGTTTGGAAAAAAAGACACCTATGGACTTGGGTGCCTACTCCCAAGTCCACCCTAATTGGTCAGGGTAAAATTTAAATCATGTCGGCATAGGACCTTTAAATGGGTCTCCTTGTCTGATCTTTCAATTAATTTGTGAATGTTTAACAGGAAAGCATATATAAGTGAGTGTTTGAATTCATTTTCTAACAAGTTGATGATAGAAAGGTTATGATATTGAGAAAAAGAGCATTTAAGGCATTCATTGTGTTATTGTTGTGGATTTGTGTTTGTGTTGTACATGTTTGTTGCAGATTTGGAATCATCATCAACACCCTTGTGAGTTGAAGAATCTTCATCATCCTAAGGAATTCACCTATTAGGTGACATCATCATTATTTGAATAATTCATCATCATTTGGATTATCTTTAGCCTCTGTCCTACAAGGACACACTCTCTCTCTAACAACGGTGTTGGGAAAGCTTGAATGCTAACCTGGGATTTGATTGAGGTAAATCCGTAAACACCACAACTTCCCAACCCCTTTTCTTCTTGTGTGTAGGTTATAGGTGTGAGGATTGAAGAAATGAAGGTACATGGAGGTTATTTAAGGGATAGAGTTTTAAAATCCAAAAAAAGATTGCATAAATTCCTCCGTGGAAGACTTGGGCGCCCGCCCTAGCGTCCTCCTGTTAAATCAGACACTGGATACAACATCAGGACATCATTTACAAGATTTTTCTAGTTCTGAGTTTATGAAGATCGAGACTTTCAGGACTTGGGCACCCGCCTCAGATTCCTCTAACATTTTATCTTCCATGAAACAAGTTACGACATCTCACAGATCATCTTGGTACTTTCAGAACCTAGCTTTCCATTTTTGTTTGTCTGCTATAAGCTGATTATCTCATATCTAGGGTTTTACTTATATTTAACCTAGGGTTTGATAAAAATCTTGTTTGAATCGCATCTTTCCATAGCACTACTAAGAACAAAATCAGTAGCTGAGTCCTCTTTCATCTTGTGGTGACTTATCTCGGTTTTGTCCTTGAATGTTGTAGAGAAAGAGGTTTTGATCTAGTGTACTTACATGCTTGCATCCATATCTTTTTCCCTACTTAACAAAAACAAAACCAAGGATGTGATTGAATGATTTGGATAGATTGCTTTGACTAGATTAGGATGGATTAAAGATGACTTGCATTTGAATTTATTTCTTGGATTTTTGTTTGGATATTTGGTTTTTTGTGTTTTGGAAATGTTTTGATTTTTTTAGCTTTTTGGATATGTTTTGATTTTTTTAATTTTTAGATATTTTGAATTTTTTGGATTTTTGAAATATTTTGAGATGGGATAGGTGATTGTTTTATTATAGGGTGGAGGACAAAGTGTGAGGATACTATGGAAAATGTTTAAGGCCATGGGTGTAGGATAGAATAAGTAATATCAACATATGCAGATGGTCATGTAACATGCAAGTGTATGAAGCCCAAAGAGGAGGAACTTAGATATACCAAGGACAATTAGGAGGTTACTAAAAAACCTATATCCAAAATACAACACAATCCACTACACCCAAGTGTAAGCGAGCTGATAGGATGAAATGGATGGAATGTATATGATAGGAAGGGAAGGGAAGACTTCGACAATTAACAAGGATGGTAAATAGGATATGCAATGGGAGACTAATATATTAGATGAAAATGGAATGATGGGGAAACATGGACAAGTGACCCAGAGGATAGTGGAAGCTGACAACTACACATGGCACCTGTGAGTAGGTTTTCACCATGGTACTTATCCAAGGTGCCACACAAGTGGTTTTCATAATAGGATGGATTATTTCTCTTTACTATTTTTTGCTTTTTTTTTTTTTTGTATTTTTTATTTCTTTGATTTTTTTGATTGGGATATTACAACAAGCTAAGCATGGAAAGGTAGAATATCAAGTGGAAGTATGGACTTTGGACCAAGTGGAAAATGATCACGATGGTGGAAAAGGTGGAAGTTACGTGGCAAGGATAATGTCACTAGGATTGGGCACCAAGGATACCATCATGCACCTACTTAAGTACAAGATTAGTCTCTTTTGTGTTTAGGAAATGTAAATGGGAACCATCACAGCCTCGTCGATTATGGATGGAGCGAGGTGTATGTGGAATGGGATTATGGAAGGTGGTGGAAGTGTTATGGAGTGAAAGTGATCGGGGACCAACAATCTCTCTTTAACAGTATCATATATTTTCTTAGTTATCTGCTATGTTTCTATTTGGATCTTTTCTCTATTTTCTTGCTCCATATTCATAAGGGTATCAACCCTTTGCTTTCATTTGATCTCCTTAGCCTATAATTAGACTAATCTATCTTTCTCCTTTGCAAAAATGGAGGTACAACCTCCATCAATAGCCTATTGTCTTAGATCTTCATCTAATTTTAGAGCTTTTTCCCTTCTTTGCCTCAAGGCTTCTGCTAGGCTCTTCGATAATTTCCCAAAATCTAATCCATTGTTTTGTTTGATTTTATCATATATTTAATTATAGATTTTCAATTATTTTCTTGTTCTCAATAGATACTTCACTATATAACTCTATTATTTCTTGAAGTAGACCATAACATTCTATCCAATTCCATATTGCATCTAAGCTTAGAGGTTCTTGTGGAATCTATTGTTTTGTTTGTTTTTGTTTCTTTTTCTTTTTTAGTTGGGAGACGTCTTCTTCTCCTTCTTCCTCTTCTTTCTCCTCCGTCAAAGATTGTTTTTTCTTTCTTTTAGCTTGTTTCTTTTGCCTAGGTGCCTTTTTCTTCTCTGCACCTGATTGTACCAATGTTTCTGATGCAACTCTTCTACTTGTAGATACTGTCTATGTGGAAGATGCCAATTGTGGTGCAACTTGTGCACTAGCTACTGCATAGACACTTCTCCTTGACCTTCTAGGATTTTGCAGTGAGGTTGGCATTTGTGGAGCTGATGAGGTAGATTGTGAAGACTCTGTAGTGGCTTGTGAGGTAGATGATGTAGTTTAAATTAAAGATGTGCCTACCTGCGGTGGGATTTCCCATATTTTATGCAATTTTTCTTTGTTTTTCTTTAAATTCTCCTCTGCATTCTTCTTGTGCATTTTATCCATGATCTCCTTATATGTGCCAAACCTTTCTGTGGTAGCATCTTTAGGTTTACTGAGCAAGGTCTTTGCATAGGCATTTATTTCTTCTGTTGTGACCTCATAGGGTAACCTAGGAATCTAGAATGTTCTAGGTTGCACTGCATCCATATAGGTATAATCTTTGTCAACCATAAATGCTATGTGGTTCATGTATTATTTTACAGTTTCATAGGGTATTCTTTCTCTAGCTTACATATGCGATTGTAATGTCTTAAAGAAGCCCTAGTAAATATTGCTAAAAGATTTTGTATCACTAATGCTTCTAATGTGGTGTTTGATTTGTATGGAAATTGTGAGGTGTTGTTGCCATACTTTCCCTTTGAATCCTGGTAGTTCATTAAGGAAATAAAATACTAGATAGATGATTAGGGTACCATACTGAAAGTTGTAGTTAGACTCCTTAGTCTGCTTCAAATTCTCCATCAACTGTTCTCTCATCACTTTATAGAGGTGAAAGTCGTTGCCATCTTTTACCATTTGATATGCTGTATGTATTACAGTGGTAGTAGTAGATCCCTCTTTGTTTGCATAATATATTTTGTAGGCTATCCCCATTGTTGCATACTGAACCCATGGATGTATTATATCCTAATGCTTAGGCTCCACCCCTCGAGTTTTACCCTTGTAAGCTCAATGACTATCATTTTTTATGACCTTCATTTCTGATACTGGTCCTGTTGAGCCGAGTCCGGTCACAACCCTAACTGCATCCTCAGTGATATGGTAGGGTTTATCTAGATATATGAATTCATCATGAATTCTACTAAGTATGATTCAAACCCACTCGTGAGCATCACTAAAATCTGGGTAATATTTCCATACATCCAGTTTCTTTATAGCAATGTTTTGATATTTAGCTGAGTACCTTGTATCATCAAACAATGTATCTCTCAATTCTTTGAACTTCATGTGATCTATCTCTGAGATTGTAGTATGGATGTATTTTCTAACGTCCTCTATGTATACCACATCTACCAGTACTCCAAAGAATTCTCCTTCTTTATCAACCTCCATCTCCTTGAATGGGCACTTCTTGTATTTATACCTTGGGTTTCATCTGTAACATCAATGAGCACTGGTGTAGCCATATCTTCTTTTTATCATCTAGTGGCTAGGGTTTACTTCTTCTTAGTTCTAATACTATAGAGCTCAAAAATTCTCAAAATGTTTTGGATGCAAATGAGGTTTGTAGGGCAATTTAGGGTATATATAGCCCTAATAGTCACTTTATTCATTTATGACATTTATCCGTTGTGCCAAGAATTCATCATAGGCCAATTCTCTCGCATTTTGGACAAATTTGTCATCCTCTTCTAAATTTAGCATTGATCTTCCCAAAGGGAGACTTGCTGATGAGTGCCAAATTGTACTCATGAAATACACCTTTTTGCCTCTCTTTTTCCCTTTTTCAGTTCATCTTCCTTGTGTCTGCACTCAAATAAGTTAGCAAGATTGTTCTATTTTGTGATTAATTAAGATAGATTACTTGAGATTAGAATTTCTGATTAAGGTGACTAATGTGCGTGGGATTAATGGAAAAATGCAGAATTTCTCTCTTTTTGAATTAGCAGGTGTAGATGCCAGGAACAACAATTTTGTGCATCTCCAGAGATCGTCTTCAATGATCTCCGGAGACAATAACAAAGAACAGTGACACCTGAAGTTTTGAAGATATGGGGAATGACTCTTTGGAGCTCTGCGAGAGTCTGGAATATCTCCGGAGCTGTAGGCGGGAACAGCTATCTCTGGAGCTGCAGACAGGAACAACTATCTCCGGCGCCTCCTGAGAATAGGGCATGTTTCCAAGCAGAGCTGCCGACTAGACACTTCAGCAGCAATCCTAATACTCCCTCACTTCACTCAAATCATCACCTGAGTGGTGAAGGGTCAACTATCAGTTAAACTGCTAAAGTTTTATCTTTTCAAAGATTTTGCATGAGTTACAAATTGAACTAATCCAATATCCTTATTTTTAGGGCTTTGATGCCCAAGTGTATTAAGACTTAAACTTAGACCTCTGAGTGGACTTCTGTTCCACTCAAGTCTACCTTTCTCACATGGTGATTTTTCATAAGTTAGATAGTTAAGTACAACTAAGAGATGGTGTCATCTCCTAGAAAGACTGATAGATAAGTTCAATGATATATCATCACTCATTTTATATATATACTCTCAGAAATAGTAATAGAACAACAATGCTAAAATTATTCTGATTCTCAGAGATCTCAGTTCTGTTATAGCCATATTTTCATGAATGCAAAAATGAATGAATTGGATTGAATTTAGTTTTGATCATCTTTTGTGCTGATTTCCTGCTATAGCCTTCAGCCTCAAGGGTGTGGAGCAAGGGCCCACTCTCACCACTCGGGTAGGAGGCTAGTATTACTGTTTTATTGTTTCAGTTTTCTTTTATAAAGGTGTTTCCTGTTTTAATAGATAGATGCATGTTATTGTTTCTTTGCTTTGAGTACATTTCCTATTTTCATTATGTTTTCCAGCATTCATTACATTTATTCAACAAGCAGTTAGATTAATCTTTCTTTTAAAAATTAGGACTAGCAATAAATTGGTAACTATAGAATCCCTAGTTGCAGACAGCTGTGGACACAGCCCTGGTTCTTTGACATCTGAAAAATAGATTAAATGATGAGGTACAACGACACCTTGTCATTTTTGGTGCCGTTGCCGGGGATTAGTTTGTGTTAATTAGGGACATTGAGTTAAAACAATTTTTAGAATAGATCTGTATGGTTAGAGCTAGGGATCTAAAAGGAAGATATATTAAGCAGACACCCCAACAACACACCATAGGCGAAAGCAGTGAGGTGGTACAAAATCCTGTTGAAGAAGGAAACCTAGATCGTAACTTGGAACCTGCACTTCAAAACGACAATCCTTTAGATCCTCCAGACATCCCACTTGCCAATTACATCCAAGAATTACAACAAGAAGTTGAGACAGATTCTTTGGTAGAAAATAGTTTCCTAGAACCTCAGGAAGAAGAACCAGTACTAAACATGGAAAATAATGATCATGGGGAAGAGGAAAATCAGGCTCCAAGAATCTTCTCTTATCCTGTTGTTTTGGCTGCTAGAGACAATGCTCCTATGAAGAATATCTCACCAGTACATCTGCCAAATTTTAGAGGACTTTCTTCTGAGGATCCGGATCAGTTCTTGTTTGAATTCAAAGTAGTCTGCCAAACTTATGATTATGGATCAGATAACCAGAAACTCAAATTGTTCCCTTCAACCCTGAAAGATTCTGTGATGAGATGGTTTATGGGTTTACCCCAGGGTTCTATCTGTTCTTGGGATCAAATGGAAACATAGTTTTTGGAAAAATACCAAGATTATTGCAGATCCAGTAATAAAAATAAGGAGTTGTTCAAAATTAGGTAGGGGGAGGAAGAATCCTTAGAAGACTATGTGGATAGGTTTAATTTTGCCTTGAGAAGGTTTGGCAATCCAGTGGATCACTCCTTGGCCAGAACCCTGTTTATAAAAGGATTGGATAAAGAATCAAAATAGACACTGGACCTAATGGGAAAAGGGAACATTAACAAAATGGAAATACTTGACATAGAGGAACTCTGCAGGAACTATTCCAGAACTCAAGATGGAGTAAGGTCATCCAAAACTTTTAAAGGGAAGAATGAGATAGGACAGTTGATGGAGGACATTGCAAATCTAAAAACAGACATTCTGGTCCAACTAAATGCCACATTGGATGGGATTCAAGCAAAAACTAGAACAACTGATCAAAACAGAGCAACTGAATTGCTCTCCATCTATTGTCCTAGGTGTAGGAACAAACACCTGTTGAGAGAATGTCCCTTGGACAAATCAGAGATTTGTCAGATCTATGATAGGGAACATCCTACTAGTCAGTGTAGTCAACTTCCAGCCTTGAAAAGATTAAGTAAAAAGAATGCTGAGATAGAAGAGGAGTTGAACTATGTGGGACAAAAACAAACCAGAAATTTTCCTTATAATCAGTATCCAAACCAGTCTTCTTACAGGGGTCCTTCTAATTGGGGAAATAATCAGTGGAATCCAACTTGGCATGGCCCTCAAAATAATCCTCCTTGGGGACAACAGGATTGGCCAAGTCAACATTGGTAAAACCAAAACTGGTAAAATCAGCCTTGGGGAAATCAACAGTGGCCACCACAGTTTGGATCACAAAATATGCAACCTCAATGGGGTCCTCAATAGGGATATCATCAACAATACCAAGGACAACCTAGACGTTTCCAACCTCAATAGCAGGATTTACTAACTGGATCCTCCAACACACAGGGTCAAACACAAAATGAACCAGTTAGTCAACCACCTTTACCAGCTCAACCTATACCAAACCCACGGAATAAACAGGGAGCAACTGTCTATATGATAGAGCAAGAAAATCTGGCTGGAATTAATACTATATATTCAAATAATCTCTAGCTGTGTTCTGGGAAAGCATTCCCAAGACCTTCTCCTTCAACTATAGTTGAAATAACCAATGACGAGGAACCTGAAAATCCATCCAATCAACCCCTAGAGGAGATTACTAACGAAAAAGTGCTAGAAAAATCATCCACAGACAACTCTGAAGTTACCCCTAACAGGCCGACTCTGGAGAATAGTCCTGAACATAATTCTAATAAGAGCTCCGGAGATGCTCCAGAGATGGAAAAGCTAGCACCATACCCAGAACGACTTAAACAGAATGCTCCCTAGAGAAAGATTCTACAAAAACAAATCCAAACCAATTAGGAATCAGAACTTTTGCAGGAAATCAAGCAGCTAAACATTGAAATTCCTCTTCTCCAGGCCATCAGAGATGTACCGGAACTAAATCAGTTCATCAAACAGTATTGCATCAAAACACAGGGCAGAAAGAAAAGCTTTCCCTCCACAATACAGGTGGAAGGAAAAGTAGTGGATCTATTGATGGGAGAAATTCTCCTCCCAAAATATGGAGACCCTGGAAACCCTGTCATAACTATTTTCATCTCGAGGGTAGAAATTTTAAATGTTTTGGTTGATTTAGGAGCAACAATTAATGTGATGACAGTTCATACAATGGACAAGTTAGCTCTATCAGGTATCCAATCCACGACTACAATTCTTCAACTTGTTGATCAGTCAGTAGCTGTTCCAAAGGGAGTGATCACTGATGTACCTGTTGTGATAGATTCATGGGAATTCCCAGTGGATTTCTTAATACTAGAACCTAGAAACTAGAGAAATGCTTATCTGCTGATTTTAGGAAGACCATGGCTGGCTACTGCAGTAGCATCTATTGATTGTCAAATGGAGATATGGTCATTTCTAATGGGATAGATTTAAAGAAAATATCTCTGTATCCTCCAGCTAAACCATCGGTGCATTACACAGGAAGAGTATGGGTGGATGAACCGGATAACACAGGCAACAGTGCCTCGTTAGCTATGGTAACCATTAGGGAACATCTGGGAGAATTAGGAGAAGAAGTATACTATGATACAATGGAAGACTTCACTCACATCCTAATCAATAAAGATGTGATGGAACTCGCCCAAGATCCTCAGAGAGAACTTCTTGTTTCTTCTCATTGTACCCTTGCCAACATTATTCCTTTGGGGAAACCTTTTACAAGGACTTAGCCACCTTCCACATGTTACTCCCACATTCTTGTCATCTTAATGCCATAACACCAATGTATGGATCTACCACATATATGGAACAAATAACAAAACAGGTCATGATTCTGCTAGGGAAAACACTTAATATAAGTACTCAGTTAACAGCAAGTCAGGAAGAAAAACTTATCCAGCTCTTGGTCTCCCACTCAGTATCTTTTGCCTGGGAATACCAAGATATGAAAGGCATACCTCCTGAGATCTGTACCCATCATATCTACACTAAGGATATTAAACCTGTTAGGCAACCACAAAGAAGATTGAATCCTGCCTTAAAGGACATTGTCAAAACTGAAATAGAAAAATTACTCCAGGCAGGGTTCATATATCCAATCTCAGATAGTCAATGGGTCTCACCCCTTGTCATTGTGCCTAAAAAGAATGTGAAATGGAGGGTGTGTATTGATTATAGAGAACTCAAAAGGTAAAAAAAAAGACTACTTTCCCTTACCATTTATTGACCAAGTTCTGGACAACCTTGCTAGCAGAGAGTATTTTTCTTTTCTTGATGGATTCAGTGGGTATAATCAAATTCAAGTAGCACCTGAGGACCAAGACAAAACCACCTTCACATGTTCTTGGGGAACCTTTGCTTACAAAGTTCTTCCCTTTGGGTTATGTAATGCCCCAGCTACATTTCAGAGACTGGTTCTAGCCATCTTTACTGAAATAGCTAATGAATGCATGGAGGTCTACATAGATGACTTTACTGTGTATGGGGATAACTTTGAGGAAGCTCTCACAAACCTTGGAAAAGTACTAAAATGTTGTGATAAAAATCGACTGTCCCTTAGCCATGAGAAATGTTTTATGATGGTGGAGGAAGGAATTGTTTTGGGACACCATATTTCAGAAAAAGGGATCAGAGTGGATCAGAACAAGATAGAAGTCATCACACAGTTGCCTTCACCTAAAAATCAGACTAATGTCAAAAGTTTTTTGGGTCATGCAGGCTACTATAGGAGGTTCATAGAAAATTTTAGCAGAATAGCTGCCCCCCTATTTACCCTGCTTAACAAAGAAATAGAATTTCTATGGACAGAAGACTGTCAATCAGCATTTGAAACTTTGAAGGAGAAGCTTACTGTCACACCAGTCTTAAGGGGACCTAATTGGACTTTACCATTTCACATACAAACTGATGCTTCAAATGAATCCATTGGGGCAGTTTTAGGACAAAAGGAGGAAGGAGAGAGTATGCATGCCATTTATTACACCAGCAAAAACCTTACCTCTGTAGAAAGAAATTATACAACAACTGAAAAAGAATTCTTGGCAGTTATCTATGCTATAAACAAATTCAGGCATTATATCACTGGATATAAAATATTCGTGCACACTGATCATGCAGCCATCAAGTACCTAATGAATAAACCAGTAGTAGGTGCAAGGATCATCAGATGGTTATTACTACTGCAGGAATTTGATATTACCATAGTTGATAATCCAGGAAAGTTTAATTTGGTTGTTGATTTTCTGTTAAGATTGCATACAGGAGGAGAAGATCAACCAATGGAGGACAAATTCTCAGATGAACATCTTTTTGCCATATCCACTACTGCACCTTGGTTTGCTGACATAGCTAATCTTTTAGCTACAGGCTTGTATCCATCCCATTTTACTTCAAAACAAAGAAAACGTTTGGTTAAAGAAAGTTTATCCTACAAATGGCTAAATGGTTTACTATTTAAATGTGGTCCTGATTTCATTCTACGCAGGTGCTTGAAGGCTGATGAGACTTTTGATGTGTTGAGAGCATGTCATGATGAACCATCTGGTGGCCACTACTCTTTCCACAGGACAGTCCACAAGATCCTTGGAGCTGGTTACTATTGGCCTTCTCTTTATAAAGACACAAAGAAGTATGTGCAGCACTATGACTAGTGCCAAAGGATGGGGTAGCCCACCTTTACCTAGGAAATGTTGCTACACCCTCAAGTCATGATGGAATCGTTTAAGCAATGGGGTCTAGACTTTGTGGGACCAATTTCACCGCCATCATCAGGCAAGGAGTATATTCTAGTATGCATAGACTATGTTACTGAGTGGGTTGAGGTTCAAGCATTACAGTTTGCAAGAGAAGAAAAAGTTGCTGATTTCCTTTACAATAAAATTTTCTTGAGATTTAGAGCCTCAAAATCAATAGTTTCAGACAGAGGACTTCAATTTACTTCACAGGTAATCAAGGCATTCACAGATTTATACCAAGTCAAGCACAGAAAATCTTCACCTTACCATCCTCAAGCAAATGGGTAGGTAGAAGTAACTAACAGAGAGCTTGAGAATATCCTAACAAGGATAGTGGCAATGAACAGAAAAGATTGGGCTAATAGACTACCTGAAGCAGTTTGGGCTTACAACACCACTTGGAAGTCCACAAGAAAGTTTTCACCATATGAATTGGTTTATGGGAAAAAGCCTATACTATCTATAGAATTTGAACTCCAGACACTTAAAACTGTATTGGATGTTGGGCTACCATTGTCTACAATTCAGTAGAACAGAATCCTTCAGCTCAATGAGTTGGATGAGATTCAGACAGAAGCCATTCAGCAAACAGAACTGGTTCAGTACCAAAGGAAACAATGGCATGACCAACATATTAAGAGGAGGACATTTCAACAAGGAGATTAGGTTCTTCTTTATGATTCTAAATTCAAAGAATTCAAAGGGAAATTACAGACTCACTGGCTGGGTCCTTATCAAACAAAGGAAGTGTTTGAAAATGGAACTGTATTGCTACAACCAATTGATGGGAGCACAAACACATTTCTAGTAAATGGTCACCGGATAAAGCTCTACAAAAGACCATCTACTAAAGAAGAGTTTCTAAATGATCTGTGTTTTGATACAGGGGATACCTTCTCTATCATGATGTTGGATTGAATGACATTATAAAAAAAAAATATAAAAAAAAAGGAGGTTGAAAACCAGCAATCGCTGCCTTCTGAACAAAAAAAAAAAAAAACAAAAGAAGGTTGAAAACCAGCAATGGCTGCCTTCTAAAAATAAAGATAAAATTAAAAAAAAAGGTGGAAAACCAGCAAATGGCTCTCTTTCTCGACCAAGGGAGTTGAAAACCAGTAAAATGGCGGTTTCCTTCTTCAGGACAATTGAAATAATTGAGCTTTGGATATGATTAATTGCTAGAAATTGGCCCAATGCATCTTCGACACTTCTCAAACAGGAGCATCTTCAGCACTTTCCAATAAGGAGCACCTCCGGCGCTTTCCAATAAGGAGCACCTCCGGTGCTTTCCAATTAGGAGCACCTCCGACACTCTGTTAATAACGCCGTCAGTTTCCATAATAAGGGAGGTACCCACCTCTCCAGGTGGTAAAGTAGACAACTCATATGATGAGGTCATCATGACTCATCTTCTACTTCATCGCAAAGCATAATTAAATTAGAATACTAATAATTGCAGGAGTGTCCACGAGCCGGCACTGACATCACCCATGGGCGTGGATTTTAGTGCCACTCAGTGCAATGATTGCAGGTCACATGCAAGTAGGAAGTGGATGTCATTTCAGGCCGCTGCTTAAATGCCACAACACGTGCAGTTTCCAAAACGGTGCAGCATTTCTCCCGTGTACATCGCCTCATCATTAAAACTAATCCAGGTAAATCTATTTTTAATTAATCATTAATTAGTAATTGTCCTATCTTTCTATTTTGGGTGCTGCCAAGATGACACGTCCCTCCGCCATCATTTCTTTTTTCACATCCAAGCATGCCGCCATTTGTGCCTTAATGCCACCTTACCTCTAGAGTGCCTTGTCAGTCCGTTACATTTATGGCTGCCTTGGTCCCTTAACCCATCTGCATAAGCCCAGTGTGAAAACAATAGCATCCCTCATTCAAACCTCTAGAATAGATTGAAGCATAAGATAAATTAAACAACTCTCCAGAGTCTACAGAGCAATTTGAACAATACTCCGGAGCCCACAGAGATAAGAGGGACAGATAGACTGCAGATTGGGGAAGTAAAAGAATAAAACACAGAAAGTGCCATCAATTCAGCAATGGGGGTCAAGAAAAAGTCTAAGACAGAAAATACTGCAGGTCTTCTGAAGGATGCAGCTGCAGCAAATATTTTAAGGGCTGCTGGATGGTTAGATTTCCTAGACAAGTTTGAAGGGTTTTAGGAGGATATTGTGGATGAATTCCTTAGGAATTTAAGAGACAACCAGACCACTGTGAGAGGAAACCAAATCAGTCTCTCCTCCACAATTATCAGCCACATTTCCGGACTCCCCGAACAAGGTGAGAGGTTCTACCACTTGAAAACCTTATATACTGATTTAATTAGAAATTTTTCTGTTCGTGGTGAACCTGCTATTCAATTGCATATGAATAAGAATGAGGTCAAAGGAATTTTGAGGTCCACTCTCCCAAACCCTTGGGCAACTATTACTACCTAGTTAATGAAGTACTTTACCTGTGATGGCCAATTCTCCATAGTTTTAGGGCCCATAATGAAAATGCTGATTTTTCTCAGACATGGAAATAGGCACCCTGAATATAACATAAATATCCCCAATTTCCTGTATTCTGCCATCAGGGCAACTGCAGAGAAATACTAGTAGGGTAAGGGACCCATGAAACATCATGGCCTCATCTTTCTAATAGTCAAACACCACTTCCTATCTCAGGCCAATGGAGAAGAACTATTGCAGAACTTTCTTGAGCATAACCCTCAGGTTAGGGAACTAGAGATAACACAAACAGAAGGTGAGAGTTCTCCCTCTCACCAGGATGAGGAAACTGAGCCTACAACCTCCTCCACAGCTGTTCACAAAGGGACATCACCCTCATAGGAGGCTACATCATCTGTAGCCCCTGTTCCTAACAAAAAGGGGAAAGACAAACAAATTGAAGAACCTGCTCCTACATGACCTCTATACATGACCCAGTCAGTCAGGTGAAAAATGACTCTACCTGAGGAATCTTGGCTTAAGGAGTTAACAGAGGGAAAGTCCAGACAGGGAATTGAGGAAAGATGGTGGGTTGAAGAACCATCCCATGATTCAGATGAGGTACCTCTGGTCAGGAAGAAGAAGCAAAGTAAAAATTCTCCAGCACCATCTGTTCATGTGGAGTCAAGTCCAATTTCAACTTACCAACTGTTACTATCTCCTCAGATTCTAAGGAAGGGAGACCTGCTCCGGAGGCACCAGTCCCACCTGTGCTCCGGAGAAGCAAAAGGAAGAGGCAACTCTCACAAGCTGAGAAGGATACTGCCCTGCTCGCTGAGGCACTCCTGGAATTGAGCACATATGAGGACAAAGTAGAACCTTCATCAGTGCCAGCAACAGCAGAGGATCCTCAAGACAGGAACACTGCAGAAGGAGAAATAGGACACATGGATACATTGGGAGAAACAGGGCAGGTGGCCATGGATAATATTGATAATCAGCCAATAGCCACAGAAATAGAGGCAGAAACTCTATCTCATCCCTCTGACCGAGAGGATATAGAAATCTCAACAGAGCAACAATTAATGGAAGAAATTAAAAATTTAAAAAGAATGCTCTGGGGAAAGAATTTGATTATTACTGACCTCAAGAAGGTCAGAGTAGAGATGGAGATGGAGCTGAAGCAAACTATTGCAAATATCTAAACAGACCTCCAAAACAAGGACATAATCATCCAGGAGAAGGAGGCAGAGTTGGAAGCACAGAAATGTGAGGCAGCAAAAGTGATGGAAGAAAAGGAAAAAGAAATAGCACAAAAAGTTTCTAAGCTCACCATGGCCAGAGACAATGGCCTCATAGTAATGGCAGCACTGGTTGAAAAGGTACAAAGCCAGGATAAACAATTAACTTGGGCCAATAACAGACTGGATGACCAAGAAGAATATATTCAAGAACTGTCTGGCCCAAGGGCAACCAATGAACATAAAATTCAAACAGATGCCTATGTGGGTCCAATCCCCATTGACATTCCCAAAGCCCTGTTTCATTGGGAGGAAAGGTGTAGGGAATTTGAGGCCTCCAAGCCAATGTTGTAATTACAAAGGGCAGTCACTGCCAGAGTAGAAAGAATAGCAACTTTGGAAAGCAAAATCATTCAAATGGCCTCTCTTTCCTCAGAAATTCTATCCTGCAGGCCTCCAAGTGCCAGCTATTCAATGTTCCTATAGGAAAGGGTACTGCAAAGGAAACTCTCCTTAGTCCTATCTGACATAACTAAGGATACCGAAATAGCAGAAGGTTTCATGGCAGCTTACACCAGGAGCAATGGTGAAGACAAAAACTTCCTATGTGAATTATACTTACATGGGTTTTGCATTAATGATATAGCCTTCATGATTAATCACTTTGTGGGAGAATGCCAGCTTAAGGCATTCATGTCCCTCATGAGAAACCACCAGATCTGGAATGAAAGGATGGAAGATCATCTTCAAAAGGATTCAAAAATAGATCTCCTCATCAGAAAAGAATGTCCCAATTCTTTTGCTTTTCAGACCCAATTCAGGTCCCTTATCTATCATCCTGCAAGTGCAACCAACATATTGCCATTATACCTGAAAAGTTTGCGGGAATGCTCCATTGACTTTGGTCTTTTTATGATTAATTCAGCAAATCCTGTACTTGTTGTAGCAAAGAGGAGATGGAATATTTTGACCCCAGAGTAAAAGCTTAGAGAGGTGGTCACCCCTGCAAACCTGAGACTATTCATGAGAAAGGCAAAGATGATATCCAAACTGATGGATAAACATAAACAGGAATGGATAGGTGGATAGTTCAGACCTCCTCTGATAATTGAACCACTCCCTGTATGGACAGAACAGCTGGAAGATGAAAAATTGCAAGACTAGATGAAGCAAGTTGACAAGTACAGAGGAAATGGTAACACCAACAGAACCACTTGGACAACCTATCTCCAAGAGTATAGCCTGACTGACAGATTGCTTCACCAAAATAAATCCAGGATGTGAAAAGTAGGAGAACCTACCAAACCTTAGGTATGGGGGGGATGATGAGTGCCAAATTGCACTCATGAAATACACCTTTTTGCCTCTCTTTTTCCCTTTTTCAGTTCATCTTCCTTGTGTCTGCACTCAAATAAGTTAGCAAGATTGTTCTATTTTGTGATTAATTAAGATAGATTACTTGAGATTAGAATTTCTGATTAAGGTGACTAATGTGCGTGGGATTAATGGAAAAATACAGAATTTCTCTCTTTTTGAATCAGCAGGTGTAGATGCTAGGAACAACGATTTTGTGCATCTCCAGAGATCGTCTTCAATGATCTCTAGAGACAATAACAAAGAATAGTGACACCTGAAGTTTTGAAGATATGGGGAATGACTCTCCGGAGCTCTGCAAGAGTTTGGAATATCTCCGAAGCTGCAGGCAGGAATAGCTATCTCCAGAGCTGCAGACAGGAACAGCTATCTTCGGCGCCTCCTGAGAACAGGGCATGTTTCCGAGCAGAGCTGCCGACCATACACTTTAGCAGCGATCCTAATACTCCCTCACTTCACTCAAATCATCACCTAAGTGGTGAAGGGTCAACTATCAGTTAAACTGCTGAAGTTTTATCTTTTCAAAGATTTTGCATGAGTTACGAATTGAACTAATCCAATATCCTTATTTTTAGGGCTTTGATGCCCAAGTGTATTAAGACTTAAACTGAGACCTCCGAGTGGACTTTTGTTCCACTCAAGTCTACCTTTCTCGCATGGTGATTTTTCATAAGTTAGATAGTTAAGTACAAATAAGAGATGGTGTCATCTCCTAGAAAGACTGATAGATAAGTTCAGTGATATATCATCACTCATTTTATATATATACTCTCAGAAATAGTAATAGAACAACAATGATAAAATTATTCTGATTCTCGGAGATCTCAGTTCTGTTATAGCCATATTTTCATGAATGCAGAAATGAATGAATTGGACTGAATTTAGTTTTGATCATCTTTTGTGCTGATTTCCTGCGATAGCCTTTAGCCTCAAGGGTGTGGAGCAAGGGCCCACTCTCACCACTCGGGCAGGAGGCTAGTATTACTGTTTTATTGTTTCAGTTTTCTTTTATAAAGGTGTTTCCTGTTTTAATAGATAGATGCATGTTATTGTTTCTTTGCTTTGAGTACATTTCCTGTTTTCATTTTGTTTTCCAGCATTCATTACATTTATTCAACAAGCAGTTAGTTTAATCTTTCTTTTAAAAATTAGGACTAGCAATAAACTGGTAACTATAGAATCCCTAGTTGCAGACAGCCGTGGACACAGCCCTGGTTCTTTGACATCTAAAAAATAGATTAAATGATGAGGTACAACGACACCTTGTCACTTGCTATCTTTAGCCTTTATGGGAGAGGGGGAGATTTACAATATCTCTTCATACTCAACATTGTCCTCTCTAGCACCCTTAGTAATATCACAAAGCCATGTATGTGCATCTAAAATACTCAAAGAATGGGATGACTTCTAGAGGGTCTATTTCACTTGGGTGAACCTTTTTATTTTCTTATTTATCAGCCCTCCTATGCATGGGAAGCCATTTCACTCTATAGTTGCTTCTGTCCCTTCTATATTCTTGACATAATTCATCAAGGTCAATCTTAACATGGGAGCAAGGGTTTAAGCTAAAAAATTTCACAATAAAATCCTTGTTCATCATGAATATCCTTTTGCTCTTAGAATCTTTCAACTGCTTGGTACTTAGTTCATCTAGTGCCTACTGATGTTATACACTAGCTTAGGATTGACAAAGACATTAGGTACAACTAGTTTCCCTGAGTCAAATCACCAGATATTACAAATTGGGGCATGTTCATTAGCACAGGCATAATAGAACTCAAATAGTTCCCAACCTATCCATAGAAAAATGGGATCCCTGTTGTCCTCCTTCTTATCTACCAAAATTTTGGAGAGGATACCCATACCCTAGGAATATTTTGATCTCTTTGAAGACCTATGCAATAAATCAATGATATCCTAGTCTAAATCCCTTTTAGACCTACTTGACTGAATTGAAACTTGACTCATGGTCATAGTGCTAACGTTTTATGAGACGATGCAAAGAAACAACTCACAAGTTTTATAATCCTTCTTTTATAGACCCTTTCAATCTAAATTTATTATTAAAAACCCTAGTTTCCTTTGACTTACCAACTTTAGAAGGTCATAAAGTTCATACCTTATGGTTCGCCTGAGAGATGATATGGTTCTACTTGTTCTTCATGTAAGCTTCTATTGAATTTTGATTATTTGTAATGGTGGCTACTAACACAATTCCTTATCACAGGTTAGGGTATTCACATGAAATATCCTCATAAATTCCATCTTACCTACAAAAATACTCTACCACCTTCAAATTAATACTCATACATGCTCCGGAACCAGGGTGGCGTATATGTTGAAAAACTTTGGATTTAGGCCATTGATTATGATGTAGATTGACTGTGTTCTTGACCTCTGAATGGATGTTGAAAGACATTTTAAAAGCATCAAATTTTGGTTTAGGTCAGAACACATCAGATTATCCAGTCAGGCACTACATATGTGATCCAATCATCCTTTAACAACAAGGACTTCAGTCATGGGTCCTTTTCAATTTAAATGCCCATCACATATCACATACATTACCCAAAGGCACATTGTGAAGTTTGTGATGCATTAGAACCATGTAATGCAATGGGATAACTCCAAGTGTGATCCACGTCAGGTGGTAGAGGGCCATCAGACAGATATTGCATATCACGAACACTATGGTGGGCCCATATTTTGAGTTTACAAAGTGGAAGAAAGCTATGATGTAATGAGATAATGCCACTTGGTAGAGATCACCCATTGACAATCCATTATAGGCACTACAGGGACTCCTTGACACATGTCATCACTATGTAAGCTCACAAACTTGGATGGGGCTAAACAAACAAGCACATGATAGACTAAAGGTTTGGGATGAAATAATAGGAATGCACATATATGATGACTTGGACCTTCCCAAAGCATTAACACACAAATCTCAAGAATAATTAAAATGTTTTCTATGGGTAACAATAGGTGACAAATTCGGAGGGGCTGGCTGATAAATATACCATCACAAGGACTTTAGGAGACAACTTAAACAAAACTGACTAGCTGAGTAGGACAATAGAGAAATAGAATGTGCTTTTAGCTAAAGTGAAGGATTTTGAAAAATTTAGAGTTTTAGACATAATTAGGGATAAAACCTACCATAGTGATAACATGAAAACCCCTTGAAAGGTGACTTAGAGGTAAAACCTAGGAATGTTCCAACAAATACCTCCACTTCGTGGAGTTTAATTCCATAGTAATTTTAAATTTGAATAATATTCCAAATAAAATTATAACTATATATCCATCTAATAATAATTTATAACTATAAGATTATATAGATATGTGTACATATAATTTCCTTTATTTAAACATACATATTCATACAACTTGGTAGAAGGAAAGATATCACCTTCTTGACAAGATCAACATAAGAAATAATGTGAGACAAGGAATTAACATCAATACACTAAAAGTATTATGACAACTTAATAAAAAAAAGAACGAACACGATGACATAAAAATAAAGACGCTGTGATGTAGTGTAGTCTTACAACACACCCCATTTTGCCTTTCAGAAAAATGAGGACCCCAACTTTTTGGCTTTTGCTTGTTTTTTTGTGTCTTGTTTTGGCGATATAGGCAAAAGATGAAGGGAACAAGAATAAAGTGTTTTGAGTCATAATATCCCCTAATGGGGTCTCAAAGTGAAAGAGAATCAATCTTGAACATAGGTCATCTTTGGAAGTCTTTGAAAATTCATTCAAATTTGTAAGTTATTTTCAACTAGATATCCAGTCTAACCAGACATACTATTTAACCGGATATCCAATGTCTACATCTAGATCCACTTGGAAATTTCATGTTATGCACTTACCCCATGTAAGACCATGGATGGATAGAGGATCATAATTTAGGTAGGGTTACCTTTGGAAATTTTAGAAAAATTGTTGAAATACACAAGTTATTCCAACTGTACATTTTGGTCAATCTAATATCTTGGTCAAACTGGATATCTAAACCTAACCGGATCACTATATTTCTAGACATCCACATCCATATCCATATCTAATTGAGTTTGAACTTGACACAAGATTTAAATATGGTTTAATCTTACCTTAACCGATGCATAAGATCGGTATCTGGTTCACCTCTACATCCTGATCCCGATAGCTTTAACTAGATTTTGTTGACTAGTCAAACCTAATAGGATATTTGAATGCTTAGTGATCTACATCCTGATCCTATTATAATATCTACATCCTGATCCTATTAAAAAATTCAAACATCCATTTGACCAATGATAATACTGACCTGATACTTCTAACCCGACATGATATCGAGAAATTTGAAATATTCACATCTAAATTCATATTCCTTTATTTGAACCCAACATGACAAATCAAGAACATGACATCCACTTGAACCTGATATTCAAAATATCCATATCTAGATCCTGATCAGTATAAATGAAACATTGACAGGTCATACCCAACATTTCTTTCTAACCAGACATGCTCATCTAAACATGATCGATAAATTAGAATGATTCATGGTCAGATGGGATTAGCATCCACATCTAGATAAACCCTAATGTCAAACATCTAGTTAGAGCATATGTCTAGATAAGATTAAAACCGATACATAGTAAAAGGTAATTAGAATTCAAAATTTCAAATTTGCCCAACCTAATGTGCTCCTGCTCGTTGACGTAAATACTTACTTGCCACCCCTAAGCATTCAATGAATTTATCCTAATTGAATTCTTTGCCCATTAAAAGTGATTTTCTTCTCATTTTCATAATCATAGAGTGATAAAAAGAGTTTTATGAACCACAAAGTGATTTTCAGAATGACTTGTGGAGTGACTTTGAACCGGATACTGTTGATCAGACATTGTGATAGCGATAACCAAATGACATATATACAGTGTATGCATTACAAATCGTAAAAAGGTGAATGATACATGATAAATTGGTATGTATAAAAGGCCCTAATATTTGTAATTATAGTAAGTAATTTCAATTTTGGATGATAATTTACCACAGGGTAAATTAAATTCAATTTACTTGGCACAGTAAATTCTCGCATTTATGTACTGTTAGAAATTGGTTGTTCTTTCATTTCAAATATACCTAAACCTAGGTTTAATTAGGGAAATGGAAGTTATTTTTCAATATAAAGTTATCAAAATTAAGCTAATTCTAATTTTTGTCAAATATGTCAGGTAAAATGGCCAAGCATTTGAAATATATGGAGGAAGAGTTCAAGGCAGTTGGTCAATGTACACTCAAAATCGTGACCTCGGTTGCCTGTGACTATAGGGTCATATTTCGGCATGCACATGGACCCTTCCCTCCTTGCCATGGGGTGATTTGCCATGTCACTCTCGCTCTTGTGGAAGTATCTAGTCGAGAGGAGGCGGAGGTCTGGCTTGTTGGAGAGCTCGACTTCATGGAGAGGGGTCGGCACGTCCTGGGGCCTTTGTTGTTGTGTGCTAATTTGAATGTTTCGTTCGATGGTTGTTTTTGTAGAGATAACCCTATGACCCGAAGGGTCACTAGTTACTCTTTGTTTGTTGGGGTTTCTATTGTTCCACCTCTGTGTGGGTAAGCGGTTACTTTCATTGATGGCTTCTTGTCTTTCCATTTGTTGAATGATGGCACATTGTATTTGAGTTTGTCTATGTTCTTCTATCAATATGAGGACAAATGGATCTTATTGTGGCAAGGTAATTGTCTCCTATTGTGGTTGCGGGTGGATCTCCTCAATCTCCTCTAAGACTGTCCTTACCCACTCACCTCTTAACCCTAGGCACATTCGCGAGCCAAGATAAAAGATAAATGTATGTGGACTAACCTTGACTAGACTTAGGGTTTTGACCTAGGGTTTTGGTTGACCTAGGGTTTTGTTGTATGTTGACTCTTGTTGACCTTGTGATGTTATCAAGGGTTTGATTTTTGTTGACTCTTGTTAATGTTGTGATGATATCAAGGGTTTACAATGTATCTAAATACCTAATGTTTTTGTTCTTTTCTATATTTTTATGCATGCAAAGCTATATGAAATGCAAACTTATTTTTGTGCCTTTTTTTGGTATTTTATGGAAATAAAGATGCTTTTAATCTAGGAAAGGAAATATGAATGCAATTTAGAATGAATTTAACCTAATGTAATTATTCTATGTTTTTTTGGGTTTTCAAATATTTTGAAACAATCTAATCTTGAAAAGGAAATTGCTTTCTAAATAAACTAGATCTAGGAATTTGGAAACAAATTACTCTAACATGCAAGATCTATCTATCAAGGAAAAAGCAACATGTTACTAATCCCAAGAGCAATTTTTGATTTTCTAATTACTATTAATTGAATAAAAGCATAGAGGAACCTGATAATAGAGACGATTTGTGTGACTCCACTACTCTCAGAAATCCTTGATGGCAACCTCGTATCCTCTTGAAGTAGTGGGAAGACCTCTTGACGACAAGACAACACAGTGAAGCAAAAAGAAGCTTGTAGAAAGCTCAATGGGATCTTTTGATGAGAACAATGGTGTTGATTGAAGCAATGTAACGATGCTTGAAGAGTTTTATGTGAAAGCTTGATGAACAATAAATAAATAAAAGGCACATTTGTCCTGTGTGAGCATGAGAATTCTAGTTGGAGAGAAAAAACTTAGCAAGAGTTGTATGCACAATGAATTTGCCTCATTGGAAGAGCTTTGAAGCTATGCAACAATGAAAGCTTTGAAGCTTTGGAAAACTAAAGAAAGAAATAAAGAAAGAGGCTCAAAAGCCTATGAAGAAGCTTGAAAAATCTTGTGAAGATGAGAAGGGTATTCTCCAACTTGCTCAAGATGGAAAATAATGAAGAGGTGATGGGTATTTATAGGTTTGAAGAAGGCATGAGAGGTGGAATTGATTGAGAAGTTAACTCAATTAATTGAAGAATTAACAAGGATTGATGAGGGAGTGAACTAGATTAATGACCCACTGAACTCAATTAATTAGGGAGTGATAAATCAATAATAGCTTATCACTGAAGAGGAATTGGAGTTGGAAGAATGCATGAGAGAGAATGAGTTGTTAATTCTAGATCAAATGGAGCTAATTATGTATGTGTGGGTGTATGAAATAGTCAACTCCATATTAGGCATAAAAAAATCATGCGAAGTGGAATAAAAACGAGCAAAAATAGAGCTATTTTGAGTGAGAAACTCAAGTTTTTCCACGGCTAGAAATGCGACAGGGTCACTCCTTTTGCTAGTAGGGTTGCCTGGATGGAGATCTTGCAAAAAGAGGGTCGCTCAGTGGGAGATCTAGAAAAAAAGGGGTTTGAGAGGAAATGCATGATGGGAGATGGTAGAGAAGAGGAAAAGGAGGTGATCTTCCTCCAGAAATAGGTCAATCATGTGCAAGAATCCAAATCTCCACTTGCAATGCAGGATCTCCTGGGGGAGATATGGAAATAATAGGGGGAGATTTGGATTGGTTGAGTGAAACTAAAAACTAAAAGTGGGAGATGGGTTTGGGGGACCTCTAGAAGCCTTCTAGGGGGTGGAGAGGATGAAAAACATAGGGGAAAGGTGAAAACTTACTTACAAGACTCTTACAGGGCTTAGGGACTAAGTCACAAGCACATGAAACAAGAATCGACAAGTGTCAAAAAGGTGTTGAAAAGAAAAGAAAGAGAGAAAATGAAAAAGAGGAAACAATACAAGATGAAAAAAAAGAAATGTCACCAAGAGGTTTGCTTCTTAAAGGACATTATTTCACACTTACATGTACATGACAAGGATTAAAAATCATCATAGGGGTTCTCGTGGAGGTTGTGCGTGATTTTTGTGCTTACATATTTGCCCCCTCAAGGACAGTAGTCTACATGAAAGGTAGGTAGTGTTCCTGAACTAGGCCTTACATGTTGTCAATTTTCCCAAAATTGTACCTGCAATAACTAGTATTAGTTCAGCATCTTAATATATCAAAATGAATAATGAAAACTGAAATGATGAACATACCGTAGATTGTTTGAGCTTGACTAGTTGTTTGCTTTTGTTGATGAAACCTGTAGGAATGCATGCATGTAAAACGAATGCACGAGAGATGCATAAAAGAAATAGAACAAATGATAAACTAGAGAGGAGGAGAATAGATTCTCCTTTTATTGCAGATTTTGAAGAACGTATTTGATTTTTAGGGATTTTTTATGTTTCACAATTTTTTTAGGTTTTTTCAATTTTTCTAATTTTAAAGGTTTTTGTAGAGATTTTGCAAAGGTTTGATTTGACACTCCTTGAGGTTTTTGAGAGACCTATATTTATTGAAGGGATCTCTACCCTTTCCCCTTGCATGGGGAGACTTGTGTAGTTGACTACACAGTTTTGTTCTTTTGATTTGTTGGAGGAGTGACTTATGCTTAGACATTGTTTTACACTTATTGTTGATTGCAGTTGTTTGTCATTGATGTCAAAAAGGTATTGAGGGTGTTGAGTTGTTGGGCATCTTTGCAAGGTACCATTAGGACAACAGGACATTTGATGATCACTTGCACTATTGACAAAGGTTGTTTAGGATCATGTCTTGGTTCAATAGTTCACATTCATTCATGGTGATGACATGGGAAAGAGTTGTTCACTCAATCAGGATCATCAATCATGATAAGTGTGTCGATCATGCCTTCAATAAGGATCACCATGTCTTTGTTAATATTATGGATTTGATGCTCATATGTCTTCTGATGTTATTATTCATTGTTCAAGAACTATGTCTGCATAGAAGGCTTATGGTTTGTGACATGCTCACAGAGTTCACACACTTTATCATTTGTTACTTCATGATTAAGAGATTGGTTGGTTAGGAGGATGATTCATGACATGCCAGACTTGAGAAGATGAAAAAGAAGGATAAAGGTTTATTCAAGTCATGGTGTAGTTTGTTTACATCATGGAACAGGTGGAACAATTTATTCAAGCCATCATTGTTCATATCTTCATGATCAACTTCTTCATGATATGGAGAGAGTTTATTTTTTTGATATCTTGGTGTTCTTAGAAGGGTTAGAGTTGTCTTTATTATGCCATCTTTAGTGCTTCTTCAGGGATGACAAAGTTATATTCATGGCAGATCTACATAATTGTGTTGTATGGCCTTCATGTTTTTGAGGAGTTTCTTAAAGTTAGGGTGTGTGTTGTTTAAAACTCTAATAAATCCTAATCTATACCATTGTCTTAAAACCCTCTTTTGCCCGTCCATATTAAAATGCACTTTTTGTTTTAAATAAGTGTTGACTCCCAATCATAGGTCTGTTGTAACTTAAGTTACAACTTGAGGGGTTGCCATCGTGGGGCAACTGGCCCCCTCTACCTATGGTGACAGTCCCACCGATTGAACATCCTATCCATGGGCGGTAAAAGAATATCAAGGGTTCTTTTTTAATTTTAAATGGGTGCGTG
The DNA here is from genome assembly GCA_027924645.1 of Cunninghamia lanceolata. NCBI lineage: Eukaryota > Viridiplantae > Streptophyta > Pinopsida > Cupressales > Cupressaceae > Cunninghamia > Cunninghamia lanceolata. Next base: position 794,091 of record BSBN01001492.1, read on the forward strand.
AAAGGCTGATCAATGGCCCACGTTTAAACTTTGAATCCTCCCTTTGTTGCATGAAGTTTGACGTGCACTAGGCCGTCATCTATCCTTTGATAGCAAGGATTGAGTTTTTAAGGCTTTTTTGAAGGTCTATTTTTGGCAGATGAAGATCAGTTTATTTCTCGAATATGCAAAAGGCATGAAGATCTTTTATTAGCATTTTTAATGCTTTCATAACCATAGAGAGAACTTAAAACACTTGTTTATGGGAGCCTATTTATAGAATGTGCTTTATGAAGATATTTTGGATGTCTGTAGTTTCTAAAGGCATTTTGTGGTGATTTTTTGAAGGCATTATTTAAGGAGATTTTTTTACTATTCTTGATCTCCCTCTAATGCATTGAAGATAGAAAGGAGAGGAGTTTATTACTTTGGAAACTTTATTTTTTTAATGGTGTTAAGATGATTTTATTATTTCTCTTTTTTGATCTTCATTCAAAGATTATCGAAGGAGTTATTCTTCTGTTTGGTACAAGAATATTTGCAAGTTATGGACATTGTGACAGGGTTATTATGAAAATAAAATCAGAGTGTTTTGAAATAAAGGAGCTAATCAAAGTGGTGGTTTTAATGAAGACAAAATAGGAATTTCTTTGTGGAGATATTATTCTTTTTGAAGATAGGTTTTGAGAAGGGGATTTGAAGATTAAATGATATTATTTCATGTCAAGACAATCTAATTTAATTATTTATTTTATTCTTAAGGATTAATTTTTGCAGATTGGAGATTGTGGAAGAGATGTTTTTGTAGAAGAAGGAATATGAAGAGAAGTAAGAAATGAAAGGTCATTTTTTATATAATGACATTGCAGGTTTAATGTGTGGTGATTTTTTGTGTGGATCAATATGCAGTGTTGAAGATTTTTTTTTGTGAAAATTCTTTTGAAGAGAAAATACAGATGAATTAGATGATGTGATTTGAGAGATGTATGAGATGTTTCTGCAAGGATGAATCAAACATAGGATACATCAAATTTATAGATTGAACCATGTCAAGTATGAATATAATATGCAATTGATTATGCAGAGATAATATGAATCAAGTGAATTGATTGTATAGAGATAATGAGAGTGAAATGCAGATTGAGTTGAGTGTGATTGCAAAAGGATATGCAAATTCAAGGGTTTGTATTGAAATAGAGAAACCCTTTGCATTCTTTGTATTGTTCTGAGAATGTTCTTTGTAGCTAGTGAGGCTTGTGTGGTTAGTGAGACCTTTTTGACGTAGTCAGTGAGGCCTGTATGGTCAGTGAGACCTGTTTGTAGCCAGTGAGGCTTGAATGTAACCTGTGAAGTTTTTGATTAAGCCAGTGAGGCATTTCAGAGTGGGTTTTCTTCCCCTTGAGGGTTTTCCACTCATCAAATTAGGTGTTATGTTTCTTGTTTGTCTTCATGTGTTCATGTGCCCTAATGATTTGTTCTTAAGGTCCTGATTCATACTTTTCATTATCATACTTGTGCATATGTGTTTAACATATCATTGATGTCTTCCTCTCTATTTATCTTGTTAGTTAAAAGGTGCAAAAAGTTGTAAAAGTTTATACAACACTAATTCACCCCCCCTCTCGGTGTTGTCATGTACTCCAACAAGTGGTATCAGAGCATAGGTTCCTTATTGAAGTCTAACCAGCTTGGGTAGGTCCTAATAGTGGAGTACCATGGGAAAGTGTAAAATAAATTAGGGTAGGAGAAATGTCAAGCCACATACTGGTCAAAAGACACCATCTATACCAAATTCAGATGTTGATATACAATTGGTTGATAGAAATGTTTCACAAGTTGAGTTAGGTATTAAATTAGAGAAAGAGTTTTCTGGAGTTCCTTTCTTTGATGGTTCAGACTTCTCTGTTTGGTTTATTAGAATGCAAGTCTATCTATCCTCTTTAGGGTATGGTGCTTGGATTTCAGTTGAGAATGGGTATTTTGTTTCCTCTCAATCACCTAATACTACAATAATAAAGAAGCTTATGAATGTATTCATATAGCAAAGAAGATTATTTTGTCTAGATTATCTAATGAAGTCTCCTGTAAAGTTATACATTGTGAAACAACTCAGGATGTGTGGAAGGGATTGGTAAGAATCTATCAAGGTGATGCACTTGAAGGAGAGGACAACTTGTTATCTGAGAAGAGTGACAATGATGGAAGTCATTCACACGAAGGAGATAAGGTACAATCTAATTTAGAAGAGGAAGATCACATTATGAGTGATTATAATCAGGAGTATGATGAACAAGAATGTGAGGTTGATGTTGAAGGAGAACTCTTGTGTGCTCTGAGTGAAATCAAGAAGTACAAAAAGGAGAACCAGAGATTAGAGTTGCAGCTACAACAAGAAAAAGAATCCAAAGACAAAGTACTTTCAGACCTTGAAAGAGTATCTTCTAATCTTGAATAGGCAAGAAATCAGATTATAGGCTTAAAGAGTCATGTTGATGAATATGACAGATTGATTATCAGACTAAAGATTGAAATTGAGGAAGCCAAAAGAATAATAGATGTAACAATGTCTGACCTTGAGGTTAAAAGAATTGAAAATCTAAAATTAGAGGCTGAAATTATCAATATTAGTAAAGATTATGAAGGTCTCAAGGTTCTGTCCAAGAAATATCAGGAGTTTGAGGAAAGCACAAACAAGTTACATTAAATGTTGGGAATTATGAAGAAGGAGAGTGTTTCAAAGTCAGAGAGACTCCTAGAAGGAAAATTGATCCGAGTTATCATGCTCCTGCTCCTGAAGATAAAAAGAAGATTGAAGCTGAAATGAAAACCAAAGATGAGTTTGTAAAAATGCACAATCAAAAAAGCAATTTTAGAAGAACTGCTCCAGTAAGACAAGCATATATGTACAGGTATAATTATCCATTTTTTGGTTATTGTGTAGACTTGATGGGATGATTTGAATGATACAGTCAAGAGACAATAGTTCTTGTTGATTGCAATATGTTTCATATGTGGTTCTGTATATATTAGATTTGACATTGTGTTGTAAAAAGTGTCTTGTGCAGGAACAGGAGGATGGTCTTCATTCTTTATCATGTTAAGATGTGTGTGCAGAAGTAGATTGGTTGTAGGTTGATTATCCATCAAGATTTATCCTGTTGTCACTATCATGGAAGTCTTGTCAAGGTCATCTCTAGAGTGGTCATCATGTCATCATGAGTTGTGAATAGTGTGATGAGTAGTCTTCATGTTGGTATTTATGGATGTTGAAATGTTTATGATATCTTTGCATGGTGTTCAAGTTCATATGTGTCATGTCAAAGGCTTGATTTATCTAAAACCTAAGAGTTATTTTTATGCCATCATAATCATACATCATACTTTATGCTTTGGGAGATCTTGGAGATTTGTCATTTACGTTAAAAAGGGTTGATGACGGTGAAAGAATTGTTCGTTATGAAAAGTTTGTTTTGCAAACACAAGTGATGTCATCAGGAGTTTGTATTTGATAGAAGAGATATGTCTATATACACCTAAAATTGGCATGACTCTACTTAAATAAATATTTTAAATATTTATTTCATCACCATATTCCTCTATCAATAAATAAATACATTTATTTATTTGATTCATCCCTTCTCATTTAATTAAATAAATTACATTTTATTTAATTAATTAAAGTCTCCTACACCAACTTCATTCTTCTAAAATAATTAAATAATTTTAATTATTTAATTAAAATCTTTATTCTTCCAAATTTAAATAAAATGCAAATTTTATTTAAATAAATTCTAGAATCCTCACAAAATAAAATATATTTCTATATTTTATTTATTCTTCTCAAGTATCCACAAAAATAATTAAGTAAATCTTTCATTTAAATTATGCTTTCTTATCTCTTCGAAAAATCATCTCTATCTTCCAAAAATAACCTTCCTCTTGTCACACAAAAGTAAAAACTTTGAGTTACAAAAGGTAAAAATAGTTTTAAAGCAAATCTTTTCTTAAAATAGAGAAAATCAAATCCTATCCTCATCAAGAGAGGAGTTAACTCAACTAAACTGCTTTTGGAATGACATGTGTCCTTCTATTGGATGCACGTTCCTCAACAAGCTTCCTCTGCTGATCTTTCCTTTTCTTCTCAACCATTGATCTTCCATCACCTTCTTCTATAAATACAACCTTCTTCACTTCATTTCATATCGAGAGTTTGTGTAAACTTATGCTACAGGAATCTAAGCGCGCCTTTGGCACCCCTATTTCATTTTAGCACTTCATAGCTTTCTCCATTTCTGTATTTGAAGCTCATCTTCAAATACAAAAGTATCGTAGCCATTCTTCATTTGTCATCTTCCAAACAAGCAAGCAAGCAACAGCTTCTGAGGGCTTCACAATCAAGATCGAACGAAGATAGGTGAACTACATAAGGCAAAAAGGTAAAAGGTGAAGGTATTGTTTGTTCTTTATTTTTATCTCTTTTATCTTTATTATTATGTAGATGTTTAGGTTTCATTTTCATTGATTTGAATAACTAGATTTCCCCCTCACATTTTGGCGCCCACCGTGGGGCTCTTGGCCATCTACTAATCTAAAAATTTGAGTTTTCTTGAAGATAGGTCTGTACAGGTGACGAACAGGTCTCTGACAGAGAGTTTTTGCGCATTCAGCGTTTGAAACAATGCATCTGCCTTCCAGAATGACGCATCTGATGAACTGGCGCATCTGACCTCTCGAGTTGCGCATTCACCTTCTGCTTTTGCGCATCTAACCAAGTGACACATTTGACCCCCACAGTTGCGCATACGATCTTTGAGATTGTGCATACAACTCGACGGCGACACCTAACTTCCAATTTGCGCATACAATCTTCCATATTGTGCTTACGCTTAAGTTGTGCATACGCTTCATGAATTTGCGCATACACTTTGATAGATTGCGCTTCTGTCAACATTGCACATTTACCCTTCTTTTTTGCACATTCACCTCGTCCTTTTGTGCATATACTATTTTTGCGCTTGTAATTCGTTCTTTTGCGCATTTGATCTCTGTATTTGCGCTTCTATTCAAAAAGCCGCACACTCCCTGTTTCTGCGCATTTAGGCTACAGTGTTGCGCATCTGTCTTCTAATTTCTGTTTTGGGTTTTCTGACTTTTGCATGCTGGAACTAACATCTATTTTGCAGGAGTAGTGGCTGGATTAGGTCATCTAGATATTTTGCTTAGTTCATCTAGCCTAACTAGGGGTGAAGTAATCAAATGCATTTCATGACAAACTACACATAGTCCCTAACTAGGAAGGAAGTAATTGGACCAATTTGCTGTCTTGCATTGTGGATTTATTTTTCTAGTTCAATCACTGCTATCTTCTACAAACGGGAAATGAACAATGCTATGATTAATCACTTTCAAAGTTAACAAACAGGAAATGAACAAAGCTATGATTAATCACTTTTCAAGTTAACAATCATGTGAGTGCACAAATTAGCTTAGCCCATTTAGTTTTTTTATTTTAACTAGGTTGGGTGAACAATTGTTTTCTATGCTTGTGAATGACAATAGGCTTATGCTCTCGCCTTAACTGGGTGATCAAAGTGCCAGACTTGTCATTCTTTTTTGTCAAACTTTTAGGGGGGCCTGCCCTTGGATGCACGCTTGTCCAAGTGGGAACGACCCTGAGTGGTAATAGGCTAAAGCCAAGCCCTACCAAGCCACTTAAAATAAATTATGTTTGGGGTGAAAACCTCAAGCAACGAGTGCTACTGTGTTACACTGATGGCCAACCTCCCCCAAAACCCTCATAGGCATAACCCTTTGAGGCTGGGAGACTCCATAACGGAGAGTAGTGCCACCGCATGTGTAACCACTCGAACAGTTGCCCTATCTAAGAACCAATTGTGTAGCAAGCCAAAAACCCCTATTCATTGATGCAAAGGGCAGAGCTCTTGAAGCGGCCTCGATTCAAGTGACTCTTAGTAGAGGTAGCAGGGACAATCCTAAGGTTCGGTGTGGGGACGAGCCTAAGGAAACCTGAATCTAGTATGCGTGAGAAGTGAGTGCCGTGGAGGGGAGCCATTGCTACCAGATTCTGGAGTTACACGCTTTGAGTGGCACAGCTACAGGATTCAATGGATATTGTCCCATCTTGCCTAGGTTGTACTTGTCTTTGAGTCATAATAGTCCAAAAACACAAAAAAATATAAAAAAGATAAAAATCATGGAAAACATCTATGTGTTTGCTGTGCTTTTGCCATAATTGAACATCAACATCATCAGAAACACCAAGTTTTTCAAACCAAAAACATTAAAAAATCTTGAAAACAATCCAAAGTTTCCAAAATTCTGCAAAAACCAAGAAAAAGGCCAGAATTGCACATTTGCCTTGACTTTTTACGCATTTGCTTCGACTTATTGTGCATTTGATTAGGTGGTGCATTTGAACAAACATAGAGTTGCGCATTCACTCTGACTTATTGCGCATTTGACTCCTGTTGTTGCACATTCAAACTGTTGCGCATTTGAACTAGAGAGCAAAAACCATATCTTCCAAAGAGCAAAATTTGTCAATACTTTTCAAAAACTAGTTCAAACCTATTCTAGTTTTCAAAATCTGATCAAAGACCTTGCAAAATCAACCACTTCTCCCTTATCTGCACCATAGTTGTTTGTCCATCCAAAATCTCACCACTTTCCTCCAAGTTTCCAACAAGGTTATAGCCAAATTATTCTTGATCAAAATCAAATCTCAAGCAAAAACCTAGTAAGGCTCCCATATCAAGGGTTACTTATCCTTTCAGAACTCCACTAGGGGGTTGTGCAAATGCTAGTCAACATCAAGTAACGAATTCCTAACATCCTATCTTTTGACTATCACTTTTGTATATCCCACTTTGTTTGATACCACCTAGATCTAAGAAGAACCTTTCTAAAACCTTGTTTCATCCTAGCACCTTGTTCAAAATCTTCCAATCTCACCTCATCCCATCTCTTTACTACCTTGCATGGTCTTGACAAGATTACAAAAACAAAAGCAGTTAGAAATGGCAGAGAAAAGTATTTTTGACGGTCATGAAAATAATGAAGAACCTTCCATAGACGAGATCCTCCACACATAGCATGACCCAAAATTTCTACGCCTATTAGAAGGGGTGCTTGCCCAAGACCCATCAAAGTACATTTTACATCTAGCAAGTCTAGGAGCCAAACTCCCTAAGGATTATGACATGGAGGCTCTCAAAGAAATCGACGAAGAGAGAATCCCTGAAGGAAGTAGACATGATGAAGTACCCACAGATAAGAGCAAAACAACTATTGACTCCTTGGATGCCCTAAGCCTAGTGAACCAAAAAGTCAAAGCTCTCCAACAACAAATGACAGACATGAAAACGAGAACATCGACTAAAAACTACACCCTAGAGGATATTTCACCATATCCTTTTGATAGGTCCTTAATTATGATTCCCTTCCCCTCAAGATTTGAGGTGCCTAAATTCGATAAATATCGAGGGAAGGGCGATCCAAGAGATCATATCAGAGAGTTCAATGCTGCTTGTCTAGAGGTTGCACATAACGACACTTACCTTATGCGACTATTTCCATGGAGCTTGGGAGGACAAGCCATGGATTGGTTCTCTAGACTGCCACCTGGTATTAAAACATTCAATGAACTTGTCAACCAATTTGTCACCCACTTCTCATACAATATTGAGCACGACATCTCAATATTGGATCTTTGTAACACCAAATAGAAAGGAGGAGAATCTTTTGCTGCCTTCTTACAGAGATGGAGACAACTGGCAAGCAAGTGCCCACACCAAATACTAGAGAAACAGATGCTAGAAATGTTTGTACACAATCTACAAACGGACCTAAGTTACCAAATCCAAATCCAATGCCCTACATCTTTTATCAAGGTCATTGAGATGGGCCTCATCATAGAAAAAGCCCTAATCGCAAAAGGTCAAATCAAGCTCTATAAAGACTCTCCCAATACCAACACCAATAATGACAAACCTAGATTTTGGATGAAAAACAAGAATGTTGTGAACGACGGGGTAGTGGATGCCAAAAATGCGGCACCTAAGCAACCAATTTTCAATCTATCAACACCTCAAAATAACCCCCTGCAAGATAAACCATGAAATACTGAATCTAGGTTTACCAACTTTCAACCTAGGAGAACATTCACACCTTTGGATGAGTCACTAGAAACTATCCTATGGAAGCTAATCGCCAACAATCACATAACGCTTCCCTCAGCACAAGAGTACGAACCAAAGGTCAAACCCTGTTGGTGGAATGACAATGATTTTTGCGAATACCACCGAAACAGGGGGCACAAGACAAATGATTGTATTGCACTCAAGCATATAATCCAAGACTTAATAGAGCAAAATAAAATATCTGTCAACGGACAATCTCACGGACATACCTCCAACAGCGATCATTGGGCATTCAAGGATCCTCTTCCTAACTACAAGCAGGGAGGACCTTCCAACAAAAATAACAGTGGCTCTAACAACGTAAACTACACAAATGTCAGCTTCGACTATGTTGTTAACCATATCTCAGAAGGTGATTCACACATCAATGTGATCACTATCAACAAGGATCTGGATTGCAACGTTACTACCCGTAGTAACAAGGTCACCCTTAGAGGGGCTTCCGCTCCCCCGTCCGGTCAATAAAGTATCATGGATCAACTCCACAAAACACCTGCACACATCTCCATGTTGGAACTTCTGCATCTGTCTCCTTCTCATAGGTCTATACTTGACAAAGCCTTAGCAAAAGCCTCCGTCCCCACAAACCTAGCTGAAGAGCAATTCCAAACTATGGTCGGTCACATCACCTCACTGCACTCCCTATCATTCACTGAGAAGGATGATATGTCTATCACTCAACCCCATAATGCCTCCCTTCACATTGAAGCTTTCATACACAAGCACAATATCAAAAGAGTCCTAATAGATGGAGGGGCTGGTTTGAATATCTGCACATTGAAACTAATCCTTACATTGGGGTTTTTAGAGAAGGCTATAGATCCAAAAAGAAAGATCACCATAAAAGCCTATGATGAGGAAGAAAGAACGTCTAAAGGAATTGTTACCCTACCAATCAGGGTGGGCCCCATAGTGAAAGATGTAGCTTGTCAAGTCCTTGACATGGAGCTTGCATACAACATTCTTCTTGGGCAACCATGGATCCACGCTTTGAAAGCAGTACCTTCTACATACCATCAATGTATCAAATTCCCACATGAAGGACAAGAGATCACCATCCAAGGTGATCCTAACCCCTATCAATACTACAATTCCATTCAGCCCAAACCAGAAGTTGTGATCCCCACCAACCGTGCCTCTGCTTCTTCCTCCTCTCATGTTGACCTAGCTACACTTGCTTCTTCTTCAGGGGCATCTCATCCTAAACTCCAACTAAAAGATAATGGCCTGGGCGAATACACGGTATCTCAGTCCCTCTGCTTGGCACAACTACCTCTATCTCCTCCATCCTATGGGAGACCTATCTTAAAAACACCAACAGTGGAGAAGCCAACCAAAGGACTATTTGTGAAATGGGGAAACCTAGAAGATGAAAGTGATGAAAAAGATATCCTACAGTGGCTATACAAGGATGAAGCTAGCTCCTCAATGCAACATGACCATCCCATTATACAAACAACACAATACGGTCAAGGCTTCCAAATGTTACAGAGAATGGGATATGAAGGACACGGTCCTCTTGGGTCAAGAAAGGATGGCATCACTGAGCCCATCCAACCTCATACCCTAACAGCCTAAGACACTATAGGGATAGGCTACACTGGAGCACCAAGAAACAACAGAACCAACAAGAACAAAGGCAAACAAGTAGAAACCTCTACTAGTAAACTGGTTGAACAAATTCAGGGAATGCAACTGGGGAGTGAAACTGATTCTAACAAGTATGAATGGAATAGCCTCTTTGAAATGTCTTGTGATGAAAAGGATATTGACGTTGTCCACGAGTACGACCCAACCCATGACAATGAGGGACAAGGTCCAAGGGCTAGGCCATTAGAGTCTGACCCACATAGCAACAACAATGAAAATCATGAGGAAGGAATGTTTCCCCCCCTTGACAGACCCACTAATAGAGAGTACCATCGCAAACTTTGTCCGCTCCTTCAATAACTCTATTCTAACCATCAACGCCATTGAACTAGACCAACCTAATGATCTCTTACCGTTGGTACACCCTAAACTTATCGACTGGGACCTAGAAGGTACCACCCTTGAACTAGACACCTTAAAAAATGATGACGCGATCATCGATTACCTTGAGCTTAGAGATCACATACTTGCAGGCAACCACAGAGCTTGCTATGCTATTAAACTCAACGAGAAGGCCTATTTTGGAGAGAGTGCCAAGCCTTTCAGTCATAAAAACATCAAAATGAAAGAATGATCTAATGGTGAAAACCACTCCACGACAGTGTTAGATCATCAAAATAGTAAAAACAAAGACGTATCCAATGGTGAAAACCTCTCTGAGGCACCGAAGGATGCAAGGCTTGACCCTCTCCCCAATCTTACACATCAGGAGAGATCGTCGATCTTGATAAAACCGGCAGAAGCAATCAATGTCAACACAAGTGATAATCCGAGAATGGTCCACATGGCAAAGGCTCTAACAGAACATGAAAAACCAGTATTTACAGATTTCTTCAAAAGAAAATAGATCAACTTTGCATGGACATACGCTGACATGCTAGGGCTAGATCCAAATCTTATCATGCATCATTTATCTCTTGCTCTGGGAGCTAAACCAGTCAAACAAAAACTCAGAAAGATGCATTCGCATGTGGCCCTCATGGTAAAAGAAGAACTAAAGAAGCTATTAGACGTCAGATTTATCAGGCCTATAGACTATCCTGAATGGGTTTCAAATATAGTATCGGTGGCTAAACCAGATGGCAGGGTCAGAATATGTAATGATTTCAGAGACTTGAACAAGGCTTGTCCCAAAGATGACTTCCCCTTGCCCAACATAGACATGATTGTCGATCTTACGACAGGACACACTATGCTGTCACTCATGGATGTTTTATCAGGATATAACCAAATAAAGATTGCACTTGAGGAACAACACAAAACTGCCTTCACATGTCCTTGGGGCACTTACTGCTGGTGTGTTATGCCATTTGGTCTGAAGAATGCTGGGGCAACATATTAGAGAGACATGACAACAATCTTCCACGACATGATGCATACTATAATGGAAGACTACGTCGATGACATTCTAGCAAAGTCTCTCACAAGAGAAGGGCATCTAGCAGTACTAGACAAGATCTTTAACAGATTGGAATAGTTCAATGTGTGACTTAATCCAAAAAAGTGTGTGTTCGGGGTTACGTCAGGAAAACTACTGGGCTACATAGTATCTGCAAATGGTATCGAAGTTGATCCCGCTAAGGTGAAGGCAATAATGGAGATGCCACCTCCTAAAAATTTGACTCAATTGAGATCCCTACAGGGCAAACTACAGTCTATTAGACGGTTCATTTCCCAACTGGCAGACAAGTGCCACCCATTCTCTCATCTAGTACACAAAAATGTACCCTTCACATGGAATGAGTCATGCGAGCAGGCTTTTCAACAGCTAAAGGAATACCTAATGAAGCCACCAGTATTAATGCCACCAATTCAGGGCAAGCCTCTATTATTTTATATCTCAGCTAAACCAACGGCTCTGGGAGCTCTCCTTACTCAACAGAACTACGATGGAAAAGAACAAGCTATCTACTACATTAGTCGAACACTCGTCAGATACGAATTGCATACACACCAATAGAAAGAGCATGTCTAGCTATTGTATTTGCCTCACAAAAATGGAGACATTACATGCTGTCACACTCTGTTAAACTGGTGGCAAAGATTGACCCACTAAAATACTTACTCAACAAGGCTACCTTAACAGGTAGATTATCAAAATGGGTCATGCTTCTCAGTGAGTTCGACATAGAATATGTGGATAGAAAAGTGATAAAAGGACAAGTGCTTGCAGATCAACTAGCAGAGGCACCTTTAACGGATGATAACAGCCTGAGCTTTGAATTTCTAGATGAGTCTATCTTCCACGTCAACATAGCAAACTGGAAAATGTACTTTGATGGCTCCTACACTCAACATGGATTGGAGGCAGGTATCTTATTAACCACACCTAATGGCAACACTATTCCAAAGTCATACAGATTAATGTTCCCTTACACTAACAACGTAGCAGAATACGAGGCTCTAGTCATCGATATCAAGCTAGCAGTTGAGTGGAACATCAAGGAACTTCAAGTCTATGGTGACTCACAACTGGTCATCAACCAAGTAAATGACAACTACCAAATGAAGGATGAGAAATTGATTCCTTATAAATGCATGGTAGATGACTTCAAGGAGTATTTCATCAAGATATCATTTGAACAGATACCAAGGATCAAGAATAAAGCTATAGACGCAATGGCTACAATCACATCTCTTCTCGACATTCTAGGCAATCAAACATGATATGAGTTCTTAGTAGAGCCAGTCTCCTGTCCTGCTTATGACACTCCAGATTCCCATATCATATGCCACATCGTAGGAACTGATTCCCCTCTCTATGGTAAAATATTTGCCTATCTGAAAGAGAATACCCTCCCACCCAACCTCTCCCATAACCAAAAAAGAACCTTCATCCAGCAGGCATCCTGGTATGCCATTGTTGTTAACACCCTGTATCACCGAGGTCTCGATGGTACTCTCCTTAGGTGTCTAGATAGAGAGGAATATCAAACTGCCCTAAGCGAAATACATGATGGAATATGCGGGGCTCACTCTAGCGGCCCTACCCTAGCCAAGAAACTCATACGCATGGGATACTATTGGCCAACAATGGAACAAGACTCATATCAGTTTGTCAAGAAATGCAAAAAGTGCCAAATCCATGGGAACCTGATACATGCGCCAGTGCAAGAGCTATAGCCATTGACGACTCCTTGGCCTTTCTGTTAGTGGGGACTCAACTTAGTGGGCAAGATCCACCCTTCTTCCTCAAGCGGCCATAAATTCATTATCACTGCCACAGAGTACTTCATGAAGTGGATTGAAGCTGTGCCTCTAGCCAACATCACAGGCAAATAGATTTCCTCATTTATCCTAAACTATATCATTTGTCATTATGGTGTCCCTTCATCCATTATCATGGATAATGGACGACCCTTCAAAAATCAAGATGTCAGGGAACTATGCAATAAATTCCACATTCAGCACCACTTCTCCACTCCTTACTACCCACAAGGTAACAGCCAAGCTGAGGCATCAAATAAAACCATTCTAAAAATCCTGAAGAAAATTGTCAATGATGCTGGCCGTGACTGGCATGTCCAATTAAATCTTGCACTGTGGGCCTACCGCACAAGCATCCGCACACCCACAGGTGCAACACCATACTGCCTAGTTTATGGATCTAAAGCTATCTTGCCCATTGAAGTTGAGACCCCTCCTTGTGAGTCTCATTAAAAGGCCTCACATCAGATGAAGAGTACAGAGTAACCAGACTCCAAGAATTAGAGCTGCTCGAAGAGCAAAGGCAACAGGCCTTCAATCACTTGAAAGCATATCAACAACGCATGTCTAGAAGCTACAATCACAAAGTTAAGCCCCAAATATTCCAAGTCGGTGACCTAGTCCTAAGAGAAAATCCCAGAAATCAGCAAGATAGAGAAAAGAAAGGAAAGTTTGAACCTAACTAGCTGGGTCCCTATGTCGTCATCACAGCTTATGGATCGGGGGCATATCAATTGGCTACATCCGAAGGTGAACTGTTCAATGATCCTATCAACAGCATGCACCTTCGCAAATTCTATACCTGAAAACCCCAGTGTAAGGGAGTCCTAAAAAAATCCAAAAAAAATTGAAAAAATGAACAAAAATAGAACAAAAAAATAAAAAAAGTGAGAAAATAACAAAAAAATCGTCCTACGGTGAAAACCTGGCAAACAGGCGCCTAGGATAGGTACCATGGTGAAAACTTGGCAAACAGGCGTCATGTGTACTTTTAGATTCTTGTGCAAATAAAAGCAAGTGGTGAAAACTTGGTAAACAGGTGCTATCTACGACAAACCACTTCCTCCATCCATTCTGACTTCATATCTCTTGTGTCCTTCATATCGTCCGTCCTGACCCAGTCCTTTGAACCATTGTTGAAATGCACCCCCGAGGCTTCGCTTCACTTCACTTCACTCCTCTTCTCTCCACTCCACTGTCCCGTCGGTCCCGTATCTAGTCCTTCTGTCAATCTGAGTCCTTTGCCATCGCCTAGGTCTTAGGTCCGCTAGGGTTTACCCTGAACTACGTTGCCTCTGTGTCGTCACGTAGGCAAGGCCATTTTGCAATGAGCCCCCAAGGCACTAGGTTAGTCCCTTAGGGTCTGTCTCTCCATGACTGTCTGTCGTCTCACTCACAATAAGTTGATCCTTGTCTAAACTAGGGGCAACTCCTCGACCTAGTTGTGGATTTGGATTCTTGAATGCCATTGTTCCTAGAGGATACCAATAAGGACTGCGATACCTTTCACTAGACAAGCAAGAGCAGCAGAACAAGCAACCCAACACAACAAAAGTCCTTGACTCAAAATATCAACCTGTCCTAAGCAAAGCGTAGCACCATACCGAAAACACTCAAACTAATTCTGTATCAATTATGGTAAAAAGACACATCTAATACAAGAATGTTTTGTGAACAGGTTAACTTACAAGGTCTTGAATTTTTGTCATTATATCTTCCTATGCTACTCAATGATGCCAAAATCTAGAGATGCTATGATGGGGGCATAATCTTTTTCTTTGTCTGCAGCTTGTGGATTAAACTATAGTAATGTGACGAATTTCGTCTAATGACATGATCAGCAAAAGATCATCGAGGACTCCGAGGTCTAAAAATAAAAAGGGGCAATCCTTGTCTGTTGAAGCGCAAGAGATACTCAGGTCATCTAGATTCAAGTTCGACTAGATGCTTGTATTAACTTGCTAAATCAAAATCCATGTAAGCGATACTCAGGTCATCTCGGTTTAATTATACCTAGATGCTTGTATTTTCTTACAACATAATAAAGCCCAATGATGAAAGCAAAAAGCCTTGCAAATATCAAGATGACAAATCCACATCCATTCCATATCCATATCCATACCGTATCCAATTCCATTCCATATCCATATCCCATGCAATAAGAAAATCCTGCAGTAGCTTGTCAGTCCTTCAATCAAATTTCTTCTATCGAGTCATTCTTCTATCGATCAAATTTCTATTTGTCTTCATATCGCTCATCAACAGTTCTACCTGTCAACCTGGACAGCGATCCAAATGCGAGTCTATCCTTAATCCATACCAATCAAGTTAAGTCAATCTTGTTAAATGATCCAATCGCAATCAGCGGTCTTGATCCTAATCTTGTCGTAAACCATATCAATCAGTCATAACTATCCTTTGTGTTGCTCTAGGGATATATTGTTCCCCGCCATGACAACACTGTCGTATATTGTTATCATATCAAATGTCTTAGACAGGATGTTGCATTGTTGAAACCAGACCCGGAGTCTTATATGACATGTTTCATTCCTGACACTAGACATCATCGATCTATATCGTTGGTTTACCGCTTGATCGGGGCAATACCTTGCCTGTTCTTGTATCATTTGTGCATTCTTGCTTGCTTGCTTCTGTATATCATCATTTTATCTTGCATCACATATCATTCACCATCTTTCTTCTGCATCCAACCATTTCTTCTCCTGTTTCTCCTCTTCTTCATCATGAGATTGTCCATCTCACGCCTTTCTACCATCTCCCCGTCCAATCTCCCGAGGGGGCATCCTGTCGTTAAAACTTGTACCAAGGGCAAACTGGGGCATGTATCATTTTTAGACAATTCTTAATTCTTTGAAACAACGTGATAAAACACATTGCATCAAAGAGGGGCAAAATGTATACACCTAAAATTGGCATGACTCTACTTAAATAAATATTTTAAATATTTATTTCATCACCATATTCCTCTATCAATAAATAAATACATTTATTTATTTATTTGATTCATCCCTTCTCATTTAATTAAATAAATTACATTTTATTTAATTAATTAAAGTCTCCTACACCAACTTCATTCTTCTAAAATAATTAAATAATTTTAATTATTTAATTAAAATCTTTATTCTTCCAAATTTAAATAAAATGCAGATTTTATTTAAATAAAATCTAGAATCCTCACAAAATAAAATATATTTCTATATTTTATTTATTCTTCTCAAGTATCCACAAAAATAATTAAATAAATCTTTTATTTAAATTATGCTTTCTTATCTCTTCAAAAAATCATCTCTATCTTCAAAAAATAACCTTCCTCTTGTCACACAAAAGCAAAAACTCTGAGTTACAAAAGGTAAAAATAGTTTTAAAGCAAATCTTTTCTTAAAATAGAGAAAATCAAATCCTATCCTCATCAAGAGAGGAGTTAACTCAACTAAACTGCTTTTGGAATGACATGTGTCCTTCTTCTATTGGATGCACATTCCTCAACAAGCTTCCTCCGTCGATCTTTCCTTTTCTTCTCAACCATTGATCTTCCATCACCTTCTTCTATAAATACAACCTTCTTCACTTCATTTCATATCGGGAGTTTGTGTAAACTTATGTTGCAGGAATCTAAGCGCGCCTTTGGCACCCCTATTCCATTTTAGCACTTCATAGCTTTCTCCATTTCTGTATTTGAAGCTCATCTTCAAATACAAAAGTATCCTAGCCATTCTTCATTTGTCGTCTTCCAAACAAGCAAGCAAGCAATAGCTTCTGATGGCTTCACAATCAAGATCGAACGAAGATAGGCGAACTATAGAAGGCAAAAAGATAAAAGGTGAGGTATTGTTTGTTCTTTGTTTTTATCTCTTTTATCTTTATTATTCTGTAGATGTTTGGGTTTCATTTTCATTGATTTGAATAACCAAATTTCCCCCTCACAATGTCAGTTTTCATCTTGTCAATAGAATTGATCAGAAGATCTCAATGATGCTCATTTTCATCTTCATCTTCATATTGGTGTTGTGTCAAGAAGTGGTATTGTGCTAAGGTAGACATGCATGCTTAATACTAGCAGGATAGTGCTCTTTTGTGCAGACTTTATGATATAACAGATCTCATTTTATGTATGCAGAGTACGGTACAGTCTATGGGAAGTTTATAATAGTGGTTTGATGCTTTGTTTGGTGTGCCTCACATGATGTTGTCCTCAGGTCCTATGCTTCAGGATGTATGTCTTCAGATGTGTGCTTCATGGTGACTTGTTGCTCTCAAGTTAAAGAGTTGTTTTAAGGTATTGTAAACATGGTTGTCATATGCTTGCTCTAGGATTGTTATTTTTGTCATCATAGATCATCATAGTTTCAAAGGGAAGATAACAGGAGTTTATGTCTTCATTATTATACCATGCTTCAAAATCTTCATAATGCAATGTGATTGTAAATGTTATGATCAAGCTTTAACATCTTTCAGTCAGGGGGAGCAAATAGATTTTAGCCTTTATAATCTGATGTCAAAAAGGGGGAGAGAGAGAGTGGATCATGAAGTTTTGCCATCAATGGAAAAAGGGGGAGATTGATGGCAGTTGTTTTTCATTGATGTCAAAAAGGTATTAATGGTGTTGATTTGTTGTGCATCTCTGCAAGGTACCATTAGGATAGCAGTGCATTTGACGATCACTTGAACTATTGACAAAGGTTGTTCAGGATCATGTCTTGGCTTAGTAGTTCACATTCATTCATGGTGATGACATGGGATAGAGTTGTTTACTCAATCAGGATCATCAATTAGGATAAGTGTGTTGATCATGCCTTCAATAAGGATCACCATGTCTTTGTTAATATTATGAATTTGATGCTCATATGTCTTCAGATGTTATTATTCATTGTTCAAGAACTGTATCTGAATAGAAGGCTTATGGTTTGTGACATGCTCACAGAGTTCACACACTTTATCATCTGTTACTTCATGGTTAAGAGATTGGTTGGTTAGGAGGTTGATTCATGATATGTCAGACCTGAGAAGATGGAAAAGAAGGATAATGATTTATTCAAGTCATTGTACAGTTTGTTTACATCATGAAATAGGTGGAACAATTTATTCAAGCCATCATTGTTCATATCTTCATGATCAACTTCTTCATGATATGGAGAGAGTTTATTGTTTTGATCTCTTGGTGTTCTTATAAGGGTTAGAGTTATCTTTATTATGCCATATTCAGTGCTTCTTCAGGGATGATAGAATTATATTCATGGTAGATCTGCATCACTGTGTTGTATGGCCTTCATGTTTTTGAGGAGTTTCTTAAAGTTAGGGTGTGTGTTGTTTAAAACTCTAATAAATCCCAATCTATACCATTGTCTTAAAACCCTCTTTTTCCTATCCATATTAAAATGTACTTTTTGTTTTAAATAAGTGTTGACTCCCAATCACAGGTCTGTTGTAACTTAAGCTACAACTTGAGGGGTCACCATCGTGGGGCAACCGACCCCCTCTACCTATGGTGATCGGTTCCACCGGTTGAACATCCTATCCACGAGTGGTAAAAGAATATCAAGGGTTATTTTTTAATTTTAAATGGGCGCGCGAAAGGCCAATCAATGGCCCACATTTAAACTTTGAATCCTCCCTTTATTGCATGAAGTTTGATGTGCACTAGGTCATCATCTATCCTTTGACAACAAGGATTGAGTTTTTTAAGGCTTTTTTGAAGGTCTATTTTGGTAGATGAAGATCAATTTACTCCTAAAATATGTAAAAGGCATGAAGATCTTTTCTTAGCATTTTTAATGCTTTCATAACCATAGAGAGAACTTAAAACACTTGTTTATGGGAGCCTATTTATAGAATGTGCTTTATGAAGATATTTTGGATGTCTGCAGTTTCTAAAGGTAGTTTGTGGTGATTTTTTAAAGGCATTATTTAAGGAGATTTTTTACTATTCTTGATCTCTCTCTCGTGCATTGAAGATAAAAAGGAGAGGAGTTTATTACTTTGGAAACTTTAGTTTTTTTAATGGTGTTAAGATGATTTTATTATTTCTCTTTTTTGGTATTCATTCAAAGATTATGGAAGGAGTTATTCTTTTGTTTGGCACAAGAATATTTGCAGGTTATGGACATTGTGACAGGGTTATTATGAAAACAAAATCAGAGTGTTTTGAAATAAAGGAGCTAATCAAAGTGGTGGTTTTTAATGAAGACAAAAGAGGAATTTCTTTGTGGAGATATTATTCTTTTTGAAGATAGTTTTTGAGAAGGGGATTTGAAGATGAAATGATATTATTTCATGTCAAGAGAATCTGATTTAAAGATTAATTTTTGTAGATTGGAGATTGTGGAAGAGATGTTTTTATAGAAAGAATATGAAGAGAAGTAAGAAATGAAAGGTCATTTTTTATATAATGACATTGCAGGTTCAGTGTGGTGATTTTTTGTGTGGATCAATATGCAGTGTTGAAGATTTTTTTTGTGAAAATTCTTTTGAAGAGAAAATACAGATGAATCAGATGATGTGATTTGAGAGATGTATGAGATGTTTTTACAAGGATGAATCAAACACATGATGAAGACATTATACAACAAATTTATAGATTGAACCATGTCAAGTATGAAGACAATATGTAATTGATTGTGCAGAGATAATGAGAATGAAATGTAGATTGAGTTGAGTGTGATTGCAAAAGGATATGCAAATTTAGGGGTTTGTATTGAAATAGAGAAACCCTCTGTATTCTTTGTATTGTTTTGAGATTGTTCTTTATAGCTAGTGAGGCTTGTATGGTTAGTGAAACCTCTTTGTAGTCAGTGAGGCTTGTATGGTCAGTGAGACCTGTTTGTAGCCAATGAGGCTTGAATGTAACCTATGAAGTTTTTGATTAAGCCAATGAAGCATTTCAAAGTGGTTTTTCTTCCCTTTGAGGGTTTTCGACTCATCAAATCAGGTGTTATGTTTCTTGTTTGTCTTCACGTGTTCATGTGCCCTAATGATTTGTTCTTAAGGTCCTGATTCATACTTTTGATTATCATACTTGTGCATATGTGATTAACAGATCATTGATGTCTTCCTCTCTATTTGTCTTGTAATTTAAAAGGTGCAAAAATTTGTAAAACTTTATACAACACTGATTCACCTCCCTCTCAGTATTGTCCTGTACTCTAACAATTGTTACAAGACTTGGTTTGATTTGATCCATACATAGCTTTAGTTGACATCTTGTACTTCACTTTCCCTCTTGTGCATATAGTTGGCTAGAGTTTTTTATTTTGTTATGAGAATGCATACCTAAGATGATCACATATGGATGATGCAATTTGTTTTTATATTTTTTGGAATATATATATGAATGCAGTTGACGATATGTAGATGAAATAACACAAGCAATGCTGAAATAAAACTTTTATTTCTATGGAATGCCATGAGTTATGACATTGCTTTTATTGCTTTGACACTCTTTTTTCTAATTTTGGCATGAATGCAATGTGAAACAAATGATATGACTTCTCTTTAGTACGATTTTCAATCCAGGGGATTGCAAGTTGTCCTGATATAAGAGACTTATTCAAGGATGTGAGATAGGATTTTAGAACTCAAGTGGGGAGTGGGAGTGAAAATGGAATGCTTCTGATTTTGGGCTTTGCTAAAGGATAAACACTGATCCTTATCTAGATAAGACAAATTGACAAGCTTTCAACTTAGACAAGTAACAAATTTTGTTGATGTTCTCTAGACTTAGATCATAGATGGCATGTGTGTGCTTTGTACCTTTTTTTCTCTGTTAGAATGCCACCCTTGAGGCTTTGAGCTTAGACAGATCTCCACCCAAGAGTATGGACATTCAACAATCTTCTCTCTTTCACTCTTTTTTTGTATTTCTCTCTCTTTTTTTTCACTTTTTTGTACTTGCCCACTTGATTTTCTCATTTTTTTGGATTTTGATTTTCTATGAAAATGAATGCTTTTGGAACTTTTGATATGCAAGCTTGATCTCTAATTCTCACTTTTCTTGATCACTCTTATTTTGATCACTCATTTTTTTTATTCACTTGAATTTTAGATTACTTCTTTCAGAGTTTTGATCCTCCTAACATTTTTGGCCAGGAAAGATATGGGGTTGAGCGCCACCTAAAGTTTTTGTAATTTGGTCAAACTTCTCTCCTACTAGGGAAGAATTGGGAAGGTCTACTTACAAGCTTCCTTTGAACATTGTAGGTTTGAATACTAACTTCATTTAGACCTAACATCTTGGCTTATTAATACTGGGATCAGTGTGAAGCTAAGAGCTAGGCTTTGATTAGAATAATTAGGAATGAAGGTGGATATGGTGATTATGAAAATGGGGAATCTCTAGGTCTTGAAACGATCACATATATCTAGGAAACCTTAGAATCCTTACTAAAATGAAAATGATATAAGAGCAAGTTATTTACCGTTGTGTAAGATGAACTGAATGATACTGAAATGCAAGAAACAAATTATTTTTGACATTTTTGATTTTTGTAATTTTTTTGTATTTTTGGGATATTTGAATTTTTTGTGATTTTATGCTTTATGATGTTTTTGAGATGCTGAAATCTTCTCCTTCCATAATGCACAAGAGGTAGTGTCATTTTTGACGTCTTCCTTAACTATTTGTGGACCTATCCAATTTGGTCTGAACTTCACTTGAAAGTCTTTGCAAGGAGACTCGAAGACTTGGTGTAAAAATGTCTTTGTATTTAGTGAAGAGTTTTGTGTACTCACATGTTTCATTGTTTGATGATTTGCCCCCTAGATTTATCATTTTCTAGTCTTCTTGAGTTCCCATGTTTGTTTTGAAAATTTGAAGGGCAATTGGAGTTGGTGTTGACTCTCCTAGTTTTTGTGTGGATTCTGGTTCTTCTTCTTCGATCGTGATTTCAACCATAGGAATGTTTATGTCTGGTTCAATTGGAATGGCCACTAAGTTGAATGGAGTGTAAGACATTTTTGAATTGGGATCAAAGGGGAATTCTCCTATTGCCCTCTTCCATATACATTTTGAGGTCTTAGCTATGTTTGCAATTTGTTTTGATGTCTCTCCTTTTTCAAAAGTGTTGATTTTTGGGTCACTAGTTGTTTCTATGGTCTTTCCCTTATTTTTGACTTGTTCAACTCTATAATGGCTAAAAGGATAAGGATCTCCTTTGATGACATGGGTTTGTCCTATGTACGAGAAGTGCATTTCTTGAAATAATGTGGAGGGAATAGCTCCCATCCTATGGATCCAAGGCCTTCCTAGGATCATGTTGTAAGTGGTTTCTTCATTGATGACATAAAATTTAGTTGGGAGGGTTTTGGGACCCAATGTGATTTGAAGATTGACCTTACCCATGGTTTGAATGTTTGGATTATCATGAATTCTAAGGATGGAAGTTTGTTTTGTGATTTGAGTTTCATTGTAACCCATTCTTTAAAGAAGCGAAGAGGAGACTATGTTGATTGAAGACCCATCATCAATCATTACACATTTAATGGAATAGTCTTACACTTGGACTATCAGATGGAGAGTGAGGTCTCCTTGTTTAGATATGTCATTGTCTGAGGGTAACCTTTCAAAATCAAATGTTAAAGAAGAAAACTTTTCACTTGGAGTGTTTTGAACAAGATGGCCTAGATCTAAGGCTTTGATGAGAGCATTCTTGTATGTAGGAGAACTCTTGATAAGCTCTAGCATGTGAGAAAAATTTGAATTATTGGAGGTGTCATTTGGTTGTTCCAGTCCTTGTATGAGACAAATTTGTTGATCTTTATCCAATTCCACAAGGCCTAAGGTGTTTTGATCAAAGTTGTTGGGACTAAATTCTTCATCTTGTGAGAATGTGTCCATAAATGCTTTTTGTTGATGTTTTGGGAGGTTTGATATGAAGCAATGGTACCCCCAACATGACTTGATATCATGCCCCCTTCTCTTGTGAAATGAGCAATATTTATCATGATTGTGATTTCAAGGTTTATGATGATTGTTGTAAGACTTCTTGTTGATTCTCAAGGGATAGTTGTTGGAATTTTCATTTGCCAAATTTGTATGACTAGACTGTTGTTGTACTTTATTGTTTTTTGGCAATAGTATGTGTTCTTTTTGATGTGGACTTGGGAGAAGTGGAGGAGATCAGAGGTGAGAGAGTGAGCAGAAAACTGTTTGTGGAAGTATGCTCTATTTTGCAGTAGTTGGTTGTAGTTTGCAGATCATTGTGATTGTTCTTTGTATTATATGTTTGGATTATAAGCCATCTTTTTATGTAAGTACTAATTGGTAGACTTTGAGTTGCTTTGGTTAGCATTGCTAATGCCATTTGATTCCTAGGATGTATGTATATCTTTGATAGATTATTTTTCATTGGACTACAGTATCAAAGGTCTTCAGATTTTTTGCACATCAATGGTTTTGGTGTGTTTGTTATCATGAGAGACGGTAACTTTGAGTAGGATAGTGGATTATATAGAGATGAGAGTTGCAGTATGGGTTGAATATGTCATGTACAAAAGTTCTATCAACGGTGGTTTTTTAGCTGGATGTAAACAACTCGCTGTGGTTGTTATGTTTTGGAGCATACGTGCTCGATCTTGTTTTGAAGATGTTTGGACTTCAAAGTTATGTTCTGTTAATGGGTTTGAAGTTGGATACATTGTTGTGTCTATGTGGCATTTAGTGTTTCATCATATTTTTGGCATTCTAATCTTTTATCATGTTGGTGATCACTTGGAAGATGTTACAGGTGCTTCTGGAAAGCTAGTGAGCATAGTGGAGTTCAGTTGAGCTGAGTATTTGGCATCTACTCATGCTTGCAAGGAAGCCATTTGGCTTAAGAGATATTGTGTTAGATATTGGTGTTGGTGCAGGATAGTTTACTTTCTGTTGTGATAGTCAGAGTGCGATGTTACATATGCATTAGCGAAACTAGTGGGCACAGAGAAGTTCAGATGGTGTTTGGAGTCTATGGGCCTTTTAGCCTATAGCAGTTAAATCCTATTTTTCTATTGGCTCTTACAAGGTGTTCGATAAGTGGGAGAATGTCAGGAATTAAGGTGTCTCAACCTTGATAATTCCTTGTATTTTTGCATTATATTTATTTATTTATTGCCTATTGTTTTATTTGGATGCAAATCCTATGTTGTCATATTATGGGAGTTGGCATGGTGATGTGTCATCCTACATGGCATATGATCACATGTAATTTTGTCCTCACATGAGGAGATAGGCATCCCACTTAGTGGTAAGAATATTTTGCCATGTGTTGGCATCTTGGCTGTTGTGTAAGGGAATATTGACTGAAACGGTCATGACAGATTCTTATGATAGTTTTATGACATGTAAGAGTCAGAAATAGAAGGTTCTATGATAGGTGAAGACATGTGTCACAAGGAATCTTGGAAGAAGGCATCTTTGGGCACCCCAAGGAGGGTTATGACATGTTGTAAGAGAATATGCTATTTATAGCCTGTTTATGACAAATTCTCTTATAGCTGTAAGTTATGATAGCTATGACAGATTCTATGATAGCCGGTTGGTGCGTAAGACCATCTGTCATTGCCCAAATTGGAAATAGGTGACCATTTTGGGATGGGGTGATATGACAAGTGTCATGACCATGCTGTAGTGTTGGACAAGTGTCCCTAGGCATGGGTTTTGGTCCATGAGGCCAAGTTGGACGCCCATTCCAAGATATGTTTAGTTTTGCCTTGAAAAACTTCAGTATAAGCAGGTGCTTGGAGAGGAGATGTAAGAGGTGATTAACAGGTGTTGTTATGCTATTGGCTTGTCTCTAGATATGAGTGTCGAAGACACATGAGAGCTTGCATTGCAAGTGTATTGTAAACCATTACAGTTTTGATAATACATTGTGCAAGTTTTAGAGTGTGGGGTTTTTCACTTGATAAGGGTTTTCCCCACGTATATCTTCTGTCTCTCTTCTTCTGTCTTACATTCTTATGTGGTGCATTGTTGCAATATCTCTATTGTTGTGTTAAACATTCTATAATTTTAAAGATTAAATTGAATTTGTATAGCTCTCCCCTCATTAGATTAGTGTAGGAAGCGATTTCTGCACACCCTGCTTCCTTTCAAACCCAAAATTGAGGATACACAATAGACATGGCATCAAGTATTTCATCTCAAGGGAATTGATTATAAAGCTCCATTGAAAGATTGCTTGCAGTTTCCTTCAAATTACTACTAACATATTCAACAATGTCATCAAAATCTTCCTTTCTAACAGGTACTTCTCTGATAGAGCGCTTGACTATCTTACAATGGTGCATTAGTATCTCAAATCCACGTACAAAGACACATAACTCCCCACTTGCATTAAACTGTAAATAATTTTTAGGATGATTCAAATTTGTAATTATCTACCACCTAAAAATTTGGTCTTTGAGAAGTTAGATCTAGATATAGATTATCGAGGGCCATGCATGTCATTCTACGTAGTTTGGTATACTCATAGATATACATAGTTCTGTCTTGGGATTTCTTCACAAGATTGTTCATTTCATCCAGCATGGGGAGAAGACTAGCTAAAGTTAAGAGTGTCTCTATATTGCTTAACCTATGTAAGAGGTCAGGAGCTTTGTCTACTGTGTTGCGATTTTCGTACATTGTTCCAATCAAGGATGGATATTCTAAAAGAACTTGTTGTGTTGGTCCATGCAAGGAGATCCATCTGGTATCAACATCCTTAAGAAGCTTGATTCCTATTGTTATTCCCTCAGCAAAATTTTGAAATTCCACAAAATGTTTGGGACTTCGGCAAAAGTATGCGTGGAGCTCACAGACTAGATTTTCAAAATTTGATACTGTAGGAAACTTGCTTCCAATTTTAAATGCTAAATTCATTCTGTGGGCCATGCAGTGAATGACAAGCATGTATGGTGCACAAGTAGTTTGTAATTTTGTGCAAAGACCAGTCCTCTGACCTTGCATTACTACAGCTCCATCAGTTCCTACACACACCAACTTTTTGGCAATTGTCAAGTCATCCATACCTGCAATTTCATTCAGAGATCTCTTAACTAGTTCAAATAGATTTTACGATGTTGAATTGTCCTTCATTTTATGAACATAGAGTAGATGAGCTCGGCGGACATGTTCTTTTACAGTATACACATGCATACAGACCCAAGAAGTATTATCTACCGTAGTAACTTCAACTAAAGATAATGTAATGAAGTTTGACTCTTTTACATTCTCCTTTAAATCTTGTTTTTCCACTACAGTGAGACAGTTTGCCCATTCCCATCTAGTGTTTATTGACCAATGTGTGCTAGGATAGTGAGGAACACTAAAAAAAGATAATAAATTACTATACTCTGGGTAGTTTGTCATAGGATGCCTTCTGGAGAAAATATGAAAAACAACACTCATCTGAATAGTTTTTGCCAGTTGTGCTCGTTCCATTGCTTTTCCAAATTGAGCCTTGATTGTACCTCCACTTGCAGCAAGCTTCGTCATTCTTTTCTTATGCTCATCATACTCTGTGGCATACTTCACGTGAATACATTCTTCCTTTGATTTCCATCTTACTACTGATGTTTCCCTTCTGTCTATGATTTGTTTTTCATAAACTTTACCTATATGCTTATCTATAGTGTCAAGATTTAGCTACAATTTCTTGTCTCTTTTACATTTCCAACTACAAATCACACACTTGAATTTTATTGGTTGTTCTTCTTTATTTTC
Organism: Cunninghamia lanceolata; assembly: GCA_027924645.1. Taxonomy (NCBI): domain Eukaryota; kingdom Viridiplantae; phylum Streptophyta; class Pinopsida; order Cupressales; family Cupressaceae; genus Cunninghamia; species Cunninghamia lanceolata. The sequence goes on from BSBN01001492.1 coordinate 820,845, forward strand.
TTTCTCCACTGGTTCAATGAATGGGTACTTTGACACCCAATCAAGTTGAAAATTCCTTGACATTTCCCACTCACGCCCTAATTTTGAATCTTTTGATTTGTCTTTTGAATCTTTTGATTTGCCTTTTCTTTTCTTCTTGCCAACATCATCTACATTGCCAACATTTTCTTTTTCATCCAAGTTAATTATCTCAATCTGGCTAACCGGGGTATCCCTTGGAACATCTTCTGCGGTATTGCCATGCTCATTCTAGATAACCAGGGTTTCACTTGGAACATCTTTTGTGGTATTTCCATCCTTAGTCTGGCTAACTAGGGTATCCCTTGGAACATCTTTTATGGTATTGCCATCCTCATTCTAGCTAACCAGGGTTTCACTTGGAACATCTTTTACAGTATTGCCATCCTCATTCTGGCTAACCAGGGTATCTCTTGGAACATCTTCTGCAGTATTGCCATCCTCATTCTAGCTAACCAGGGTATCCCTTGGAACATCTTCTACGGTATTGCCATCCTCATTCTGGCTAACTAGGGTATCCCTTGGAACATCTTCTATGGTATTGCCATCCTCATTTGACTCAATGGCAATCCCACCTTCTGGTGGTGGTGAGGTATTGCGAATGACTTCTTCATTATTATTTGGTGCAAGAGTTGATGGTGTGGTTCCATCTTGATTTGATGGATCAGAAACATTGCCAGTTCCAAAGTAAGACTGTATACTAACTCCATCTTTTTGGCATTTTGATGGCCTCCCAGTCCCTTCACCACCCTGAGGAGTCTTACCCTTATCGTACTTGTAGCTCAACATCTTGATCTCCCACTTCGAATAAAAGCTGGAAAACATGTCTTCTTATTTAAGGACATACTCATAGAATATAGATCCCATTCCCTACTAAATATCTTCTTTAAGATTGAATCAAGAATGGAAGAGAGATAAAAAAATCTTAAAACACTAATATTATGAAGAAATGATTACTCACCTTTTAGTTTAGGTTTTCACTGACTTCCTATTCCTTAATGCAGAAGTGTCTATGTTGTAAGTTTGTAACTTTGCCTATGATCAAATTCAAGGTGCCAACTCCAACATTCAAAATCCAAATCGAGAGCTCACAAGTTTAGAACTGAACAAAATGTGTAAGAATAAATCAGAGTTTCGATTGTATTATATCAATCCATATTTGGCAAATTCTGTTGGAATTTTATATGGTATATTAAAAAGATTTGGTGAATCTCGCGTGATTATATAAGGAATACATTTAAGTGTCGGTGAATCAAACCTGACGGACTACATACATTGTAATTTCCAAGGCGAATATGGCCCTACGATTAGCACAGAGGTGTAATGGAAATTGGCGAAATGGCCCCTCATAATCAATTGCTTGTAAATTTTAATTGGCGAAATCAGTCCTCATGCGCAATGACCATGTAATGGGGTTAGCGAAATGGGTCCTCACATGCAGTGACCATTTAATGGAGTTGGTGAAACGTGTCCCAATACACAATGTTGTTTTAATAGTATTGGCAAATATATGGGTGATTTAGTACTTGCTTCCAAAATTCTAGGTGAAAATATTAGTTGGACAATTTGAAACGTGTAGTTTATTATGGCAAAAATCTTACTTCATTGATTCTCATAAAATAAATCGATGGTGAATGGATATGGATTTGATCGATAATACGTAAAATCTAGGTGATTTGACCACCCTGTTAGATGCGATTTATTTTCCAATTCTGACTTGGCTAATCTGCGATATTCGCCAATTGGAGAATATTCGCCACTGAAAAAATATCTAATGTGGATAACATCACTTATGGCCTAAAGCCAATGCATCATCACCAAATTCTCCTACACTATCAGGATGAGTGTAAACATCCATGACTCAAATATCCCCAACTCCTTTAACCCTACCATACTTCTCAACAAACTGACCAAATATTTGACCTCATACCAGAAGTCATTCCTATTGAGAGTTTTAGGCATCTTGGAAATGGCCTTAGACTTGTTTACCAACCAAGAGGTGAACATGATCTTCCTTGCCACATCATTATTGGTCTCATATTCTGCAAAGAACCTCTCTTTCTCTAATTTAGTCATCTCTGGTTACACAGGGAGGTTAAATGTTCTAGCATTACCATCAAGGGATAATTTAGAATACACTATTCCCTAACGAACCACCCTCATGTTCTCAACAGCAAAATTTTGAATACATTGGATGACCAATTCTTGCGCTTCCATGGAGACTAAGAATCTAGCTACTTTGAATAACTAGTTGCTCAAAATGTTCTTTGCTATCGAGCGGGCATTGGGAGTTGTCATCTTTTGTTCATACACAACTAAATCGACTTACACTAAATTTGTATCTGCAATGGCACCAAATCTGGGTCAGATTTTAGTGTGGTGACTGTAAGCACAAAAATCACGTATAGCCTCCACGAGGACCCCTATGATGATTTTAAATCCTTGTCATGTACATGTAAGCATGAAATAATTTCCTCTAAGCAACAAACCTCTTGGTGACATGTCTTTTCTTTCATCTTGTGTTGTTTCCCCTTTGTCGTTTTCTCTCTCCCTTCGCTATTCAACACCTTTTCGACACTTGTCAATTCTTGTTTCCTATTCTTGTGACTTAGTCCCTAAGCCTTGTAAGTGTCTTGTAGGTGCATTTTCACCTTTCCCCTATGTTTGCCATCCTCTCCACCCCTTAGAAGCCTTCTAGACATCCCTCAGACACATCTCCCACTTTCAGTTTTTAGTTTCACTCAACCAATCCAAATCTCCTCCTATTATTTCTAGATCTCCCCTCAGGAGATCCTACATTGCAAGTGGAGATTTGGATTCTTGCACATGATTGCCCTGTTTCTGGAGGCAGATCACCTCATTTTCCTCTTCTCTACCATCCCCCATCATGCATTTCCTCTTAGACCCCTTTTTTTTGAATCTCCCACCGGGCGACCCTCGTTTTATAGGACCTCCCCTGGGGCAACCCTATTGGCAAAAGGGGTGACCTTGTCACGTTTTGAGCCATGGAAAAAATCAAGTTTCTCACTCAAAATAGCTCCATTTTTGCTCGTTTTTCTTCCACTTCGCAAGATTTTTGATGCCTAATATGGAGTTGACTATTTCATACATCCACACATGCATAATTAGTTCCATTTGATCTAAAATTAACAACTCATTCTCTCTCATACATTCTTCCAACTCCAATCCCTCTTCAGTGATAAGATATTATTGATTTATCACTCCCTAATTAACTGAGTTCAGTGAGTAATCAATCTAGTTCACTCCCTAATCAATCCTTGTTAAGTCTTCAATCAATTGAGTTAACTTCTCAATCAATTCAACCTCTCATCCCTTCTTCAAACCTATAAATACCCCTCACCTCTTCATTATTTTCCAAGTTGAGCAAGTTGGAGAATATCATTCTCATCTTCACAAGCTTTTTCAAGCTTCTTCATAGGCCTTTGAGCCTATTTCTTCATTTCTTTCTTTAGTTTTCCAAAGATTTAAAGATTTCATTCATGCATAGCTTCAAAGCTCTTCCAAGGAGGTAATTTCATTGTGTACACAACTCTTGCTAAGTTTTTGCTCTCCAACTAGCATTCTCATGCTCACACAGGATGAAGGTGCCTTTTATTTATTCATTGTTCATCAAGATTTCACATAAATCAATTCAAGCATTGTTACGCTGCTTTAATCAATGTCATTGTGTCCATAAAAATCTCCCATTGAGCTTTCTCAATCTTCTACAAGGTTCTTTTTGCTTCATTGTGTTTTCTTGTCGTTAAGAGGTCTTCCCGCTGCTTCAAGAGGATACGAGGTTGTCATCAAGGATTTCTGAGGGTAGTGGAGTCACACAAATCTTCTCTATTTTCAGGTTCCTCTATGCTTTTATTCAATTAGTAGTAATTAGAAAATCAAAAATTGGTCTTTGGATTAGTAACATGTTTTTTCCTTGATAGATAGATCTTGCATGTTAGAGTAATTTGTTCCCAAATTCCTAGTTCTGGTTTATTTAGAAAGAAATTTCCTTTTCTAGATTAGATTGTTTAAAAATAACTGAAAACCCAAAAAAATATAGAATGATTGCATTAGGCTAAATTCATTCTAAATTGCATTCATATTTCCTTTCCTAGATTAAAAGGATCTTTATTTCCATAAAATACCAAAAAAAGGCACAAAAACAAGTTTGCATTTCATATAGATTTGCATGCATAAAAATATAGAAAAGAACAAAAACATTAGGTATTTAGATACATTGCAAACCCTTGATATCATCACAAGGTTAACAAGAGCCAATGAAAAAATAAACCTTTGATAACATCACAAGGTCAACAAGAGTCAACATACAACCAAACCCTAGGTCAACCAAAACCCTAGGTCAAAACACTAAGTCTAGTCAAGGTTAGCCCACATACATTTATCTCTTATCTTGGCTCACGAATGTGCCTAGGGTTAAGAGGTGAGTGAGTAAGGACAGTCTTAGACGAGATTGAGGAGATCCACTCGCGACCACAACAAGAGACATTTACCTTGCCACAACAAGATCCATTTGTCCTCCTATTGATAGAAGAACATAGACAAACTCAAATACAACGTGCCATCATTCAACAAATGGAAAGACAAGAAGCCATCAATGAAAGTAACCGCTTACCCACACAGAGGTAGAATAGTAGAAACCCCAATAGATGAAGAGTAACTAGTGACCCTTCAGGTCATAAGGTTATCTCTACAACAACAACCATTGAATGAAATATTCAAATTAGCACACAACAACAAAGGTAGCAAGATGTGCTGACCCCTCTCCACGAAGTCCAACTCTCCAACAAGCCAGACCCCTGCCATGTCTCACCTCCTCTCGACTGGCTACTTCCACGAGAGTGAGAGTGACATGGCAGATTGCCTCATGGCAAGGAGGGAAGGGTCTGTGTGCATGCCGAAATCTGACCCGATAGCCCCAAGAAACTGAGGTCATGATTTTTAGCTTACATATTTTGGTGAACCTGAGGTGAACAACAAAAACCTTTTAGTTGAGCTTTTTGTGTTTCATTGCAAGATCCCACTTTCATCATCATTCAATGAATCCTTTTGGGATGGATTCTTTCACTTTTTTCATGTTTCACAATGTCTCATGCAAAAAATCCAAGGGAATGTCCCCTTGAGTGAAATTACAAATTCAAAATAGATCCAAAGAGATCTTAACAACATTGACCAAATCAAAACACAAGTGAACAATCAATCTTAGATCCATAAAGATGATTAATCCATAACAAGCCATAAAAAAATGGCCACCAAAATGGATAACAAAGTATGTTGTGAAGCAAAGAACTTATAAGAAGCTTAGGAGGTACGAAAATCACTCCAGATGGTACATCAAGATTAAAAACTACAACATGCGAAATGTCATCAGAAAGAACAATTAGGGTCACTCAAACCTCTATGCATAGCAATCCATCTCAAGGTTGTAAAGCTCAAAAAATAAAGAAAGCCTCACTCACAGACCTTATAGAAATTTTGTTCCAATGACTCGAGACCCTTGAGGCTAGGAGTGTTGAACAATCTCACCGAAACAACATTACAGATAAACCTAGGGCACAGGGAAATCGTTTCATTGATGAAATCAAATCAAACTAGGGGGAAACACAAAATACCCCTCATCTAAACTTCCATTCTCATGACACACATAACAAGGCATTCAAGCCTCCCTTGCCCTCACAGTCCAACATGACATGTCTCAATCAAATAGCTGGGATTCCTATGATGCAAGATCAGCCACAAATGATCCCACCCAATCTTCAAAACATAAACATGACGCCATCTAGTCATCCAACTTTTTAAGGATATCAATAATCTAGCATACCCTTTCAACAAATGCACCAAGCTCCGCTTGAAGGGCTAATATTTGGAAGTACAAAACCCTCTACACATAACCCCCTCTTAGGAACATACCTCAAGTATTTAAAAGAGACTCTTAACCACAATATTTGTTAGATAGTACTACCGCATCCTCTCCCTGAGCTTCCAAAATTTAAAGGAGAGGGTGATCCCAACTCACATATCAAGGCTTCCATCATGGTAGTGAGAGAACTCCTTCCTTGGGATGGGGTGGTAGCAAAAAATTTTCCAAAGACTTTGGAGGGCATCACTCTAGATTGGTACCATCGACTTCCAGAAGCATCGATCCACTCTTATAGGCAACTCATTGATCAATTTGTGGCTGCCTTCAACATAAACAAACTAGTCAAGATAGGAATATGATAATTTTTAACAATCAAACAAGAAGCCAATGAGTCAGTTGCACATTTTATCACATGATGGAGGAAAGTTCTCTATTCTTCAACTAGCGCATCAAACATGGATCATAGAGAACTTTGTGATCTCTTCTTACATACTCTCAACAATTCATATGAGAACAAGTACAAAAACTCCCTTATAAATCATATGAAGAAGCACTCAAAAGTTCCCTTAGAATTGACCAAGTTGCTATTGATAGTGAAAGAAGGGAGTATGATTCCAATGGAAGGTTGATAGGCTACAATAGAAATAACAAAACCTCAAAAAATGATTAAGACATAGATGGGTCAACAAACACTTCACCATCAGAGAACTACAATTGTGACTGCAATCTAGATGACCACAAACCCAGTGATCATACTAGATGAATAAGAACCTCTAGGAAGAAATATGAGACCATAAAGAGAAACTGCAAACCATATCATGTCCTTCTGCCAACACCACCAAGTGCTAAGTTGTGCCAAGTATGATCTCCTTCACAAAACCCCAACTGAAAAGCCTTAACAATACCCAACCATTCAATCTCATAAGATCAAATAAATATCAATATGGATGTAAGCCTCCCTAATCATGGTAGACCAAACTCATAAACATTCCATAACAAGGAATAAGCCCAATCACATCTCCTAAACTCCTCATGAACAAACATCATAAAACAAAACATATGAATCAAGAAGATAACCATGCTAACATCCCTCAAATGAAACCTCCAAAACCAATGACTATAGCTCAAGATTCATATCCATGAGAAAACAAAGCATAAAACAACATGAATCTAAAATAACATGGGCAATACCTATCAAAACATTTTCTTATGAGTGAACTGAGAGTGGGGAATGAGACTGATCCACTAAGATACACTGAGTCTCATATACTCTCTCCAAGAACAATCTCCTCTCAAGTTCAAATATGAACTCACATCCATAACAAGTGAAGGCTTCTCGGTCTTTCTACTGAAATTTAACCATTCCAACACATGATCCCTACAACAAGAGATCTCAAGCCTCAAATCAAGTCTCTCTAGTATCCATGAACATCTATCAACCAATACATGCCAACTTCAAATGCATCCTGCAAAATCATGAAGCTTCAAGCAAATGATTAATACTCAAAACCAAAGAGAACAAACAAGATCACTGTCAGAACTCCCACTACACATCTGCATAATCAAGAAGCCCATCATGACATCATGATCTAACCATCTCCTCATAAGAAGATCACATACAACAAAGCATACAATGATGTATACATCCTGTCTCAATAGAATTTGTATCATGCCAAAAATTTAAGCTAGCATCAAGAGTAAACCATGACATAACAACAACATCTCTAAACAAAGGATAAACATGTCATACTGACAAATCATAAACCTGACACGTCAATCAAGATGTCAACATCTCAAACATATGAAGATAACCATCTCCTGACAACAAAATTGAAAATGTCAAAGAACTCTCAAAACCAAGAGCTCCTCCATGACACCAATATCCACTGTAGAAGATCATCCATCACTTATGATGAATCCAACATCACTGCCAAAGCCCCCACTGAAACTATGATACCGAGCTTATCAAGGTATTATGATAACCATCCTCTCAATGAGGATCATCCATGGCTCTAACACAATCAAACAATTGTCCTGTGTAATATCAACAACACAAAAGAATAAAGTAGAACCAAGATCTTTGAGTCAAGAAGATAAAACCATCACTGTCAAAAGCTTACACTAAACTATGTAACCAAGCTATCCATGACATCAAGATAAACATGCTATAAGTCCCAATAACTAACTATCCATGCACTCTAAAAATCCATCCTCTTATCCCAAAGCAACATACCAAATACACAAATGACCACAGACAAGGCCAACTAACAAAGTCTACATAAATACTAAATCAATCTTGTGGATTTAGATAGTCCACATCCAAGTCATCCCACTGCAATCAAATAGGTGATCAACCCACAAAACTGCATAACTCATAGATCCCAAACATGAAACATTCAAACTCATCATCACATTAGTAACTTGCAAACTGAGATGTACCAAATAAGGCAATCTATAGACTTCAAGACTCAACCATCAAATCAATTCTAGATTCAATTTGCCAACAAGTCCACAAATGAGTGATTGTAGTCAAGGAACTAATCAAGCATATGCTATAGAAATGATGAGTGATAAATCACATACCAACATCTCCACACTAAGAAAGATACAAACCTCCTCACATTATGCACGAAGCACACATACAAATCTGCAACTATCTTACATCCAGAAACACTCTCAAGGAATCATAATCTGAAAAATAGTTTGTCTGCAGATTTCCAAAACCACAAGTTTTGATTAACCACATGTAAAACCTACAAAACCACCATGTCACTGACATACATGCAGATCCATATCCACTTATCATCTAAAAAACACACAAGTCTGAAAATCACCAATATAGTTAAACCAGATTAATGGAATAACATAGGTAAGCATAACCATAGATTTTTGAACGGAACATCTACAAAACCCTTAGATCAAATCAATATGAAACTAAGACATGCAAGTACAACCAACTAAATGAAATAAAGGTCCAGGAACTTCAGGCCCACTTGTAGGCCAACTCCACAACCATCACCATGGACAAGCATACAGAGGAACTAGGTTGTTCCAGAAGCTTTCAAACCATCCAAATATTAACTCCACAGCCTACATGCATTTGAGGTTAACAAGACAATGTCTTCCAATGCCAGGGACTAAAACTAAGCACCCAACATAAGTACAACAAACCATAGCCATGGCAACCCAAGTTTCTCCATGTGATCAGGGAGCCAAGAACGAACACCCAACATGAATACTTTGCTGCAAACAACCATAGAATGATAGAACATAACCATCATGCATGAGGGTTATTGCATACTATCAAACAAGAGCTCCAATCAATGTCATACTAAATGTAACCACATGATCAACTCCATAACACTGCATCTTAAGTTTCCGTAACTCAAAATTTGTGCCATTAAACATCCCCATCTCTATTCTTCTAGATGTGCCTACCATCTCATTCCTACAACAAGATTTTAGAATACTCTGCACGGACTCCCACTCAACCTAAGATTAGTACACAAAACCCCTATCCAACAACTAGGACCAAATAGAATAGCTCTGATACCAATTGAAAGGAAGTAAGGTGTGCAGAAATTGCTTCCTACACTAATCTAATGAGGGCAGAGCTATACAAATTCAATTTAATCTTTACAATTATAGAATGTTTAACACAACAATAGAGATATTGCAGAAATGAACCACATAAGAATGTAAGACAAAAGAAGAGAGACACAAGATATACGTGGGGAAAACCCTTATCGAGTGAAAAACCCCACACTCCAAAACCTACACAATGTATTATCAAAACTGTAATGGTTTACAATACACTTGCAATGCAAGCTCTCAGGAGTCTTTGACACTCATATCTGGAGACAAGCCAACAGCATAACAACACCTGTTAATCAGCTCTTACATCTCCTCTCTAAGCACCTGCTTATAATGAAGTTTTTCAAGGCAAAACTGAACATATCTTGGAATGGGCGTCCAACTTGGCCTCATGGCCTAAAACCCATGCCTAAGGACACTTGTCCAACACTGCAACATGGTCATGACACTTGTCATATCACCCCATCCCAAAATGGTCGCCTATTTCCAATTTGGGCAATGACAGATGCTTTTACGCACCAACCGGCTGTCATAGAATTTGTCATAGCTGTCACAACTTATAGCTGTAAGAGAATCTGTCATAAACAAGCTATAAATAGCATATTCTCTTAAAACATGTCATAACCCTCCTTGGGGCACCCAAAGATACCTTCTTCCAAGATGCCTTGTGACACATGTCTTCACCTGTCATAGAACCTTCTATTTTTGACTCTTACATGTCATAAAACTGTCATAGGAATCTGTCATGACCGTTTCAGTCAATATTCCCTTACACAACATCCAAGATACCGACACATGGCAAGCAAAATATTCCTACGACTAAGTGGGATGCCTATCTCCTCATGTGAGGACAAAATTACATGTGGTCATATGCCATGTAGGATGACACATCACTGTGCCAACTCCCACAATATGACAACATAGGATTTACATCCAAATAATACAATAGGCAATAAATAAATAAATATAATGTAAAAATACAAGGAATTATCATGGTTGAGACACCTTAATTCCCAACAGGGTTCAAGGCCACCGAGATAGCCCAAGCTTTTTCATCAAAAAGTAACTACCTTGACCGCATACTTTTCAAAAATTGTAGAGTGCAATAGACAGAAAATAGAAGGAATTATAGATGGAAATAAGCTTAAAGGATAATGTAGTCAATTTGCAAGAAGTATGATAGACCAGTTTAATGCCATGGAGAATCCCTTCGAAGCGGGTTCAATAACAAAGGCCTGGAAAAACTTGGGTCAAAGTGAAATATTGTGTGATTCGATATCAGAATATTTCAAACTTGCTGATTTATGTCAAACAATGATATTGGGTTCAGTGAAATATGAGAGAGTTTTCAGTGCATTGGGGTTTTTGAAATCAAAGATAAGAAACAAACTAGACAAGAATTTAGAAAATTACTTAAGGGTGTTAGGAAGTGTGTATAATGTCAAAAATTTTCCTTATGAAAGGACACTTACATTCTGGAAGTCCATATGCGAAAGAAGAGGGTTGTGCAACACTTCAAGTTCAAACGTTGGTAGTGGTGGGACAAATGATAGTGACACGATGACTGATGAATTTGACTTTGAGACTCAAAATCAAGATGAAGAAAATGAAGACGAGATTCATAATCAAGATGAATCTTTTTCTTTATCTGAACATCAGTTTGAGGACCCTGACTCGATTTGGGAAATGGAAGTGAATTAGCAATTTTTAGGTATTTATATTGTATTTCATGAATTATATTCCAAAACTGTAGTTGATGATATTTGATATTGTACTCCTTGAAATTGTGAATCAAATTGAATACATTAACATATTATTAATTATTTCATATTTTAATTGTGTCATACTGATAAGTTTTACATGTACTCAGTGATTCATCATTTGACTCAATGCTTAATATTTCCTTGCTAAAGTTGATTTGTGCATAAAACATAAAATTTGCAGTAAAGTAGAATTTTGGTTTTTGATTTGATATGTGATTCTGCATCATTTTTCACAGTTTATGAATTATTTTGATCAGCGCCTTATCCACAACTGAGTTAGAAAATAAAATATACATAAACCTAACCTTTTAGCCTTTTGCATTATAATTTTAAGTTGACCTATTATCACTAGTTACCGGTCATCCAAGTTCACACTTAAGCCATCAAACCCATCAGTATTACTGCCCCCCTTGCCTTGTCTCATCAGTCACCACTTGGTTGGGAACATTATGCATCAAAAAATGTTTAAAAGGGTTAAATATTTCATCTTTTATCTTAAGTCTTGACCTGCAAAGCTTTTATGTCCCTTTGTTCCATCAACCTAGGGATGTCCACTTATAAGTCACAAACAATTCACATGTGCATATTTGAACATTAATGGGAGCCGTTGGATCTCGCAGATTAAATCTTGACCGCTTCTTGCCAGTCCACATGAATAAAATAATGTTTTAAGAAATCTAGAGGGATATTGAGCTAGTGACATCTGTTGCCTGTCAAAGTGGGACCCACCGTCCACTATAGACGTTGAACATCAAAGCATTGAAAATCGACATCTTTAGAGTCAATCTGGGTTGTTTCCCCCTAGCCCACGAGGGGCCCACCAAAAGCTTTCATCTCTTAGAGGGATAGCGGGGAGATGACGCGTGTCTTCATTTGGACCGTTGAAGAGACTTTAGAAGACATGACATGAAATTTTTTGTCAAATATTTTGAAGGAGTTGCATTGGGTTTTAAACAGTGAGCTACTTAAAGGAATTATAAAGCACATGGGTAAATATGCGGTAAGATGTTTTAATCTTAACCGTCTGATGATAAAAAAGTTAAGCTCTAAACATTGGTGAAGCCAGAGGGATAGCAGGCGATCTCAATGGCATGTGAATAAAACATTTGAAATGGTAAATAAAATTAGCTTAACATATTAACAATAGTAGGATATAGAAAAATGAACATTAGCAATCCTTGAATATGTATTTAGTAGTTGAAACTAGAGTTTATATTCAATTGATAAAATAAATAATACAGATAATTTAACATCAACACATTACTGAATTTGAATTTCCTATTTGAAAATATTCAATTGATAAAATAAATAATACAGATAATTGAACATCAACACATGACTAAATTTGAATTTTCTATTGATTTTCAAATGAAGGAATACATAGAGGCAATGTAAAATCTTGCTCAAAGACAACTCTGCACAGAGCTGGGTTGCAACTTGGAAACTCATAATATCAATATGAAATCATTCTAACAACTTTTTAGCAAATTCCACTGTTTAGGTGGTGGAATTGTCATTGCTTCTAGCTGATGTTGTCTGACTTGAATTTTTGTTAACAATGTATGATCAAATTTCAATTTAGATTTTGGATTTGACTTGAATGTTTCAACCAAAGATACATTCAAGATTATCAGTTGTTTGATGAAAACCAAAAAGTTCACCTCATTTGGGTTCTGAGGAAACTAGTCCAAATCAATCTTCCTTGCATCCTCCATCTTCTTTATGAAATTATCCTTTCCAATGAATCGGTCATTTGTGTCAAAACCCTGTGGCAAACCAAGCTTTGTCAAGTTCCTTACCTTTTCATCCTCCTTAATCTTTGTTGAAGCCTCAATCACAAATTCTGTTGTTTCACGCATTCTTGAACACTTTTGAATGATAGATGTCACCTTCATTGAGGGTTGAATCCGATTAGTAATGCCTTTTGAAATCAATTGATTGCCACTGGCTTTGTAGACTGTTTCTTGAACTTGATTTGCAGATTTCTCTTGTACCTGCAGTTGCACATTTGTGTTGTCCATTAAATATTTGCTCAACTTATTATGATGTAGTCTCATGGCATCAATCAATTGAAATAATTCACACAAATGATCAATCCTCTACATTATTTCTTCCCAAATCTTTTGTTTCATGTGCCTCATTGTTTGTCTACAAAATTCAGTTAATTTTTTTGACAAGATTTTATTTCATTTTTTGCTTCCATAAGCTCTACGGCCAATGTTTCATTTTTTGTCTCTCTTTCTCCAATTTTTGTTCCCACTATTCATTTGCTTTCCCAATGCTCTGTCTTAATTTTTCTAAAGTGGATTTTTCCTCATCATATTTCTTTTTGATCTCATCTAACCTTTGCTTCAGTCCATTCAATTCCACCTCTGTTTGTTTATCCTCTTTGCTTGTTGATGTAGAGGCAAATTTTTTTATTCTTTTTTCTAATTCATTGCTCTTGTTATCTGTTGCTTTCCTCTTTGCTTTCTCATTTGCTAAGTCTGCCTATAATTTTTCTATTTGAGTTTGCAACTTTTTTTCTCTCTATCATGCTTTAGCAATGATGTGTACACCAATTCATTGTTCTTCTTTGATATATTAATTTTGTCAGTATTTTTTAATCTAGAAAAATCAAATTGCAAACTACTCACCTGAAATTTAGATCGATCCATCTAATTTTCTGGTTTATTTTGAACTGTGGGAACAACAATTGTGTACTCCATGATTTCTGTATTTGTGTCAAATGTGGCTAATATCATGGTTGTTGCAGGATTTGAAGTTACAACAGACACACTCTCCATTAGTTGCTTCTTTTCCTTTTTTATACAATTCTAATTTCTTTTTAAACTCTTGATTGTAATCAAAACTCGGGGACACAAGAATAAGGGAATGCTTGAATGGTGAAGAAATAGGAGTACTTGCAATTTTTATTACAGCCACACTAACTGGGGGAGTGCTTGGAAATAATTCCTTTGTAGTGGAATTGGTAGTTGGACTTGGACCTATCATAATCCTTTGTCTCTTTTGTGTCCCTTGATCACTAAGTGTTTGTGTGGTATCTTGTATTGGTGTCCTTTTGTGTGTAATTTTTCTTTGGACCTGTTGTTGTAGTACATGTTGACTAAGTTCTCCACCACTGGCTGTGCCAGTCGCACTAGGCTCTCCACCATGGTCATGTCCAAGTTGTGATTGCATCTGACCATGAGGATTAGGATTTGAAGCTGTAACATAATCAATTCTTTCAGTTCTACTTGTATGACCTTGGTGTATTTTATCAGCTGATTCCGCTCCAAGGCCTCATTTATCAAATGGTTTTCTGGCAGTGGTGACTACATCTATTGGGGTCCAAATGCCTTGTCCTTGGGACCCCAAACCACCACCTCAATAACCCAACTTTTTAGCTATGACTACTCCTGAAGTATATGATTTTTTTGTACCCTGACTTAAACCAGGGTTGAAATTGCTTTGTTCATCCCTATCATCATCAGGTTCATCATCACTATCAGTTTCAGTTTCTTCATCTTCACATTCATTGGGATGCTCTATATTCCACAATTTTCTAAACTCTTCATCTTCATTGATTTCTCCATAGTCTACATCAGTTCTTGGTTCACCTAGCTCCTTCCTCATAGACCAAAATGTAGTAATTTTTGATCGCGATCAATATTTTTTTAAAAACACTCATTTAGAGAATCTGGCATTTTTGCTCTAATAGATGGTTTATCACTTTTTCTATAAAAATTGTTGTACCTCCTGATTTCATTCTCTGATGGTTCTCCTGTAATTTGGACCTGGTGCAATGCCATAATTTCTATTGACAACTATTCAAAAGAAATACCTTTCTCAGCAGTAGTTTTCTCCATTGCTATTTTGACCTCATCCCAGGAATCCTTGTTTCTTAATTTTTCAAGCAAGGGCTTAGTTTGATGTTGAATTCTACTTGCAGCATTCCTATTGGCCATAATCATTGTTTTAATGGTGTCACATGGATCATACTGCTAGTGACAGACAACATCAAAATTAAAAAATTTCAAAAGATCTTGTGCCACCTTAAATCCTTTTAGATATCAAATGTGAACCCTCCACATGAAAAAGGTAAAGAACTGACTGACAAAGTGTAGTTCATCAGTACTTTGCATCTGCCTTATATATTCCAATGTAAAAACCCTTTCTATCACATGTATTGGAAGTTTGTATGGCTCTACTCCTGATCCATAAAATCTTAGAACAATATATTCTTCCAATAAGTACCAATCACCCAATTGTATTTCTTTTCCTAGTTGAATAAAATCTCTACATGATATAGGCAATCTAGGCATTGGACTATTTGTAATTGCTTGATGCAATGGAGCCAAAAAGTAGTCTACAAAACGATTGTAGTTCCTTTGAGAATCATGCATCCTTATCTTAGTGGTCCAATCATATACTGGGGCCATTTTATTTTCCTCGGCATTACTATAGGGCTGAATCTGAAGCTTGTTGGTCTGAAACATTCCACTAAATTTGAATAGAAAAAAATAGCACAAGTAGGTTGTGAACCTAAATGTCTTGGTGGAACCTCCTTTAATCATTAAAAATTGTTTATGCATGGATTCTACAATGTGCTCAATAAATTTATAGTTGACATGTACACTAATACCATAATGGATATTATATACCATTTCAAGGAGGCTTGCATCCACTTCCCAATTGCTATCCAATCTGAGGAAAAATGCTAGCATGGAAATAGTATCTTAAGCCCATGATTTAAAAATTTTCAAAGGATAAGGAGGCTTATGGTTATCTTTCAAGTTGTTTTTTTCTTCAACTATTTTATTTAGGAAATCTTCTTTTCCCTTTTCATCCGCTGCTTCATAATCACTAGCAAGCTTTTATAGGTCAATGTGGACGTCTCCAAATTCTTCGGTTGTAAACCCCAACACTTTTCCAAATTCTTCTTCTTTAATGGATAAAATTTCTTCTTTGGTATCCTTATTTACAATTGTTCTTTTGTTACCATCATAATTGTGGGCATATACCATGATAAATTCTGGGCAAGGGAAAACCTCATGTAACATCATGCGCCCTAATCTAGTTACCCACGGTGCATTGATACTATCAACTTTCTTTTTCTTTTTCTTGGCAACCTTATTCTCACATGAAAATCTAAGTTCTGAGGTAAATTTACCAAACATGTTAGGATCATAAATATCATGGTATTCATCAGTCAAACCTGAGGTTTTAAGTAATTTAGAATAATCTATTTTTCTATTTGTACTTGCTCTACCTTTCCTAAAAACTTTGTCTGGTCTACTAGTGGTGGTAGACATGCTTATATAGTGTGAAATTTTTCTTAAGTCTCTCAACCCTAAACGCAAAGTTTGACAAAATAAGATTTTAAGAAACGATGAAATGTAGCCTAGGGATTCTATGTTTTGTCTTGCTGACTTTATTGGAAATGGCACTAAAATGAGCAATCTAAAATCTCCCTGGTGCACTGCAATGAGAAATATGAAATCTCCCCATGTGCTGACCCTCTCAGCTCTCACTTAAAAATAAAATCACTTAGCAGTAAAAAGTAGAAACAAAAAAGTTTTTTTTTTATAAAGTGAATTTATTAGTGAATGAAACGTCAAATCAATGTGTCACATCCGGACTACGCTATAACTATTAGTACAAGTCTTTCAAATGTCCTGTATTGATAGCTCACAGCAGTCTCTAAACTGTTGATCTTTGTAAATCTAATGGTTTAGGATGATTCTAGAGATTTATGTTTGCAAGCCTAGCGTTCTGTGCATTTCATTCCATAATGCAACTACAACCATCCATCAAATGTTCATCGAACGGTCGAGTATTTTATGATCTAAACAATAAACATAATTTGTTTCTTTTTTCATTTAATTATAGTCACACTTATCATTTAATTACATTCTATTTAATATTAATAAAAAAATTATTCACAGTTTTTGGTCTTGTAGACGTCAACTTTCATTCATTCATTCATTGATATTAATTCAAAAAATTGTTACACCTAGGGGATAGCTACGCCCCTGGCATATCATTATGTTACAAAAAATTCCCATACATATTCTTTCCCATGATAATATATTATATTACATCAAAATTATATAACAAAAATCAAAAGTTTAAAACACCGGGCCACTGGTTGAGAGAAACCATAAAAATCTCCTGTTTCCACCAGGTCTGTGAAGCACAACACCCATTTCGCATTCGGTTCCATTATGAGAGCTCGAGAGTGCCTTAAAAAATTTAGACTGATGGTGGCCCAATGATGGTGGCGGGTGAGAGCACCATCTATCATGTTCAGTAGAAAGGGAAGCTGCTAAATCCCCACACCCATCTCTCCCCCAAATAACACCATTGGTAGGTTAGAAGACCGCGGAATCCCCACACCCATCTTTGACCCAACAACCACCTCAAAATCATTGCCCAGATAATCTTCCTTGAAAATTTCTCGCAATAGTTCAAGAATTTCCACCTTCACACCTCTAAGGTCCAACAATGATGCCAAGAACCAAGAGGCTATGTCAAAATTCACTCTGTATTGATTCCTATCTATTAAAAAGTCCCTCCCAAGCACCATTTTCATGGTTTCCAACTCCAGGAAGTGCAAACGGGCAATTCCGTGAGGCTTCGTTATAGCTCTAAGCCTTGAGTCTATTATGAGACCCAAGAAAGCAATTTGCCTTCGTAGTGCTATAAGGCAAATTGGCATATCCATTTTCTTTGTTAAGTAGCAAGCTGACTATGAGGCGTTGTTGGGCTCCATTAAATAGAGCCAAGCTTCATTAATGGCGCTTGGCTTCAAAGCTTTCGGATATCTTTGCAAGTGTGCTAATATTTAAGTGATATGATATATCTTTTCAAGTGAATTTAAGTGAATTTAATTTGCATGTAAATATTTATACTTGATTTGATGTAAGTAATAAGTATATAGATAATACTTAATAGTTCCATGTACGTCGTATGCAATCCATGACACATGTCACCAATTTTGAATTAACAAGAGCACAATATTTGTAAATTGTTGTGTAAGATTCGACCAATTTTATATACAATAAAGTTTAAACTTTCAACTAATAATAAATACTATAAAAAGAGGGAGTAATTCTTTTTGTTCTAATTTCAACAAAAGTCATCTCAGATCAAATATATTCAATAAATGAATAGTACAATAATCATCAAAACATTACGAGCCTTTCCATACAAAATAACTCTATCTGATTTTGAGGTATGCTGAAATATGGCCAAATGGGTATCCTAAACATGTTTCCTTTCCTAGAGATCAGGTCTGCATCAGGAGTTATGCCAATTTTGCCTTTTTGAAAGGCTATAAGGAAGACCAAGGGTTTGTGAAGGAAAACCCACATTTTGATGACCAAAGGCATTTGTTTAAGGTTGTTTTGAGTTTGATTACCCCTACTCTACATCAAATTGGTTCTAAAACTACTCCTAAATCCTAAAAGTTTATGAATAAGATTTTGATTTTTGTTTTGTATTTGGATGCAAGACTAGGATCTTGGGTCATAACCTCAATACCAGAATAGACTAGTGCCTATCTCAGGGTTTGGAGTCAACAGACATACATATGTGAATACTTACCATAAACTTTAAATCAATAATTAGATTTCAAGGAGATTTTCTAGTATCTTCCTTACAAATACTTCTCAAGACTGAGTATTTAGTCACCTATGCTTACAAATATCCTTGTTGCAATATATTTTTTCCCAATGCTTAACCCATAACATTTAATTTGTTCCTTGAACAAAAGTTTTAAGTAGAAGATTAAACATTCAACACAGAGAGCCCATGTTCCAGAATCTTGAATAACCCTTAGCTATTTAGATTCAGAAGAAAAACATACACAACTTGGAGACAGATAACCAAATACATGCAACAAAGCATTACTCATTTAAAAACAACATGAAACTGGTAAATTTATGCCACCCAATAAGACTGTATCTTATTATTCCTCCAAAATTTGCTAAGTCTTCAATAACCAACCCTATGAAATGAGCAAGACAATTCCTTTATAGATCAGGAACGTGCTCTCAGCATTGAATACATTGTACTTCAAATTGTTACAGATACAGAGAACAAAAGCTTGTCAATCCTTAGATCCATATCTGTCCTTCCACTCACCGTATGTCTCCTCTGCCGGCCAAGGGAATCAAAGTATTTATGCAATCTTGCCATTATGGCTGACATACCTGGCATCCAGGATACTTTTTACTTGGTTATAGAACATATCAAAACTCCTTTCAAGAGTGTGCAGTTTGTCCAACAATAAGCTTAGTACTTGCAAAATTGGATCACTTGCATCACAAGAAGTAGGAATTAATTGATAAATATTATCTACTATCTCCTTTCTCCACTTGTCTAAGTCTTTTATTTTTCCATCACCCTCCAAGATGGGAGGTGACCACTTAGTGTCCAACCTTTCAAAACCCTGCAACCTCTCTTTCACAACTGAATCAAATTTCAACTGGAAACTGACCACATCCTGAAAATACTTCAACATTTAAACACCTTCTGTAGTTTAGGAGGTGCATTGGTATCATACCTGGTACACCTCAGAAATTATTTGACTTGTCTAGTTCTATGTAACCACTTTGTTTTTAAGCTCAATAGTCTCTGTTTGTTAGACTCATTCTTTTCATAGGCTGGTCTCAACTATGAGTAGGATTTCTAACTCTCGTCAACTCTGGTCAAAATGTTTGTCACCCTGTTCTTGATCAAGTTAGTGACCACCTCTTTAACCTTGTTATCTTTTTCCTCCTTCAATCTACTGTTACACTCCTTCAACTCTCTAATCTCTGCAAGGAGAGGCTCTATATCCACTGGAAGAGATTCTGTAGTTGGGATCACTAGAGAAGGGGCTAAAGTACTGGCTCCCAATGACAACTACTACTTCAACCTGTTTATCTCTACAACTGCCTGAGAATAATCAAGTTGCAACTGATTGTAAGCCTTTTGCAATTTGTTAGCAGTTGCTTCTGTAAATTGTGTAGTATGTACATTTAGGCTTACAACCTAAGGAGCAGGGGTATCAGATACTTTTTTTATTATTACATCCCCTATCATCTCTCCTAATTCAACCCTAGGCTTTTTGTTGTTTGGGGCTAGAGCCAATATTGCCAATGTTTCGAATTTAGGGTTAAAGGATGCACTAGGGCCTTTTCAATTTGTTCCCCTGTCACATCTGAATCATCTCTGGTGATTGTATCAAATGCAATGGCATCTGATAGAGTCCAGTGAGGGAGAAGCAGAATACTACTTTTTGCCACCAATGCTCTCCCTTCCTCTAGAGTCATTGCACTTATAGACTGATGTACTTCTTTTAGGACCCTCTGAGTAATAGCATCATACTCATTTGGGTGTGATCCAGCCTTGGCATCTTCAATTTTCTTCTAAAATTCCTCACTCCTCACTTTCAAAACATAGCTCCTAAATTTAGGAGTGTTGAAAAATTCATCATCCTCCATAAACTTGTCACAGCCATCACCCTAACATTTTCAATATCAATAGTAGGGTTCCTCATTACTCTCATTGCCCTATTCTCTGGGGATGAATAAGGTCTCAGTCTATCAGGTGAATGAGGGCTAGTTTCTTGTGCATGTTCCTCCTCCCCCTCTAGGTCAACCACCTCTATCTACTCTAGGTTCTCCAAATCAATAATCTTGGCCCTTTTGGTAGGGGAGGGGCCAACTGATTCCCTCTTTACATCATACTCTCCACTTGAGCTGCCAAGCTCATAAGCATATCTCTGTTCTCCTACAGGGGTAGAGGTAATCAACTATTCTACATTATCCAACATTTTCTCAATTCTCTTGATTGAGTCTTGCATTTCTACAAATGCACCCAGATATGCAAGATTCATGTTTATGTTGTTCATCTTCTCACTGGCCATGATAGTATCCCACTTGATCCTCAAGTTATGGACATCATTCATTGTAAAACAATTCCTGGCAATGTCCTCATTGTAATCCACTTGATGAAAGTACTTGAGCCTTCCCTTGCTGACTCTGGTTTTGTTGATGAAGCCCTCAGGGTCAAAATACCTTCGTTGTTCCAAATACATTCCAAAACATTGTATAATTGAATAAATTTGGTCCAACCCACTCTTATTAGGGATCAAGAAATCACAAAATTTGATGGAAGAAGGGAAGAATGAACCTTTATTGCGGTTCCTAAAGTGCTCCTTGTCAGAATCATTTAACTACCTTATAACATCTAAAAATGCCACCCTCTTTGGCACATATTTGGGCAGTATGTGAGGTGCAGTCTGGCATCCATAGACCCTTATGCAAGTAGTATGCTCATGATAGAACCAATCACCCCAATTGTGATCAATTCCAAGGTAGGGGGTCCTATCCAGAGGTCGTAAGAAATCCAATACATCAGGATGCAACCTTTCATCCTCTGGGTCCAAAAATCTAAGGATTCTCCTCACAAAATATTCTTTAAAGATGACACAATCTGCTATGACACAGTACATATCCAGCATACATGTCCATACTTGCACTAGAAGCTTATTCCCTTGAGCATCTGAAACCTTGACATGCAGATTTTGGTGCCACATCCCTGATAAAGGAAATAAGTACATATGGCACAACAAGGAGTACCATGTGAATTCAAATGGACATCCGGTTTAGACAAATTATTTTTGATCTTTGTCATCTGATCATTCATATGGTTAGCTATGAAAGTGGCATAATCATATGGTTCCTTGACATTTGGGTTTTGAATATCAACATCCATCATCATCAAAGAAACATTCTATCTGAAGCATCTCTGCCTAATACTTGACACAGACTATGATAGGTTTTGACAAAATATTCATTAAACATACTGTAATGAAAAGGCTCCTTCTCATTATTTGAAATCTTTACCAATTTCCCACCAACACCCCTTGGCATGTGCTTTGGTACGTTATATTCCCTGTAAGCTCTTTTCACATTCATAGTCTAGTATTTTTTCTTGAAACCCATGAGCTCAATTTGTTTGCTGGCTGTAGGGTCCAAGTTGAATACAATGGCAATGTATTCTTTTGTAATCTCGATAAATTTTATACCATTTCCAGCATTTACTATCTTAGTGGTTGGATCATACCTTAATGTTGTTGACCTAATTAAGTCAGGGTTGGGGAAAACATTGGAACAAATGAGCTTGGCTAAATCATATCTCCAGGCATGATAGATAGGGGCCTTATAGTTAATCCTCTTATGCCAATGCTCAAAGAGGATCCAACTTGGGACAGGTAATTTGGCGTCCCAATAACTATAGTAGTAGTCAAGAAATTTATCCTTGGGTCGGCCTGGGCCATGCAGTTTCAAAGGTGTTCTAGCGGAACCAGGTAGTTGGATCATAAGATCCTCATCTAAGTTTCATTTTAGAGAGGAAGGCTAGCCTGACTAATTCATTTTGCTTTTATGAAGGTAGCTTAGGGTTTTTATGGTTGACAATGGCCCTAAAAGCTTCAGAATTAACCTATAGTTGGAAAAACTAGGAACATAAGAGGAATAGTTACTAGTTTTCAGTGCTTGCAAAAGCTTGAGATCACTTTTTCCTACTCATTCTAATGATTTCTTCACTTTGAATGCAATCACGCTCTTGAGAATACCTTAATTCTTGAATTTCTACCCAATTCTCTGTATTAATGAAGGTCGAGGTAGTCATTACTCGGTTTGAACTTTGAGCTGCAAGCACTTGGAAATCTTTCTCTTTTGAAAGTTTGAATCTGGGCCATTGATCTTTTCCTTACATTCTGAAATCCATGGTCCTGATTGGCTGACTAGATTTGACAATCTTCGCCACCAATCAAAACATGTCACCTTTTGTACGGGTCAGATACATGGCAACACCTCAGAGTGTAACAGCCTGTGATGGCCCACCTCTTACCTACCCCGCATCGATGCACCTTAGCCTCCATGTGCTTGCCTTTCACTTCTTAAACAAGAGAATGCCACATGTCGCCATGTCACGACCATGCATTACAGATTCCATCTTGTGAGATTCTCCTTACGACGATGCGCAACTGTTGGATCAAGTCTTTAGTTGATGTAGGGTCTTTAGTGGGATAGGATGCCAGCTTAGATTCTTTACCATGTGTTGTTTTGTTGCAGCCGCGCAACAAATATTCTCTCCTAACAGATTTCTCATCTGCTCTTATGCGACCATTAGATTTCACCCTTCCTGCAACTGACAATAGCGGGTAACCTCTATAATCCTAGATTAAGGGGCCGGTCAACTTACCAATATTAGGACATGAAGTCATGACTTAACTAACCAACAACCTGCTCGCATATTAACTTCTTAAGCCATTTGTTGTCTGCTTAAATTCTTCAACATTGGATGGCTAAGATTAAAACATCTTGCCGAGGAATTTCCCATGTGCCTTAATTAAATCTGTAATAGCTCACCCTTTAAGTCTCTTAGGGTTACTTCAAAATATATGCTAAAGCATTTAAAAAGTGGACCCTGCTAGCCTGCTAGGTTAACCCGTTCCCCACCAAGCGATGACCAACAAGATTAGGTATAAGGGGCTGGTAAACAACATGGTTTTGATGGCTCAGGTTTCAACTTAGACAACTGGCAACCAGAGGTAGCAAGTCAACATAAGATTACACAGATGGTTTCTCGTATGAAATGTCAACCATTGATATTTGGAAATCTAACGGTTCAAGTGTTATTCTGGAGGCTTGAAGTCGCCGGTCTAGTGTCTCAGACATTTTCTTCTGGAATGCAACTACAACCATCCATAAAAAATTCATCGAACAGTCGTATGTTATATTATTTTACACTAACATCTTGCTTTAGACATAATAAATATTTTGACACTTGTCCCCATTCCAGACACTTTATGAAGGAATTTTGATGTGTGTAAAATTTGTCCTAGAATAGA
This sequence comes from Cunninghamia lanceolata, assembly GCA_027924645.1. Lineage (NCBI taxonomy): Eukaryota > Viridiplantae > Streptophyta > Pinopsida > Cupressales > Cupressaceae > Cunninghamia > Cunninghamia lanceolata. The sequence goes on from BSBN01001492.1 coordinate 844,987, forward strand.
ACAAATGATATTTTTGCCACACTATTTTTTATTGGTTTGGAACTATATTTAAATTTGCCAATGATTTTTTTCATTGCTTTGAAAATTGGTTTAATTCGCAAATGAAAAAATATTTTTTGGTTTGAAATTAGATTTTAATCGCTAGCAAAATTATTTTCTTATTTAGAAAACAGGTTTAATTCACCCACATAAATATTTTACTAGTTTGAAAATAGGTTTTAATTGGTTTGAAAATAGGTTTTAATCGCTAATGAAAATATATTATTGGTTTTAAAAAAATTACAATTCGCCAGGATTTTCCATAGACCTCTAGCGATTACAAAAGATTCACCAAATAAAATTATTTTTTTCCCAGAAAAATGAAACAATTCGCTAATAAAATTAATATTTTTCTTGGGAAGTATACATGATTCACCAGGTTTATAGACCTTCTCTGAGGAGGGGTTCTTAAAGTTATCCCTGATCCACATGTAGATCCTTGCATTAAAAAAGAAAAGGCAATTCTTCTTGACCTCATACATAGTGCACAGTTTGGTCCCAATTCAATGGACTGGACAAGGTCAGAAAATTGGGGAACCAACCAGGAGAGAATCAAATTTATAAGTATTATCCATAGTTGGAGCAGAAGTAGTCTTATCTGCATTATAGAAGGGTTAATGACTCCTTTCACAAGTGGTTAGTCTGGATGTTTGAAGGGGACAAGACAAAGAGGTTATCAACTAATGCAACAACTACGATTAATGCACATGGAAGTTGGTTTATCCATTTTCCTACAATTAGTTACATTAGAATGGAGGGATTTTTGGGATACCCATATATGTTACCAAGGTACCCAAATGATAAAATGGTCTTGATGGAGATGGCAAGGTAGATTGTTGAGCCCTATGAGGATTTTAAAGCAAAGAATGACAAAGGGAATGTGACTTTCCCAATTGATATTGGTTGGTACCATTGTTAGGCTCTAGCACAAGCAAAGTCATGTGAGAAGGAGCTACATATGTTAAACCTACAACCTTTTCATTTAAAAAGAATGTTTGATCCATACAACCAGATGGAGAAGTATGTGAGTAAGAAGTTCCATCATGAACTTCACATTGAAGATTATTGGGTTGATTGTATGGATGACCAGGAGGTCAAGAAATGAGGATACCAAAGGCTATTACTCAACCAGATGAGGATATTAGGTATTCATGAAATACCCCCTCAAGTGAAAAAGGATGACAAGGTTATCCTACACCCTAGTTATGACCAAAATAGGGTATATAATGAAACATTGCTTGATCCTGATTGGTCCTAGCTTGAAGTGAGATCAATTGATGTTATTTCCAAGCATGTAATAGGCGCTAGCAAAATATGTTTGGTGTAACATGCTTTCTCATATTACTTGAATTTACTCAACATTTTACAAGAAAGTAACTGAACAAGGTAAACAATTTTTTTTATCATTTACATAATCACAGGAAAATAAATACATATCTTTTCTGAATATTTTTCACCTTGAAACTCAATATATTCAAGATAAATCATAATGAAAATTATTTCATTTTACATTTACAATATATAAATTGCACTTGGCAATCAAAATAATGTTACATCATAACATAATGGATGTTGCATCTAGAATATTGATATATGTCACTCAAGTCTCAGAGAGTCTTCTATTGTAGAGGGAGAGCATCATCCAAGTGCTTTACCTCCAACCACAGACTGGCGGTCCCCCGTACATCTTCCTACCTGAAAGTGGTCCTACCCTTCATGAAGAGTATAGAAATAAGGAACCAACAGGTTTTCCATCTAAGTCCTAGTATTGTGTCCTACATAACACAATTGACCATACAACTCTAGACAAATTCTTCTATCTAAGTATGATCATCCTGACAAGTTAGGCCATCTAGACATTGTGAACCGACTAATGCATGAAGAGACAAATGCATCACCAAAGTTTCTATATAGATAAACATTTGCAATAAACATAGTCATGTGTTCACACACCTCTAACACAACTTGGAGACTATCTCATCCTATAGTTTGACTTGTTTGGCTAAAATCACTAGACATTTAATGTCTCGACTATGCCTTATTCCTAGTCAATTTGACTTAGGATTTAATCCTAAACTCTAGCTTCTATTGTTCACAAGAGACATTGTGTGGCTTCATGAGTGTTGTCATTGATGGTAACAAAGTCTATCCCACACATCTGCATTACTTAGTATGCCTATACCAGAAGTTAGATTGAAGATTGTTTTGGTTCGGTGAATAAGAATAGAGTATGCAACAAGGTCTGACAATCAGGTCCAGATCTCTCAGATGGTATAACTCAGTAAGTTGCGGACTTGGGAAAGTTAAGAAGGGTATCATGACTACTATATTCCAAAGATTTAGCCTCTGGTGATAAAGCATGAAAAAGTTATGAGCATCTGTGTGTTGGGTTCCAGACAGGCAGAGCAGATAGAGGAAGAACTAACCGGCAAAGTGTCAGACTTCAATCTGGATGAGTAAATGATGTTGATCAAGCTATTTTGGGGATCATACATTGTTGGCCAACATGATTAATGACTTCTCTATCTATGTTTTTGATACGCATCACAAATCAAGCTTGGATTTAGCCGATAGAGTAATTACTTGCAGTGTTCTTGATGCTGACTAGCAAGTTGATAGAAATTCTTTATGCGGATATAAATACTAGATGGATTCCAGTATGTAAGTATGTGTGGTGTGAAGGAAGATGAAATAAAGTGCGAAGAAAAGCAGGATAAGTGTGGAAGCAACAATTCAAGTCCGGTATGTGACAGAGCAACAACACTAAAACAAAGGAAGAATGAAGTGCATCAGATCAGTGTATTGTGCCTAACTAGAACTGAACCCTAGCATTTGTAGATGCCTCTCATCAGTTCAAACACCTGATTACCTTCTATAAGTTCTGTAGACAGTGAGTCTCTTGTAGGCAGTGTGCCTCTTGTGAGCAGTGTGCTCAGGCAGTGAGCCCTAATTGGCAAGTACCATTTTGTACTCCTTTATTCTTTTAATAGAGAATACAATCTTGGGTTAGTCACCTTGTGGTTTTTCCCTTAACAAGGTTTTCCACGTAAAAATCCTTGTGTTATGTGTGTTGATTTTATTTCTATTCTTATGATCACATATGCTTATATAATTTGATGTTGCACTGATTTTTAAGTTAACAAAAGAAAAGAAAGTTAAAGAAATTTTGAGATAACTGATTCACCCCCCCTCTTAGTTATCTGCCTTGTTTCCAACAATTGGTATCAGAGCTAAGTTCCTCTAAACAAAGCCTAATAGCTTGAGGAAGATCTAGGAATCTCAATGGATATATATGGTATGAAGGAAGAACTTCAGTCTACTCTAGATGATCTTGAACAATCACATTCTAAAGTCAATAATCTGAGAGAAAGACTCAAAGAAGCTGATGATTTCATAAATGAGCTAAAAGAAAAACTTAGTATCTCTGTGAAAAAGAGAAAGGAACTACTTCAAAAATTAGCCAATCAGAGTGAAAACAATGATACTAATGAAGATTTGAATGAGAAAAATAAGCTATGTGAGAAGCTATCGAAAGAGGTCATTATGGTAAGGTATGAAATGGAATTAGGGGTTATGAGATTCACCCAAGAAATTGAAGAAAAAAGGAAAAGTGAAGATAATCTAAAACAATCCCTCAAGGAGAAGACAGAGGACTGCCACAAAATGGACAGAATAATCAGGCATCTTGAATCTGATCTTGAAGAAGCTAGAGATAATGAAGAACAACTTGAGAATCAGATAGACACTCTTAAACAAAGTCTTCAAACAACAAATGAATACAAAGAGAAATTCAAGATAAGCTCAGCCCAACTTGAAGTTCTTCTTGAAAGCCAAAAGAGGGTAGATGATAAGTATGGCTTGAGATATGAGAAAGGTGAAAGCTCCAGATCTGGTCAGAAGAACCTTAGATCAGGAAACCAAAGAAACAGGCCTAGAAGACCTCTGGTAAGGCAACCAAATGCTCAAAGATATCCATCCTTCAATGGATATTGCTTCAATTGCAACAATTTTGGTCATAAAGCAACTCAGTGCAGAAGAAGAATGAATCAGACTAATCCATCCTTCTCCGGTCAATGTTTCAACTGTAAAAGGTATGGTCACAAATCTCATGAATGCAGAAACATGCAAATAAATAATTCATTCAATGGTAGATGCTTTGCATGCAATAGAATGAGACATATGGCTAATCAATGCAGATCAATAGGATATCAATCAAATATGCAAATAAATGTTGTTTGCTACAATTGCAATAGATCAGGTCATACTGCCAAATTCTATAGAAGTAAAACTTAGGATAAAAAGGGTCCGGTGCAACATAATCAAAAACAAGATAAAGGCAAAGGTAAAGTAAATGCGGATGAAGTTCAAAAGGAGATGAGCAAGATTTCAGTGAAGAAGAGTACAAAAATTATTGGAGATGGATCCGCACCAAAATCCGGTGCTGATATTCCTTTCGAAAACTAAACAGATGAGCTCTGGCTCAGGGGGAGTCACAGAGAAAAAAAAATTCTCCCAGCCAGTCAATTAGTGCCTAAATTCAGCACATGGGATGCTGCGGATTAAAGGGTTTTTAGGAAAAATATCTATATAACCCTCATTAAAAATATGAAAGATCTGCATGGAATTCTGCAAGAGTTTAACCGCTCAAGTTGATCCAGTTTGATAGTCATCTGATAAAGCAAGATTTTCACAGACAGATCCGGTATGATTCACAATTAAAATACTTTGATTTGCAGATCCATGGCATGATTGAAGAAAAGAAGATACATTGTCAATCCTCACGGAAAAGGATTCTAAGTACAACACAGTGATTCGAGAAGATCTCTCTCAGAACAGGGCAACCAGATAACTTAAGTTGTGCATTTATTGCTAAAAGAAATTAGGGTTTGTGCAAGAATAAAAGGGTTCTTTCATTCATCATTTGAACACTTGCATTCACGAAGAAGTTAAGAAAAGCTCTGCAACAAAGTTTTTACAATCCACTCAAAGATCAACTGGGAATCGAATTCAACTGGTGATTTGCTCCGGCTCCTATTTCAAACCCTAAGGCGTAAAAAGGTACTTCCATTCTGAAAATCTCTCTCTAAATCTTTTGCAAGATGGCTACTCCAATGGTTGTAAAGATCACTGATAGGCCGCATCCTAAATTCAAGAAACATCCCTATAAATCCCTAGAAGTTGATCCGTTAGGTGTATTTTCTAGCATTCCGCATGGGGTATTGCACGTAGAAGATATTAGGGTCTATATCCATGCCAACATTGAGGAATTTGGAGACTCTAAATTGATGGACATCTATCATAAGTAACTAATAGATGATAGTTTTGAACTCAAACCTCAATACAAGGCTCTCCGGGATAAACACTTCAGACATTGTATACACTTTCCCTATTTTGCAGAAGATGATTGGGTCTGGTATGTCCTAAGCAGGATGCATGATAACTTCATGTGGTTAATGAGGCACTTCAAGATAACAAAAGATGCTATTAGGGCAATAACTAGATTGCACTCATCCGGTGGGTTACCTGCACTCAAATCTGTCAAGAATTAGATAGTAACTAAAGCCATCAGATCTAAGTTTGATAAGAGAATAATGACCATAGATGACATCACAGATCCATATGTCAAATTTTCCTCAATGATAATTGGATATAAGATTTATCGTTCTAGCAGGGAGAATTATGTGTCTGCGACTGCAATATATGCTGCATATCAGATGTTGAGGGAGAATTCAAATTATGACCTATGTGATCTTCTCTTAAATCAACTATTAGAAAACCTACAGAAGATCAAGAAGGATAAGAAGAACTCCTTTAAGTATGGTTGTTTAATATTGTGTCTATTCTCCTATTACATGAATGAGCTACCTAGATCAAGTGGTTGGGTATGGCAAAATGACAAACTGGTTGCCATACAGATTAGAGACTATATGTATGGACTTGGTGATGCTCAACCCCAAAACACAGCTCTTTGGGGTTACTTCAAGAACTTTCAGAGCATGATGCAAGCTAGAGAAAGAATTCCTCAATCTATAGTTGAGAAATACAAGGATACAATGTGCTTCATGGTTGACACTGATCAATGCCTAAAGAAGGTAGTTGAGCCCATAATAGTGTGGATAATGACAATGGGATATGAGGTCGATGAGAAAATTTTGGAGCTACACATTCAACACCTATTGAGCCAGCCTAAGGACCCTGAGGCAGAAAGGTTTGGAACCTTTCAAGAACTAAGTGTAAAAATACATGTTGAGCTAAGACAACCGGAGATAAAGAAAAAAGTTAGAAGGGAAGTTGAGGAAATTACCAAAAGATTTGGCATATCAAAAGAGGCAGTAGATGCCAACAGAGAGAAAATGGAAAGGGTTGAAAAAGAGAAACAAGAAGCAGAGAAAGGAAGTATTTTGGTAGCCTCCTCCTAGACCAGATCCTCCAAGAGCTCTACACCTGCCACTCCTAAGAGCTCAAGAGCCACCAAACTGGAAGTCAAGACATCCAAAAAGGGAGAAAAGAGAATGAAAAAAAAGCCACAAGGTCATACACAAATCTCAAGGATGATGAAGAAACAGAGTCTGACGAGGAAATTAAGAAAATGAAGAAGAAGAAGAAAACTTCCAGGGAATTCTCTGCCAGTAAAAACAAAGAAGAAAAGGCAAAAGAATTTGTTGAAAATCCCACTCTCTCCATTGATGATATCATCAAGGCAGTCACTGTGGATGGGAATCTACAACCAGTAACAAAATTCTATGATGAATATAGTGATACTGATAAGAGAATCTTGGAAGAAGCTACAGTCAGGTACCTGAATATTTACAATAAAGCATTCATTGAAATTATATCCTTAATTCCTAAAAGTCTAGAAGAAGTACTTGAATTGAGAAAAGAAAATGCAAAAGCAAAAGACTTAGAGATCTGGGAACATATAGCAATTCAACTTTATCCTTCTATCACCCCAAAACAAATAAGCATGATCTTTAAGGACTGTAAGGATGAATTCCGAAGCAAAGCAAGAATGAATAAACTTATGCTTGGAGAAACTGACCAAGTAGCTAAAGAAACAAAAGTCATCCTTCGGAATGCTTTCAAAAGATTCAATCTTGCTATTATAGAGGAAACAGATGAAGAACCTTCTACCATGGATGTTGAAGGATTAAATGTAACCATTGAAGAATCTTCTAACAAAAATGTAGAAGGATCAAAAGAGATAGAAGAAGAGAAGTCTAAGGACTTGGATTCCTTTGTTCCAGAAGAGGAAGTTCATGAAACAGTAAACATAGGTAACATCTCTCCTCCGGATCCCATTGTAGACATCCAGATTCTGGAGTTGAAGGAGAAGGAAGCAAAGAGGAGAAAGTGAGTCAAGAAGAGGTCAAGGGAAAAGAAGAAGAACAAGTAGAGAAGACCTATGATGATAGTTCTGAGATCCAAAAGGAAAAGAAGACTCAATCTTTGGCAAGAGACACTGCAGAGGCAGTGAAGAATTTCTTGAACAAAGAAATGATGGAAATAGATGAACCTGAGCTATTTCAAGGACCTCTAAATTTTGATTCTCTCTCTCTGGTCCAAACAATGAAAATATCATCTTTTGCTCAAGCCAAAGCAAAAGAAAAAATTCTGAAATCTCACATGGAAGACTGTGAGCTATTGGAGATTGCATCTGAGATGTTGGAGAAGATCATGACATCCTTCCAAAAGGATCCTTCGGCCTCTCCATCTGGTAACTTAAAATCTTTGGTTAATTTTGTTGGCACTCATTTTGAATCTTGAGAGAAATCGGCAGAAGCAAAGGTCCGGAAGGACTTTTTGGGAAAGAGATTCTCTGAGGTGTAAGGACTGATTACTAACGACGGGAGGACCTTAGACATTGGAATTAAGAGCCTTGAAAATGCTCTTAAAGATAGTGGGGACTTGTACAAATTTTGCCTATCCTGGCCGAAAGTGATAGAGGATATTGAAAAGAAGGTGAAAGAACAAGAAGGTAAACTGTCAAGTTTATCTCAGAATTTTGATCCCCTCACTACATCCTTAATGAATCAAGAATGCTAGGCCATTGTCATCATAAATGAAATAAAGAGGCTGATCAAAGAAATGAAGGATATAATAAATAGGATGAGTGAACTCAGAGGGATAATTATCCCTATGTTAGAGGCAATGGATGAGACCTTGACAAATGCTCAGACCACAACCTGGACTAGTGATTCGATAGATTTAAAAAGGGTAGAAGCATATGCATTTTTGTTGAGTGGTCACATCTCCATTTTGGATAGGATGAATTAGAGCTGGGCCACAGAATTTGTACAGTTGAAGGCCACCTTTGCGGATATACTTAAGTATATGTAAGTATAACATATAATTCATATATACTTATGCGACCATGTATAGAATAATTTTTGCAAATTTTGGTATACGGATCCTGCCTTTTGCCATTGATGTCAAAGGGGAGTGAAGAGTAGTGAAAAATGTGGAATCTAGCTAAGGGGGAGTTCCGATATAACAATGCAAAAGACAGAGCATTAGCCAATTGGGAGTTTATTGTGACACTTAGCCATTTTTAACTAAGTGTTGTCATCAATGCCAAAGGGGGAGATTGTTGGCAAGAGACACTGTGTGGCTTCATGAGTGTTGTCATTGATGGCAAAAAAGTCTATCCCACACATCTATAGTACTTAGTATGCCTATACCGGAAGCTAGATTGAAGATTGTTTGGGTCCGGTGAACAAGAACAGAGTATGCAACAAGGTCTGACAACAGGTTCGGATCTCTCAGATGGTATAACTTAGTAAGATGCGGACTTGGGAAAGTCAAGAAGGGTATCATGACTACTATATTCCAGAGATTTAGCCTTCGGTGATAAAGCATGAAAATGTTATGAGCATCTGCGTGTTGGGTTCTAGACAGGTAGAGCAGACAAAGGAAGAACTGACCAGCAGAGTGTTAGACTTCAATCCGGATGAGTAAATGATGTTGATCAAGCTATTTTGGGGATCATACATTGTTGGCCAACATGATTAATGACTTCTCTATCTATGTTTTTGATACACATCACAAATCAAGCTTGGATTTAGCTGATAGAGTAATTACTTGCAGTGTTCTTGATGCCGACTAGCAAGTTGATAGAAATTCTTTATGCGGATATAAATACCAGATGGATTCTAGTATGTAAGTGTGTGTGGTCTAAAGGAAGATGAAATAAAGTGTGAAGAAAAGTAGGATAAGTGTGGAAGCAGCAATTCAAGTCCGGTATGTGACAGAGCAATAACACTAAAACAGAGGAAGAATGAAGTGCATCAGATCAGTGTATTGTGATTAACCGGAACTAAACCCCAGCATTTGTAGATGCCTCTCATCAGTTCAAACACTTGATTACCTTTTGTAGATAGTGAATCTCTTGTAGGTAGTGTGCCTCTTGTGAGTAGTATGCTCGAGCAGTGAGCCCTAATTGGCAAGTGCCATTTTGTACTCCTTTATTCTTTTAACAGAGAATACAATCTTGGGTTAGTCACCCCGTGGTTTTTCCCTTAACAGGGTTTTCCATGTAAAAATCCTTGTGTTATGTGTGTTGATTTTATTTCTGTTCTTATGATCACATATGTTTATATAATTTGATGTTGCACTGATTTTTAAGTTAACAAAAGAAAAGAAAGTTAAAGAAATTTTGAGATAACTGATTCACCCCCACTCTCAGTTATCTACCTTGTTTCCAACATCTATAGATACAATGTATAGGTTTAGAAGATTTGACTCTTCAATGAGTCCTTACTTGCATTCTTGCAACCATAAGAGTCTATGACTTCCAGTCAATCTACTCAAAGATTCAAGGAGTTAAGAATTATATGAACTATAAGTCTTGTTTTGACTCTAACACTTCATCAAAGAACTTCTTATACTCTTTCTAATCATAATATCTTAATTTATGGTTTCTTGACCCTTATGTATCAACCATACTATACAATAGAGTAATAAAATGACATAATCAAACTTAAGAGATCTTAAGTTCTCTAAACTCATATGAGTTGGTTCTAGGGTTTAAATTCCTCTAACCCAATACATTGTAATCTCAAAACTAATATTCTCCAAAATAATAAGTTATAAAAATATCCATTGGTCTACTCTTGACCTCTTGAACATTATAAAATTTACATTTCATGTATCATGAAAAGACATCTCACTCGAGGTTTATCCTCATCATAGAAATGTTATCATTTTTGTAACTAAACTCTAGACTAATCAATCTTTCTCTTTGATAAGTTTAAGTCTGTGTTATTATTATTCACCTCATGGTCTTCTTGAATCCTCCAACTCATAATAAGGAATAGATTTTGTTCTCACAAATAACTTCTTTAGAGAGAAATGATACTACTTATCATAGATGTAAAAATGAATGAGAAACTATAATAATAACCTTATAAGATTCCAAATATGTCATTATCTTATAGATATCTTTGAATAAGTGAATAACCTTTCACAAAATATTTTAGTTGCAAATAATAAACTGTAAATAAAAGTCTTTAAGAGATATATATCTATCTCTGTCTACTTACTTGACTCCAATCTTTGAAAATGGAGAACTCAAATGATCTAGGTTCTAATTTCATGGATATAAAAATACAAAGAAATTGTGGTGCAGGGGTACCTATGGGTCCAAGAGGCCTATCATGAAACTTTTTCTTGCTATGTTTTGGTTTTCTATGTAATAAGGTCTTAAGGACCATCTTGAAGTCTTTTGAAACATGTTGAAGTCATTTGCAATTACCTTGTAAGGCCTTGGTGCCAATTGTTTGCATGTAGGAATTAGGACCTAGTTGGTCAACATGGTCAAACCCTCCATAAGTGTGAAAATGGAATGGAACTCATGTAATCCATGTTTAGGAGTCCTTCATAACATGTAGGCATTGCCTTAGAGGAGTTTGAAGTAGTGAGAAGAAAATGTTCAAGTTACACTAATATGCATTAGTTTTAAGGTAACAAATGGACAGTTTGGAGGTTGCAGAGTTAGTTTTCTATTTCCCATCGACCCCAAACTACCTGCAACTGATGTCAAGGTGTACAAAATGCCTCTCACTCATCGGGGAAGGCATGAAGTTGAATATTTCTCAAAGAAGAAATAATAAACACTGTTCTTTTCCTGCATTTCTGGGTTTATTCGTTGTTCTAGGCTATACTCTACCCTAGTACAGAATAGTCATCAGTCTATGGTATGTTGAATTGATAAAATATGGTGTTACCTTTTCTTTGAAATTAGTTTGGAGTCTTGACGTTGATTTTGAATAGAGCTATAGTCATTTTTCTGTAGGCTGCCCACTAAACCCTGAATTAGGGTTTTGGAAGAAATCATGGGTTTATGACCATTCCACTGATTCTCCACACCATAGGATCAGTGGAATGGATATGTGTACTTCTATTTTTGTTGTTTGGGACATTTGCAAGAAGGGTCAATTGGTTTTGTTTGAATTTTTCCAAGATTTGGCTTAACAAGTCCATGTGTTAAGCCTCTAAGAGTAACACAGCCCCCTAGAAGTCGTATAGTCAACTGTAGCAGCACAAAACCTATGAAAATTCTTGTTTTTCCATGTAACTAACATGTTCAAGTGGTTCTACCAGTTTTGTGAAGCCATTGAAGAGCAATCCCTTTAAAAAATAAGGCTAATTGGGGTTCTAGCTAGAATTACCAGTCTGAATTAGGGGTACATGTTCCGAAAGAACCCCAAGTCATTTTGACATATGTTGTGTGTCTCCCAACAAGGAATCTGGATTTGTGGAAAGAAGACCTTAGTGAAGAGTTATTCACTGCTGTTCCCTAAATAGGGCTACAAGGAGTAGGGAAGGTTTGTCAAACAAGTACCCTTTCTTTGTGTGTCAGACCCTAACCATCAGTGTGGGGAAGGTTGTATATGTTGTCTTGGAACATTTGACATGACTGCCCTCCAGAAAAACATCCATCTTGTGGCATACCCTATATTGAGCCCTTGGCTTAGGATTGGAAAGCCTTAAAGGACTAGTTCTTGGTAAGTTAAAATTCCCTCCATGTTTCATGAGTTGAAAGACCAATTGAAGAGTCATCCATCCATCTAGTGTCTTTGCATCATAGTGGTATCAAAGCAAGTTCTGAATTGGGAAAGTTGTGAAGAGAAAATTGTGAGTTGAGGTGTGTGAAAATGCCTCCTAAGGTGAATGTTGTTGCAAGGAAGATTGACAATCATGACAAGGAAATAGAAACCTTGAAACAGGAAATAGCTATGATGAAAGCTAAAGGTAGGGTTCTTTTGGATGAAAGTAAAATTGAAGAAGATGAAACTTCTGGTGAAGAGGAACAGATGGATCCATATGATGTGAGAACATTGAAGCTTTTGAAGGCTATGAAGAAGGATGGACATGGCAAAATAGATGTGCCTATGTATGGAGGAAAAATTCATAGTGAAGAGCTCTTGGATTGGATAGGGGCTTTGGAAAACTACTTTGATAGTGAAGATGTTGATGAAGCACACAAGTTGAAGAAGGCTAAAACAAGACTGAAGGGACATGCTTTGGTATGGTGGAATTTTGTGCAAGAGGAAAGGGAGAGACAAGGAAAGAACAAGATCACTTCTTGGGAAAGAATGAAGACAAAACTGAAAAGTAAATTTCTTCCTAGTGATTATAATGTTCAATTGCTTAAGAAGTTGCAAAATCTTAGACAAAAGGAGGTAGATGTGTAATCATATACTAAATAATTTTATAAGTTAATCATAAGAACTAAACATGAAGAAGATGAGGAAGAAATGGTTGCAAGCTACTTGAATGGTTTAAGGTATAACATTTAGGATGAGATCAACTTGTTGGCACCTAATTCAGTTGAACAATGCTTTCAAATGGCAATGAGGGCAGAAGAAAAACTAAAGTGGAGACAAGGGAAGGTAGAAAGGGGAAGATGTAGCACTTCTAGGGGTAGAGGCACAACTACAACATCAAGGAAGCATAATGAAGACCATGAAGATGCTGAGAAGAACAAAGAACAAGCTCTTGAAGCAAGAGGAGGATGGAGGGTTGTAAGAACTAATTTCAAAGAAAGGAGAGATTTCAATGAGTTTTTTGGTAGATGTTATAGGTGCAATGAATTTGGACACCCAGCTTTTAAGTGTCCTCAAAACCAAGGTTCAACATCAAGTGGTGATAGGAGTGAGAGAAGAACACAATTGATTCAAGAGGAAGAGTGTGAAAGCTCAAGCAGACCTTTTAAATCCAGAAGTAGGAGAAGCACTCATGATGAGAAGAACATTGTTGCAAGAACCTAAGAAGGAAGACATGAGCCAAAGAAGGAGCCTATTCAGAACCTCATGTAAATGCAAAGGTAAAGTGTGTCAAGTTGTTATTGATTCAGGTTCTCAAGATAATATGGTGTATAGGGAAATGGTAGACAAATTGAATTTAGAGAAGATATCTCATGTAGCACCCTACAAAGTTTCTTGGGTGAATGGTAGTCAAACCTTAGTGGTGAATGAGCAAGCCTATGTGGATTTCCAAATTGGGGAGTACAAAGATAGGGTCTTGTGTGATATATTGCCAATGGATTGTTGCCATTTCCTATTGGGGAGACCATGGCAATTTGATAGAAGGTCCATGTATGATGGTTGGGAAAACACCTATACAATTTGGAAGGATGATCAGAGTTTCAAACTAACTCCTTTGTAGGGTAGTACAAGAGATAAAGGAAAAACCAAGGTTGTGATTTTTGGCAAAAAGGATCCTATAAGGCTTGAAGACAGTAAGGACAACATGCTTTCTGATTTAGAATAGAGTTATTGTATTGGAACAACAAGAAAGACACCTACAAATGGTGCTAAGACAATGGTGATGAATGCTGATGAACATATTGAGAAGATGGCAAAAGGCTCTAAGAAGATTGATACCCAATTGGAAGTACAAAATGCTGTGAAGCCCATGAAGAAGAGTGGTCAAAGAGAGGTAAGTGATGAGTTGTTGATAACACAACAAGAAGGGATTAGGAAAGTGGAAGAGATCCTAATTGGGATAGTGGTATGTCCTATAACAGTCCATGGAGTGAAAGGACAATCAGGTTTAGCTAGGGAAAAGGCTCTAAAAACTGAAAACACAGTGATATATGGAACTGCACAAACAAGGGCAGTAGGTTTGATGCCTGATTTCAAAGGTCAGAATGGAGTGGGACAAGTGCATAGTCAGGGACAGAGTTGTGAATGGTGCAGGAGCACCAAGGCTCAATGCAGCCATACATAGTTTTTTTTGGTTTGTCAATTTTGAGTTTGCAGCATGTAGTTTGCCTTAGGAGTTCTTCGAATTTTCTGAAAATGCATTGGCGGGAGAAGCATTTTGTTTTTGATCGGCCTTTGAGTCAAGTGAAAATTCAAGTTATTGAATGTTTGTTGAAGGTGTTCGGCATTTTGTTCAACGGTTGAACCTCACGGTTGAACCTTGCTGTCGAACCTCTTCGTTGAACCCCGCGGTTGAACCTTGCCGGTGAACCTCTTTGTTGAAACTGCGGTTGAACCTTGCCATCGAACCTCTTCGTTGAACCCTGCAGTTGAACCTCGTGGTTGAACTTCGCTGTTGAAGTTCAATGGTTCAACGGGTTCATTCATATTGAATGGTGGAGTGGAAAGCATCAGTCACTTGTTTGGAGGTTGAACGTCACCGTTGAACCACGCAATTGAACCTCATTGTTGAAGTTCAATGGTTCAATGGTTCATCATTTTGGAATGGTGTAGTGGGTCCATCGGAGTGAGATGCATATCAGAGAACAAGAATAAAGTCAGGCCAATGGTCCGAGTCACAACGAAAGAAGGAAGCACATTGGCATAAGGTAAAGTATCGGAATGACCTGAAGAGCGCCCGGCCGATAGACTAAGTCTTACCGATGGTCAACAGATCAAGTGTGTGCATCGGTGTAAGAATTAAGATCGGTGAGTGAAAAGAAAATTGTGCCGACGGTGGTAACTCTGGCCAATAGAGTCTACGGGATACAAAGGTCATCAGGGTGAGATGATATATCGGCGGAAGAGATTTTGGACAGGCCGATAAAGAGAAGTCTTGCCAATAGGAAAGCATATGCATGTTTCGGTGAGACACTTAATTTTATCTTGCCGATAGTACAGAACTGAACCGACAGTTAGAAAACAAACAGGCTTGGAAACTGAACCGTCTTATAATGGACATGAGCAAATATTTAAGATGTAACATTCTTTCTGTAGGGAGTTCAGCAGAAGAATCAAAGAAGGGATTTTTGATGTGTGAAGCATTTTTTTGATGTAAGAAGAGTTTTTGAATAAAAATCAAATTCAGCAGTTCGATCAATCTGTGTATTTCTTTTCTGTTTTCAGTTGTTTTATTTTGAAGTAGATTTCGTCATTTCTTTTTCTACAAATTTTGTTCTCGTTTGCAAACCATGACTCTGCATTGATGTTCCTTGAGTTCCTCTGTACAGTATGGAGGTCATCAAGCAGAGCCATGCCTTTTGTTTGTTTTTCTTTTGTGGATTGGTCGGATTGTCTACTAGAGGCAATGCATGCTTATTCTAGGCGAGCTCAGTAAGGAGTCCGGCTAGATAAACAAGTAGGAAAAATAGACTTGTAGGGGTGGGAAATAGAGAGAAAGAAAGTGAGCACCAAGTAGTCCAGACCCTTGAACAGAGAGAGAAGGGTGGACAACGAGCTCAGAAAAGTTATGTGCCATTTAGGCAGCATCTTGGAAGCAGTGAGGATAAGGTATGTGTCCCACACCAGGTAGAGAAATAGAGTTTTCCATCTCTACAAAGAGTTGAGGATTTAGTTGACATTTTTGTGTAGAAAGATGTCTGTTAGCACTTTGAATTGGTAGGGAGGCTAGTGTTGTCAACCAGTCTTGTACACCTACAGGATGCAGAAGCAGGCAGCCTAGAGTCCTCCCTATCAAATTGGTATCAGAGCGGTAAGATTTGGGTTATTCCTAGATAGGAATAGAAGAGTTGTATGTCATCACCGAGTTCAAGTGAGTCTGTTAGTTCATCCAAGAAAATGGTGACTAATGCAGAGTTAGCAAAGAAGGTTGAGGATCAATAAGAGGAGAATAGACTCCTACAAGAAAGACTAGCAGAAATGGAGAGTAAGCTAGGTTTAATGTTGCAAAAGACTAAAGAAGTCAGCCAAAGAGTTAAATATTCTGAGGATAAGGGGAAAGGTGTATCTATAGAAGATGAAGAGCCCACACTTGATCCTAAGTTGGAAGAAGAACCATTCTTGAAAGCTTTGAAAGCAATGAGTGGTAAAACATTGGAAGGAGTACCACTTTTCAGTGGGAAAATGGACCTAGATTTGGTCATGGAGTGGACAGGAGGACTTGAAAATCACTTTGAATGTGATGGTGTAAGCGAGGCATAGAAAGTAAAGGTGGCCAAATCCAGACTTAGGGGAGCTGCCTTAACCTGGTGGAAATTTGTGCAGACTGAAAGAGCAAAAGAAGATAAGAAGCCCATAGCTACTTGGAAGAGAATGGTAGCTAAAATCAAAGAAGCATATATGCCAGAAGATTATGAAATACAGCTTTACAGGAAGAGACAGAAGGAATTAGATGTCAGTGCATACACTGAAGAATTCCAAAAGCTATGCTTAAGGTCCAAAGTAATGGAGGATGAAAGCATAAAGGTAGCAAGGTACCTTAATGGTCTGAAGTGGAATATACAAGAAGAAATCAGTTTGTTGTGTCCTACAACAGTGCAAAAATGCTATCAGCTGGCACTGAAAGTGGAGGAAAAGAATAAGAGGAAACAAGACTCAAATAGTAGAGGAAGAGGAAGAGGCAGAGATAACAGAGAACACAGAGGAGGTTTTGGTGGAAGAAATGCTGACACTAGATCCCAAGCAGAATCAAAACTCACAGAGCAGAGTGGGGAGTCGAGTGGTAGAGGAAACCACAGAGGAAGAGGATCTAACAGAGGAAGGTCAGGAGGATCAGGTAGAGGACCCTCTTTCACCAACATGAAGTGTTACAACTGTGGCAATCTAGGTCATCCAGCATATAGGTGTCCAGAAAAGGCCACATCCTCTTCTCAAGGAGGTGATAAGAGAAATCACTATGTCCAAGATAATGCATCCAGTAGCCAGTCACCTGAGGTCAATCTGAACTTAGAAGATGGAGAGAACCTGATGATAAAGAGAACCTTGATGAAGGAACTAGTAAAGTCTGAACCAAGCCAGAGGAGAGCACTATTTAGAATCAAGTGCAAGATTTTGAATAAGGTATGTAAAATTATCATAGACTCAGGATCTACTGATAATATTATTTCTGATGAGGCAGTTAAGAAAATGAATTTGAAAAGAATTACTCATGCAAACCCATATAGAGTCACATGGTTGAATAAGGGTCAACATGTGGTAGTGAATGAACAAAGTTGGGTAGAGTTTAGTATAGGTGGCTATAAGGATAAGGTATTATGTGATATACTACCCATGGATGCATGCCATCTCTTATTGGGCAGACCATGGCAGTATGACTGAAAGGTAGTACATGATGGTGAGAAGAATGCCTATTCTTTTCAGAAAGATGGTGTCACCTATAAGATTCAGTCATTGGAGGATAAAGATGCAGTTCAGATAAAGAGTCCTAATATCTTGGTTATGAGTGGAAAAGAGTTTCTGAGTACTCTTAAGGAGGATGGTATTGGTTATGCCATCATAGTGAAACCAAAAGAAGGATAGCAGGATAAGAAGACAGAGATTCCCAAAGAAGTGCAGCCTATACTGGAGAAGTATAAAGGCATAATCAGTGATGGTATACTAGCCACATTGCCTCCACAGAGAGCAATAAGCCATCAAATAGACTTGATTCCAGGGGCATCTTTGCCAAACAAGGCACCTTACAAGATGACTCTAGATCAGCACAAAGAGATTTCCAAGCAAGTGCAGGAGTTGCTAGATCAAGGATTGATCAGGAAGAGTATTAGTCCTTGTGCAGTGCCCACAGTGTTGGCACCCAAGAAAGGAGGATCATGGAGATTATGCACAAATGCCAGAGCCATAAACAAGATAACTATAAGGTATAGATTCCCAATTCCCAGAATTGAAGATCTCATGGACTGTATTGGAAAAGTAAAGTATTTCACCAAGATAGACCTGAAGAGTGGTTACCACCAAATAAGAATCAAGGAAGGAGACGAGTGGAAGACAGCCTTCAAGACCATAGAAGGATTGTATGAATGGCTTGTTATGCCATTTGGTCTATCAAATGCACCCAGTACCTTTATGAGGCTCATGAATGAAGTCCTAAAGGATTACATTGGTAAATTTGTTGTTGTTTTTCTAGATGATATTCTAATTTTTAGTCAGACCAAGGAAGAACATCTAGAACATGTAAATACTGTTTTGCAAAAATTACATGATGAACAACTAACCATCAATCTGGAGAAGTGTGAATTCATGAAGCAGGAATTGGTATACCTTGGTTTTGTGGTATCCTAGGGGGAATTGAAGATGGACAAGTCCAAAGTAGAAGCCATATTAAGCTAGCCTACTCCCAAAGCAGCCACAGAGGTGAGAAGTTTTCATGGCTTAGCCCAGTTTTACAGAAAATTTATCAGAAATTTCAGTGGAATATGTGCACCCATGTTGGATACAATTAAGGGTGGAATGAAAGCAAAATTCAGATGGACACCAGCTGCAGATAGAAGTTTTGAAAGGTTGAAGAAAGAGGTAGCAACACAACCTGTTTTATTGTTGCCAAGTTTTGATAAGCTATTTACTATTGAATGTGATGCAAGTAATATAGCTATAGGAGTAGTGCTAAATCAGGAAAACAGACCTGTAGCCTTTTTCAGTGAGAGGCTGAATGAAGCAAAGAGTAAGTACTCTTCGTATGACTTAGAGTTGTATGCTCTAGTCCAAGCATTGAGGAAGTGGAGACATTATCTCCAGCCTAAAGAATTTGTTGTCTACACAGATAACCAAGCTCTGAGTTTTCTAAACTCACAGGATAAGTTAAGCAGCAGGCATATCAAATGGATGGAGTACTTGCAATCTTATACCTTTACAATTAAGCATAAGAAGGGGCAGCTGAATAGAGTTGCAGATGCTTTGAGCAGAAGATTGCTCACAGTGCAGGAAGTGCAATTGAAGAGCATTGGAGTTGAAGACTTTAAGGATCTCTATAGAGATGAAGATTTTGCTGAGGCATACAAGGTATGTCAAGATTTTGAGAATCACTTTCACAGTGAATTTGCAGATTTCACCTTACAGCAGGGATTGCTATTCAAAGGTGGGCAATTATGTGTGCCAAGAGGATCTATGAGAGAAAATCTCATACAGGAGAAGCACAATGGTAGTCTGAGTGGCCATTTTGGTCTGAACAAAACACTGGAGCTAGTCCAAAGGTTCTATTATTGGCCAAGGATGCACAGAGACATCAGAAGGTATGTAGAGTAGTGTATCGTATGTCAGAAGGCCAAGGGAACCACTTCAAATGCAGGACTATACCAACCCTTACCCATTCCTTCCAGGCCATGGGAATGTGTAAGTATGGATTTTGTAGTTGGTTTGCCTAAGACTAAGACTGGTTATGATAGCATATATGTAGTTGTGGATAGGTTTAGCAAAATGAGTCATTTCATTCCCTGTAAAGTGACTCATGATGCCAGTCATATAGCACACTTGTTTTTCAGAGAAGTGATCAGAATTCATGGACTACCAGCAAGTATTGTGTCTGACAGAGATGCTAAATTCATGGGGCATTTCTGGAAAACATTGTGGCAGAGATTGGGAACAAATTTGTCATTTAGTTCAGCATATCACCCACAGACAGATGGTCAGATAGAGGTGGTAAACAGGATATTGGGCAACCTGTTAAGGTGTATAACCAAAGAATATGGCAGAGTTGGGATCTTGTCATTCATCAGGCAGAATTTGCCTATAATGACAGTGTGAATAGGATTACTGGTAAGAGTCCATTCGAAATAGTCTATGGAATGCATCCTAGAGGTGTATGTGAGCTCAGGAATATGGGAAACATGGAGAACAGAAGTGGACATGCAGAGGATTTTGCACAATCCATGAAAGAAGTGCATGAGCAGGTGAAGAAGACTTTGACAGAGAATACACAGAAGATCAAGGTCAGAGTAGATGCCCATAGAAGGGATATTCAGTTTGAGGTTGGTGATCTGGTTATGGTGCACTTAAACAAAGCCAGACTGCAGAAAGGAATGCCAACCAAACTGTAGATGAGGAGAATTGGTCCTTGCCGAATCCTGAACAAGTATGGGAATAATGCCTACAGAATTGAATTGCCAGAAGATTTGGCAATCTCACCAGTGTTTAATGTCCAAGACCTGGTGCAATACAGGGGTCCTCAGTCAGCAGCAAATGGATCCATTTCAGAGAAGGAACAGACAGTAATAGATGTGACTTTGCCATTACAACCCAAACTACAGGCAGAAAGAATACTGGATTCAAGAGTACAAAAGCAAACCAGACATGGTGTCTACATGGAGCATTTGGTCAAGTGGAAGCAGTTGCCTGAGGTAGAAGCTACCTGGGTTGCAGAGTCAGAGTTCAAAAAGAGGGGCATTGATTTTGCCTCATTGTCACCGAAGGTGACCTAGCTTCTTTCCGCACAGGGGGAGTATGGTGCAGGAGCACCAAGGCTCAATGCAGCCGTACATAGTTTTTTTTGGTTTGTCAATTTTGAGTTTGCAGCATGTAGTTTGCCTTAGGAGTTCTTCGAGTTTTCTGAAAATGCATTGGCGGGAGAAGCATTTTGTTTTTGATCGGCCTTTGAGTCAAGTGAAAATTTAAGTTATTGAATGTTTGTTGAAGGTGTTCGGCATTTTGTTCAACGGTTGAACCCCGCGGTTGAACCTTGCCGTCGAACCTCTTCATTGAACCCCACGGTTGAACCTTTCTGGCGAACCTCTTCATTGAACCCGTGGTTGAACCTTGCCATCGAACCTCTTCGTTGAACCCCACGGTTGAACCTCGCGGTTGAACCTCGCGGTTGAACCTTGCTGTTGAAGTTTAATGGTTCAACGGGTTCATTCATATTGAATGGTGGAGTGGAAAGCGTCGGTCACTTGTTTGGAGGTTGAAACTCACTGTTGAACCACGCGATTGAACCTCGCTGTTGAAGTTCAATGGTTCAACGGTTCATCATTTTGGAACGGTGTAGTGGGTCCATCGGAGTGAGATGCATATCAGAGAACAAGAATAAAGTCAGGCCGATGGTCCGAGTCACAATGAAAGAAGGAAGCACATCGACATAAGGTAAAGTATTGGAATGACCTGAAGAGCGCCTGGCCGATAGACTAAGTCTTACCGATGGTCAACAGATCAAGTGTGTGCATCAGTGTAAGAATTAAGATTGGTGAGTGAAAAGAAAATTGTGCCGACGGTGGTAGCTCTGGCCGATAGCAGTCTATGGGATACAAAGGTCATCGGGGTGAGATGATATATCGGCGGAAGAGATTTTGGGCAGGCCGATAAAGAGAAGTCTTGCCGATAGGAAAGCATATGCATGTTTCAGTGAGACACTTAATTTTATCTTGCCGATAGCACAGAACTAAACTGACAGTTAGAAAACGAACAGGCCTGGAAACTGAACCGTCTTGTAATGGACATGAGCAAATATTTAAGATGTAACATTCTTTCTGTAGGGAGTTCAGCAGAAGAATCAAAGAAGGGATTTTTGATGTGTGAAGCATTTTTTTGATGTAAGAAGAGTTTTTGAATAAAAATCAAATTTAGCAGTTCAATCAATCTGTGTATTTCTTTTCTGTTTTCAGTTGTTTTATTCTGAAGTAGATTTAGTCATTTCTTTTTCTGCAAATTTTGTTCTCGTTTGCAAACCATGACTCTGCATTGATGTTCCTTGAGTTCCTCTGTACAGTATGGAGGTCATCAAGTAGAGCCATGCCTTTTGTTTTTTTTTCTTTTGTGGAGTGGTTAGATTGTCTGCTAGAGGCAATGCATGCTTGTTCTAGGCAAGCTCAGTAAGGAGTCCAGCTAGATAAACAAGTAGGAAAAATAGACTTGCAGGGGAAAATAGAGAGAAAGAAAGTGAGCACCAAGCAGTCCAGACCCTTGAACAGAGAGAGAAGGGTGGACAACGGGCTTAGAAAAGTTATGTGCCATTTAGGCAGCATCTTGGAAGTAGTGAGGATAAGGTATGTGTCCCACACCAAGTAGAGAAATAGAGTTTTCCATCTCGGCAAAGAGTTAAGGATTTAGTTGACATTTTTGTGTAGAAAGATGTCTGTTAGCACTTTGAATTGGTATGGAGGCTAGTGTTGTCAACCAGTCTTGTACACCTACAGGATGCAGAAGCAGGCAGCCTAGAGTCCTCCCTATCAGTGAAGGAAGACATGCTACTTAGATAGGGTAGAAGGTGGTCGAAATAGGTGGAACATCAACCCTGAGAGGCAGAGATAATAGGGGTAAGTACCAATCAGAAATGGTAGTTAGAGACAAAAGCATTGGTAAAGGATGGTTTAGAGGCATGAAAGTAAGGAAATTCACTTGTTTTGGTCTAAGGGCAGATGATAGACCACCCACTAATCTAATTCCAGAGAAGGGGACAAAATTCCATGCATATAAAGGATAGAAGGCAGAGTGGACTGCAAACTTTTATTGTCCAAGTTAGACAAGAGAAGGTATAGGTTAGCATGGGGTATCTATTGAAGACCGCATCTCAAAGGGGACTTGAGATTCTTCTCTCCCCAAGAGCATGGTGTAGGGGCACCTATAGGTCCAAGAGGCCTATCATGAATCTTTTTCTTGCTATGTTCTAGTTTTCTATGTAATAAGGTCTTGAGGACCATCTTGAAGTCTTTTGAAACATGTTGAAGTCATTTGCAATTACCTTGTAAGGCCTTGGTGCCAATTGTTTGCATGTAGGAATTAGGAACTAGTTGGTCAACTATGGTCAAACCCTCCACAAGTGTGAAAATGGAATGGAACTCATGTAATCCATGTTTAGGAGTCCTTCATAACATGTAGGCATTGCCTTAGAGGAGTTTGAAGTAGTGAGAAGAAAATGTTCAAGTTACACTAATATGCATTAGTTTTAAGGTAACAAATGGATAATTTGGAGGTTGCAGAGTTAGTTTTTTGTTTCCCATCAACCCCAAACTACCTACAACTGATGTCAAGATGTAAAAAATGCCTCTCACTCATCGGGGAAGGCATGAAGTTGAAGATTTCTCAAAGAAGAAACAATAAACATTGTTCTTTTCCTGCATTTCTGGGTTTATTCATTGTTCTAGGCCATACTCTACCCTGGTATGGAATAGTCATCAATCTATGGTATGTTGAGTTGATAAAATATGGTGTTACCTTTTCTTTGAAATTAGTTTGGAGTCTTGATGTTTATTTTGAACAGAGATATAGTCATTTTTTTGTAGGCTGCCCACTAAACCCTAAATTAGGGTTTTGGAAGAAATCATGGGTTTATGACCATTCCACTAATTCTCCACACCATAGGATTAGTGGAATGGATATGTATACTTCTATTTTTGTTGTTTGGGACATTTGCAAGAAGGGTCAATTGGTTTTGTTTGAATTTTGCCAAGATTTGGCTTAACAAGTCCATGTGTTAAGCCTCTAAGAGTAACACAACCCCCTAGAAGCCATACAATCAACTGTAGTAGCACAAAACCTATGAAACCTCTTGTTTTTCCATGTAACTAACATGTTCAAGTGGTTCTACCAGTTCTGTGAAGCCATTGAAGAGTAGTCCCTTTGAAAAATAGGGCTAATTGGGGCTCTAGCCAGAATTACCAGTCTGAATTAGGGGCACATGTTCCAAAAGAACCCCAAGTCATTTTGACATATGTTGTGTGTCTCCCAACAAGGAATCTTGAAATGGTCTGGGTTTGTGGAAAGAAGGCCTCAGTGAAGAGTTACTCACTGTTGTTCCCTAAACATGGCTACAAGGAGTAGGGAAGGTTTGTGAAACAAGTACCCTTTCTTTGTGTGTCAGACCCTAACCATCGGTGTGGGGAAGGTTGTATATGTTATCTTGGAACATTTGACATGACTACCCTCCAGAGAAACATCCATCTTGTGGAATACCCTATAATGAGCCCTTGGCTTAGGATTGGAAGGCCTCAAAAGACTGGTTCTTGGTAAGTTAAAACCCCCTCCATGTTTCATGAGTTGAAAGACCAATTGAAGAGTCATCCATCCATCTAGTGTCTCTGCATCAAATTGCATGAGTTGGTTACATGATGGCTATCCTATCATACCATGGCCTTACCGTGGCCTTATAATAGAGGCGTGAGTATAAAATGGATTTGGCCCTAACAGAGTTCTACAAACTATTGACCTTATTGAATCATTTGACTACACCTGGTGTATTTCTCACCAGATATCTTGGCCTTTTAGCCTACATAGTTTACCTATGCTATAGATACTACAGTGTTCTTGGCCATCATCCTTAAGATCACTCAATACATAATCAAGATTATCGGCCACATAGGAAGAGTACTGAAATATTCTATACTTACTGGTTTTATACGAAGAGATATACTATACTTACTAGTTTCACATGAAGTGATAGTCTATATTATCAACTTAAGCACATAGGAATTTATTTAGTTCCTCGACCATGTAAATGTAAGGATAGTCAAAGACTAATGGTCATAAATCATAGATAAACTCATAACAAACCAGTCATAGATATACATAGAAACACTCTAAGCATATCAGCCTTAGTTTAACATAGAAACTCTCTAAGCATGTCGGCCTAAGCTTTACGTAGAAACTCTCTAAGCATGTCAGCTATAGATATACACAGTAACATGCTAAGCATGTCGACTTTAGATAACACATTAGTTTTCTTAAGCTTATCACTATCACAATGATAATCCTAGCTTATATATATTTCAAAATAAACACACATTGGTATACTAAATTCATCAGCTTCATAGTTACATAACGACAATGTCGAATACATATAAAAGATTCTCAAACTAAAATAACATTTTCTTAAACAAGAAAGAACCTGAGAGATCAAAGAAATAAGAAAGCTTCCTTTGATCCTTCTGCAACCTCTCTCTTTCTTTCCTTGACGAGCTCCAATACTCTTTTCCCGTTGTCGTCTCTCCTTGTGTGTTGAGAAAATCTCCTCGAGATAAAGAGTACTTCACTCTATTAATCGCATCCTCCACTCCTATAATGATGCCTATAAGATTTCCATGAAGGAATGCTAATAAATGGAAATAATGGTCATAAAGGACCACTCCCATAACCAGTCATAAATCTCCTCCACTTCTCTAAAATAGTTAGAGAATAGAAGGGGGATCGAACAACCACATTATTAAAAGTAACTTAGATAACATGGATTCTTTTCCTACTTTCATAGAGAAGTTTGTAGACCACCTCACTAGATCTTTCTCCTTAAACTATATATATATATATATATATATATATATATATATATATATATATATATATATATATATATATAACATAACCAAAAGTAAAGTAAAAAAGCACCCACTTCTTACTTACGTTGTTACCAACATCCATAAGGATATGAGAATGGGGTTGATATTTTCTCCCCTATTTATCTTGCAAAAACATCAGAGATTGTATAAGTTACCATAACTGAACACTTATAAAAAATCACTGATAATAAAATAATTAACCTCTAATTTAAATTGTTATAAAAACATAAAATATAATCATACCATATAAAGAAAACAATGAATATTGACCATATCTTGTCGATGGTCATTTTTCTCCTGACTCAGTTTTTGACAAAGCCATCGCTAATGGATTTTGACGTCAAATTGATGATTGTCGAGTCAAAACCCATACTCTGACCAAAAAGGACGAAAACAACTTACCAAATATCAATGAGGGTTCACTCAACAATATAAGCACAAGAATTAGATGGAAACGACCTGTTCCTTTCCATACATCTATTCACTTCTCTCCAATGATGCTCTCCCTCTCTTTATCGGAGGGTGGAAACCTGTTTCTTGGTTACAACTTGCATTCACTAAACTAGGATTAGTGCATTGTTAATCCATACATAAACCTTATAAATAAATAATCTTGACATCATATGATCATATGTCTAAATTCTTATGCATATAGACTCAAACTCATGAAATCATTAATTTATCCTAACATTTTTAGTAAATGCCAAATGATTAATCCATGCAAAATTATCTACTAATTACATACAAGTAAAAAGTAAAACATAATCAAAATTTGGGGTGTGAAAGTTGGATGGTTGTATCCAAGCGTTGATTGCAAAAGGGGTAACCATCACTTATCCTAATAACAAAGGAAAGAGGAAAGCTCAGATGGATGATGGTTTTGATGAATTTTTGGTAACGAAGAGGGTGAAGGAGGCTAAGTTAGCAGAAGTTGAGACATCCTCTAAGGTACCAACTACATATGACATAAGAATTGCCTCTATTGCTCCTCCCATTATGGAACAAAATTTGAGAGATAGGCCAATAACATTTATTGGGAAGCCACCACAAGTTCCCGCACCAACAGTGGTTGGGGTGGCTCAACCAGATGTTCAAAACAGGACAGTTGAGGAAACTTAGCCCAAGATGCACATGAGAGGATTAGTGTCGAAGGGAAAAGGTAAGTTTAATGATCCACCATCTCCACATGTTCTAGTAATCCCAGCACCTATATTTGAAGAGCATGTGCCACAAGAAATTATCCCTCCAATCTTGCAAAAAGTTATTGAACAGAAGAAAGAAAAGAGGAGACAAGGATTCATCTAAGTAAAGCAAGAAATGACAGAAGAAATCAAGCAACATTAGGAAACCATACCCTTACATGTCCCATTGACAGAGGTGGTTGACCTAACAGATGACGAGGTAACTGAAAGCATTGATGTTAATACAAATTTGGAGGTAACATCAGCTCCTTCAATACCTCTAGCATCTGCTTCGCTTGTGATTGCTGAAAATGATCCATTGTTTGATGAAATTCTTGTGTTTGACTAAGAAGCTCCCATTGTTAGCATTGAACAGGTGGCATAACAAACTTCTATTCTTTTTGAGGTTTCAACTCAATCTCCTAATTAGCATGTTGCTGAAGAATCCAATATCGAATGGGATGCTTCACATGAGGACATGCCACAATAAAGGGATATCCAATAGGAAGTTCCGCATCCAGATGTCCCAATACAAGGAAGTGTACAAAAGGGAACCTCACATGATGAGAAAAACCTAGATGTATCACAGAGAGAGCAACAATATAGTCATCAAGAACAAGTTGAGGCTCCACATGATGATGTCCACATGGAACATGGTGTTAGATAATTACAAGGTCAAGTTGAACATCCAGTTGGATAGATGGATGTGCAACAAGAGAAATTGCACAAAAAATAAGATGTTCCAAGGCAAGGAGAAGAAGGACCTCTAGTCAAAGAATCCAATGTTGAGATGCCATGTGTAGGGCAGCCACCTATGGAATAAGAAGCAAAATGTCTGGTTGATGACAAGGATAAAGAAGTGCATCAAGAAGAAGAAGAGAGACACATACAAGAGGATGTTCACATTAAACAGTACCAGAAGCAAGAAGGCCAACCAGTTCCTAACTAGTTAATATCAAAGGTACATGATCCTAGCCAATTCAATTCATTCCTCTTAATTTTAAGAGTATTTTTATCGAGGAAGAAGTAATAAGGCCAAGGTGAAAGGCCAAAGTCATGTATTCAATAAAGAGGGATGTGTCAATGGATCATGGATAGTTCAATTAGCTACTCCATCAATTGAAAAGGATAAGGGTGAAATAACGATGGGTGAGTACCAAATCCAGACCATCAATTTGGAACATACCACTTGCGATCAGGAAGTTGAATTCTGGGGTAATGTTGAAGTGGCTGCAACTTGGATATTGAAGGATAAGAAGAGGAAAAGAGAGCTAAAAGGACAAATAGTCCAATTACAAAATTTTATCAAAGGACTAGTTACACCTGGGAAAGAGGTGGTTGAAATGCCTTCTAATTTGGTTTTGTTCATCCAGGATCAAGTCACTGAGCTCAATAAAAAGAAGCATGTAGTTGAAGTTATGGAAGGGTGATTCCAGACCTTCATGAAAAATGGAGAAGATGTAATAAAGGTTGCATTAGCCAGTTGGGATGCCATTGCATCCATTAATGAGAAAATTATAAAATTCAAAGAATAGAGTTTGAAGAGGATTGAAGAGAATGAGCTAACACAGAATAGCCTCAAGTCCATTATGGACACAGATGGAAATATTTTTCTCAAGTAAGGGATAGTGACCTATGAGACCCTCCCTCTTGTCCCTACATGGTTCAATGAGCTACATTTTGAAAGGGAGCTTCTTAAGGTATGTTGGCATGAAGTCAAGGATCTAAGTAGAAAATTACATGACTTGCTGGCAGATGAGGTGGAGATCCTAGATAAACTAGTTGGGAAGCTACATGGTGATGAAGATAAGTATGATAAAGGTGAAGCTCTGAAGCAATTTAAGGGTAGTTTTGAAAGTGTCTGGGAGGACCTACCAAAGAACTTCTCTGGAGGTAGCATTGATGATATTATGGGTAAATATTCCAAAATAAAAGAGTATAAAGGGAAGATGAAGACCAGTACAAATAGGTTGGGGGTTATTCAAAGTCATTTTGATGCCCAAATATTTGCTAAGGATAAAGCACAGGTGTATGACAAAAATGAAGTGTATAAAGTGTATATTTTGTTCAATGCCTATAAAACCAAGATATCTGGGGAATACATTGTTAGGGAAGATGTAAGTACTGATATAGAGTAGACCTCAATTTTATTCTAGATCCTTTAATTTCTTTGATACCCATACTATTTGGATATCCAGATGAAGATAAAGCTCGATGGTAAGGAGCCATTGCATACTATCTAGATTGGATGTCCACTTGGAAATTGATATAGAAAGTGATAATGATACAATATCATGGTAATAAGTAGAATAATTAGCTATAGTAGGACATCTTGATGCAGATGCATTCTATTGCATATGCCATATAGAGAGCATCTAGATGCAATTGCCATTGTTCAGACTCTAGTTCGACCTAAGTTGAAAGGCATAATTCTTTGAAGATTCCAGAATCTTTTAATACCATAGGATATCTTATGATGACAATTGTCATCCATTTTGAATGCCAACTGGCATCCATGTGCCATGAATCTTGACTATTGATTATGAGAGATGAGATCTGAGTCACTCGTTATTGTAACTGATTCTAGATCCTTGTTCTATAAAAGGCATCCAAATCATTGATAAAAGGGAGATTGAATTGTTGAAGCTTGTAGTGCATAAGTGCAAGATTTTGTAACTTTTGTATTCCTCATGGTTCTTTCTCATTCAGTAAGAACATTTATACAAATTGATAAAATTGATAAATCTTAAGTGACTATACATTGATGAACAATAATGAAATATCAAGTTGCTACGTCCTCTTGGACTGCATTTGAATGTTATCATGTTGTTATCAATTTCCATTGAAGATTTGCATCTCTTATATGTAGTTGTGGAACTCTTGATGAAGTATAAGTAGATTTATCTTTGATGTATGAATTTGACAAGATGTATGTGTGCAATTGCTGAGAATTTATCTTTCTTAGAATCTATTCTCTCTCAAACCTTATCTTTTGTATTTTTATCCAAAATTATTTGAAATAAATGTTAATAATGTTAAATTCTGAGGAAATAACTAGAAATACTGGTGAGTCTCATAGTTTAAAGAAGATATTTAAGTGATTTCTAAAATAATTGATCAAAGTCTGGTTAATCAAAGATACTTTTAGAAGAATTGATAAAAGTTATGTTAATTGTAGAAGAATTTGCTCAAAGTTTATCTTTCAATGAGTAAATCTAATGAGATATATGCAGAGTAAGTGTAAATCATGTAAGATCATAGTGATATTCGTAGTAATTTGTTTGGATCTACGGAAATAAGAACAATCTTTGTAAGTCTCTGTGTGAAAATAACAATACAATGACCCTGAGTGAAGACAAGTGTGTCAAGACCTGACTGCTGGAGCCTTGGGCTAACAAATTCTTTGTGGATTTGTTATCTTTCAAGAGAGATAGGGTTTCTAATGTAGAGAAAATATATCTATGTCTAATTGTGAGTAAAATCATCATCAATAGATATCACCTTCTTGATAAGATCAACATAAGAAAACATGTGAGACAAGGAATTGACATCAATATGCTAAAAGGAGTATTACAACTTAATATAACAAAGAGTGACCGTGACAACATACAAATGAAGATGCTATGATGTAAAGTACCACAAAGGCTTACAACACAAGAACAATTCTAATGGTACAAGCATATGACCACAATAAATGTGTGTGTGTGCATTCTTGGAGCACGATGATCTACCAATTTTCCCTAATCTATGTCCCTCTATCTGTTGATACTCTCCCTCCTCGTCTGAGAGGGGGAAACTAATTTCCTGCATCAACCTCATTTGCCAACATGAAAGTTAGTCCGATAACCATAGTAACATCATATGAATATTCCAATAAATAGAAATCATAAAGATAATCTATTATCCACATTTAGAAATCATGTCTATTTCTTTTAATCATCATCTAATATAATATTCTCATTTTGCATATCATGTATAAAAAAAGAATTATTACATCATAAATATCCTCGAATCACAATTTCATAAATATAATTTAAAATGCATGGAAATGTATCTAACTAATACTTAGTTAGAGATATCATAAACAAACTATCCAAAAATAAGGTGTGACAAAATGATACTATAGAGGATGCAAAATTCTAAAATGGTGAGAAGAACGATATGAAAAGATAATGAATTAGAAAGAAAATGAGGGTGAATGTATGTCCCATGTGTTTGTGCCTATTAGTTAAGATGTAGAAATAGGAAGGAAATTTCATCACTTTTTGAATTGAGAAAAAAGTTGTGAAAAGTACCTTTCGTAGGGTTATTTTGTAAAGTAACGTCAAGATAACGGGTGTATCACAAGAAAGAGGGTGGACCTAGAATTCTAATGCAACAAATGGTACAGAAATTTGAGTCTATGAGTCCAAGTTGTAGAGTTTTCCATGAAAGAGGTGCTTAAGAAAGCTTGAAAAGATTTGAAAATTTACTTAAATAACAGAAAAAATTGAAATTTACTTTTCATTTGAATTTTCCTACTTTAAAGAGATTTTCAAGCACCCCGAGCACTTCAAAGAGCTAAAATGTTGTGCAGATGACACTTTTAACCTCTAAGACTAGATGCACTAAGGCTTTGTGTTGAGTAGGGTCTCATCATTCGTGAGGTGAGTAAATTTTTTAAACTTTCATAGACGTTTTTCTCATTTTTCATGCCTGATGGGGCCCACGCAGTGCACTGACATCCCACTAGCACATTAGCATCCTTAGGGTCCACTAGCATTCTTTGGATGTACTAGTGTTTGAAAGGTGTGTGCATGCAATGATTAGTGTCTTAAAAATTTTTTTTTGCTGAATTTTCAGGTTCATCATTTGATGTTTTATGATGTAGTACTAATATAATGTTGTTTAAATAATGATTATGTA
The DNA here is from genome assembly GCA_027924645.1 of Cunninghamia lanceolata. NCBI lineage: Eukaryota > Viridiplantae > Streptophyta > Pinopsida > Cupressales > Cupressaceae > Cunninghamia > Cunninghamia lanceolata. Next base: position 876,523 of record BSBN01001492.1, read on the forward strand.
CAATATCATATGATGTAGGAGCACATGGGAGGCCCGATCTTCACATTGCTGCAAGGTCTCATGAGTACATTGACATATGATGAGGTGACATTGTTATAAAGATTCATAGGCAGGTTCTACTTTTCTTTTTGTACAGGCCAATGCGAGGCTACTCTTGGATAAAGTTTCGACAATTCAACAAAGATGGGATGTAGACAACTTCATTCTCACTAGAATTTTTTAAGTGCAATAATCTAAGAAGTAAACAATTTCTCATTTTTCATGCCTGATGGGGCCCACGCAGTGCACTGACATCCCACTAGCACATTAGCATCCTTAGGGTCCACTACTATTCTTTGGATGTACTAGTGTTTGAAAGGTGCGTGCATGCAATGATTAGTGTCTTTAAAAACTTTTTTTTGAATTTTCAGGTTCATCATTTGATGTTTTATGATGTAGTACTAATATAATGTTGTTTAAATTATGATTATGTACAATATCATATGATGTAGGAGCACATGGGAGACCCGATCTTCACATTGCTGTAAGGTCGCATGAGTGCATTGACATATGATGAGGTGACATTGTTATACCTTGCATGAGTGCATTGACATATGATGAGGTGACATTGTTATGAAGATTCATAGGCAGGTTCTACTTTTCTTTTTGTACAATAATCTAAGAAGTAAACAATTTCTCATTTTTCATGCCTGATGGGGCCCACGCAGTGCACTGACATCCCACTAGCACATTAGCATCCTTAGGGTCCACTACTATTCTTTGGATGTACTAGTGTTTGAAAGGTGCGTGCATGCAATGATTAGTGTCTTTAAAAACTTTTTTTTGAATTTTCAGGTTCATCATTTGATGTTTTATGATGTAGTACTAATATAATGTTGTTTAAATTATGATTATGTACAATATCATATGATGTAGGAGCACATGGGAGACCCGATCTTCACATTGCTGTAAGGTCGCATGAGTGCATTGACATATGATGAGGTGACATTGTTATACCTTGCATGAGTGCATTGACATATGATGAGGTGACATTGTTATGAAGATTCATAGGCAGGTTCTACTTTTCTTTTTGTACAGGCCAATGCGAGGCTACTCTTGGATAAAGTTTCGACAATTCAACAAAGATGGGATGTAAACAACTTCATTCTCACTCTCAGAGTGTCTACTTGAAACCCTTTCCAAATGTTAAAATATTACTTTAGTCTGTCTCCCTACGATTGTCCCCACCGCATGCCACTAACATCTCCACTACTTTTCTCATACAAGGTCACCGGTTTGGCACTCTGTTAGTACAAATCAAACCCACATGTAAGACGCATAGCATTTGTTCTCTGCTATTTTCATCCAACACTTCCATCTCGCCCCCGCCCATACAAATTATGTTGCATATCCAACCTGGCAACCCATGATGTTCACGCTCTCTCCATACTCTGCCTCACCCGTAGCTTTCATCCTGCTCACTGCCTCTAAGACCACCACTCCAAAGATGTACATGTCACTTTTCTCATTTACCTTTAGCCTCTCTATATATTCTACTCCCCACATTTTGCAAGGAAAAAAAAGAAGTGAGATAATTTGTCCAGGAAAATGAAATTATTAGAATATGGATGAGAGAGTGTTCGTACCTGGGGCTATATATTTGTGTGACCCTACATAACCAGACACCGTATACTCATCGCCCAACCTATCAAGCACTCTGGATACGCCAAAATCGGCAACTCTAACCCCAAAATTATTGTCTAGCAGGATGTTGCTAGATTTCACATCCCTATGTAGTATTGGAGGGGAGCAATCATGATGCATATAACTAAGCCCTTGAGCTACGCCAAGAGCAATCTTATAATGCATCAGCCTTTGCAGCACCATTTGTAGTCACGGGCCACCATGCAGACGGTCGAACAACCTGTCGTTGGGCATGAACGCGTATACCAACAACTTGAAATCAGACTCCTCACTTAAAATTAAATAGAGAAGCTTTATAATGTTTGTGTGCCGGATGAGTCCCAATGTATCCACCTCCACTTCCCGGGCTTTTTATTCTCTTTCAACTCACCTTTCCTCTTAATATTTCCTCGTGATCTGCTCATATTCTAGATCTTCTTAACAACTATCGCTTCCTCGTTGTGGAGAATGACCTTATAAACTTTTCCAGCACCTCTGATCCAATCACATTAATCTCCTTCAAATTGTGGAGGATGTATAACTCATCCACATCTATCAAGAGTGGACTAGAGTTGATTTCCACGATGGTGTGCTGCTTGACTTTTTGAAAGTGTTACACCTTTAATATTATAGATGTATATAGTTATGAGTAGTTGGCTTGTGGCTACCTTAATTCTTAATTATGATATATAACCATTATTATAGTCAATTATAGGTTATTAGGTTGGCCTAAGGGTTATATTTAAGTAAATACGTCAGCATGGGTGGCAGCTAAGGCATAATTAGGTATGTATAGGTACTAGTGGTAAGTTTGTGAGCATCATATTGAGTATTGTGTTCTCATTGAAAACTATTGGAGGTATCCCCCTCAAAGTGGATTAGGAGGTTGCCCCATCGAAGTGGTATATTATTATAAAGTATTTGCAACATATTTACTATGATATTCAGCTATTGTGCAAGTTGTTTCGTTACAAAAAAATGAGCAACACAAACAAATGGAGCACAAGGTCATGACCAATGTAGATAATGGTGGTAGCATAATGGTAACTAAAGTCTGAGGTGACAACTTATGAGGAGAGAAACATGAAGGTAGCATCAAATTCTAACCCTTGTATAGCTTTGGATTCCAAGAAAGCTCTCCTTGTAAGCCAGATTGTCTAGAGCATTAGGAAAGTGGCCAAACAAGTCATTGTTGGATACATTGAAAACACTCAATCTCAGACATCCTAATTTGGAAGGAATTCTGCAAAAAGAAAATTGTTTGATAGATCAAGATTGTTTATGTCACTTGAACCTGGAGGGATTTCCCCTATAAGTTGATTGGAAGTCAAATTGACTTGATGGAGTTTATTTAGTGACATTATTTCCTTGGGAATTTCTCCTAAAAGAAAATTATGGCCCAACAGGAGAATTGATCAAACTTAAACTTGCAAGCTCATATGGAATGGGCCCCAACAACTGGTTGTCACTGGCTTCAAATACTAGAAGATTTGTTATCTGTCCAACTTGTGGAAGGATTCTTCCTTTAAACTGGTTGTTGGTTATTTTAACTGACTCAAATTCTTCACATTGCCAATTGCAGCTGAAATCTAGCCTTCAAACTTATGTTGATAACTGATTCTTTGCATGGAGGAATATGGAATGAGCTATATTTAAGATTTTTTTAATTTATATTTGCTATTATTTTTATTATAGTATTCATGCATGATGCATGGTAAAAAGCTAGAAAAAAAGAGATTAATTTTATTGTAATACCAAACTAGTGTTGCATATCACTTAATTTAAGCACTACATGACTAGTGATATTTTTGGATGCTCTTCTCTACTATATTTAGAACCCTTGCAATCTCTATAAAGAGATGCATTGAGACTGTTGTATAATAAGTCAATTCAAAAGTAATATATAGATAGTCTGTAATGAAAAGTGGAAAATTTAGTGTTATGTTTTGCATTGTGTAATTCTGATGAATGTTGTATGGAGATCTTTTGTGTTATTTGTTGTAGGTGGTTATAATAGGTTGAAGATTGAATGATGAAAGTGGTAGTTTCTTTTTTTTCCTATTGTTATTATTTTGGTTTAAAGAACAATGAATTGGTTTCTAAATCTTCATTTGGTATCAGAGTCTAGGGTATTGATTTTTGGGTTATAAATTTTGGCTCTGAGATCTCTCTAACAATTGATCATGTCAAACACTAACTCTTTGCTCATTCCCAAATTTAATGAAGATAGAGTATTATTATTGGTGCATCAAGATGATGACTTTTTTGACAAGGGAGGATTTCTAGGAAACTGTAGAAACATGATATGAAGAGATAGCTAATTGGACCACCCTTCTAGCCAATGATAGAATAGTTAAGAAGGTGGATAAAAATATGAATGCTCAAGCTTTATTCCATATTTAAATAGTTCTAGATAAGAGCACATTTCCAAGAATTGCACCTACAAAGACAACCAAGGATGCTTGGAAGACTCTAAAAAAAGCTTTCCAAGCTAGTGATCAAGTCAAAGTAGTCAAGCTACAAACATTGAAAAGAGAGTTTGAGAATTTGAAGTTGGAAGATGCTGAAAGAGTGAGTGATTATTGTGTCAGAGTAAAGGACGTAGTCAATAAGATGGCTACTCTTGGATAAATTACGAACAAAGAGGTTATGGTTAAAAAGGTGTTGAGGTCTCTAACACCTATGTGGAATTGTGTTGCAATAATCATAGAGGAGAGTAAAAGTTTTTCTACTCTCAAGTTTGATCACTCAGTTGGATCTCTTTTGTCTCATGAAGAGAGACTTGGAGACACATTTGGAGAAAGTGATGAGAAAGTTTTTCCCTCAAAGTTGCCTATTATAGAGAATGAAAAGGCTTCTCCTAGTAATTTATTTTTATTATATGAAAAAGCTAAAAATAGTCTAGCTTCAAGTTCTACAAGGAAGGTAAGAAGGTTATGTAAGGTTTATCAAAGAAGTACAAGTCAAACACATGAAGAGAATCCAAGAGGTGAGACAATAAACTTTTTTTTCCTTTCTCAAGCCGATTTTGAACCATCATGTTTTGAAGATGCATGTACTAATGAGGTTTGGGTGCAAGCAATACAAGAAGAGATAGATTCCATTCACAAGAATGATACTTGGGAGGTTATAGAGCTTCCACATGACAAGAAAAAGATTAGTACTAAGTGGGTCTACAAGACTAAGCACAATAGTGATGGAAGTATTGAAAGACACAAGGCACGATTAGTTGTAAAAGGCTTCACACAGAAGTATGGGATAGATTATGAAGAAACATTTGCACCATTAGCAAGACAAAGGACCATTAGAATGATGGTTTCACTAGCAGCTCAAAAGAAATGGAGCATACATCACATGGATGTCAAGAGTGCCTTCTTGAATGAATACTTAGAAGAAGAAGTGTATGTACAACATCCACAAGGTTTTGAAGTGCAAGGCAAATAACACCAAGTCTACAAGTTGAAGAAGGCTTGATATAGCTTTAAGCAAGCACTTAGAGCATCTTATGTTAGGATTGATAGATATTTTCAACAGAATGGCTTCAAGAGAAGCAATAGTGAACCTACTCTCTACTACAAGCAAAAGGGTAATGATATTCTTATTGTAAGTTTGTATGTTGATGATTTGTTGTATATGGGTAGAAGTCCTAAGATGAAGGATGAGCCTAATTTCAACACTCTCAATTCAATCAATTCAGAGATACGAGTAGGAAGCATATCGGCAAACTGGTTTTCCGACAAATCGAGCTCCCACAAACGCTTGCAATGCAAGAGTCCGTGGGGGAAGGGACCGCTGAAAGCATTGTGATTGAGAGTGAACACCCTGAGATTAGGAAGGCCGCATATGACAGAAGTCAAGTTGTCAGAAATGGAGGCACCCGTGAGATCAACAGTGGTAATGGTGTTGACTGTATCACAGGAGATTTCTTTCCAAGCACATGGATTTTGGTGAGACTCATTCCAATCGCTCAAAGCATGCATATCCCTCCAATCTTCCATTTTTATTTGAAGCAAAATTATGTCGCCTTGCCAGAGGGAAGTACGGTGGAGAAATAAAACTAAAAAAGGTGAGAATGCAGCAAACAAAGCGAGAGCGGGGATGGGCATTATTGCCGCACATATGTTGTAGAAAAAGAAAAAGCTCTCCTTGCAGAAATGTGGGAAAAGATCTTTAAGATTTAAGGCACCCAATACATTGTTTTTTTTTTCTCACCTTCATGAAGGTGAGAAAGAGGTAGAAATTTTTGGCTACCACTGATTAGTGCACAAAGAAAGACTATAGATGTGAGTAGAAATGAGAGCGTGAATGACCCACAACAAGTCAACATCAAGTCTCTGCGTTGCTAACGTCCAAGTCACTTCTGTCCACTAAAATTTTTAGATTCATCTTGAAAATATGTTAAACGAGTCTACATTAGTACTAATGAGTTCATCTTTTAACGTATGTCAAACATGTACTTTGTGATTGAAAGATTCCATCGTCACCTAGCATGGAAAAATTGTTACGTATTCTCTTGAAAATATGCCAGATGAGTCTACATTGCTGAGTTCATCTTTAATGTATGTCAAATTTGTATGTTGTGATTGAAAGATTCCATCTTCAGTTAAGTATGGAAAAATTGCTGCGTTTCATTTTGAAAATATGTCAAACAAGTGTACATTGCTATGAGTTCATCTTTAACATATGTTAAACTTGTACATTGGCATTGAAAGATTCCATTGTCACCTAAGCATGGATATGTTTCATCTTGAAAATATGCCAAACAAGTCTATATTGATATGAGTTCATCTTTAATATATGCCAAACTTGTACGTTGCAATTGTAAAATTCCATCATCACCTAAGCAGGGAAAATTGCTACGTTTCATCTAGAAAATATGCCAAATGACTCTACATTGATATGAGTTCATTTTTAACATATGTCAAACTTGTACATTGCAATAACAAAGAATGTAAAAGAATAGGATGTTGAAATGTGAACAAGGTTCATTATGACACAAGGTGGGGGTTTCGGGATAGTTAATGTGCTAAATGGTTAAAAATAGTCATTGATGTGTTTATTAAACAAAGGCATTACGAGTGTTAAATAATTGTGAAGTAGGAACTTTTCATCTTTACGGTAATTTTATGTTCCATGGTTTCTCTTTTCTTGTTATCAATTACAACCTAGGGTAAGATATTATAAGTTGTGTTCCAAATAAATAGTTTTGTTTTGCTTCCAATTAATTATATGGAATAATTTCATTTATGTAATTTCTATATGATAGTTTAACTCTAGAAATAATTTACTAACATGAATGAATTTTTAGGGCCTTTCTTCTATTAATGTTGATCACTTATTGAGGAGTTTTATTTTATTGATATAACACTATCTTGTTCATGTTTACTTAATTTTTGATAGCTTGCTTTGGTACCTAACAACAAATCACCATTCTAAAATAGAAAATTATAATCTTTTAATAAATTCTACGAGTGAACAACAATGTGGTCGGTATTACAATGCTTCATTAATATCTCTCTTGGTAACGACATGTTTTTTTGCTTAATGCTATCTTTTCTTTCTATACTTACCTAAACAATATCAACAAGGGTGAATGTTTGGTATTTCAAAGGTATGATGTGTGAGTAAAAAGTTTGAGTGTAGTGTATACGGTGAAATTCTAAAGTTGTATGTCACTTTAGGATAGGTTTAAAAAGTGATTTTAGTTGAAAACATTCTTGCTAAAAATGTTCCATTATGCTAATGTGGTGCTACAATGGATTAAAAAATTCTAGCTAATAAGAATATGAATGGAATGTTATCAACTAGAAACCATTGATTGTCAAGGCACACTCTAAGTACATGTTTAGAGATAATCAATTATTCAATCCATTCACTTGCATTTTAGCTAAAGTAGATTCAACTAGAATGTTTCTAGTTATAAGTGTTCACTGCCAATGTGACATCCACGTTCTAGAATATAATTTACAAATGAGAATTCACCATAGAGTAATTCAACAAGGTAAAATGAGAAATTTTTTTTCCTTTATTCAATCTTAACAAATTGCATAATTTCTTTTCTTAAATAATCAACATGAAACAAATATGACATATTGTCTTTTCAATTACAAATATCTGTAATAGATAATATTTTACATAGTCTCAATAAACACAAGTCTCAAAGATACTCTACATCTAAAAATCTGACATCTTTATCACAAGCCCTGACATGTTTTTTTGCTAGAGAGAGAGAGTATCTTCCTAGTGATTAACCTCCATCCATAGATCAGCGGTCTCCCACACATCTTCCACATAGGAAGTGGCCCTACCCTTTATAAGGAATATAGATCAAAGGTGACCAGTGGTAATTTGCCTTCTGAGTACATAGTGTTGTATCCTACACAACTCTATTAATCATACAACCCTAGATACCCTGTAGCTAAGTATGATTTTTCAGTAGGTTATACAACCTAGATAAATTGAACTAACAATGCATGCAGAAAATGAATGCATTACTTTGGCCAAAGATTCAATATGAATAGACGTTCACAATAAACATAGTCGTAATGTTCACCCACCCCAACTCGACACTATCATATTCCTACAGTTTGACTTGGTCAACTATGTTTAACTATATAGTCTTGACAACTTCAATATTTTAGTCTTCCCAACTTAGACAAGCTTACGAACATTGTCAATGTTCCATAGGTCTTATGGATTAACTCTTTCAAGGATCCCAAAACTTAATGACACATAACAAACATTAAGTCAATTTATAAACAATTTGATAGATTATCAAACGAATGATAAACGTTATCGATAAGGACACGTCATCCTTTCGACAAGTAAATAAAATGAACATTATTATTTAGGGTACTCAACCTTCTTTGTCGACCCATATAGAAATAGCTAAAACAAGTTGTAACCTGAAAAGATACATTTAATAACTTAACCCTATTGGGTCAATCTAGGGTTTGGTTTTCCTTTTCCATGATAATGGAATATTGAACAATCAATTCTAGAAAGAATAGTGTTTGAGTAAATGATTTTCCTTAAGTCTTCTTTTGACTTAAAGGTCGGTTCAAACTTTTTAAACGAGACCATTCCTCATTTGTAAGAAAATCTTAGTTAGAGTCAACCAAAAGGTTCCAATCAACTTTAAACATCGACTATGATCAATTTAATTCCAAAATATGTAAATACTTATTTCAAGTTGCGATCACTTAAGTTCAAAGTCGAAAAGTTACTTCTAAGAAAAATATCTAATATCGTCATTGAACAATGTTTATCCAACTCTTCTTGAGTATCTAGAAGACTTTAGTGAAGTTCTACAAGCTTGATAACTTTAATCCTCAATATGCTTACATTAAGTGATGTGATAACTATATCACAACATGAGTATATTAATCTTGCGATCCAATAAGAACATAATAATATAGTATCATAGTACCCTATGGTTTAACTAAATCGTGATTAAGTATAATATGGTTTTGAGATAGTAATCTCTTCCTACAAGAAGGATTATGAGAACCTTTTACTTTCCTTAACATGATATCATTAACAATCATCACACACACACACACACACACACACACACACACACACTTATATATGATTCCATACAAGGTCATTTCTAGTTAGACTTAGTCTATTCCATCATAATAGTTTACTACAATGTTATACTCATCAATATTAATGGAATAGATAATAAAGATGGTCCTATGGACCTTACTTCTTCTATCATAATATTCCTAGTGTTTTATCATTTGATTGGATAAAAGATAACTTTCAACAGATTACTAAGAATCCTAAGTTTTTTTTTTTGAAAAGAAATCATTTTTGACATATGTATATGTAGTCTAATCCAAGAATGGTTTTAAAATGATATTAACATAGCTTAATGACCAAACCGAATTACTCATAGCTAATGAGTATTCCTATCAAGTTTTATTTGCACTAATTTCATCGATAGTCTATTGTATGATCAACTTATAACTATAACATCGACTTGCTACAAGATAATTCTCATTCATTAGACCGACTGGTTTATAAGGCAAATGATGACTAGTATATCCTTCTTCGGTATATAATATGCAATGATCTTTCAATCATTACTAGTAATATGACATGTTTAAACAGTCATCAAACAAATAAACTATATTCGGCTCAAACACTAATGAATAGATTTCAACTATTTTCAGGTATCGGCTAGCTAGGCTAATAGATTCTATCAAGATTCCTGAAGGTTTTTAAACAGTTTGCTATGGATGCTAACAATGAATCATTACATCCGACTCCACTGGTTTGGGTGAATATGCATTGAATAGAATAGTAGAGCCTAAATGGCATAATTGAATATCCTCTACAAGAATACAGAGGACATAAAGAACATTTGATATTTCAATGTTATCATTGCACACAAAGCATGAATGATACTTGGTGGCAGCAATGTTCAGGATTAAGGTTGAGATGTAGATTGGACACTCCAATTGACACCCAGAAAACCCACGATGCATCCTCCTACAAGACTGGTTATTTCTTTTCTATTGCTACCAACAATCCCTTCCTATGCATAAAATGATCCTCCCTTGACTCTTAATGAGTCGTGTTGGGACATGAAAATTTTAAAATTTCCCTGTTTTAATACCCACTCATGTTTGACCAAACCAAAAAATATTTCGCTCAAAATTAGAATAACAACTGATATATCCCATAAAATCATATGACTTTTATCACAAAATAATGAAAAGGGCCTCAATTTCTTGATATCGGCATGACCTTACTATATTTATACCGATCTAAGAGAAACTAGCTAAAATGAGTATCAGCGTAAGACTAATGATTGGGGAGAAGATCTCAAAAATCACCGATGAAGAAAGTGGCACCGATGACCTTTCATCAGAGAGAGAACGCGTGGTCACGCCGATCGGTATAAGATATTACTATCACTGAATACTCTACAAGACGTCCCGACGATGTAGATCATACCGATAAGCGATTTGGGTAAGACTCTCGTCAATCATCCAGTGGAACAAGGGGAACTAGCAATCATCAGCAGGAGATAAGCTTCAGAATGAAAAATTAAGAAGTTTTCGATACTCTAATGTCTCAGTGATTAACGAAAAGCATTTCGGTATAAGTCATGCTGACATGTATGGAACATAAGAACCATCGGCAAAAGCAAGTGAATTGAAACAAAGCTTACAAGTCTGGCCAAAGCAATACTCAAAACAATGTCGGTGACATGTTATGAAGGTCTTTCCAATCCAGGATATGAAAGGCTATCGGGGAGACGACCATGATCGGTTAACCCTAAATATGTTATCCCGATGACATAGATTAGCCTGATGACAATGATAGTCATATTCATCGACGAGACTCTCACCAATAGCCATATCGGTGACACTTGAGAGATTGGGGAAGAATATTATTCACACAGTGATGAAGAAAGTCATGCCGATGGCAACAATGCCCACTTCCACATTAGGTAAAGCGTGGAAATCTCTTGCCGATACAATTTCACAAATGAAATATGACCTCGAGGAGACAATTGAAGGGTTACAACAATTGATCTATGAACAAACGTTCATGCCATAAGAAGATATTAAAATCACCTTGACATTATGAAAATCATGCCGATGAGAGAAGTTATGATAATGTGACATTTCACAATGATCAAGGAAATTGAAATGCTCAAACAATTAATTGCAGGTGATGATGAAATCCTCTGAGATGCCATTTGAAAGTATTGCAATTAAGTTTGAAAGAATTATTTGAAGCGAGAAAGCAAGCGAAGACTTGGAGGAGAGAACAGGGGAATTCGACCAGTGCCTCTAATAATAGGTACCCATAAACAAAACTGCTGCTTACAGTTTGAATTTGTTATTCAAAATTAAAATGGAAACTCCAGTGAAAGGAAAAGACAGAAAACAACAGGGTGAGACCAGTAAACCTAAAAAACAAAAAATGACAAAACCCCTGAGGACAAAGCAAAAGAGAGAAAATTGAACCAGGACTTGATTGACCAACTATCTGGATCAACTCCCAAAGCCAGAAGGTTTGTACAACTTAGGACAGAAGTAGAAAAATTGGAAGACAAATGTAAATACTTAGGAAACATCTAGACACCAATAAGAGGTTACAAATTGTTTAAATTTCATTACAACAGAAGATTCATGAATTTTCCAGTATCTAACCCATGACACCTGAACCTAGGCAAATTGGTTGTTCCTGATGTGTTTCTAAATGCAAAACTCCTCCAACTTCTTGCTAAACAGTATAACCAAAGTCTTAAGGCTATATGCAACCCACAAGGGGAGCCTATTATACACTTGTCAAAGAATACCATCTGTGAAGTTTTTGACTTGGATGATTTGTGTATTGTCCCCATTGTTTATGAGGATTTGGAAAAAGAGTATTGGAGAATGGATACTACTTATAATGGATAGAGGTTGCCTATTCACAGGCCTAGGGCAGAGGGAGAAATGGTGCCTCTCAGTGAGGATGATGGCCCTCCTTTTCATGTATCATTATTTGAACCCTACATACAATACACCTACTACTCTGTGGGCCAGGTCCTAGAATCAGAGGTCCCTAACTTCATGACAATTCCTCTGATGGTCATAGCTATTGACATTTAGTGACACAATGCTAGGCAGTTTGATTATGCTACCTATATTTTTAATAGAATTGACTCTGGTCTGGCTGCAATAAGGAACAATGCCCCATCAGTTTCCTTTGAACATTACTCACTTCTCATGTACATGCTGCTCTATTATGGCCAGGAAGTGGGGTTATGGCCAAATGAATTCAAAGTTGTTCCAGTAGACCAGAAGGGGTAGAAGTTACTCATACAGATGTGGATCAGAATATGGGATAGTAGATATGCCCATTCTAGTTATATGCAATTTGAAGAATATTGTGTTAAAGTGTTATATAGATATTTTAGTCATCCTTGTGAGTATGCAATCTCAAATGAAATAAAGAGGTTCCTTAGACCAAAAGATTTTGGTGGTCCTCCTACTGTTACTCACAACTGGGGAGACTGGTACTATTTTGAAGATGCTACCATGATTAGAGTTTATGGTTTTGAGGATACCCCTTTCTATATTGCCTGAGACTATTCCTAACATAATTGCCTACTTAGAAATGGTTAGGCAAATACATTATTTTAATATGGTGCATTTGAGCTCTCATGACAAACAGTCTTTTATGCCTAGTACTCTGTGTTCTGGAGATTTCACTATGGTATCCAAGGAAGGTTATAGTCTCATCATGGATAAACTTATGCACTACAATATGAGGTCTGTTGAGGTGAGGAAAGGGTTTGATCCTGAGGGTTTTATTAACCTTGCTCAGAGAAAACAAAACCTTAATGGATACACACATATCCCCTATCCACATGATGATGTCATTAGAAATTTGGAAGAGATTGAAGTAGAATTGGTGGTTGAGAAATACAACAGGGACTTAGACAAGAAAAGAAAATAACTTGCAGAGATTGAGGTGTTATCTTCTGGTGATGAAGAACCTGCAGAACAAGAGGAGCCACATCAATAGACAACAAGAATGTCGAAATGAAAGATGCAACAATACTAGTCTCATGTTATAACACATGATGAGGAGGGGTCTATTGATGAAGACCCAAGACAAATAGCATATGCTTCTTTTATTTCTGATGATAAATTTATTCATTCTAAAGAATTCAAATCATTTTTATTTAAATGCAAGGGGAAAGAAATCAGAGAGTTAGTTGATGATGTCTCTGCCAACAATGAGAGACAATTACTTGATATGTTGAAAGCAACCATGGATAATGAACTGCAAGATATGACCCCTAGTAAGGGTAGATAGCTGCTCAAAGAAGTAGGGGTGATGATCTTTCCTAGCCTTGATTTGAATTCTGCTCTAGTATTTGACAGTTTTCTGCATAATACAGATGATAAATACAAGCTCACTCCAGAAGGTGTCACTGAAGTATATATGGGCACCAAATATAATAATGATGAAAATTCATTAATGATATGGGCCCTGTATCCTCCCCATAAAAAGACAACCATTATAGACACTGAGAAGACTTTTGGCCATGTCATGACTTTGAAGGCAAGGGAGACTGACCCCTTGATCACTGCAGACATTGGCATTAATGTTGCAAAATTGAATAAGGCACAGGCTCAGATGTTAATCAAAGAAAGAGATGCATACAAACTGAGCTGTGAGAGATTAACCAAAGAAAATGACTATTTGAAAGATGTTGTTAAGAGCACCTTCGGGGGATCAGTAAAGAGACTAACTCAGGGTGAAAGCTCACAGAGCATCCAGTCACCATCCATCAATCAGATAGCTCAAATTTAGATGGATACACTTGTCATAGTACTCCAAAACAGACATACCAAGATGATGCATTGGCTAAACCAATTTTGGGATAATTATTCTCAAAATTCTAAAGTGATCCACGAGCATGAGAGTCTTGACAAAAAATTACAGGAGAAACTAAATGAGACATAGAGTAAAGATATTTCTGACATTACAGATACCACCAGTGCAACAGATTTGGTTGAGCAGCGTCAGAAGTATTATGAACAACTTAAGATTGATGCCAAAGAATGTGTTGAAGCCTCAAAAGCAGGAGTGCCCACGTTGTTCAAGAGTGATAAAGAATTAAAGAGCAAGGAAGAATGGAGCAGAGACTATCAAGTGATATTACACAAAGCTTTAGGAGCTCTTAAGGACAAAGACTCTACATCCATGGAAGCCTGCAAGCATTTGGAGAGAATGGTTATGATGGATGTGATCACAAGGAAAGCTATTAAATTTACTGATTCACATCGCAGCCAGGAGTACTTGGACCACATTGCTCAGCTATACTTGTGGTTGAATAGGGCCTAAGCATTGTTGTTTTATGGTTGTTATGTTAATCTTGTTAATTCTCAAAAGACTTCTTGGAGAGTTATGTCTCTTCACAAGTTTTACATATAAGTTCAAACATATTATATATAATACAGACAATAGAATATAAGTTGAAACATATGATGCTGAATTAGGATCAGCAGTAGAATATAATACAGATAGTTTTACAATGTTTTCAAAAGACCATGTTGCAAGCATATTATTGAAGAAGTAAATTGGAATTCTCTGATCTTGTGGTTTTATTCTAGCATCAATTGTTTGTTAAAGTTACTCAATTGTGTGGTTGTCTCCAGTTCTATATTTACTTATTAATCAGATTAATATATCAAGTATATATTTAATTTGTCGGTACACATTTGCTGTAGTTGTGTGATTTGATTAATTGGTTTCCATTAGAGGAATTAAAATCCTTCTAATCAGTCACAGTAACATGGAAGTGTTAGTTTGGATTACTAAGAAGAAGCATATAATTAGGATTGTCATTCTATCTCCAAGTTAATATTATTTGTTATTCTTGCATATTTCATTCAATTGGTTCCTTCAAGAAAGGATTAAATTACTTTCTAGTGAATAACAAGAACTCTGATTATATTGGTTGGATTATTAAGAAGAGTTTGTCAATCATTTCCCTGCACGTTTATACAAGTTATAAACTAAAATATTGTGCCAAATAGTTAGAATTACCACCCACTATAAGCCACTAGTCTTAGTCTTCCATTTGACTCTGTTTACTCAACAAGGCACTAGTCTTAATTCAATTCATTATTTAAAATCCCTTATTTAGTTAAGCACAGTCATAAAAATTCACCTTGATATTTCTTATACAATTTATACCAACCATTCATTAGATATTAGAATTAATCAACAAGCTCTCATCTAGTCTACACCATTTGCCACTATAGGTAGATCCCTTTACTTAGTCAAAATAGTTGCATTCAATTTGCTTTAATTTCCAAGGTTTACCCACCTAGGTGTAGCAGGACCTAAAGTGTAGAAAATCATCAAACCCTAAAGGTTGATTTCGTCAAGTTAGTTCAAAAACGTTGTGAATCTAAGCATAGAGCTTGGCATCCTCTTAGGATTAGCAACCTGCATTTTTGAGACCTAACAAATTGGTGACTCTACTAGGGACAAATAAAAGACTGTAGTAATAAACCATTCCTTTTATAGAGTCATTTCAGAAACTTTAAATTGGTAACTATGTTGGCAAGAAGAATCCAGAAAGATAAAATATAAACCTTTTTCCTATTTACAAAATAGGTGGTGACTCTAGAAACTATTACAATAGAAAGTTAATACCAAATGGATGGTAGGAGATTTAAGATGGAAGGCAAGAAATTGCAATCATCTCCACTAAGTAGAAACACCTCCAAAAGAAATGGAACATCAAATTATTCTCACCAGGATAATAACCAGGAGGATCAAGAGGATAATGTAGAGCAAACTATTGCAATTCACAATAAGTTTACATCTCTACATGATTCAAACGAAAATCGCAATGGGGTAAATGATGACATATTGGCAAAATATAGACTTGATCCTCAAGAACAACTTGAGTGTGAAGTATGGGACATGAGGGAAATTGATCAAAGACAAGCTGAATATGATTTCAAAATGTCATTACATTAGGGAGAAGGAGTAAAACATGGATTCTCAACTCAAGAAATAAATGAAAGTCCAAAGAATTCAGGAGGTATGAATCAAGCATAGCAAGATTTGCTTAGGCTCCGGGAAGAACTTGAAATGGTCAAGGTAGAGGAAACTAAGAGGTTGTTGCAACAAGAGATTCAATAGATAAAGAGTATGGTTAAAACAACCCCCCCAAAATATGTACCTCCACATAGGGGAAACACTTCGAGGAATCCACAACAAAATTTACACCAAAATATAGGTGGTGCTTCAAATTCACAAGCATCTGGAGGTCATCAAAATGCTATTCCTAAAAATCCTAGACCACCTCCCATGCACAACACCTCTCAACATATGCCTAATCCTCACCCACCCCTTGGCCAACAATATTATAGACCACATAATCCTTACATAAATCCCCACATAAACCCACAGCAGGAATATGCCTATCATCAACCTCCAGGTGGATATAATTTCTATCCTAATCCACCACCCATGAATTTTCCACCTCAAAACCTCACAAACATATGTAGCCAATTTGATCTGACTAGATATCAGTTGTATCCATATCCTATGGATAGTAATTGGAGGAATATAGTTCCCAAGTTCACTGGGAACAATGCAATATCAGCTGAAGATCACATCAGAGCCTTCAATGCTTTCGTACAAGATATTGGTATGGACTATGAAGATGTTAGAATGAGATTATTCATGATGTCCTTGACTGAAGATGCAAGGGACTAGTTCAATAGCTTACCTGATGCTTCAATCAGTTCAATAATAGATTTCCATAATTAATTTAAGGAGCAATATGGTAATCAATATGCCCCTAAGTTTGTATTGCACGAATTGATAAGCATCTAGAAATACCAGAATGAATCAGTGTATGATTTCAATATGAAAATTTCCAAATTACACAACAAAATACCTCATGGATCTAAACTGACTGACCCAGCAGCATTGAGCATTTATCTGAAAGCATTTGATCCCAAGACAGGGTACGAACTTAGAAATTGGTACCCTACGACCCTGGCTGAAGCACAGGAAGTGGCATTAACTATTGAGAACAATAGGAAAGCTGCAGGCATGGTTAGCAAGAGGGATAACCCTAGAAATCCTTAGAACCCAAACATTTAGTAGACTAAACAAGAAGGTCATCATAGACATGAATGGCCTAGGTTGCATGATATGCCATATAATACAAATTGGAAAGATGGGAGACCCATTGAAAACAACAGGAAGCAACATTATGGTAAAGATACCCCTGACCCTCTAAAAAGAAATATGGCACATATGGTAGAAGATAAACCTTGGTGTCCAGTGTGCAATTTACCACATTCACGTGAATATTGTGAGGTGGCTAAAACAATACAACAAGAAGAAATGTTATACAATTATAATAGAGACAATCACACTATAAATATGATGCAAGATACACCATATTTGCTAAATGAAGACTATTCTTCTACAGAGGAAGAGGGATATGAATATGATGTGGGAAATCAGAGACATCATATCAATATGGGAAAATAAGAAGTGTTCTTAGATTAGGAGGATGGTTATGAGGAACCTACCTATTATAACATGCATCCGTATGATCAGTGGAGAAAGCCCACTGAAAATGAAAGAGAAGCTCTTACAATAGCTGCAATAGCTCAAGATAAAAATGCTTATAACTTAAGGAATAGGATAGTGAATGTTGAACAAGGAACACTTGGGAGTGTCTTTATAAAAGATCAGAATTACAAAAAGAATAATGCAAAGTCATCATTCAAAGAACCAGAAAAGGCTGATAAAAGTAAAATGAAGGAAAAATAAAAAAATCAAGAAAAGGAACATATAAAGATAGAAAAGAATGATCAGACTATGGCACATTCATTTGACATTGCTCATGCAATATCTCAGGTAAAGATATCAGTTCCACTTTTAGAAATGATGAAGATAGACAAATACAGGAATACAGTAGTTAAACTAACCTTAGATATACCAAATCAAAAACATAAGGGATCAAAGAATAGAACAAACAATGTTCACCAAGAAACATTCCAAATTCCTGAAGTATACCTAGGTGATACATTGACAAAGAATCCCTCACAGGTGGACCCTTTCTACACTACATTATTGATCAAAAATAGGATAGTGAGGAACTACATGATTGATTCGGGTGCGGCCATGAATATCATGCCAATAGCAGTTATGAAAGAACTGGGAATGTGGGTTGACACTACATTTGGTAGATGTTATGCAATGGATAATAGATCCATCCTAGTCGTTGGTATTATGAGGGATGTGGAGATAAAGCTTGCCTCATACCTTGAAGCAACTTACAACATTGATATTACTATGGTTGACATCCCACCATATTATGGAATGCTTCTGTTGAGACAATGGGCTGCAATGGTAGGAGGGAATGTCCAATTGGACTTATCATATGCCACAATACGAGTGGGAGGTAAAGAGATCAAGATGTGTAGGGAACCAAGATATGAGAACATTATAGAATGCTTGGATCAACATCAAATAAATTTCTTTTGTGATACAGATTTGGGAGCTTTCAAGGTTGAGAAAAAATAGCCAGAATTACAGAATACTGATCCAATATATGTTGAATCTAAGAAAGAAGAAAATGATGTGTGGAAGATGTATTTTGATGGTGCATGTAGCAAAATAGGAAATGGGACCAGAGTAGTTTTTATCTCACCAGCAGGTAAAACTTTCAAATACTTCTTTCTATTAACATTTGAATGCACAAACAATGTAGCAGAATACGAGGCTTTGCTCATTGGTTTAAATATAGCCACCAAGCATAAGATAAAAAAGTTACCTGTATATGGTGACTCTGAATTGGTTACTTCCCAAGTCAGAGAAAAATACCTGTCAAAAAATAAGAGGTTGAGACAGTACAGAAACACAGTCTAGGATGATATTGAGTTATTTGATGCCTTTTCAATCAACTGGGTTGATAGGTCAAAAAACATTATGGTAGATTTTCTAGCTAATATCGCATTAAAAAGAGATGATGTCACATTAGGAGGTATTACAGAAGTTAAATTCAAAACCAGACCCACAATCCCAGATAATGTACATAACTGGCAAGTGTTTGATAATGATGCTGATATAATCAACTTCTTGCATTGTGTTGATTATTATGAAAATCAAGAGATTGATTTCAATGCATTTGTAGAAGAACATGATGGGAAGGAAACCCTTTTTGGTTAAGAGATAGTTCAGTTGAAAACAAATCAAATACCTAAGAGACTTATAGCATTCGAAAAGGCATTTGATGGACATGATAGATTTAAAATGAAAGACACACCAGTGATGGAAAATGACCTTGAAGAGATTAATTTAGGGACACAAGTAGCCCCGAAGAATGTATATATTGGGAAGAATCTTAACCCAAAAATCAGGAGCATGATTATCAACTTACTTAGGAAGTATAGACATGTATTTGCCTGGTCATATGATGATTTAAAATCATATAGGGAGAATCTTTTTTAGCATGAAATACCATTGAAACCAGATGCTAAACCGTTCAGGCAAAAATAGAGGCCTATCAATCCTACATTAGCTCCTAAAATGCTTGAAGAACTCACAAAATTAAGAGATGGAGCTATTATTAAACCCATCAGGCATTCTTCTTGGGTTTCTAATTTGGTGCCTATCAGGAAAAAGAGTGGTGATATTAGATTATGTGTGGACTTCAGGAATTTAAATAGATCTTCTCTTAAGGACAACTATCCCCTCCCTACTATGGAAGTAATATTACAAAAAGGTTACTAGATGTGAACTATTGTCAATGATGGATGGCTTCTTAGGTTACAATCAGGTGAAAGTCAAAGAATCAGAGCAATTTAAGATTGCATTCACCACTCCATGGGGAACAAATGTATATTTAAGGATGCCATTTGGACTTACTAATGTTGGAGCAACGTTCCAAAGAGCAAATATTTATTAAAGCCCTAGAATATGGGATTTCATTGAATCTTAAGAACTGTCATTTTGTAGTGATAGAGGGGAAGTTGCTTGGTCACATAGTCTCAAAAGATGGAGTGAGAGTAGGTCCTGAGAGAGTAAAAGAAATTGACCAAGTTCCTATTCTTAAAAATGTGAAAGCTATATAGTCATTTTTTGGTCAAATTAACTTTGTCAGGGGGTTCATATCAAATTTTGCAGAAATTGTTAGTCCCATATCTAGAATGTTGAAGAAAAATTCAGAAGTGAAGTGGACCATAGAAATAGTGGAGGCATTTGCTAATATTAAAAAAGCAATCAAAGAAGCCCCTATTATGATATCTCCTGATTTTAGTAAGCCATTCCAACTATTCTCATTTGCCTCTTATCATACAGTTGCAGCAGTACTATTACAGAAGAATAATGATGGACATGAACAACCCATTTCATTTTTTAGCAAATCTCTACAAAATGCTGAATTAAAATATGACATTGTTGAGAAACACGCATATGCATTGGTGAAGGCAGTTAAAACTTTTAGGCCATACTTGGTGGGAGCTAAAATCATAGCATATGTACCTAATGCTATAGTAAAAGATGTGTTGGTTCAAACTGAGGTCACAGGCAGAAGATGCAGATGGATCAAAATTCAAGAGTTCAATATTGGAATCCAGATCACTAAACTAGTGAGAGGACAAGGTCTTGCTAGGTTAATGGCTGAAAGTAATCTTGAGGCTTCTTAGATATGTAGTGCTAATAATATTGATAATACAAGTTCTATCATTGAGCATACTCCATGGTATACTAACATCATATATTATCTAAAGCACATGAAATGTCCTGAGGGGTATGATGATAACAAAAGAACACTCAAATTACAAGCCTCAAAATATGTATTTATTGATGGGGATCTTTACTGGAAGAATAGAGATGGAATTCTACTATTATGCCTAGATGAGCATCAATCAAAACATATCATGAAAGAGTTACATGAAGGCATGTGTGGAGGTCATTTTTCAGCAAAGACTATAGCCCACAAGATTTGAAGGGCTGGATACTATTGGCCTAGAGTTTTTAATGATTCATACCATTACACTAGGAAATGTGAAGCATGTCTGAAATTTTTAGGAAAGTTAAAATATTAGGGAGCAATGCCCTTAAAACCCATGCAAGTGGAGGCTCTAATCTATTAGTGGGGTATTGACTTCATAGGAGAAATTGCAAAAAAGTCAAGTGGTGGACACAAATGGATTGTAGTGGCAACTGATTACTTCATAAAATGGGTGGAAGCAATCCCAACCAAACAAGCAACAAGTAGGGTGGTGATTAACTTTCTGATGGAAAATATTATATTCAAATTTGGCACTCCAGTGAGGTTAATCACAGATAATGGAATTTGTTTCAGGTCTGAAGAATTCAAAAATTTCTATAGTACACATGGCATCACTATGTCCTATGCTGCCCCTTATCATCCATAAGCAAACAAACAGGCAGAATCCAGCAACAAAAGCCTTCTGAAAATTATAAAGAGAATGTTGGATGGAAACAAGAAAGCATGGGATTCAAAGTTAAGAATGGTTATATGGGCTGATAGGATTACTGTGAAAAGAGCAATTGGGAGATCTCCTTTTGAACTAGTGTATGGAACACAAGCAAGAATACATTAGAAAATCTCCTACCAATTTACAAATTTGTTCTTCAAGAAGATTTAAACATCCTTGAACCAATGGATGAGAGATTAGAACATCTTGCAGAACTTGATGAAACAAGGAGACTAGCCCAAAGGCAAAATATCAAGTTGCAATCAAAAGTGAAATACATATTTGACAAGAAGGCCAAAGATAGAAAGTTTGAGATAAATGACTTAGTACTAATGTGGAATGCTAGGTGCCAAGAGAAAAGAAAGCATGGAAAGTTTGAAGCTTTATGGCTAGGTCCTTTTGTTATAACTGGCAAAGGAGGTGATGACTCTTAATATTTGCAAAACATGTCCGGAGAAGAGCAGGAACTACCTATGCATGGGTAATATCTGAAGCCTTTCTTTTCATAATCATGCACAAAGAGGATTGAGTGTTGCCAGTGCATGGACAACCCTTAAATAATTCCCAACATACTTTTATTCCATGCACAGTAGTCTAGGAAAATCAAAAGAGATTAGGATCTGCCAGTACATGGATAGTCCTATGAATCTCTATGTAGTAAAAAAAAGTAATTTTCCATGTACAGTAGTATAGGATCATCCCAATTCCCCATCATTTTCACCTCCACCTCCCATTCTCAATATGGTCTACTCCCTCAAGAGATCTAAATCCTTGTTATACTCACAAGGAGTATACATCCCATACAGAGCCACTGTTGGGACGAGAAAATTTTAAAATTTCCTTGTTTTAATACTCACTCATGTTTGACCAAACCAAAAAATATTTCACCCAAAATCAGAATAACAATTGATATATCCCATAAAATCTTATGACTTTTATCACAAAATAATGAAAAGGGCCTCAATTTCTTGATATCGGCATGACCTCACTATAGTTATACCAATCCAAGAGAAACTAGCTAAAATGAGCATCGGTGTAAGACTAATGATCAGGGAGAAGATCTCAAAAATCACTAATGAAGAAAGTGGCACCAATGACCTTTCATTGAAGAGAGAACGTGTGGTCACGCTGATTGGTATAAGATATTACTATCGGTGAATACTCTACAAGACCTCCCGATGATGTAGATCATATCGATAAGAGATTTCGGTAAGACTCTCACTGATCATCTAGTGGAACAGGGGGAACTAGTAATCATCGGCAAGAGATAAGCATTAGAATAAAAAATTAAGAAGTTTCTGATACTCTAATGTCTCAGCGATTAACGAAAAGCATTTCGGTATAAATCATGCCGACATGTATGGAACATAAGAACCATAGGCGAAAGCAAGTGAATCAGAACAAAGATTACAAGTTTGGCCGAAGCAATACTCATGATGATGTCGATGACATGTTATGAAGGTCTTTCCGATCCAGGATATAAAAGGCTATTGGGGAGACAACCATGATCGGGTAACCCTAAATATGTTATCCTGATGACATAGATTATCTCGATGACAATGATAGTCACATTCATTGACGAGACTCTCACCGATAGCCATATCGGTGACACTTGAGAGATCGGGGAAGAATATTATTCACATAGCGATGAAGAAAGTCATGCCGATGGCAACCATGCCCACTTACACATCGCGTAAAGCGTGGAAATCTCTTGCCGATACAATTTCACAAATGAAATATGATGTCGGGGAGACAATTGAAGGGTTACAGTGATTGATCTATGAACAAACATTCGCGCCATAAGAAGATATTAAAATCACCTTGACATTATGAAAATCATGTCGATGAGAGAAGTTATGATGATGTGACATTTCACAACAATCAAGGAAATTGAAATGCTCAAACAATTATTTGCAGGCGATGATGAAATCCTCTGAGACGCCATTCGAAAGCATTGCAATTAAGTTTGAAAAAATTATTTGAAGCGAGCAAGCAAGCAGAGACTTGGAGGAGAGAACAGGGGAATTCGACGAGTGCCTCTAGTAATAGGTACCCATAAACAAAACTACTGCTTATAGTTTGAATTTGTTATTCAAAATTAAAATGGAAACTCTAGTGAAAGGAAAAGACAGAAAACAACAGGGTGAGACCAGTAAACCTAAAAAACAAAAAATTGACAAAACCCCTGAGGAGAAAGCAAAAGAGAAAACTGAACTAGGACTTGATTGACCAACTGCCTGGATCAACTCCAAAAGCCAGAAGGTCTACACAACTTAGGGCAAAAGTAGAAAAATTGGAAGACAAATGTAAATACTTAGGAAACATCTAGACACCAATAAGAGGTTATGAATTGTTTAAATTCCATTACAACAGAAGATTCAGGAATTTTCCAGTATCTAACCCATGGCACCTGAACTTAGGCAAATTGGTTGTTCCTAATGTGTTTCTAAATGCAGAACTCCTCCAACTTCTTGCTAAATAGTATAACCCAAGTCTTAAGGCTATATGCAACCCACAATGGGAGCCTATTATACACTTGTCAAAGAATGCCATCTGTGAAGTTTTTGACTTGGATGATTTATGTACTATCCCCATTGTTTATGAGGATTTGGAAAAGGAGTACTGGAGAATGGATACTACTTATAATGGATGGAGGTTGCCTATTCATAGGCCCAAGGTAGACGGAGAAATGATACCTCTCAGTGAGGATGATGGCCCTCCTTTTCATGTATCATTATTTGAACCTTACCTACAATAAACCTACTACTCTGTGGGCCACGTCCTAGGATCAGAGGTCCCTAACTTCATGACAATTCCTCTGATGGTCATAGCTACTGATATTCAGTGCCACAATGCCAGGAAGTTTGATTATGCTACCTATATTTTTAATAGAATTGACTATGGTCTGGCTGCAATAAAGAATAATGCCCCATTAGTTTCCTTTGAACATTACTCACTTCTCATGCACATGGTGCTCTATTATGGCTAGGAAGTGGGGTTATGGCGAAACAAATTCAAAGTTGTTCCAATAGACCAAAAGGGATTGAAGTCACCCATACAGATGTGGATCAGAATATGGGATAGTAGATATGCCCATTCTAGTTATGTGCAATTTGAAGAATATTGTGTGAAAGTGTTATATCGATATTTTAGTCATCCTTGTTAGTATTCAATCTCAAATGAAATAAAGAGGTTCCTTAGATCAAAAGATTTTGGTGGTCCTCCTATTGTTACTCACAACTGGGGAGCCTGATACTATTTTGAAGATGCTACCATGATTAGAGTTTATGGTTTTGAGGATACCCATTTTTATATTGCCTAAGACTGTTCCTAATAGAATTGCCTACTTAGAAATAGTTAGGCAAATGCATTGTTCTAATGTGGTGCATTTGAGCTCTCATGACAAATAGTCTTTTATGCCTAGTACTCTGTGTTTTGGAGATTTCACTCTGGTATCCAAGGAAGGTTATAGTCTCATCATGGATAAACTTATGCACTACAATGTGAGGTGTACTAAGGTGAGGAAAGGGTTTGATCTTGAGGGTTTTATTGACCTTGCCTGGAGAAAACAAAACCTCAGTGGATACACACATATCCCCTATCCACATGATGATGTCATCAGAAATTTGGAAGAGATTGATGTAGAATTGGTGGTTGAGAAATACAACAGGGACTTAGATGAGAAAAGGAAACAACTTGCAGAGATTGAGGTGTTATCTTCTGGTGATGAAGAACTCATAGAACAAGAGGAGCCACATCAATAGACAACAAGAATGTTGAAAAGAAAGATGCAACAATATCAGTCTCCTGTTATAACACATGATGAGGATGGGTCTGCTGATGAAGACCCAATACAAATAGCATATGATTATTTTATTTCTAATGATAAATTTATTCATTCTAAAGAATTCAAATCATTTTTATATAAATGCAAGGGGAAAGAAATCAGAGAGTCAGTTGATGATGTCTCTGCCAACAATGAGAGACAATTACTTGATATGTTGAAAGGAACTATGGATAATGAATTGCAAGATATGATCCCCAATAAGGGTAGACAACTACTCAAAGGAACAGGGGTGATGATCTTTCCTGAGCTTGATTTGAATTCTGCTCTAGTATTTGACAGTTTTCTGCATAATACGGATGATAAATACAAGATCACACCAGAAGGTGTCACTGAAGTATTTATGGGCATCAAATATAAGAATGATGAAAATTCATTAATGATATGGGCCCTGTATCATCCCCATAAATAGAGCCATTATAGACACTGAGAAGACCTTTGGCCATGTCACGACTTTGAAGGCAGGGGAGACTGACCCCTTGATCATTGCAGACATTGGCATTAATGTTGCAAAATTGAATAAGGCACAGGCTCAGATGTTAATCAAAGAAAGAGATGCATACAAACTGAGCTATGAGAGATTAACCAAAGAAAATAACTATTTGAAAGATGTTGTTAAGAGCACCTTCGGGGGATTAGTAAAGAGACTAACTCAGGGTGAAAGCTCATAGAGTGTCCAATCACCATCCATCAATCAGATAGCTCAAATTCAGATGGATACACTTGTCATAGTACTCCAAAATAGGCATACCAACATGATGCATTGGCTGAACCAATTTTGGGATAATTATTCTCAAAATTATAAAGCGATCCAAGAGCATGAGAGGCTTGACAAAAGATTGTAGGAGAAACTAAATGAGACACAAAGTAAAGATACTTCTAACATTACAGGTACTTCTAGTGCAACAGATTTGGTTGAGCAACATTAGAAGTATTATGAATAGCTTAAGACTGATGCCAAAGAATGTGTTGAAGCCTCAAAAGCAGGAGTACCCAGATTGTTCAAGAGTGATAAAGAATTAAAGAGCAAAGAAGAATGGAGCAGAGAATGTCAAGTGATATTACATGAAGCTTTAGGAGCTCTTAAGGACAAAGACTGCATCTGGGGAAGCCTGTAAGCATTTGGAGAGAATGGTTACGATGGATGTGATCATTGTTGCAAGTATGAGGTGAACCAGTGTTGTCATTGATGTCAACATACTCATATTGCATTGACAAGAAGGATTAGATGAGCTGTGTGCTGAGGATATTGAGAAAATTAGCCTCAGTCAGGAACAGTGAAGAACAATGATGAGCAGAAGGCAAATGTACTGTATAGGTTGAGAACTGGAGGATGCGGATTAAAGGGTTTGCAGATATACATCTTGAGATGTTTCCGTTAAGATTTCAAAGGTCCACATGAAGATCTGTAGAAGTTATGGCTGTCAGTGTGGAACCGGTTCTGGCAAGTGTTCAGAGGTGACAGAGGATCACAGAAAGGTCCGGTGAGGTCCGAAATTGTATAATCCTAATCTGTGGATTGGAAGGAGTGTTTGGGATGTCCTTGTGATGTGTCATCTCAAGTTGTGTATGATTTTGAGGTCCGAAAGTACCTTTTGCATTGTGACAGTGGCGACAGACAGTGTTCTTGAAGTTTTGGATGAGGAAGAGAAGAGATTCTAGTAAGTAGAGAAAGTACGGATGTACCTGGTCATTCAGGCAGGCTTGTGAAGGTTCTTGGATCGTGTTGAGGTTGTGTTGTTGGTCCGCATTGATAGTAGAGCCTAAAATTGAAGATATTCTTCCGGATGAAGTTCTTGTTCCGACTAGCCGACCGGATGAGTTGTTCATCCTGCGAATGTTCTTGTGGTGGCTGACTGGATGTGTTATTCATCTTGTGGATATTCTTATGGTTGATTGTTGACTTAGATGATTATTCCTAAGTCGATGTCTTGTATAAATAAAGATTTGTGAGGTCATTTCAGTGTGTGGATTGTGTGATGAGTGTGGCATAGTGGAAAAAGTGCGAAAGGCAGAGCAGGGGTTTTTGGGCTTAAATGGAACTAATCCGGACATGGTAGAGATGTCATTCTCCAGTTCAAGATTGTAATTCTTATCACTCTGTAGATAGTGTGTCTCCTTGTAGGAAGTGGGCCTCTTTGTGAGCAGTGTGCTCAGGCAGTGAGCCCTAATTGGCAAGTGCCATTCTTTTTCTTATTCTTCTAAGAGAGAATAATCCTTGGGTTAATCACCCCGTGGTTTTTCCCTTAACCAGGTTTTTCACGTCAAAATCTTGGTGTTCAATGTGTTGATGTTTATCTACTCTTATGTTTATGCTTTAAGCTTTCATGGATGATTAATTGATATGCTGTTAACTAATAAAGAAGAATCAAGTGTTTGAAGTAAAGAGCAAGTTTTTATACAACTAATTCACCCCGCCCCTCTTAGTTGTATGCCCTAGATCCAACAATTGGTATCAGAGCCAAGTTCCTCTGAAAGGAGCTTAACCGCTTGAGGAGATCCAGGATGTCATCATACAAGAAGGATAGTCCGATGTTCGACAGAACCAACTTCACTCTCTGGAAAGGTCGCATGAAATTTCACTTGGAATGTATGGGAAAAGCATACTTGGCCATGGTCTCAAAACCATATGTACCTCCACAAGGTGGTCCGACAACTCTGAATGAAATCACAGATGCTGAAAATAATCTGCAGACCAAGGAAGCTCTGCTAAGTGCATTGAATGACTCAGATCTCTCAAATGTTATTGACCTACCAACTGCATATGAGATCCTGACTAAATTGGAACTTCTATATGAAGGAGATGAGTTTGTCAAGAGTGCAAGGTTGCAAAGTCTAAAAGGGAAATTTGAAAGATTAAAGATGAGAAATGATGAAAACATCACTACCTTTATGCCAAGAGTGAATGAGCTGGTATGTGGAATTAGAAATGATGGTGGAACTCTAGATGAAAATGAGATTGTTTGCAAAATCCTCAGATCCCTTCCTGCTGCCTACAAAATCAAGGTTGCTGCCATTGATGAATTCAGAGCCCACACAACTATCACAAGAGAACAATTGGCTGGCAAACTAGCTGCATTTGAAATGATCGAGTTTGGAGATGATCCTACCAAGACTGGATCTGCTTTCAAAGCCAGTGCCTATGTGAAAGGCAAACAGAGATTTGATCTGAGAGAAAACTCTTCAAGGAAGATGTCATGGTATGATCAAGCAAGAAGAGACATGGAAGAAGAAGAAGCAGAAATAGCTCAACTTGAAGCCCTCATTGCAAAGAGACTGCCAAGAGGATCCGGTAAGTATGAAGGAAAACTACCCTTTAAGTGCTTCAACTGCAATAAGATTGGTCATTTTGCTTCAAGATGTCTGGAAAGATCTACAAGGTCTAATGCTAACAGACAAAGGTTTCAAAAGAATTGCTATTATGTTCATGAAGAAGATGATAATGAAGGAGTAACAGATGATGAATCTGAACTAGGAAGCAAAGCCGGAAATGAATGGGTGTTTATTGCCATCAAGGAAAGAGATTCAATATCCTCTGAATCTGTCAATCACAAGGTTGTGGAAAGAGCTTTGGCTTCTCAAGTGGAAGAAAAGGATGATTGGGTTATTGACAGTGGATGTTCTCACCATATGACTGGTGACAAGAATAAGTTCTTGGATTTGGAAAGGTATGAAGGAGGAATGGTAAAGTTTGGTGACAATTCTGTTGGCAGAATCAGAAGTAGGGGAACTATTTCCTTTGATGGAAAGAACAAAATAGGTAATGTACTATATGTTGAAGGATTGAAGCACAATCTTCTCAGTGTTGGTCAGTTAGTGGACAAAGGCTATGATCTCCAGTTCAAGAATGGGAAATGCAGAATCTTTACAAGCTCCGGAACTGAAATTGCATCCGGTACTCAAACAAAAGGTAATATCTTTCATCTGGTTGGTTCAAATAAAAGTTGTCTGTTTGTTCAAGTTGATCAGAGTTGGTTATGGCATAGAAGAATGTGTCATGTAAATTTTGATAACATCATCAAGGTAAGCAATACTCAGGCTGTAAGAGATCTTCCAAAATTGATGAAACCTACAAATAGTTTGTGCAAAGAATGTCAGCTAGGTAAACAGAGCAGAGTCTCCTTCAAAAGCAAAGATCAGACCTCTACCAGATTGTTGGAATTAGTACATACTGATCTCTGTGGTCTGACAAGAATCAAGAGTCTGCAAAGTGATAGATATTTCATGTTGCTAATTGATGACCACTCCCGGATGATGTGGGTTACCTTCCTAAAAGAGAAATCAGAAGCCCTTGAGAAGTTCAAAATCTTCAAAGCTATGGTAGAAAATCAAACTCGATTGAAACTAAAATGTCTAAGGTCTGATAGAGGTGGTGAATTTACATCTGGTGAGTTCATTGACTTTTGTGAGAAGCAGGGTATAAGAAGATAGTTGTCTGCTCCTAGGACTCCACAGTAGAATGGAGTAGTTGAGAGAAAGAACCAGACCATCCAGGAAGCTGCCAGGAGAATGATGTTGGAAGCAAATGTTCCTCAAATGTTTTGGAAAGAAGCTATCAGCACTGCAGTCTACACTCTCAATCGAGTTCAAATCAAAAACAACACCGGTAAGACCCCTTATGAACTCTGGTTTGGCATCACTCCTACTATGAAGTATTTCAGAGTATCTGGTAGCAAGTGTTATATTAAAAGAGATGAAGATCTAGGAAAGTTTGATGCTAGAAGTGATGAAGGAATTTTCTTGGGTTACTCCACTCAAAGCAAAGCATACCGGTGTTACAATAAGAGATTGAGGAAGATGATAGAAAGCACTAATGTGAAAGTTGATGAATGAATTGAGAAGCCCTCAAGATTTTATGAGTTTGATGAAGATGACCAAGATGGTGTTCAAGTTCAAGGAACTCAATCCTCTCCGGTAAGTCAGAGTCAGCTTGATTTGGTAAATCAGGAAGAAGAGATAGGTCTGAATGAGCCTGATCAAGAAGCAACAGTGCAGGATACTCCAAAAATTCCAAGGTATGTAATACAGAACCACTCTAAAGATCAGATCATAGGTGATAGAAACAAAGGTGTGCAAACTAGAAGGAATGTTGTCTGATTTCAAAGATTGAACCTAAAACAATAAATGAGGCTTGCAGTGATAAAAACTGGACCAAAGCAATGGAAGATGAATTGATGCAAATTGAGAAAAATCATACTTGGGATCTTGTTCCCAGACCTAGAGATAGGAATGTGATTGGAACCAAATGGGTCTTTCAGAACAAACTGAATGAAGTTGGTGAAGTAATCAGAAACAAAGCTAGATTGGTCTGCAAAGGCTACTCTCAAATAGAAGGAATTGATTTTGAAGAAACCTTTTCTCCGGTGGCAAGAATTGAAGCAATCAGATTATTCCTTGCATTTGCTGCCTTTAAAGACTTCAAGGTATATCAGATGGATGTCAAGTCTGCCTTCCTAAATGGTGATCTGGAAGAAGAAGTTTACATTGAACAACCGGATGGATTTCAATTGTCTGATAATGATGATATGGTCTACAAGTTGAAGAAAGCATTGTATGGGTTAAAGAAAGCCCTAAGAGCATGGTATGAAAGGTTGGATAAGCATCTTGTGCAGATTGGATTCAACAAAGGTACTGCTGACAACAAATTATATTTTAAAATTGATCATGAAAACATTTTGATTGTTGAAGTGTTTGTGGATGATATCATTTTTGGAGGAAGAGATAGTATGTGCAAAACTTTTGCAAATCAGATGAAAAGTGAGTTTAAAATGTCTATGCTTGGTGAAATGAATTTCTTCTTGGGTCTGCAAATTACTCAAACAAAGAAAGGGGTCTTCATTTCTCAGACCAAATAGGTGAAATAATTATTGAGGAAATTTGGTATGGAAGATTCAAAGCCAATTAACACTCCAATGGCAACCGGATGTAAGTTAAGCAAAGATGATGACTCCCCAAAGGTAGATCAGACAAAGTATAGATCAATGATTGGTGGATTGTTGTATCTCACTCAGACTAGACTAGATATAATGCAACCTGTTGGTCTTGTAGCAAGATTCCAGGCTGATCCTAAAGAATCTCATGTTATGGCAATCAAAAGAATTTTTAGGTACTTGAAAGGAACAACTGAGTACGGTTTATGGTACCCTAGAGATCTAGATTTCTCTCTTCATGCTTACACAGATGCAGATTGGGCAGGAGATGTGGATGACCAGAAGAGCACCAGTGGTGGAGCATTCTTTTTGGGGAAGAGATTGGTTTCTTGGCTAAGCAAGAAACAAGATGCAATATCTCTGTCTACAACTGAAGCAGAATACATTGCAGCAGTAGGTAGTTGCACTCAAATCTTATGGATGAAGCAGATGCTAAGAGACATTAAAGTTGAATATGAGGAGCCTATCACAATTTTCTGTGATAATTCAAGTGCAATTAATATTTCTAAGAATCTAGTATTGCATTCTAAGACTAAGCACATATCTATCAAGTTTCACTTTTTGAGAGAACAAGTGAACAAGGAAGAAGTCAGATTGGAGTATGTTCCTTCCAAGGATCAGATTGTAGATATCTTTACTAAACCTCTTCCTAAGGACTCTTTTGAATATCTCCAAGAGAAGTTAGTGGTCATGGCCCCTCTGGTGATGAACTAGGATGCACTGATGTGCATTAGTCTGGTGGATATCACAGTCATATCTTGTGATCCGGATTGATGATGGGAGCTGCTACTAAGGGGGAGTCGCTAGTGTGATTCTGATGTGTTAGAATTGCAAGTATGAGTCCTTTGCCATTGATGTCAAAGGGGGAGAGAAGACATGTGAAAAACAAGTGACTGATGATCAAAGGGGGAGCAGTAAATGAGGAGAAGACATATTGCTGATAGGGGGAGCTATGACAGAAAGGAGCAGCTCTTGTCTTGATGGTTTTTCACATCATATGTTGCCATCAATGACAAAGGGGGAGATTGTTACAAGTATGAGGTGAACCAGTGTTGTCATTGATGTCAACATACTCATATTGCATTGACAAGAAGAATTGGATGAGCTGTGTGCTGAGGCTATTGAGAAAATTAGCCTCAGTCAGGAACAGTGAAGAACAGTGATGAGAAGAAGGCAAATGTACTATATAGGTTGAGAACCGGAGGATGCGGATTAAAGGGTTTGTAGATATGCATCTTGAGATGTTTCCATTAAGATTTTAGAGGTTCGCATGAAGATCTGTAGAAGTTATGGATGTCGGTGTGGAACTGGTTCTGACAAGTGTTCAGAGGTGACAGAGGATCACAGAAAGGTCCGGTGAGGTCCGGAATTGTATAATCCTAATCTGCAGATTGGAAGGAGTGTTTGGGATGTCCTTGTGATGTGTCATCTCAAGTTGTGTATGATTTTGAGGTCTGAAAGTACCTTTTGCATTGTGACAGTGGCGACATACAGTGTTCTTGAAGTTCCGGATGAGGAAGAGAAGAGATTCCAGTAAGTAGAGAAAGTGCGGATGTACCTAGTCATTCAGGCAGGCTTGTGAAGGTTCTTGGATTGTGTTGAGGTTGTGTTGTTGGTCCGCATTGATAGTAGAGCCCGAAATTGAAGATATTCTTCCGGATGAAGTTCTTGTAACGACTAGCCGACCGGATGAGTTGTTCATCCTACGAATGTTCTTGTGGCGGCCGACCAGATGTGTTATTCATCTTGCGGATATTCTTATGGTTGATTGCTGACTTAGATGATTGTTCCTAAGTTGATGTCTTGTATAAATGAAGATTTGTGAGGTCATTTCGGTGTGTGGATTGTGTGATGAGTGTGGCATAGCAGAAAAAGTGCGAAAGGCAGAGCAGGGGTTTTTGGGCTTAAATGGAACTGATCTGGACATGGTAGAGATGTCATTCTCCAGTTCAAGATTGTGATTCTTATCACTCTGTAGATAGTGTGTCTCCTTGTAGGTAGTGGGCCTCTTTGTGAGCAGTGTGCTCGGGCAGTGAGTCCTAATTGGCAAGTATTATCCTTGGGTTAATCACCCCGTGGTTTTTCCCTTAACCAAGTTTTCCACATCAAAATCTTGGTGTTCAATGTGTTGATGTTTATCTACTCTTATGTTTATGCTTTAAGCTTTCATGGATGATTAATTGATATGTTGTTAACTAATAAAGAAGAATCAAGTGTTTGAAGTAAAGAGCAAGTTTTTATACAACTGATTCACCCCCCCCTCTCAGTTGTATGCCCTAGATCCAACAATCATAAGGAATGCTATTGAATTTACTGATTCACGTCTCAAGCAGGAGTACTTGGACCACATTGCTCAGCTATACTTGTGGTTGAATAGGGCATAAGCATTGTTGTTTTATGGTTGTTATGTTAATCTTGTTAATTCTCAAAAGACTTCTTGGAGAGTTATGTCTCTTCACAAGCATTTCTATATAAGTTCAAACATATGATGCTAAATTAGGATCAGCAGTAGAATATAATACATACAGTTTTACAATGTTTTCAAAAGACCATGTTGCAAGCATATTATTAAAGAAGTAAATTGGAATTCTCTGATCTTGTGGTTTTATTCTGGCATCAATTGTTTGTTAAAGTTACTCAATTGTGTGGTTGTCTCCAGTTCTGTATTTCCTTGTTATTCAGATTAATATATCAAGTATATATTTAATTTGTTGGTACACATTTGCTGTAGTTGTGTGATTTGATTAATTGGTTTTCATTAGAGGAATTAAAATCCTTCTAATGAGTCACAATAACCTGGAAGTGTTAGTTTGGATTACTAAGAAGAACCATATAATTAGGATTGCCATTTTGTCTCCAAGTTAATATTATCTGTTATTCTTGCATATTTCATTCAATTGGTTCCTTCAAGAAATGATTAAATTACCTTTTGGTGTATAACAAGAACTTTTATTTTATTGGTTGGATTAATAAGAAGAGTTTGTCAGTCATTTCCCTGCATGTTTATACGAGTTATAAACTAAAATATTGTGCCAAACAGTTAGAATTACCACCCACTATAAGCCACTAGTCTTAGTCTTCCATTTGACTCTGTTTACCCAACAAGGCACTAGTCTTAATTCAATTCATTATTTAAAATCCCTTATTTAGTTAAGCACAATCATAAAAATTCACCTTGATATTGCTTATACAATTTATACCAACCATTCATTAGATATTAGAATTAATCAACAAGCTCTCATCTAGTCTACACCATTTGCCACTGTAGGTAGATCCATTTACTTAGTCAAAATAGTTGCATTCAATCTGCTTTAATTTCTAAGGTTTACCCACCTAGGTGTAGCAGGACCTAAAGTGTAGGAAATCATCAAACCCTAAAGGTTGATTTTGTCAAGTTAGTTCAAAAACATTATGAATCTAAGCATAGAGCCTGGCATCCTCTTAGGATTAGCAACTTGCATTTTTGAGACCTAACAAGTCATGCCTTTAAAGACTTCCATTCAACTCTTAATGAGTCACCTATCTTTGTTCTCCCCACTTACATAGATGGAAACACAATTGAATACATTGCAGTTCACAACTGATTTGGTTTCAATTGGAACCAAATATTATGCAAAGTTTCCCTCATGTCGATGGAAGACATACGACTTAGGGAGCTCATTGAATGTGGTAGTTATTACCACTACTCCTCTTCCAAGGAGACTGACATAACAATTAAAACACAACTTGATCATTAATGATCACTAAGTCATTCGATCCATCACTTGTTATAATGAAGGCATTCCTTCACATATGCCTACGGCTGCTCATTAGTGAGTAAGCATTAATAACTATTATGAGCTGTTAACCTCAAATCAATGAATATATATACTTATTTGTTTGTATATTTAAATATAGTTTGATCATGTCATTTATCCTTTTTGATAGTTTGTGATTTGATGAATAAATATAATAATAATAAGTCAAAGGCTTACGGATAATGTGAATGGGCCGAGCTTGTCTCCCCTTCACAATCGTTCATTGAATCATGTCAACTTGTCTTGACGAGATCGTCATTTGACGTTAAATGTTGACAATAAAACCTTAAATGACTCAAAGATAATAACACAACCATTTTGTGACAATGATAATGTAATACTTACATAATCGTCAATGGACACTCTCCTATCCAGACAATGTCATTTTCTTTACAAACGACAATGTCGACATACACACATGACTTTACTAGAAAAGAATCGAAAGATATTGAATACTTGTCAATTATATCCAAAAGTATACTGACAAAACAAGACTTACCTCTATCAACATTGGTTCACGTTTTCATTAAACACTCATACTCATTTGGCAAATAATCACTCATAACCCAAGGTCTATATATTTCTCTTCTAGAAAGATACTCTCTCTCTCTCTCTTTCCTCTGAGAGTCAACCAAAACCTGTAATCCTGTATAAGACTTGAAATCAACAGATTATGATCAGTGCATCATTATTCAAAAAATAACCCAAATTCTCATAATGCAATTATTAAAATGACAATAACATATTCATTTCCATAATTCCATAATTGACATTCAATAAAATCTGTCTTTCCTTGATATCAATTTAAACATCAAAATAGATTTACTTATATCCAAGTAAAAGTAAAAAGTATTAGCAAGACAAAAATTGGGGATGTAACAGCCAACATACGTGACAACTCTTCAACACTAATTTTTTTTTTTTTGAAAAACATAATGTTCTAGCCAATTCCGCTACCTTATATTTTAATTAGTCAATATTTTCTATTTTATTTTCACCATGAGCAGGTCATTAACATCAAAACATAAGGTTGATTTATTTCTAAAATAAAATAATAAAATTTATTAAATCTTTTAAAAAATAAGATGCCCTAGAGGAGAAAATTCTTGTTGAAATGCCATTTTTTCCCATCACTAATAAATAGTCAAGAAGCAAATGAAGTCTCTTGAAAAGTGTTATGTTTTTAGAAAACTTGGCTTTAAAATTTCATTACAAAATATATTTATCAAAACTAATTTCTTAATGTATACACTAAATTTTCAAGTTCAAATTATGGAAAATTTTGAAAAAAGAAAAGATTTAGTATACTTGAAACAAAGTGGAGTCCCATGTACCTCATTTTCTAAGCTTTTAAAGTAATTAATATTGATGTTTCTAATTAAAGGGTAAAACAAGTTTTGAAAATACATGAAACCTTTTTAGAACTAAAAAGTGTTATCTAAACAACAATTGACCTATAGGAAAATAGCAGTAAGCTTGCCCAAATAGACAAAAGAAAAAAAAAAACCAAAAATAGAGAATAAGAAAAACAACTAAAATAACTAGAAAGAAACCATCAAAGCCTAGGGAGAGTTTCAAATACTTCTAGTTCCTCTTGGTAGAAGCTATCATGAAGGTCCACAAAATCCTAGATCTCTTTTCTTTCTTTGATCTGATTCCTTTTCTTACTACTCCTAGTTCTAGAACTTGACCTAATAGTATTACTCAACTTGTCCACCTGAGATTTGGTGAGCCTCATGTTCTTAGAAGATTTTTTCAATTTCTCTCTAAGCAACTTTATACCCATAGAATTTTTCTTGATAGTACATTTAGTCACCTCAATCACTTTATTCAAATTATCCTTAATGTGATGGAGCTCCTCTAAAATAGAAAATCTTTTGGCTTTTAGAATTCTCAGTGATTAATCTATTGATTTTAGGCACAAATTTCTAATTTTAAAAAATAAGCTCTTCCTCCTCAATTGGCACATGAACCTCCCCTTTCAATTTTTTTCCTAGAAAGGACAATTTAACATTCAATCTATTGATTTCTAGGAAGGACCAATTCATTAAGTTATGCTAATCATTTGAAGCTTCATGGAGAGAAACCAATTTTGGAAATAATCTAATTGACCACATCCATAACTACAACTAAGGTTTAGGGCTATAATGAGATAGTTCTGGATCTTTAGGGGGAGTAGGACATGGATCATGAATACCTAGAAAAATGGCCCCAATAGTGGGTTCAAGGAAAGCCTTCACTTTCCATTTACCTATGTTCTCAAACCTTTTCTTAACATCCTTCCTTCCTATCCTTTCTCATACGTTTCCTAGACCCTTCCTTGTCTTACTCTTAGGTAAACACACATTAGCCACAACAAACTTCATAGAACCTAACCCTTGAGAATCAATCACCTTCATTCTTTATTTACCTTCATTAGAATCATCACCCTTACTAGAGGGGCATTGCCACCCTTATTTTTCTCAACCAAATTCGCATACTCCAAATAGAGGGACTCACCAAAATCTAGCTCTATATCCTTAGACTTAACATCCTCCTCCCAAGAATTATCCTCCAAAGGGTAGAGTCCTTATAAGACAAACCAAAACTTGTTCTAGAGGAAGAATTAAGCACCATCTTATGTTTTTACAACTTTTATTAGGGGTTTAAGGAAACCGGGGATTACTAGTTCTTATAAATTTAAAGATCACAAAAATTAAACTCTAGTGACAAGGGGCCAATCATTTCCCCTTCTTAAATTCATTAACTAAGTTTTTGAATGAGGACAATAGATATAAGGGAAATGACACAAACATCTAATATCAGAAGTGATTCAAAAGCATAAAGTGATAGGAGTACAACAATTTAAAATGATCCTCAAGGGTCATATATGTTAGTGTAGGTTTTTATTTCCTAGTTGGGTTATTTATTTTTCCCTATATTCCTAAGTTTTTCCTACACTTCTATTAATCTCACTTAGGTTAATAAAGCATGTCTTATTAGGTGAGTGGTTGCGAGGTGACACCTTCCTACAAGTGAGCATCCATTAGCTATCTTGGGAAGATACTTTGCTATCTTTAGTTCGATAGATGGTTTCTCCTGATTGGTCAGTGTTGCCACCTCCTCCCTCTTCCTAGTCTATATAAGCATGCTACCTGGCTTGTATTTTGTATCTTTTGCTTTTGCATCCTCTTAATGCTATTTTGCTTCTAGCATTTGCATTACTCTCTTGGAGACTAAATCTATGTTGCTATTTTGATTTCGTATCATTTGTATTCATAGTTTAGATATCTATTCTTTGCACTAGTTTTCTGGGTTAATAATCTTTTTAGATTCTAACATGGTATTAGAGCTATTCTATGTGTAAGAGTAGATTTTAGTTTCCATATTTGAGAAATTCGAGGGGGGGGGGGCTAATAAATCTTATTACAGTTTTTTGAAAAACCTAGTATGCTCTTCTCTTTCATCTTCGGATGATCTTGAGAATTAGAAAAGTTTGACGGAAACTTTTTTAATCTCTGGGGTTTGCACATGTGTTTTATGAAATTTGGGTGACTGCAGTATTTCTGGTTATACTAGTAGTATTTCCAGCTGTTCCACCACGTCCAGGAGGCTTGAGAAAGTCAGATTTGGCTTTTGTTTCATCGAAATCAGAGATCGTCATACACAGTTGCAAAACTGGGGTTTCAAGCTCAAATCTGACAACCAGCTCACATATTTGGTGTTTTCAATCAATATTGTAGGTTCCAACATGCCTTTTCTTCTCTTAGGTAGCTGATTCAGCCTTTGTATGTCATTTTTTGGTTGCTGGGGTCATTTTTTGTTGCTAAAGGTGTTCTAGTTACATTAGAACTACATCTTCTATACATTAGCATGAAAAATGCCTTCTGGGTTTTGTTCACAACATAGAAAAACTATCTGGGTATATTTCCATTTTTGTATACAATCTATATAGTTTACAAAAATGTGCTCAGAAAGCTACAGCAGGACCCCTCTCCGTTGGCAGTTGCAGTTTTGAAGGCAGTTTTCAAATGCTCCGTTCTTGCTCATATGGACTCTTTTTCCCACGAATGTTTTTTTTATTTTGGATATTTTTTCGTGCTCTATCCACTAGTGTAGAAGCTTCTTGATTTTGATGCCAAGATGTTTCAGAAATTACAGAT
Source organism: Cunninghamia lanceolata (assembly GCA_027924645.1). Taxonomy (NCBI): domain Eukaryota; kingdom Viridiplantae; phylum Streptophyta; class Pinopsida; order Cupressales; family Cupressaceae; genus Cunninghamia; species Cunninghamia lanceolata. The sequence continues at coordinate 915,910 of BSBN01001492.1, forward strand.
TCTCAGTTGTGACATTGCACAGTTTTCATTTTGGGAACTTCGGAGGATCATAACTTTCACATACGACCTCGTATTGAGGCAATTCTTTGTTTGAAAGTGCATGATTTTTTGAGTAAATCACAGTGGTGCTATTTATTTCTTTAAGTATTGTGCCAAAGTTGTATTTTTAGCATATGCTCTTCATAAGGGTTTTGTAATGTATTGAAATCAAGACCACTTAGTATTTCTTGCTAGTGGTAGTTGTAAATGCACTAATATAAAGTGCCAAATCATATTTTCTTGGGGGGGTTCTTTGATTGAGTAAAAAGGGGGGGCTTGTCTTGGTTGGGTTCTCTTCTTTTCCACATTTCTTCTCTGTATTTCTTCATCATGGATCAAACAAATCTGCCCATCCTAACTCCATACAATTACTTTGAGTGGAAATCATGCATGACAATTCACTTAAGGAAAGATGGATTAAATAGGATAACTATGGGACTTGAAACTAAACCTGCTAAAGATGAAGATAAGCCTAAGTGGTTTAACAAATGTGATGAAGCATATGGAACATTGTGTTTATCTGTTTCTCCTTATTTGCTTTTTCACATTGAGTCTTTGAATACACCAAATGAAATTTGGACAAAGCTAGAAAAACTATTTGGCACACAAGATTCAATGAGGGGTCATATGTTGGAAAATGAACTAATTAGTCTAAGTCCAGGCAATTTCAACACAATCCAAGATTTCTTCACTAAATTGAAATCACTAAGGCTGCAATTAAAACAATGTGGAATCGAAAAGAAAGATGAACAACTGATTCTTAGTATTCTCTCTAAGCTAAGTTCAAAATATTTTGTGTTTGTTTCTACCTTCTATGCTACTAAGGGTGCACTTGGTACTCAATTCACCATGCCATCTTTAGATGATTTTGCTGTCAATCTCACTCGGGAGCAGGACAAGCTAATCCAAATGGGCACTCTTAAGTCCTCTAAGTCACATGCCTTAGCTGCCAACCAAGGCAAAAAAGAATAAAAAGGACAAAGTAGTAACAACAATAGTAAGGATAAGAAATAGAAGAATAGTAAGGAGAAGAAGGATCAGATATCGGTTGCTTCAAAAGCAACTAATGAGACCCAATTTTCTAAGGGCCACAAGCCTAAGAAAGAGAGGGTCCAATGTGCCTATTGTAAAAGACACAGCCATGATGAACATAAATGTCTGAAGAAACAAATTGATCACTTGACACACATTCTTGAGAAGAATAATATCAGTGTTCCTGAGTCTATCAAACGGAGTTCTAATGAGGGGTCTAACAAGGCAAAAGAAAACAACAAGGGGAAAGGAAAGGGCAAGGCCCTTGTTGCAGTTACTTCTTCACCATCCACTTGGGTTCTTGATTTGGGTGCTTCACACCACATGGCTTCATCTAAGGAAGAACTTGCATCTTTGGACCCATGTACTATGCCTTCTATGTTGATGGGTGATGACACTCCTGTTGAGGTGTGTGGGAGAGGGTCTATTGATGTGGGGGATGGCACATTCCATGATGTTCTTTGTGTGCCCTCATTATCAACTAATCTCCTATCGGTATACTAGATCACTCACAAAGGTTCAGGCAAGTGGGTTGAGTTCACTCCTGAGTTAGTGGAGATTTGTGAGTTGTACAGTGGTTCTACAGTTGTAGTTGGGAGAGTAGATCATCAGTCACGACTCTATCTATTTTCTCACTTTGTTCCAGATCATCCTTCGACTGTTTTGCTCTCTCATTCTAATAATGTGAGTAGATTATGGCATGAGCAGTTTGGCCATCTTAACTTCCGCTACTTGCAGTAGCTCAACTAGCAGAGCATGGTCACAGGGTTGCCTTCAGTTTAGTTTTCAGGTGGTGTTTGCCAAGGTTGCATTCTTGGTAAACATCCTAAGGAAAAGTTTGACAAAGGTAAGGCATGGAGAGCTTCACAGATACTGGAGTTAGTTCATAGTGATTTGGCTGGTCCATTTCAGTATCCTTCTTTCAGTAGGGCTAGATATGTCCTCACATTCATTGATGACTTTTCTCGATATACTTGGGTGTACTTTATCAAACAGAAGTCAGAGGTGTTTGATCATTTTCAGGACTTCAAAACCTTTGTAGAAAAGCAATCCAAGAAATCCATCAAAGTTTTGCGCATTGACAATGGTGGTGAGTATGTCAACCATCGGTTTGAGAGGTTTTGCACTTCAAAGGGGATTGATTTGCAGCATTCAGTTCCATACAATCCTCAGCGGAATGGTGTTGCAGAACAAAAGAATAGGTCCTTGAGGGAAATGGTGAACTGTATGATTCACTCTAGATCTCTTACACCATAGTTTTGGGCAGAGGCCATTAACTGTGCTTGTTATATCCAGAATCGTGTTCCTCACCGAGCCCTGAAGGGAGTCACTCCTTTTGAAGCTTGGAGCGGTCGGAAACCATCAGTTAAGCACTTTTGAGTTTTTGGTTCTCCTGCATGGCCCACATTCCTGCAGAGAAACACAAGGCCTTAGATCTGCAGAGCAGACCTTGCATATTTTTAGGTTATCCTGATGGTGTGAAGGGTTATTGATTGCTCCACCATACTACACATGAGTTATTCATTGAGAGGAGTGTTCAGTTTGAGGAGGGCTCTTTAAGCTCACTTTATATCACTTCTCCAACTCCTTCTACTTTGACATTAGAGTCACTTGGGATACATGACGGATCTTCTAATGAGTCAGATTCACCTGAGCAGTCTTCTACCTCCACTTCTGATGCAGAGAGTGATTCAGAGGACTCACCTCCTTCCTCTCCTAGTCATCATTCATAGGTTGATGATTCTCCTCCAGATTCTCCATCTTCTGGTCCACTTTGAGCTAGACAGACCCTGTAGTCTGCATGTGATTGGTTTGGGGATCCATCAGACACCAGGCAAACTCGTTCACAGTTTTAGGATGCTCCACATGTCTTCATTGCTACTGCCTCAGATCCACAGTCCTTTCATGAGGCTTTTGGTAATCCTGAGTGGGATACAGCTATGCAGGAAGAGTATAGTTCCTTGACGAGGAACCACACTTGGGATCTTGTCCCTCTTCCTAAAGGAAGAAAACTTGTTCGATGTAAGTGGATCTATCAGACAAACTTTGCAGCAGATGGGTCGGTTGACAAACATAAGGCTCGCTTGGTCACCAAAGGATTCTCCCAGGTTCCTGGGATTGACTTCTCTGAGACTTTTCTACCAGTTGCCTGAATGAATTCCATCTAACTTGTTCTTGCTATTGCTGTAGCTAATCGTTGGGAAGTACACCAGATGGATGTGAAGAGTGATTTTCTTCATGGTGACCTTTAGGAGGAAATCTACATGGAGCAGCCATAGGGGTTCCTTCAAGATTCTTCACTTGTGTGCCATCTTAGAAAGTCTCTCTATGGCCTCAAACAGGCTCCTCGGGCCTGGTATGCCAAGATGGACTCCCTCCTTCTATCAGTTGGGTTCACTCGATGCCATTCTGATCCCAATGTCAACATTCTGCAACAGGATGATTCACTCCTATTTTTGGTTCTTTATGTTGATGACTTGCTGATCATAGGGAGTTCTTCATCCACCATTGGGGCTATCAAAACTGCCCTTCATGATAGGTTTTTGATGACTAACTTGGGCTTGTTGCATTACGTTCTCAGGATTGAGATCTTTTAGTCTTCTTCTAGGATCACCATCACACAGTCCAAGTATGCTCTAGATTTGCTGTCGAGGTTTCATATGGCTGATTGTAAGCCTGCTCCAACTCCCTTCCTTTCTGGAGTCAAACTTGAGGCTCAATGTTCTTCTCCACTTGTTGATGGCACTTTGTACTAACAGCTTGTTGGGAGTCTCATTTATCTGACTCATACGAGACCCGACATTTCATATGCTGTAGGCATGGTCTCTCGATTCATGCAGGAGCCTCATGAGCTGCACTGGAAAGCAGCCAAGCGGATCCTTCACTACATTCAGGGTACTCACAGTTTTGGGATTCACTACATAGAAGGCATTAAGCTTGACTTGGTGGGCTACACAGATTCAGATTGGGTAGGCGATTCTCAGAATCGCAAGTCTACTTCAGGTTACAACTTCTCACTTGGTTCAGGTCCTGTTTGTTGGTCAAGCAAGAAGCAGTCTACTATTGCTCTATCTTGTACTGAGGCCGAGTATCAGGGGGCTGTGAATGCCGCCACTGAGGCCATTTGGCTTCAAAATTTTCTCACTGAGTTTGGTATCCAGATCAGACAGCCATCAGTCATATTTTGTGACAACCAGAGTGCCATTCAGATCTCACAGAATCCAGTCCATCATCAGCAAACCAAACACATAGAGGTCCACATGTACTACATCTGGGAGCTCATCCATGGCCACGTCATCAACCTTCACTACTATCTGACTTCCAAGCAGGTTGCTAATATCTTCACCAAACCCTTCACTGAGAGCAAGTTCCTTCATTTGCGAGATTTGCTGGGGGTGTGGGATGCTTCATCTTCTGGGGGGCTTCTTCCTCTCACTTGGAGTCCTGACTCTCTCTACTTTGGGGGGGTCTCTTCTCTCTCTATTTTGGGGGGGGCCTTTTCTCTCTCTTTGGGGGGGAATTTTATTTACATGGGTACCTCATCAAGCTTGATTTGCCGGGACCCATTTCCACATCCACCTATGCTTCGCTTATGGGGGGTGTTAGTGTAGGTTTTTATTTCCTAGTTGGGTTATTTATTTTTCCCTATATTCCTAGGTTTTTCCTACACTTCTATTAATCTCACTTAGGTTAATAAAGCATGTCTTATTAGGTGAGTGGTTGCGAGGTGTCACCTTCCTACAAGTGAGCATCCATTAGCTATCTTGGGAAGATACTTTGCTATCTTTAGTCTGATAGATGGTTGCTCCTGATTGGTCGGTGTTGCCACCACCTCCCTCTTCCTAGTCTATATAAGCATGCTGCCTGGCTTGTATTTTGTATATTTTTCTTTTGCATCCTCTTAATGCTATTTTGTTTCTAGCATTTGCATTACTCTCTTGGAGACTAACTTTCTGTTGCTATTTTGATTTCGTATCATTTGCATTCATAGTTTAGATATCTATTCTTTGCACTAGTTTTCTGGGTTAATAATCTTTTCAGATTCTAACAATATACCTCATAAGGAAAAGAGAAACCTCATCCTAGGGCCTCCTAGGATAACTTCTAACATACCTTTAAAAATACAATGTCTCCATGCTTTCCCCTTCCTTGAGAAAGATTGACATCACATCTTCTCCTATCCTTGTATCCTTATAAATTTTGAATCCTTTGGTCAACAACACCATTATTTTAGTAATCAGCTCTTCAATAAACACAAAAATTATACCATGAATTACCACCCTTATCTTATTTAAATTATTGGAAAAATCAATAGCAAGAGTAGTGTCATACCCATTCTCCCTTTCTAGAAGAGAGGTAAACCCATCATTCAAGTTAGAATCCTCCAAACTTTTTGGTTGTTCCAAAAGTAACTACGGGTTCATTGTGTTCCTATCTTGACCCATGGTAGTGGTCCATAGAATCCCAACAATATGTAACCAAAACTAGTTCTTGACCCCTCTCAAAGTCCTTTACCTTAGTCAAAAACCAAATGGTATAAGGAGTTCACTAGAAGAAAAGGAAATATACTACTTTAAACCACATGTATTAAATTAATTCACATGAATGAAATAATTAATGAGAGACTTGTTATCTAAGATTGATAGAGCAACATTAATGATTCCATGAATCATTAAAAGGAAGAGTTGTCACCAGTAGAGTGGGGTAATCATTTCCACCCCATCTTAAGCCCACGTGGCTAACATCCCAATTTGCATAGAAGTTAATCACCATGTTGGCTTCATAAAAATGTGAGAAATAAGAACATGTTTCATATTATCAAGGATATCAATGGAGTCACAAATCAAAATTTCAATAGTCCAACAAGGTTTGTTTATTCTTTTCAAGTAATTTATGATATTCATGGAGTCACCTTCCAGGATAATGAATTTATCTTTATAGTTCTTCACCAATTTTAAAGCATGAAAGGAAGTAATAGCTTCCACATAGTGCATAGTCTAGGTGCCCAAGTTGATAGCAAATCTAGCCACCACCTTCTCTCTTTCATCCCTTCACACACCACCCCTTCCTAAAGGGTCAGGATTACCTTTAGAACCACTATCAAAGTTCAACTTGATCCAATTTAATTGAGGTAGAGACTATTTGATGTTAGGCCTATGAGTCTTACCCCCTAAAGGGTGTAGTAATATCAAACTCAAGCTTCTATCTATAATGTAGAAAATTGAATACACTTGTAATTTTATTCTACATTTTTCACTCATTTTGGTGTCCACTCCCCTAGCATATTTTAGGTTCATTTTTAGCCTTGCCTTAGTCTTTTTCCTAACTCACAGATGCTATGTTTGTGTATTATGTTTTAGCCCTAGTGCTTACTTCTATAAATTTTTATTTATGTTTCTTAATTCTTTTACTATCCTAAGGTGTTATGTGAAATCATAAGTTGATGACACTCAAACCATAGCGCTTAGCATAGATGTTCACATGATGCACTAGTGTCCCAGGCCTATGTGGCACCTAGTGACCATTTTTTATCATTATTTACCACCTTCTATGATGTGAGATATTTTGTGTAATGCTCTTGTAGCCTTGAATGGTTCCTTTTTGATCCACCTCTCCTATTTACCCTCCAAGTTGCTAATTTTTGAAACATCTCTTGCATCTCTTATGAATCTTGTGAAGTTTTTTCATCTTCACTATTAGCTCTAGTAGTTTATCACACTCTTGAAGCAATACTATCAACATGAACTTATCAATCTTCTTGTCTCTCTAATAGTGCACAATATATTTAACATTGAGCTATTCAAGCATATGTGATCTTCTTTTAGATTTCAATATCTTCATGGGGTTTCTTAGAACCATTGCTTTCTACCAGGCTCTTCCATGGTCTCTATTTTTAGTTGGGTAGTTTGCTTCTTCATTTTGTGAGATGACTGAGTTCGATTTCCCCCCTTTATTTATTCATTTTTGTGTAATTCATTTGTGTGCTTGTGGAATTTTGTGATTTACCTCATTTCCTCTCTTTTTTTCAGATAGCACACTAGTTTTCTCTTGCTTGAGTATTTTGGTTTCATATTTATTCATTTACAGTATTGTCACTGTTCTTATTTATCTAGACACACTTAGAGGATAATATCACACACTTGATATTTTGCATTTTTCAACATTAGTTATCTATGGAGGTAGAAATACCAAAACAAGGGTTTGACCTAAAGGAAAAACCCCAAACAACCCTAACATCACTTTATTTCCCTTGCAGATTTTAGGTTCAAAAGAGAAGATTTCAACTACATGCTAGTTTTGTAAATCATTCCCTTCCATTTCTATTATTCCATCTATTTATTTTCAAGAATATTAGTAATATCCCTTCAAATTTTATTTCATTTTCATCACGTGGAAGCTATTGGAAGTTGTTACTTTTTGTTGTGCAAATTGAACAAATTAAATTGAAGCATAGTTGAGGTTTTTGGTTTTCTACACTTACTGGACTACATTGTGAAACACTAGCATCTTGGGTAGTGGCCTCCTCTATTCCGCACTAGGATCTCTTTGTTTCTCTCTTTTTAGTTCTGTGATTGACCCTTTCTAGTTATCTATAATTAGTTCTTTATTAACTTTATTTTCATTTTCATAGAAAGGAAAGTTATTCATTATCTCTTTCCATAGAACTCTAAGGATTGTGAACATTATTCTCTTGAATAGTAGTAGACATTATAAAATTAAAACAATCCTAATGTGGATGTAGTGAAAACTTCATTTGGCTAATACCTAAATTGTAACTTTTCCTCCTCTAGATTTTGGTGAGCTCACCACTCCTTACCCTTTGCATTGGGAAGTTAAACTTCATTTATGAGCTTCACCACACAATCCTCACATTTTGATCACATTGTTTGGAAAAGTTTGAGAAATGCTAGTATGGCCCAATCTCATGTCATTTATACCCGTATTAGGTTGACCCTTGATTTCTCTAACTTGCCTTATGATTTCATAACAACAACCTTGCCTATCATTTTTCTTTCACCACTCTTGCAGTAACAAGATTTCATGATGTGGAAACAACTTTTGACCATAAGGCTACCCTAGACATTGTCTCTCAAAACTAAGTGTGTAATCTCAATCGACACTTGGTTGATTATAAAGACCTAATAAGAGTAGAGAACATGTCTAATAATGTTGTGCCCATTGTAGATGCCCTCTGTGCCATGTTTAAAAACTATCTAGATGTATTGATTTCCTTCATGGAATAGCACACATGATTCATAGTGATTTGGCACCTTTAGTAGCTTCCCATGAAGGAACCTAGGATTTGCACTCAAAAATTATTGGTGATCAAATTTCAACTCCAATGGCTATTTCTTTTGTGTAAACATGCATATCTTTGGATATGGTGACTAGTGCTTCAAAACATAGTAATATAGATGTTGGTTCATCTGGAATGGTAGGAAACCCCATAAATCAATATGAATTTGTTCTCACATATTGTCCCTTATAGTTACTTTACATGGTGGCCACCTCAGAACCTCCCAACACATGACACTCCCTCTCACCTCTACCACTATCTCTACACCCATGCATACCATTGACCTAGTTATAAACCAACTCTTGTACAATGTTTGCTTCCTTCAGTAATAGCTTGCCACCATTTCCACATCTTGTACACAACCTCTACTTCCACCATATTACCAACACAGTCCTTATCACTCTTCATCTTAGCTACTCAATCCCCCCAAGGTTTTGAGACACCCTTGTTTGAAAATGCCCTAGTAAAGGAGATCCACAAATTCTTGTGTCTTCCTATACTACTTTGTGTAGTGACTTCATATTTCAAGATCATCTATTAGTGAAACTCTTTCCATGATTGTTGAAAGACACCACATTAGATTAGTTTTTCCCATTACCTAATCATTCTATATTTTCATTTCAATAACTCATAAACTAGTTCCTCTAGAACTTCCAACCTAACATTGGACCCCAGGTCACTTTTATTGACCTGGTCCACTATTGCTAGAGTGCCCAAGATAAAAATAAATAATTTTATTTTTAGATATAAAACATTATATTCACAAACTCCTTATGCCCTACTAGATTTAGATGTGTAATAGGTGTTTAGTGGAAATCTACAACCATTAATTTTGGATAAGATTTTGTTAATGAAATATCCTTCTTTAGGTCATTAGTGTACAACCCTTCATGACTACCAACAATTTGTTAGCTAGTTTTAGGTCCCAATCTCACACGCTATTGCTAAATAGTCTACAACATCATCTTCTTTTAATGATTATAAGAAAAATAAAAAGTTCTTCAAAAATAACATTTCTATAATTGCTAATAATGCAATAGCTACAATGCCCTCACAAGCTACTCTATCCTTCTCTTCTTCTAGACAACAACGAACTTGGAAATTCACATATTTGTTTAGGTCTCTTTATTCTATCTTGTAGCAACTCTTGAAGAATAAACCGGTGCAATTACCACCTATTTGACCTCTAGACACAAGCAAACCCTTACCACCTTCTTATGACTTGAAGAAATTTTGTTAATTCTATAGTCACTAGCCATGACACTAAAATATTTTTGCATCTTAAGAACATAGTACAAGACCTCATTGATCAAAACGTCATCTAGGTATTTGGCATGAATGATAAAGGAAACAAGTCAGTTTCTCCTCCCAATCAAAACTTTCAATTTTATACCAATCCTTTGTCATATCACTCTTCCAACTTCATCAAATTTTTTTCTACCTTTGTAGTGCTAGAAAATAATACTAATGAGTCTTCTGAGCTCCATTTTTTGAAATGATAGGAATGGTGGACATCCACCCCCATGTTTCATGAGAGTGACTTGTTCTTGACCCGATCATTTTCTTTACCCCCATCAATGTGCCCATGCATATATATGATGGCCCTCTTTACATCACTGTCCAAGTTAATGAAAACTTGTCATGGGTGTCCTTATTGACTCGATGTGCATGGTAAATGTAATGATAGAGGAAATTTTATACATTCATAAATTGTATAAAGATAATACCATAAGGGTACAATGTGGTGGTTAGTTCACATGGTTGTTGTGATTGCCACCAGGGTTCAAACCTTTGTAGGGATAATGAGCTCATAATTCATGGGCCTTCACTAGGTTTTCATGCTCGCAAGATATGTACCTTCATTGGGACAATGTGCTCACAGGTTGTGTGCCTTCTCTATGTCAATGAGCTAATGGGTTTGAACAAAGGTGATAATACCTTGGGGACTGAGACCCCCTAGTAGTGGTCTCAATGCTAAATCCATAGGAAGAGATCCCCTGTAAGTGGTCTCTTTGGGCTTGAACTAGGATAAAAACATGAGTAATCCAAATAATAAAAAAATAAGTATAAAGATAAGTATGAGTAATCAAAAGTCTATATATGATCACATGATAGTTGCCTAGACCAACACTAGGTTTTCTTACCTTCTTTGTCTAGGTGGGACCAAAAACATTGGCCTTCTCCATGATCCTTACCTCAAATTGATTTCAAGTGAAGTTAGGTCATTCATGGTTTCCTTCTAAATGAGTAGTCCTCTCTATAGTCCATGAGTACTTAAAATTACCACATGAAGAATAGTGCACACAATCCACCATAGTGGATTTCAGCCTCTCTCGATATATGGAAATTGAGCCTCTCCAAACTCATAATGATTTATTGTTTTATCTTATCAAAAATTCAAAGGTAATCATATTGCACTTTTATCTAGTGGTCCTTAAACCTACTTATCCAATAGCTATTATCCCTTCAATCTCTCATCCTTCGATGGTTGATCTTGTTCCTACAACTACCCTTATAGTAATAAAAGAAAAGTAACCCATACTGAGTGACCCTCTCTAACCCTATGTGGCTAGTTAGTATTCAATAGTTCTACCTCTAGCCTCTTACTCAATGGCTAGAGGTAAATAGACATTACTGCATAAGCTACCTTGTATCCCCATGGTTTCTCAACCCTTGGTAGTTGCTCCCATTCCTTCCACCTCTTTTTGTGCAAGGAAAGCAACATGCATTGTGAGACCCCCCTTCCTCTTGTGATTTTTAAACCCTCAACAATTCCTTTAATTCCTCCTCTTTCCTCTCAAATAGAGGTTGAAAAGGAACTTGTGTTGAAAAAATCTCTTTCTCCTTTAGCAAAGGCTCTAGATCACACTCAACAAAACCAACTTGCAAAAGATTGTAAGCGTCATAGATGTGTTGCAACTCGAGACAATGCTATTGAATCCAATTCCATCCCTGAGTGCCCTCATCCCATGCATTTGCCTCCTATTCTTGATGCTCCTTTTGAGCCTCAACCTCCTTCCTAGTTCGAGTCTCTCCTATCCTTGACCCTTACATCTCCTTAGCTAGACCTGGATAAACACAATCCTAAAAGGGTTCAAGTAGTCTTGGTCCTATCCACTAAGGACTATATCATCTCTATCATCCTTGATATGCCACCCTTTTATAATCCTTTTGATCTCCCTAATGTTAGTGTCATTTCTAACACCACCCTCTCAACACTTATTCCATTTCATTGCACTCACCACCATATTTTCTAGATCTCTACCCCACCAACAAAACAAAAACCTAAGAATTACCCTACATTGGTCTTCCATAAACCCAAGTGCAGGGCATTGTCTCCACCCCCTTTGAGCCATTATTTATTAGTTCTTCATGCAATGGAAGATCCTCCTCCAACTATGACTCTTAGTTCTTGCATTCATGTTGAGAGAATTGAGCAACCATATTTGGTATAATATTCTAATAGTGATTCAACTGATTCCTCCTTAGTGGAGCACATATTTGAATCCTTCACAAATATTCCTTCATTGTCTTCAATTCTTACACAACCATTGACAATAGCCCCTACCAATGCACAAGATGATATTACCCTTGTAGTTGATCCCTTCATTCTATTATAGGGGACTTACCTAGAGTACAACTCTCAATGTGGTCTCTCTATCAGTACATCCTTCATCTCCTATGATGAACAAGATTGGGACTTGGATGATATTATGGTGCATAACCCATGAGGGTGGTACCTTTGTTCCATGTGTGTATGTGATTGTGTTTTCCTATTTGTTATTTTTTTTCATAATAAATTCTTGATATGTGTTTGTTCATTCTACCTGGAGGACCCACAAATACCTTTGTAGGCACATAGATATAGGGGGAATAAAAATGTTGTCCTATTCTTCTATATGTTTCTACATTATTGTCATGCCCACTCATACATACTTGTACAAATGAACATAAACACAATGCAACTAACTCTTTTTTTTATTTACAACACTTAGATACTAAGGGTTACACTTATCACATTGGTGAATTATGCATAATCAACCTTGTTGCAAATGTAATTAGAATGAGATCACACCTCTCAAGGAAAAGAGAAGCAATAGCAAAAGTGGGTGTTATTAATACAAAGAGGTACTCCCTCTTGCCAACACCACACAAAAAAATCAAAATACAATAGAGAATCTATGTTGTCACAATTTCACAAACTTATACACAATTCAAAGATTGCAACCACTATCATGCTTCATTTTATTTAAATCCACTTCATTCAAATGACATCAAAAAAATTAATACAATTGGACTTCAATAGCTTTTATTATCAACTCAACCTCTCTCTACAACATTCCACTAATGCTCACCACTTATTTATGCTCCTCTGGCAACTTCCATTACCTCCTTCGAACTCTCCTTCCCTTGATTGTGGCCTATACCTATTCTCGTCTCAACATTGCAAAATTTATTCTTTACCTGAGACATTCAACTTCATTTCACACCAATTTTCATGCTTTTGAGAGTCAACAAATTCATTCTTTTATCTCCCTTCTTCCCCAAGCGGCTCCCATAATAGAATATTTTCCTTCCTTTTCAGTCATTTTTCTTCTAGCCAAACCACCTTCACAATTCCATTTCATTGGCTTTTGTAATGCATAGATGTGAGAAATGAAAAGACACATAGGTGGAACGCCTCCAGAAGCTAAGGCAATGCCTCCAAAGGAAATTAAATCTTTGATGTTTCATTTGACCCCAACAAAGCCTTCCAAGCCAGGGCCCAAAAATCATGACTAATGGAGAATTTAGCAATTGATTATTGTATTTGACTTATTCAAACTTCTCAAAGATCTTTCATTCACTCATATAGAATTTGTCTTCATATGTTGAAAAAAAAGTCCTCTCTACAAGGAAGATCTCATAACCAAAGACATGAAGCTCCCTATTTGATAAAATAGAAGAATAGTTGATTACTCTCTCATGCAACAAACTATTGCAGCAGTGGGTGACCCATCAACTGCATCTTTCTTCTTAACAAATGACTTCCTCATAGTTCGTATAGGTCCATGCAATTGGTGAGCAAGGGGGCGAAGGCATGCTTCAAGTTTTGTCAAGTGAGTCTACAATCCTGAGAATTTCTCACCATCCAAAGTTGCAGAGGCAACAATTAATCAAAGATTGGGTCAATGGCTTTCATCATTAGTCATGTATTTGATCACAGTTTTTGGCCCAAGGTAATCTTTGAATCGAATGGCATATCCAATCTCCTCTCCCAAGAGACATCCAAATTCCTCTGTTACTCTTTTTTATATAGACATGGTTTCCACTCTACAAGGTTGCATATACCCAGTCTTACCTCTGGTTGTGTATTCAAACTTTACCAAATATTGGGTTAGTTGAGTTGTTTTCCCGATCTAGTTTCTCCAATAACAACAAGAAATTGGTTGTCATTTACTACCTATATTAATCCCTTCTTCAACTTGTATATATATATAGGAAGAATCTGCCTTGGCTCCTAAAATGATAGATTTGAACATTGTCCAAAAGTTGGTGCTTTTCCAAAAGCATCTTTCTTCCACTTGGACCTATCATAAGCAGAATGGCTCACACGTCTCAACTCCTATGCATACACTTCTTCATGGCATCTTGTAAATTGGTTTGAATATCCACTCTTTTCTTGATAAGGTAAATCAAACTTCCATATGTTGTATCCAAAGATGACATTTGGATCAACTTCACGAATGAATTCCTTTACGTGACTTTAGTGTGCTGGGAGCTAAAAAGTAAAACTCTTCATAAATTCTTGCCAGAGACTCAGAATTACCTAAAATCTTATCACGATGTGTAATGCAACATTCATAAGCTATCCACCAAGACGTTTGGTCTCCAAACCTTACAGAGTTCAAGATTTTAAAGTTTCACCAATCTGCCAACACAAGTCGTGAAGTGATTAATTCTCCAAAACCATAAGACATCTACTCATTAAACCTTTGTCATCAATTCCTAGATGGAGTCAGAATATTCCTACAAGATGATTCGATGTGAAACCTTGCCAATTTCTCTAACAATTGTTTCAATTAAAACTGCCCGTTGTGCGCTGAAAGAAAAGTATGGAAAAAACTTGATCCTATCAAATCTGATCACTCCACATGTACCCCAAGGTTGAGAGATGCCAACAAAATCTAACCAAGACTGAAGCACACAAAAAATGAAAATAAACCCTACAAATTGTTTTTGGTTGATGTTGATCGTCAATCCGCCCAGATGCTCCTGGATCAATAATGTTATTATGCATGGCATTGCAAAGGAAAGTAAAAACTCATGAGTATTTTTCCTCTAACCTTCCTAAGAGGAAGTGATAATTCATTGTCACATTAATGTGACTTGACCAATAAATTTTAAGAGTTCAAAAAATCAAACAAACCTAGTTTAACATTAAATCTTACTATGCATCTAGCATTATTTTAATAGTCTTTAAACTCAATTGCAATTAAGTGAGTTTGATGTGAAACGTTTCCACTCAAAACATTATTTACAATAAATTTATGAAGCAAATTGATAGTTATGGACTATATAGATAAATCAACTTAATGTTGGCTAAGAGGATTTGACAAATTTTATGATACACCTTTCTACATTAATCAAAAGCTAAACTCATTAATTATTATTCTATTCTACACTTTTTAAAAAAAAATTACACCTAATTGCTTCTTTCCATATAGTTTAAGTAATAATTAATATTCTAGTTTATTTCCTTATATTTAATTTTGCAATTAAAAAATAAATGATAACACATAACAAGTAAATTAACATAAATTCATGTCACTTAAACAAGGAGCAAAATAAGAAATTAATCAACTATAAAATATACAACTAACTAATGAAATATTAATAAGATAAATCCATCATTTACCTACCAATCTCATTTTACAAGCTTTAACCCTAAACCAAGGAGCAAGGCAAGAATCACAATAAATTTTACATTATCCAATTATAGTATTTAGTTATGTTGTGGCAAAACATACTAATAAATTCCACATTATTTTTAGTTATAAATTTTTCTAAACATATACACTAAAGTCCAATATGCAATGATATCCTCCTACTATGAAATTGTGGTTAGTCATGTCTACTGTATTTTTTTTACTCTCAATATTTGTCAAGTGCTCAAGTATATAAAATAGTCAAAACTTAGGAAAAGGAGATCAAATCATTGAAGAATTACTCTTGCAATAATATTTTTATGATACAATGATAGCTATTCCATATTAACCATTCACAACTATGATTCAATTCTACAAAGAGATCATAATGTTAACCTTGTGACTTTGTTTGATGCAATACTACTTCATCAAAATGAACAAATCTGCATATTAGAGTATAGTGACTTTATACAATCAATTAGTACACTATGACTATATATTACCCATATATCATGATATTACATCACTCATAAATATAATATTAGGCCAAATAAGTTAATTTTTATTAGCAATATAAAATTCAATGACTTGATCATATAGAGATCCCACATTAGTTGAGCAAACATGAATCTTAGCATGAGCCTTCAAATCTTAGTCCATTTAAGAGGTATATGAAACATTTGAAGCCACAATTATTTTTTTATATTTCATACATGGCTTAAGAAAGTAAAAAAATAAAGGTGGGCACAATTGAATCCAACAGAATAACCATGTAAAATGAGGTGTAAAATACTATACAAAAATGAGGGAAATTAATGTGTTACCATCATTCACAATGGTGTGCCATTTACAAGCTAGGCACAATAGAAAGAGAAGGGCTCCACAAATACAGCACATCAAATAAAAATAATTGGACCTAAAACTCAATAAACTTTTGTGATTGAAAATATGTTTTGAGGATATCCACAAAAGTATAAGGGTATACATTTTGTGTAAAGGCTATTATTACAACCACTTAAGTAAACTTCCATGCAATCATGAATGTAAGTGAATTGTTTGAAAAATTACCTAATGAAATTTATTTGGCAAAATGTCTCAAACAAATTCATGTGTAAGGAGGCATAAGAATTGTTGGATAGAACATCTCTAAGAATAATGGTCATGTGGAGTGCCATGAAATCAAGATAAACATGAAATAAATTTGTAGAAATGACTTTAGAAACATTTTAAAAATTAAAAAAAAATTAAATACTTCCAAGAACTTTCCAATGGTGTAAATAAGTTAGTCTCCTTCTAAGACCTAAATCCAATGGTGTAAACAAGTTAGTCCCATCATGTACAATGAGGTTATAATTGTACAATTATAACACGGAGTAAAATTATCATAACTTGATCCAAACATAACTTTTTTGACATCTAATATGGAAAATAAATAAGACTTATTGTACTAAAAAACCCAAAAACTATTTTGTAAAATATATAATAAATTATGAATAGAAAAATGTCTAAAGGTCTACATGATAGTCTATTACAAAACTATTTTAAAATTGTTCTCTAACTGTCTCCATTTCCATCTTAGAGGAATTATTTCTAGTATTCACCCCTCCTCATACTATTAGTGTGACTAGGAAAGGGATGGCTAACCCTTAGCCTCAAATAATTAAAAATGCCCCAAATAGTACAACTACTCATCCATTCAAGCAATTGGTTTTTGCCAGTAGTCCTAGGTTTTGATTGTAAAATTGAGTATAAAAATAAACAAGAAAAATATAAGGGACACAAGAAGCAAGTGCTAGAGAGTACAACTAATATAACTTTAATTCTTGCAACTAGGGTATTTCCTACACATGAACCAGATATATAAGTACTATGAAGTAGATGATTGTTTTTCCCAAAGTTCAAAATAAACTAGAGAATCAGATGCAACACTTTGACTATGAGGTGAGCATCATCCAAGTGGATTTTTATGGAATGAAAATGTGTGATAGAATTAATGTGTTAAAAAGGAACAATTAAGTGGTATACACATCATTGCTAAAGGGAGAGAGATATAAATATGTTGCAAAATCAAATAGAAAAGTTATAGGTAGAGCTAGCAAATGAGAAAGTAAAGAGGAAAGCAATAGATAAGAAGAGAAATGAATTAAAGAAAAGGATAAAAAAAATATACCTCTACATCTACAAGAAATGTTAATGAATAGATAGAGGAGGAATAGAGTAAATTGAAGAAAAGGTTAGTTAAAAACATAAACACTATGATTATGAAAAGGCTAATTCATAAAAATTACAACAAAACCTAATGAAAGCCAATTCCTTAGTAAAGACATTGCAAGTTAAACTAGACAAAATCTAAATAAAATCAGAACTATGCAAACATAAAATGAAGAAAGAGAGATGAAACTCTAAAATTTTGTAGTTGGAGCTGAAGAAAGCATAAAATGAAATAAAGTCTTTGCAAAATAGAGTATCTAAATTATATAGTTCTAAACACAATGATTCATATTAAAGATAAGGTTTGGAGGGAAATAATACATAGTACTGATGATTTGAATATTTTTTTTGAATTCATTGATGGTCTACTAATAGAGTTTCAAAATCTCATCCAATACGTTAATAAAAATAGAAAAGTTGTGATTTCAAAAGAGAATACAACAAAGAAAATTTTGGAAGCAATAGACACAATCAATGGTAATGAATTGACATCCAAAGGAATTCCTAGTCGGTTTGAGGCCTCAATAAATGCATGATCTATCTTTCATAAGTGTGTGAAGCTAGGTGAATCATAGGAATTTGTGAATGAGTTTGGAAAAAAATGATATAGAAGGTGGTTGGAAAGTTAGAAAACCTCAATTAGCTTGGTTTCTTGATGGATTTTGATGAATCAGCCCAATACGTAAGAAATAATTTTTTTAAAAGGAATATGGAGGATATAAAGAAGTGGAATATGGACTAGTTTCCTAAGAAGCTAGATGAGGGAAACCTTTTGTATTCCATCAAGTGAGTGATAGCCTTGAATGCAAGTTTGAATGATACATTAAAGAAATTATCCACTCTCAGTTATGAATTGTTAACAATTTTACAAGTTAGTCTATAAGTTATAGCAAATTGCACTTCCATTAGATGAGTAGTGGAGCTAGCTATATAAATAGGTAAAATGATTTGATATTATGAGTTTCCAACTAAGCATTATGTAGAGTTATTTTTGAGCAAGATATTGTAATACTTTTATGTATTCCTTCATTTGAAAATCACTATAAGAGTCAAATCCATTTATGTGTTCAAATTATCTATATTATTTAATTGCCTACTTCAAGAACAATCTAGTTTCTAAATACACATTAAACATTTTGTATATATGTTATTGAAATTGATTAGTACCTACATTTAGTTGAATGCCTATAAAATTTATCAGTATCACATTATAATAAAATGAAATTATTAATAATATGTTAATCATTAAATCTAGAAATTGAAAAATGTGTAAAATTTAGATTCTAAAATAAAATCAAATTTGAAAACAATATTTACAATTTAGATTCTAAAATGGAACATTGGAAAATAATAATATGTTAATTTATTAATTTTTAAATAGAAATTTAAAAATGTGTATCAGTGATAGATAAATAAAATATCATCAAAAATAGTTTTGAATAGCAGGTACATTTAAAATACCTATTAAGTGCTAAATATCTTCTAATTTCCAAATCATCTCCTCTCTCTATCCATGAGATTGATAGTCATCTTGACCTTGGTCTTCATTTTATTCTATCTACATATGTCCACTTAAACACATCTCAACTCTGCAACTACATGTGTTATTCATTGTGTCATTGCCATAGGTGTTGGTATTGTTTGAAGTGTTGCACAACCCTCTTCTTTCACATATGGACCTCTAGATTCTTAGTGCCCTTTCAAAAGGAAAACTTCTATATATCATATCTAGTTGTATACATCCTCAATAAATTTTCCAAATTTTTGTCAAGTTTATTTCTTATCTTTGATTCAAGAACCCTAGTGCATTGGAAACTCTCACATCCTCCATAGACCCTAATATCATGGTTTGACATTATTCAACTAGTTTGAAATATTTTGATATTGAATTATGTAATATTTCGCTCTAACTTAATGTTTCTCAAAGCTTTGTTATCAATCTATCTTGGAAGGGAATCTCCACGAGTTTAAACTATTCCATCATTGATGTTGAAAAATGAGTTTATTGCTCTATAAGCATAGATTTATTTATAATTCCTTCTATTTGTTGTCCATTAAATTCTAAACTTTTGGAAAACTAATTGGCCAAGGTATTTATCTTGTTATGAAAATCAATTGGTTGATAGTTGACCCAATATTAAGGATATGCAATAGACATGGCTTCAAGCAATTCATTATGAGGGAATCATTCTTTAATCTTTGAGGAAAGAGATCTTGCAATATCCTTTAAAGTAGTACTTACAAAAATAATATTCTTTTCAAAATCTTCCCTTATAACAGGTTCTTTTTTTATAGTGTACCTGGCCCTAGAAAAATAGTGCAATGATATCTCATATCCTTGTATAGAGACTCATAACTCCTTTCTTGCATTAAATTGTAAAATATTAGCAATATTGTTCACAATTGTATTCAAGTTCTAGCTACTAAAATTTGGACTTATGAATGATTGCTCTAATATATATAGATTGTTGAGGATCATACATATCATCTTACATAGCTTAGTATATTCTAATATACACAGTTATTTCTTAGGCTTTTTCCACAAGAATGCTCATTTCCTCTAGCATGGAAAGAGTACCATATAAAGTTAGAAGTGTCTCTATGTCACTTAACCTATGTAAGAGGTTAGGAGCTCTGTCTACTATGGGGCGATGTTTGTACATTACTCCAATGAAGCATTGATATTATATAAAATTCTTTGTACTAGTCCATGCAAGGAGATCCATCTAGTATCACCATCCTTAAAAAGATTTTTTCTTGTCGATATTCCTTGAACAAAATGTTGAAATTCTAAAAACTATTTGAGACTTTGATAGAAGTATGAGTGAAGCTCACAAACTAGATATTCAACTTTTGATACTATGGAAAACTTGTTGATAATTTTAAATTCTAAATTCATTATGTGGGCTATGCAACAAATGACAATCATGTATGGCGAAAAAGAAGTTTGTATCTTTACACAAAGACTATTCCTATGACCTTACATTACTTAAGCTCCATCCACCCCTACACACACCAACTTTTTGACAATTGTGTAGTCATCCATATCTCCAATTTCATTCAAAGATTTCTTATCTAGTTTAAATCTACATTTTGCAATGTTGCATTCTCCTTCATTTTGTGATTAGAGAGTAGATGAGGTTGGAAAACATGATTTTTTATAGTATACACATGCATACATACCCAAGAATTATTATCTACTACTATAACTTCATCTAAAGATAATACAATAAAATTTGACTCTTTTATTTTTTATTGTACATCATGGTTTTCCACCTTAGCAAGACAACTTGTCCATTCCCATCCACTATTTATTGACCATGTGTGTTAGGAAAGTTATTAATGCCCATAAAAGATAATAAAATAATATATATTCTAGGTTGTCTATCATAGGAAACCCTCTGGTCAAAATATATGAAACAACAATCAACTAAGAAACTTTTGACATTTGTGCTTCTCCCATCATCTTTACAAATTAAGCTTCAATTGAACCTCCGCATGTAGAAAGATTCATATTTCTTTTCATATGTGCATCATATTCTAGGGCATTCTTAACATAAAAACATTATTCCTTTGTTTTCCATCATATCAAGTTAGTTGATCCTTTCCCTCTATGATTTATTTTTCATAAAATTTACCAATACATTTTTCTATGGTGCCAAGTTTTAGCTACAACTTCTTGTCCCTGCCATATTTCTAACTGCAAATATTACACCTACATTCTATGGAAAGTTCATCTTTGTTTAAATTCTCCATTGGTTCAATGCATGGGTACTTCAATACCCAACCAATCTAAAAATTCCTTTTCAGATCCCACTCATGCCCCATTTTTTATTTGGCCTTTCTTTTTCCCTTTCATGTAGGATCCACATCTTCGTTATCACTTATTGAGGTTGATCTATTCATATTATAATATTCGCTACCCTGGGTATCCTATAGAAAATCATCATGCCATTGGCATCCAAATCATTCTAATTTTCCTCTAAGGTATTGTCTTATTCATTAATAGATGGTACAAATTCTAATAATGTAGCTTGATATGATGGAGAATAAACATTGCCAATGTATGGTATTATGTTTCTATGTTTTGATGAGCTCCCTTTACCATTTTCAAGAAACTTGTTCATACTTGACATTTCTCATGAATTAAAAGATGTAAAATGAAAGCCCTTTTGTTTAAGCTCACAACTCATTGTTAAAGACTCAACACTAATCTAAAGGATATGGATTTGTGTTATTTGAGTAAAATGACTCAACACATAATGCAATAGATAAATTGATTACAATACTTTTGAATAGAAAAAAATATATGTTAGCCAATTTATGGAAGAGATCATAGATAGTGATGGCATAAACATATGTGATTATGAATGAATAAGTATGAGACTCAACAATTTCATTGTAAAGATTTGGTCAATTTTTTATATCATTTGTATTATGTAACAATGAAACTAAATAGTAAACAAATAAAACCAATAAGATGGAATCATAGAATAAAGATCCTTGGGTCCTAGATGTCTTTTTTAGTAGAGGGAAGAGTATATGAAGAATATCATCCAAAATTCACTACACATGGCTGCAAAAGGGATGCGGAGCATAAGGATAAGTATAGATAATAGAAAAGGCATTAATTATAAGGGACATATCCCCATTGTAACCATATGTATATATAAAACTAGAAATAGAAGTAGGCAAGTAGAGAGGATGAAGAATAGTAAAAAATGGATAAGACATTTGATATTATAATCCATGAGGTTGATATATATATATATATAAAGAGTATTATATGTTTCTAATGCTTTTATTGAATGTTTAAATTCTATATTATGGGTTCTAAGTTCTATTATTGCACCGCATAATGGTAATTCTTACTACAAACCTTCTAACTATTCTCTTATTGCAAATACTAGGGTATAAAGACAACATGAAAGACTCTTAGACTTAGAACTCTACTATGTGACTCCACTTTCCTTGCCAACATATGGTTCCATTTCTGGGACCCTAGTAAAATGATAAAGAATAGATCAGAAATTTTTTATGACCTACAATAGATTCCCTTAGGTCTTAACCTTGTGAGAGGGGGTCAATCACCTAGGGGATGATGAATGGAAAGGGGAGATCTTGAATAGATCCTTGAAAAGATGTGACTAATCAAAGAATGACAAACATGAGCACCATGGGATACATAAAAGGATCAATGGAATTCCAAATCTCTAACACCAATAGAAAAAGGAGATAATAAGAGATTAAGAGAGATTGAAGAAAGTATACAACTATAAATGGAGATGAACATGGAAGATAAATGACAAAAACAAACACATAGAAGACAAGAAATATATCATAAGAGAATTGAAAAAGATAGAGAAATTGAGTTAGAGTGCACTAAGAGGGTTGCACTAGAAAATGACATGGAAGAAGAATTAGACTACACCATAAGGGCTATGATAGAAAAATAAGATGCAAATCCAAATTATTTTGAAGAAAGGGATATAATTGAGCATCTTGCAGGGGTTGCAAATGAATAGAATGATAAAGTGCTTGAATCCTATGATACTCCAAATTAACTACACATCTTGATAAAGCAACAAAAATTCTCACCAATTTGGCAAGAAGTACTAAAGAATATGGAACCTCTCAAATATTATGAGAAGAAGGCTATATTAGTATTTTGGCTCCACCACTTCTAGTACTCACTCGACCACTGTACCTTGAACATGATCAATCTAATCTTCATATTACAATTGATGAGAGATTTGAGAGATTCCTAACCCCCTTGGAAAATTTACAACCTTTAAGATTTGATGTGGAGTATCTAGATTAATTAGTGACCAAAAGTGTGGGAAAATTAAAAGAAGAGGGATTATATCAAGTGATATAAAAAGAAATTAATAACATGTTCAACTTTGATGTAGGAGTATCTAGTGGTGTAAGGGCAATCTTGCATCACCCAAAAAATGATTATTTGTTTTATGTTATTTTCAAATTTTTATACTTTTGGACACCCAATTGCTTGAGTAATGATGTAGAACCTTTAGTTTTTCCAACCCGCTAAAAATAGCCAACTGCTATTTTTAGAAAGTTTGCATTTGAGCACATATGGAAGCAAAAAATTACACAAGGCTTTGTAATTGAAAAATATGACCTTTGCTGAAGGAATTGGCCAAAGATCACATGTGGGCTTAAAGATATTAAAGTTTTTGTTTCTTTAAAAACCCCTGAAAAGGTTTCAAAGTCTGATTTGAGGAACTTAGAGGCCCCGTACAACCCTGAAAATGGGTGGAATTGGCAGAGCAAATTGCTAGCACATAGAGCACTCCATGATCTTTCCAACGCATCAAACAATTCATCAATTGAACACACAGATCAAAAATTATGGCTCCCAGACGTTGGCCTATTTTTTGAGGGAGTTACAAATTTCAAAATTTTGGTTGGAGAGCACCAAAAGGAGCTACTTATGACCATTGTTGGGAATCCTTTGGGGTAGTAGAGAAAAGGGGAAAAGTGGAGAGTCAAGGAAAGGAGGGAAAACATAAACCCTAGCTGATTTGAAGCTACAGAAGGCAGAAGGTTCTCGAAGCTAGAGCAAGGAAGCTGTAGTGTGTTGCAGCCTGTTGAGGAGCTAGTTTGCGAAATAAGGCATCACATAGAATGACTCCTGCAGAGAATGAGGAGTTGAATAGATAATTTCAAGAGTTGTTGAAGAAAGGAATGATAAGGTAGAGCCTAAGTCCATGTGCGGTACCTGTAGTACTAGCACTGAAGAAAGATGGAGAGTGGAGAATGTGTACAGATTGCTGAGCCATCAACAAAATTACAATCAAGTACAGATTCCCATTGACAAGGATGGATGATATTATAGATTGCTTGAGTGGAGCTAAGAACTTTATGAAGATTGATTTAAAGAGTGGATATCACTATATCTGAATTAGAGAAGGAGATGAATGGATGACAACCTTCAAGACTAAGGAGGGTTTGTATGAGTGGCTAGTCATGCCATTTGGGCTAACCAATGCATCGAGTACATTCATGCGGCTCATGAACAAGGTATTGAAAGATTTTTTAGGAAATATTGTTATTATTTATTTAGATGACATTTTGATTTTTAGTAAGACTTGGGAAGAGCATTGGATGCATATCAGAAGAGTTTTAGAGAAGTCGAGGGAGGAGAAGTTCTTGATTAACCTAAAGAAATGTAGTTTTGCAAAGAAGGAGTTGGTATACCTAGGATTTATGGTGAGGGTCTTAAGATGGACCTAGAAAAAGTAAATGCTATTTTTGAATGGCACATGCCAAGGAGTGCTACAAATTTAAGATCTTTGCATGGTGTGGCAAAGTTTTATAGAAAATTTATCGGGAATTTTAGTAGCATTTGTGCACCCCTAAGTGAGATAATGAAAGGGGATAGAAAAGAGTTAAAATGGACTATAGGAGCAGCCAAGAGTTTTGATACATTGAAGAAGAAAGTCACAGAGCAACCTATTTTGGCACTTCCATATTTCAATAAGGTATTTCAGGTAGATTGTGATGCTAATTGCAGTGTTATAGGAGTTGTTTTGAGTGAAGAAGGTAAGCCCATTGCCTATTTCAGTGAGAAGATTAATGATGTGAAGAAAAAGTATTATGTTTATAATTAGGAGTTTTATGCTATGGTTCAGGATTTCAAGAAATGAGGACATTATTTGTTGCCAAAAGAGTTTGTTCTATATATTGATCATTAGGCTTTACAATATCTTAATAGTTAAGGGGAGTTGAATCAATGGGACTTAAAATGGGTTGAGTTTCTGTAGAGTTATTCTTTTGTTTTGAAACATAGGAGTGGAAGGTCAAACAGAGTTGCATATGCCTTAATAAAAAGGCACAGTTTGTTGACAGAGATGAAGATAGAGGTTGTTGGGTTTAATGAACTCAAAAGTTTGTATCCTAAAGATCTAGCTTTTGTAAAGGCTTGGAAAGCTTGTTTGGAAGCTATTACTTTGGATAGGACAAGTGGGTTAGATTTCATGATCCAAGATGGTATGTTGTTTAAAGGAAGCCAGTTATGCATTCTAAGGAGTTCCATGAGAGAGAATTTGATCAAGGAAAAGCACAGTGGAGTATTTGTAGGGAATTTTGGTTGAGATAAAACCATTTCTCTTGTTAGTGAGAATTACTACTAGCCACAACTGCCCCAAGATGTGAAGAAATTTGTGTAGAACTATAGAATATGTCAAGTGGCCAAAGGAATAAGTTAGAATATAGGGTTGTATCAACCATTACCTGTACCAAAGAGACCATGGAAAGACATCAACATGGATTTTGTTCTTGGTTTATCGAGAACACAGAGAGGACATGAATCCATATTTGTGGTGGTTGATAGGTTTTCGAAGATGGAACACTTCATTCCATGCCATAAGACTAGTGGTTGTTCATGTTGCAGAATTATTTTTAGAGAGGTGGTACAACTACATGGTCTACCAAAATGCATAGTTTTAGATCAAGCTACCAAGTTTATTGGATATTTCTAGAGGACTTTATGGAAGAAGTTGAAGACTAATTTGAAGTTCAGTTTTGCACATCATACATAGCTGATGGACATATAGAGGTGGTGAATAGGAGTTTAAGAAACCTATTGAGATGCTTGGTAGGAGATAAGCCCAAGGGATGGGATTCAATGTTACCATAGGTGGAGTTTCCATACAACAATTCTGTCAATAGAAGTATTGGTGAATCTCTACTCCAAATTGTATATGGCAGTAGTCAAAGAAATTCTTTTGAGTTGAAGAAGATGGATAGAGGAGAGAAAAGTAATACTGAGGTCAAAGACTTTGTAGAGCACCTAAATAACTTGCATGAACAGGTAAGAAAGAATATCAATAAGATGAATTCATAGTACAAGGCTAAGGTAGATCAAAAGAGAAGATTTAAGGAGTTCAAGTTTGGAGATGAAGTCATAGTTCACCTAAGGAAGGAAAGGTTCCTAATGGGGACATATAATAAATTGAAGATGAAGAAGTTTGGACCATGAAGAATCCTGAAGAAGCATGATTTATGAAATGCATATGAGGTAGAGTTGCTAAGCGGAATTGACATCTTCTCTATGTTCAACATTGCTGATTTAATATAATATCATGAAGGTGGCACAGGGGATGGACCAATAGAAGAAAGGTGGATTATCCCGACATCTACTACAAAGGAGGAGATAGAAAATATCTTAGATAACCATGTGGGAAGAAGTACTCAGAATAGACAATATGAAGACTATCTAGTGAAGTGGAAAGGAAGGCCTATCAAAGATTCTTCCTGGTTGTCTATGGCAGAGGTTGACCATTTGTTGTTTCCTCCAACACCTGAGATGTGATTTGGTCACTTCTCAAATTACCTTGGGTGTCTAATGTAGGAGCATCTAGTGGTGTAAGGGCAATCTTGCATCACCCAAAAATTATGATTTTTTTCTGTTCTTTTCAAATTTTTGTACTTTTGGACACCTAATTGCTTGAATAATGATGTAGAACCTTCCGTTTTTCCAATCTACTAAAAATAGCCAACTACAATTTTTAGAAAGTTTGCATTTGGGCACGTATGGAAGAAAAAAAATACACAATTCTTCATAATTGAAAAATATGATCTTTCGTGAAGGAATTGACCAAAGATCATATGTGGGCTAAAAGATATTAAAGTTTTTATTTATTTAAAAACACCTAAAAAGTTTCAAAGTTTGATTTGAGGCACTTAGAAGCCCCGTACAACCCTCAAAATGGGTGGAATTAGCAGAGAAGATTCTTAGCATGTAGATCACTCCATGATATTTCCAACACCTGAAACGGTTTGTCAATCGTACACCCAAATCAAAATTTATGGTTCTCGAAAGTTGACTTATTTTTGGAGGGAGTTGCGAATTTTGAAATTTTGGCTGGAGAGAACCAAAAAGGGCTATTTATGAATATCCCTAGGAATCCTTTGGGGTAGTAGAGAAAAGGAGGAAGTGGAGAGTCAAGAAAAGGAGGGAAAATAGAAACCCTAGCTAATTTGAAGCTAAAAAAGGTAGAAGGTTCCTAAAGATAGAGCAAGGAAGTTGTAGTGTGTTGCAGCTTGTTGAGGTTTCATCCTATGATTTGATTTTAGTTTTTGTAATGTAATGTGTTTCCCAAATCAATAAAAGAACATTCCTATTTTTTGTGTTCAATTTTTTGTTATTGTGTGTTCTGGGGTTGACCCCCTTATGAAACTTAGCTATTAATACAATTGGGATAAGAAAGGAAAGATGGGAAACATCACTATCTAATAACATGACTTTAACTAATGGAAAAACATCTCCTAAAATGAAATATCACATTGAAGAAGTTTGACCCCTATACCAAGAGACATCCCTTATTCTATGTAAATTACAAAGAATTTCAACATCAAATATAAGTGAACATTCAGTTGAAACAATAGAATCACAACAACAATTTGTGCAAGACTGTGATGCAATATTAGGAAGAAAATATTTTCATATACAATTATCTAGAGATGAAAGGAGAAATAAGAAAACAATGCAATAGAAAACATGTAGGGAAAATGGCCAATTACCAATAAACACTACAAATCAACTCTGTAAAAGAGATAAAAGACTCAATTCTAACATGGACTCACTAGTTGAAGTACTAGTTTTTGGTAAGGACACCATAGAAGTAGTCAAACATGTATTTGTTCTTGAATCATTGTCATAGAGCAAAGGGACCGCCAAAGACCAAGAAAACTATTTAACTCTATAGGAACTTTGTGGAATGACACATTAAATTAGTATAGAAAAACATGCCCTCAACATGGAAAAGAATGGTCAGAGATCAAAGCTCTAAGTTTTTATCAAACTTTGAATCATCAAAAATCTCTACTGAAAGTGTATGAAAGATGAGAGATGATACAAGAAGAAGGTGAATCCATCAAAGATTATGACCATAGAGTCAAGGAAGTCTCCAAGAAATTAGAAGAACCACTAACCAAGAAACAATGAATTGAATGGTTCATATCTAGGTTAATACCTGAAATTAGGACATCACTAGATGGAAGAATATTCAACACCTATTCAAAAGTAGTAACAATATCTTGCCGTGTGGAATCTCAAACATGGAGAAGATAGGATAAAGCCATAGAAAACAAAGAAATAGAGAGATTGAAATTGGAATTAGAACAATTGAAAATCAATTAAGAAATCCTAGATAAACAAGAAACTACTCAATAAATATAAAGAACAAACATATGGTGATCCTAGGAAGACACAAATAGTCTATTGTGGCATATACAGAGAATTCCATGATCATGAAATAAATGACTATCCATCATTACTTTTTAGAGTCCACATAGAAGAAGAAGAACATGAACCATGGTTTAACCATCACCACAACAAAAAGGAATCTATAGACCATGAAATGGCATATGTTAAAGGGCTAGCAAAAAGGCCCCTTTATACTCTAGACCATGGATATGGATCACCAAATTAGAGAAATCAAAGAAACATCCATACATTCCAAAACATACCACTGTAGAGCCAAATACCACATCCACCTACTTACTCAAATGAGGATAGAGGATATTATAGCAACTACAAAGGTGCAAGAGGTAGAGAAAGGGGTAGACGATAAAGAGAAGAAGAAACCTACTACAAATGCAAAGAGATAGGACACTATGTCAATGAATGTAAAGAAGATAAGAAGAAAGCATGTGGATTATGTGAAGATTTGGACCATGATATTAGTGTCTATTATTTTACCCCTTGTATGTCACGCACGTGGGAAAATACACTTGGCATAAAGCCTACTTAGGTGTCTTCAATAGGAGTCCTAGGTTGATTGCTCGTCAACTTGCCACCTCTAGTGGAGTGTTGAAGTCAACTTCTGAGTCGACTCAACCTCCTCACCTATATGTACACACTCTTTGTTCATTATCAACTCACTCTTATTTGATCCCAACATTCTCTTAGTCGAGGATTCATTCTAATATGGTATGAGACCCTTGCCAGTTTGTTACAAAGGCATGAAGGTCATTAAAATTTTCCATGGAAGAAACCCCTCTATAGGAGTGGTGATTTTGTGTGGCACATTGTTTGGCGTGATCTATTTGGAGCCATGAGTTCCTATTTGGTTTTTCTTTGTTTGGAACTTGAAGGTGTTGCAACTATGTTTATTGGAGGCATTGTGTGGATAATGAAAGGAGGTGAGTGGCCCTATTTTTGGATGCACACACCCTGCCCTATTGTGGAGTGAGTTGCTCAGCATTGTATGACTTGATGTCAGTCAGTAACCTCATGACCTTGCATTGGAGGGAAAATGGACTGTCAGATGACCTTTTTTAAAGGCACTCTACTTGCTATAGGACCCAACACTTAGCCTCACACTAGGAAGATGTCACCACCTTGGGTAGTCCTTTGTTAAAAGTCTAGTTTTCTTGAAGCTAATTATGGCCTGAATGTGTAGAGTTTCTGGATTTCATTTTGTGGAAGCCAGAAAGAGGCTAACCTCTAATTTATTTGTTGCAAGGAACCATACCTACCCAAACCCCTTTATGCCATTCTTGGCCACTTCAAATCAGGGTAAACAAGTCTATGCAAGGTGCCATACCCTTGTGTATCTATTTGTTAGTCACCCTACCTAGTTTTGGTGCCACCATAGCCCCTATTTACCTGCCCCTACATCTTATTGGTTTTTTTCTCTAATTCACCCCTTAGCATATGTACCCTATTTTTGGTCTTTGTAATGGGTAGCATCCAAATAGAATTTCAAATTTTTAATAGGCATTTAAAATTATGTTTGTTAAAATACATTAATAAATTATAAATGAAATTTTGGGGGGGCATTTAAAAATAGGGAAAATTACTTTGAGTGGAATTATGGTTATTAAAACCCTTATATTTTCACCTGTTGAAGACGAAGGGTGGGGTCTAATTTTTCAAGAGGCTAATACCCCCTCAGAATCAAAATCATTGTATTCTTCTCTTCGTGTCAATTCCAACGAGTTGCTGGAAGGCTAGGTTCATCTCATCATAGAGCATTTTTTTTAATGTGCTAGTGTAGTTTTATTTAAATAGGACTCATTTATGAGAAATTGATTGTATAATAACTTTTGATTGGTAGCTCAAATTTGAGCACCATTTTTTGCAAAAGTTAATGTTTTTAATTTCCCACACATTGGTCCTATTTTCATTGTAAAATGCACAAAGTTATAAAGTGACAAAACTAGGGGGGTCACCTAATACTGAATTAGGGGATGTACAGAGTCATGTCAAGAAAACATCCTTTGAGTCATGTCCAGAACACTTCCGTTGAGTTGTGTCAAGAGCATTTCCTTGAGTCATGTCCAGAACTCTTTTGAAGTTCTTTCCATATTTTAAGTTAGTGGGGAAATCAAGAAATTTGGGGGTCACAAACTTATAATTTTGTAAATTAATTAGTTAATCATGTATCCAAACTACTAGAAAATAACACGTGATTACTGTGGAAATAAAAGACACACTAAAAATAATTGCATGTTTAAACAACTTGATGATTTAACAATGCTCTATGAGCTTCATCAGCTAGAAAAACTTTGCATTACCAATGACATTAGTTTGTTAGATTCCTATAAACCAACAATTGCATAAACATCTCTATCAACTATTCCTTCATGAGATTTTAGATTCACTTCTTCGAGAGCTTCCAATACTTCCTTGCAATAGGATAAATATATCAGTCTTCCTAACATTGCTTATTGGGACAAATTTCTACCTGACATTACTTGTCTATTTATAAAGTCCCGCATTGCTAATTTGGAAGAACATATTCAGGATATCAGTCTTCTCTTTGATGATAGTTTTGATGAAGTTGCATCACCATTATCCTCTTCAGATATTCATGCTCTACATCTATCTACACATGGTTTTGGATTGTTATCATCTTCATCTATTAGGCATGCACCTAATATGATTATGGAATCCTTTGTCATCAACATGGAGATACCTGAGCAAGCTTCAAAGACATCAAAATAGGCACAATCATCCTTGGATTAGCTTCAACATGATTCAGGAACATACATACATCTTCCTACACATTCTTATTCAAATTGGAGAGATATCCTGCATCTTTAGTTAGTTTCATTTTTCCTAAGGGGAGGAACATTCTTCAACATTCTTGGATCTACATATGCATCCTTTGTTGATAATCCAACCTCACTGCAGTAGGACACATATTATGGGGGGTTTCATAGACCTTATATCATTTTCTCTCCTATAGGGAGAAACATTTATTGCACTTAGTGAAAGAAGTAGTTGTCACACCCCATTTTTTAAACCAATGTATTTATTTTTCATTATTTTTGTGAAGGAAACTAGTTAGAGAAAATATTATGATTATAGTTACAATGGAAAATGCATTTTTTCTTTATATTAATTTATATGCAAGAAATAATTGTTTGTGATGTCATTATTGAACATATGGTTAAAATGGTGAAATAGACTAACTACCACCATGTAACTGAGGTGGATGTAGGAACAATGTTATTTTTCCTTCTGATAAGAGGAGAGAGAGAGTATAAGCATGGAGAGGATGCTAGATCACGTGAATGCAACAATCCTTATGCCATCTGAAAATTCACACACACATATTTAGGAGAGAGAGATCATGTTATTCTTGTCTAATGAGGTCATCATTGAGACAAAGGTTAAATCCTTTTTCGTCGTCAGGTAGAAACATTGTGTATGTCCTTGGATGACAAGCTGACATTTAGAAATTAACTAAACATGTTTAATTTTGTCATCAAGATCCTAATTGATGTGTGAGAATTCTTTGTCGATAATTGTGTTTACGAATAAGCACAATAAGTGTTGGAGAGTTCATAGTAGCGACATCTATTAGAAAAGTGTGTTATGTTTATTATTATTACTATTCTTATTAATAATATTATCATATAGATAAGATCATGTCATGGAGATATTGAAATATAATAGAAGCATTAGAAGTAAAGATAATAGTGTTTGTCTTATGTATGGCAAGCGGTCTTTCACTGTGCATAAATAAATATAGATAAATTGTGTATCCTCTACACATGAATAACATTTTTGTGTATTATCTTATTGAACCAGAAAAAGAAATAAGAATATGTATCTTTATCTTATTCTTGTCATTTAGATATGCTTTAGAGATGTTAAACATATTGTTAAATCTGAACAAGTGAGTCTTACGACTATATTTTAGATGTCTATTTCTCTGCATTGTTAAGGAAGCTTGTTAAGCTACGTAGAGAAATAATTTATATTGGCCCTAATTCCTTTGAAACTAAATGAGAGAGAGAGAGAGAGATTATTTAGGGTTTAGAAAGAGATAGAGAGAGGGGGCCAATAGAGATTGGGAGAGATAGAGGAGACAGAGGGGAGAGATAGGGAGATAGAGAGTGAGCGACATGTCTAGAGACATAGGGAGAGAGATTAAGAGGTAGAGGGATGATAGAGATAGTAAGCTAGGGGAGAGATATGGAGATAGAGGTTTAGGGTTTAGTGTTAGGAGTTAGGGTTTAGGCACATTATTTAGGGTTTATGGTTTAGGGGTTAGGTGTTATGGTTTAGAGGTTTAGGGTTTAGAAAGATAAAGAGAGGATCGATAGGGAGATATGGAGGAGACCAAGGGGAGAGATATATAGATAGAGAGTGAGGGACATGTCCAGAGACATAGGCAGAGATATTGAGAGGTAGAGGGACGATAGAGATAGGGAGATAGAGGTTTAGGATTTAGAGGCATTATTTAGGATTTAGGGGTAGAGAGAGAGAGGTTTAGGTTTTAGGGGTCAGGGTTTAGGGGAATTATTTAGGGTTTATGATTTTAGGGTTGCTCAAGTTTAGGGGTTAGGGTTTATGGGTTAGGGGTTGGGGTTTAGGGGAAATATTTAGGGTTTAGGGTTGCTCAGGTTTAGGGTTGCATGTCAAAAAAATCCTCTCTGTATTTATCTCTCTCCCTCCCCTCTTTACCTTGTTGCCTATCTCTCTCTCTCTCTCCTAAGGTTGCTTAGGTTTAGGGTTTAGGGGTTATGGTTTAGAGGTTAGTGGTTAAGGTTTAGAGGTTTAGGGTTTAGGATTTAGAGAGAGAGAGAGAGGACCGATAGGGAGATATAGAAGAGACCGAGGGGAGAGATAGGGAGATAGAGAGTGAGGGACATGGTCAGAGACATAGGGAGAGAGATTGAGAGGTAGAGGGATGATAGAGATAGGGAGATAGAGGTTTAGGTTTTCTTGAGTTTAGGGGTTTAAGGTTGCTTGAGTTTAGGGTTTAGGGGCATTATTTAGGGTCTAGGGTTTATGGTTTTAGGGGTTAAGGTTTAGAGGTATAGGGTTTAGGGTTTGGAGAGAGAGGACATATTAGGAGATATAGAGGAGACTGAGGGGAGAGATAGGGATATAGAGAGTGAGGGACATGGCTAAAGACATAGGAAGATAGATTAAGAGTTAGAGGGTTGATAGAGATAGAGAGATAGAGGTTTAATATTACTTGGGTTTAGGGTTTAGGGTTTAGGGGTTAGGGGTTAGGGTTTAGGGGTATTATTTAGGGTTTACAGGTTTTGAGTTGTATGTCAAAAGTAGTCTCTCTCTCTCTCTCTCTCTCCTAAACCCTAAACCCTAAACCTGAGGAATGTTAAACCTATGTCTCCCTATATCTCCCTATCTCTCCCTATCTCTATCATCCCTCTACCTCTCAATCTCTCTCCCTATCTCTCTAGACATCTCTTTCACTTTCTATCTCCCTATTTCTCCCCTCTATCTCCTCTATCTCTCCCTATCTATCTCCTCTCTCTCTACCTATCTATCTCTCCCTATTTCCCTATATCTCGCCTCTCTCTCTCTCTCTCCCTTATCATTCCTCTATCTCACTATCTCTCCCCTCTATCTCTCCCTCTCCCTTATTGATGAACAAAATGGAAACAACAAAACTAGGACTCTCTCTCTCCCCCTATCTCCCTATCTCTCCCCTCCATCTCCCCCCTCTCCCTCTTCCTCTCCCTCTCCCTTATTGACAAAGAAAATGGAAATAAGAAAACTAGGACATGCAAAGAGAAATGAGGATATAAATTGGGAGGATGAAATGGAAACAAGATAAAATGAAGGTTGATTAGATGGGAAGAATAATGAGAGGAGAGGTGTAAAATAGTATAATAGGGGAAATTGGTGGGATCTAAAGGGAAATTAGAAAAGAAAAGGAAAACTAGGAGGTAGATAGGTGTGTGTGTGTGAGAGAGAGAGAGAGAGAGAGAGAGAGAGAGAGAGAGAGTTTAGGGATTAGGGGTTAGGGGTTAGGGTTTAGGAGCATTATTTAGGGTTTATGAGTTTAGGGTTGCTCAAGTTTAGGGTTTAGGGGTTTAGGGTTTCTCAGGTTTAACATTTAGGGCTTAGGGGTTAGGGTTTAGAAAGAGATAGAGAGAGGGGACCAATAGAGATTGGGAAAGATAGAGGAGACAGAGGGGAGAGATAGGGAGATAGAGAGTGAGGGACATGTATAGAGACATAGGGAGAGATATTGAGAGGTAGAGGGATGATAGAGATAAGAGGATAGGGGAGAGATATGGAGATAGATCACTAGTAGAATTTGGCAAATAAATGACTACGTGACTAAAACGCTTAGTCATGACAACTAAAAATGACTAAATTCTACTAATTTTTTGCAACATAGATATAAATGACTAATCAATGACTAATTTGATCATCAGGTAAAAAACACAACTAAATAATTAGTCACACAAATAAAAATGACTAAAGTTAAATTTTTTAGTTTTGCAAGAAAGGAGGGAAACTTGCACAGGAGGAGTTCTCTCTTTGTTTTTTTTTTGGAAAAAGGACTAAAACAACATAGGATCATGAGGGAAGTTTAAGTTTTGAGAGGAAAACCCTTACTACTTTTACCATTCCAAGATGAACGTTTCTCTGTTGTTTTCTACTTTGAAGAGGAAGGTTGTAGTGTTTCTGGGTAGTTATCTGAGTTTCATTTAGTTAAGACCATGGGCAAGCTTCATGGCAATGTTTCTGAACATTTTCAATCTTCATTTGCACGGTTGGTTGTTTCCTTTGCCTTTTTTCTATGTTTTTCCTTCTTCCCGGGGTTGCTTTGTTTCATTTCTAAGTTGCAGAAGGCAAATAAGGGAGTGTTATTTCTTCATGTTCTTGCATATTAATGTCTTCTTCATCCATTTGAAAGCTCTTTCCCTTATTCCCACGGGTTAGGGTTTTCTTTTATGTTTGATATGCATTTTCAATTTGAAATGTTTCTTTGTAGAGCTCTGGTTTATGTATTATGGAGGCAACATTATGCAATATAAGTTTTCAGATTCAAAACCCTTGCAATCTAGCCTTTGGATAGTGTTTCAAATCATTATGCTTTGGGATCTAGGGCTTCAAGAGTGCAACAAAGAGACAATGGTTTTGTTTTAGGGATATTGGCTTGTTGCATTGCCATTAAAGCCATTGTGTTAGGTTCATTAAGGAGGTAGTAGTCATAAAAAAATGGAGATCAATCTAACTGTGCATCAAAATGAGGATCTAGTCTCTTTAACAAGGAATGGTAATCAAGTCACTGTGAGGGTTAGTGATTTTGTAGTGGTTGTGTGCATTAATGAGGTTATTTTGTCTGAGAATATAGATGTGAATGTCATTGTAAACTTTGATGACATCCAAGTGACAATAACCATTTAGATTTTAAATGATCTTTCACTACCATGAGGACATGATACAATTACTTTACACTAATGATGCAAGGCTTTCATCATATTAAGTATGAGGATGTTATAAAAAGGATGCATGATGATCACCATTTCAAGGGTTTAATTTATGAAAACAATGATAAAATAGCCTTCAAGGAGATTAAAGGTAGTGAAGATGGGTACCCTTGGAGTCCCCTTATGCATTTAAACCCTTAACACTGTATTAAGGTGTTCCTTGATTCATAGCTAGTAAGAATATGGGATTGAGATATCATTCTAAGGGTAATAAGGGTAGTGGCAAATCTCCCATTGGAACCTATGCTCAGAATAGGTATTTGCTTGAGGGTTATGACACTCAAAGGATGGTATTGTTAATAACTGTGTAAAGGTTCAATGTGCTAGGACAGTCAAATATCAAGGACAATAAAGTATAATGCAGACCACAGCGAGAGGCTTGAAGGTAGTTGACAATGAGAAGCGAGTACCCAAAATTTCATTGCTTTGGAAGTAGTATTCACACCTATATCCATTAGAGTAATTGTTTCATAATTCCACACTCCTCAATGACGCCTATGATGACTTCATACCAATGAGACAACAATGTGTTATATATTTCATATTACCAAAAGACTATGACTATGTTTTCTAACAAAAAGCATGTCACTATACTTCATTATTTGGTTTTGTTTCATCGTGCTTCAACAGGGAACTAAAACTGCTTTCAACTTGTATTTCCATTGTCATCCCTTTGTCATTGTAACCCTACTAATCTCACAACATTATGATAGCATATTAACACTGCCTTCTAAAACATAGACTTGTACCTATCAAAGATAGCATTATGACCATGTTTTTCTATTCACTGCTTCTTCATGAATTTAATGTATGCATAAGCTTCCTAAAGTAGGGATACTAGATGCAAAATTTACAAATATTTGAATAAGGTTTGAAGGTGTCCTTGTAATGTTGTTTTAGGCCTGTTATCCATCACAGACCTCATGTGCATGGTTTTATCCTTCTTGACAACAAAATCTCTACCTTCAAAACTTGGAAACTTAAATATGTGATTAGCACTTTAATATCTGTCACTGTAACCTACTTGCATAGTGATTCTCTTGAGCACTTGCTTTGTCATTAGTTGCTTTGTAATCTTTGATGTAATATGTATTAGGTTTCTTTCAAGTTGTTGTAACTACCCTTCACTCTATACTGTAGGCCTTATTTGATTTGGAGAACACCAATCAGGAGCTAAAGAGTGAACTCAAAGATTTATATATCAACTCTACCAAGTAACTTGCTTTTCTATCAATAGCTAGATTCCCATATGTTATTTGTGACTTGTGATGACTCAAATCTTTACTTCTCTCCAAAACTCACATGCATGGATGGTTATTAGTATGTATTATAGTTTTACTTAGATGATTTCACTCCTAGGATAATATTTAAGCAGAGTTTAAGAAGTCTTAGATTCTAATTGTTAGTTTTAAAATCTTTTGGTCTTATATAGGCAAGTTGATATATCTGGCAACCGTAAGGTAATTATCGTTCATGTTCCATACCACTTGAGGAAGGCTTTCTGAAAGATTCATGTGAGGCTTGTGCAAGAGCTGGAAAATAAGTTCAGTGGAAAGGTTAACATCAAATGATGCATGTTTCTATTCTTCCATTAAAGGTGACTGTGACATCAGTGAAACTTTTTAAACTTTGCCATTTGCATTGTTCACTATCATAGATTATAGTAATTATCTTTCCTTGGTTTGAATCATTGCTCCTCTACTCTATATGAGCACTGTTAGAAGTATCACTATCTATTTTCAAACCTAGTCCTCAATCTATGGTATTCAAACCTAGAGAGGGCATCATATGAAGATTCTACTCTTTTGATTAGTCTCCCTAACAATGTCCATTATTTGTCCTAGATCTGCCTTTTTGCATGAACTATCTGTTAGACTTAGGGCACACAACTGAGAGGGGGGGTGAATTAGTTGTCCAAAACTTTCTCCAATTTCACACTTAAATCTTCTTAGTGATTAGCAGTAAATTAATCATGAAACATAATGCAATTAAATAGCAAGTAGATACTTATCAACATATAAGACACCAAGATTTTGATGTGGAAAACCCGGTTAAGGGAAAAACCATGGGGTGATTAACCCAAGATTGTATTCTCTATTAGAAGAATAGAAAGAACAAAGTGGCACATGCCAATTAGGGCTTACTGCCTGAGCACACTACTCACAAGAGGCTCACTGCCTACAAGAGACACATTGTCTACAAAGTAACAAGTATTACAAACTTGAACTGGAGAATAGCATCTTTAGCATGCTTGGATCAGTTCCATTTAGGCCCAAAAACTCCTGCTCTGCCTTCCACTCTCTTCTTCGCTACCACACTCACATCTCCACTAGACACACCCTGGAATGACTTCACAATCCCTTATTTATACAAGGCATCGACTTAGGAACAATCATCTAAGTCTGCAAACACCTACAAGAACATCCGCAAGATGTGTAATACATCTGATCAGCTAGTCTCAGGAAGAACACCAACATCCAGTGGTTTTTCTTCAAATATGAACTTTAACTTCAATGTGAACCACCAACATGAACTGGAAACAATCCACATATCACCACAAGCTTTCCTGAATCACCAAGAACATCTGCACTTTATCTGCTTACAAGAATCCTTCTTTCCATTTGAAACCTAAAGAACACAGCCTGTCATCACTATCATAAAGGAATAGGTTCTTCCAGACCTTCAAACCACGAACCAATCTACTTGACACTTCACAAGGACATCCTCAACACTTCCTCAAATCTGTAGAATGGGATAATGCATTTCTGGATCTCACCGGACCTATCTGTGTCACTCTGTCACCTCTGAACACCTGCCAGAACCGGTTCTACTTGAGTGACCATAACTTCTTCAGATCTTCATGCGAACCTCTGAAAACTTGACTGGAGCATCTCAAGACTTATATCTACAAATGCTTTAAACCGCATCCTCTGATCCTCAACCTATCTTGGAATTTTACCTTGTTGTCATCACTGTTCTTTACTGTTCCTAATTGAGACTAATTTTCTCAATATCCTCAGCACACAACTCATCCAAACCTTCTCATTAATGCAACATGAGTATGTTGACATAAATGACAATACCGGTTAGACCCATACTTGCAACAATCTCCCCTTTTGTCATTGATGGCAACATATAATGTGAAAAATCATCAAAACAAGAACTTATCCTTACTGTCACAACTCCCCCTATCAGCAACAACTATTCACATGTCTTCTCTTCCTTTACTGCTCCCCCTTTGATCATCAACCACTTGTTTTTCACATGTCTTCTCTCCCCCTTTGACATCAATGACAAAGGGCTCATACTTGCAACTCCAATACTTCAGAATCATACTTGCTACTCCCCCTGAGTAGCAACTCCCATTAATCCAGATCACAAGATATGACTGTGATAACCACCGGACTGATGCACCTTAGTACACCTTAGTTCATTACCAGAGGGGTAATAACCCCTAACTTCTTCCTGAGATACTCAAAAGAGTCCCTAGGAAGAGGTTTAGTAAAGATGTCTGCAATCTGACCCTTAGAAGGCATAAACTCTAG
Organism: Cunninghamia lanceolata; assembly: GCA_027924645.1. Taxonomy (NCBI): domain Eukaryota; kingdom Viridiplantae; phylum Streptophyta; class Pinopsida; order Cupressales; family Cupressaceae; genus Cunninghamia; species Cunninghamia lanceolata. The sequence goes on from BSBN01001492.1 coordinate 955,683, forward strand.
TCTGACTTCATCCTTGTTCACTTGCTCTCTTAGAAAGTGAAACTTAATAGATATATGCTTAGTCTTAGAATGCAACACCGGATTCTTAGATATATTTATTGCACTTGAATTATCACAGAAGATTGTGATAGGCTCCTCATACTCTACTTTGATATCTCTTAGCATCTGCTTCATCCACAAAACTTGAGTGCAACTACCTGCTGCTGCAATGTATTCTACTTCAGTTGTAGATAGAGATATTGCCTCTTGTTTCTTACTTAGCCAAGAAACCAATCTTTTTCCCAAAAAGAATGCTCCACCACTGATACTCTTCCGGTCATCCACATCTCCTACCTAATCTGCATCTGTATATGCATGAAGAGAGAAATCATGATCTCTAGGATACCACAAACCATACTCATCTATCCCTTTTAGATATCTAAAAATCATCTTGATTGCCATGACATGAGATTCTCTGGGATCAGCCTGGAATCTAGCAACAAGACCAACAACCCACATTATATCTGGTCTAGTTTGAGTCAGATATAACAATCCTCCAATCATTGATCTGTACTTTGTCTGGTCTGCCTTAGGAGAATCATCATCTTTTCTCAACTTACATCCAGTTGCCATGGGAGTATTCATTGGCTTTGAATCTTCCATCCCAAATTTCCTCAACAATTCTTTCATATATTTGGTCTGAGAAGTGAAGATTCCTTTCTTTGTTTGAGTAATTTGCAGACCTAAGAAGAAATTCATTTCACCAAGAAAAGACATCTCAAACTCACTTTTCATTTGATTTGCAAAAGTTTTACACATACTATCTCTTCCTCCAAAGATGATATCATCAACAAATACTTCAACAATCAAGATGTTTTCATGATCAATTTTAAAATACAAGTTACTGTCAACAGTACCTTTGTTGAAACCAATCTTCAAAAGATGCTTATCCAATCTTTCATACCAAGCTCTTGGGGCTTGCTTCAATCCATACAGTGCCTTCTTCAACTTGCTGACCATATCACCATGATTAGACAATTGAAATCCATCAGGTTGCTCTATATACACTTCTTCTTCCAAGTCACCGTTTAGAAAGGTAGACTTGACATCCATCTGATATACCTTGAAATCCTTGAAGGCGGCAAAGGAAAGAAATAATCTGGCTACTTCAATTCTTGCCACTGGAGCAAAAGTTTCTTCAAAATCAATTCCTTCTATTTGAGAGTAGCCTTTGCAGACCAATCCGGCTTTATTTCTAATTACTTCACCAACTTCATTTAGTTTGTTTCGGAAGACCCATTTGGTTCCAATCACATTCTTGTTTCTAGGTCTAGGAACAAGATCCCAAGTGTGATTTTTCTCTATTTGCATCAGCTCTTCCTTCATTGCTTTAGTCTAGTTTTCATCATTGCAAGCTTCATTCACTGTCTTAGGTTCAATCTTTGAGATCAAACAATACTCTTCTGAATCTTTAGCAATTCTCCTTCTTGTTAGAACTCCTTTACTTTTATCACCTATGATCTGATCTTCAGAGTGGTTTAGTCTAACATACCTGGGAACTTTGGGAGTTTCCTGTACTTATAATTCTTGCTCAGGCTCATTATGACTCATCTCTTCTTCCTGAATTACTGGATCTATTTGATTCTGAGTACCGGAAGGAGTTTGGGCTCCTTGAATCAGAACACCATTTTGATCATCTTCATCATATTCATAAAACCTTGAAGGTTTCTCAATTCCTTCATCAACCTTCACATTTGTACTTTCTATCATCTTTCTTAGTCTCTTATTGTAACACCGGTATGCTTTGGTTTGAGTGGAGTAACCCAAGAAAATTCCTTCATCACTTCTAGCATCAAACTTGCCTAGATCTTCATCTATTTTAATGTAACATTTGCTACCAAACACTCTGAAATAACTCACAGTAGGAGTGATGCCAAACCAGAGTTCATAAGGAGTCTTACTGGTATTGCTTCTGATTTGAACTCGATTGAGAGTATAGACTGCAGTGCTGACAGCTTCTCTCCAAAACATCTGAGGAACGTTTGCTTCCATCATCATTGTCCTAGATGCTTCCTGGATGGTCAGGTTCTTTCTCTCCACTACTCCATTCTATTGTGGAGTCCTAGGAGTAGACAACTATCTCTTTATACCATGCTTCTCACAAAAATCTATGAACTCACCGGATGTGAATTCACCACCTCTATTAGACCTCAGACATTTCAATCTTAATCCGGTTTCATTTTCTACCATAGCCTTGAAAATTTTGAACTTCTCAAAAGCTCCCGATTTCTCTTTCAAAAAGGTAACCCACATCATCCGAGAATGGTCATCAATTAATAACATGAAATATCTATCACCTTGTACACTCTTGATTCTTGTTGGACCACATAGATCAGTATGAACTAAGTCCAATAATCTGGTAGAAGATTGATCCTTACTCTTGAATGTGATTCTTCTTAGCTTACCCAACTGACATTCTTTGCACAAGCTATTAGTAGGTTTTACTAGTTTTGGAAGATCTCTTATAGCCTGAGTATTGCTTATCTTGATGATATTATCAAAATTCACATGACACATTCTCCTATGCCATAACCAACTCTAATCAACTTGAACAAATAAGCAACTTTTACTAGTGCCAACCAAGTGGAAGATATTACCTTTAGTTTGGGTACTGGATGTAATCTCTGTTCCTAAGCTTTCAAAGATCTTGCATTTTCCATTCTTGAACCGGAGATCATAGCTTTTGTCCAACTGTCCAACACTGAGAAGATTGTGCTTCAAGCCTTTAACATATAGAACATTACCGGTTTTGTTCCTTCCATCAAAAGAAATAGTTCCTCTTCCTCTGATTCTACTAGCAGAATTATCACCAAACTTCACCACTCCTCCTTCATACCTTTCCAAATCTATGAACTTATTTTTGTCACCTGTCATATGGTGAGAGCAACCACTATCAATGACCCAATCATCCTTTTCTTCAACTTGGGCAGCCAAGGCTCTTTCTACAACTTTATGATTGACAGATACAGAGGATATTGGTTCTTCTTCCTTGATAGCAATAAACACCCATTCATTTCCTGATTTGTTTCCAATCTCTGATTCATCATCTGTTACTCATTCATTATCATCTTCTTCATGAACATAGTAACAATTCTTTTGGAACCTTGATCTGTTAGGATTTGGCTTTGAAAATCTTTCCGGACATCTTGAGGCAAAATGCCCAATCTTATTGCAGTTAAAACACTTAAAAGGCAATTTTCCTTCATACTTACCGGATCCTCTTGGCAGTCTCTTTGCAATGAGGACTTCAAGTTGAGCAGTTTCTACTTCTTCTTCTAGGTCTTTTCTTTCTTTTTCATACCATGACAATTTCCTTGACGAGTTCTCTCTCAGATCAAAACTTTGTTTACCTTTCATAGAGGCACTGGCTTTGAATGCAGATTCAGTCTTGGGGGGATCATCTCCAAACTCGGTCATTTCCAATGCAGCCAATTGGTCTCTTGTGACAGTTGTATGGGCTCTGAATTCATCAATGGCAACAACCTTGATTTTGTAAGAGGCAGGAAGGGATCTGAGAATTTTGCCAACAATCTCATTTTCATCCAAGACTCCACCAACATTTCTAATTCCACAAACCAGCTCATTTACTCTTGGCATAAAAGTAGTAATATTTTCATCATCTCTCATCTTTAGTTTTTCAAATTTCCCTTTTAGACTCTGTAACCTTGCACATTTAACATACTGGTCTCCTTCATGCAAAAGTTCCAGTTTATTCCAAATCTCAAAGGCAGTTGGTAGGTTAATAACATTTGAGAGCTCTGAGTTAGATAATGCGCTTAGAAGAGCCTCTTTGGTCCGCAGATTGTTTTCAGCATCTGTGATTTCATTTAGGGTTGTCGAACCACCCTGTGGAGGTACATACTATTTTGTAACCATGGACCAGTATGCCATTCCCATACACTACAAGTGACATTTCATGCGACCTTTCCAAAGAGCAAAGTTGGTTCCATCAAACTTCAGACTATCCTTCTTGTAAGATGACATCCTGGATCTCCTCAAGCGGTTAAGCTCCTTTTAGAAGAACTTAGCTTTGATACCAATTGTTAGACTTAGGGCACACAACTGAGAGGGGGGGTGAATCAGTTGTCCAAAACTTTCTCCAATTTCACACTTAAATCTTCTTAGTGATTAGTAGTATATTAATCATGAAACATAATGCAATTAAACAGCAAGCAAAAACTTATCAACATATAAGACACCAAGATTTTGACGTGGAAAACCCGGTTAAGAAAAAAACCACGAGGTGATTAACCCAAGATTGTATTCTCTGTTAGAAGAATAGAAAGAACAAAGTGGCACATGCCAATTAGGGCTTACTGCCCGAGCACACTACTCACAAGAGGCTCACTGCCTACAAGAGACACACTGTCTACAAAGTAACAAGTATTACAAACTTGAACTGGAGAATAGCATCTTTAGCATGCTTGGATCAGTTCCATTTAGGCCCAAAAACTTCTGCTCTGCCTTCCGCTTTCTTCTTCACTACCACACTCACATCTCCACTAGACACACCCTGGAATGACTTCACAATCCCTTATTTATACAAGGCATCGACTTAGGAACAATCATTTAAGTCTGCAAACACCTACAAGAACATCCGCAAGACGTGTAATACATCCAGTTGGCTAGTCTCAGGAAGAACACCAACATTCGGTGGTTATTCTTCAAATACGAACTTTAACTTCAATGCGGACCACCAACATGAATTGGAAACGATCCACAGATCACCACAAGCTTTCCTGAATCACCAAGAACATCCACACTTCATCTGCTTACTAGAATCCTTCTCTCCTTCATCTGGAACCTTAAGAACACAGTCCATCATTGTCACAAAGGAATAGGTTCTTTCGGACCTTCAAACCATGAACCAATCTACTTGACACTTCACAAGGACATCCTCAACACTTCCTCAAATCCGTAGAATGGGATAATGCATTTACGGATCTCACCGGACGTATCTGTGTCACTCTGTCACCTCTGAACACCTGTCAGAACCGGTTCTACTTGAGTGACCATAACTTTTTTAGATCTTCATGCGGACCTTTGAAAACTTGACTAGAGCATCTCAAGACTTATATCTACAAACCCTTTAAACTGAATCCTCTGATCCTCAACCTATCTTGGTCTTTTACCTTGTTGTCATCATTGTTCTTTACTGTTCCTGATTGAGACTAATTTTCTCAATATCCTCAGCACACAGCTCATCCAAACCTTCTCATTAATGCAACATGAGTATGTTGACATCAATGACAACACCGATTAGACCCATACTTGCAACACTATCTTTGTATGAGATAATTGTGACTCATTATCTTGTGTGAAGGTGATTGTGTCTTGTGATGGTGACTTAAGGCAACATTTATTCTATAATTTTTCCTTGATCTTGCACTTGTGAGACTGTCACATGGATTTTTATTGCACTACCTACCTTCACTGTCAATAACACTTGTATTTGTTGATGATTGTCCTACAAATTCACATATTTTCTTTTTTAAAGGATGCCTATTTTGATTGTTTTATTGCTGTCCTTGTCTTGCAAATGTAAAATCATTAGAAAAACTTGTGAAAAATCTTCATCGAGCTTGGTTTACTTCTATACCGCATTACTACGAAGGCTCATAAGGAGAGGTACGGGCTAGCAGTGCCACCCTCCACCCCACCGTGATCTGCAAAGGTTCGACCGAGGGTGCGGGGTTACCCACCACCCCGCGACAATGGTTGAAACAGCTTGCGGGTGTGCGGGGTTACCTGCCACCCTATGACAATGGTTGAAATAGCTTGTGCATGTCCAGGGTTACCCGCCACCCTGTGACAATGGTTGAAATGGCTTACGGGTGTGTATGCCACCAGATAATTCTGACAACACTATTACAGATGATGGTTATAGTGGCTATTCGACCACTCCATTGGAGTTCAGTGCGTGCCACATGGATCCAGAGAAGGTAGTCGACCCTAGTCTTGTCTATGACATGAGCATGGAGGACTACAACTATCTCTGCACTTTTAATTACACCACCTACCAAATTCAACTCATCACCGAAACAATTCATGTGCCTTATCTATGCTTCCACATTTTGCATACATGTCTATCTGACAAAAAATGCCCTTCAATTATGTTATGATGGATCCAAATAAAAAAGTAGTGTCATTGTAAATACTCCTAACCCTACATTCATATGTGATCTATAGGCTTTACTGTAGTACTATTGGGTGCACTTAAAAGGAGTACAGGCTAGAGGTGTTACCCACCACCCTACAGTGACCTTCATCGGTCTATGTGGTCGTGCAGTGGTTATACTGCCACTTCATAGTGATCCATGGAGTTGGCTAGAGGGTGTGTGGGCTATACTGCCACCTCGTGACAGCTCGTGTGATGGCTTATGGTGGTGTGGTGTTTGTCCTACTGTCCCACAATGGTTTCTCTTAGAGACTTGCTATGGTGCGGTGTATATATATATATGTCAAATTTGGCTTTACACCTGCTAATTGCATTTGCTTGAAAGTTTCTATTTAAGCCTTTTCAACAAATCTATTTTGTGCATATCCCGCAACCATTGCATTCCATGAGATGACATCTCTTTGAAGCATTCTGCCAAATAGTTCACATGCCTTGTCAATGCTTCCACATTTTGCATACATGTCTACCAGGGCAGTTGAAACTATAACATTTGACATATTTCTTCTATCCATTACTTTTTGATGGATGTCCATACCTTGTTCCAATGCTCCCAGTTTGGTGCAGGCAAGAAGGATACTGGTAAAGGTTGTGGAATTTGGCTTTACACCTGCCAATTGCATTTGCTTAAATGTTTGTAAATCCTTTCCAACAAATCCATTTTGTGCATATCCAACAATAATTGCAGTCCAAGAGATGACATCTCTTTGAGGCATTCTGTCCAACTATAATATTTGGCAAAAATACCTAATCCATTATGCTTTGATGGATGCCCATTCCCTGTTCCAAAGCTTCCATTTTGGAATAGGCAGGGAGAATGTTGGTAAAGGTTGTGAAGTCTAGCTTTACACCTATCAATTACATTTAATTGAAATTTTCTAGAGCTTTTTCAAAAAATCCAATTTGTGTGTATCCTGCAATCATTGCAGTCCATGAGACCACATTTTTTTAGGCATTCTATCAACAATTCATGGTCCTTGTCCATGGTTCCACATTTTGCATACATGTCTACTAGGGCAATTGCAACTACAACATCTGACAAAATTCCTCTATCCTTCATGCTTTGATGGATGTCCATACCCTGTTCCAAAGCTCCCATTTTGGCACAGGCGGGGAGGATGTTGGGAAAGGTTGTGGAGTCTAGCTTTACACCTACCAATTGTAGTTACTTGAAAGTTTCTAAAGTCTTCTCAAAAATTTCAATTTGTTCATATCCTGCAATCATTGCAGTCCATGTGACCACATTTCTTTGAGGCATTTTGTCAAACAGTTCATGTGCTTTGTCTATGTTTCCACATTTTACATTCATGTCTACTAGGGTAGTTGCCACTACAACATCTGACAAAATTTCTCTATCCTTTATGTTTTGATGGAAGAAATCATAAACATTGTATTGATATCTTGCGGAGTTTTATATTAATACCTCTATTTTCTTACAATTGTATGATGCTATATAAAATTTTTATAAAATATTAAGGGGTTTGTGAACGGATAATAGAGGATCATCAAAAGGGTATCAAACTAGTGTGTGGTATCTATTCAGGTCCATCAAATCTTAAGAAGACATCTCTGTGAACTAGGTTAAGGTCTACATAACTTTATCCTCTGTGAGACTTATGAAATCTTATCCTACTCCTGTGCAAATATTTGTAAAGATCCCACTAAGGTTTGTGGAAAGATCATTCAAAGGCCAGTTATATTGTCAATGCATAGTGAACAATGACATATTTACTTCAATTTCTTCTAACATTGGCTACTATTCATGAGGCCACCTTGGAAGATGTTGTCTATCCTGTAGAGATTGTTGGCAAGTGAGTTAGATATCGTGTTGATGGCTCCAAGATAATGAAGGTAAGATGATTGGTGATAAAGAAACATGTATATCTATTTCTTTGGACTTATTCCAGGCTATATCTGTGCATCTTGAACTTTGACTAGCTGAGTGATTTCCCATTTTTTAGGTCTATCTGGATCCTAAGGAGCATAATATCACAGAATACAAGTTGGAAACATTTACTGGGTTTATAAAAAATTTTGTAGGAAGGATGTTATTTTTGAGTAGCCTTTGTTAGAGGCTAGTTAAATTATACCTTTAAAGTCTTCTCTCCTTTGCTGGATGGTATTTAATTGATGTTGAGCTTTTTTTTTTATTAGGGTATGTATCAAAATATTGTTTGGTTGGTATTAGAAATTTTTTTGATCAAACATTTTAGGTTGTGAAGTATCAATGATTCTTGTTGAATTCTTCTTATTGTCCTATTCTCTTCAGATGAGAACTAAATTTTGTTTAGCTGAATTACGAGCCTTTCTATACACTTAAATGAATTTGAGAACCATTTTTCAAATTCATATTTTTATCATTGCTTTATATGGTGAATGGCTAATAGAAGTTAATCTTGGGGATTTGGTTGAGAAATTCATTGGTATTGAAAACTATTTCAGGCCTATGTTGAAAACTATGTTTAAGGCATTTGTTGACAAGGCTATAGTTTTTTTAATTGATTTATCTTTCTGCTATGTTTGGACTTACTTTTGTAAACTTGCAATATACAATGCACTTTATTCTTTCTGAATTGAAACTAATAGTAATTTTGTTGGTTGTATTGAGGCACAAATTCGTTCATGGAAGAAAAGGCAGCACCCTATTGCTCATATTAGATGGCACGTTCCATATAGAGGAGGAAAGATTCTAGGGTTATTGTTGGTTGCATTGAAGGAGAGAGCTTCATATATGGTACACGATCAACACTCAGTCATGAAGACTCAAGGAGCATAAATGAGAGAGCTTCATAAAGGAGAGAGCTTCATATATGCGATGTCATGAAGATAGTCATGAAGACTCAAGGAGCATAAATGATAGTGAGCAAGAGATAAAGTACACAGTTCATACCATAAACAAAGTGAGATGAGTCTTAAGTTGTGATCAAGGGTGGTGTGTTAGTTTTTGAGAAAGGAAGGGTAGTTGGCTATGTACAAAGATCAATGAGGAAGATTACAGTCATAAGGTGATGATGTTAGCATTTCATCAAGACTTTGGAAGCAACCAGTAGACAAATTTATAGAAGTCTTAAATAGAAAAAAGGACAGCCACTAATAAATCTATTATTACAAGGCATATATTCTACATGGTAGTATAGTTGCAAGAATATGACAGTTTCATAAACCTATGTTAGTCTACAAATGAAAGTCTAAATTATGTATACTTATGGGTGACTGTTCTATAACAGAGAGATAATGAGTGCATAGAGGTAAGATGTTCATGGTGAGTGGCAATGGTCAATGGTTCCCAGGGATATAGGCATAGTAAGCATGCTTTCAGTGGCATAAGCAAAGGAACAAGGGTCTATAGTGTTAGCATTAAAAGGCAAGTATATGAAAGTTGCAGGGCAATCATCTAGAAAGAAAGTATGTACAGTTTAGTCACCACAATGAGTGAAGACCAAGCACACTAAATATTACCGCCTACCAAGTGTCCAATGTAATAGAGGTAGGGTAAGTAAATGATTTAGACTCATAAAGAGGCTTTTGAAGATGCATTGAAGGAAGAATCTAATTCCATGTCCTAAGAGGACCTAATATCTTCAAACTCAATAAAAACATGTCCCATAAGCAATGTTGATGACAGTAAAAGACACAAGAATATAATGTTGTTTCATTAAGAAAGCTTGATCTAGTCCATGTTTCACATTATGATCATATCACAGACTTGACTACATATGATAGTGCATTTCCTGTGGTTGCAATCAAGAAAGACAAGTGCTAGACTGATGGGGTAGATTAGATGACCTTTGGTAGCAGTTAGGTTGGTTGAGAATTAGTTACTGATAGTTCACTTTTTGGCAAAGCATTGTAAAATTGGAGAAGTTTCTTTCTTGTCATTTCTGTGCATTGTAACTCAGATTTTTAGTCTTGTGACTAAAAATAAACATTGTAATACTCTATTTCTAAGCATTTTTCAAGCAAGATAGAAATTTTAGGCTTGTGCAAGCTATAAGAACACTTTTCTTTTAATAAAGTTCATCAATTTTGCCTTCTCAATGGCTATCTTATTGTGTCCAATTGATGATTGATGCGTATTTATGTGTTTTATGTTTAAATCCTCAAATATTAGACTAAATATACTACCAATTGATATAAATCAGTGAATAAATATGACTAAACATATGACCAAATATACTACCAGTTGACAGAAATCAGTGAATAGATATACTACCAATTGACACAAATTTGGTCACGTTATAAATTTGGTCATGTGACAAAATAAATGACCGACAACAAACTACTAATGGCCATGTGACCAAGCTCAATGAATAAATATGACTAAACATATGACTAAATTAATGACTAAATATCTACCAAATCGATCAATCAAAACAACCAATAAATGACTAAAAATGGTTTAGTCATCAATTTGTTCACGTTATAAATGACTGACAATAAACTACTAATGGTCACGTGACCATGTTTAGTCATTTATATGTTGTTTTTAGTAGTTTTTTTAATCATATATATTGTTGTTTTTGTACTAGTGGAGGTTTAGGGTTTTTTAGATTTAGGGTTTAGGGTTTGGGGGTTTAGGGGTATTATTTAGGGTTTATGGTTTAGGGGTTAGGTGTTAAGGTTTAGAGGTTTAGGGTTTAGGGGATAGAGAGAGAGAGAGCATCAATAAGGAGTTATAGAGGAGAACAAGGGGAGAGATATAGAGATAGAGAGTGAGGGACATGGCCATAGACATAGGGAAAGAGATTGAGAGGTAGAGGGACAATAGAGATAGGGAGATTAGGGAGAGATAGGGAGATAGAAGTTTAGGGTTTAGGGGTTTAGTGGTAGAGAGAGAGAGAGAGGTTTAGGGTTTAGGGGTCATGGTTTAGAGGAATTATTTAGGGTTTCTAGAGTTTAGAGTTTCTCAAGTTTAGGGTTTAGGGTTTATGGGTTATGGGTTGGGGTTTAGGGGAATTATTTAAGGTTTAGGGTTTCTTAGGTTTAGGGTTCCATGTCAAAAAGAATCTCTCTCTAAACCCCTAAACCCTAAATTATGCCCCTAATCCCTAACTTATAACCCCTAAACCTCTATCTCCCTATCTCTCCCTTATCTCCCTCTTTCTATCATCCCTCTACCTCTCAATCTCTCTCCCTACCTCTCTGGACATATTACTCACTTTCTATCTCCCTATTTATCCCCTCTATCTCCTTTATCTCTCCCTATATGTATCCTCTCTCTCTATCTATCTATCTCTCCCTGTCTCCCTATCTCTTGCCTCTCCCTCCCTTATCGACAAAGGAAATGGAAACAAGAAAACTAGGAATCTATCTCTCTATATATATCTCTCTAACTCCCTATCTCTCCCCCCTCTCTCCCCTCCATCTCCCTCTCCCAAGTTATCAATGAAGCAAATAGAAATAAGAAAACTAGGACATGCAAAGAGCTTGGATGAGGATATAAATTGTGAGGATGAAATGGAAACAAGATAAAATGAAAGTTGATTAAATGGGAAGAATGATGATAGGAGAGGTGGAAAATAGTAAAATAGGGAAAAATTAGTTGGATCTAAAGGGAAATTAGAAATTAAAGGGAAAACTAGGAGGTAGATAGGTGAGAGAGAGAGAGAGATGTTTTAGTTCATCATAACATGAGTGCGTTATAATGCACTCATGTTATGTGAATGAACATATTCACATAATGCGATCTCGTTATAACGTGCTTGCATTATTTATGCTTAGTCTTGGATTTGCCTTGGGCTTCCAACCCAAAGGCTTGGATTGTGTTTAGGTTGTCCAAGGACTTGTTTTTCCAAACTCTAACAAAATTCAGATAGTCTAGAGCATGCTCCCCATTAGGATTGCACTTTTTTCAATGAAAAGTCAAATAAATACCACCATAACCTTAATCTATCTATTAGCTATCTAAACATATAATTATTTTCACATTTTGAGTACATTAAGGGTTTCATCTTTAATTTCTTTTACTAGTGTATCCATTTTTTTGTCAAAAACCAGAGTCTAGTATTTTTTAATTTTTTTCAACCGTTTAAAATTTTGAATAAGTTACATTTTTATAAACTAGACTCCATTCTACATGTATTAAAAAAATGATTTTTGATTAGTTTTCAAAAAATTTAGGGGGGAGCATGCTCAATTTTCTATTTTTCAGGATGTGTCCACTTTGAAAATTAGTAAAAAATCAATTATTCATGAAAAAATTATCAGAAAAATCAGGGATAAACTATATGGTGTTAGCTAATTTCTCACTAAAGTGATTTTTGAAATACTAAAAAAAAGTTAACATTTTAGGGGGAACACACCAGACGCTATGTTATGTTTTTTTGAGAAAAATAGGACCAATTTGTGTGCTCCCCCTTTTTGAACCCCTTAATCTCAACCATTTTTGAAAAAAATAGTAGTTTAGAAACTAAATTCGGAGCACTACAACTCTTGTTTTTGTTCTATCTTCAAATTTTGAGTGTAACTATCTTCAATTTATCATCGAACATCAATCTTTCCCAATTTCAGAAAAAAAAGTGGCATCTTAAGACTCCCTTTTAGTCCCTCATCTTTGTGCACTTACCCCCTTTTTGCAACACCATTCTATTGTGGTGTATACAGAGTTGTCTTTTGTGTGATAATACCTGCATTCTTGGAAAAATCATCAAATTCCATAGAGCAATATTCCCCTCCATTGTCAAATCTTAATATTTTTATCTTCAATCCTGATTGGTTTTCAATTATGACTTTGAAATCCTTAAACTTAGTGAAAACTTCATATTTGTGTTTCATAAAATAAATCCATGTAAATCTGGATACATGTCATCAATGAAGGTGACAAAATAACAAGATTTTCTAATAGAATCATTATCCACAGGTCCAAACACATTTGTATGAATAATTTCTAACTTCTCTTTTGCTCTATTACTTCCTAATGGAAATGATTTTATGTTTTGTTTACCAAACACACAATGCTCACATAAAATCAAAGTGCTCATCAGAATAGGAGAAACCATCAAACAAATTTTTATTCTTGATAGTTTTCAAAACATTATTACTAGTGTGGCCCAATCTATGGTGCCACAACATACATGTATTTTTAGTACTAGCCTTAAATACATAAGAGTCATTACAAATTGTAGTAGCTTCAAGCTTAAAAAAGTTTCTCAATGTCTTCCCCTTCGCTACCACCAAGTTCCCTCTCACCAATCTACAGCCATGCTTATCAAATGTTACATGTATTCCCAAATCATTCAACTTCAAAATTGAAATTAGATTTCTAGCTAATCCAGGAACATGCAAAACACCAGGGAGTATTTTAATCCTCCCATCACTGAAACACAACAATACCTTGCCTTTCCCAACTATCAGATATGTAGACTTGTCCCCAAGGTATATATCACATCCATCATACTCCTCGTATGTAGAAAACCATTCCTTATGCAGGGTCATATGAAATGAGCATCCTGAATCAACCAACCAGTGATCATTAGAAACAACATTATATGCAGAAAGTAAAACATCTTCACCTGCATTCGAGGACTTATCCAAACCACTCTCCCACTATTTCTTTGGGTTTTTGCACTCCTTCACATGTCCCCTTTTACTGTAATTCCAACACTTAACTCTGTTCTTCTTCTCAAGAGTCTTAGGTCGGCCCTTGGACTTGTCCTTAGCCCCTTTTTGATCTCCTTTTGGTCCTCTTTCCATAGACCTTCCCTTGACACTGAGAGCATCCCTTGAACTATCTAAACTTTTCTTCCTCAATCCATGTGATAACAGATTCAAGACAAGAGCATCCAACTTTGGATCTGTGAGGTTAGCAGTGATAGCCAAAACAAAATTCTCCCATGACTTGAGAAAAGAACAAAGAAGCAAAATACATTTATCTTCCTCATTCACCTCCACATCTACAAATGTTGGTTGACTCAATAACAAATTAAATGAATTCAAATGCTCTGCAACTGATTCACCCTCTTTTATTTTCATGGAAAATAACTTACGCTTTAAATAAAGTTTATTTACCATACTCTTGGCTTGGTAGATCTCACCCAGACGCTTCCACAAGCTATGTGTAGACTTCTCACTTGCAACATTTAGTAGAACAAAATCTGTAAGACATAGCCAGATTGTACCTCTTGCCTTTTCATCCAGTCTTTCCCACTCATCAGGAGTTGAACATCATCAGGTTTCTTTTCTTTCATAAAAGCCAATCATTGGTTTCTTTCTTCTAGCAAATGCTCCATTTTCATCTTCCACAATTCGTACCTTGCACCATTGAACTTCTCAATGTCCAACTGAGAGGTAGAAGCAATAGTGGATGAAATCATGATATCTACACAAGATTTGCAAACAAACAACAACCAAATCTCCCACTGTAGCTAAAAAACCTTCACACTACCACCCAAGAATCAAAACTAGCCAGGCTCTAATACCAAATGTTAGAAATGAAGGTGCAAACCACACAACAGAAATCTGATTCAAACCTTTTATCCTCTAAACAATGTAGAATCAATGGAGATTGCAACATAAATTAAAACCTATTACATAGAAATAACATGCACTAAGAACTGAACACATAACATAGTATGTAATGTGGAGAAAACCCTTTTGGGTAAAAAAACTCCACCAAGAAAAGAGGCTCCAAATTGTATTATCTTCAAATATGAGATTGCAATACATGTACTTCCTCTGTTTCTTCAGTCTTCAATCCAGCAATGCCTATTACTCCCCAATCTAATGAAAACATAATACAAATATCCTTATAAAAGGGGGTTGTCTTCTAGGGAAAAATAACTGATAAAATATCGACTGTCAGATCTGTGACCTAATGACAAATGGTCCAGATTCACGATGATAAAATATAAATTGTAATGGGTAAAATGGGATAATAAAATGAATTACAAAACACCCAATAACATCAATGAAATGTGCAAATAACAAAGATTTAAAATAAGAAAGTGATACTTACAACTTTTGTTACCTCACGATTTCCATTGTTCGCCTATTCTCTTTTGATCTTTTGGTGATGAATGTAGCCCTTAGAAAGCTTACTTCCTTGCTTTGATTCCTCAAGATGACAAGGAGAAATGGCTCGAATACTTGTTGTGTTGAAGATGAGCTTCAACACAATATGAAATAGATAATAAATGATGTGAGAGTGGGGGGTGCCAATGGCGCGCTATAGATTTTGTAGCATAAGTTTACTTGAAAACTTCATGATTATGAGAATGGAAGAATAGAAGGGTATTTATAGAATTGTGTGAGAGAAGATCAACGACATAGAAGAAATTACAAGATCAATGGTAGAGGATTTTTGAGGGAACGTGTGCGAATAGAAGGACATGTGTCATTCAAAAAGATGCTTTGTTGAGTTAACTGCTTTCTTGATGAGGATGATCTTTTATTTCAAAAATTCAAATATATTTTTCTAATTTAAGAATTTGTTGATTAAAACAAGGTTGCTTTAAATCAGTTAACTTAGCTTTTGCTTTTGCATGACAAGAAGAATTTATTTTTAGAAGATTTTGAAGATTTTTTAGAAGATAAGAAAGTGAATTAAATAAAGAAATTTATTTAATTACTTGCACATGATTTGGAAGAATAAATAAAATATTTAATTATATTTTATTTTTGAAGAGTGAGGATTTAAATAAATTTAAATGATTTATTTAAATTTGGAGGAAAATACTTGACTTAATTAAATAATTTAGAATTATTTAATTGTTTGGAATAATTTAATTAAATAAAGGATTTTATTTCATTTTGACTTTAGAAGAGATAATTAAATATTTTGATATTTAATTAACTTAGAGGAATATGAATCAAATAAATAAATTTAATTATTTATTTATTGATAGAGGAAGGTAGACTTAAATAAATATTAAAATTATTTATTTAGACAAAGTCGTGTCATTTTTAGGTGTACACATTTTGCCCCTCTTTGATGCAATGTGTTTTATCACATTGTTTCAAAGAATAAGAATTTTTGACAATGATATATGCCCTAGTTTACCCCTGGGATAAGTTTAATAATGATAGGATGCCCCCTCGGGAGATTGGATAGGAAGAAGACAAAAGGCGTGAGACAAACAATCTCATGAAGAAGAAGGTGGAAGATAGGCTAGGATGAAGAAAAAAATGGTTTGAAGAAAGAGATGAATGATACGCAATGCAAGATAAAATGATAACACACACAAGCAAGTAAGCAAGTATGTAGAAATGATATAAGAACAAACAAGGTATTGCCCCTGTCAACTAGTAAACCAACGATATACTGATACTAATATACAATAGTGTTGTCATGGTGGGGAACGATAGATCCCTAGAGCAACATGAAGGATAGTGTCTGGTTTCAGGAAATGAAGCATGTCATGTAAGACGCGTGTATTGGTCTGATATCGATAATGCTACATCTTGTATAAGACAAATGTTTGATTATAACTGATTGAGTTGGTTTACGACCAGACAAGGATCAAGACCACTGATTGTGATTGGATCGTTTGACAATATTGACTTGACTTGATTGGTATGGATTTAAATATAGACTTGCATTTTGAGCATTGCTCGGATTTACAGCTAGAACTGTTGACGAGAGATATGAAGATAGATCAAAATTTGATCGATAGAAGAATGAGTCGATAGAAGAAATCACAAGCTTTTATTTGTAAACATTGATTCTCTGCATATAATTTTATTGCATGGGATATGGATATAAAATGCAATTGGATATGTTATGGATATGGATATTTGTCATCTTGATATTGCAAGTATTTTGAAGTGCTTTGTTTTATCATTGGGCTTTTAAAATGTTGTAAGAAAATACAAGCATCTAGGTATAATTAAACCGAGATGACTTGAGTATTGCTTACATGGATTTTGATTTAGCAAGTTAATACAAGCATCTAGGTATAATTGAACCAAGATGACCTGAGTATTTCTTGCGTATCAATAGACAAGGATTGCCCCTTTTCATGTTTAGACTTTGGAAGTCCTTGATGATCTTTTTGCTGATCATGTCGTTAGACAAAAGTTGTCACATTACTAAAGATTGATTCACAAGCAGCAGACAAAGAAAAAAAATGATTATGCCCCCATCATAGCATCTCTAGCTTTTGGCATCCTCGAGTAGCATAGAAAGACATAATAACAAAAAATCAAGACCTTGTAAGTTAACCGATAAAAACACAAAGCATTCTTGCATTAGATGTGTCTTCTTGCCATAACTGATATAGAGTCAGTTTGAGTGTTTTGGGTAAGGTGTTCTGCTTTGCTTTGGATAGGTTGATGTTTTGTGCCAATATTTTTGTTTTGAGGAGCTTGCTTTGCTACGTGCACTTGTCTAGTGAAAGGTATCACAATCCTTTATTGGTATCCTCTTAGAACATGTGGCACTCAAGAATCCAAATCTCCAACCAGGGCAAGGAGTTGCCCCCAGTGAAAACTAAGGATTGACTTATTATGGATGAGATGACAAACAGATATGGAGAGACAGACCCTAAGAGACTAACCTAGTGCCTCAGGGGTGCATTTCTAAATGGCCTTGCCTACGTGACGATGTAGAGGCAACATAGTTTGGGATGAACCTGATGGACTTAAGACCTAGGCGATGGCAAAGATGAAGAGTCGGTATGGACAACAGGACATACGACACTTGAAGGAATGGACAGGAAAGAAGTGGAGTGGAGCAGAGCCTCGGGGGTGCATTGAGAATGGCCTTGCCTACATGATAACTCAGAGGCAACGTAGTTCAACAACGATTCAAATGGATTGGTTCAAGATGAACGATACTGATGGACACAAAAGACATGAGGTCACAATAGATGGAGGAAGCGATTTGTTGCAGATAGTGCTTGTTTACCAGTTTTTCACCACTTGCTTTTATTTGCACAATAGCTAAAAATACGCATGATGCCTATTTGCCAGGTTGTCGTCATGGTATCTATCCAAGGCACCTCCTTTCCAGGTTTTCCCCATAGGATAATTTTTTTTTGTTATTTTTCCATTTTTTGATTTTTTTTCTTTGTTTTTGATCATTTTTTTTATTTTTTTGAATTTTTAAGGATTCCATTTCATTTAGGTATAGAACTTACAAAGATGCATGCTGTTGATAGGAACATCAAGCAGTTCACCTTTAGATGTAGCCAATTGATATGCTCCTGACCCATAGACTACAATGATGACATAGGGACCTACCCGATTTCTGGGATTTTCTCTGAGGACTAGATCACCAACTTGGAATACTCAGGGCTTTACCTTGTGGTTATAGCTTCTGGACATTCGTTGTTGATAAGCTTTTAAGTGGTTAAAGGCCTATTGCCTTCTCTCTTGAAGTTTTGGATACTCTGTACTCTTCATCAAATATGAGGCCTTTTAATGACACTCACACGGATGGGATCTTGACTTTAATGGGCAAGATGGCTTTAGATCTGTAGACCAGGGAGTATGGTGTTGCACTTGTGGGTGTATGGATACTTGTACGATAGGCCTACAATGTTGGATTTAACTGGATCTGCCTATCACGACTGGCATCATTGACAGTTTTTTTTAGAATTTTTAAGATAGTTTTATTTGATGCCTCCACCTAGCCATTGCCTTGGGGGTAATAGGGGGTAGAAAAGTAGTCCTGGATATGGAATTTGTCACATAGTTCCTTGACATCCTAATTTTTGAATGGTCGTCCATTATCTGTGATAATGGATGAAGGGATACCATAGCAACAAATGAGATAGTTCAAGATAAAGGAGGCAATCTGATTGCCTGTGATATTGGCTAAGGGCACGGCTTCAATCCATTTCATGAAGTACTTGGTGGCAGTGATTATGAATTTATGGCCACAGGATGAAGGAGGGTGTATCTTGTCCACTAAGTCAAGTCCCCACTGACAGAAGGGCCAAGGAGTTGTTAATGGCTGTAGCTCCTATGCTGGTGCATGTATCAGGTTCTTGTGGATTTGGCAGTTCTTGCACTTCTTGACAAAATGGTAGGAATCTTGTTCCATGGTTGGCCAGTAGTATCCCATGCATATGAGTTTCTTGGCTAGGGTAGGGCCTCTAGAGTGGGTTCCACATATACCATCGTGCACTTCGCTCAGGGCAATTTGATGTTCCTCACTATCGAGACACCTAAGGAGAGTACCATCAAGACCTCTGCGATATAGGATATTGGCGATAATGGCATACCGGGATGCCTGATGAATGAAGTTTCATTTTTGGTTACTGGAGAGATCCAGTGGGAGGGTATTCTCTTTAAGATAGGAAAATATTTTTTCATAGAGGGGGGAATCAATTCCGACAATGTGGCAAATGATATGGGATTTGGGGGTGTCATATGCAGGACAAGACACTAGCTCTACCAAGAACTTGTAATGTGATTGATTATTTGGAATATCGAGGAGAGATGCAATCGTGGCCATGGCGTCTGTACCTTTGTTCTCAATCCTTAGTATCTGCTCAAAAGAGATCTAGACAAATTATTCTTTGAAGTCGTCTACCATCCATTTGTAAGGGATTAATTTCTCATCTTTTGTCTGGTAGTCATCATTTACTTGATTTATGACCAACCGTGAGTCGCCATACACCTGAAGTTCTTTGATATTCCATTCCACTGCTAGTTTGATGCAAATGACAAGGGCCTCATACTCTACCACATTGTTAGTGCAGGGAAAGAGTAATCTATATGATTTAGGAATGGTGTCGCCACTAGGGGTGATCAACAAGATACCTACTCCTAATCCATGCTGAGTGTATGAGCCATCGAAGTACATTTTCTAGGTTGTTGTGGTTATGTGAAAGATAGATTCATTTGGAAATTCAAAGCTCAAAGGGTTGTCATCTATTAGAGGTGCATCTGCTAGTTGGTCTGCAAGTACTTGGCCTTTTATTGCCCTCCTGTCTACATATTCGATGTCGAATTCACTGAGAAGCGTGACCCATTTGGACAATCTACCTGTAAGGGCTGCTTTGTTGAGTAAATACTTGAGTGGATCAATCTTTGCTACTAGTTTGACCAAATGTGACAACATGTAATGTCTCCATTTTTGTGAGGTGAAGACCACAGTGAGGCATGTCCTTTCAATTGGTGTGTATTGTAGTTCATACCCAACAAGTGTTCAACTGATATAGTAGATTGCTTGTTCTTTCCCTTCATAATTTTGCTGTGCGAGGAGAGCTCCTAGAGCTGTTGGTGTGGCTAAGATATACAGTAGCAAAGGTTTACCCTAAATCGGTGGCATTAATATAGGTGGCTTCATGAGATACTATTTTAACTTTTGAAATGCCTATTCACATGCATCATTCCATTTGAAAGGGACATTCTTATGTAGGAGGTGGGAAAATGGGTGGCACTTGTCTACCAATTGAGAAATGAATCTTCGGATAGACTATAGTTTTCCTTGAAGAGAACTTAGTTGAGTGAGATTCTTAGGAGGCAGCATTTCCATGATGGCCTTTACTTTAGCTGGGTTGACTTCGATTCTGTTGGCAGACACTATGTACCCAAGTATCTTGTCTGATGTAACTCCAAACATGTACTTCTTCAGATTGAGATGCACATTAAACTATTCCAGTCTTGTGAAGATTTTGTCCAGTACTACTAGAGGTGTCCTTCTCTTGGGAGTGATTTTTCCATGTTGTCATCAACATAATCTTCCATTATAGTGTGCATCATATCGTGTAAGATTGTGGTCATAGCTCTCTGATATGTTGCACCAGCATTTTTCAAACCAAATGGCATGACACACCAATAATAGGTGCCCCGTGGACATGTGAATGCAGTCTTGTGTTGGTCTTTAGGTGCAATTTTAATCTGGTTGTATCCAGAGAAACCATCCATTAGTGATAGCATGGTGTGTCCTGCCATGAGATCTACAATAATGTCAATATTTGGCAGGGGAAATCATCTTTTGGACTTTATTCAGGTCCCTGAAGTCATTAGATATTCAGACTCTACCATCTAGTTTGGCGACTGGTACTATGTTTGAAATCCACCTAAGATAGTTTATTGGTCTGATGAATCCAACATCCAATAGTTTTTTTAGCTCTTCTTTCACCATGAGGGCCACATGTGGGTGCATCTTCTTGAGTTTTTGCTTTACTGGCTTAGCTCCTAGAGCTAAGGATAAGTGATGCATTATGAGATTTGGATCTAACCCTAGCATGTCCGCATATGTCCAAGCAAAGTTGATTTGTTTTCTCTTGAAGAAGTCAGTGAATGCTGGTTTTTCTTGTGTTGTTAAAGATTGTGCCATGTGGATCATTATGGGATTATCACTTGTGCTGACATTGATCAACTCTGCTGGTTCTATCAAGATTGAAGATCTCTCCTGATGTGTGAGATTGGGTAGAGGGTCAAGCCTTCCATCCTTTAGTGCCTCAGAGAGGTTTTCACTGTTGGATACACCTATATTTTTACTTTTTTGATGATCTAACACTATTGCAGAGTGGTTTTCACCATTAGATCTTTCTTTCATTTTGACATTTTTTAGACTAAAAGGCTTGGCACTCTCTCCAAAATAGGCCTTGTCCTTGAGTTCTATGGCATAGCCAGCTCTGTGGTCCCCTATGGGTATGTGATCTCTAAGCTCAAGATAGTCTATGATGGCTTCATCATTTTGAAAGGTATCGAGTTCAAGGGTAGAATCTTGTAAGTCTCAATCTGAGTTCAGGGTGCAATAATGGTAAAGGATCATTGGGTTGGTCTGGTTTGATGGTATTGATGGTCAAGATAGAGGTGTTATGGTGGTCATTATAAGCATAGACAATGCCTGCGATGGTACTCTCCATTAGCTGATTCGTCAAGGGGGTATCATTCTTTCCTCACAATTTTCACAATCGGTATTATCTGGGTCTGACTCTAGTGGTCTAGCCCTTGAACCTTGTCCCTCAGTTTCATGGGTTGGGTCATACTCATGGACAACATCGATATCTTTCTCATCACAAGATAGCTTAGAGAGGATATCCCATTCATATCCATTGGAATTAGTCTCGCTCCCCATTTGCAGTTGCTGAATTTGATCAACCAGATTAGTAGCAGATGTTTTTGGTCATTTGCCTTTATGCTTATTTGTTATGTTGGTTCTTGTTGCGCTAGTGTAACCTAGCCCTGTAGTGTCTCGAGCTGTCAAGGTATGGGGTTAGATGGGTTCAATGATACCATCTTTTCTCGAACCAAGGGGGCCATGTCCTTCATAACCCATTCTTTGTAGCATTTGGAATCCTTGACCATATTGTTCAGTTTGTATAGTGGTGTGATGGTCTTGTTGTGTTGATGAACTGCCTTCATCCTTATATAACCATTGGAGGATATCCTTTTCATCGCTCTCATCTTTGAGGCTTCCTCATTTGACAAATGGACCTTTGGTAGTTTTGATTACTTTGGATTTGCTCAGAGTTGGTCTTCCATATGATCTGGGAGATAGGGGGAGTTGTGCCAAACATAGGGATTGGGAGATTGTGTACTCACCCAGGCCCTTATCTTTGATTCTGAGGTTAGGTTGGGAAGCCTTTGATGTGGAAGCAAGTGAAGCTAGGTCAATACGAGATGAAGATGAAGCAGAAGCACGGTTGTTAGGAATCACAACTTCAGGTTTAGATTGAATGGAGTTGCAATACTGAAATGGATTCGAGTCACCTTGGATGGTGATTTCTTGACCTTCATAGGGGAATTTGATACATTGGTGGTATGTTAATGGCACTGCTTTTAGAGCATGTATCCAACGTCTTCCAAGAAGAATGTTATACGCTAACTCCATGTCGAGGACTTGACAAGCCACATCTTTTACTATAGGTCCAACTCTGATTGGTAAAATAACGGTTCCTTTGGAAGTTCTCTCCTCCTCATCATAGGCTTTGATAGTGATTTTATTTTTTGGATCAATAGCTTTCTTTGCAAACCCCAATGCAAGGATTAGCTTCAAGGTGCAAATATTCAAACCAGCTCCTCCATCGATTAGGACTCTTTTTATCTTGTGCTTGTTGATGAAGGCTTCGATATGAAGTGATGCGTTATGAGGTTGGGTAATTGACATATCATCCTTTTCAATGAATGATAGGGAGTGAGGTGAGGTAATATGACCTACCAAGGTTTAAAACTATTCTTTGGCAAGGTTCATTGGAATGGAGGCTTCTGATAAGGCTTTGTCAAGTATGGCCCTATGGGATGGGGACAGACGCAGAAGTTCTAGAATGGAGATATGTGCAGGTGTCTTATGGAGCTAATCCAGAATATTGTACTGATTAGACGGAGAGGTGGGGACTCCTCTAAGAGTGACTCTATTACTATGAATGGTAGCATTACAATCTAAGTCTTTGTTGATGGTGATTACATTGACGTGTGGATCACTTTCTGAGATATGATTAACAACATAGTTGAATGACACATTTGTGTAATTGGTGTTGTTATTTCTACCATTGCTTTGATTGGAGGTTCCTCCCTGCTCATAATTGGGAAGAGGATCTTTGAATGCTTGATGATCATTATTAGAGGTATGTCCATCAAGTGAAACTTTGTTTTGATCTATTAAATCTTGGATAGTGTGTTTGAGCGCAATGCAGTCATTGGTTTTGTGCCCCTATTTTGGTGGTATTCACAGAAATCATTGTCATTCCACCAATGAGGTTTGACTTTTGGTTCATATTCTCACATTGTTGGAAGCGTTATGAGTTTACTTGTGATCAATTTTGGTAGAGCGGTTTCCAGTGTTTCCCCTAGGGGTGTGAATTTTCTTTGAGGCTGATAGCTTGTAAACCATGATTCAGTATTTTGTGGTTTATTTTGAGGGGGGTTGTTTTAAGGGTTCGACAAGTTGAAGATTGGTTGCTTTGGTGTTGCGTTCTTGGCATCTACCACCCCATCATTCACAAGGTTTTTGTTCTTTGTCCAGAATCTTGGCTTATCCATGTTGGTATTGGTGCTAGGAGTGTCCTTATATAGCTTTATTTGACCTTTGGTGATTAAAGCCTTTTCGATGATTAGGCCCATCTCAATGACCTTACTAAAGGAAGTAGGACATTGGATTTGTATCTGATAGCCTAGGTCAGTTTGTAAGTTATGGACAAATATCTCTAGCATTTGTTTTTCAGGCATTTGATGTGGGCACTTACTTGCCAACTGTTTCCATCTTTGTAGGAAAGCGATAAAAGATTCTCCACCTTTTTGCTTGCTATTACAAAGATCTAAAATTGAGGTGTCATGCTCAATATTATAGGAGAAGTGCTTGACAAATTTGTCCACAAGTTTGTTAAAGGTTTTAATGCCAGGTGGTAGTCTAGAAAACCACTCCATGGCTTGTCCTCCTAAGCTTCTTGGAAACAGTCGCATAAGGTAAGTATCATTGTGTGCGACTTCAAGACATGCAGCATTAAATTCCGTAATGTGTTCCCTTGGATCACCCTTTCCATGATATTTATCAAATTTTGGCACCTTAAATTTAGAGGGGAAAGGTATCATGATCAAGGTCCTATCAAAAGGATATGGTGAAATATCCTCTAGGGAATAGTGTTTAGTTGATGCTCCTATTTGCATGTCTGTGAATTGTTTTTGTAAAGCTTGGATCTGTTGGGTCATTAAGCTTAGGGTGTTTGTAGAATCAATGGTTTCTTTTCTTCCTTCTTGTGTGCTTTCCTCAGGGTTTCTTTCCTCTTTAGTTTCTTTTAACGCTTCTATGTCAAAATCTTTGGGAAGCTTGACTCCTTGGTGTGCTAAGTGAAGAAAGAACCTAGTAGGGTCGTGGGCAAGCACTTTGTCCATTAAGCATTGGAATCTTTGATCTTGTTGGGATTGTAGAATCTCTTCTAGAGTAATTTCCTCATCACTATCATGGGAAATAGTTTTCTATGCCATTTCAATTTGCTTTTGTTTTTGAGACCTTGTTAAGACCATGCAAGGTGACGTGAGATGGGATGGAGTGAGTTTTGAAAGGTTTGAACAAGAGGTGATAGAATGTGCAAAGGTTTGAGCAAGGTTCTCCTTAGATCTAATTGGTGTCAAACACATTGGGTGAACAAAACAATAGTCAAAGTAAGGATGATAGAAATCCAGTTACTTGATGTAGACTAGTTTTGTACAAGCCACTAGTGGACTTCCGAGAGAAAAGGATGATTGATCCTTGATAGTGGAGACACATTAGGTTTGTTTGAGATTTGATGTGATCAAGAATAGCTTGATTCTAACCTTGTTGGTTTTTTTTGGAAGAATCTTGCTAAGTTTTTGGATGATGCAGTGCGGGAAAAGTAGCTATGGTGCGGAAAAAGAGCGAAATGTTTGATTTGCATGATTTTAATCAGATCTTGGGAAAACTGAGACAATTTTGAAATGGTTTCTTGAAATGTTGAAAGTTTTTCTCCTAGGAAGTATGAAACAACTCTCTAGAATAGATGCGCAACAGTAAATGCACTGGAATAGAAGGCAAAAGCACCACAGGTTGAAGCACATGCGTAGATCTGGCAATTTTATATGCGCAGCAATAGTAATCAAATGCACAGTTTGTCTAAATGGATGCGTAGTAGGTCACAGTGGATGCATCGTTCTAGTTTTTTAGTTTGTTTTGCAAAGTTTTTTGGCATGTTTTTCAAAAAATTTCTATTTTTGGTTGAAAACTTGGTCTTTTTTATTTTTAGATTTTTAATTATGGCAGATAAAGACACAGCAAACGCATAGAAGTTTTCATAATTTTTATCTTATATTATTTTTTTTTGTATTTTTGTGGACTTTTTGACACAATAAAAATTACAACCTAGGCTGGAAAAGATAGTATTTGTTGAGTCCCCCAGTTGTGCATATTCAAAGCATGTAGCTTCAGGATCTGGTATTACTGGCTCCTCTCCACGACACTCACTTTTCACGCATACCAGATCTAGGTTTCCTTAGGCTCATACCCCCATCAAACCTTAGGATTGTCCTTACTACCTCTACTATGAATCACATGAATCGGGGCAACTTCAAAGGTTCCACCTTTTGCACCAACAAATAGAGGCTTTTGGTATACTAAACAATGGCTAAGTAGTCAGGGCAACCATTCAAGTGGTTACACGTGTGGCAGCGCTACTCTCTGTTATGGAGTCTCCTAGCCTCCAAGGGTTACGCCTTGGAGGGTTTTGGGGGAGGTTGGCTGTCGGTGTAACACAACGGCACTCGTTGCAGAAAGCTTTCACCTCAAGCACAATTTATTTAAAGTGGATTGGTAGGGCTTGGCTTTAGCCTGTTTCCACTTAGGGTCATTCCCACTTGGACAGGCGGGCATCCAAGGGCAGGCCCCTCTAAAGGTTATACACAAAGAATAACAAGTGTGGCATTTTGGTCACCCAGTAAAGGGGAGAGCATAAGCCTATTGTCATTCAACAGACACAGAAAACAATGGTTTATCCAATCCTATTAAAGTGAAAAAACTATATGCATTATCTACTTGGGCACTCACACAGTTGTTAACTTTTAAGTGGTTAAAGATAGAAATGGTTCTTTCCTTTTGTGAGATAGCAATGTTTTAAACTAAGCAAGATAGGAATAATGCAAAAATAGCAATGATGTTCATTACTACTCTCCTATTTAAGAACTATGTGAGATTTGCATGCACACATTTTTTTTACTTTTTCCCCTAGTTAATCTATGATGAGTTAATTAGTGCAGCTAAATCACTATCCAGCTTCTAATCCTGCAAGATAAATGTTAACGTTAACCTAAAAACCATGGGAAATCCTAGAATCACTGTGAAGAATATATGCATAGCCTCATAGTCTGTATGCACAGAAATAAAGACTGTGAGCGCAGAATTACAAATGCACGAAGACAGGTGTCAAAAGTGCAGGAATAAAGGACAAATGCACCGTTTCTGTGGATGCGTCATTTTAAAGGATGAAAGCACCGTGTCTGGGGATATATGCTCCGGAATACCGTAGGTACCGAAACAGGTTGTAGATGCGCCACCTTAGAGGATGTATGCACTGAAACATTGCATGTGCTGGAACAGCATTCAGATGTGCCTCGGGATCGATCAGATGCGTTGATTGAACCTGTTTGAAGCTTGTATAGAATATGTACGAAACCTGTCACTTAGAAACTTAGTTTTTTGGTTAGATTTGGAGCAAAGGCCCCATGGTGGGTGCCAGAAATGTAATGGGTAAAATGGGATAATAAAATGAATTACAAAACACCCAATTACATCAATGAAATGTGCAACTAACAATGATTTAAAATAAGAAAGTGATACTTACAACCTTTGTTACCTCACAATTTCCATTGTTCGCCTATTCTCTTTTGATCTTTTGGTGATGAATGTAGCCCTCAAGAAGCTTACTTCCTTGCTTTGATTCCTCAAGATGACAAGGAGAAATGGATCGGATACTTGTTGTGTTGAAGATGAGCTTCAACACAATATGAAATGGATAATAAATGATGTGAGAGTGGGGGGTGCTAATGGCACGCTATGGATTCTACAGCATAAGTTTACTTGAAAGCTTCGTGATTATGAGAATGGAAGAATAGAAGGGTATTTATAGAATTGTGTGAGAGAAGATCAATGGCGTAGAAGAAATAAGAAGATCAATGGTAGATGATATTTGAGGGAACGTGGGTGAATAGAAGAAAGACATGTCATTCAAAAAGATGCTTTATTGAGTTAACTGTTTTCTTGATGAGGACGATCTTTTATTTCAAAAATTAGAATATATTTTTCTAATTTAAGAATTTGTTGATCAAAACAAAGTTGCTTTAAATTAGTTAACTCAGCTTTTGCTTTTGCATGACGAGAAGAATTTTTTTTAGAAGATTTTAAAGATTTTTTAGAAGATAAGAAAGTGAATTAAATAAATAAATCTAGTTAATTACTTGCACATGATTTGGAAGAATAAATAAAATATTTTATTATATTTTATTTTTGAAGAGTGAGGATTTAAATAAATTTAAATAATTTATTTAAATTTGGAGGAAAATACTTGACTTAATTAAATAATTTGGAATTATTTAATTGTTTGGAAGAATTTAATTAAATAAAGGATTTTATTTAATTTTGACTTTAGAAGAGATAATTAAATATTTTGATATTTAATTAACTTAGAGGAATATGAATCGAATAAATAAATTTAATTATTTATTTATTGATATAGGAAGGTAGACTTAAATAAATATTTTTAATATTTATTTAGACAGAGTCGTGTCATTTTTAGGTGTAAACATAAATAAAATGAGGTTTCGAGGGTGCTACCCCTAAACCCCCGCCAGGGCGCGCGGCTCCTAAACCTCCCGTTGGGGGGAATGATCCCACAGACCCCTCGTAGGGCAGAAAAACCCCCTGCAACCCCCTATCACAAATGAATAAGCATCAAGGACTAGATATAAACATGTAGCTGAAACAAGACCATTGTTGGTGAAATCTTTCATCCCTTATGGGTGATTTACAAACAATATTATGAGTAATTAATTACATAGGATTTACAAGGTTGATGGCACCTTAATCCTAACACATTCGACCCTCCTACCTTGATTGCATCAAGGTCGTACTTGTGAAAGTATATAATGAAGAATCATGAGTTGTTTTTAAAAGCCATTCTTGAGTTATTTAAATTATATATTAGTTTTATAGAGAAATAATCTTCAACTCCATTTTAGGCTAAGGATAGCCACATGATTGTCAAGAGATATATTCACTATGACAATAGAAAGTTATGTTATAGATTATTTGATAAACTATGTTAGCTTTTGATATACGTGAGAAGGTGCATTCAATTCATTAGTATATGAAATTATAGTTAATCTTCGAATAATTATGAGTTGAATCATTATGTTCTTAGATTAAGACATATAGAGTCTTTAGTTATAAAATCCTTAACTTAAGTGTCAAAATCTTACATATGTAGAAGAACACAGTTAGCATGAGATTAGGTAGACAAAATCATTGAGTAGATGACATAATGTCATAGATCCGTGATTGTAAGGATACAAAGAGGGACTCAATGTATGTTTTATAGTCACCTAAGTTCTCACCTTAGACTTGTCAAAATGACTAGTAGAAAAGGATTTTGTTATGACTTTAAGACCAATATGGTATAATCAAGTCAAAAATAATTATTTTATTTATATGATATAAATTGAGAAATAAGTATGTTGTCTCCAAGTTGAGAAAACAGTGAGTGAACATACAACTATATATTTATATGAAAGTTTGGCCAAAGTAATATAAAAGTCACTGCTTGCATTATCAATTCACAATGTATCATATAGTTGAACAATAAAACTGGGTCATACATAGCAAGAGCTAAACTAGAGTTGTAAATCTGCAATATTAGCTAGGTCACATCACTAGTTCTCAGATGGAAGAAATAATCAGTTGATTCTCATCATCTATTACCCTCACAAAGGGAAGGTGTACGGGGGAATGTTGGTTTGTGGTTGGAGGAAAAACACTAGGGTGATGCTCTATCTCTCTTGGAGTTGACCATCGAAGACTTGTGAACAAGAACACATTGCTTATTTTGTAAATGTTATTGGTAAAATTGTAAGTTGTAAGAAATATGACCAATTTTTATACATGGAATTTTGTTACTCACATGTAAAGTGACCATTCTTCTAAATCTATGTATTGTACTTGAAATTGAAAATGTAATATCTTTTGATTCTAGTTAAAAAAAAAATCTGAGTTTTTGCTTAACTATTTTTTAGGATATTCAATATTCCATTTGGGATGTTACACTTGGTATCAAAGCTACCAATTTCATTACTTGGACCTTGGATCTCATTGTGAGGTTTCACAAGATTGGAAAGATATCCTAATACTTTAAAACATTTGTTCTTGTGCCAGAATGGCAAGAAATAGAAGGAGAAGAAAGTGGGCCAAGAAAACAAAACTTAGTGAAATGCCTAAGATCACTATTAAGAAAGAGCCAACTCTTGAGCCAAAGACAGAAGATACAATGAGTTATGCAAAGGAAGATTGGATCACTGATTTTGAAACATTAGCTGATGCACTCAAGCGTATCTTCCTAGAAAGGAGGAAACGACTTGAGGAGGCAAAAAGATTGTCAACCCCTACTATTGTTAAGATTAGTAAACCATCTTCTCATTGTGACATCATGCCTTTTAGGTGTGGTTAGGATGCACCTATTATAAGTCTAGAGTTATTGAAGGAGTACTCATGAGTACATATACCTACTAAGTTTGTATTACTTGATTCTGACGGAGAGGAGGAACCTGAGGAATTTTCTCTATTAGAAAGTGATATGTAGACATTTCTCCTTTTTCACAAATTGTCTTTGAATAAGTATGTAAAGATCCAAAAAGTGAATAAAGTAAAGTTTTGACCTTTTTCTAGATGCTTGTGTGATGAATCTCTAAGTTTCTATATTTATGAACTTGTACTTTTATAATAGAGTATCAAAAAGTTAAATGTTTAATAAATTTCTATGCAAATGATTAGGTGTGGTAATATTATGGAACACTCTAGAAACCAACCAAGAGGGAACCCAGATGGCCCAGATCTTGAGAACAACCCCATGGAAAAAATAGATCAAATTTTGTCAATTTTAAATGAAACAAAATAGAGATTGGAAACCCTGGAATAGGAGGGGGAGAAATCAATCAAGAACAATACTCTAAAAGGAGAGAAGAATCTGGTTTACATGGTGAACCTAGAGTAAATAATCAAGACTCACGAATACATAATAAGGAAAAAAATCATCTTACCAATGAGTTAGCCCAAGATATGAAGAAAGTTATACCTCCTAAGTTTGATGGAACAATGAGTGGACATGCAATTAAGACTAGGTTGATAGAGATGGGAAAATATTTTGAGATAAGAAATTATTCTGAGATCACCAAGGCTATATGGGGAGCATACTAGTTAGCTAGAGAAGCATCCACGTGGTGGGTGAATAAGAAAATGGAATTAGGATTGAGTTCCTTGAGTCTAACTTGGGATCAATTTGTGGTCATATTCAGGAAAAGGTGGTTGCCCCAACTTTACTTTGACTAGAAATTAATAGATATTCAAAATTTTCATCAAAGAGATATGACTATCACTAAATACTGGGAAAAATTCACCAGATTATTAAATTATGTGCCACAATATCAGAAGGATGAGAGATTTACAATAAGGAATTTTATTATAGGCTTGAATGCTTAGATTGGCAGAGAAGTGGATGTCCATGGACTCACAACCATGGATCAAGTCTTTGAGAAAACCATTAAACAAGAGCAAAAGCTCAAATATATATCTATATATTGAGAAAGATCTCGAAAGAAATTTAGTTGGAGTCATCCTTCATCATACTTCAAAAAGAGGAACAAGAATCAAGAATCCAAAGAGAGGAACCATGGAAAAGTTATAGATTTTAATAGAAATGAATCAAGTTATGGAAATAGGGATTTCAACCCTAAAAGGATGATGATAATACCAACTCATCATCTGGTAAGAGAGGTCCTCTTGGAGGGTGTTTCACGTGTGGAGGATATCATTATGCTAACTAGTGCCCCATGAAGATTCAAGGGAATTCTTATGGAGGAAAACATTTACCTTCACAACGAATGGCTTTTCAACAAAGGATTCATGCTGGTCTTGATAGTCATCAAGCTAAGTATCAGGTTACTCCTATTCAAACCATAGGTATCTTTTTGAAACCCCAATTTCTATTCTTATAGATATAGGAGCAACTGAAAATTTTTTGTGAACCCTAGAATACTTGATAAAATGTCTAGGAAAGGTGGTTTCATGGAAAATTCATGGACAATAGAGTTTGCAAACTAGTCAAGAGCTCAGGTAGAGCAATTCTTTTTTGAAGCCAGATTAACCCTACCTACTTTTTCCACAGAGGTTAACTTTTATGTAGCACCTCTAGGATCTTATGATGTCATTTTAGGGATGAAATGGTTAAATCTCAGCATAAGGCAAAAGTTGATTGTCTTTCCAAAATAGTAGAGTGTCTTGATGATGACAGAAATTTTATCCTTATCCAAGGTTTTTAGCGAGAAATGAAAATTAGGAAAAATTTTACGATGCAACTGAAAAGAGAAAAATAGAAAGTATACCAAATCTTTGTAGTTAAAATGGAGGAGGTGAAAGATGAAGAGGAGAAGGAACCTAAGAAAATTTCTTTTGAAATCTATCCCTTTCTTCATGATTTGGGATGTATTCCCAGAAGACCTTCTAGGTCTACCCTTGAAAAGAGCTTTTGACTTTGCAATAGATATTATTCTTGGTTCTAAATTGGTGTCCAAATCACCTTATTGGATGACTACTACTGAGTTGATGGAGTTAAAATCTCAACTCCAAAAATTTTTGCAAAAAGGACTAATTAGACCTAGTGTATCACCTTGGGGAGTCCCATTGATCTTTATTAAGAAGAAAGATGGTACTCTGCATCTTTGTATAGATTATTGTATGCTTCATAAAGTGAAGATTAAGAACAAGTGTTCCTTACTGTGCATAGACGATCTTTTTGATCAAATGCATGATGCAACTGTATTTTCCAAAATTGACCTTAGGTTAGGTTATCATCAGTTGAGATTAAAAGGAAGAAGATATTCACAAGAGAGCCTTTCAAACAAGATTTACACATTATGAGTTCAAAGTCTTACCTTTTGGTTTGACTAATGCTCCAGTAGCATTTATGAATTTGATGAACAATGTTTTTAGAGACTGCCTAGAAAAAATTGTTCTTATGTTTATAGATGATATTTTAATCTACTCTCATAATGAGGAGGAACATCATAAACACTTGCTGATAGTTCTGCAATGATTCATGGAGCATAAACTTTATGGAAATCTATCCAAATATACCTTCTTTTAGAAAGAGGTGCAGTACTTGGGTCATATTATATCAACTAAAGGAATTGTTGTACAGATCTATCAAAGCTAAAGGCTATTTTGGAGTGGCCTACTCCTAAGACTGTACATGAAGTGCATAGTTTTATAGGGTTAGAAGAGTATTATAGGAAGTTTGTTTTGAAATTTTCTAGAATTACCCATCCTATTACTTCCTTATAGAGAAAGGGAAAGAGATTTGAATGATCTGATAAGTGTAAAGAATCATTTAATGTTCTTAAAAGGAAATTGACTTCAACACCAATTCTTAAAGTGCCATCCCTAGAGGGTCATTATGTTGTTATGACTGACAATTCAAGAGAAGGGTTAGGAGGAGTGCTTGTGCAAGAAAACCAAGTTGTGGCTTATGAGTATTAGCAATATGTGTTGTCATTGATGTCAACAGTTAGAGTGAGGTTAGCACTCAATTTGAGATGATGATATACAAGGGTAGTAATAGAGATGTAGTGATATGCAGTGATTATACTAATGATCATGGCTGGTTGTTGATGTTCATGGTTGCATGTCATGCCCTGATTAATGTCAAGACAAGGTGTATTGAGCATGTTTGTGGTCAGCAGAGATGATTTCATGATGAAATATTAAGATGGGAATTAGAAGCATAAAGATGAAAGATGACATATTAAGATGGGAATTAGAAGCTATGCTGAGGATGAGAAGTGTTGTTGATGACTTACAACATGTTATATAATCCTTCCTAATGATCCCAATAAAGTATGAGTTACTACATGAATGTTCTGACCTCTGAATGTTGGTGAAGAATTGTTATTGTAGAAAGCTACCTGGAAGATTGTCTGGTAAAATGCTCCCTAATGGAAGCATTGAAAAACATAAGGCAAGATTAGTGACCAAAAGGATGGAATTGGTTTAGATATAATTCACTACTCTCTTGTATTGCAGAGGTATGTAGTAAAAGATAATGGAAAGTTGCATGCAATTTTTTAATCTTATGAATAAAATTTAGCTAAGAAGAATAGGACATAGAAATATAGAAATAGAAATGATTATACTTGCACAAATCTACTTGGTAGTAAATTACACATGCCAACAGAAATAGAAGGGATTAAAGTTGCACAAATTTCCTTGGCAATAAAATTACACATGCCCACAAAAATAGAAGGATTTAAAGCTATGGAAATTTCCTTAGATGATGAGGCTTAGGGTCCAAATGCTACTAATCTCTAGGTTCGGCTGGGGAGAATTCCTCAAGAAGGGGATACATCGCTGCCCAAGAGGAATTATCCAACTAGATTGGGCATGAGTTGAAACCATTGTGCACATAAATATTGGGCTTCTTAAATTTTATCTCTAGGTTCGGCTGGGGAGAATTCCTCAAGAAGGGGATACACTGCTGCCCAAGAGGAATTATCCAACTAGATTGGGCGTGAGTTCAAGCCATTGTGCACATAAATATTGGGCTTCTTAAATTTTATCAAGTGCAGGAACAAGATGTTGGCGATTCACCAAGTACAAAACACTTCCATCTTTAAAAAAAAGATTTTAATTTTCAATGAACTAAACATGCTTTTGCTAAGAAAATATCAACGAAGAAGTTATGTTTCTTTCTTTTACAATGAATTGTGAAATTCTAAATAACTCAAGGCCAACACATAACAATGATTTGAAAATTAAAAACCTTGCCAGTTAAAGAATAGAGAGTTCGCATTAGATTTGAATACTTTCTCGATTAAATGTGTATGAAATCACCATGCTACCTTAGTTTTCAAATATATCAACGAATGTAAAAAGATTCATGAAACCCCTAGCTAAATGTTGCGATGAAATTACTTATGTGTCCATATGTTTTGAGAGTAAACAATCTAGGCAGAGGTGTCAGATTCAAAACCACTCTAAAGCTGCACTCCAGCAATTTCCAGCACTTTGTATTATCTATCTCTCTTGCAAGGTAACCTAAAGGATCCCCCTTTGAGTAGTATTTTTTTTTTCGCACTCACAATTTATGTCCCTATACCTAAAATTATACATTATTGTAATTTAAACTATATATTACACCAAGAATAATAAAGAAAGAACTAAACATCAATTAAATTTAAGATACAATTACATAGTAAGAAATAAACTGCAATTATAGTATTTTAATATAGTTTTACCTTCTCCTATGGTGCAATATATTTTTGTTATGGTCATTCAATAAAGTAATATTTGTCTTTGTATTTAACTCATTTTAATTTGCAATCTAAAATTTTAATTCAGTTTTCTTTTTTTAAGATCTTATGTTATTTGTCAGGTCTTTGCTTTTGCCTTACTGGAATGCTTTTGTAACTCAACAACTAGGAGGGATGTTAGTTGCATTGTGACTCTTGTTAATTATTGTAGACATGATATTTCCATAGTCCATGATGATAGTGCAAAGTGTTTCTGGAAAAACTGTGTTTGCTTTTTTGTCTAAAAGAAATGTTTCGGATCACACTCCATGATCCATCATCAGGAGGAAAGGAAGAGAATGCAAGTGAGTTTGACTTGCAGAGAGGCTTCTTAAAAAGAGAGCAAAGAGGTAGGCACCAAAGACAAGATATGTTTAATTATGTTTTCTATTATTTATTCTTCATTATATCTTAGGTTTTTACAAGGATGCCAAAATGCTTTAAATTTGATGGTCATTCATGAATTTCAATAAAAAAAAATATTAACTAAATTTGAAAATAAAACTCATACATAATGAATTTTGAAAAAAACCACTAATTATTTTTCAACTTATCCTTTATAGTGCAAAGAAATACAAAGAAAACCACCATCTATTTTAATAGTTTCCTAATAAATACATTGCCCAAATCAAGGGAAATGAAGCAATAAGAAATTTAGAAAGTGATTATATTTTAAAATAGAGAAATGTAACAACAGTGAATTTTAAAGCTTAACAATAACAAATATGTTGTAAGACAAGTAGTATCTTATTCATTAGGAAAATGTATTTTATTTTTTGAGCAATTAATTTTATATGATTATTATAATTGATCTAGTTTTGCTATTGATCTGTTGGTGACATTCAAGCATCATGGGATTACAAAACTAAGCTTAACTGTATAAACATAGTGGCAAAAAAGTGTTAGGTTATGTGATACACTTGGGGCTATGGTCAAGCTTTGTAATGGAAAACCCTACATTAAAGATTAGACTATGGGTTTTTTAGAAATCTCTCAAAAACACATATCACTAAATTCTTTCAATTCTATTGATGGATGGACAACAACCATTGACCATCAACAAAATTGTATGCTCTCTTCTCTAGAAATTACTTATTGCTTTTATCTACATGCTATTTGAATGTACTCATTGCACACTAAGGTGCGATTGCTAGTAGTATTTTTATATCTCATGGGCTTTAAAGTGTGGTAAATATTTGTTATATTTTTATTGGTCAAAATTGACCTTTAATTCTATGAATTTTAGTGTGAACTTAAACTTTAATTCCATTATAATATATGCTTTTGTAAATTATATTTTTGTTCAATTGAATGCTACATTGATCATAGGTTTGTGTTAACAAATAGAAATGAAGTGTAGACAAGCTTTACTAAAAGGTTCCTAGAAAAAATAGTTATGGAGAAACCGCCTTTACAAATATAAATAAAAATAACTCTTAAAATAAAAGAAAACTAAAAGTATAATTTTTTTTTTTAAAGTAACATATAAATATATAATATTTATTGCATATTTCAAAGTAAAAACAAAACAAAAAAATTAAGGCTTTTTTAAAAGTAAAATTAA
Organism: Cunninghamia lanceolata; assembly: GCA_027924645.1. Classification (NCBI taxonomy): domain Eukaryota; kingdom Viridiplantae; phylum Streptophyta; class Pinopsida; order Cupressales; family Cupressaceae; genus Cunninghamia; species Cunninghamia lanceolata. Next base: position 992,414 of record BSBN01001492.1, read on the forward strand.
ATAAAATAACTATAAAATAACTCTTAAGTAAACAAAACAAAATAACTCTTTATTTAGGAGTCATTTTATTTTTAAAGAGTTATTTTGTTTTGTTTATTAAGAGTTATTTTATAGTTAAATTTTATTAAATTTTAATTTTATAAGCCTCTACATTTCTGAATAATAATCTAATTAATATTATAAATTAATTATCATATTAAATGTTGTATACTAAATTTTAAATATTTTATTAATACTAATATAATGATATTTTTATTCAAACTATTTAATTCACATATATTATTAAAATACATAAATATAAAATACATTTTATATATTCGTATTGATAATATATTATATATTATTTCATATTTATAAATATAATTTGTATATTATAAAATACTATTTATGAATATATATTAAATATAATATTGTATTATATTTATATTAAGGTTATATATATTTAAAAACTTTTAAAGCTCCTATGGAGGGTAAATCGTAATTCTCCTTGAAGAATTAGCAAATGTTAATAGTCCACAAATTTACGTATGCACACATTTGAAAATTTAGTGAGAGGAAAACCTCCCACATATAAGCCTACTGGCTAAAAATTAAATTATAAAGAGATTAATTATTATTTCTATTTTTTTTTTAGTTCCCACACTTCTTTCTTTGTGATTTAGTTATGATAATTTAAACTTCAATGCACAGAAATAGTTGAACTTCAAATTTTTTCAATAATTATTTAGGTTTTTAAAGTATTTAAATATAAAATAAAAGAAGTAATATCTACTGTAGATATTTGACCAAAAAATGTGCACTCACTACCTCAAATAAAATAAAAAAATAGTGTACCTATATGATTAAACAAATCTCTCTAGATAAGAAAACTGATTTATAAAGAAACATATTCAATAACATATTTTAATTGTTTGGAGTTAAGAAGACAGCTAATATTTCCACAATCGGTAATAGTGATTGAAGTAATTCTTTTGTAACATCAACTTCTCAAATACGTTCCATAATATTATTATTATTTTTTCACATTCACAGTTTGTATCCCTATACCTAAAACTATACCTAATGTAATTTAAACTATATATTGCACCAAGAATAAAAAAGAAAGAACAAATCTCAATTAAATTTAAGCTACAATTATAGAGTATGAAATAAACTACAATTATAGTATTTTAATATAGTTTTACCTTTTCCTATGGTGCAATATATTTTTCTTATGGTCATTCAATAAAGTAATATATGTCTTGTATTTAACTTGTTTTAACTTGCAATCTATTTAATTTTGACTCAATTTTCTTTTTTTAAGATCTTATGGTATTTGTCATGTCTTTGCTTTTGCCTTCTTGACATGCTTTTGCAACCCTACAACTAGTTGGGACATTAGTTGTATTGTGGCTCTTGTTAATTATGTTTTCTATTACTTACTCTTCATTATATTTTAGGTTTTTTTTAGAAGGATGTCAAAATGCTTTAAATTTGATGGTTATTCATGAATTTTAATAAAAAAATTATTGACTAAGTTTGAAAAGAAAACTCATACACAATGAATTTTGGAACAAATCACTAATTGTTTTTCAACTTATCCTTTATAGTGCAAACAAATAAAGAGAAAAACACCATCTATTTTAATAGTTTCCTAATAAATACATTGCCCAAATCAAGGGAAATGAAGCAATAAGAGAATTGCAAAGTGATTATAGTTTAAAACAAAAAATGTAACAATAGTGACTTTTAAAGCTATATTAAAATACTATAATTGCAGTTTATTTCTTACTCTATAATTGTAGCTTAAATTTAATTGATGATTTGTTGTTTCTTTTTTATTCTTGGCACAATATATAATTTAAATTACATTAGTTATAGTTTTAGGTATAGGGATGCAAACTATAAATGCAAAAAAAGTACTATTCAAAGGGGGATCCTTCAGGTTACCTTAGAAGGGAGGTAGACCACACGAAGTGCTAGAAATTGCTGGAGTGGAGCTTTAGAGTGGTTTTGAACCTGACACCTCTGCTTCACTTATTTACTCTCAAAACAAATGGACACAACAACAGGTGAGTAATTTCATCACAACATTCATCTAGGGGTTTCATGAACCTTTCCACATTTGTTGATATTTGAAAACTAAGGTATCAAGGTGATTTCATACATGTTTGATCGAGAATGTGTTCAAATCTAGAAGGTGAACTCTATGTTCTTTAACCAACAAGGTTTTCAATTTTCAAATTCTTGTTATGTGTTGGCCTTGAGTTTTTTGGAATTTCACAATTCATTGTAAAAGAAAGAAACATAACTTCATCGTTGATATTTGCTTAGCAAAAGCATATTTAGTTCATTGAAAATTAAAATCTTTTGTTTAAAATGTGGAAATGTTTTGTACTTGGTGAAGCACAAACGTCATGTTCCTACACTTGATAAAATTTAAGAAGCTCAAATTTTTACTGATTTGACTTGTTTATGATCTATTTAAATTGCATTCTTAATGAGTCAATATCTATTTAGGAATATTGTTTAATAGATCTCATGTTTTTCAAATACTCCTTTTATGGCTATTTGTTTTTCAAGGAAAATTTGTTAATCCATAAGATTTCTTCTCTTTGTGCATTCCCAAACAATAATTGTATAGAGATTAAATTGTTCCCAATCTATTTTAGGCATGACTTGAAATCTAAGTAGGTTTTGAATGACATTTTTGGAACAAACCCAATATTAGCTTTCCATAATTCTTGTTCCATGTTACCATTTTTATGTAGGGTAAGTTAATAGAATAAGGATTTACAGTCTCAAATGCTTTGTTTGGAAGTTCTAAACATTTGTTCAACAATCGATTCAATGCATCTAATTTTGTGTAAAATTTTGTCATAATAGTAGTATGTAGTCACTCAAACTATTATATAGCTATTTATTACACAATAGTATGTAGTTGAAAAACCATATTTCTAAATTGCAAATCATAGCATGACAACTAGCACCAATTGAAATTTGAGTAGTTTTTGAATGACATTTGTGGATCAAACCTAATGTTAGCTTTCCATAATTCTGGTTCAATGTAACCATTTTTATGGAGGGCAAGTTAATAAAATAAGGATTTATACAATAGTATGTAGTTGAAAAACCATATTTCTAAATTGCAAAACATAGCATGGCAGCTAATGCCATATACAATTTCAAGAAGGATGCAACAGAAAACTAGCTACATAAATATATGCAAGAGAAGCCACTATATTCTGAGAATTGATACTCCCTTGCAATGTCTATAAATCACAAATTACACTACCTTCCTCAAACAATGCAATGCCAACAAGTCATAAAACACAAACACTTCTCAAAAAACATTTACTTTACAAACAACCTATCGACAAAACCGTTAGTTCACACCATGCCACTGCTAATAAACGCCTCAAACTTTTCTTTTCCTTCTAGTTTTACCTGAAATTTCGTAGGCGTCTTCTCCTTTTTTCTTTCTACAATTGACAATTCAACGAAGATGGGGTGGGGACAACTTATCACTAGAGTTTTTGAAGTCAGTCAATCTGAGAAGTAAACGACTTGAAACCCTTTCCAGATGTTGAGATATTATTTTATCCTTCCTCTCCTGACCATTGTCCTCACCGCATGCCACTAACATCTCCACTACTTTTCTCATCGAAGGTCGCCGGTTTGGTACTCTCTGAGTGCAAACCAAACCCACACGTAACACGCATACCATTTGCTCTATGCAATTATCATCCACTGCGCGCTTATCCAGTACTTCCATCTCTTTCCTGCCCATCCAAATTGTATTGCGTATCCAACCCACGATGTCCACGCCCTCTCCATACTCCGCCTCACCCGTAGCTTTCTTTCCGCTCACCAGTTCTAACACCACCACTCCAAAGCTGTATACGTCACTTTTCTCATTCACCTTTAGCCTCTCTGTATATTCTACTCCCACATTTAAAAAATAAAAAATAAAAAGCAAGAAGTGAGATAGTTTATCCAAGAAAACTAAATTATTAGAGTATGAAGGAGAGTAAGTGTTCGTACCTGGGGCTATATATCCGTGCGATCCTACGTATCCAGACACCGTATAGTCATTGCCCAACCTATCAAGCACTCTGGATACGCCAAAATCTGCAATTTTAGCCCCAAAATCCCCATCCAGCAAGATGTTGCTCGATTTCACATCCCTGTGCAATAGTGGAGGAGAGCAATCATGATGCATATAACTAAGCCCACGAGCTGTGCCAATAACAATCTGATAACGCATCGCCCATTGCAGCGTTATTTGTGATCCTGGGCCACCGTGCAGACGGTTGAACAAGCTGCCGTTGGGCATGAACTCGTATACCAACAGCTTGAATTCGGACTCTTCACTTGAAATGCAGCAGAGAAGCTTTAAGATGTTGGTGTGCCGGATGAGTCCCAATGTATCCACCTCCACTTCCTCAATTTTTTTCTCTTCCCGTTCACCTCTTCTCTTAAAATTCTTGTTCCGGATCTTCTTAACGGCTACCGTTTGCCCGTTGTAGAGAACGACCTTGTAAACTTTTCCAGCACCTCCGGATCCAATCACGTTAGTCTCCTTCAAATTGTGGAGGATGTATACCTCGTCCACATCTGTCGAGTGGAATGGAGTTAATTTCCAAGTTGGCGTGCTGCTTGGCTTCCTGAAAGGCGAGCAACACAGACAAATGGAGCACAAGATCAAGGCCACTACAAGTAAAGGCGGTACGAGAATGGTAGCTAAACTCTGAGGTGACAACTTATGAGAAGACAAACACGGAGGTAGCATCAAATTTTGACCCCCGCATAACTTCGGATTGCCCAGAAAACCCTCCTTGTAAGCCACAGTGTCGAGAGCGTCAGGAATGTGTCCAAACAAGTCATTGTTGGATACATTGAAAACATTCAGTTTCAGATGTCCTAATTCCAGAGGAATCCCGCCAGAAAGAAAATTGTTTGACAGATCAAGACTGTACATGATGTCGTTCAAATCTGCAGGGATTTCGCCCGTAAGACGATTGTGACCCAAATTCAGTTGAGTGAGATTCTTTAGCAACATTACTTCCTTGGGAATTTCTCCCCACAGAGAATTATGGTCCAGCTGGAGACTATTGACTACACTCAAGCCCCCGAGCTCATGGGGAATGGGGCCTACCAAGCGGTTGTGGCTCGCTTCAAATACCTCAAGTTTTGTCAACTGCCCAATCTGTATAGGGATTATTCCTTCGAACCGGTTGTTGCTAATGTTGAACCGACTCAGATTCTTCGCTTCGCCAATTGCAGCTGAAATCTGGCCTTCAAACTTATTGTTGTTCAGCAACAAAATTTCGAGATTGGAAGAACCCCACAGCCCTGGAGGAATCTCACCGCTCAACTGGTTGTTGTCGATCTCCAGATAGTCTAGAGATTTGCAGTATTCAAAGGACGAATGCAGACTACCATTGAAATTATTTGAAGAGCCAGCAAAGCCATAGAGCACTCCTCCCCGACACAGATTCTTTGGCAGAGGACCTTCCAATTCATTTTCAGTTACATCAACGAGAATGGGATAGGAGAATGTACCCAAACTCTGGGGCAACCATCCACTGAGCTTGTTGCCGAACAGCTTCAAGTAACTTAAGTACCGTAGGTTGCCGAGCTGCGCAGGTATCTCTCCAGTAAGCCGATTGTTAAACAAATGCAGAGAATTCAAATATGTGAGATTGGCGACTCCGTCTGGAATTGTGCCGTGAAGCTGATTGTCGCTAAAATCCAAACTGGATAAGCTCCTCAGTTGCCCGATGTTGGCCGGAATTTGTCCGGACAAATTGTTGCCATAGAGAAACAGTTCTCTCAAATTAGAGAGAGTCATTAAACTGCTAGAAATATTACCAGAGAGATGATTCAACGACATATCCAACAACTCCAGCTGCGTAAAACTGCCCAAGAAAGTCGGGATTCCGCCCACAAGACTACAGTTACATAGCCATAACTGCTGCAGATGCTTTAAATTGCCAAACTCTCTGGGTATTACACTAGGACGGAGAGGATTATTGTCAATCGTGAAGTTCTTCAGAGACTTCAAATTCCCGACAAAGTTAGGGAATGTCCCATTCAAACTATTTTCATGGAAGAAGAGAGCTTCGAGCTTTGGCAGCATTCCGAAGGCTGAAGGAATGGAGCCACTGAAAGTATTATAAGCCAAGTTCAGCACTCTCAATTCACTCAATTCGGAGATACGAGTGGGCAGCATACCAGCTAACTGGTTTTGCGACAAATCGAGCTCCCGCAAACCCTTGCAATACAAGAGGGCGTGGGGGAAGGGACCGCTGAAAGCATTGTCATGGAGAGTGAACACCCTGAGATTAGGAAGGCCGCATATGGCAGAAGTCAAGTTGCCAGAAATGGAGGCACCCGTGAGATTAACAGTGGTAACCCTGTTGAATGTATCACAGGAGATTCCTTTCCAAGCACATGGATTTTGGTGAGACTCATTCCAGTCGCTCAAAGCATGTGTATCCTTCCAATCTCCCTTTTTTATTTGGAGCAAAATTACGCCATCTTGCGAGAGGGAAGTGCAGTGGAGAAGCAGAAGTAAAAAGGTGAGAATACAGCAAAAGAAAGCGAGAGCTAGGCGAAGCATGATTTCTGTCATATGCTTTGCCAAAAGGAAAAAAGCTCTCTTTGCAGAAATGTCGGCAAAGCTCATTCAGATTTAAGGCTCATCAAATCCATTGTCTTTATTTCTTTCTTCCACGAAAATGGGAAAGACCGTAGAAATTTGTGGACTACCTAGGGGAGAGAGCCCAATTGCTGAGAATATTCTAATAGCTGTCATAGTTTTTTTTTTTAATTGTATAAAAACCAATTATTTGACTGCAAACAAATTAACAAAACAAACCTATGAACTTGAAGTCTAATTCCTCAGCAAAGAAGCTGATACAAACATGAAGAAACAACAACACACAATAGTATTTGTGGATTGAAGGCCCAATATTTTTAAAAGTTTAGCACTAGTAGTTGTTAGTGTTGACTAAGATCAAAATATCCAACTATTGCTGGTTAGTGCACAAAGAAAGAGAAGATAGGTTGTTCTATTTTCCTAGTAATGTAATTGCAAAAAAGAAAATGAAAGATGTGACTAAGTGCCAGTAGAAGTGAGCATGAATGACCTGCTATAATGGTACATTGAAGAGTTGTGGAAGTTCAATTGCCATGTCTTTAAGTGAATGATTGTTGTTTTGTATTCTTATTGTCCATGTCATTATATAGTATTAGAAGAGAGTATCTCAAGCTGTTGAGAGCTTTGTCATATTTAATAAATCGCATGAACCATAACTCATCAATTGTCCACTATCACCAATTGATAAAACCTTTTTGGAGCATCATCTCTATTGGCTGCCAGATCCATAGCCTTAACCTTTTCTATAGGTATTGCCACCTAGATACAACATAAGCGACCAGTCTCCACCATCTAACAAAAATTGTGGGCTTTTGCTACTCAATCCCAACATTTCATTTGATACACGTAGGCAATGAATGCTTTCAAATGTGTGAGTGCTATTCATTGTAAGGTGTCAATGTGAGAACCAAGATTGAGGAGACGAAAACATGAGCACAAAAGATTGAAAATGAACAACAATGAAATGTATGCAAGTCCAGCCAAATTCACCAAATCCACCATTTTACATTAGCTAAAAAGGCAAGTAGAAATAGGTGAGAATAAGTGAGGAGGTTGAGTCAACTTCAACACTTTACTCACCAAGTGTCAAATGAGTGTTGACACATAGCTTGGAGAGTTGTGTTGAACTCTCCAAGTTGACACCTAACTTACATAAGTAGGCTTACGACATGTGTATTTTACTCATGTGAGGTAAAATAAGATATAGGTAAAATATACACTAACATTCAATAGTAGGAAAATGACAATCCAAAAGTTCTCCTTGGTTTCCACTTGTATAGATGAAGGTGCATGGTAGAATGAATGGGCACGATTGTTTGAATCATCTTGCATCACTCTACTAAATCTCATGTCATCTTTGGATCATTGACATAAAACAACCGGTTGAAAGTCACTCTTTGTTTTTCTTTATTGTTGGATCATTGATATGAGAAGTACCATTTTCATGAGGCTCTAGTGGAACTAGATGTTAGTGTAATACATTGTTATACATTGTTGGTATTACATTATTAACTCCCTCATTAGTTATGAGTAGTTCTGTTTGGTTTGATATAACCGTCCCGTCAACTCCCATATCGGTTTCATATAACCAACTCCCTCATAGTATTTATACAATGTTTGTATTTGCATTTAATGATTGAATAAAAACTATCTTCTCTCATTTTCTTCATATGGTATCAGAGCATGGCAATAGGGGAGCGTTAGCATCTCATGGTGATAGGGGAGCATTAGCATCAACTTTTAATTATTTTTCTTGGTTTCTGTTTGAAGGGATGTGGAGATTGGAGACCACAGCTGAAGTGTGGTGCCTATAGCAAAACAAATCACAGCAATCAGAGGAGGAAGCCTGCTTCAAATATTCACACGTTGATCTCTTGTTAGTTGTCATTGTGGCCGCAGATGCCAACATTTTCATAGTTCACAGCTGCGCAGTAGTTTGCCATGGGTTTCCTTATTCATTGTTGTAATAGCTTTGTGAAAGTCATGGAAAGAGATTGAAGGAAATGAGCAAGTTGGAGATGTCTTGCGCTTTCTGATGTCGGCGATGGGAATTTGTGGAGGGAAGTACCACTACCTCGATTTTGATCACCTGCTGCGGAGACCCACAACAAAACCAATCTTTCTTCATCGAATGCGTAGTGTTCCAAAAATAATTTTTGCCAATTTTATTGGATCTTTGGCTTGTATGGCATAGTGCAGTATAAACAAAGTATGAGTTCATAGATAAGGCATTTTTTGGTCACATTATTTCTTTTCCAAATATTTTTTTGAGATGGAGATTCTATTAGACAAATATTCTGGATTTAATTTTCATACTTGGAGAATGAAAATCCAAATGCAACTAATGAATAAAAATTTATGGGGAATAGTAAGTGGAAAGGAAAAAGCACCTACAGATGCAAGTAAGTTATTAGATTGGAGTAGTAGAGATGATAAAGCCAAGGCTATAATTGGTCTTGCTCTTTTTGACACTGAATTGCACCACATTGATTTGGATAAATCATCAGCCAAAATTTGGGATAACCTGAATAAATTGTTTGAAGCAAAAGCCATTAATACAAAGTTTTCTCTAAAACTTCAATTATTTAGATTTAAGATGGAAGATGGAATAACAATGTCAAATCATATAAGTAACTTACAGTCTCTCATTAGACAACTAGCAGAGGTTAAGGTTACAGTAGATGATGATGATGCTAGGGCCATCCTATTAAATAGCTTGCCTTCAAAATATAACAATGTTGTTTTTACACTCAGTCAGATACCTTCACAAACTCTAGAAGGTATGATTTATGTTCTTCTAGCAAAAGAGAAAAGAACAACAGAAGATTCAGAAGATGATCCTCAAGAGAAAGCATTATTTTCAAGAAGCAATTACAAGAGATCAGAGAGAATCAAATGTTTTTATTGTAAGAAAAACGGTCACATGGCTTGGGATTGTAGAACTCGAGCTAGTGATGTTCTTAAAGGAAATGTCAAAAATAAAGGAAACCTTGCTTGTATTGAAGATGATAAGGATCCACCTGATATTGAGGATGAGGATCCACCAGATGGTGCTATTAATTTCTATGGATATGCCCTTTAAGCATCATATTGGAGGCAGGCGACATTGGAGGATGGAGGATTTTCCATCATCTCAAGTTAGCTTCTCACTTTGAGATGATGCTTTGCATGAGAAGCAGTTTTGGTTTTGGTTGTTTTGCTTTGCTTTGTTGTTGCTGACAAATTTGAAGAATGTATGTTTTGTGAAGATTTTGTTTTAGAGATAGGTTTGGGATTTGGCATTGAGCTCAATATGGATTATTGTCCAACTAGCTTCAAAGAGTATATGATTGAGAATTATACCCTTTCACGGTCACTAGACAATGGTAGATATATGTCTTATCTCTTAGGGTTCATTGTTGAATAATTCTCGACTCTGTGATTTGAGAGCTTGGGACTAAAGAGCTCAAGAACACATCTCGAAGCTACGCCTTTTCAAGGGTAGACGAGACAGCATGATGGAGCCCCGCTTGGTTCAGGATTTGTTCTTTGGGAGAAGATCTTCTATAAAATATGTATTCATATTATGTAATCAACTTTATTGAGTATTTTAGCATTAAGGGGGGGTACCTTGGTACTATTGTAGAAACAATGTAATAAGGGGGGGGAATGTTAGTGTAATACATTGTTATACATTGTTGGTATTACATTGTTAACTCCCTCATCAGTTATGGGTAGTTCTGTTTGGTTTGATATAACCGTCCCATCAACTCCCCTATCGGTTTCATATAACCAACTCCCTCATAGTATTTATACAATGTTTGTATTTGCATTTAATGATTGAATAAAAACTATCTTCTTTGATTTTCTTCACTAGATAGAATGGACCAACCTATACCAAGCTCCGTTTTTTACACTATAAAAATATCATACATTGATCTCTATTTTCTCTCTAAATAAATAGGGATATAAATAATCTATAATATATTAAATATACTATATAACAATAAATATAATTTTATTAGATATGATATATAAAATGAATATAATTAAGTTATAATTAAATATAAATATTAAATATATAAGATGTTTAATCTAAATATACAATTTTGTAATATTATACTATACTTATAATTTATATATAAATTTTATATTGTATATAATGTTATTTTATACTATTGTATTTGAAGTGTCTTTTTTATATATTTAATATTTATACATATTTATATTTAATATTATTTATTAAATGTATATAGATATTAAATATTAAATATATATTAGTATGATTAAATATAAATATGTATAAATATTTAATTATGTTGATATCTTATGAGATTTAATTAAGGGGCAATTCTTTCTTAGGAAGGGGCAGAGTAAATTATTTAGGATGGAGCCCACAAGGTTAAAGCATGTTTGCAAGAGGGATTAGCTAAGGGTAAGGGTTAAAGGCATAGTAGAAAAGTTGACCATATATTTAAAATGCGAGGAGAAAGTGGGAGTGCATTGGTTCTTCATGAGGTCTACAAGCTAAGAAGTATTAATACAATCTAAGACAAAGATCAACCAACAAACCCCAATCCTCCATTAAATCAAACCCTCATATCTTCTCCAATAGCCCAAAGAAAATACAATGATTATGTTGAGTATACATGATAGGTGTCAAATTTGTTTTCTTATATGAGAAAGAGAGTTGATGAAATTAGAAAGGGGATTCATTAGCATAGATATGATAGGATTTAACTTTAAACATCAGTGATGAGTTGAAGGAATGAATCGTATAATGTGCATCATACAACATATATAGTAGTCACAAAAACTATTTTTTGTGACTTTTTCATGGTAGATAAGAGAAAAACGGTAATGGAGAAGGAAAAAATGATATTTTAAAATACCATGTTTTAGTGTTAATTTCACACCTTTGCATAATTTGGAGCTCAAATAGATTAAAATTACATTTATGTAGTTAAGCTTAGTTTTGTAATCCCATGATGGCTAATGATTTTGTGTTTTAGGAAATGTATGTTCAATTGTCATGGGTGGTAAATGAAAAATTTGGAAATAATTATTCATAGGAAGGTTATGCATGTAGCCATGTGCTCTAGTTGAAACTGAAAGGTACTTTGGATCCACAAATTTTAGTTCAACATTATATAGGAATAATGATATGGTTTATCCATACACTCTTTGGTATACTATACACAGTAAAAAAAAAGTATGGTGGGTCTTGCTCAAACTCTTTTTATGATTCCACTATCAAGCTAGAAGGTAATTTTTTTCTAGACCGGTACTCTAACAGAATTAAAAAATAAAAAATATTAAACTACAAGTATTTGGTATGTGGAAGATTTGTTGTCAAAACAAATCATGATAGCTTGAAGTTCTTTCTTAGCCAATGGGATTTGAATGATTAAAAACAAAAGTGGGTAAGTAAGATGCAAGCATATGATTTTTATATAGAGTATGTTAAAGGAAAGAAGAATACAACAACTAATGCTCTTTTCAGAATGGGAGATAAATTACACGTTTCCAGACATTAGGCACCTTTCATGCAACATGAATTGGTAGGAACAATTGTCTTGATGTTGTGCAATGTAGCCAATAGGGCTTCCTTATAGATTTTGTGTTTGCAAAGAATATTAAGCCTTGGTGGATATGGGGTTAGTGAGTATCTCTTGATATACCTTTCTCTCATTTTGTATTTTCCCTATCTCTCTTTGTCATCTCTCTCTCCTCTTTCTATCTTCACTTCTATGTTCATCTCTCTAACTCTTTCTCCCTCTCTCACTCTTTATCTCTCTCTAACTTTCTCTCTCTAGCTCCTTATTTCTTTATATAATTTGGTGGATATGGGGTTAGTGAGCATCTCTCTCTCTCTCTCTCTCTCTCTCTCTCTCTCTCTCTCTCTCTCTCTCTCTCTCTCTCTCTCTCTCTCTCTCTCTCTCTCTCTCTCTCTCTCTCTCTCTCTCTCTCTCTCTCTCTCTCTCTCTCTCTCTCTCTCTCTCTCTCTCTCTCTAGCTCCTTATTTCTTTATATAAATAAATATGCAAGGTGAAAGGGAGTCTAATTAAGATGAGAAAAACATTTAGATCTCTAGGCTCACAATATTTAAGTTTCTAGGACAAAATTTCAAAGGAAAAAGCATATTTTCAAACTCTTTAAGATTCTACTACTAATCTATATCTCTCTATTTGTCTTTGTCTCTCTATCCCTCTCACTCTATCCCTATCTCTATCTTGGATTGATTCAGATATAACAATTTTTATTTCAAAGAAAAAAGTATATTTTCAATTTTTTTAAGATTTCAAGTTACCAACCCACAAGGTGATTTGGAACTCCAAATACAACAAATACAATTATTTTTCAATACCTGTTTTTGGTAGACTCTTAAAGCTGGGTGAGAACTTGGTATGGGAAATATGGAATTTATAATCTATTGAAGTCTAGATTAGAACAAAAAGAGGGTTTCATTATTGTGTCAAGTTAGACGTGAATGCATTGCATGTCTTAGATAATTCACAATTTATGGAAATTCATAGAAAATAGAGGAATGCTTACCCTCTAGCCCATCCCTTGTGTTCATGTTGTTTCCTATTAGATTATTACAGAGGCTTCCACCTATTTGCATATCATACCCTGTAATTGAATTATACACTTTATCATCTCTCTCTCTCTCTCTCTCTCTCTCTCTCTCTCTCTCTCTCTCTCTCTCTCTCTCTCTATATATATATATATATATATATATATATATATATATATATATATATATATTTCCAACCTAGCTGTCAATTTGATTTGACATAATGGTCTCCTCAGGATCATTGCATCCATGATTTTATAGACTTCGTTCAGAAGTGTGATTATGAAAGCTATCATTTTGCACATTTTCCAATTCACTACACTTTGTGCTTGAACTAAAAATTTTTGACCTAAAACACATGTAACCTTGATTAAACATAGAAGAATAAGTGAAGGCGATAGAGAAGATAAGATGACATATATACTTGGGAAAACCCTTTTGAGTAAAAGACCCACCACCAGAAGTAAATCTCAATATATTCATGAAACATGTCATTTGTTTAAGGACTTAATAGTTCACCTTTAATACCTCCTTAGTGTACCCATTGCACATTAAAGTGTATCTATCTCTAACAATAGAAACATCCTATCTCCAAGTTTTATTCATTCATACATGGCATGACCAATACAATTGGAAAAATGTTGCTTATTGAAGCGTCTAAAAAATGGACGCTTGTAGCATCTTAGAAGACCAACATTTATGGAAAGAACACTTAACACTGGCTATTGTTTGAGTCTCCCCTTGTTTCACCGCCATACTAGAAACAAATGATCAATATTTTCAAGCATTCTCTCTCTATCAATGTCCTCTTTCTCTATCTATGTCTAATGCATATATATATAACGCAAATTATGTAAAATATTTAAAAAATAATATTATATTATAAAATCATATATTTAGACTAAATATTTATTTATAGTTTAATTATATTTATTTTATATATCATATAATATCTAATATAATTATACTTATTATTGTATAATATATTGTATATAATCTAATTATTTAATATATTATAAAAATCCTATATTTATATATTAAATATTAAATACTAAAATATATTTGCTATTATATATATAATATCTAATATCTAATATAATTATATTTAATGTTATATAGTATATTTTATATAATGTAAATTATTTAAAATATTTTAAAAATAATATTATATTATAAAATCATATATTTATATTAAATATTTATTTATGGTTTAATTATATTTATTTTATATATCATATAATATCTAATATAATTATACTTATTATTGTATACTATATTGTATACAATCTAATTATTTAATATATTATAAAAATCTATATTTAAATATTAAATATTAAATATTAAAATATATTTGTTATTTTATTATATATGATATCAATCTCTTATTATATATTATATTATATCATTCTCTCTCTCTCTAATTCTCTCCTTAGCATGCAAAGGGTACTTCGAGATGTCATGTAGAAAATAAGTAATTAGTGGTATAGTGCATGACCACTTAATATACTTGGGAAGATAACATACACTTTTGTCAAGTGTGAGGGTGAAATGGAGTAGATTAAATATGTCAACATCATGCATGCATATATGCCTCTTTTTTACTTTCCCAATATTTTATAATCTCTCTCTCTCTCTCTCTCTCTCTCTCTCTCTCTCTCTCTCTCTCTCTCTCTATCTATCTATCTATCTATCTATCTATCTATCTATCTATATATATATATATATATTTGACCCAAAACACATGTAACCTTAATTAAACATAGAAGAATGAGTGAAGGAGATAGAGAAGATAAGATGACATATATACTTGGGAAAACCCTTTTGAGTAAAAGACCCACCACCAGAAGTAAATCTTAATATATTCATGAAACATCTCATTTGCTTAAGGACCTAGTAGTTCACCTTTAATACCTCTTTAGTTTACCCATTGCACACTAAAGTATAGCTATCTCTAACAATAGCAACATCCTATCTCCAAGTTTTATTCATTCATACATGACATGACCAATACAATTGGAAAAATGTTGCTTATTGAAGCATCTAAAAAATGGATGCTTGCAGCATCTCAAAAGTCCAACATTTATGGAAAGAACACTTAACATTGGTTATTGTTTAAGTCTCCCCTTGTTTCACCACCATCCTAGCAACAAATGATCAATATTTTCAAGCATTCTCTCTCTCTATCAATGTCCTCTCTCTCTATCTATGTCTAATGCATTATATATATATGTAATTTTATATAATAAAAATTATGTAAAATATTTACAAAATAATATTATATTATAAAATCATATATTTATTTATAGTTTAAATATATTTATTTTATATATCATATAATATCTAATATAATCATACTTATTATTGTATACTATATTGTATATAATCTAATTATTTAATATATTATAAAAATCCTATATTTATATATTAAATATTAAATATTAAAATATATTTGTTATTATATATATAATATCTAATATAATTATATTTAATGTTATATAGTATATTTTATATAATGCAAATTATTTAAAATATTTAAAAAATAATATTATATTATAAAATCATATATTTATATTAAATATTTATTTATGGTTTAATTATATTTATTTTATATATCATATAATATCTAATATAATTATACTTATTTAATATATTATAAAAATCTATATTTATATATTAAATATTAAAATATATTTGTTATTTTATTATATATGATATCAATCTCTTATTATATATTATATTATATCTCTCTCTCTCTCTCTCTCTCTCTCTCTAACTCTCTCCTTAGCATGCAAAGGGTACATCGAGATGTCATGTAGAAAATAAGTAATTAGTGGTATAGTGCATGACCAGTTAATATACTTGGGAAGATAGCATACACTTTTGTCAAGTGTGAGGGTGAAATGGAGTAG
Organism: Cunninghamia lanceolata; assembly: GCA_027924645.1. Lineage (NCBI taxonomy): Eukaryota > Viridiplantae > Streptophyta > Pinopsida > Cupressales > Cupressaceae > Cunninghamia > Cunninghamia lanceolata. Next base: position 1,008,522 of record BSBN01001492.1, read on the forward strand.
ATTAAATATGTCAACATCATGCATGCATATATGCCTCTTTTTTACTTTCCTAATATTTTATAATAAATCTCAATTCATCTCTCTCTCTCTCTCTCCCCTAAATAATTTACATTTAATAAAATATACATTAAAATAATAAGTATATTTATATTAGATATTAGATATTATATTATATTATGCTTATAAATATATAAATATAATATATTTTATATGGTATATAATATTATTTAATAATATTAATTAAAAGGTATTCAATTCATTATTTTATTTCCCAATTGTGAGTAGACCTGTTATGCCATACATGTGCATCCCATTTTGCTTAAAAATATGGATCCCCTCTTTTGCTTGTGTCATTTGGTCGAAGTTTCTAGTTTTTGGTCTTGGGGCTTAGAGAGTTATTTCTTGTTTCATTTAAAATGTAGAAAAGAGACTCTAGCTCAATAGATCAAACTAGGTCAAACCCTCTTCTACAAAACATTGGGGGCACAAACCGAGCTTAGATTCTACCTTAGAAGGAGAGCCAAACTACAGGGGCTTTGCCCTTTTGTTGTATATGGAAGGAATTAACCAAATCCAATCAATCAAGCTAGAGTGGAGACATGAAACCCTAGTTGATGAAGATCAGAGCATAATAGACAAATGGAGATAGATACAAATAATCCAAAAGAAGCATCATGATTGGTGTATAAAGAAGAACCTAATTCCAGAGGTCAAAATATAAAGGAAAAGGGAACTTGGGCACCCTGGACCTAATTAGGGTTAGTAGAAACTAATTTCATAGTCAGGTCTATAACAACAACCTTAGTCTTCTTCCCAGAAATCAGCTCTCGAAACCTATTCATCTGACCTGCACACATGCAAGAAGGAAAATGGTTGGGTTCTATTTAGGATCTTGCCTCAGTAAAGTCCTATGAATGGTGTTTCCACCTCCACAATAGCAAAGATGATAGATAGAGAGTGCATGACCTAGGAGGGAAGAGGCAAATCTAAAGTAGAATAGAATGCTAACACAAAGAATGAAGGAAAGAAGTCACCATGAGCATGGAAACCCTTGTATGATTGTAGATAGTATCACAACTTGACTCAAGAAGTTGATGTAGCCTCTAAGATCTTCATAAGACCTGCAATATGTTAGTACTGCAACAATAATCAACAAGAGAGATTTGTAGAGAGAGAGAGAGAGAGTTAGTTGTTTGAATTAATAGAATAACTTACTTTTATATGAATTCTTCTTTAATTCTTGAGAGTCGAACCTCATAAGGCTGAAATTAGGAATGTTTTAAAGGGTATAAGCTGACATGGCCACTTTTAAGGGTAGGGCTAAAGGAGGGCCTAGGGCACTTGGATGCCCTGGTCCTTTAGCTAGGCACCTCCCAAAAAGGGCACTTAGAGCATGCTTAGCCCTACCTTATGATTTATTTTGGGTTTCGTGCACATCAGGATCAAGTATTACATGCTTAATGCTTAAAAATGTATCAAAATAGGTCCTAATAAACAAGTGCAAATATTTGAGGCCCAACTAAGAGCTAAACTAAGTGTAAAATGGTGGTGTACACATTTTACCATGTTACATTTAGCCCCCACTTTAGTGTGGGTACGAACTTATGTTCGAAGTCATACTAAAGGATGGAGAAGACATAATTTAAACACAAGATAGAAGCCATAGAATGACACCAAAAGTTAAAGGGTGATCAAGCCACCAAGTTTAGGATTCTAGGAATCTATGATCTGATTGTTATACACATAAGACACATAACATACATGAAGCATATAGAAGACAAGGCATATGCAAGACATACACAAGGCATACACTTGAGAAATCATAATGCATACATGCAATACACAACATATACATGAAGCATACACATATAAGGCAAAAAGTATACATAGAATACACAAGGAATACATGGAGAATAAGAATATACAAGAACACAATGCGAAAGACCTTGAAGCAACATGACAAAGGAGACCTCAATCTAAGTGGTGTCTCAATCACCATGCATCATTCCCTAATATGCAATAAAGAAGAATGCTAAGGGGTTAGTTAGAAAAGACAAGAATCATAGGAGAAGTAAAAACACATCAAACACATAATCCATCTCAAAAGGAAAGTGTTTCCACTCAAGGAAATACACAAAGTTACCTCCTGCAAGAGGCTTTTCACAAAGCCTTGCAGAATAAGAAGGTGGAGCGACCTTACTACCAAACTCAAGTTGGTGGTGCGACCCTTCTCCCATACATGCAAGGGAGGTCCCGTAGAATAAGATGGTGAAGAGAACTTACTACCAAATTCTAGTTGGTGGTGTAACCCTTCTCCTAAATATGCAAGGAGCTTCAACTCAGGAGAACAAGATGACTCAAGATCTTGTTTCCAAGTTTCAACCCAAGAGAACAAGATAGACTCAAGATCTTGTTTCCAAGCTTTTTGTAATCATTTCCAAGAGAGTAGTAACCAAGATAATCAACAAGTGTTTAGATAGAAAGAAGAAGGTAAGGCTTCATAGCATGATATATGCCCCCACCTTAAAGCGATTGCTAACTCCAATAGGGAGAAATTGCCTTTAAAGTAGAGTGAGAAATAAACATAAGACAAGCACGAGATCTTTCTAAAAGTACATGCCCAAATGAGATGTGTTTACAAAGGCTACATCACAACTTGAGGAGTTTCCCCAAAGAAGAGGAAACCAAGGCAATGCTTACATGCATGATACACAGTGGCTTGTGTAGTCATGGTATGACACCAAGCATTTCTAAAAGGTACCACATAGAAGAAAGACAAGGTGCTCTAGGGAATCCATGAAGCATGGTGAGAAGTGCTAGAGCCAAACCTTGTTTGAACTTGTTGAATTTTGTCACCCAAGACTTGACATTCATTTGCGGAATGGCCAATTTCTCAATGATATGCACAATATTGATTTAAATTACTATCTTTATGGATTTTTCTACATTTAAGAGGAGGAAGAGCAATTAAGCAATCTTTAAGTAGACTCGACAATAAATACTCTTGAGAAGATATAGGGGAGTGTTGCATTTGTGTTGTCATTGATGTTAGCAGTGCTATGATGAAGAAGGCTAAAAGTGAAGTTATTAGAGGTAATGACAACAGTAGTATGATGTGCTAATATTGTGTGTTGACCAGTGGTGTTCAGAGAAGAAAAGTGATGAGTATATGTTTTGATGATCAGAGAAGTTGTGAAGTAAAGGGTAAGATGATGGAAGTCATGTATTATGATTAGATCAGTATCATCTATACATAGTTGTACCCTATCTTCTAAAGTTCATTGACAAAGGTTGGGATAAACATGAAGACTCTTGTTTTGATGAAAAGAGTCATGATTCTTGTTGTATGATGTTGTGAATAATATCTCTGGTATGGTAAATTTTGTATTCATTGTCTATTGATGAAAAGCATTGATTAAATCTTAAAATAAAGATTCAAGAAGTCTAAGGCACTAGAAGTTTTCTATGAGGTAGCTCGAGAGAATGCTTTGCATTCCTTCGCATTTGAAGATATGACCTTGTGGTGTGGAATTTAGATAGAGATAGGTGTGAAAAAGATATATTCTTGATTTTAGATCTTGAATGTTACTATAGAAGATTCTAGAGCTTGCAGAGTGAAGACAAAGGATCAGGATGGTTGCAGTCAAGATGTGTCAGAAACTGCTCTGCATTTCTTTATTTTTGAAGATGTGATCATGTAGTTTGAAGGATAGTCATTTATAGATGAGAAGATGGTTATGGGTGAGTGCAAGATCATGATGGGCCAAACAGTGGCAATGGAAAAAAATTTGCTGGATGAAAAAGTACTAGCATTTAGACTAATATTTAGATTTGGATGGAAAGGGTGTTAATATTTCTATCTCAAATATGGATTCCCTCTAAAAATTCCTTGGGATTACCTCATATTTAAGTAAGTGGGAGTCCCAAAACTTGCCTCTTGCAAAACCACCAATTTAGTGTTATCTTGAAATTTTTTACAATTTCATTCTTAAAGCTGATAGAATTTTTTATAACTAAATTTAAACAAATGAAAAGGGTTAATAGAGAAAGCTATTAAAATTCTAAAAATATAATATACGACTCAGAATAATTTTAATAGGTAATCATTATTAATTTTCTACATACACTATGTCTGATTTACTAATAGATATACATATTGAAAAACATCCATAACTTTCAAAATTTTAATCCTTTTTTAAATCCAAAAGATGCATCACATTCTAGGATTTATTGGGTATACATTAAAATTTTACATTTTTTATTTTCATATATTTTTGACCATGTTAGGTTGGTTGGAAAATTAGTTTTTAGTATTTTCAAAAAAGTCACATTAAAAAAATCATAAATAATTATTTATTTACTTAAAAAATTCAAAAAAATATGTATCACATCTGCTCATGTGTCATTTACTTAAATCCAAATCATGTAGGAAAAATAATATCTTTTTCTCATACTTAGGTTGGCCAGAATGACACTTATTTTTTATATTTTTCTAAAATTTTTAGAAGTGCTTCATTGAAATATCCAATTTTCACCAAATTATTTCTAAAGTTTTCAAAAAAAAGTAGTAGCCCATAAACTACATTTAATTTATTATAGCTTTTATTACTACCTTATTTCTAGATTGTGTAGATAACTCATTCAATTTTCAACATGAAGTTATTTAAGTCTATTTTCACATTTACATTGCCACTTAGGGGTAGTGTTTGGCCCATCATGATCTTGCACTTACCCTTATATTCAATTTTCAGTTGATAAGGTATACTGCAGAGGTTCTCTAGGGTTAGCAGAACAAAAACATATCATGTTGCTAATTAGGGTTATCTGGAGGAGAAAGCAGAAGCCACCATGTTTCACTGCAGTTCATCTTTTATCTTTGATATTTTGAGGACGAGTTCATATATTCAATATCTTTATTTATTTTAGATTTCTGGTGTTGAAGTGCATTGCAAGTTAGTTTTTCAATGTTCTATCTCAAGACTGTGTGCAGTGTTTGTGTGTGACGCCAGGCTTAGTTTTTGATTATTTGTACTAGGAAGAAAACATATATTTCTATGGAAGAATTGGATGATAAGGTTGGTATAAGTCTTGTGTTTCTTTTATGTTGATCCAAATGATGTTAATTAAACCCTCCAGTACCGCTTTAGGTCTGGAGCTATTTTATGGAAGAATAAGTGTCTATAGGGCTAACTTCATGTGTTTTGATGATCCCACCAAATGATTTGAAGTGTGTACCTACTTGAAAGAATGAGTTAAGGTAGAATAGGTCCTGGTTATCACTTGGCTTCAATGAAATTGGATTTGTATATCATTTAGGAGTCGACTTGGTGTGGGCATGCATGTTTCATGTATACACGTTTCATCTTAGCTGACATAGGAGAAATATTTTGTAATTTGTGGTGAAATGTATGAGAGTGCAAGAGTGTGAAAGGATGTTTATGCAAATGTGAAAGTAAGTAAATATGTGTGTGGAAGTGTGTTGAAGGTAGCAGAGTTTATTGTGTAGAGTTGAAGATTTGGTTCAGTGTGAAGTGTGTTGATGTTACAGAGGTGGTTGATCAATGAAATTTGGCAACTGTAATGTATAGAGGTTGTAGCCTCATTTTGTAAGTGCTTTTGTATTATATTTCAGGGAGTTGCAACTTGCTTTGGGTTGTAGCCCATAAATAATATCGTAACCTTATTTTTACTTGTGAGGCTAGATTTGGATAGTAGATCCAAATAGCTTGCTCACTATAGTTTTTACCTTCTTGGGTTTTCCACATAAATCTTGTGTTGTGGTTGTGTGCTTATGTGTTGTGCTTTAATCGGTTTAATTTGTTGATATTCTGATTAAGGCATTTAGAAGTTTTGGATGAGAAAGTTAAATTATAATAATTTTTTATTATACTGATTCAACCCCCCTCTCAATTTATCCTTGTGTTCTAATGATTAGTATCAGAGCTGAGTTCCTTGGTGCATCCTAATAGTTGAAGGTAGATCTTGGAATAGAACACATGGCTCAGAAGGAATCCTCTTCTAAAGCTCCAATGTTTGATGGAAATAATTATGATTTCTAGAGTGTAAGTTGGAAGCCTATCTTACCTCACTAGGGTATGATATCTGAAGAGTGATCATGGAAGATTATGTTGGACCCAGTCATCCCATTTTAGATTTAGATGTAAAGGAGACTCATGGAAACAATGCTAAAGCCAAGAATGCCATCTTAAGTGTTTTAAAAAGTTTAAAGCTAGTCAAGGTTATGTGATGTAAGATGCAAAAGGAGATATGGGAAAATCTCAAGGGTCTCTATGAAGGAAATGACACTATAAAGGAAGCCAGACTGCAATCCTACAAAATAGTTTTTGAAAATCTAAAGATGCAAGAAGAAGAGAACATAGTTGGCTATTTGCATTAGGTTGATAAAGTAGTTAATGAAATCAGAAGAATGGGTGAATATATAGCTGATTCATTGGTTTTGAAGAAACTCTTGAGATCTCTCCCTCATAGATTTGATTCAAAGGTCTCTACAATTGAAGAAGCCAAGGATTTGAAGAAACTCACTATGGAAGAGCTATTTGGATCTCTCACTACCTATGAGATGAGAAATGAAGTCATAGGCCCATGTTAAAAAGAAGTTGATTTTAATGTTGTGAAGAATAAAGGACCATATGATGTATGCAATGAAGCTGAGGAAGAAGAAACTAACTTTGTAAGAAAGATGAAAAGAGGATCAAGAAAGTATAAAGGTAAGCTACCTTTCAAATGTTTCAAATGTGGTAGAATTGGTCATTATGCCTCTAAATGTCCTTTTGGAGAAAGTGAAAGTAGTAGCAAGGGTTTCAAGAGAAACAATTTCAAGAGGAACCTTCTTTCAAAAGAATACTATAGCTCCAAAGAAGAAGTAGATCACTACTCATCTAATGAGGATAGAGGAGAATCTCTATTGATGGCTAGGGTGATATCAGATGTTTTAGTCAAGGATGCAGATGAAGAAGAATATGAAGTTGATTTTGAAGGTGAACTTGTTTCTTCACTTGAAGACTTAGATTGTGTAAGGAATAAGAATCATGAACAAAGAGCTTTGATTGAAGCTAAGACAAAATAATGTATAAAAATTGAGAAAGAAATTTGCTTACTCAAAAAAGAGTTGAAGAATGAAAAACTTGGAAGCACGGATGATACAGAATGTACAAATCAAGCATCTTGCCTTAGGGAAGATCTCTTCATGCAAGAGGATTTTCCATGAATAGGTTCAATCATGTTTTATTTGGTTATTGTTTTATCTACAATGAATTTTGACATAAGGCTATGGATTGCAAGTCTGAAATAAATAGAAGAAATCTTGTAAGTAGAAATTCTTTTGCTTCTCTTGTGGATGCCAATGTCGTATGTCAAATTTGCAATAAGTTTGGACACATAGCAAGGTATTGTAGGAATGGTCTTGCAAATTTAGAATCTCAAATAATTGATGTTATTGAACAAGAGAAGGAGAATGGAAATGGAGTTGAGAATCACATGACTGGTGATAAAAGTAAGTTCACCAATCTTGACAAGTGGAATGGTGAATTAGTTAGGTTTGGAGATAACTCTTCTGCAAAGATCACTAGAAAAATGTACTATAAGCATTGATGGAAAGTCTCAGACACATGATGTTCTTTATGTAGAAGGTCTTAAGAATAATCTTCTCAGTGTAAGTCAAATATGCAACAAAGGATATAATCTCACATTTCATGATCAAGGGTGTGAAATCAGGAGAGGAAAGTCTAGAAAATTGATGGTAGAAGGCTTTAAGACATAAGGTAACTTGTACAATTTAAAGGGGGTCAATGAAAGGACTTGTATTTTAGGATAGACAAATGAATGCTGGCCATGGCATAAGAGAATGGGGCACGTCAACTTTGATAATCTTGTGAAGATTAGTTCCATGAGAGCAGTAAGGGACATGCCAAAGATCATCAAGCCTACAAGCACCATATGCAAGGAATGTTAGATTGGGAAGCAAACAAAGATAACTTTCAAGTCTAAGGAATTCTACTACATGGCCTTTGGAGATGGTTTGTATTGACTTGTGCGGACCAACTAAGACAAAAAGCCTACAAGGTGAGAGGTATTTTATGTTGCTCATTGATGATTTCTCTAGAATGACATGGGTTACATTTTTGAAAGAAAAATTAGAAGCTTTCAGTAGATTCAAGATCTTCAAATCTATGGTTGAAAATGAAATGAATGCTAGAATCAAGTGCTTAAGGTCTGCTAGAGGTGGTGAGTTCACATCAAATGAGTTTGTAGAATTTTGTCAAGAACATGGAATCAAAAGACACTATGTAGCTACTAGAACCTAGGCTCAACAAAATGGTGTTGCAAAAAGAAAGAATCAATTATTCTTCAGAAGATGAGGATCACGATGATTCAAATAATGAAACATTTTTCATGGCTCTAAATGTTGGTAACAAAAAGGATGATGCTATAACTTGTGATAAGACTGATACCTTGCAAACAAATCAAAACAATGAAAAACCAATGGTTGTATGGACTGTCTTTCATGCAAAAGAAGAATCCACGGCTTGCTCAAATCATATGAATGGTGACAAGGAGAAGTTTATTAGCCATTAGAAGTGGGATGATAGCGTTGTCCAGTTTGGTGGTGATGAGTTAGCACAGATCTGTGGAAAAGGTGCTATACCTATTGATGGGAAGAATAGGACTCAGGATGTCCTCTATGTCAAAGGGTTGAAACACAATCTTCTCAGTGTTAGTCAGATGAATAGAAAAGGGTATAATCTCACCTTTCATGCTAAGGGTTGTAAAATTAGGAAGATAGGGTATAGAAAATTAGTTGCAGAAGGTATCAAGATATATGGTGACATCTATCACCTGAAGGAGGTAAATGGAAGAATGTGTTTGTTATCCAAATCCAGTGAATGTTGGCTATGGCATAAGAGAATGGGACACAACAAATTTGATACTATGGTAAAGATTAGTTCTACTCATGCAGTGAGAGATATGCCTAGGATAATCAAGCCTACAAATGTAGTATGTAGAGAATATCAAATGGGAAAGTAAACAAACACAAACTTCAAAAGAAAGAAGTATTCTTCTTAAAATCCATTGGAGATGATTCACACTGATCTATGTGTCCCTACAAGAGTAAAGAGTCAGCAAGGTGAGAGGTATTTCATGTTTCTTATTGATTATTATTCTAGAATGACTTAGGTTACTTTCTTAAGAGAAAAATCAAATGCCCTTGATAAATTTAAAGTGTTCAAAGCTATGGTTGAGAATGAAGTAGATGCTAAGATCAAATGCCTAAGGTTTGATAGAGGAGGTGAATTTACTTCAAATGATTTTGAAAGATTTTGTGAAGATCATGGTATTAGGAGACATCTATCAGCCCCTAGGACCCCTTAGAAAAATGGGGTAGAGGAAAGAAAGAATAGGACTATACAAGAGATGGCTACCAACAATGTAGAAAGATGCAAATCTACCTAATATGTACTAGAAGGAAGCATTTCATACTGATGTCTATCTAATTAACAAAGTATAACTAAGGGTCAGCAACACTAAGACTTCTTCTAAGCTATGGTATGGAAGTACTCCCACAGTCAGATACTTCATGATCTTTGGTAGTAAATGCTATATCAAAAGAGATGAAGAAGACATAGGAAAGTTTGATTCAATAAGTGATGAAGGAATCTTTCTTGGCTACTCAACCAGAAGTAAGGCTTATAGATGCTACAACAAGAGGTTGGGAAAGATGATTGAAAGCACAAATGTCAAGGTAGATGAATACCTGTATCAGATCACACATGAATTAGAGGACTCTGAATCTGATATCTTTCTATGCATTGTAGATGAAGAAGAAGTGAAAGAAGAAAAGGAACAAGAACTAGAGTAGATGCCTAAGACTCTAGAAAAGTATATTCAGAAGAGCCACTTAACAAATTAGATCATTGGAAATAAGGATGAAGGTGTTCAGACAAGGAGAAGACTTGATAAGACACATGAGCAAGTAAACTTGTGTTTGTTATCAAAAGTGGAACCCAAAAGATTTGTTGAATCCAACAAGGATGATAGATGGATAAAAGCCATGGAAGAGGAACTGGATCATATTGAGAAGAATTAGACATGGGAATTGGTTCCCAGACCAACAAATAAGAATGTTATAGGAACCAAATGGGTGTTCTAGAACAAACTGAATGAAGAAGATGAAGTTGTAAGGAACAAGGCAAGATTGGTATACAAAGGATACACACAAGTTGAAGGTGTTTATTTTGAGGAGACTTTTGCTCTGATGACAATGATGGAGGCAATTAGGATGTTCCTTGGTCTTGCTGCTCATAATAACTTCAAGGTATATTAGATGGATGTTAAGTTAGCGTTTCTAAATGGTGACCTAAAGGAAGAGGTTTATATTGAACAACCAGATGGTTTCAACATATTAGAAGATTCAGACATGGTGTACAGACTCAAGAAGGCTATGTATGGTCTTAAGCAAGCACCTAGAGTATGGTATGATAGGTTGGACAAGTACTTGCTTTGACAAGGCTTCAATAAAGGTACTACAAATAGCAATCTATATATCAAGGAAGAAGGATACATGATATTGATAGTTGAAGTATATGTTGATGACATCACCTGTGTAAGAGGTTTGCAGAGGAGATGCAGAAAGAGTTTGAGATGTCTATTATTGGTGAAATGTCTTTCTACCTTAGATTTCAAATTACTTAGCTAGATGGTGGCATCTTTATTTCTCAAGCTAAGTATGTCAAAGAGTTGAATAAGTTTGGTATGGAGGATTCAAAACTAGTGAGTATTCCCATGGTCACTGGATGTCACTTGAGCAAAGGTGATGAGTCTTTGGAGGTGGATCATACTATCTTTATAAGATCTATGATTGGAGGACTATTGTACTTGACTGCTTCTAGACCTAATATTATGCACATGCAATATGTGTGGTTGCTAGATATCAAGCCAATCCCAAGCAAACACATGAGAAGGCAATGAAAAGAATATTTAGATACTTGAAAAGAACTCTGAACTATGGCCTATGGTATCCAAGAGGTAATGAATTTGATGTGAGTTCTTATATTGATGCTAACTGGGCTCATTGTGTTGATGATAAAAGAAGTACAAGTGGTGGTGCTTTCTTTTAGGGAAGTAGATTAGTTTCATGGAAGAGCAAGAAGAAAGATTCAATGTCCTTATCTACTGCAGAGGTAGAGTATATTGCAGCACCATCCTTGTTGTACACAAGTGTTGTGGATGAAGTAAACCCTAAAGGATATCAAGGTATTGTATGATGAGCCTATTCCTATCTTATGTGACAATCCAAGTGCTATCAATATTTCTAATAATCTAGTGATGCATTCTAGAACCAAGCATATAGCAATCAGGTATCACCTTTTAAGAGAGAAGGTTATAGACAAGGAAGTGAAGTTGGAATATGTTCCAACAAAGGATTAAATAGAAGATATTTTCACACAAGGCTTTGGCAAAGGATACTTTTGAGGATCTCCAGCAAAGTTTAGGGGTAACTGCCCCTCCTTCTTGCTAGATGCATAATGGTGCATCTAACTAGGGGGGCTCATGTTATATCTTGTTCTTGGATTGATGGTGGCTAACTCTCAAGGGAAGTAGGTAGTGGTTGCTAATGGTAGGGGGAGTTTGTTTTGTTGCAAGAAGAAGTCATGTGGTCTCTAATTGAGGTAGTGGTTGCCCTTTGTCATTGATGTCAAAGGGGGAGAGAAGAAGCCATCAACGCCAAAGGGGGAGATTGTTACACATATGGTTCCTAAGGTTGTCATTGATGTCAACATTGTCACTAGGTTGTCATTGATGTCAACACTATCATGGTGGTGTGATGGTGTTTCATGGTTGGAGGTCATGTCCCATCCAACAAGAGAAGAGAGAAGATATAGTTAATATTAAGATGGGAATTAGAAGAACTAAGAAGATCATATGTGTTGAGGAAATGTTGCTAGTGCCCTGAAACATGTTTTATGATCTATTCCACTATTCCAAAGATGTATATGTTGGCAAAGAAGATTTGGCCTCTAAAAGTTGGTGATAGTCTCTAATCCAGGATGGCTACTTTTGAAGAACTGTTTAGGAGATTGCTTTGCATTCTAATTCTATTGATGTTAGGCTTATGCGGATTGTAACACAACTTTATACAATGTCATATTATGTATGATCCAAGTTCCATGATGATTTTATTATAGAAAGAGTGTTTTACTGTTGATTGTTTGAAGACAGTGTCACTTCTGTGAAGATGTTATGTATAGGACAATGGAATGCTCTGTATTCCTCTGCATTTGTAGATATGGCCATGTAGTTATGGATTTGTGTTCAAGATGTAGTGAAGGTGATAATTCCAAGTTTTCAAATCATTTGTCCTTCTGTTTTGAAAGTTATGCATGATAGAATACCGACATGTGTTCTAGCAGAGTAAGCTAGTGATGAAGGTCTAATGGAATGCTCTGCATTCTTATAGAAATGAATGATTTCCCTTCTAGTTTTGAGGATATGTTTATGGATGTGTATTACATGCTTCCCTTTAGTTTCAAGATTCTTGGTGGCCCATAGGTCATTTTTTCAAATGACAACATGTTGCAGTATGTTCTAAATGATAGTTTGTTCCCAGAATTCATGATTGAAGATGTGTAGCATAATTCTTTGATGTGTGGTGGCAAGGAGTGTTTGGAGATGCTTTATGAGTCATGTGGACTCATCTAGAATAGTTTTCATGAATATCTTTCTTGTATCTGTTACCTCACAAGGTTTTCAAGTTGATGTGGCCGTTATGCTTCAAGTTTTCATATGTTTTGTCTAAAGTTTCCCTATTTTCAAATGACCAGAGTGTGTGGATGTAATTCCTTGGTGTTTCAAGATATGAAGGATTTTTTGGACCTGGTTAAGCAAGTGTTGATGTCCGCAAGGCATGGATCTTCTATTGGTGTAATGTGTGGCTTCACTTATGACCTATCTTCTACACATTTCATATTATGTGTTGTCTAGCTGACTTGTAAATGTATTTTTCATGTTGTATCTAGATGACAAGCAATGTAATCAATGGAATATCATGTATAAATAGTGAATCAAATTGAGTGAGGTTAGGTGTGATTTCAAGTTGATTGAAAAGATCACAAGCAAATAAAAGGCAAAATGAATGCATTGTTGATAAGCGGTTGAAGGAGAAAGAGCAGAAGTTGTCGATGTTGTCTTGATTCATCTTGAAGACATATTTGTGATAGTGATCAAGTGTAGAGTGTGCCTAAATGATCATATCATTGGAAGAAAGTGTGAAGAGACAGGAGTTCAATCATCAAAGGTGTGAGCTTCAATGTCAGTTTTCAGATAGTAGAAGGATTGTCATCTGTAATTTTGTGTAAGTGTGTTCTCAATTCAGGGAGTAGATGCTTCCTTGGGAGTGACCCTAAAGAAAAGTTATCATGGAGTAGAAGCTTCCTTGGGAGTGACCTTAAATCAAAGTAATTTAGGGAGTAGCAGTTTCCTTGGGTTGTAGCCCTAAAACAAAGTTATTATTTGAGCTTCATATATTGTGAGTTAATCATCACCATGGTTTTTCCCTTTAAGGGCTTTCTATGTATATTTAGTTTTGTGTGTTGATGTGCATTGTGTTAATCTTTCATGTTCATGTTAATACTATGATGCTTAAGCTTTAATCTTCTTCAGATAAGTTGAAGTTGTTAAAATTGAAGATTATTTAGATATTGATTCACCCCCCCCCCCTCTCAGTATCTTGGTGTGTTTAGCACATTAAATGTCACAAAGGGAAGATTTCTCTGATGAGTTGTGGAAGGAGTAAATATTAAGTTTTTCAAGGCATAAGGAAAAGGTCTACTAGGAGGAGGGGTTGAATTTACTCTCATATGAGCAATTGGACTCCTCTGAACTGACCTTCATGTCCTTCTTCTTGGTGGTGATAACTACAAATACTCAAAATGGTCTAAGTTTTTTCTTGTTTGCACTCTTCTCACATAAGGTCAACACTTAATATACATGAAAAATAGTAGATTTTAATTGTAGGAGTTGCTAAGTATGCTTATGTTTTCCTCCAAAGGTAGATAGCACTAAAAAACACACCAAAAATTAGTGAAAAGAGAAAATGAGTTGTAAATAGTTCAAAATAGTCCCACTAGGCATGTGAAAAACTATTGTCACTATAATATACAACCTTGCTAAACACTAGCTTGGCTATTCAATGGAACATGTGAAGTATTGGCAAGAGACACTACTAAGCATTACAGGTGTTGTCATTGATGGCAAATAAGTCTATCTTACACATCTGCATTACATGATTTGTTCATACCGAAAGTCAAAGTGAAGATTTGTCTAAGTCTAGGTAGTTAGAAATAGAGCATGTGATAGGGTCCAGTATCTTGGTCTAGATCTCTCTGGTGGTAAATCACAGTGTCTTGTGGATTTGAGGGAGTGACAAGGATTGTCAGGACTATCTAAATCCAAAAATTTAGCCTCTGGTGATGAAGGATTCAAAAGTTATATGCATCTGAGTATTAGGTTCTAGTTAGTTAGTACAGTTAGAAGAACAGGCTAACCTAGCATTTGATCTTGGTCCGGATGAAGAAAATTTTTTAGTTAAGCAATTTGTGATAATTAGTGGTATTGGCCGACATGATTGATGATTTGAGAACACAAGTTTTTTGTCTGTGTTGTTGATTCTGCATGGATTCAGCCAGCAGAGCAGAGTTCCTAATAAATGTTCTAAGTTTTCTTGAAGCTGGCTATAGTGGATTGAATTTCTTGATGTGGATATATATAGGCAATGGATTTGAGTGTTTTGAAGTGTGATTGTGATGAAGTAAGTGTGAAAAGGGTAGGAAGAAATGCGAAGGTGAAGATCTAAGCTTAGATTATGGCCAAAGAGTGAAACGGGGCAGAGTAAGGATGAAGTGTGTAAGATTAGTATTCTGTGCTTAACCAGAACTAAATTTTTGCATTGGTAGATGCTATTCATCAGTTCAAAAATTCTATAATCTTCTTGTAATCATTTCTATAGGCAGTGACCCTCTTGGAGTAGTGAGCTCAGGGCAATGTGCCCTAAAGGCATGTGCCTTCCCCATTTGAAATACTTTTAACAGATTATAATTTTTGCGGGTCAACCCCCACCGTGGTTTTTCCCTTAACCAGGTTTCCATGTATGTTATGTGTGTTGATTATGTTTCTACTCATGTGTTGTTGATTTATACTTCCATGGTTATATCATTAATTTGTTAATAAGTGATAGAGAAGATAAATTGCTACAAGTGTTAAAGTTTTGTGACAACTGATTCACACCCCCCCTCTTAGTTGTCTTCCCTAATTTCAACAATTGGTATCAAAGCCTGGTTCCTTACAAGAAGCTTAACATCTTGAGGAAGATATGGGAAGGTGTTTTTAATGGGTTCATTCAAGTATTCTGATGGAATCTAGGAACAACTTAAACTTGCTTTAGAAGATCTTGATTAGTCTAGAGCAGAAGTCAAAGAACTGCAAGAAAACTTTAAAGATGTTGAAGACTTCATTGAGACCTTAAAAGAAAAATTAAGAAAATCTAATGAAAGAGGAAGGAGCTACTTCTTCAACTAGGAAATCAGAATGAAGAAAATGACATGGATGAGGCCTTGAAAGAGAAGACAAAGGAATGTGAGAAGTTAGCTAAAGAAGTTGTTGTCCTAAAACATGAGATGGAATCCAGGGTGATGAGGCTAACCAAGGAAATTGAAGAAAGGAAAAAGACTAAAGAAAAATTGAATCAATCTCTAAAAGAAAGAACAAAAGAATGATGTAGATTGGACAGAATAGCTGGCCATCTAGAGTCTGATCTACATGAAAGCAGGGACAATGAGGAAGAACTTGAAAGGAAAATTATCATTCTCAAACATAACCTAGAAGTTGGAAATGAATATAAAGAGAAATTCAAGACAAGCTCAGATAAACTTGAGGTGTTGCTTGACAGTTAGAAGAAGGCAATTGATAAGCATGGTTTGGGATTTGAGAAAGGTGAAAGCTCTAGATCTGGTCAAAGAAATCTTGATGTAAGAAATCATAGAAGGAATCCTAGAAAACCTCCTGTAAGACAACCCAATGCTCAAAGGTATCCATCTTTCAATGGAAATTGTTTCAATTGCAATAAATTTGGTCATATAGCTACTTAATGTAGAAGCAGAGTGAATCAAAGTGGTCCATCCTTCTCTGGTCAATGCTTCAATTGTAAAATGTATGGTCATAGATCCGATGATTTCAAAAGTATCATGATAAACTACTCTAACAACAGAAGAAATGTCAATTCTTTCAATGGCTACTACTTTGTATGCAATGGATTTGGACACATGGCTAATCAGTGCAGATCAAGAGGAAATCAAGTAAATAAGCAAAGAAATGTTGTGTGCTTTAATTGCAATAGATCTAGTCATATTGCAAGATTCTATAGAAGCATGAATAATGATAGAAAAGGTCCGGTAAATAGAAACCAAAATATGCAAAGACAAGATAAAGGCAAGGGTAAAGTTGATGTGAAAGAGGTCGAGGATGAAATGAACAAAACATGGGTAAAGAAAGATGGAATAAATGATGGGAATGGGTCCGCATCAAAATTTGGTGTTGATAATTCCTCTGAGAATTGAATTAGGAGCTCTGGCTCAGGGGGCCTACATTGAAAATCTAATCCCCTTTGCCAGTAAGTGGGTGCCTAAATCTAGCACAATGAATGAAGATTAAGAAGCCTATTGCAAATCTATTCAAGCAAATTCTGGAAGAAAAGAAGCAAATGTGATTGATTGCAGAGCAATTGAAGATTGACTGCATGCAGAAACAATGTAATCGAATGTATTAGGGTAGAGCATTTATTACAATGGAGAATTAGGTTTTGTAGAGCATAAAAGGTCATCCTTTCATCATTTGGATCACTTTGCATTCAAAGAGAGCAAGCAGAAGAGCACCTAAGCTAAGATTTCAAGGATTTGAAGTGCGACTGGCAAATTCATTAGCTAACCCTAATTCTGTGGAAGAAAAAGGTTTTTTTTGTGAATCTTTAAACTTGTGATCTTTTGCAATGACTACACCATTGATTGCTGATATTACTGAAAGGCCTTGACCCAAATTCAAGAAGCATCCACACAAATTAGTAGAAGTCGACCCATTAGGTGCCTTTTCAAATGTTTCGTATGGTGTATTGCATGTTGAAGATATTAGGGCCTATATTCATGCGAGCATAGATGAATTTGGGGACTCATGTAGATTTGTTCAAGAATCATCTAAGGGATGAAAGTCATGGTCTTAAACCTACTTGTATAAAGCACTACATGATAAAAATTTCATTCAGATTATAGGGTTTCCATCCTTCGATGAAGATGAATGGGTCCGGTATGTTTTAATGTGTATGCATGATGAGTTTATGTGGCTAATGAAACCTTTCAAGATCACCAAGGATGCCATAAAGGCCATGACAGGGTTAAACTCATCCAGTGGATTGCCCATGTTAAAGTCAGTAAAGAATCAAACTATAACTGATGTTACTAGTTCAAGGTTTGACAAAAGGGCAATGACAATAAATGGCATCACTGATCTGGATGTCAAATTTGCATCAATGGTAATTAGATACAATATATATCATTCCAGCAGGGAGAACTCTGTATCCAGTATAGCTATCTATGCAGTTTATCAAATGTGGAGAGAGAATGTTGATTATGACTTGTGTGAGTTATTGCAAAACCAACTGATGGAAAATTTGAATAAGGTTAAGAAAGATAAGAACTCTTTCAAATATGGTACACTGATCTTATGTTTGTTCTTCTATTTCATGATTGAATTACCCAACAAGAAAGGCATGTGTTGGACCAATGTTAAACCTATTGCAATATAGATAAGGGAGCACTTGAACAATATTGGAGACTCCAATGCCCAAAGGACTACTCTTTGGAATTCTTCAAGAACTTTTAGAATATGATGCAATCAAGGGAAATAATCCCTACATTTGTGGTTGAAAAATACAATGAGACAATTTGTTTTATGGTAGATACAGATCAGTGTTTAATGGAAGCAGTTGAACCAAGAATTGTGTGGATCATGCCCATGGGGTATGAAGTGGATAGAAAGGTACTGGAGATGTATGCACAGCATCTGTTGAGCCAACCTAGGGATCCAACTGAGGAGAGATTTGGAACATATAAATAAATTTCACCAAAACTACATCTTGAATTCAAGGAGCTCCTGAAATCAAAAGGAAAGTAAGGAAAGAAGTTGAGCAGTTGGCTGAGAATGTAGGTCTTACCAAGGAAGCTATGAGATAAAACAAGGAAAGGATAGAAAAAGATGAGATGGAGAAACAGGATAGAGAATAGAGAAGTGTTCTAGTGGAATCCACTCCTAAAGCAAGGTCTACCAGGAGTTCTAGTTCAACCTTCAGTGTGTCACCTTCTCTTACTGCAAAAAAAACCTATCGGTAAGGAAGGAAAGAGGACAAAGGTAAAGGGCAAAAGAACTTATGTCAGTTTGGAGAAAGTAGATGAAGAAGAAACTGACTCAGATGATGAGGTCAAAGAGTTGAAGGCATCAGGCACTAAAGCTACTAAAGTGTCTAAGGAGAAGCCCTCCGAAAGCAAAAAGCAAAGTAAAAGGCACAAGTTAGAGGCTAATGTTGTGAAGCCTACTCCTTTTGTGAAAAAAATCATCAAGTCAATCAATGTAGATGGGAATCTCAAGCCATTAACTAAATTTTATGATCATTATAGTGATGATGACAAGATACTTTTAGAGGATGCCACTGTGAAGTACCTGAATGTATTCAACAGAGCTCTAGTGGAGATTTTGTTAGAAGTTCCCAAGAGTTTAAGAGACATTCTAGAATTAAGAAAAGAAGCTACTAAAGAAAAATATCTAGAGTTAAGGGAACATGTATTATCTAGTATGTGTCCGGTGATCTCCAGAAAAGAAGCAGACAAAATTTTTAAATAAGTCAAAGAGGAATTCAGAAGCAAAATCAAGATGAATAAGTTGATGATTGGAGATATAGAGGAAGTTGTCCAAGAAACTGAACAAATTCTAAGGAAAGCATTGAACAAGAACAAGTTCTATGTGGTTATAGAAGAACCGGTTGATATTGAGAATGCATCAATTCTGAATGATGAAGAGTAGCAGAAAAATAAGCAACAAATTGGAGTAGATGATGACTCCATTATGGAAGAAGAAGCATTAAATAAAGAAGATGAAGAAATGATGGAAGAAGAACAAGTAAAAGAAATTGATGATGGAATTCATTCCCCCATTCCAGATGTCAAGGAACCTGATAAAACTACCACTGAGGATACACCAAATCCTCTAGAAGAGAATGTAGAAGATATTTTTGAGATAGACAAAAGAAAGAATGCTTCTGATAAAGATGCAGAAAAGGTAGAAGTAGAGAAAAGGAATGACAATAATGAGTAGGACAATATGACTGACTCTCAAAAGGGAGGAGATGGAGGCCCTGAAGAGCACAAGTTTGAAACATCATTTTGGGCAAGAGACATTGTAGAAGTAGTGAAAGAAATTTTTGAAAGAGATAAACAAATTGAAGAAGATCAGGACATAATACAAGGTCCAATGAATTTTGATACTTTATCACCGGTGCAAAAGATAAAATTGGCCTCTATTGCTCAAGACAAGGAAAGATAAGATATCTTAAAGTCTCACATAGAAGATAGCAAGTTGCTTGGCCTTGTATCTAGGATTTTGGAAAAGATCATGCCCACATTTCAGAAGGATTCTTCAGCATCTCCCTCTAGCCAGTTGAAAAGTCTAATAAACTCGGTAATTTCTCATTTTGAAAGTCTAGAGAAGTCTACAGAAGTTAAAGTAAAAAATGAATTCAATGAGAAAAGGTTTGCTGAGATAAAGAAAATAATTAGCTATGATAGATATGTGCTTGATATCAGAGTAAGTGTAAAAAGATGGGGGGCCAAAAAGTGGCCAAATTATTTTAAAAAAAAAATAATACAAAATGTGAGCGCGTTATAACGCGCTCGCATTATGGCTTGGTATTGATGATTCTAAGGCTCGTCAAAACCAAGCCATAACACACTCGCATTATAATGCGAATGCGAGCACGTTTTGACTTGCTATAAATAAATAAAAAGGTTTCTATCTCATTTCATTTCTTTCTTCTCCTCTATGCCCGTGGCCTGCAAATCCTAGAAAGTTTGCTCGCATTTTGCAAAACTCAATTCAACATAAAAACCTTATCGATTCATCACCAAAATGCCACCACGACATCGAGCATGCCAAAGGAGTGAGTTATATTTATTTTTTTGTTTGAATTTTTTTCTAAATAGGTAGGTTTGAGTTGATTTTTGATGTATATTTCGTTAATTGTCAGGAAATGTTAATGCACCTCCTCCTCCTCCTCCTCCTCCTCCTCAAAATCCACAAAATCCTGAGGAGGAAATACTTGCAGAACAACAACCTCCTCCATCCATTCCTCGACATGCCCCTGGAACACAAGAAAATATAATGGGGAAAATTAAAAACAACAAAAAAGAAACTGAAGATATAATTGCAAGGTTGAAAGATCCTTCTACTTCAACCTTGCATAGGTCCACACTTGCTGAATCTCTTGAATCTATGTTATCAAATGTAGATTCAATTAGAAAGCAAATAACTAGTTTGCTGGATAAGAGGAGAGAGTTTAGAGATTATTATGCAGACAAGCTGTCATACCAAGATGTGAAAAAATTACAAATCACAAAATTAGACTTGTGTTCGATTTTCACAAACCCACAAACAAATCAACCTCCACCCATTACATGCAAGAGGTTCCCTATCCATTGGTGCAACAACCAAGCGATAAGGGACAATTTTGGGTAGAGGTGGTGGATGGTTTTTGACCATCCTCCATGCAATAATAATGAGGTCCCGCAATACTTTTTGAGGAAAGTCTACTGTGAGTTTGTCCTCAATAAAGTGCCAAACTATTTTGATATGCGGTACTTCTAGGGTAAAGGTGGGGGGTCAACACAAGATAGAGCAGGGGCACGTCTTGACCCATAGCAGGTAGTGAGATGAGTAATTAGTAGACTAGCCCACGAGCATGTTTCTATCCCTTCCATTGTGAAGGAGAGTGTTGAGGTCGATACACTTCAGTCCATTAGTGCCTTGACCCAGAGCATCATAGAGCATGTCGGTCCTACAACACAGAGTGGGTTGGGAGATAGTGCGAGGAGTAGGGTCCCACCCCATACTTGTCAGACTTGCAGATCAGCCTATGGTTATGACCCCATGGATAGTTAGGACGCAGGTGCACAGGCTACATCTGTAGCTGAGCAGATGGTGATGACAGATACCCTCCTGAGTGAGACTTTCGGCCTTGATACTCAGGTAAATATTAGCAAGTTTATTGAATTTAATTTATTAAATTTCATTTTTGAAATGCAAGATTAACTAATTTAAATTGATGATTTTAATGAAATTTTAGGGTCATAGTGTCGATGCAGTTTTCAATGGTTCGCCACCTGCATTTTACACTAGATCATCTACTGTCGGGGTATGTAACTAGTAAACAATTATAAATATTACATGTGAATAGCATCGTTATATGAATGGTATTCTAATATCTGATTTTGAATGTTGAATAGGTTAATATTGTAGATTTCACGGCAACACCTACCAGCGGTGGTGGACTTCAAAGCTTTACAGAGGTAATAAAATAAATAGTTTAATGAATGAATTGTACTTACTAGATTTTTGTATGTGACTTGTGTGCTTTATTGTGTGTACTTCCATGTTTAGATGAACGTGTGTATATGTTAGGAGCCATGATTTGCATCACTATTATAGTTTTCATAATTGAATAATGTTGTTTTATTTCCAGATGATGTAGGCTGCAGAGACACCTCCCCATGTTCAGAGGGCAATGGAGCATGGTGTGGCCTCTGCGATTCATAGCTCCATGGCATTGACAGGGGTATGAGGTAGATTAGTAAATTTTAATTTACATTCATTGTTATAGTTGTCTATTTTTGAAAAATCAAAAGATTATTGATTTGAAGTTTAATTTCTATCTAGATGGTTTCTATAGGACATGACATCACCAGGGCCTATTCTTGCTACTGAGGCAAGTGAGGAGATAGATTATATGTTAGTGGTAAGTGATTATTTTGTTAAATGTTTTATTTTTTATAACATGTAATTTCTATATATTAATGTCTATACTTTTTATTGTAACAGCTAAAGATGCAAGAAGAACTAAATAGGAGGAGTATCCCTCAGGTTCGTAGTAGAGCACCCACATGTGCGTCTCCATCCCCTAGAAGATCAAAGGCTGTCCATGATCTATTCTCTTCACCAGCCAAAGGGGAATGACTTTTTATTGTGTTCCTTTGTTGTATGCCTATATGACATTTGTGGACATATATTTTGTATTGTATATAGTTGACATTGTATGCCTATATGGCATTCTTGTAAGCCTATATGGCTATTTTGTATATATGTTATACTTATATCGACAGATATTGATGTATGCCTATATGGATATTTGGTTAATACAAATCTTTTTTATTGATGGCGTCCATACTTGCATTATAAATCCACGTTTGAATGGATATTTGTAGATGGCTACTTCAAATATTTAAAGTCCAATTGTATTACATAGGATGTTTGTTGATCCAATAAGCTAGCTATTGTTATTCAAATATCACCTAAACCTCATTTTGGAACTAAAAGTTAAAAGTTGTATTTTAAAAAAAAATGAATCATCATGTTGAACAGAAAATAATAATATTATTTATGAGTAGCATAGAATGTCAACTATATGCAATACAAAAAAATGAATCATCATGTTATTCTTTATGTTTGAGATCCTAAAAATGACTAAGTCTGGTAGCTTGATATCCTGAAACACTAGGATGAATATCCAAGTCATTAGGATGATTGCGCCTTGAGAAAAAGTCATTAAGATGAGCACCTAAAGAAGACTTTCTTAAACATTCAAACATTGAGCAACAAGCATGAAGGGTTAAGGTGTAATTTGCAACTCATAAAGCCTCAAAAGGGCACCCAACTTAGAGAGAGCATTCATTTAAGACAAGGTGCCCATTAACACCTGTTCCACCATTAAAGTGCACCTAAGGTGGAAGGAGAACAAGCCTCTAGTAAGTGAAGCACACCTATTGTCTAGACCACTTCATTATGGCACCCTAGCATGAGGAGGAGTATATAAGTCAATAGGAAATGGCACCTAGAATGTAAATGAAGGACTAAGTGACATTTTCAATAAGCATCAATTCACCTTGAGCTTTCAATAAATACATCAAATTGAGCCCCATAAGCCTAGGCGCCCTTTGCCTTCAAAAGAACCTTGTATCGATGTCAAGAGTTGGTTGTATCAGCGTATCGACAGACCTTGGTTAGGCTTCACCAATAGTGGTCTGTCTTGCCGACGAGTGTGATTCGCAGTTGAAGACATTGGTGTATCAGAAGATAATCCCATCGGTGCATTGGAAGAGCAGTTGAGAGCTTCGCATATGAAGGGGGTCACACCGACAGTCAAAATCCATCGGTGTATCAGCCCAACAAGATTAGAGTTCACCGATGTTTGGAGTCTCACTGATGGGTGTGGTCCGAAGGTTGTCATTGGTGAGATCGGTGTGTCCGCAGAAGAGTTTTTGAGTGTGCCGATGGTATTAAGTCCTACCGATAGGCGAGGGACTTAGAGTCTCGTATCAGAGTGACAAAGACATCGGTGTGAAAGGATATAAAGTCACCGATAGCTATCTATCTAACCGATAAGTGTCAATGATGGGATGTTTGTCAGAAGTGAAATCAAACCGAGTCATGGTGGCATCAGCCTATCGGCCGATGAAATTTTAAGCTCACCGATGGTATGTTGTCTCGCCAATAGTGAGTTCAAAGGTTCAAAAGTTGATAATTCTATGCTTCCACTGTGTGCTCTCCATCAGACACTCATCCCTACTACAGTCTAGCATTCTCTAGTTGTGTTCTCCCCTTTGTTTTTGTGAATGCCTCTAGAAGTAATGTTGAGTTACTTGTGATTTCCTTATTGACTGGTGTTGTTTTGGATTCATGTGTAGTCCTTGTTCCTTATAGTCTATTGTCTACCTGACTATTTGTTGTAACTTATTGAACCACTATGATTTTGAATATTTAGATTTAGAGGGCATTAGACACCAAAATTTCTTGACCTTAACCCAACCTAGAATCAATAGATTTTTGTCCATCCCAACTATTCTAGTCAAGACAAAGCATGTTGATTCTCATTCAATCTAAAGTTCATTAACAAGATTATCTTATCATAATATTTAGGGAAATGACCACCTAGATGGACAATGATGTGAGCTATCTATAAAGAAACTTGCAAGAAGTATAGGAGGCATGAGAATCCCTCCATGTTGTTTATCAAGTTGAATGATCTATGACACATCATGTATCATTAGAAAATATTCTCAAAGAGAAAGCAAGTTAAAATACTCAAAACAACCCATAACAAGGTGGAGAAGTTTAAAGGATGGAGGTTGCAACACTTTCCAACCTCATAGCCACACTAGTCCAATGGATCAGGATAATACTATCAAGCATCCACATAATAGTAGATAATCTTATCAAAAGTCACAGAGAAATTTCTAAGGACCATAGTGTTATCCCTATGACTTGACACATACTGCTTGTTTCATAGAGCAAAGAGACATGATATAAATATTGTTGTTATATGGAGCCTAATCAGACTCAGAGGTTAAATTTACCCAACTTTTATCAGCGTGGTTTCCCCCAAAATATTTTCCTACTAGTTTTGGCGCCTTGAAGTCTAACTGCATGAAAATCATTCTTAGTTAGCAACCTAATCCAATGACTTGACATGGATCCCAAAACCACCTATTGGACCAATAGGATCCTAGGCACTCACTTCATGCATTATGATTTCTAGGAGCCAGTTTGATGCTCCATCAAAAGGAAAGTGTGCCCACACTTGCAAGTGTTTTTCTTCAGGATCTAGATGCCAGTTGAAGGTTGTAGTTGCCAAGAAGAGTGCCTAGCAAGAGGAAGTCTTTTGGAGTCTCCAAAACACATCAAACACTTGACTAACAATAAGATAACTTTTTCCCAAGTTAGGCACTTCAAGAGGGAAGTTAAAACATGAATAAGTGCCAACTTGTCTAGGTGCAAACTCAAGCTTGTTGAGGATACACATGGTGCCCAACATTCCTTGGTGATTTCACGATTTTTAAATGCTCAGAATTGTTCAAGGAATGCCCAATGCCCCTTCTTGATGATAGGCACCAAAGTGAGGGTGGAATTGCACCTTGATGGCATTAGGCACTATCTAGAGTATGCTACTCCATGGAAATGTACCTTCTTGCTTAGAGTAATTCAAACACTCCAAGGTCTTCAGTGATCAATTCCCCAACTTATGAAATGTCCTCCTTCATTTTAAAACACATTGTAATGCTCCAGAGAGATGACTATACCTAGGCATCAATCTAGGTTAGAAATGCCTCCAAAGTGCGTCTTCTCTTTTAGAATGCAAAACAAGGTCCAAAGGTGCTAATAAACTGAAGTGCTTCTTTGGAAAAGTCTCGAAGGTTAAGATGTGCCTTGTCTTAATGAGGTGCAACTCTTGAGTAAGAAAGCTTGTAAAGTGTGCCTAACTTAGTGAAGAGGTTGATAACTTCTAAACCCTTCCTGGAACTTAGATTGCTTCAACTGAAGATCATCTTGCACCAATACATCACCAAACTTTCAATCACAAGATCAATTCAAACTTAGGCGCTCATTAAGAGTCTTTCCAATGTTGGCGCATCTGAGAGGTTGAACTAGCAAGAGATGGTGCCTAGCTTCCTAGACCTTGTTTCAATATGTTTGAGTTCCAAAGTTGACTCAATGGTATCAAGATGGCGCCATAGAGTCTTTGGACTAGTTCCTTAGAGTTTCAAAAACATTCTGGCTCCTTGAAAATTTATCCTACATGTTTGGGTGCCATTTCAAGGTCTTGGAACCATGATGTAGCACCTTATTGCTCTAGGTGCCCATTCATGATTGTGCAACTTGAGATTGGCGCATAGAGTGAATAGGCTTTCATCCTGACTTAATACACTGCCTCCTTCTGATGATTTTTGGGGCAACAGAAAACCTTTCATCACGGGAAAATGTCTCATAAATATAAAAAACTGAGAGAGGTTATTGTAGAGGCACTCTACATGATCGCATTGCCTTAGATGGAATGTTTCTAAGTGACATGGTTTTTGAGTAACATCTCATCAAAGATTGCTGCCTTTTTGCACTTTGGACTCTTCAGGGATATCGTCGATACAATGTAGCTTGGACTATTTCGACATGTTTGGGTAGAAAATAGGACCATGCCTAGTGTAAATGTACCCATCCAGATGCGTTGGAATAGTTAGTTTGGCCACATCAGGAGCAGGACGAAAGTTACACCCCTTTGCAATTTTACACTGCCTCCATCTAACAATTTTTAGGGTAGCAGAAAACCTTTCACCATGGGCAAATGCCTCAGAGATATAAAAAATTAAAAGGGGTTATTGTAGAAGCACTCTACATGCTCACATTGCCTTAGACAAAATGTTTCTAAGTGACACGGTTTTCGAGTAACATCTCATTAAAGATAGTTACCTTTTTGCACTTTCGACTCTTTAGGGGTATCGTCGGTACAATGTAGCTTGGACTGTTTCGACATGTTCAGGTGAAAAACAAGACCATACCTAGCGTAAATGTACCCATCTGGACGTGTTGGAATAGTCAGTTTGGTCACATCAGGAGCAAGATGAATGTTACACCCCTTTGCAACTTTACACTGCCTCCTTCTGACAATTTTTGGGATAGCAGAAAACCTTTCACCACAGGCAAATGCCTTAGAGATATAAAAAACTGAGAGAGGTTATTGTAGAGGCACTCTACGTGATCACATTTTCTTAGACGGAATGTTTCTAAGTGACACAGTTTTTGAGTAAAATCTCGTCAAAGATTGCTACCTTTTTACACTTTAGACTCTTCAGGGATATCGTCGGTATAATGTAGCTCGGACTGTTTTGACATGTTTGGGTGAAAAATAGGACCATGCCTACCGTAAATGTACCTATCCGGATGTGTTGGAATAGTTAGTTTGGTCACATCAGGAGCAGGACGAAAGTTACACCCCTTTGCAACTTTACACTACCTCCTTCTGATGATTTTTGGGGCAACAGAAAACCTTTCACCATGGGCAAATGCCTCAGAGATATAAAAAACTGAGAGAGGTTATTGTAGAAGCACTCTATATGATCGTGTTTCCTTAAACAAAATATTTCTAAGTGACACGATTTTTGAGTAACATCTTGTCAAAGATTGCTGCCTTTTTGCACTTTGGACTCTTTAGGGATATCGTCGGTACAATGTAGTTCAGACTGTTTCGACATGTTTGGGTGAAAAATAGGACCATGCCTAGCATTAATGTACCCATCTGAACATGTTGAAATAGTCAGTTTGGTCACATCAGGAGCAGGATGAAAGTTACACCCCTTTGCAACTTTACACTGCCTCCTTCTGATGATTTTTGGGGTAGAAAAAAACTTTTCACCACAGGCAAATGCCTCAGAGATATACAAACTGAGAGATTATTGTAGAGGCACTCTATGTGATCATGTTTTCTGAGACAATGTTTCTAAGTTATACAGGTTTTGAGTAACATCTCGTCAAAGATTGTTGCCTTTTTACACTTTGGACTCTTCAGCGATATCATCGGTACAATGTAGCTCGGACTGTTTCAACATGTTTGGGTGAAAAATAGGACCATGTCTAGCATAAATGTACCCATCCGGATGCGGTGGAATAGTCAGTTTGGTCACATCAGGAGCAGGACGAAAGTTACACCCCTTTGCAACTTTACACTGCCTCCTTCTGACGATTTTTGGGGCAACAGAAAACCTTTCACCACGGGCAAATGCCTTAGAGATATAAAAAACTGAGAGAGGTTATTGTAGAGGCACTCTACATGATCGTGTTACCTTAGATGGAATGTTTCTAAGTGACACGGTTTTTGAGTAACATCTCATCAAAGATTGCTACTTTTTTACACTTTGGACTCTTCAGGGATATCGTCAGTACACTGTAATCACACGCCGTGTTGCATTACTATCTTTTGTGTGTGAGGTGTTACCCACTCTCTCATACACACTCATTAGATTCCTAATAATAGATTTTTCACTTGAAGCCTCTGATGTTCTCAACCCAAGAATCTTCATGATGGACCTATATTTTATACTTCGCATCATTTCAATGAATAGTTGACATCTTGCAGTCTCATTTAACTTTTCAAAGAACAATCTCCAAATCTTATGAGCATATCTTCTACCAGTGTATTTTGGAATCTTACCTTCCATTGGCTACAAAATATTCTCATCAATTTCAATCAAATACTTTGGCTTTCTATGCAAAATTCTAGGTGGTGTTAAGTTAGGTAAATTCATCTCAACATTAGGAATTTCATCAATATTAAATGGGATGGGCTAGATGGCATACCTTCGATCAAAGATGGAATAGATGATATACCTTGAGGTTGAGGTGGGAACGATGGCGTACCTCCTTCATCACATGTGAGTGATGATGTACTCTCAACTTGAGATGTGCTAGATGGTGTCCCTACATGTTGACTTGCAGTAGAGGACGTGTCTCCAACTATGGTATTCAAATCTCTCGTAGCACGAAGTTTTTGCATTCGTTCTCTTTGTGATGGTTGTGGTTTCTCTTCAATTGGTATGTCTTCATTAATCATGTCCAATTTCCTCTTCTCACGAATTTCCCTCATAGCCACTACTTTCTTTGCATTCTTAGCTTCTATCTCTTCCTGTGTTGGTTTAATTCTTGATCATTTCCTTGGCATGAAGGAGAATTTGTCTATAGCATGATAAAGAGACCAATATTACTTCCTAAGAAATGAATACAAGATAATAGTGGGATTGTATTTTTATTATGTTGTAAGGATTTATTCTTGTATAGTTTGACATCATGGTATGTTAAGGTCTGTTTATTACACATAATTATTTAAGAGCCCAAGTGTAGAAAATATACATGGCATCATGTGAGATTGTAGGCTACTTTCTTGATTGTGAATGTGTCTATTTTAAACATGTATGATAAAGTACTTCAATCCCAATTAAGGAAAATGTAAAGAACATGCATGTAAAGACTTGACATACCTAAAAAAAGAAGATTCAAATGGAGAGAGTAGCCAATTATGTAGTGTTTTTTTCTTCTTGCATCAAACTCCTCAACAATTTGAGTTTTTCACCACTTGCTTCCTTTTCAATGTTAAATTGAATAACACTCAAATATAATTACTAACAACAATACTATTAACCAATCTATAATGTTAAATTCCTAAAATTGAATCACAATTAACATTGCAATACTACACAAATTGAAACTTGAATAGATATATATCAAACTTGGTGTCAAAACTATGTTATTTCCTCCTTCTCAAGTTGGCAAAGTAGAAAAGGTGGTGGAAGATCATGCAAAGGTGGTACAATGTGTCAAATGTGCATGTGAACTTCCCAATAGCATGAAAGCACTTCTTTTTTGTCGGAGCACGTGCAGAATCAATATGAAAATAGAGCATGTGGGCCTGGATCACGGGGGTCAACACTTTTTTACCATTTCTATAGCAAGACAAAACATGAGTGCATTATAATGCGCTCACGTTTTGTCCTGCTATAGATTGATCACATCTTGTGCATTTCTCTTTCCAAACCTTCCCCTTCAGACTTGAATGACCACAAGGTTTTTAAGGGAGAACTTTTCCTGTTTCCTGCAAGAGCTTGCTAGATGCTCCACCATATGATAGGCATAACAATGAAGGGCCAAGCCCTCATAATCAAGTTCTTGATAGAAAATGCCCATTGAGAAAGAAAGACAGATCTTCTTTGGAAGCAGAAGTTCTAGTTTGTGACAAATCCTTATCCAAGCATAAATAGTAGGGGTTCTGTCAAGTGATTGCCAATCTACTTCCACAAAGTCTCCTGAAGACTTCCTAATTGATTCCAAAACATCCACACCCCAAAACTGGAGAGGCAATCAATATAATCGAACCCATAAATCTACATTTGACGACAGAAACCCTCAACACTATACCTTAAACCCTAATCCCTCAACCCTCCAACCCTATCCCTAATCCTTATACCCTCCACACTCTACTTTAACCCTAATCGCTCGACCCTCAACCTTATCCCTAAACCCTTGACCCTCAAACCTCAACCCTCAACCCTCAACGTCAAACCCTAATCCCTCAATGTCAAACCCTAATCCCTCGACCCTCAACCCTATCCCTAAGCCCTAAACCCTAAAGCCTCAACCCTCAACGTTAAATTCTAATCCCTCAACCCTAAACCCTATCCCTAAACCCTCAACACTATACCTTAAACCCTAATCCCTCAACCCTCAACCCTAAACCTTATCCCTAAACCCTAATACCGCAACCCTAAACCTTATCCCTAAACCCTAATCCCTCAACCTTAAACCTTAATCTGTCATCCCTCGACTCTAATCCCTCATCCCTAAACCCTAAATGCTATTCCTATTCCTAAACCCTCAATAGACTCGATACTATACCTCAAACCCTAATCCCTAATCCCTAAACCCTCCAACCCTATCCTTAATCCTTATACCCTCCACAATCTACTTTAACCCTAATCCCTCGACCCTCAACCCTCAACCCTCAACGTCAAACCCTAATCCCTCAACCCTTAACTCTGATCTCTCGACCCTCAACCCTATCCCTAAACCCTAAACCCTAAAGCCTCAAGCCTCAACCCTCAATGTCAAATCCTAATCCCTCAACCCTAAACTCTAAACACTATACCTTAAACCCTAATCCCTCAACCCTCAACCCTAAACCTTATCCCTAAACCCTAATCCCTCAACCCTCAACCCTAATCCATCATCCCTCAACTCTAATCCCTCATCCCTAAACTCTAAATGCTATCCCTATTCCTAAACCCTTAATAGACTCGATACCATACCTTAAACCCTAATCCCTAATCCCTAAACCCTCCAACCCTATCCCTAATCCGTATACCCTCCACACTCTACTTTAACCCTAATCCCTCAACCCTCTACCCTATCCCTAAACCCTTGACCCTCTAACCTCAACCCTCAACCCTCAACATCAAACCCTAATCCCTCAACCCTTAACTCTGATCCCTCGACCCTCAACCCTATCCCTAAGCCCTAAACACTAAAGCCTCAACCCTCAACATCAAATCCTAATCCCTCAACCCTTCACTCTAATCCCTCAACCCTAAACCCTATCCCTAAACCCTCAACACTATACCTTAAACCCTAATCCCTCAACCCTCAACCCTAAACCTTATCCCTCAACCCTAATCCCTCAACCCTCAACCCTAATCCATCATCCCTCAACTCTAATCCCTCATCCCTAAACCCTAAATGTTATCCCTATTCCTAAACCCTCAACAGACTTGATACTATACCTTAAACCCTAATCCCTTATCCCTAAACCCTCCAACCCTATCCCTAATCCTTATACCCTCAACACTCTACTTTAACCCTAATCCCTTGACCCTTAACCCTATCTTTAAACCCTTGACCCTCGAACCTCAACCCTCAACCCTCAACGTCAAACCCTAATCCCTCAACCCTTAACTCTGATCCCTTGACCCTCAACCATACCCCTAAACCCTAAACCCTAAAGCCTCAACCCTCAACGTCAAATCCTAATCCCTCAACCTTTCACTCTAATCCCTCAACCCTAAACCCTATCGCTAAACCCTCAACACTATACCTTAAACCCTATTCCCTCAACCCTCAACCCTAAACCTTATCCCTGAACCCTAATCCCTCAACCCTCAACCCTAATCCATCATCCCTCAACTCTAATCCCTCATCCCTAAACCCTAAATGCTATCCCTATTCCTAAACCCTCAACTGACTCAATACTATACCTTAAACCCTAATCCCTTATCCCTAAACCCTCCAACCCTATCCCTAATCCTTATACCCTCCACACTCTACTTTAACCCTAATCCCTCGACCCTCAACCCTATTCCTAAACCCTTGACCCTCGAACCTCAACCCTCAACCCTTAACTCTAATCCCTTGACCCTCAACCCTATCCCTAAACCCTAAAGCCTAAAGCCTCAACCCTCAACGTCAAATCCTAACCCCTCAACCCTTCACTCTAATCCCTCAACCCTAAACCCTATCCCTAAAGCCTCAACACTATACCTTAAACCCTAATCCCTCAACCCTTAACCCTAAACCTTATCCCTAAACCCTAATCCCTCAACCCTCAACCCTAATCTGTCATCCCTCAACTCTAATCCCTCATCCCTAAACCCTAAATGCCATCCCTATTCCTAAACCCTCAACTGACTCGATACTATACCTTAAACCCTAATCCCTTATCCCTAAACCCTCCAACCCTATCCCTAATCCTTATACCCTCCACACTCTACTTTAACCCTAATCCCTTGACCCTCGAACCTCAACCCTCAACCCTTAACTCTGATCCCTCGACCCTCAACCCTATCCCTAAACCCTAAACCCTAAAGCCTCAACCCTTAACCCTCAACATCAAATCCTAATCCCTCAACCCTTCACTCTAATCCCTCAACCTTAAACCCTATCCCTAAACCCTCAACACTATACCTTAAACCCTAATCCCTCAACCCTAAACCCTAAACCTTATCGCTAAACCCTAATCCCTCAACCCTCAACCCTAATCTGTCATCCCTCAACTCTAATCCCTCATCCCTAAACCCTAAATGCTATCCCTATTTGTAAACCCTCAACTGACTCGATACTATACCTTAACCCCTAATCCCTTATCCCTAAATCCTCCAACCCTATCCGTAATCCTTATACCCTCCACACTCTACTTTAACCCTAATCCCTCGACCCTCAACCCTATCCCTAAACCCTTGACCCTCAAACCTCAACCCTCAACCCTTAACTCTGATCCCTCGACCCTCAACCCTATCCCTAAACTCTAAACCCTAAAGCCTCAACCCTCAATATCAAATCCTAATCCCTCAACCCTTCACTCTAATCCCTCAACCCTAAACCCTATCCCTAAACCCTCAACACTATACCTTAAACTCTAATCCCTCAACCCTCAACCCTAAACTTTATCTCTAAACCCTAATCCCTCAACCCTCAACCCTAATCCATCATCCCTCAACTCTAATCCCTCATCCCTAAACCCTAAATGCTATCCCTATTCCTAAACCCTCAACTGACTCGATACTATACCTTAAACCCTAATCCCTTATCCGTAAATCCTCCAACCCTATCCCTAATCCTTATACCCTCCACACTCTACTTTAACCCTAATCCCTCGACCCTCAACCCTATCCCTAAACCCTTGACCCTCAACCCTCAACGTCAAACCCTAATCCCTCAACCCTTAACTCTGATCCCTCGACTCTCAACCCTATCCCTAAACCCTAAACCCTAAAGCCTCAACCCTTAACCCTCAACGTCAAATCCTAATCCCTCAACCCTTCACTCTAATCTTTCAACCCTAAACCCTATCCCTAAACCCTCAACACTATACCTTAAACCCTAATCCATCAACCCTCAACCCTAAACCTTATCCCTAAACCCTAATCCCTCAACCCTCAACCCTAATCCGTCATCCCTCAACTCTAATCCCTCATCCCTAAACCCTAAATTCTATCCCTATTCCTAAACCCTAAACAATATCCCTATTCCTAGACCCTCAACGGGCTCGATACTATACCTTAAACCCTAATCCCTTATCCCTAAACCCTCCAACCCTATCCCTTAACCCTAATCCCTTAACCCTCATCCCTAAAGCCTCAACCCTAAATCATTAAACCTGCAACCCTAAACCCTATCCCTAATCCCTCTACCCTCGACACTCTTATTTAACCCTAATCCCTTAACCATTAACCCTATCCCTCAACCTCAACCCTCAACCCTCAACCCTCAACCCTCAACATTAAACCCTAATTCATCAACCCTAAATCCTAATCCCTCAAACCTAAACCCTATCCCTAAACCAGCAAACCTCAACACTATACCTTAAACCCTAATCCCTATCCCTCAAACCTTAACCCTTAAAACTTAAACCCTATCCCTACACCCTCAACACTTGACGCTATATCTTAGGCCTTAAACCCTCATCCCTAAAGCCTCAACCCTCAATACTTAAACCTTCAACCCTAAACCCTATACCTAATCCCTCTACCCTCGACATTAAATGCTAATCCGTTAACCCTAAACCCTAATCCGTCAACCCTAAACCCTATCCCTAAACCCTCAACCCTCAACACTATACCTTAAACCCTAATCCATCAACCCTAAAACCTAATCCCTCAACCCTAAACCCTAAACACTATCAATAAACACTCAACCCTTGACACTATACCTTAAACCCTATGAGAAAAGCTTTGCGTATAGTACATCCACAGTGAGTAATTAATAGTTGAAATTAGAAGGATGATCATTATGAGAAAAGATTTGCATTGGGGTACATTTATGTTTCTTGTTGTCCACCCCGCACTTAGGGAAGGTATATTGTTATAAAACAGGCAAATAATCTCCCATTGTTTACTGGCTCTATCCACAAGAACTACTAAACTATACCTTAAACCCTAATCCCTATCCCTAATCCCTCTACCCTCAACACTCTACCTTAAACCTAATCCCTCGACCCTTAACCCTAAATGCTATCCCTAAAGCCTCAACCCTAAACCCTAATCCCTCAAGGTCCTAAACTCTAATCACTTATCCCTAAACTCTAAATCCTATCCC
The DNA here is from genome assembly GCA_027924645.1 of Cunninghamia lanceolata. Lineage (NCBI taxonomy): Eukaryota > Viridiplantae > Streptophyta > Pinopsida > Cupressales > Cupressaceae > Cunninghamia > Cunninghamia lanceolata. Next base: position 1,043,301 of record BSBN01001492.1, read on the forward strand.
TAAACACTCAACCCTCAACCTTAAACCTTAATCACTCAATCCTTATCCACCCCTCTCCTCCCCTATCTGGCTCACTCCCATCTCTACCCTCCTCTGCCCTCAACACTATACATACATAAATATAGGCATACATAGATACATACATACATATAGGCATACATAGATACATAGATACATACATACATACATACATATAGGCATACATAGATACATACATACATACATATAGGCATACATACATACATACATGATTAATAGACTTGAACAGAAAAAAATTTAAGGGGAACATAATGCAAGCGCGTTATAACGTGCTCACGTTATGTCAAACATGACAAACAATAGACTTAAGGAAAAGGAAAAATGCAAAGCAAAACATAACATGAGCGCGTTATGTCTTGCTTTGGGAATCCCAAGCCTTGGGCTTGGGATTTGCTTTGGATTTCCAACCCAAAGGCTTGGAGTGCCTTTTGAACAGTCACAGAAGTGTTTTTCCATATTCTTCAAGATTTCACATAATTTCATTCGTGCTAACCCTTAGATTTGCATGTGTTTCAAGGTCAAACAAATCAAACACCTAGGTAATGTTAGGTTTTCTCTTAGCTATTTGACGATGTGATTTTTTTCACATTTTAACAATGTTAAGCCTTTCATCTTTAATTTCTTTTGTTTGTGTGTCCATTTTTGGGCAAAAACCACTGTTTGGTCTTTTTCTCATTGTAAATTAACTATTCATTGAAATTTCAAAAAAATTACATATTTAGAAACTTGACTCCATTCTACAAATATTAAAAAAAAAATGATTTTCAATTAGTTTTCAAAATTTATAGGGGTAGCACGGCCAAAATTCTATTTTTTAGGATGTGTCCACTTTGAAAATTAGTAAAAAATCAAATATTCATCAAAAAATTATTAGAAAAATTGGGCATAAACTACATGCTATTAGCTAATTTCTCACCAAAGTGATTTTAAAAATACCAAAAAAAAGTTGACCTTTTGAGGGAGCCACAAAACATGCTATGTTATGTTTTTTTGACAGAAACAACACCAATTTCTGTGGCTCCCTCTTTTGAACCCCTTAATCTATGCCATTTTAAAAAAAAAATAGTAGTTTAGAAAGTAGACTCAGAGCACTATGAACATTATTTTGGTTGCATCTCCAAATTTTGAGTGTAACTATGCTCAATTTCTCATCCAAGGCCAGTATTTCCTGATTTCAGGAAAAAAGTGGCCACTTAAGACCCCTTTTTGGTCCCCCATCTTCTTGCACTTACCCATCAGTATAAAGAGTATTCAAAATGCTCTATTTGAAGGTGCAGAGATCTATAAGTTTTGTCTAAATAGATCTAAAGCTGTTGAAAATATTGAGAAAAGGATTAAGGACATAAATCTCAAACTGTATAATATATCTCAGACATATAATCCTTTAACTGAGTCTGTCATTACCAAAGAATACCAAGTAGTGAGTCTCCAGAATGAATTAAGTGATTTGGAGAAGGAAAAGACCAAAACTTTGGACAGATTGGATGAGCTCCGGGGACTGATCTCCCCTAAGTTAGAAACTATGTATGATATATTGGCAGAATCCCAAGAAGTAGCTGCTACTAGTGATCCTACTGACCTTCAAAAGGTAGAATCACTAGCATTTTTGTTTAGTGGCTACATATCTATCTTGGGCAGTATTAAAAAGAACTAGGACAGTGAATTGACAAAGTTAAGAAACTTTTTTGGTGATATCTTTTTGCTGATGAACAAAGTCTAAGAACTATATGCAGAAGTATGTAGAGTTTTGACCCTGGTGCATAAATTTTTTGCATAAATTTTGGTTTGTGGATCCCACCCTTTGCCATTGATGTCAAGGGGGGAGTGAACAACAATGAAAAATGAGGAATCCAGCAAAGGGGGAGCACTAGAAAATAGTGAAAAGTATAAGTGTACATAGTAAGGGGGAGTTGTTCCGACACTTAGTCATTTTTCACTAAGTGTTACCATCAATGCCAAAGGGGGAGATTGTTGGCAAGAGACACTGCTAAGCATGATAGGTGTTGTCATTGATGGCAACTAAGTCTATCTTACACATCCACATTACATGATTTGTTCATACCAGAAGTCAAAGTGAAGATTTGTCTAAGTCTGGGTAGTCAAAAATAGAGCATGTGATAGGGTCTAGTTTCTTGGTTTGGATCTCTCCGATGGTAAATCACAGTGTGTTGTGGATTTGAGGGAGTGATAATGATTGTCAAGACTATCTAAATCTATAAATTTAGCCTCCAGTGATGAAGGATTCAAAAGTTATATTCATCTAAGTATTGGGTTCCAGTTAGTCAGTACAATTAGAAGAAGAATAGGCTGACCTAGCATTTGATCTTGGTCATGTAAGAACAAAAAGCACGCACTGCCTCCATGAGGACCCCTATGATGATTCAAATCCTTTTCATGTACATGTAAGCATGAAAATAAATCCTTTGGGCAGCAGGCCTCCTGATGATGTGTCCTCTCTTCTTGTTTTGTGTCGTTTATGCTTTGTTGATTCTCCTTCTTCCCCATTTGCGACACTTTTTGACACTTGTTGAATTGTGTTTTCTAGCTTTCAACCTTGATCCTAAGCCTTATGAGGGTCTTGTAGGTGATTTTTCACCTCTCTCCTATGTATTTCATCTAGTACACCTCATAGAAGCCTTCTAGAGGTCCCCTGATCCAGCTTCTACTTTCTATTTTTGATTTCAACCAACCAATCCAAATCTCCCCCTATTATTTCCAGATCCCCACTGCGATCCTAAAGATCCAAGTGGAGATTTGGATTCTTCCACATGACTGACCTATTTCTTGATGCAAAAATCCTCCTTTTCCTCCCCTATACCTTTTGCTAGCTTGAATTTCTACATTCTGCACTTTTGATCACAAATCTCCCCAGGTGACCTAGGGTTGCTTTGGGGTGACCCATGATCTCCCTATGCAACCCTATCTGATGAAGGTGGTGACCCTACCGTCTTTTGACCCATGGAAAAACTCAAGTTTCTCTTGCATTTTTGCTTCGTTTTCGCCTGTTTTTATTTTTGTTTGCATGATTTTTTATCCTTGATATAGAGTTAACTATTTCATGCACCCACACATGCATATTTATCTCTATTTGATCTATAATTAACTCTCTAATCAATCTCATGCATTCCCTCACCTCCATTTCTTCTTCAGTGATAAGCTATCATTGCTTCATCACTCCCTAATCAGTTGAGTTCACTGGGAAATCAACCTTGTTAACTCCCCAATCTATTCTTGTTAACTCATCAGCCAAATGAGTTAAATCTTCAATCCAATCCTTTCTTCAAACCTATAAAGACCCTCCTCCCTTAAGCATAAAAGGAGGCAAATTCATTGTGCACCAGCTCTTGCCAAGTTTGCTCTCCAACCTAGCATTCATATGTTCATACAAGACGTATGTGCATTTTACTTTCTTTTGTTCAATCAAGCAACACTATGCTACTCAATTTTTAGCCATTGTGCTCAATTCAAAGCTCACATTGAGCTCATACAAGTTTCACAAAGCTTATCTTTTCTTCTTCAGGTCATTTTGTTGTCAAGAGGATTACATGTTGTCACAGAAAGATTCGAGGTTGCCTATACAAGGATACTGAGGGTAGTGGAGTCAACAAATCTTCATCTCTTTCAGGTTCTTTCATTGCTTTCGTAGTAATTAGATAATCACACTGCTCTTGGGAATAGTAACCTTTTGCTTTTTCCTTGATAGATTAGATCTTGCATGCTAGATTAATTGATTTTACATTCCTAGATCTACTTTCTTAAAATAGCATTTTCCCTTTCCATTAAATTAGTTTGCATTGGAAACATCAAAAACCCACAAAAACATAGATTAAACTTTGCATTTTGAAAAGACATATAGGATTGCATACATATTTCTTTCATAGATCAGAAGCATTTTTCCTTTCCAGAATATTCTAAAAATACCAAAAATACGTTTTGAATGTTATCATTTAGTATGCATTCATATAGATCTATTAAAATAGACAACATTGCAAACCCTCGATTCCATCACGAGGTAATCACAATTGAATGAAAGTCAAACCCTAGGTCAAACAAAACCCTAGGTCAAAACCCTAGATCTGGTTAGAGTTAGCAATTGTACGATTCCCTATATCCTGATTCACAAATGTGTTTAGGAGTAAGAGGAGAGTGGGTAAGGGCTATCTACAATGAGATCGAGGAGTTGCATCCACAATCGCAACAACAAACACACATTCTAGCACAAGAAGATCCATTTGTTCTCTTGTTGATTGAAGAAATTAGGCAATTAAGACTACACAGAGCATTTCTCAGGTACATAGAAACAGTAGAATCCATCAAGGAAAACAACTAATTGCCCACACAAAGGTGGAATTTAAGGAATCCAAATAGAAGAAAAGAGACTAGTGATCCTTCGGGTCATAGGGTTATCTCAACTACCACATCAATTGAGCGAAACATACAACAAAATGCACAACAACAAAGTCCATAGACCTTACTGACCCCCCTTTACAAAGTCCAGCTCTCTAATGAGCTAGACGTCCGCCGTGTCTCACCTCCTCTCGACTAGCTACTTCCACGTGAGTGAGAGTGACGTGGCAAATTTTCCCGTGGCAAGGAGGGAAAGGGTCCATGTGTGTACTGAAATTTGACCCGACAGCCCCAGGCAACTAGAGTCATGATTTTGAGCGTACATATTTTAGTGAACCTAACGTGAAGAGCAAAGCCTTTTTGGTTAAGCTTTTTGCATTGCCATTACAAAAACATTTCAAAAACATTGAATCATCCTTTCATTGTTTTTCATAGCTTCTTTGACTTCCATAATTTGTGTCATCATCCATTCCATTTATTTTGTGGTGTCTATGGCACCCCCTAATATGATGGAACCAGACTTGAACTAGGGAAACATTCCCTCAAACAAACCTGAAACCCCTTCTTTTGATAGGTATGTGCCACTTCATCCTAATTCACCTATTACCAATTGTTACGACTATGAAGACTCTGACTATGAACATGATCCAAGAGAGTCCAGGTGTTCCCTATCCTTCAATAACCTAGCTTGGGAAAATGACTTAGCCATACCAAATGCATCACATAAGGCTAGAAGGATAAGATTAGAAGTACATCAACCAGAACAACCTTCCACAAGTACATCAAATACTCACCTTGATGAAGAGGTTAGAAGGTTAGAAAGGCATCTACAGCAAACCAAAGATGCTCAAAAAGCATTGAGGATTGCCTTATAAGAAGAACAAAAAGAGAAGGCTGCACGAGAGGAAGCCCATCACTATGAAAGCGGTTGAAGAGAGCATCCTACAAATGAAGAAAACTCTAGAGCTGTGACTCCTATAGATGTAATTGCAACTCTAGTGCAAAGAATCAAGATCCTAGAATCAGAACAAGCTGCTCTAGAGAAAAGAACAAAATTTCATGAACAGGACCAAGGGCATCTCAAAATCCCCCTACCTCAATTACTATTCATGACATGCTAGTAATGACACATGTTTGAATGGGAATCCTCCTATTCAGAACAATCCAACGAATCCAACAATGGGATATCAAAACCCACCCACAGGGTTGTTACTAACAACCCCGCAATCTCAGAGTGCTTTCATAGGAACATATCTCGAATAACTGAAAGAGCCTCTAGACCAGAAAATGAGTATGCAACTACCCTGACCATTACCAAATCTCCCAAACTTCAATGAAGAGGGAGACCCAAACTCCCACATCAAAGCATATACTATAGCCATAAGGGAACTCCTTCCCTGGGATGGAGTTGTCACAATTTTTTTCCCAAAAACACTTGAAGGCATAGCATTAGATTGGTATTATCATCTCCCAAAGGCTTTGATCCATTCATTCAGACAACTAATTAGAGAGTTTGTCATGGCATTTGACATGAACAAACTCGTAAAAATAGGGATTATAGAGTTCCTCACAATGAAACAAGAACTGAATGAATCTGTAGCACATTTTGTCACCCGATGGAGACAAGTGCTCTACTCTTCAAATAGCACTCTAAACATGGACCATTGAGAATTATGTGACCTCTTCTTGCATGCCCTTAACAAAGACATTAAACAAGAAGTTCAGAAACTACCATACATGTCCTATGAAGAAGCATTGGAAAGGACTTTAAGAATTGATCAAGCTGCCATCGATAGTGGTAGGAAAAGCTATGATGCTTGTGGAAAACTTATAAAAGGAATAGAAAAGATAGAAACTAATGTACCTCAAGAAAGAGATGTCAACATCATGAAAAATAATTTAAGTAACAACAAATGGCGACAAAAGGGAAATCAGGGGTCAAACTGATCTTCATATGACCCCAATACTTATTGCTGGTTTCATGGAAGGAAAGGTCATGAAACAAAAACCTGCTATGGTTACAATAAAGCTATCTCCAAACTCACGCCCGATCAACAGAAATATTTCCTCATAATACTCCAATTGCAAAGCAAGGAGAAAGAACCTCAAATCAAGAAAGGAAAAGTTAACCATACCAATAGCATAGAACTAGGCCAAGAGGTGTTCATGATCCATGAAAAAGAACAAACAGACCAAACAGAGAACGTCATATCACAAGTGATAAATTTGTTGAAAGCACCTCCCTCACATCGAAAAACATTTCTAGAGGTATTGGAGGTTAGATATTCCTCACAAGGAGAATCACCCCCTCTTACCTTCGATGTCGCTAAGCTAAACCAAAATGATAAGAGAAAGGATTCATCTCTATACATACAAATTCAAGTTGAAGAGGTCACTATTAAAAGGGTGGTGGTAGATGAAGGATCGATAGTCAATCTCTTGCCAATGTCCTTTTTATGATGAATGGGATACAACAAAATAGGAATCAAATACAAAACTGCCACATTAAGAATTTATGACAGTCATGACATCCAAATAGTCGAGAAAATCAACCTACCGCTCAATCTGATGGGAAAGACTATCTCCACCAACTTTTTTGTCATTAACCAAGAAACTAATTACAACATGATCCTAGGGAGACCCTGGATTCATGCCATGAAGGCCATTACCTCAACACTATTCCAAGAAATACATTTTCATCACTTGGGAAAGGTGGTCATAGTAAAGGCAAACCTTGATCCTTTCAGTGTTTACAGAAAGGAATGAGAAGAAAAAGACAAGAAGTTGAAAATGAAAGAGAAATAGAATGAGGAAACTCAGGATGTTCAAACAAGTGCGACCGCTCACAATATATCCTACAAAGAATTGATGATCTTAAGGAATTCCCTTTTGATCTGCATACCACTAAATCCCACGCGTTGTTTGGCTTAGCAGCCATCCCGTATATTAATGAATGGGATATCAAAAATCTTTTGGTTTGAACAATTGAGATCATTGAAGGAGACAAAAAAAAGGAAAAAAAAGCTTCCACCTATGAATTCAGAGAAGCATCTCATTCGTAGAACCATGAAAGATTATGGACCCTCCATTTTGAAGGGGCTAGTTGTAAGACGGGGGTAGGAACCGGGATAATCTTAACATCCCCCGATGGAAAAATCCTTCCCTTCACCTTTAGAATAGTTTCTTTTACACCAACAACATAGCTAAGTATTAATCTCTATCCCTAGGAGTCATGCTAGCCATGAGAATGGGGATCAAAAAGATCTCTGTCTTTGGAGATTCTCAATTGGTGATCAACCAAGTTGTGGACAATTATGAAACAAAATCTAAATGATTGTGACCTTATAAAGAAACCATCAGGAAGTTAGTTCAACTCTTCGACTTTTTCTCCATCAAAGCCATACCCAAAGAAGAAAATTAGGTAGCAGATTGAATGACTACATTGGCCGCATTATTCTCGCTGCATGCTCAATTACAAAACTTAGAATACATTAGTTTAGTGCATGAAGAGCTATTGTTAGATAGCGAATATTTACCAGATATCCTAAATTATGCCATGGGTCAAGAAGAACGACTAACCTGAGACTACGCTGAGAATGACGAAGCCATCCTAGAATATTTGCACACATATGAGGGGCTTCTGAGAGTCCACCATAAAAAGGGCACCTACTCCTCCCTCATCCTGAGGACTATTTTGGAAATGAGAAAGAAATCCTTCAAATCGAGGCAAACTTAGATTTACTACCTATACCGCAAAAGTTTGAGAAAGGACACCCCTCCCTGACAAGAGATACAATCGATATCAACATTGGTACACCTGAAAAACCTAGGATGTTAAAACTAGGAGAGCTAAGTGATGAAGAATTAGAGGAATACACAGAGTTTCACATTGAATATTCTAACGTGTTGACATGGGCATACTTAGATATGCCAGGGTTAGATCCAAAGATTGTGGTGCATAATCTAGTAAAAAAAATAGACACCAAACTCGTAAAATAGAAACTGAGGCCCATAAAACCACAAGTAGCTGAAATGGTGAAAGAAGAACTTAAAAAGCTATTGAATGTTGGATTCATCAAACTAGTTGATTATTCAAATTGTGTGTCAAACATCATCCCAATCCTAAAAAAGAATGAAAAAATTTGGATGTCATGATTTCAGAGACATCAATCAAGTGTGTCCAAAAGATGACTTCCCATTACCATCCATCAATCAAATTGTCGATTCAATGGAAGGATATGAAGTTCTCTCTATAATGGACAGATTTTTAGGATATAACTAGATCAAGATTGCAGAAGTTGACCAAAATAAAACAACATTCACTACCCCCTAGGGAACTTTTTGCTATATAGTTATGCTCTTCAGGTTGAAAAATACTAGAGCCACATACCAACAGGCTATGACACATATCTTCCACGATTATAGACACAAGATAGTGGAAACCTATGTTAATGATCTTCTAACCAAATCAGAACAAAGAGGGAAACATGTGGAGGATCTACAGAAAATCTTCAATAGGCTCCAAAGTAAGGTTAAATCCTGAAAAATGTGTCTTTGGGGTCACGACAAGAAAATTGTTGGGATTCATCATCTCACGAAGATGTATTGATGTTGACCCAGCCAAAGTCAAATCAGTCCCAAATGCAACCCCTCCAACAAGTGAGAGAACAGTAAGAGCCTTCTTAGGACAGTTAGGCGCAATTAGATGATTCATACCAGATATGACTTTCAAAATCCATCCAATCAACCAATTGCTAAAAAAGCAAGTGGGCATTACTTGGACTATAGACTATCAAAATACGTTCAAACAAGTAAAAATATTCTTGTTAACCCCACCCATGTTGATGCCACCAAAGCATGACAAACCCTTCATCCTATACTTTAGAGCCACTGATATCTCTGTAGCATGCATGCTAGCTCAAGAGGATGAAGGTGGAAGAGAAAGAGCCATCTATTTCATAAGTTGAACCTTATTAGAATATGAAAAGAATTACACTCAAGATGAAAAGGATTACTTGGCCATAGTCTTTGCAACCCGAAGGCTATGACACTACATGTTGAATCAAGAGACTAAAGTCATGATACAATCTGAACAATTGAGGACCTTTCTGAATTAGCCTATGCTCTCAAGAAGAGTCGATCGATTCATAACCTTGTTAAGTGAGTTTGATCTAACTTACATCATCCAAAAGGCAATCAAGGGACAAATAATAGCAGATTGGTTAGTAGATAATCCAATCCCCCAAGAAGAACCTGTGAATGAAGATTTCCCCGATGAAGAGATTTGCATGGTAGATCTTGAGAAGTATGCTGCATCATATTGGTACTAAGACATCATGAACTATCTCGCAAACAAAACCTACCCAGAAAACATGACACCTTTGGGGAAAAGATGATTACACGTCCTCACTGTGAGATATGTCTTGCTAGACAATGTGTTCTATCGAAGGGCCCTAGATGGAATATTGTTTCGATGCATTGACAAGGAAGAAGCACATACGATATTAGAAGAGTGTCATAGTGGAATCTGTGGTGGACATTTTGGTGGTCACGCCACAACAAGAAAGATACACATAATCAGATAATTTTGGCCTTGTTTATAGGGAGATGCAATCAAATTTGTAAAAAGATGCCCAAAGTGTCATGTTTACACTCATGTTCACCATACACCAATGAGAGATTTGCAGCCAATTATCACACCTTGGCCCTTCTCTACATGGGGATTAGACTTGGTGGGAAAGATATCCCCCATCAATAGACAGACATATGTTCATAATAATGGAAATAGAGTATTTCACAAAGTTGGTAGAGGCCATGCCTCTCACCACAAAATTGGGAGCCGTGATTGCTAAATTCATTTTGAACCAAATCATTTGATGGTTTAGAATCCCTCAAGTCATAGTTACAGATAATACCTCATCCTTCAAAAACCCATAGGTGAGAGAATTATGTGAAAAGTTTCATATCAATCACAGTTCCCCTTCGGTCTACTACCCTCAAGGAAACGGACAAGCAGAGGCTACCAATAAAACTTTGAAGTCGATATTGGTCAAAATCGTAAAAGACTCCAAGAGAGATTGGCATCTGCAACTATTTCCAGCTCTATGGGCTTATAGAACAAGTGTCATAACACCAATTGGAACCAACCCTTGTGCCCTTACCTTTGGTTCAGAAGTGGTGCTACCATTAGAAGTAGAATTGCCTAGCCTGAGAGTGTCGTTACAAGGATTATTAGACAATGAAGACTACAGGGCAGTCAGGTTGGCTAAATTAGAAATGATAGATGAAACATGCCTAAGAGCCATTCAAAGGCATGATTCTTACCTGGTAAGAATGAAAAAGTAGTATAACAATAAAGTCATCCCAAGGCCCTTTACAGTGGGAGACTTAGTGCTTAGGATAGACAATCTGATTGATAAAAGAGCAGGTGAAGGACGAAAATTCAGACCCAACTAGATAGGCCCCTACATGGTTAAAGAAGATATCAAAAATGATGCTTATCTCTTGTGCACAATGGAGGGAGAGGAATTTGGTGAAACGGTCAATGCCTTTCACCTCAAGAAATACTACGTCTAAAAAACTAAAAAAATACAAAAAACATAAAAATACAAAAAAATTATAAAAACTCAAAATGCTAAAAACAATTTGTTTCTTGCATTTTAGTTTCATTATGTTCACCATGCGTTGCAGTTCATGACTTGCTCTTGTACTATTTTCCCTTTAGTAAGGAGTCTAGTGTTGCCTAGATATACATCATCCTTTTAGGACCTAGAGATTCCTCATTTTCCATAATTGCCAATATCCCCCTTCATTCCTAGTGATTCTAAATCAAATCCTAGCTCTTAGCTTGACACTGATCCCGGTCTTAATAAGTCAAGATGTTAGGTCTAAGCAAAGTCAATATTCCAACCTATAGTATTCAAAGGAAGATTGTAAATAGCCCTTCCTAATTCTTCCCTGGTAGTAGAGAAGTCCAATCAGATTACAAAAACTTTAGGTGGCACTCAGCCCCTTATCTTTCTTGGCCAAAAATGTTAGGAAGATCAAAACCCTAAAGGAAGCAATCTAAAAGTTGAGTGAATAAAAAAATGAGTGATCAAAATAAGAGTGTAGAAAAGTGAGAATTGAGAGATCAAAGCATTGCATATCAAAGTCCCAAAAGCATTCGTTTCTTGAAAAGTCAAAAAATCAAAAAAAAATGAGAACAATCAAGTGAGGAAAATACAAAAAAAAAGTGAAAAGAAAAAAAAAAGAGATACAAAAAAAGAGTGAAAGAGAGAAGGTTGTTGAATGTCTGTACTCTTGGGTGGAGATTAGTCTAAGATCGAAGCCTCAAAAGTGATATTCTAATAGAGAAAGAAAGGTACAAAGCACACACACACACACACACACACTAGATGAGCAAAGCCGAAGAGTCTAGTAGTCTCTAGGATCATCTTCTATCTAGCGACCCTTGTTCTTTCCCAGATATCTTTTACCCTGGGTCTATCTTGCTGGACATCTATGATCTATGTTTAGTGAACACCTATAATACTGGTTGTTTGTCTAAGTTGAAAACTTGTCAGATTGTCCTATCTAGATAAGGATCAGTGTTTAGCCTTTAGCAAAGCCTAGAAATCAGAACCACTCCATGATTCATTTTCACTCCCCACTTGAGTTTTCCCTAAATCCTATCTCATAGCCTTGAATAGGTTTCTTATATCAGGACAACCTGCAATCCCCTAAATTGAAAATCATATTTAAGAGCAGTCATTTTTTTGTTCTATGTTGCATCCATATCAAAATTAGAAAAGGAGTCTCAAAGTAATAAAGTCAAAGTGTCATAGCTCATGACATTCAGTAAAGTGTTATAGTCTCATTTATTGCATTTCTTGTGTTCTTGCACTATCGTATCGTAAACTGCATATCATATATATGTCCTACAAAATTAAAAAAAAACTTGTCAGCATTGTCATACTTGCATTTGGTAAAATAGTTTAAAAGGTCACCATAATCAAAAAGTTCCTAAAAACTTCCAAACATGCACAAGAGATGAGTATAGAATTTGACAAAGAGAAAAAGATAAACTTTCACAGGTACATCCGAAGTTTACATATACAATAGGTATCAAAGAGCTAAGACAAAATACTCTCAAGAGAAGAGGAGGCTCCCCATGCAAGGGGGCACGAGTTTCAAGAAAACCAAATCAAGGTTGGTTCCCTCCAATAGAATCTTTGGGGCTTCATCTCCTCTGTCTACGAGTACTGCTCGTCACTCCATGGGACCTGTGAGAATGATGTGCTTTGTTATGGACATGCGACTGTGAATGCCCTACCATACTAGTGCCAGAACGTCCAACATTAAGGCGAGCCATCTCCCAAAGTACTTTATTTTTGCCCTAAAGTGTATTAACCTGGGACCTCAACTCTGTAATCATCTCACACCCATGGTAAACAGGAGCAAAAAAAAATGTTTGTGTGTCATCCTACAGCAAGGGGCATACTAGGATCATCCAAGAGATGATCACGGGTCATCCTAGTAAATGGAAAGGTTAATCCAACATTAACCTCACGAACCAAGTCCCTTCATTCTTTGACATTGCCTAAAAAGCCAAAATCAAAGTCAAGACCAAGTTAGTGCCACATGAGAAGAGAAAAGACAAAGCCAAAGTAAGACCGAGAAGACTAGAACTCACGTGGATCTCCAGGATGCCAGTCAGGGTCAAGTTAATGCATCACCTCATCTGAATGAGGAGGTCAAGGAACAACAGGAGGACCCTCAGGGATGTCAGGAACCTCATTCAGGACATCAATGTCTTCAAAATCCCCATCCTTGAGGGGGGCCTCATCTAACGAACCATCGCTATCAGGAACATAGTCCTCATCAGTGGACTCTAAATCAACTATTGTAGTCACAGATTAGGAAGGAGTCCCTCTCCCTCTCCTCCATCCTCCTCTAGAATATCTAGTGATGAAGACACCTAGAGTCAAAGGTGTCCAAGCGACGCCCCATTGTCCAATCTCCTCCATCTCCCAAACGGTCCTATAACAAGTGGACACAGGGGGCAAGTCCTCTGAGATATCCTCGCTGAACTGCTGCAAGACTCGATCCACTTGATGAGCCTCAACCTGACCATTACAATCTGTGATCTCTAAAACCTCACGATAGTACACCTTCATCTCGCCATCTCAGGCCCAAGCCCCCTCCATGTCATGGTAGGGGTCAAAAATCATGTCATCATCTATAAGAGCAGTAATAGTGGGAAGAGTAGCATCATAATGACCAATGTGTACCCACCTCACTGCGCTCAGTAGTTGCCTATCCAAAAGAGGAATAAGCTTCCAGTAGGGTTTCATGTGCTCAAAGATCCATGTCATATTCAGAGAAGAGTGGTTGAAAGATAGAGCCACTTGCCGAGAGATGTGATAGAAATCTCTATAGACCATAGCTAGGATGTCAGGTCCCCATGCGTAAACTGTGCCCTCCTCTAGTCTATGAATGATGGATGCCCAACACCATCTTAGACAAGCTGAGTCCTTGTCTCCCGATAGCCTCAAAGCAATCAAACCAATCAGAAACCTCCTCAGAAGTGGGATGCAGATTCGTGGTACTGAAGAAAGTAGAACTCCTATCTAGTCCCTAAGATGATTAACCCCCATAAAAGCAGCCCAAGAAGCCTTGTTCTCAAAAGACTCACTGGCAGGAAGAAATAGAGTTTGTCCCCTTATAGGGACCCCAAGAATGCAATACACATCATAAAGAGTGATAGTCCACTCTCTTGAAACATGTGGGAACCTGAATGTGTTCCTGTCTGCATCCTAGTAAGTCAGAATATCACAGCATATATGAGACACAGGATGGATCACGGGAACGTGGCAAACTTTGCCAAGACATGTCCTCTTGAGTATGGCACGATCCTCTGCACTTAGTGAAGCAAACATCCTTGAAATCCACTGTTGCTCTCAGCCAGCATTCCATCGAATGCACATCTCCTGCAAAAAAATAAAAAAGAGAAGTTTAGATTAGATCTCGTAAACTCACAAAAATCCCTAAACATCATAAAACTATAGAAAAATTTACACAAAAAAATCATTTAAACCATAAAAAATTGTAATAAACAGGCAGATTTAGTGACCAATTCATGCTAGTTCAGAGCGAAAGAAGCATTAAACAACAACAAATGCAGCCAAAAACCAATCCCATAGGGTTGCCCTGGGTGACCCAGATGTCAATCAGGATCTCCCTGGGTGACCCTGTTACAAAGAAGGATCCTCCAGGGTGACCCTATTGTTAGATAGTATCTCCCTGGGCGACCCTGCCTGCAAAAGGGGCGACCCCCTCAAGCAAAAATTGGTCCAAAAAACCTTGTTTCTCAGCCGATTTCAGAAAACAAAAGATCAATCTTGCTCTAAACAACGAGACAAATGCAATGCGACAGGAAAAATCACCAAAAATGGATGATTTCAAGAGATTTTTTGCAAAATACAAACTAGGGTTTAGAGGAGATTTTTTCACTTATTACACACTCGATTCTCTGCGGTTGAGGAAGAGGTGGCCATCTCTATGATCCCCTCGATGATACCTCTCTATCGACTGCTCACATGAATAATTCCATCGCTGTTTCACTCTGATCTCACAATTTGGCTCTCTTTGTTTCCCCTTAGCTTAATTTCATTTTATGCATTTTAGATTAGTTCTTTGCTTTTATGCATTTTGTTTCGTGCATCGTTTTGCGTGATCTCATGCCTATAGGTCCAAACCAACAAAAGTAAGTGACTAGTCGAACTAATGATCCATGGTAAGTTCATCATTTCAGTTTTCATTATTCATTTTGATATATTTAGATGTTGGACTGATACTAGTTAATGCAGGTACAAATTGTGGAAAATTGACATGTAAGGCCTAGTTTAGAAATGGTACCTACCTTTCATGTAGACTACCATCCCCGAGGGGGCAAATATGTAAGCACAAAAATTACGCACTGCCTCCATGAGGACCCCTATGATGATTCAAATCCTTGTCACGTACATGTAAGCATGAAAATAAATCCTTTGGGCAGCAGGCCTCTTGATGATGTGTCCTCTCTTCTTATTTTGTGTCTTTATGCTCTGTCGATTCTCCTTCTTCCCCATTTGCGATGCTTTTCACAACTTGTTGCGACACTTGTCGACTTGTGTTTTCTAGCTTTCAACCTTGATCCTAAGCCTTGTGAGTTTCTTGTAGGTGATTTTTCCCCTCTTCCCTGTGTATTTTGTCTAGTGCACCTCATAAAAGCCTTCTAGAGGTCCTCCGATCCATCACCTACTTTCTATTTTTTATTTTGACCAACCAATCCAAATCTCCCCCTATTATTTCTAGATCCCCACTGAGGTTCCTAAAGATACAAGTGGAGATTTGGATTCTGCCACATGACTGACATGTTTCTTGATGTAGAAATCCCCCTTTTCCTCCCCTATACCTTCTGCTAGCCTAAATTTCTACATTCTGCACTTTTGATCCTAAATCTCTTCAGGTGACCTAGGGTCACCCTTGGGGTGACCCATGATCTCCCTGGGTGACCCTGTCTTACGAAGGTTGTGAAGCTGTCGTCTTTTGACCCACAGAAAAACTCAAGTTTCTCTCACGTTTTTGCTCCATTTTTGCCAGTTTTTCTTTTTGTTTGAATGATTTTTGATCCTTGATATAGAGTTAACTATTTCATGCACCCACACATGCATATTTAGCTCTATTTGATCTATAATTAACTCTCTAATCAATCTCATGTATTCCCTCACCTCCATTTCTTCTTCAGTGATAAGCTATCATTGCTTCATCACTCCCTAATCACCTAAGTTCATTGGGCAATCAACCTTGTTAACTCCCCAATATATTCCTGTTAACTCATCAATTAAATGAGTTAACTCTTCAATCCAATCCCTTCTTCAAACCTATAAATACCCCCCTCCCTTAAGCACAAAGGGAGGCAAATTCATTGTGCACCAGCTCTTGCCAAGTTTGCTCTCCAATCTAGCATTCATATGCTCACATAGGACGTAAGTGCCTTTACTTTCTTTTGTTCAATCAAGAAATGCTACGCTGCTCAATTTTTAGCCATTGTGCTCAATTCAAAGCTCACATCGAGCTCATACAAGCTTCACAAAAGCTTCTCTTTGCTTCTTCGGGTCATTTTGTTGTCAAGAGGATCACCTACTACCATAGAAGGATTCAAGGCTGCCTATACAAGGATACTGAGGGTAGTGGAGTCAACAAATCTTCGTCTCTTTCAAGTTCTTTCTTTGCTTTCATAGTAATTAGATAATCACATTGCTCTTGGGAATAGTAACCTTTTTCTTTTTCCTTGATAGATTAGATCTTGCATGCTAGATTAATTGTTTTTACATTCCTAGATCTACTTTGTTAGAAAAAGCATTTTCCCTTTCCATTAAATTAGATTGCATTGGAAACACCAAAAACCCACAAAACATAGATTAAAATTTGCATTTTGAAAAGACATATAGGATTGCATACATATTTCTTTCATAGATCAGAAGCATTTTTTCTTTCCAAAATATTCTAAAAGTACCAAAAAGATGTTTTGCATGTTATCATTTAGTATGCATTGATATAGATCTATTAAAATAGACAACATTGCAAACCCTTGATTCCATCATGAGGTAATCATAGTTGAATGAAAGTCAAACCCTAGGTGAAACAAAACCCTAGGTCGAAACCCTAGATCTGGTTAGAGTTAGGAATTATACGATTCCCTCTATCATGATTCATGAATGTGTTTAGGAGTAAGAGGAGAGTGGGTAAGGGCTATCTGTGATGTGATCGAGGAGTTGCATCCACAACCGCAACAATAGACACACATTTCACCACAAGAAGATCCATTTGTTCTCTTGTTGATTAAAGAAATTAGGCAATTACGACTACATAGAGCATTTCTTAGGGACATAGAAATAGTAGAATCTATCAACGAAAACAACTAATTTCCCACACAAAGGTGGAATTTAAGGAATCCAAATAGAAGAAGAGAGACTAGTGAACCTTTGGGTCATAGGGTTATCTCAACTACCACATCAATTGAGTGAAACATACAACAAAATGCACAACAATAAAGGCCATAGAACTTGTCGACCCCCCTTCGCGAAGTCTAGCTATCTAATGAGCCAGACTCCCATCGTGTCTTGCCTCCTCTTGACTGGCTACTTCCACATGAGTGAGAGTGACATGGTAGATCACCCCCATGGAAAGGAGGGAAAGGGTCCGTGTGTATGCCGAAATCTAACCTGACAGCCCCAGGCAACCAGAGTCATGATTTTGAGCATACAGGTCTAGATGAAGAAAAGTTGTTAGTTAAGCAATTTGTGATAATCAATGGTATTGGCCAACATGATTGATGATTTGAGAACACAAGTTTTTGGTCTGCTTTGTTGATTATGCATGGATTCAGCCGATAGAGCAAAGCTCCTAATAAATGTTTTAAGTTTTCTTGAAGCTGACTATAGTTGATTGGATTTCTTGATGCAGATATATATAGCCAAAGGATTCAAGTTTTTTGAAGTGTGATTTTGATGTGGTGATGGAGTAAGTGCAAAAAGGGCAGGAAGAAATGCGAAGGTGATGATCTAAGCTCGGATTATGGCTGAAGAGTGAAATAGGGCAGAGTAAGGATGAAGTCTGTAAGATCAGTATTCTATGCTTAACCGGAACTAAATTTTTATATTGGTAGATGCTATTCATTAGTTCAAACATTTTGTAACCTTCTTGTAATCATTTCTGTAGGCAGTGAGCCTCTTGGAGCAGTGAGCTCTGGGCAGTGCACCCTGAAGGCATGTGCCTTCCCCATTTGAAATACTTTTAACAGAGTATAATTTTTGTAGGTTAACCCCCACCGTGGTTTTTCCCTTAACTGGGGTTCCATATAAAAATCCTGGTGTTATGTGTGTTGATTATGTTTTTTCTCATGTGTTGTTGATTTATGCTTCCATGGTTTTATCATTAATTTGTTAATAAGTGATAAAGAAGATAAATTATTGCAAGTGTTAAAGTTTTGTGACAACTGATTCACCCCCCCTCTCAGTTGTCTACCCTAATTTCAACATGAAGATCTCTCAAAGTGTGGGATTTGATATCTAGAGATCAACCTCCAAACAAGGGCTAGTTCCCTATTACCTATCATTAAAGATACCTAATGTATAATCAATTGCATGCATAAAACACTACTTAAATAACACTACTCAACAATCTAATTATGTTCTCATCATGAAAAGGGTAAGAAACAACTGAAAATATAAAGGAGGTGATACACCAATGGTAAGGGGATCTCTGGATCTACTTTTCAAGCACAAAAAAATCTTAAGAAACTGACCTGTATTCATACAAACTCATGAAAACTTCTATAGAGGTTAAACAAGAAGAGTGCAACGACAAAAGGGATTGATATCCACAAGAGAAATTTCTAACTCTTTAAGAAAATAAAATAAGGATGTATATGGGAAATGAAATAATCAATTCTTCTTATTGATCATGAAGGATTATAATCTATTACAAATCTATGTATACATAAATCTATGACAAAATCTAGAGAAAAACTCTATCCAATTACAACTAGATATGTTGGAAAAGTAAACATCTTTGAGAAAAAATAGGAAATTATTCTCAAGTGGAGAATAAAGTGACTAATTTCCTCTTGAATGCCTCGGTTGACCATCTTGGGCATAGAGGAGAATAGATGGTAGTAGTTTATCCTAGTTTACTTCTTAAGACTCCATGGTTTGTTGAGTGATTGAGTCTTCATCTCTGTCCACTCACCCTAAAAGTATTAGAAATTGCCACCATTGTTTGAAGAGGAGTCTCATGTACATGAATATGTCATCTTTTCTTCATGGGAAGTTGACCACCACTACCTTGGAATAATGGAAAGAAAATAAGAGCATGTTTCTAACTATTCCCCTAGATTCTATCAAGTAGGAGCAACCTCCTCCCTCTTGGTGCTTTTTGCCTTCTCTTAGTCTTCTCATCATGAACCCTTTTCATCATTACTTGGTGGGTATTTAGGTAAGCTTGAGGTATCACAAGAAAGTGGCTTTGTGTGGAGAAGAAATCACTCTTGGAAGTTCCAACTATAGTTCCACAATTTGCAGGCTCTATGACAAGAAGAACTTCCATCAAACTTGGAGTTGATGCTAGGAAATCTTTAAAGGCATCTAAAACATATAATTCTTGTAAGGTTGTTATGGTTTGAAGATGGTTACATATGGAAACTTTGACTTCCTCCAATAATATTCAAGGCAAACCACAAAGCTTAAATATTATGTGTAGTTGTTCCACCTCTATTCTCCCTAGAAAATTATAGGTTTTCCAGCAAGAAAATTTGCAAGTATGTAATCTATACTTCAATAGTCCATTGTAGTAGTCCCTTCAAGATTATTTTCTACCTTCTTTGCATAGACTTTGAAGTCATACATAATTTTCATCTTGATTTCATACAAACAATTTATTGGCTTGTATAAGTTAGAAACACTTGTGTCCCATTTTCAAATGCTTAGAACTATATAGACCCAACAAAATCCATAGTGATTCTATTAGCACATAAATTAAGACTATAAAGTTGCAGTAAAATCATCACTAAATCATTAGAAAATAATATTGTGGATGCTTTGTACAAGCCTTATGTTTATAAAGTGATCGCATACCATAATATCCCAAGAACAACATACAATCATGACTCCAATTAGTGGAGTATTCTTTCCTTTCTTTCCAAGAAGTATGACAAAGATAGAAGAATCCCTAGTCCTTGATGATTGGAAACAAAATCCTCCATCCTTTAGCAAAATTATAGATAATGTAAATGACATAAGGATCTTTACAATCACTTGTTAAACCTAGAATCATAGTCACTATAGATGTTGAGTTATTCTTAGAAGAAAGTACATTTAGGTTTACAGGTCACAATGCTTGTGATTAGACTTTATCAATCCTTTCAAATGGTTATATAGACTTTCCAACTATTGAAATATGTACTTTTCAACTATTGAAATACAAATTGTGTATTTTAGTGGACCCATGCTTGGTCACTATGCTTTTCAATGTTCTCACAACCCTAAAACAAACCTATAGACTATTTATAACCTTTAATAATCATACACAATACCTTTTAAGCCTTCACAAACCTATTTACACTTATGTAGACCTTCTTATGCTTCTCACAGACTATTTAGAGTTTTTACAGGCCTTCCAGGGTTTAACAGACCTATAAGGACATCCATAAAGCTTCTAAATCTTTCACAAATCTTAAAAATGTGCTCTTACAAGCCTTTAGAGGATTCACATAGCTTTCATGTAGCTAAGAATCTAATCCTTAGTCTAGTTTTGGGAGAGTTGGTTATGTATCCACACAACTAATATATGGCAAGGAATGGAGCATAAGGTTGAGATAAGAACATTGTTTCTCTCATCTAGAGAAAAGAGATTAGACTAAAGATTGCAATGTGATCCACTCTTACTAGAAATCCTAACCCATAGGTGGAAAGGATATATAAAGAGTACCCATGTAAGAGAAAATCACATTATCCAAGTTTCTAGTTTCAAATTCTTATACATCTTCTCTACAACCAGATGCTACGATTCGTCCTTCTCCACATGGCTACGCAACTGGTGATGGGTTTTGTGATTTATTCTCCATCCATTATAAGGAAACAAAATAAAAGAGTGATTCAAATATCCAATGGTGGCATTCAACTCCTTGCTATCCAAAGCTTCCATGACTGCAATCATGGCCAATCACAAAGAGTGCCCAAACCATGGTCCCCTAAGAAAACCAATACAAGGGTCAAATAACCCAACTATTAAAATAGACAAAAAGACATGCCAAAATCATAACCAACATCACATCTATGACATAATAACTCATGGACCTCTAGCTTCTTTTCACCCAACAATGCTTAGGAATGGCTTCTCTAATGTCTCTTATTATAAAATCTGGCATTGCAAAGGGATAAAACTTTTCATCATTCTTCTTATCTTTGTCTTTTCCCCCATCATCATCTATATTGAAAGACATAATCCTAGATGGTCTTCTCAAGGGGCAACAATAGAGGCTAAAAATGTCCTTATAGGGTCATATGGATTGAGCTCAAGGAGAGAAAAATATGAAGGATTATTCATTTCTAGAGAAACCATGGTAGAGTAATCTTCTACCTGAGGTTGCCACCCAACAACCTCACTTCTCTCCTTATAGTCTATCATGGTAGTCCCTCCATGAACTAGGGTTTCATAGAACTTTTGATGGTATTGAAAGGAAGCAATCATGCAGAAACAACTTCCTACATTGATCTAATGAGGAAAGTTAAAAAATTTTAATCTTTACTAGTTATAGTTTATATAGATGTACATTAAAAGAAAGGTAATAACACATAAAAATAAGTACAATGCTCACAACACAAGATATACATGGAGAAAAACCTTTCAGGTAAAAAACCCCACACTCCAAAACCTGCATGATGTATTATCAAATCAAAAGATGATTACAACACACTTGCAATGCAAGCTCTTTTAGGAGTACACAAAATGTCAATTCTCATTTGCATTCCATTACCTCTCACATTCTTCAACTTTATACTTATCAAGCCTCTTTGGTGGTTATCTAATGTTAGTTTTTCCATGTTGTCCTCCAACAAACTAATTGTTGATGCCTTTGTTAAATATAGGCCAATTTTTCTTTGAGGGTGCTGCCCCAACAACTCTCATTGGGGTGATGGTCCTCTCATGCCCCATAGAAGTGGCTCCACCCCCTACTATCCCCCATTAATTATTTTGGGGGAAATCCTAGCTGAAAAAGTCATCAAAATTTACCTTGTTGCATGTACACAAGGTGTTGACACATGGAAAAATTATGTCAAGTCAACATGGGATCCTACAACATGGTGCTAAATAAATAAATACAACATTAGGAACTGGTAAATGTTGAGACACCTTAATTCTCAACATTCTCCCACTTGTCAAACACCTTTCAAGAGCTGATAGAATGACAAGACTTAACTGCTAGGGATCGAGAGGCCCATAGACTTTGAACACCATCTAAACTTCTTTGTGCTCAAATATTTTGTCAAGGTATTTTGGATATTTGTCAAAGTGTCAACTTTCTCCAAATTCACCTTCCCATACTCTACCATGTCACAAACAAAATGGTACTAGACATTCAATATACTTCATCCTCACTTGGAAAGTAGGATTCTTTGCCAAACATATGACACTCTGACTATCACAACAAATGGTAATCTTCCCTCCATCAAACTCAATATCAGAACACAATCTTGTATGCCAAATGGCTTCTTTACAAGCATGAGTTACTTCCATATACTCTACTTTAGTAGTGGACAAAGAGACCATAGGTTCTTGCTTACTCATCCAACTAATAGCACCACTGAACATAGTGAACACATAAGCACTAGTGGATCTCCTACTGTCAATATCACCTACCCAATCTAAATCCGCAAATCCTCAAATACAAAGTGAATGTCAATCCCTTGTAGGAGAACCATGATAACATAAGGAATACTCGTAAGTACCCCGCAAGTATCTAAATATCTAAACACTCTCTTCAATGCAGATCCCAATGTACCCATCTAGGATTAGCCATAAATCAACTAAGGACTCCCATTGCTTGGGCAATGTCTGGTCTTGTATAGACCATAGCATGTGTCAAGATGACAATGACACTAGCATAAGGAACTCTGCTCACATCCTCCATCTTAGGAGACTTCAGACAATCTGTAATAGATAACTTTATCCCCATCATAACAAGAATAGTCAATGGTCTACAAGCTGCCATGTTGAATCTTTCCAACACGCTGTTCACATACTTACTCTGACCTAATCATAGTTTTCTATTAGATCTATCTCTTCTGATTTTGATTTCCAAGATGTATCTAGCCGCACCCCTAAATCTTTCATCTCAAACTATGTTGAGAACTGAGACTTCAAATCAAAAATCAAATTATTATCATTCCTAGCAATGAACAATATATCATCAACATATAATGCAATAATGAGAATGCAATCGTTATCCATCTTAAAGTAAACACAATGATTTGATTTCAATCTAAAAAATCCCAAATGCAACACAAAGCCATCAAATTGGTACCACATCCTAGGAGATTGCTTCAAACCATACAAAGACTTTTTCAACTTGCAAACAAGATTTTCTTTACCTTTTACCCCATAGTGCTCTAGCTGTGACATATAAATTTCTTCCTCCAAGTCACCATGAAGGAAAGTTGTCTTCACATCCATATTTTCAACTTCTAAATCATATGCTACAAGAAGTGATAAACAAGTATCTGATAGATGTCAACTTTACATTGGGAGAGAAAATCTCACCATAATCTATTACCTCAAGTTGGGAATAACTGTTCATGACCAACCTTGCCTTAAACTTCTTAACACTACCATCTAAACCAATTTTCTTTTGAACACCCATTTGCATCCAACAAGTTTACGTCCATCAGGAAAGGACACTAGATCCCAAGTATTTTTTCTCCAAGGAAGCCATATCTTCTTCCATGGTTTTTTTCTAGGAATCTGCATCACTCATACCCATAGCTTCTCTTATGGTCCTAGGATCATTAGTGTTAGAAATCAAAGAAAAAATACAATTGGAATCATGCAATGAATAACCAAAACTATCAGGTTGCTAGTGCCTTATCCATGTGGACCTACTCAAAGTTTGAGGTTGAGGTTCTTCATCTTCTTCTAAACTATTAGAACTACTAGAGATCTCCTCATCATCAAGTCCAACAGATGTCTTTGGTTCAACTTTATTAGGGATAGAAGGAAGTTGAACCACATCATCTTTCTCTGGCTGTAGAACAACAAAAGAAGGATTGATCTCTCTAAAGATCACACTTCTGCTATATAGAACTCTCTTAGCCACTAGATCCCAAAGCTTGTATCCTTTCACACTGATGCCATAACCGATGAAGATATGTTTCACAGCCTTGTTCTCCAACTTAGACCTCTTCTCCTTAGGCACATGTAATGTGTGTAGGATCATGATGGGCCAAATACTACCCCTAAGTGGCAATGAAAATGTGAAAATAGACTTAAGTAACTTCATGTCAAAAATTGAATGAGTTATATACATAATCTAGAAAAAAGGTACTAATAAAAGTTGTAATAAATTGAATTTAGTTTATGGGCTACTACTTTTTATTGGAAGTTTTAAAAATAGTTTGGTTGAAATTGGATATTTCAATGAAGCACTACTAAAATTTTCAGAAAAACGTAAAAAGTAGGTGTCATTCTGGCCAACCTAAATATGAGAAAAATATAATATTTTTCCTCCATGATTTGGATTTAAGTAAAGGACACATGAGTGGATGTGACGCATATTCTTTTGAAATTTTTAAGTAAATTAATAATTATTTATGATTTTTTTACTGTGACTTTTTTGAAGTATTAAAAATTAATTTTCCAGCCAACCTAACTTGGTCAAAAATATATGAAACTCAAAAAATTTAAATTTTAATGTATACCCAACAAGTCTTAGAATGTGACGCATCTTTTGGATTTAAAAAATGATTAGTATGTTGAAAGTTATGGATGTTTTTCAATATGTATATCCATCAGGGAATTTGACATAGCGTATGTAGAAAATTAATAATAATTACCTATTAAAATTATTATGAGGCATATATTATAGTTTTAGAATCTTAATAGCTTCCTCTATAAACCCTTTTCATTTGATTAAATTTAGTTACAAAAAAGTCTATCAGCTTCAAGGATGAAATTGTGGAAATTTTCAAGATAACACTAAATGGGTGGTTTTGCAAGTTTCTTTGGCAAGTTTTGGGACTCCCACTTGCCTAAATATGAGGTAATCCTAAGGCATTTTGGAGGGAATCCATATTAGAGTTGGAAATATTAACATCCTTTCCATCCAAATCTAAATATTAGTTTAAATGTTAACACTTTTTCATCTAGCAAGTTTTTTCTCCTTTGCCACTATTTGGCCCATCATGATCTCGCACTCTCAAAGGATTTTTACAAGACCACACCTCCATAGGTATCTTATCATCAAGCATCAAAGTAAGAGACCTATTAACTAGGTAACAAGTAATAGAAATAGCTTCAACCTAGAACTTTTGTTCAATGCCATCTCCACTTAGCATACTCCTTGCCCTCTCCATCAATGTTTTGTTCATCTCTACAACTCTATTCTACTGAGGGGTGTATGGAGTTGTCTTGTGCCTCTCAATCCCATGTTGTTTATAGAACTTGTTGAAATTTGCTAAATAAAAATCACCACAATTATCAATCCTCAAACACTTAATCTTTCTATCCTTCTGATTCTCTACAAGAGTTTTGAACTCTTTGAATCTACTAAAGACTTTAGATTTTCTTGTAAGGAAATACACCCATGTCCTTCTACTATAATAATCAATGAATGAAACAAATTAAACATAATTTGAAATTGAAGGAACATTAACTGGACCGAACATATCATAATGAATCAAGTCCAACACCTTAGAAGAATTGTGAGAACTGGAATAAAATTGAACATAGTTTTGTTTACCAAAGATGCAATGTTCATAGAAATCAAACCCATGATTACAATCATTCATACCCTCAATGAGGTTTTTATTTTTTAGGGTCCTCAAACCCTTTTCACCAATGTGACCAAGCCTTTGGTGTCATAACATTATCTTCTCAGCTGGAAGCTTCATCTCCATAAAATGATCACCCTTAGGTACCGAGAAAGAACAACCATTTAAAGCAGATGCAATAGTCTTCACTACTGGTTCCAATGGTGAGGATGAAGACTATGAATATCTCTTCTTTGAAATAGAGGCACTATTACATTGTGCCGTGCATGCATTAAGATGAAACAAAATGCTAATCCAAACACCCTAAGCTAGCACCATAGCTCCTCTAGTCATCTTGTATCCTCCATTCAAGAAAACAACTTGCACACCCATATCATTCAACTTACTTATAGATAATAGGTTCTATGCCAAACTAGGGATATGCAGAACACCATTGATCCCCTTCACTCATCCATTAGGGAATTGAATCAAGACTCTTCCATGAACAACAATCTTTAGTTGAGAATCATCACCCAAGTACACCTTCCCACCATCATATTCTGCATACTTTAAAAACCAACCATGATGAGAGGTCATGTGAAAAGATGCATCAGAGTCAATAAGCCACACATCTTTTGATGCATGTATTGCCAAGGGAGTGACAAACACTTCTCCATCATCCTAAGAGGACTTGTCAGAATCTGAATCATAGTTTTTTTTCTTTTTCTTCTTTTCCTCCTTACACTCCTTGCGGAAGTGACCAGGTTTGCCACAATTCCAACACATAGCCTTAGACTTTCCAGGAGACTTAGATCTCCCATGGGATTTGGATCTTCCTTTTTCTTATCCTTTTTCTTTGAACCCTTCTCTTTAAAGATCTACCATGAATTGCAAGAGCCTCCTTAGCCGACTCAGAAGATTTTCTTTGCATCCCTTTAGACAATAATGAAGAAACCACTTCATCCGTCTTGAAGGTGGTAGTGGTACTCATAATGGCCATAGCAAGGTGGTCCTACAAATTTGGTAAGGAACACAGTAATGTCATACATCGATCCTCCTCCTCCATCTTCACCTCAATAGAGGTTAACTAGGCAACAAGCACATTGAATGTATTCATGTGATCAATAATAGATCCTCCATCTTCCGTCCTCAAAGCATACAATTTCTTTCACATGAATAACTTGTTCACCAAAGATTTAGCCTGATAAACATCTCCAAGTTTCTTCCAAATGTCTTTTGCAGTCTTCTCTTCATGGATATTGAGGAGCATTGAATCAACCAAACATAGTCTTATCAAACCCTTAGCCTTCTAATCCATCATATCCCAATCTTCTTGTTTCGTACCCAATGGCATGGTTCTGGATACTATGAGCCATAAATCTCTATCCACAAATATGTCCTCTATCTTGAGTTTCCACAACTCAAAGTTGCCTCCATTAAACTTCTCTATCTCAAACCTCCTAGATGTGCTTGCCATCTCTTTCCTACAACAAGATTTCAATTTTTTATGCACAAGCTCCCACTCAAAACAAAGATCATCTCAAAAAACCCTCTTCCCAACAACTAGAACCAAAGGAGATCAAACTCTGATACCAGCTAAAAGAAAGCAAGGTATATAAAAACAACTTCCTACACTGATCTAATAAGAAAATTAAGTAAATTTACAGAAAGGTAATAATACATAAAAACAAGTACAATACTCACAACACAAGATATACGTAGGGAAAACCCTTTTGAGTTAAAACCCCACACTCTGAAACCTGCATAATGCATTATCAAATCAAAAGATGATTACAACACACTTGCAATGCAAGCTCTTTCAGGAGTACATAAAATGTCGATTCTCATTCGCATTCCATTACCTCTCACATTCTCCAACCACTTATTTACCAAGCCTCTTTGGCGGTTATCCAATGTCAATTTTTTCATGTTAGCCAATAAGAAACTAACTGTCGATGCCTTTATTAAATATAGGCCAATTTTTGCTTTGGGGGCACTGCCCCTAAGCCCCCAGCTAGGGGTACTACCCCCAACAACCCCTGCTAGGGTGATGGTCCCCCCAGGCCCCGCAGGAGGGGCTCTGCCCCCTATACTCCCCTTTTAATTATTTTGGTGGAAATCACGACTGAAAAAGTCACCAAAATTTATCTTGCTGCATGTACACAAAATGTCAACACCTGGCAAAACTATGCCAAGTCAACATGGGATCCTACAATATAGTGTTAAATAAATAAATACAATATTAGGAACTTGCAAAGGTTGAGACACCTTAATTCCCAACATGTCTTACACAAACCCTAGAAATGCTTATACACATTGTGTATTTAACATACCTACAAATATACAATGTGTATTTTAACAATCTTGCAGACCTGAAATAAACCTTTTCTTTAGTCTTCATGGCCTTCCAATATTCTTGAGAAATCTTAGGGACCTTACACCATCTGTCACACTCTTTTCATGAAGATAAAAAACATGTAAATTAGAAAAAAAATATAGTCCTATTAGCCTTTCTATTCTAAACTTTAAAGACTTAAAACCTTAACATAAAGCCTTAAACTCACTTTCCAAACACTAAGATTCCCTCCACATTTGTGTATGTGCCTTTTTGGAGATTTAAAACCTCTTAAAACTCTAGCACTCTAATACATCATAACATGACAAAGTCCTTGTATTTAACTTTTAAAGGCTTGAATGGCTTTTGGGTATCAAAATACCATTTTAAGAAGGTTTTTAGTCCAAAACAACTAATTTAAGTTTAAAATTCCCTAAAAGACTCAACAAACTGACAAAACATTAAAGATGACTTAGAAAGTCAACAATTTTTATTATCATATTAAAAAAGCTTATCATATTGAAAAAAATATATATTATTTAATTTTCTATTTCTATATAAAAACTGAATATTATAATTTATAAAAGCAAAATTCAAAATAATAATAAAAAACAACATTCCATAAAGATTTTTGAAACTTATAACTTATCCTACCAAAAAGAAAAATGAAAACAAATACACTTATAACTTATCCTATCAAAAAGAAAAATGAAAACAAATACTTAAAAAAAATAAAATCGTAAGTGAAATATACGATAAAAATAGCTACCGATATCAATTAACACACATAAGTAAATATCATTTACTTTTTAAAACTCTATTAATAACTTATTCATTTAATTTTTCTAATATTACTTGAAATCCCCATAATATTATTAAATTTATTATTTTAAACCCCCTCGTGATTATCCTTTGGGGAAGAGATAAGTCCATCTGAAAATTTGGACCACCGACATCCAAAAAAGTACTCGGAAATGGACTCCCACTGATTAAAGTGGGAAAAAGAAAGCCAGCCGAAAGAAGAGGGAGAACGTGAATGAGCCGTTCAAAGAGAGCGACGTGAATACGAAAGATGTGACTAAAAGTGAGAGCGTGAATGACCCGCTACAACTCAACGTGAAGTCTGTGTATTGTTGACGTCAAAACTCACTTTCTATCCACTAAAACTTTAAAATATGCCAAACGAGTTTACATCATCTAGATTAGAAAACAAAAGTTTGTAGATTTCACAATACAAGCTCACAGGTGCAGGATAAGTCTATAGTCATAGACATGTCTTTAATGCTTAGACTTTTCTTTGCAAGAGTAAACTAGCAATTGGATCCATAGTATGAGTTTTGAGTTAAAATAAATTAATTTTTTATACCAAGTATTAATCATTTGTCATTGTTATAGGCATTATATTTTGCCACTTTTAAACCCTAATATTATTTAAGTAATATTGATTTGAAAATTCCAAGGTTAAGATTCTTTCTTGCTCAGAAAACAAATATATTTTATAAAATAAAAAAATATATATTACTATTTTTTTCAAATGTTAGACAAAATAAATTAAAATAGTCATAAATGCAAAGTGAACTTTTTTTGTTTGTTTCTAAAATCTTTTATAAAATAGGAAAAAAATATTACTATTTTTTTCAATTATTAGACAAAATAAATTAAAATAGTCATAAATGTAAAGTGAATTTTTTTTTGTTTCTTATCATTAGAGCTTTCCCTATGTGAGCAGCACATTCTGGATTATGTAGATGAAAGCCCTACATTAAAAAGACTACCATGAAATCAATCTTGTCCATTGATTGTTTTTCAAACTACTTCATAAATTATAAAAAGCAAAAGAAAATTAATACACTACCCCACTTCAAAAAAAAAAAAAACTTTAAAAAAGGCACTTTATTTTCACCACTCCATTATTGGATGGAGGAGATGGATTTGTCAATCGTGGGCAGGATAAATTCAAGATAACACGATATAAGCTAATTTAGGTCGCAGCGAACTAATAGCGTAGAATGAAATAGTTATATAAACTGGTTATATAAAAAACTGATCCACTATAATAGGATATAATTATTTGACTTTCTTCTGCCACTTGTTAAACAGTGTACACAATCTACTATGGTGGAGTTTTAATTTGCCTACCTTTTTCGTGATATAAAAGTCTAAAAGCCCATACCGTGACAGATACAGAATTTGATAGAAATATCGGGCTGTCTTCACAGTTTTCAGACAGAATTACGACTGAGTCCTTGTTACGAATATTTTGCAGCTTTAATTGTAGGAATTAGGATACAAAATAATAATAGAATTTGTATATGCGAATAATATAAAAGGAATATAAATGTGCATGGGAATAATATAAAAGGAATATAAATGTGCACCGTTGTCAGAGTATTCTTAGGGACATTTCAATATGAAATTTTTTCTTAATTAAAGGAGATCCACATTTCAATGCTCAAGAAATTTTTGTTTTTAAAAAATTTGAATTTTTATTATTTATTTCAATGTTTTTTACGTAAAAATTTGCAAAATCATATATCTTTCTTAAAATTAAACATAAGATATTATATAACAAAATCAAAAGGTTATTTTTATGGTATTACTATAATATGAATAACACTGTGATATTACATATTAATCTAATATTAATAATACATAATATATATAATAGTAATATATTAAAAAACCATAATATATGATATAGTTAGTTAGGGTAATTTTTTTTAATGTGATAGATATTATAAAAGTTTATATATCAAATACGTACTAATAAAAATTTCCAGTGGATGTATTATGAACCATCTTAATATGTATTTAATAGAAAAATATAGTTATATCTTATGTGCATAATTTTAGATATAAGTTGTAGAACATAAATCTATTGTACCCTCACAAAATTATTTTTAAAATAATTATATGATTAAATATGCATTTGGTTCTATGGGGGATTATATAAAAATCAATAGGAGATTCAATTAATTTACTACATATATACAATACAAACAAGTTACTTAGAAGGTGAATTATAAATTTTAAAATTATTATTTTTAAATAATCTGTAAGATAAGTGATCTCCCATAGTGAGTGAATGTAAAGTAATGATAATTTAAAAAAATAAATATTTCTTGTAAGGAATTGACATGATAATAATTTTACCCATCTATGTTTGTTCATTATGTTTGTTCATCTCAATATATATTGTAAAAAGAAATTTACTAAAATTAGTGAAAGAAGACAATAGTTAATGTGATGAAATTTCAATAAGAATTGATAAAATAATTTAATGGATTAAATAACTTATAAATTAATAAATAATAAAAAATATCTAACAAATTTTATAATTTCTTCAGATAGTTTTCAGCCTACCCAATGAACCTATGGTCCAATTGCTAGTTTATATTATGGTATTGTTTCAAAAATCTATGATCAAGATCTATTTCATGGTAGTTATTTTAATATGGACCCTTTATCTATTTTAATTTGGACCCTTTATCTATATAATCCATCATGTGTATTGTATAAATAAGTATAGTCATCTATACAGAAATTAAATCTTTATTGCATGTTTAAACTTATATAAAATATTTAATAAACTAAATTGTTATAGATGATAAAATGTTTAATAAAATTGCCTAAACTAAATTGTTAATTAAATAACATTGGCAAAATACAATATGATTAATGCCTATAACAATATTTTTTTAATATTTTATTATCCAATGACATTTAAAGGATGGACATAGGATAAAATTACAATGATTTCACCAAACAATATATATGAAATAAATATTTAAATAGAAGAATTTTAAATTTAAATTTCTAAATTTTAAATACAACATATTTAATGATTTTATTATGAAGTTATTATAAACATTTTAACAATGAATAATTTTAGATTTATTATCCAATGACATTTTAAGGATGGACATATGATAAAATGACAATGATTTCACCAAACAACATATATATGAAATAAATATTTAAATAGAAGAATTTTAAATTTAAATTTCTAAATTTTAAATATGACATTTATAATAATTTTATTAGATTTATTATGAAGTTATTGTAAATATGTTAACAATGAATAATTTTAGATGGTATTTAATAGGTAATATTGGACAACAAACCCAAAATGATTTGAAATATTTATTTAGAAGTTTATTTTTTAGTGGTATTTTTAGACATCTTTTGAGACGATCCTCCTCTTGCTTATGTAGGGTTACATACATATTGTTTTACATATGTTTATATTGTTGCTTTGTTCATAGTTAGACCTTGTGCTTTGTGGATTGCAAGTGTCCAATGTCTATTGTTAGTGGCAACTTCGTGTTACTAGTGCAACTGAAGCCATTTTTTTCATTGGTAGACTAAAAATAGTTAACCTAACATTGGAAAAATATAATACAATTAATCCAAACAAAAGAACTATACAAAATAGGAAGGGTAATTGTGAACCCTCCTCTCTCATTTCCTATTGGTCAAGCATCTTTCCATTTACTTGAAGTGTTCCTCACCTTTTGTTTTTCTCTTTCTCTAGCTCCTCCAACATTTCATTTCATACATATGTAGGTTTATGAAAACAATTCAATTAAACATTCATGTTATCATAAAATAAGGCTTTCAAAGATACCCCAATAGTGTATATAAGCAACGATCTCCGTTGCACTCTATGCATCTAATTCTACAAAGATGACATCATAGTCTAGATTGCCAAATATTCAAAACAAAAACAAAACCATTTTATTTTCTTTCTAGAAAACTAAAAATAAAATCTTGTTCCTTCATTAATAGTGCAAGTCTGATATGGTGCACATTATTATAGTGCAAGCCTATTTTTCAGATCACTTCATTTAGCATCACCAATAATCTCCACAAGAACATATTGCCTATTTAAAATGATGGAAACATTTCACATCTCTCACAATAATTTATCTTGCAACAATCTTGGAGATAAATTTCATTACAATGTGGCATCAACACATACTTGAAGGTTCTTAACAACTCTAATAATTATTCTTGGGGACACATCTAACAAACCAAAAGCAATTGCCAAATTTTTACTATGGTGGCAGAGAAATAATTTTTTTTCCTCCTTTTCCACATCATTAAGTAAATGTCTTGAATTTGGAGAATATCTTACTGCCTTCATCTCCCAAGCCAATTTCTCCAACTTTGCATAGATCTCTTATGTAGATATGGATGCAATCTATCTCCTATGCAAAAAACACATGTCATTTTTTGGCCTTCAATCCAATGATCTTTTTAATTCCTTTTTATCTTTTATCAATCTCCTTACCATTTGAACCTCACACCACCTAGCCACTACTGCATATATGTTTGAGATCAAACATAAGTCACAACATTTTTAGGATCCAAATTGAAAAACAACATCGCTGTAAGTATTCCTAAGCCTATATCCATATGTGATATGAAGGGACCAAGAAAACACATCCACACAACCACCACATGTTTAATTGACATCTTAATGATAATGTTTAGGGTGTCCTCAAGATAACTTCAGCACAAGCAAGGAGGTCAACCATTCACACATAATGATCAATTGTAGATGTAATGCAATAAAGGTTGTGATTGAAGTATGTACAATCCTCATCTACTAAACCTAAATGACTACATGCACATAGAACACAAGCAAAACTTATAATGTCAAGGTATGTTCCAAAGTTCTTCATTAATTTAAACATTTTGAGAGTATCCTTGCAAAATCTATTTTGTACATATCCTACAATCATCTCATTCCATGAGACCACATTTCTATGAAACATTTTGTCAAACAATTCACGTGCCTTGTCTATGCTTCCACATTTTCCATACATGTCTACCAAAGCATTTCAAATTATAATATTTAACGAAAATCCCCCTTCCATTATGCTTTGATGGATGTCCATACCTATTCCAAAGCTCTCATTTTGGCACAGGTGGAGAAGGCGCTGGATTTACAATTGCCAATTTCATTTGCTTGAAAGTCTCTAAAGTTTTGTTAACAAATCCATTTTGTTCATATCCTGCAATCATGGCATCCCATGAGACCACATTTATTTGAGGTATTTTGTCAAATAGTTCATGCACCTTGTCTATGCTTCCATATTTTGCAAGCATGTCTACCAAAGCGGTTGCAACTACTACATCTGATAAAAGTCATCTATCCTTTATTCTTTGATGGATGTCCATACCCTGTTCCAAAGATCCTATTTGGCAAAGGCTGGGAGGATGCTGGCAAAGGTTGTCGAGTCTAGCTTTACACTTGCCAATTGTATTTTCTTGTAAGTTTCTAAATCCTTTTCAATAAACCATTTTGTGCATATCTTGCAATCATAGAATTCCATTAGACCACATTTCTTCAAGGTATTCAGTCAAACAATTTGCATGCCTTGTCTATGCTTCCACATTTTGCATGCATGTCTACTAGAGGATTTTCAACTACGATATCTGACAAAAATCCCTCTTTCAAAGCATTTAATGGATGTCCATACCTTGTCCCAAAGCTCCCATTTTGGCACCAGCTAGAAGTACGCTGGGAAATGTAAATGATCGAATTGCAATGCTATCTCATTTTTATGCGATCAAAAACCTTATTAGCATCCCCAAAACTTCTACAGCATGAGAACTTTGACAGTGAGTTGAGTTATGCACACTGGGTGGGAGAAACTATTTGAAAAAACTTAACTTTACTGTATGTTGAAGTGCGGTGGGAAACAGAACAGGGTTTATGTCTTATAGTGGCTCTTTGTTCAAGTAAAAAGTAAGTAGAATTCCAACAAATTTTCTTTTCCTTAGGTCTTTTATCATTTATTTCATTTTCCAACAAATCAATGATTTAGATTTATCCTATAGTAGTCCTTTTAATCTAGACCATTGGTTTATGTATTTCATGTAGTGTTGCTCACCAAGGGAATGCCTATCAGCGTAATAAAAATTTCAAGGTGGCCATAAGACTATTACCTACTATTCTTGATCACGAGGCATCACAAATGTTAGAGCATTCATTTGGATTGTCCCCTCTTCTATCGTAGAGCTAAGTACAATTGTTTGTATTTACATTCCCACATTTTATTATTGCAAATTATCAATCCCTAATTATCATTAATTTGTCTAGGTTAATTGTGCTTATGTGTGTGCATCTTATCATATCAACCTAGACTAAACCAAAGGAAACATTATTTTCCTTTACATTATGGTAAACCCATTAGATCATACACAGCCTATATTCCCCCTGAGCTTTTCCACAGATATTAGGGTTTTCAAATCTATAATTTTCTAATTTGCACATCTTATAGATTTGATCAAGTTATTTCATCTTTGTGCTTCATTCACACATCTTTCTATTAGGGTTTGGTACTTATCTACATATCCTATCCTTCAACCACCATATCTAACCTTTTATTGGATTTAGGGTTATATTTCACACTTGTTTTAGATCTAATTTCGGATTGATATTTTAATTTATAGTAGATTGTTACTCGACATTTCAATATCATTTATTTGATATTTCTAGGGTTTTAAACCTTTATTACATTCACTTGTGATCCCTACACTTCTCATCCTTAGATAGACCATTGTTTTTAGATCATGGATTCTCATGAATCTCTATCCTTGGCATCTATTAATGCTCCCCTTACTAATTAAATGACATGTCTATACAATTTGTAACATGTAATCTATTTGTCCTTGATTCACATATTATATTTTATCATACAAATGGGCTCACTTTGTCTATAGATGCATTATATCACCATATATGTTCATTTTCCTCATTTAGAGATTTGATCATCACTTTCCCTTCTCTATTGGATACTCTTACTTTAGTTCTTCGTGATTATCATATGTTGCATACTTTCTTTATGGAGAGTGACAATAGTGTGCTTGATTCTCAATGTGTTTTACCTTTGAGCACATCTTCTTCACATTATTTGATTCATGACACATATATTGCAAAGGATATCCATGATACATATTTACCTCTTACTACAATAGTACACATATACATGACATTGTTGCGCCTTATGATTATATCCCTTTTACATGTCATGATGATTATATGCCCATAGAGCTATGCTCTTTTGGTATGCTACCTTCTTTTGTACATGATGGTGTATTTTACAGTGGTCACTCTTCTACACCTCATGTGAACCCTACATATATTCATGATAGCTTTTCACATAGAGATACCTCCCATGATAAAGTTATACATATTGATGATATTTAACAAGCCTCTCATGTAGACACTATTGATGATTCATTACTTTTTCCTACATTGCATGATGATATTATGAGCCTTAGTGAGAAGCTACTACCTAATGATAATGATGGTTCTATGGATGCCTCTTTGCATGTGAGATTATTTATACTCACTAAATATGAGTATTTAGATGATGACATCTTACTTATTGGTGAGTTTAGATTATACTTGAGTGGTAAAGATTTGTAATTGTTTGATTCATTTTGTTTGCTTTACATTTCCTCCATGAACTTGTCTCATGTCTTTATTGACTATTTCTCTAGCTCTAGTTCACATAAGGATACTATGAAATTAGCAATGTTCTCTCAATGATTTATCTTTTGATCCTTGTTCTCCTACTATCCATTTGTCTTATATGTATACTATACCTACTTTTCATCATACACATGGATATTATAAGCATAGTCTCATTGCATTCAAACATAAAGTTCATGAACTTATAAACAAAGGGAAAATAAACATTGAAAATACTCGTGAACACATAAATCCCTCACTCAATAAGGTGAATCATGAGAAAACAAATCATGTATGTCAAGAAGTTAGTATCATTCACTATAACACACCCTACATTGAGGATGCACGTGACATAAAAGAGAAGCCACCTAATATGAAAAATGAACTCGTTGCTTAGATATCCTTAATACTTACCACATTTTGTGTTTTTTTCTTGAATTTATGGTTGTGTATTTATGTTCCTAGTTAGCATGTAGATGATGGAAAGACACATTTACTGGTGCATGTTAACATAATCGAAGTTAGTGTAGGTTTTTATTTTCCTAGTGGGTTAGTTATTTTCCCTATTTCCTAGTTTTTTCCCACACTTTATTAAGCTTCCTTAGGTTAAATAAAGTGAGTTTAGTTAGTGAGTGGGTGATTTGAGGTGTCAACATCCTACAAGGGAGGCGACATTTGCTATCTTGGGAAGATGTTCTTGCTATCTTTAGCCTGTATGGTGGCCTCTCCCTATTGGTTGGTTTTGCCAACTCTGCCCTCTCTAGTCTATATAAACTCACTACCTAGCTTGTATTTTGATAATCTTGAATGCATTGTCTAGTTACTCTATCATTCTTTGTAGAAGCTTTGAGCTCTTAATGCAATTCTATCACATCAACATTTGCATCTCTTAGAATCATTGGTTTGCTTTTTCTTTGCATGTTTAGTATATGTAGCTTAGAATCTCTCTCATAAAGTTCCTAGTTTTACATCTTGTTCAAGATTTCTAACATGGTATCAGAGCTTTGTTTTGAGAGTTTTGAGTTCACAGATTCCTAATTGAGAGATTAAGTTCTTTGTGAGATCTTGAAAATCTTGTATGCTCTTGTGTTTTTTGAACGATCTAGAGAATTAGAAAGGATTTATCAAGACCCATTAACCTTTTTATTTTGCATGCATGTTTTGTGAGATCAAGGTGATTGCAACATTTTTGGTTATACTGGTAGCATTTCTGGCTATTCCAATGTGTCCAAGAGGCTCAAGAAAGTCAAGATTGACTTTCATTTCATCCGATTTGGAGATCGTTTGGCACAGTTGCAGAACAGGGGTTTCTTACTCAAATCTAGAAATTTGTTTTCGTTTGGAGCTTTTTTAGGCCAAAAGGACCTTGCTATTGTATCTAGGAGACTTTGTAGACAAATTTTGATATAAAATTTTCCTAGTTTCGTTGTCAATAGACAAAAAGACAAAAACAATTTGTCAGAGGTCATTTTTGGCCTCATAGTGTGCAATACGAGGCATTTTTTATTAAAATAAAAAAAATATATAAAATATAAAAAGTACTTTGAGTTCTATTGTAAAGCCCTTCAAAGTGCTCTATTAGAAGAAGGGCCTCGACCCTCTTTAAAGGCCTCAGCCCCTTTTAAGGGACTGAACCCCCTTTAGCAGGGTATGATCCACTTCAGTGGATATGCAGACCCCTTCAAGGGAGCGGGTGTGGCCATAGACCCTTGCCCCTCTTTTTTTGGCCTTTGGCCATCAAAAACAATGTTTGGCCCTTTTAAGGCATGTTAAAGTTGCTTCAGCCTTCAAGCCTTTGATCATTGGCAATTTCATTTTTTAAAAAACTTTCAATTTGGCCTTTGGTCATTAAACTCATTCCCCTACAAAATTATATTGTATGGCTCCAGTCAGGCCTATGTGCCACTATATTTGGTGAAACCCTATACTTGGCAAAATCAACTATATTTGGCAATTTTTTCTATAAATGTTGGATTTTGTTAATAATTGGCCCTGACTATTTTTATCTGAAGTTGACTAAT
Source organism: Cunninghamia lanceolata (assembly GCA_027924645.1). NCBI lineage: Eukaryota > Viridiplantae > Streptophyta > Pinopsida > Cupressales > Cupressaceae > Cunninghamia > Cunninghamia lanceolata. Next base: position 1,082,079 of record BSBN01001492.1, read on the forward strand.
TTGATAGAGGGTTAAAACCATCTGGTGATTTTCTAAACTTGGCAAACCTCTTATTTTGGTAGTAGTTCCACCAAATTCAGCAGAGGATCACTTTTGTAAATTTGACCCCTCTCTATTGGCGATCGCAATTTTGAAGGAAAACTTTGCAAACTAATATCTTGGGCTTAGGAACTCCTTTCACTAAGTTTTTTTTTTCATTTAGGCTATTTTTTACGCTCTACACACTAGTGTAGACAATTTTTGGTTTCGACACATAGATTTTCTAAAAATCATAGATTCTCACTGGTGACACTACATAGTTCTCATTTTGGGAACTTTATCTATACTCATAACTTTCACATATGACCTTGTATCGAGGTGATTCTTGTTTTGAAAGTGCATGAATTTTTGAGTACTTTGCAATGGTTCTATTAGTTTCACTTGGTTTGGTTCCAAGTTTTTACTTTCAACATACAGTCATTTGATTGAGAATTTGTAAAGCATTGAGATCAAGTCCACTAAGTATTTCTTGCTAGTGAAAATTGTAAACACACTAAATATAAAGTGCCAAATCATATTTTCTTGAGGGGTTCTTTGATTGAGTGAAAAAAGGGGGGTGGCTTGTGTGCTTTCTATGAGTTTCCACATTCTCTTCTTTGTACAACAACAACAACAATCATCTTTTCTACATAAAATAGATCAAACAACAATACCAATACTCACCCTACAACTACTTTGATTGGAAATCTAAAATGATAATCTATCTAAAGATGAAAGGTTTGTATAGAGTAACTATGGGTCTTGAAATTGAACCAACTCTAATTGTAGAAAAGCCAAAATAGTTTAATAAGTTGGATGAAGCTTCTAGAACATTGTGTATGTTTGTATCTTTAGATTTACTTTTTCACATTAAAATTGTTTCTACACTAAATGATGTATGGACTACTTTGAAAAATCTCTTTGGTAAGCATGATGAAATAAGAGGACATTTATTGGAGAATGAGCTCATAGGGTTAAATCCTACCAGTTTTGATACTATTCAGGACTTCTTCACTAAGATAAAGGCCATAAGATTGCAGTTGAAATAATGTGGGATTGAGAAGAAAGATTCTCAATTGAATCATCTTAATTATTCTTTCCAAGATTGGTCCTAACTATTCTATATTTATTTCTACATTTAATGCAACTAAAAGTGCCTTAAGAACTAATTATACAATGCCTTCTCTTGATGATTTTTCAAATGAACTCACAAAGGATCAAGATAAACTAGTTCAAATTTGCACAATTAAGCCCCCTAAATCTCATGCCTTAGTTGTAAATCAGGGCACTAAAGGTTAGAAAGGGTTTGGAAAGTAGAACAAGAAATAATAGAATCAAGGAGAGAAGAAACAAGATCAAAAATTGGTTGCTCCAAAAGAAGCTAATTAGGCCTCTTCTTCCAAAGGTGACAAGCCTAAGAAGGAGAAGGAAAAGTGTGCCTATTACAAGAAACCTGGTCATGATGAACATAAGTGTCTTAAGAAGCAAATTGATCATCTGACACATCTTCTTGAGAAGAATAATATTAGGGTGCTTGATTCAGTCAAGAAGAGTTCATCTTAGAAATCTTCAAAGGACACCGACAAAAGTAAGGGGAAAGGAAAGGGCAAGACCCTAGTTTCTATTACTTCACAACTCAATACCTGGATCATTGACTCAGGTGCTTCGTACCACATGGCTTTGTCACAAGAGGGTTTTGTCTCTTTAGAGACATGTTCCATGCCATCTATACTCATGGGTGATGACACTCCTACTAAAGTGCACGGGAGAGGTTTTGTTGATGTGGGCGAAGGAACATTTCATAATGTTTTGTGTTCCATCTTTGTCAACTAATCTTCTATCTGTCTATCAGATTATTCACACTAGCTCTAGCAAGTGGGTTGAGTTCACTCCAAACACAGTGGTAATCAGTGAGTTACACAATGGGTCTATAGTTGCTGTGGGACAAACTAATCATCAATCCAGACTATATCATTTATCTCACTTTGTTCCTGATTCTCTTTCACTTGCTTTATTGTCTCACTCAAATGACATGAATTGTTTGTGGCATCAGTGATTTGGCCACTTGAACTACCACTACTTACAATAGCTCAGTCAATAGGACATGGTTTTAGGGTTGCCTTCTATTTATTTTTTTGATGGTGTTTACCAAGGATGCATTCTTGGTAAGCATCCTAAAGGCAAAGCATGAAGGGTCACACAACTTCTGGAGTTGGTAGTTACTAACTTGGTAGGGCCATTCCACATCCTTCTTTCAGCAAGGTTTAATATGTTCTCACATTCATTGATGATCTTTCCAAATACACATGGGTTTATTTTCTCAAACAAAAGTCAAAGGTCTTTGAGTCTTTTCAGGACTTCAAAGCTTTTGCAGAGAAATAGTCTAGGAAATCCATCAAGATTATCTATACAAACAATAGGGGGAGTATGTCAACTAGAGGTTTGAGACATTTTGTGCCTCTAAATGCATTGATCTTCAACACATAGTACCCTACAATCCATAGCAAAATGGTTTCGCAGAGAAAAAGAATAGGTGCTTGAAAGAGATGACCAACTGTATGATTCACTCTGGATCCATGGCACCTCAATATAGAGTAGAGGCCATCAATTGTGCATGTTATATCCAAAATTGGGGTCCTCACCGAGATGTAAAGGGGTCCACTCCTTTCCAAGTTTGGACTGGTTGGAAACCCATAGTAAAGAACTTGCAAGTGTTTAGTTCTCCTGCATGGGCCTACATTCCAACAGAGAAATGCAAGGCTATGGATTCACAGAGAAAGCCTTGCATATTTGTTGGGTGCCCAAATGGTGTCAAAGGCTATAGGCTTCTCCACCCCACCACACATGAGTTGTTCATCGAGAGGAGTGTTCCACTTGAGGAGGATGTTCTAGTTCTTATCCTACCACTTCTCCATCTACAATCACTTTGGAGACATTGTAACATGATAACAATTCTTCGAAGGATCTAAATCCTCCTACTCTTGATGAGGTGTCTTCTTCCTCCACTTCATATGGTGACGATGATTGAAAAGGGTCGTTGTACCTTAGCATTTAATCATATTTTATGTGTCAAATCCAAGGTTGTGTCCATGCCTGTTTGCAATAAGAACCTAATAATCAACAGTCCTTAACTAATCTACTAAATTGAACTTCCCTAATTAATCAAACTAATGCTTCTAATTATCTACTTGAAAGGAAGACCTAAGGTAAGGACTGATATAGTGATTTTCTAAAAGGATCTCACACAAAAGCTTAAACATGCATTAAATAGAAACAAGATTACTTTAACAAGAATTGATCTATCTTATGAAAATAGGAAAACTATGCTTAATGAAAACTGCAATAAGATAATAAAGTAGAGATACTAGCCTCCTATCTGTTGGTGGGAGTAGGCCCTTGTTCCACATGTTTAGAACTGAAGGCTAAACAAAGAACTCACGAAAAAAGTATAACAGTACTGCCTTCTTTAATCTAGTCTATCCAAAGTATATTGTATTAAAAAATATAAGTTTTTGGTGAAGAATGAAATTACATAAACAACTGCTACAAAATCCTCCATTTTTATTCTTTTGTTCACATCCATATATATCAGTCTGAGAAACATAATATTTATGGAGTTAACTACTTTAGATAATAGTTCAAACTGAGATATAAACAATCTCTTATTCTTAGAACTAAAACATGCAAATGTCTATCAAGAGTATAATCATGCAAAATCTTAAAAAGGACTTAAGTGCCACTAAAGGTGTCACTAAATCTAGAGTTTAACTTATAACAATAACAGACTACAAGGTCCTGATAAAAAGGAACTTGACTTCCCAGAATAGCGGAGTATAAGGAATCCTTTGATCTCATGCAAAAACAAATAAAAGTGTATTATGTCCCTATGGACAACTGGAGTCATCTGCTAGGACACTCAAGCCTAGATAAGAGGACTCCCTAGCTCCTTAGAAGCCTCAGAGATTCTGGTAATCAATGGCATTGGAGACTCTGTGCAGCTCCAAAGACTCTATGTTGTTGCTAGCAGTTTCAGAGATGCTTTCAAAACCTACTAAGACACATCTCTAGAGATCACCATCTTCTCTATTCTACTACATCACTCTGGAGATCCTCCAACAAGCTTGGAAAATGTTGGAGTATCATGTGGTGTCCTTCGTGCTTGGCTCTAGAGACAATTAGGATCACATCTAGAGTTCCTCAAAACTGCCTTCTGCTTGTGCAATGGATACCTATGAAACCAAAAAGAGATCATTATGCACAATTTTGTTAGTTTCACTACAACATAAGTCTTCTCATCATAACAATAATCTTCAACATTCATCTCTTATTAGCATAATTAAAACAAGACTTTACAATTCCTATAGTGCAATTACTAGGACAAGCAGTGTATAAATATGAGAAAAAGGGAGTAAAAAGGCATGTTTAGATAATTGCTACCTGACAGTCATTATCACCCCTAAGCTTAGGGGTTGGCAAGCCCTCCTGTGCCACTCATAACCTATATTTTTTGAGTTTGTACAACTTATATGTGAGATTGTACTCATTTTCAAAGGTTGACCAAGTTGTGAAGTTTGTGTTGCCATTCCCCCTGAACTGTTCAACCTGCTTCACCCATTATTAGAATCTAGAATATTCCATCTTTTCATCCCACAAGGGTAAGGGGTCAATGATGAGGGGTGGCCTGAAGCATCCCCCTACCCAATCTTTTTGATATCTATCCATCAACTTGGATATTGTCTAAGTGCCTTTCTCATAAACCACTTAAGGTTGAATGGAGATGATATATCTCTCATTTTCTATTCTTGGGTGAGGGTATTCCACCTCTTTTTGCAAATGAACATGATCTTATTAGATGAGTTATGCATGAATAAAACAAATTCAATGGTAATTCTTGTAGATGTTGTTGGTACTTGGGCATAATTTTTGTCTTTCCTGCTAGGGAATAGATTGCTACTCTAAAATGTATTTCAAAGGTTGTGGGATTTGGGCAGTCTCTCCTAATGAAGAGGATTGTACTTGTGTCTTTTTCTATGTAAGCCTCCATCCTTTCACTCTAGATATGATGATTCCTCATCAATGACATAAATGCCCTCAGTTGGCATTCACCTACAAAGAGGTTGATGAAGAAGGTGTGATCTTCAATGAAGAAGTTATGCCAATGTAGTTTGCACAAAAAATTCTTATCTTCATTAGTACTCCTCATATATACCCCGAGGAAGTCATTTCCATCTTGTATATTCTTGGTCAAGTCACAGAGAACTAATGAAAGTTTCCTTTTGAGGACCCTTTCCTATAGGAACATAGCATAGTTTCCACTGGGGGTCTGTAGGCAAGGATTTCTGATGAAAGGGTGGCCACTGTCATGACTTTTTCTTCTAGAGTCTTAATTTTTTTAGTCATGACAGTGATTACCCTCTGGAATTGTACAATAATAGTTGTTCCCTCTAATTCCCTACATCTTCTTTCCTAAGGGAACAGGGCTCTAGGAATATGCAATTGGAATACCCCCAAATAGGCATCTATTCATGTACCATTTTTAGTAGTAGCAACTGGAATAGCTAATTCTTGGATCATCTTTGCCTGATCATCAATTCTATTATTGGCCTTTGTCAATTCCCAGTCCTGGCTTTGCAAATTTTCAATCATGGATGACCAAAGAATAGTTTTGTTATATCTGGCCTTGGTGGCATTCGAAGTGTGGATATCCTTATTTGTCATTTTTGCATCCTTTCTTCTAACCTCAACCTCCCTTGTCTCAATGACCTTTTGTTTTTCCTCCACCTGCTTTTTCAAGTCATTGATTTGTTGATCTTTAGCTATTTCTTCCTCATGCATGACCTTTTTGAGGTCTGTGATGATCATTTGCTTACCCCGTAGCAATCTTTTTATATTTTCAATTTCTTCCATTAATTGTTGTTCTCTTGGTATTTCAATGTCCTCTTGGTTAGAGGGGTGTTAATAGCTTCTTGTCTCTAATCCCTCTACCAAATCTACATCTGGGACCCCCATATTCCCTATTTTCCAATATCAACATGCTCCTTCTACTCTTCTAACCTCTCCATTTGTTCCTCTTCCTGTTCCTCTATTTCTTGGTCTGTTGTAGAGGTTAGGGCATGTGATGGCCTAGCTTGCTCTTGAGGAGTCACAAAGGTTCTAAATCCCATGAGAACCTAAGCTAGGAGTGTAGTATCCCTTTATGCCTAAGTGGGATGCCTCTTTCTCTTGCTTCTGCGGAGCACTAGTTTTGACTGTGGCTCTGGCACTGGTGTAGGTCCTTCTAAATCTAAGGAGATGGTTTGGGGCTCACTATGTGCCATCTCTAGAGCTTGGGCAAGTTGAGGAATAGTGAGCTCCAAAGTGCTCTCCTCAGCCACTTGTCCCCTTTTGCTTCTTCTTAAAAATGGAGGTGTATCAACCTTGGTAGAGTCCTCCTTCTTCTTCTTCTTCTTCTTAGGTCTGTGTGATTTGGGAACTTCTAGTGAATCATCTACCACTTCTTCGTCACTCACCTTATTCTTGTGTTTCTTAGGGTTTGGATTTTTGGTAGAATCCTCTACTGTTTCCTCTTCTATAGTGACATCACCCCTCATTTTCCTTGCTGGGGTGGATTCTTTAGCCAGGGTCAACTTCCATTTTATTGTATGAAGTGCTCTAAGGGTCTCTTCCTCAGTCGTAGCTTCTACATGCTTAGGTGCAGCAAAATATTCTCACAAAATCTCCTTTCCTTTTTTCCTCTTCTCAATAGTTGGGGAAGAGGTAGATGGTGTTGGCCTCTCTTCTTCTATCTCCTAAGTGGAGGATGGTGTCTCTTCTATTATTTTCTTTGTCTTTCTCTTCTTAGTAGTTAGGGAAGAGGTAGAGGGTGATGGCCTCTCTTCTTCTATCTCCTAAGTGGAGGAGGGTTCCTCTTCTGTTGTTTTCTTGCCCTTCTTTTTGGGCCTATGTGTATTATCTAAAAATGATTGCCATAAAGCCTCTCCCCCTCATTTAGAGATAAAGTGGTGTTTAATAATTAATTGTATGAGGCCATGATGTTTCATAGGACCTTTTCCCTGCTAATATTTATCTGCTGAGTCTACAACTATAGAATATAGGAAATTTGGCAAGTTTATGCTGTATTTAGGATGGTCATGCCCATGCCTCAGGAAATTCAACATTTTCTTGATGGGCCCTAGTACTAGTTAAAATTGCCCATCACAAGTAAAGTTCTTCATCAGCGACATGGCCAAGGATTGCCATGGCTGAGGAAGTGTGGTCCTAATTACCCCCTTCACTTCTCCCATGACTTATATTCTTAAACTTAAACATGCTAAAAGGAACCAATAAAGTCATGTTCTTTATATTCCAAAACTTAAACATGCTAAAAGAAGTAGAATCACGACTCTCTTTACAAAAGCTTAGGGATAGACAAAAGGTACTAAAGTAGTATGAATCTTAGCTATAAAAAAATAACAACTTCCCTTATGGATGAGTTTCATTAAGGATGTGACCTTTACCATATGAAGGATGTGACTTTTATCATATGAAGGAAGCAACTATTTTAATTTTCCTTTGACCATCTCGTAAGAAAGTTCTTTCAACTTTTATAAATACCTAGGACTATTAAGGATTTAATATAATTTTCTTTGTATAAATACTTTGAAATGTATTGGAGTAGAGCATTTAAAATAAGATGAATCATAATTAATAAGACATCACCCTTAAATCTGGGTTATACTTTAGGCTAATACTCCATAACATAAAGTCAAGCTCTTCCTAGGGAACATATTATATGGGAAAAGTTGGTTAAAGATTGAACCAAAGAGATAGTCTCACTACAAGTGAAATGAAGAAGCCATATATCATTTATTTATCTAATGTTTGACAACCATTTGAAACCATGTGCCAACACACTCAATCTATGTCAGAGGAGGTTGACAAAGGTTGTGACTTATGACTATTCCCTCACATGAAAAGACACGTCTTTTGACTTTTATAACTTAGGACATTGATCTTGTTAAAAGAAGCACAATTTCTATAGAATAGGCATTAAAAGTTTTCGTGATAAGATAATGTTGTTATAATGGAATAATTTTGAATTAACTTGATTATGAAATATAATACTAAAAAATAAACATCATACATCACTTAATAATCAAATAGTTGGTAATCAAAATCCTATGCTATAAGAATATGTTAGAAAAAGAGATTAGTATAAAAATTCTCTTAGATACCACCTATAAAAAATGATTAGGATTTCCTAACTTGGCTCTAATGAATTGATTTTAAAACAATAGAAAAGGAACATCAGATGTACTACACAAATGACCTTGCATATGTGTTGATTGAGCATAAAGAGATTTTCCATCAAGTTCTACATGTCTTCTAGGATAACCTATAAAAATTATTAGTATAGTCTAACCTTCTCTGATACCATGTAAGAAATTAGGATCTTAGAATACTAATCATTATAAATAAAATGTAAAATAAATAAAATATAAAATAAATAAGATGAGAATTATACAAGCATAGATTTAACATACTACATAAAATATACATGGGGAAAATCCTTCTAGGTAAAAAAATCCCATAAACCATCATTTTAAATCTGGTTCCATCATATTTGGGGTTTTCATAAAAACCACATAATAAATGGAACAAGCAAAGGAGAAGATGGAAAGAACGAAGATGAAAGTGGTGATGACGATGACGAAGATGGAAAGAACAAAGATGAAAGTGGTGACGACGACAAAAATGGTCATGAAAGAAAGAATGTCTAAAAGTGGAATCTTGCAACTTGGACATGCGAAAAGATAAACAAAAGTTTTTGTTCTTCATGTAAGGTTCACCAAAGTATGTGGTGAATCTAATGTCAAGTACAAAAGTGATGATGAACAAATTTTGCAAGAGGAAATACAAACAACTCATCGTAGAATGATTTTTAGTTCATGTTAGGTTCACCAAAATACGTACACTCAAAAACATGACTCAGTTGCACGGGACGATTGAGTCAACTATCACCAAAATATGTGGTGAATCTAATGTCAAGTGCAAAAGTGACGATGAACAAATTTTGTAAGTAGAAATGTAAACAACTCATCCTAGAAGGATTTGTAGTTCATGTTAGGTTCACCAAAATACGTACACTCAAAAACACAAATTAGTTGCACATGACAATTGAGTCAACTATGATGGAGCAAACAAGACCCTCTCCTTGCCACATGTGAACCTCCATGTCCCTCTCGCTCTTGTGGTAGAAGCCAATCAAGAGGAGGTGAGATACGGAAGCAGTCCTGCCCACTTGAGAGTTGGACTTCACGAAGAGTGATCGGTTGGTCTGGGGGGCCTTCCTGGGTGTTGTTTCTTATATCGTGTTTAGTGACCATTGTAGTTGAGATAATTATATGACCTAAAGGGTCACTAGTTATTGTTCTCCTATTTGGATTCTAGAGATTCCAATGTTGAGTGGGTTTTTAATTGTTTTTTTTTATGTTTCTATCAAGTTGGAGTCTCTCTTCAAATCATTGTATGATGACTTGTGTTTGAAGTAACCTTAGCCTATGTTGTTGTTCTTGGATTGTTAATAGACTGTGTTGAGGCCTAGGGTGTAATTCTTCAATCTCCTCTAGAATCACCCTTATCTACTCACCCCTAATCCTAGGGCACATTCATGAACCTAAACTAAGAGAGTTGGTTAGAGTTAACCTTGAGTCAACTTGTGTTTGACTTATCTTTAACTTAGGGTGATGACCTAAGGTTTTCTTTGCTTTTTTTTGAGTTGGTCATGTATTGGCCTGTGTTGACATTGGTTGACTTTGGTTGGCCTCATGATGAAATCGAGGGTTTACTTGAGTTTTCACTTTATTTTGACTTTAGTTGACCTCGTGATGAAATTGAGGGTTTATGAACTTCATGTAATTCTTGTTTTTGTTATTTTTTGTTTTTGTATGTATGCACTCTATATGTATGCAAGATAATGTTTTTGTTATTTTTATGGATTTTTTGAAAGGAAATTGCTTTTAATTTATCTAAATATGAATGAAATTCTAAATTGAGTTTACCTATTGCAATCTTAATCTATGTTTTTGGTATTTTCTTGTATTTTGATTTTAGTTACTCTAGGAAATGAAAGTACTTGAAAACAAATTAATATAATAATGCAAATTGATTGAAATAAACTAATTTAACAATGCAAATTCTATCTATCCTATCAAGGGAATTGTAATATGAAATTACTATCTCCAAGAACAAATTTGAGATTATCTAATTACTACCATAATAGAAAAAGCATGAAAGAACCTGGAATGTGTCCATGCACGAGCCTCCACTACCCTCAGGAATCCTTGTATCGAAAACCTCTTCATCCTCTTACAATAGTGAGGATCTCCTCTTGGCAACAATGAGGAAGGGATGCAAAAATAGCTTGAGAAAGCTTTGAAATATGAGCTCAATGTGAGATAAAGAGCACCATGACTTGTAAAATGAGGAGCGTAATGACACAATGAGAAGTTTTTGGTAAAGCTTTGGCATAACAACACTAAAAGAAAAGGCTCATAAGTCCTACGTGAGCATAATAATGCTATGTGGAGAGTAAAAACCTATAAAGGTTGGTTACAAAAATGAAGTTACCTCCCTTTGTGTTTGAGAGAGGGGGTATTTATAGGTTTGAATGGCACATAAAAGGTGGGAAGGATTGAAGAGTTAACTCCCTTGATTGGAGAGTTAACTCATTAGATTGGCCAGTGAACTAGGCTAATTAGGGAGTGATGAAGCAAAGATAGCTTATCATAGAAGTGTTAATGGAGCCATCAAGAGTTAAATAGGTGACAAGTATAGATCAAATGGAGTTAATTATGCATGCTTGAAGGCTAGAGATAGTTCACTCTATTTTTAGGCCAAAAATTCATACAAACACGAAGAAAAATAGAGAAAAATGAAGCTTTTTTGTGTCCAAACTCCAAGTTGTTCTGTAGTTGGAAAGATGACAGGGTCACCCATGGGTTGCCAGACTTTTTCTAGTCCAAACACCTAGGGCGACCCTCGGTCACCTATGAGTGACCCATGGGAAACCCACAAAGGAGAGGGTCTGGGTTGACATGAGGGGTTGAAAGTTGTTAGTTAGGGGATGAAGAAGTGATCTATCTCTGGAACCAGGTCAAAAGGTGGTCAAAAACCAAATCTCCACTTGTAAATGTCAAATCTCCTAGGGAAGATCCTAAAATAATATGGGGAGATTTGTCCTGGTTGACCAGAATTGAAAACTGAAAGTTGGAGATGGCTTGAGAGGTCCCTTGAAGGGTTCTTATGGGTTGGGTGAGATGAAAAACACTAGGGAAAGATAATTTATGACAAATAGATAAACAAGAGGCTTAGGGATGAAGTTGCAAAATTAGAAAATGAAAATCAACAAGTGTCAAAAAGTGTCGAAAGTGAAGGAAATGTTAGTATGACAAAGGGGAAACAAAGGAAGAAACAAAAACCCATGTGTTGCCAAGAGAAATGCTACTAAGAGGGTATTATTTGTATGCTTACATATATATGTGACAAGGATTACATGTCATCATGGGGTAATCGTGGAGACTATGTGTTTTTAGTGTTTACAGGTGCTGTGCCTTGCACACACGCCCCATTTTGCCAAATGGAGACCCCCTCTTTTGCTCTGGCTTGAAGTCTCAACCTTACCTCTTTATGACAATGAGAGTGAAATTGTGCTTAGAATGTAATATTTGTTCCAATTTGAGTATCTAGTATGTTTGGAGTCATTCAGTGCCTTTTGGGATTGATTTGGAGGAGTCTTGATTGGGTTTGTACTTTAGAAATAGCCATTTGTTGCCTTTTGCACTAAAATTGAGTGTTACTGCATTCTACTCTAAAATCCTATGTCACTAGATGTTGTCCTTGAAACTGCTTCTGCAGGATGTGTCATGTTGAAATTCCTAGTTTCTAGATCCTTGATTTGCAAAATCATGTCAAATTCCACAAGGTTTCACTAAAGGGTCTATATACTTTCATCTTGATGTATGTTCCTAGCACCCTGATTTGGCTAAGTCTGAAACCCTAAAAACCCTGAAAAAGGCTAAGTCTGAAATCTAGTGGATCCTCAAAAATCTAGAATCTGCATATTAAATCCTATAGATCTAGAACCTATCTCAAACATCCTGACAGTATATTTAAAAATATTTAAAGTATAAGAAATTAATCTCTGACTTATACTTAAATATATTTTTAAATATACTTTACCCAGAGACTTGAAAAAAAATGGTGCTAAAATTGATCCCTACTACACTTAGCGCTAAAAACCCACTCAATAGTATCGACGCTAAAAATTGACTCAACTGCACATATGCACTACCACCCAAAAACCCCGCTAGTGGTACCAAGCAAATTTAGCACTAAAAATCTTACTTACTGCCATGTGCTGAAATCATCATCTACTTCACTTGTTTGATAGAGGCTAAAATCCGTGCTAGTCGGTTACATCGAAAATCCCTGCCGGGCATTTCAAACACCCTGCGCTAAAAATGTTGCCTACTGACTTGCACTAAATTTGAACCTGGCTGCACATATCCGGTAGAATCTAAAATGCTCGCCAAGGTGGGAGACCATCAAATCCGTGCTAAAGGTGTGAGCACTAGAATTGCACTTTACTGCATAAAGGGAGTAGACCCCAAAATCCGTGCTAGGCAATAGGACCCTAAATCCCCACTTTTTGACATTTTGGGCCAAAAAAGTTTTTTTTCAAGGTGCAAACTAGATTTTAATGGTGAATTTGAATTGCATATCCATTTGTCACATCATGATGAACATTTTTAGCATGTTTGTGTGGATTTTGAGCGTGTTTGGCATCAATTAATGCCACTGCACCTGAATGTGCAGTACCCCTCAAAAATCCCATTTTTTGCAAAATAGGCTATAAAAATGCAAAATAAAAGTCTCTAAATGGATCCTAATAGCCCCAAAAACCTCTTAGATCATTATATTGGCCAAATGGGTACTTGAAAATGATGGAAAATGTAGAAAACCATGCAAAAACCATTGGATTTATGAAGTTGTCTACAAGGAAGCAACATTGACAATGAGCTATTCCAAATGAATCCAAGGCTGCAAATGGATGTTCTTGACTTATATTGATGGAAAATAATTGTTTTTGATGAAATTGATGCTTGAACTTGTGAATTACAGGTCTGAGAGCACAAAGGAGCTTGTTGGAGCTAATTGAAACCTTCTTGGAAGGATGAGATGTAGTGCTGACCCAGATAAGCCTTAGGAGCTTGAAGACATAGGAGATCAAGTTTGCATCACTGCTATTCCTGCAGATCTAGTCCAATGTCCAAGACTTGTTTATAGCTATCTACACATGTTCCAATAGTCCAGTCATTAAGAATTGAGTCTAGCAAGCATCCAATTGGATATGTCTTCATAAAAAATGTGTTGCATACTCTCCTTAACCATTCAACATTGGAGAAGTCATTTGTCTTACTAGACAACTCAAAAAAGACAAGCAACAAGATGATCCAGTCAGCATGAGAAATCATGTCAGTCCACATTGGCTCAACTTTTCATATGTCATATGGCTCTATTTTGACTTCCTTCCACCTTGGAAAGTGGCTCTTTGTCATGTATATCCAAATGGGTATCCATTTTGTCCACATTCAATGTATTTGCAAGTTGTATTTTGTCTTTTTCTATCAAGATAAAGGCAAATCCGAAAATGTAACAAATTGTTGTACCACATTAAATGCCATGTAATCTAGACCATTGGTGTTGAGTTAATCTCCACCGTTCATTGAAAAACTTGGTATGGTGCCTTGTCTATAAAAGGGCCATCATTTTCTCTCATTGTAAGTAAGGTTTGATAGTGAATTACCGAGAATCTACCAAAATTTAGTCAATGCAAAGCAAGTTTTGCAGGTTACTAGGAATTTGTGTTTTCTTTATTGTCTTATTTTGGATTTTATGGTTCATGTCAATATGAAATTAGTTGATATTCAGTTGAATTAGTGATTAATTATTTAGATATTTGATGGATTTCTTGTCCATACCATTGATGGCTTGCTGATTGTATGTCATTTTGCATGATTAGTCTGGACATATATTATATGAGATAAGTTCGATTGTGTGAATTCATTAAGCTGTGCTAGGGATTGTGTGTGTGATGAACCCTCTACAATTTGAAAATCAATGCATTTCCTTAGAAGATTCCACAATCTCTATGGCATTGTGGGCTGCTTGGTTAAGTAGAGATTCATTTGTTGTTAGGGAATTTATCTATTTGTTTATTTATCAATCTTGTAATTGTCTATAGGATCTCTTATCCCTTCTCTCTCTCCCTTTACTTTTTGCATTTTATTTAGTCAAGATTTGTTTGGTTAGGTTATAAGCAGCATCACATTATCTATTTGCTAATAAATTTTAGACTTTACAGTATGAACCACCTAGGGTTTCTACATTTACATTGTTGCTATCTTCTCACAAACCCTATGTTATATGTAAGACCCCTTGTTGGCACAGCTAGACATACCAACTAAGTTATTCCTTTAAGCTAAGACCTAGCTGTAGAATCCTTGGAGTAGTCTTACCTAGGGTAAGATACTTTTCAAGAGATGTGAGATAGTCTTTATTTCACCTACATTGTTGTGTGCTAAAAACACCATCAATAGAATTGGCTCTAGAAGGAGGGCCACCAAAGCCATTGCTAAAATAAGACACTGCTGAACCAAGAGATTGCTCCATTCATTTCACACTCTCCTCCTCCTAATGCCCATCAAAAGAATTGGTGCTAGAAGGAGGCTGACCAAAGACACTGCTGAAGTAAGACACTACTGAACCAAGAGATTGCTCCATTCATTTCACATCCTTCTCCTCCTAATGCCCATCAACAGAATTGGCACTAGAATGAGGGCTGGACAAAGATTTTTATGCAAACTTTTAGTTTTGGGGGTTTGTTGCACATGCTGGAATGAATTGACTATTCAAGAGACTCAACTCCAATAGATACACATAAGGGTTTCAGTCAGGAGATCCCTTCATTCTTCAAAGGGATTTCACAATAATCATATCATGAAGAGAACTTCCAAGTAGATATCCCACTTTTCAAAGAAGTGTTAGATAGGCAGATCAGAGTGAAGTATCCTCCATTGACATTGCTTGATTTTAGTTCACCTCAGGTCTGCATTGTGCATCCTGGAGAGCTGGATGACAAAATTGACTGTTCAACTTTTCTCCAAAGATTATATCTACATTTAAAAGGACTGCTTCCTATTTTTGAGATATACAATCTTGAAGTAGGATATATGCATGACAAACATATTCAGAGAAAGATAATGCATGGAGGAGCCGTAGTACAGATGGATGCATATGCATGTGGTCCTATCTTAGTTGAGAATACCCAAAGAGTTGAGGCTACAGGAGTTGCAGGTCCATCATTCATAATTGATTACAGTCAAAGGGGTAGTTTGCATATGGGAAAAATTAAAGTTATTCATCAAAATACATGTCCAGATGATGATGGCAGACAATGCATGTGGTCTACAAGTCACCCAACTAAGGAGTATACTGTCCCTAACTAGTTAAAACCAAGTTTTCATTTGCTAGACTTTGACAATATAGTCCCAGCATGGTTGAAGCATAGTTTTTAGTTGCAGGACAACAAATAGAGCAATGTACAGGATCAGATTTCTATTGTTGAGGATGTTGATAAGATAGACAGTGAATTAGACCTCATAAATAGTCAAACTAAGGATGTAGATCAACAATCAAATGCTTCACAGATACCAAGTTCTGAGTCTAAATTTGTTGTTGTAGAGGTGTAGAACAACAGTTCATTGTAGTTGGTTGATAGTTATGAATACGAACAATAGTTAGATTAGGTCAAACATATGCAAGAGAAAGAAAAAATTAGTCCTCTAGATAAAGAAAAGTCATGGACAACAATGCAAGGAGAGATACAACCAAATTGCCTAGAGCAAAGTGATCAAGCTTCTGAGTATATCAGCATAGTGCATTACAAAGATCATTCATGTCAAGCTGATGGAGTTCCTCCAAAAAAGCCTCAAGTTGAGTTGAATGAAGAAGAGCAAGATGATGCACCACTCCAAGACAACGCTAACATTGTGAATCTTGTTATGCAAGAAGAAGGAGACCTTGCTACTACCATAGATGATGGATGGATAGTCCAAACACAGAGGTTGCTGATTGATATAGAGGAAATTTTTTAAGAACATGTGACTGATATGGATGAAGTAGATTCAAGTATATCATATACTCATCAGACTGATCCTTTTTATATTTGCATTGAAGAAGATCTCCACATGACTGATGTTGATCTGTTAACAATAATCGAATGAAGAAGTATACAATCTGAGAATGAAAATCAGATAGTCATGCAAAGTGATGGATTGGAAGCTTTTTCATGTCAATCAGTTGATCACATCATTGATTTGGTATAAAGAATGAACAAAGATATGCTACTGCATGGAAATTCACTGCATATGTCAGATTTTGCTTTAGCTACCTCATGTAGAGTTCATCCACATGATCCACATTAGGAAGAAAGTTGTCCAAACTTCTTGTTTGCTTGGGAGGTTACTATAGCATTTAGTGATCCAGATGTATCTGATGTACCAAACATGGTCTAGCATGAGCTAAAATCCCCTGAAGGTGTGAAAGTAGGTGACCAAATGCAACAAGGTGATGAACTTACACTTCCAACTAATGGTACTGCAAATCAGGTTGTATCTTCCCCCTTTTCACTTGGTTTTGATAGTTATCAGTTTGGTTATGGTGATTTAGGTAAGACAACTTGCATTTGGATTGATCATGGCCCTAATGAACTATCCCAATTGCTAATCATGTGTGATTAGAACCTTGAACATGAACTTAGCATGCCTATACCTTACTTTTTAGGGTACAAAGATAAATTTGCTAGACTTAGGATATTGACTTGCACCTGGTTACTTCTGCATGTCTTGAGAAATAAATCACGAGGAAGTGTAAATACTTTCTGTCCAAAGTTTTTGTACATAGTTCTGCTTGTTTTCAGTTAGGTTCTAGTCAATAGTTTAGTTTCTGCTTTCTGTCTCTTATGTTTTCTTTAGTTGTTAGTTGTCACTTTCATTCTGTTCTCTTGCTTTAGGTTGTTAGTTTTCTTTGCTTCAGTTTCTTGTTTTGTTTCCTTTGCTTTTATTTCTTGCACTTGCTTTGTTGAGGTTCTCTATTTCTGGAACGTGGTGGCAGTTATGCAGTCCTCCAAGAGGTCCTCTCTGGAAAATTATCTTGAAAATTTCTTTGAGAAGCCTTAGCTTCCTATTCAGGACTTCCTGTGGGTTCCATTGTTATTCCTGGTTAGTATGATGCTTATTCATGGGAAATGGGTCATTAGTTTTAGTGCACCTAAAGTATTTTCTAGCCATATATCTCTCACATTTTTAATAAGCCTGAAGTAGCTAAAGAATTCTAAGTGATTTCATATTAAGTGAAAAATCTAAAGGCCTTATCTTTACCACCATTGTGAATTTTGTCAGCAAAATTGGAAGGGTAAGCGATACTTCATTGTACTCTACTAATAATAAAATTCAAAAAAAAAAATTATCATGCCTATCACACACTGCAACTCAATTGGGCTAACAAGTTTACAAGACAACTCTGTCAGGGCTATGGATGCCTGACTAGCAGTAGGGCAATGTCAACGTGGATGAGATATGTGTCAACTTATGTATCTTAATACAAAAGAACTTGGGTGATCTTGGTTGTTAAAGGATGGGAATGAACACAATTGCACACACTCAAGCTTTGAGGATA
The DNA here is from genome assembly GCA_027924645.1 of Cunninghamia lanceolata. NCBI lineage: Eukaryota > Viridiplantae > Streptophyta > Pinopsida > Cupressales > Cupressaceae > Cunninghamia > Cunninghamia lanceolata. The sequence continues at coordinate 1,099,875 of BSBN01001492.1, forward strand.
TGGATGGTTCTACTATGACTACTGATTTCTGCTTCTTTGATATGGTATCATGCTATCCCATTTAACATGTGGGGAACACAAATTCTGGGTTTGAAAATAAAGTTTATCTCACAAATGTTGTAGAACATTTCTCTAGCAGAGTGACCATTTGTTGTGCCTTGCACACATGCCCCATTTTGGCAAATGGAGACCCCCTCTTTTTCTTTGGCTTGAAATCTCAGCCTTTCCTCTTTATGACAATGAGAGTAAAATTGTGCTTAGAATACAAGATTTGTTCCAATTTGAGTATCTAGTATGTTTGGAGTCATTCGGTGCCTTTTGGGATTGATTTGGAGGAGTCTTGATTGGGTTTGTGCTTTAGAAATAGCCATTTGTTGCCTTTTGCACTAAAATTGGGTGTTACTACATTTTGCTCTAAAATCCTATGTCACTGAATATTGTCCTTGAAACTGCTTCTACAGGATGTGTCATGTTGAAATTCCTAGTTTCGATGTCTTAGAGTTGTAAAATCATGTCAAATTCTACAAGGTTTCACTAAGGGGTCCATATACTTTCATCCTGATGCATGTTCCTAGCACCCTAATTTGGCTAAGTCTAAAACCCTGAAAACCCTAAAAAATGGTTAAGTCTAAAATTTGGTGGATCCTCAAAAATCTAGAATCTGCATATTAAATCCTATGGATCTGGAACCTATCTCAAACATCCTGACAGTATATTTAAAAATATTTAAAGTATAAGAAATTAATCTCTGAATTATACTTAAATATATTTTTAAATATACTTTACTCGGGGACTTTCAAAAAACTAGTGCTAAAATTGATCCCTACCACACTTAGCACTAAAAACCCACTCAACAGGATCAGCGCTAAAAATTGACTCAACTACAAATATGCACTACTGCCCAAAAACCCTATCGGCTGTACCAAGCAAATTTAGCACTAAAAATCTTACTTACTGCCTTGTGTTGAAATCATCATCTACTACACTTGGCTGATAGAGGCTAAAATCTGTGCTAGCCGGTTACATAAAAAATACCCGTCAGGCATTTCAAACATCCTGTGCTAAAAATGTTGCCTATCGATTTGCGCTAAATTTGAACCCAACTGCACATACTGGTAAACTCCAAAAATCTGCTAAGATGGTAGACCATCAAATCCATGCTAAAGGTGTTAGCTCTAGAATTGCGCTTCACAGCATAAAGGTAGTAGACCCCAAAATCTACGCTAGGTAGTAGGACCCTAAATCCCCGCTTTTTGACATTTTGGGCCATTTTTTTTTCAAGGTGCAAACTAGATTTTAATGGTGAATTTGAATTGCATATCCATTTGTCACATCATGATGGACATTTTTAGCATGTTTGTGTGGATTTTGAGCATGTTTGGCATTAATTAATGCCACTACACCTGAATGTGCAGTACCCCTCAAAAATCCCTCTTTTTGCAAAAAGGGCTATAAAAATGCAAAATAAAAGTCTCTAAATGGATTCTAATGGCCCTAAAAACCTCCCAGATCATTATATTGGCCAAATGGGTACATGAAAATGATGTAGAAAAATCATGCAAAAACCACTGGATTTATGAAGTTGTCTACAAGGAATCAACATTGACAATGAGTTGTTCCAAATGAATCCAAGGCTGCAAATGGATGTTTCTTGACTTATATTGATGTAAAATGATTGTTTTTGATGAAATTGATGCTTGGACTTATGAATTGTAGGTCTAAGAGCACAAAGGAGCTTGTTGGAGCTGATTGGAACGATCTTGGAAGGATGAGATGCAGTGCTGACTCAGATAAGCCTCAGGAGCTTGAAGACACATGAGATCAAGTTTGCATCATTGCTATTCTTGCAGATCTAGTCCAATGTCCAGGACTTGTTTATAGTTGTCTACACGTGTTCCATTAGTCCAGTCATCAAGAATTGAATCTAGCAAGCATCCAATTGGATATGTCTTCATAAAAAATGTGCTACATACTCTCCTTAACCATTCAACATTGGAGAAGTCATTTGTCTTACTAGACAACTCAAAAGTGACAAGCAACAAGATGATCCAGTCAACATGAGCAATCCCATCAATCCACATCAGCTCAACTTTTCACATGTCATATGGCTCTATTTTGACTTCCTTCCACCTTGTAAAGTGGCTCTTTGTAATGTATATCCAAATGGGTATCCATTTTGTCCACATTTAATGTATTTGTAGGCTATATTTTGTCTTTTTCTATCAAGACAAAGTGAAATCTAAAAATGTAACAAACTGTTGTACCACATTAAATGCCATGTAATCTGGACCATTGGTGTTGGGTCAATCTCCACCATTCATTGAAAAATTTGGTATGGTGCCTTGTCTATAAAAGGGCCATCATTTTCTCTCATTGTAAGTAAGATTTGATAGTGAATTGTTGAGACTCTACCAAAATTCAGTCAATACAAAGCAAGTTTTGTAGGTTACTGGGAATTTGTGTTTTCTATGTTGTCTTATTTTGGATTTCATGGTTCATGTCAATATGAAATTAGTTGATATTCAGTTGCATTAGTGATTAATTATTTAGATATTTGATGTATTTCCTATCCATACCATTGATGGCTTCCTGATTGTATGTCATTTTGCAGGGTTAGTCTGGGCATATATTATATGAGATAAGTTTGATTGTGTGAATTCATTGAGTTGCACCACGGATTGGGTGTTTGATGAACCCTCTACAATTTGAAAATCATTGCATTTTCTTAGAAGATTGCACAATCTATGTGGCATTGTGGGTTGCCTGGTTAAGCAAAGATTCATTTGTTGTTAGGGTATATGTCTATTTGTTTGTTGATCATTCTTGTAATTATCTATAGGATCTCTTATCCCTTCTCTCTCTCTCCCTTTACCATTTGTATTTTATTTAGTCAAGATTTGTTAGGTTAGGTTATAAGAAGTATCACATTATCTATTTACTAATAAATTTCAAACTTTACAGTCTGAACCACCTAGGGTTTCTGCATTTACATTGTTGCCATCTTCTCATAAACCCTATGTTATATTTAAGACCCCTTGTTGGCATAGCTAGACATACCAACTAAGTTATTCTTGCAAGCTAAGACTTAGCTATAGAATCCTTGGAGTACTCTTACCTAGGGTAAGATACTTTTCAAGAGAAGTGAGTTAGTCTTTATTTCACTTGCATTGTTGTGTGCTAAAAACAACATCAACAATAGGGACTTGGGAACCATGGTGAAGGTTCTAGGAGAACATGGAACATGGGAACCTTAGGGTTTTGAGGTTTTAGGGGAATAACAAGTATGGGAACCTCAGGGAGGTTAGGGTTCTAAGTAAAATTGGAAACATGGGAATCTTAGGGTGTTTGGGGTTTGAGGGTAATAGGGAACATGGAAACCTCAAGGTTTTGAGGTTTCCTTTAATCAAGACACAAAGGAACATTGGGACTTGGGAACCATGGGAAAGGTTTCAATGGAACAACTAACATGGGAACCTCAAGGTTTCAAGGTTTTAAGGAACTAAGGTATTGTGGAACATTGGGACATGGGAACCATGTTGAAGAATCTGGGGGAACATGAAACATATAAACCTTAGGGTTTTGGGGTTTTAGAGAACTAGGGAACCACCTAGGACATCAAGAATTGAAAACCATGGCGAAGGTTTTGGGGGATCAAGGAACATGGTAACCTTAATGTTTCAAGGGACCTAAGGATCTAAGGATTTGTTCCAATGTCCTTGAAACCCCTAAAAAACATAAAAAGTTAGAGAAACTAAAGGAAATACCCTCCAAACTTTGAATAATTTTTATTTTGCAATTTTAACATAATGATATAGGAATGGAAAAGGTATAGTACCATTTCAACACATAATTTTGACCAAGGTAAACCCATTTGAAATCTCTTAGATTTGCTATCACTGATGGGTATAATACTTCAAAGATAACAATGAGACAAAACACTTAGGATTTATGCAAATTTAGGGGAGTACAAATAGGTTCTCTATTTGGGCTCCATGCAATTTGTCAAATCCATTAAAGCATTTTTCCTAGGCTTGGCAATGTCTAGGTATGACCTTTGTTTCCCTACCCTAGCTAAGATTTCATTTTGTAGATTTCCCTAAGTAGGCACCATGGTACCTATGATCACTGGTGTGTTTCTCTCAGCGATATTGTGCTTGTAACTCCTTGAGAAATCATGCAAGAGTCCATCCTAGCACAAAAATATATATTTTATGGTGATCTATGGAGATAAGGGTGGTAGAAGAATGAGATAAATGCATGGTCTTCAGTGAAGGTTCATTAATTCCACTAAAAACTAGTTATGAATCACCTAATCTAGAACTAGGTATCACATTTCCTTCTTTAGAATCATCCTTGATGGTAGGATTTTCCATTAAACTTTCAAATTTATTTTTTGAAACCCTTATTTTAGGAAATTTCAGTAGCGACACCATTATTTTCCTATTATATATTAGTTGATGACACTTTACCTTTTAGTAAGTTTAGAATATACTTAAGTGGTAAATATTTGCAATGGTTTGATACATTGTACTTTCTATACATTTCCTTTATGAATTTGGCCCATGCCTTTATTGACTATTTCTCTATCCCTAGTTCACATAATGATCAGTATGGACTCAACATTGTTCTCTCATGATTTATCTTTAAATCCTTGGTCTCCTACTATCCATATGGCTTATACATATGCTAAACCTACTTTTCATAATACACATTGATATTATATGCATAGAGGCATTGCATTCAAACATAAAGTTCAAGAACTTATAGATAAAGGGAAGATAAATATTGAGCATACTCTTAGTTTCTTTCTCTAATCTTGTAACCCTGTTGTGTACAACTCTTAGAAATACTGATGGAATCCATTTCCTTATTTTATTTCTACATATTAGAGCATTAATATACTTTTGTATATTTTTTTATATTTATTTACATTACTTGTATTTCATTTTATCTCTTAGTCTTAGACACACTAAGGATAAGTGCATAAAATACCTATGCATTCTTAACCATTTTTCCTCTCCTAGACTTAGGTTGTTGCATTTTTATTATTCATAGTCAACATTATATCATTAGTGTTGTATTCTAATCTTCATTATGATTTAGTCATTTCATTTATCTATTTATTGTTTTGTGTTATAGTGTTAGGTTTCTACTTTTTGTTCTATCCATTTTCTAGGTTCTTAGGCCATTGTATAGTACAATAGTTAATTTCATGTTCTAAGGATATATCCACACAATATGGTCTATAGTGCACCCATGGTGGCATCTAGGACACATTTTTAGCAAATACAACACTCCAGACATAAATTATTAATATTTATATATTATTTTTGGTAATATAAGGTGGCAACAATAGGGGCCACACCCTTACAACAGAAGCCCAAAAAAGAATAGAAAAGTCTTAGAAATAAAAAGAGCCACCAAACCCAGCTACAACATAAATAACATTACCAACTGATAAACAATAGATAGTAAAAGTAGCAGTCTAACAATAGATAAACATAAAGTAAATAGACAAAGCTAGGGAGAGACATCCTCCCAGCCTTTAGCCATAAATTCATAAATCTTGTCAAACTCTTTGACTTTCTCTTCATCAGCTCCATGGGCAAGGGTGTCGTGCTCCTATAGCAAAGACAAATTGAGGATAGCCCATTGGTAGAGCATACTGTTGATAAAGCATCTCATAGATCAGACCTTTTGTTCCAGGGATTCCACATAGCCACAAAGAATAGCAATTTCATCCTCCTGACCATCGTCTTCTTCCTTAGCAACCTCTTTAGCTTCCTTAATAATCACCATCCCCTCCTCTTGAGCATTATTATCAGGTCCACAATCCCCACCATCAATATCCTCCTTTTCCTCAACCCCTGCATTCTCCTCCAAAACCTCATAAACCTCAACATCATCACCTTTAGACTGATCATCTCCCTAAGTAGAAGACCCAGAGTCACTTTTAGAATAATCAATTAGCTTAGCCTGGGGGGCCAGTTTGCCAACAATTCTTCCAAAACTTCTAACACCTGAAGAGTAACATTCATTCTTAGCTTTGACCGCAGTTTTAACTTTAACTTTTTTCAGAGGTCCCTCATTATCACTGTTTTGATTTTCATGGGTCCCCATTATATCCTTTACTTCAGTGACCTCCACAGTAGAAACCAACTCCTTAAATTTTCTCTTCTTCCCCTTCACACTTCCTTTAGAGGTAGGAGTATGTATGTCCTTCTCAGTATTCTCCTCCAGGGTTTCAAAAAAGGAGACTCCTTTCAGTTTCTGGTTGTTAGGGGTAGAACAGGGCTCCTCAGTAGGATTGATAGCAATGGGGGGAGTGTCCACAGGTATTTCAACAATAGTTGGAAGAATTAGTTTTAGCAGGTCCAAGGCAAGATGAAACTTATACAAACAATGGATAAGCCCTTGGTGAAGGGGAACATGATGCTTAGAGGCTTTCTTATCCAATTTAGCTTTGACACAGAGAACAAAGTGTTCCAAATAAGACATCAAATGAAAAGGAAAGCTAATAAGAGCATTTCTCCTAAAGTGGTTAAGGAGGGGAAGGTGATAATTATAGAACCTGATAAAATGCCCTTCAAGGGTGAAATATTTCATCATAAGGTAGCACATCTCATCCCATGGCTCTGGGAGCTTAGCACGATCAAACCCTCCTTGATAAGTGACCAGTTCCTCCCCCTCACCTAGAAAAAGCTTATGACTGTGGAGATCAGCAACCTTAGTCTTTCTCTTCAGCTTCGTGCCTTTCATAGAAAGGCTAGTATCCATCGCAATAACTTCCTCAGAAATTTCAAACCCTATCTTACCAATTTTTACTCTGCGGTTTTCCCACAAAAGGGAACACTACACATAAAGGTTTTCATCGTAGCAATTGAGGCATTCAAGGAAAGGAATAATGCCTCCTTCCTTACAATAATGCCACACAATGACATTATCCTTGAATTTAGTGCAAGAGATAGGTTCAGTGTGAATTCTGTCCCCCCATGAACGCCTTTCCTTCAAACCCATAGAGCAGAGGGAAAAAGCACTTAGGAAAATTGCTGCATCTTCTTCTTCCTTCAAAATACCCCCGAGTGTTAACTCTAAAGGCATAAAGAAGCATGAATATGTAATAAATGAGGAAATTTTTAAGTGTCCTTAAGTCATCATTACTTAGATACACCGCCTCATTCTCTAATCTCTGTGAGTCCTTCCCATGCTTCAAAATAATATAATTAAACTCCCTATTAACATCAAACAACCATCTCAACATATCACGGGTGATCATTAGTGCCAAATTGGCATCTGTTAGAAAAGTACACTTCATCATAATTACAATGTCCCTAGGCAGCCATCTCATCTTGCCATAAGGGATCGAATTTGCCAAGTTGTCTTTCACATTGTGATGAGGCATCATTGAAAAGCCATCTCTTTTTGAATTAATTCCCCTATAGCATAGGGGATATTATTGTGTTGGCGCCAACATCACCAATTTTCAAACTGCTGACCATGATTAGTAAGAGCATCAACAACTTCATTCCCCTCTCTGTATATATGAGACAAATCCACTTGGATAATACTATGAATAAGCATTTGAAAATCAGCAATTATATCCTTAAGCCACCACCCACACACCAAAACCTTAGTAACATCATCAATAACAAGTTTAGAGTCTCCCTCTATATGCAATTTTTGTATACTCAATGTGATTGCCAGCCTGGTACCCCATAAGAGAGCTGAAGCTTTAGCAAATTTATTACTTTGAATACCTAATCTTGCAGCATAGGTAACAACAAACTCCCCAACTTTATTCCTCATAATCCCACCACCACTAGCCCTACCATCAAATTTCAAAGGTCCATCAAAATTTAATTTGAGCCAACTAGACTTCGGGGGGGTCCAGCTAGTATTTAGTCTCTGCATTTGCTTAGAATTGTTAAAAGCAGGGATTTGATTTAAAATCCCCCAATTAACAGCCATACTTTCCTCTTGTTGAGTAAGAGGTTTGTTAGTAGTTTTGACATGAGAATTGGAAATACTTTCAATGAGGCTCTTAGAGAAAGACTGGTAGACTTGAGAACAATCTTTGATAGAATCTCTGAAAATTCTATTATTCCTTTCCTTCCACAGTGTCCAACCAATTAAGGGAAGGGTTCAATGGTTCCATAGCTCCACTAACTAGGGTTGAGAAAAAGTAGGAACCTATTTAGTAATAACCTCCTTAATATCTTTATTGTAGACCCACTGCAATCCAAAATTTAGAAGCACTCTACTCCATATTTCTATGGAAAACTCACAATGCAGAATCAAATGGGGAACAATTTCCTCTTCCTTAAGGCATAACACACATCTATTGACTAGAGAAAAACCCCTTTTTTGAAGATTATCTTGAGTTAAAATCTTGTTATGGGCCACAGTCCACCATAACATATTAACTTTAGGAATAATTTTGTGGTTCCAAACTTTCCTCCAAATCTCATCCCTAAGATCATCTGAAATTAGCAGATGGTAAGCAGATTTGATAGAGAAGAGCCCTTGTTTGTTTGTAGTCTAGAGCAACTCATCAGATCTAGGAAAGAGAGGAATTCTGGTTCTTAACAACATTTGCTGCTTAGAAATCATATGGGGAGAAGCTCAGGATGATTGGTGCAACAATTAGGAAGATTTTTCCAATGTCTAACTCCATTCCCCTATTGGAAATACTGACAAACTTTAGTACCAATATATTGTTTGGCAATCTCAGCAATAACCTCATTACCCTCTTGGATAGAAAGGGCTTTGTCAGCCACCCATGGATCCTCCCAAAAGCTTATGAGGTTACCGTCCTCCAGTTTCCACTTTAGCCCATTTTTGATAAGGCTTCTAGATTTGATCATTTTGTTCCGAATCACTGACCCCTGAGGAAGACCCTCTTGATTAAGGAAGTTATAATTATCAACACCCTATAAATACTTAGCTTGCATAATTATCCCCCATTCTTTATTATTGCTAATGAAATTCTAATTGACTTTGGATAAAAGAGCTTTATTCAAATTATTTATAGCTTTGATATTGAGGCACCATGAGTTTTGGGAAGACAAACCCTCTCCCATTTGACCAGGGACATTCTAGGGACATTCTCTTCTTCTCTTCTACATCTGTCCATAAGAAAGTTCTTTGGATTTGTTCTAGCTTGTCAGCTATATACTTGGGCATTTTAAAGAGAGAGAAAGTAAGTGGAAATACCTTGTAGAGAGGCACGAAGAAGTTGCAATTTACTAGCACTACTCGGAAGTTTACCTTTCTAGCCAATCAACTTCCTTTGAGTTCTTTCCAAGATACCATTCCAGAAGCCCGGAGTAACTTCCTTGACAGTTAAAGGGAGGCCAAGATACACTAAAGGAAGATCAGCAGCTGCACAACCCAGGATGTTCATAATTTTCCTTTGAACGTCTCCAGGAGTATTGAAGAAATAAACATTGCTCTTATGGAAGTTGATGTGTTGACCAGAAGCTTTGGCATAATCATTAAGAATATTTCTCCAACAATGGGCTTCCAAGACTGAGGATATGCGAAAAAGGATGGTATCATCCACAAACTGTTGAACAAACATGGGTGGGAGAGAAGAAGTTGGTTTGATCCCCACAGTTTCCTTAGCAAGAACCTTAAAATGAACATACCTCCCCAGAGCCTCAGCTAACATGATAAAGAGATAGGGGAAAGATGATCTCCCTATCTAATACCTCTAGTGGGAGAGAAAAAGCCTTGAGGAATCCCATTGACAAGAACTAAAAACTTAATAGTGGTAACAACTTCTCAGATGAGGAGGGACAATTTGTCATTGAAACCAAACTTTTGAATAACTTTAAATAGAAACTGCTAGGAAACTCTATCATAAGCTTTAGATATATCAAGTTTTAGCACCATACCTGGGATCCAGCTTTTAGCCATTGAATGAATAGTTTCATGAGTGGCTAAAACAACATCCAATATCTGTCTTCCCAGAACAAAACCTTTTTGAGAAGGAGAAATGATTTTATCTAGAAGGGGTTGGATACTAAGAACAAGTAGTTTGGTACATAACTTATAAATGGTGTTGCATAGACTTATAGCTTTGAAATCAACAAGTAACTCAGGATTGGGTTTCTTAGGGACAAGCACACTAAAAGTATTGTTAATCTGTTTTAAGAGTTTTCCCATTCTGGAAAAGTCACGAACAATAGCAGTAACATCATAGCCCACAATGTCCCAGAACTCTTGAAACAATTTAGGAGGGAAACCCTCAAGGCTAGGGGCTTTAAAGGGTCCCATAGAGAACAAAACTCCCTTAACCTCTTCCTTAGAAATAGGTTTCAAAATTTCAACATTAACCTCCTCTGTAATAAGGGAAGGAATATTATTGAGGAGCTGATCCATTATCACCCTATTATCAGCATTAACAGCTTGTTCTGACAACAAGTTATGAAAGAAGCTAGTAGCATGATTACCAATCTCATTATCATCAGTGATTTCAATACCATCTTCTACACATAATTTAGAAATAGTATTAGATTTCCTATGTTTCATAGATGAAAGGTGGAAAAAAGCAGTATTAGGATCCCGTTCTCTGAGTCACTGAACTCAAGATTTCTATTTCTAGAAGAGTTCCTCTTTGTTCATAAGGTTCTTCCATTCATTAATTAAGTTGTTTTCAGATTGGGTGGTATCCTCAGTAGAATCCCCATGGGCTATCCTTGTTTGAATGTCAGCCAATTTTCCAGAAATGATCTTCTTCTGAGAAAACACATTTCCAAAACTATACTTATTCCAACCACAAACCTCACGTTTAATGTGCAAGAGCTTCTTAACCAGTCTAAACATAGGGGTATCTTTGACCAGGAGTTGCCACCATCTAGCCAAAAGACTTCTAAAATCCTAGTGTTTAATCCACATTACTTCAAATCTGAAAGGGAATGGACCCCTCCTTCTCTGATCAACCTAGGTGAGAAGAATAGGATTATGATCTGAAATGGTCCTAGGAATGATGGTAAGACTAAGGTTAAGATTGTTATCCTAGTTATTGGAAATGAGGAACCTATCCAATTTAACTTGAATCATTTGATCACCCCTCCTTTTGTTAGACTAAGTAAACTTATGATTCTGCAGCTCAATATCCAAGAGACCATAAGTATTGATAAAATTAGCTAAATCAAGCATACTATCAGAGTAGTCAAGGATGCCTCCAGATTTCTCAGAGGGGTATAAAGGAGTATTGAAGTCACCCGCAAACATCCAGTGAGAATTAGGGGAAGAAGAGAGGTGAACAAACAAGTCCTCCCACAGATTTTTCCGCAACACCCTAGTGTTGGGGGCATAAATATTGACCAAAGTCCAGTGGAAAGAGGGTAAAGAAAAGTTAACCATAAGACAATGCTTATTAAAGAAGGAAATCATACCTCTAAACTAGCTTTATTCCACATCGTAACAATTCCCCAGAGGCACCAACAATAGGGCTAATACAAAAAGCAGCGTTAGGCCAGATCCTATCAACAATCATTTTGAAATTTTCCTCCAACATTTTAACCTCTTGAAGTAAGAGAATATCAATTTTATGATCTAATATATAATTCTTGACTTCAAATTGCTTTGAAGGGCTGTTAAGGCCCCTCATATTCCATGATAAAATCCTCATTTAAAGAGTTTTTAGGAGTGAACCTCTAGTGTCTTCTGTTTACCACTGGCAATCTCCTTAGCTACCTCCCTTTGTCTTGTTTCCCTTAAGGATGACCTACCTGTCTTAGGATCAATTCCAACATCAGCAGACTTCTTGGTCTTACAACCCTTCTTCTTTGGAGTAATCCATTCATCTTGGTCACTACTTTTAACACTTGGCCCTGCTCCAAGGGGCGCATTTGGGTTCATATTCTTTTTCAAGGTTAAACTTTCCTTAAAAGTGTCTGCATGGTGACTTCCAATAGTCCTTACCCCAGGGTAGATAGAAGTAGGACTCTATCTTGGAGAGGGTTGAGAACTCATTCCCCCAATATTAAGGACAACCTCCAGAAGGGGTGGAGGGTTAGAAAACATACCTTGAACCTCTGTATTTCCACCAAGAACTTGTTGTCCATCCAAATGCGGTTCATTTTGGACCTCTCCATCTTCTAAAACTGGAAGATCTATTGAAGAATGTGTCCCCCATCATTGTGGATCTTTCCATCTTCCAACACCAGTGGATCTTTTGATGCATGTTGAAGATCTTGTTCTTCATCATTGTGGATCTGTCTATCTTCAAACAGTTGTTCCCCATTACCGCCCATTCCCTGCAGATCCTGATTACCATCCAAACCCTTATCTAGAGACTGCTCAAAACTAGGGTTACTCTTCTCATTTTCCCGATTAGTGGGTTCTTGAGCTTTCTTAAACTTGCAATGGGACATCAAGTTTACAGAGTTGACAAAATGTGGTTGCATTTTCATAAAGAATCGGCTGCATCTAGACCCTAAACTTCGAGTTTAGTTCAATGGACATAGGAAGGGTTTTGTGTACTTCCACATTAACACAAAATCTAGCATAAACACACTGGGATTTAATCTGAGTGGTATTATCTAGGGTGACAAACTGAACAAATGTATTAGCAATAGTAGAAAAACTTTTTCATCCCAGTATTCTAAGGGGAATCCTGGAAGTCTCACCTAGACTGGGGCAGTACGGTTCAAGTCAGAGTTGGGATCAAACCCTGGTCACCAACTACATAGAGCAAGTGAGTGAGGACCATAGAGCCATGACCCTCCTGCTAAAATAGCTATCATATATTCTCATCTAGTAAAGTGAAAAAGGAAAAGCCCTCGCGCCATAGCGATGATAGTCACACTACCTTTAATGTGCCAATGGTTGGAAACCCATTTTCAAACCATCTCAATACTAGGCCGAAGAGAAAATAATTTACCCACTAGAGAGAGATCCATGGAGGCAGTGATTTCCTCAACGAATCATCTGGTATGTCCAAAGCTGTTCCTATAGCCATTTCCTTCTGAACTGGGACCGCAGACGTATCTTTAGGAGAAGAGTTCTCCTGTCCCGTCAAAACATCTTTCCAGATCTTGGAATAGTCATCACCCATCTCAGGCAAGGGCCTAGAGGTAATGCCTGAGGCAGTACCCTCCATCCCAATGTGGCAGAAAGACTGAATCGAGACAAAACCCTAGAAACACATGCAGAGGCAGAGCGCTATTGTTTCACCATAAAAATGTTACTATTTTTTTCTATTGAATAATTAGTGTTACTATTTAATGTTCATATAAATAATGTTCTTCTTATATATTGTTTGTTCTATATTGTTTTATCAGTAAACCATGTTCTAAGTTATATATTTTTTGTACCTGATAAATTTAGTTTATCTAGGAAAAATACACTTATATACAACTAAATATTGTGTATGTTTATCTTTATTAGATATCATCTCTATAACTCTATTATATATACAAATGTAATTTAGTGATTTTTTTAGTGGTAAATCTTTGCCACTGGTGAATAGTTCATATTTGCAAATTCAAAATTGGTGAATATATTGCAACCATCGAGAGGCCAAATTGCCCAGATTTTACAAATTATCAGCTAAATGAAGTTTAATTCACCAAAAAAATATTTATTAAAATTTTAAATTAAATTATTTCTCCACAATAGATGATGCACGATTAGAGCCTAATCGCCAATAGTTTATAATATAATTTCAAATATTAATCATATTTGCCACTACTATTAAATTTCCTCCATTAATTTTGGGGCCATATTGCCATTAGTGTATTAAATTCTTGCTTATGTTATGAAATAGGGATCTATATTTTATTTGTTGTTCTTGATTTCCATTTTAATCTAATGGGTGTAATTGAATTATGTGGGTCCTTTAAGCATGTGTCTTTTTAAAGGCATGTTGAGATCATAATTGCTTCTGGGCCATGGAATTAGTAGTAAATAAAAGAATATATGGGGGGACTGCGCTAACCCAATATGTAAAATTTTAAAGGAAGGATTTGCCATTATAATTATTTTTTTATCTATTATTTGCTAGGATTCGCTATGATTTTATAAAAATTTCAAATAATGTGTATAAATTTGCTAAGAAAATTAATATTTTTTCAAAAAATGCAAAGATTCACTAGGAAAATTAAAGCACATAGCTATGATTCACTAGGATTCGCCAAGATTTTATAGGTTTTTTAGGGGGGTTTCCTTAAAGTTATCACTAGTTAGTATCAATGATATGTGCATACTCAAAATCAAGTTTTGAAGGAGTAACCCATTGAAACTCATATTTTAAGGTTTAGATTTAGAGGTAGACATCAATTGTGGTTGAAGTAGTATGGGCCCCCTACCTTGTTCAAATAATGTTGCTAGGATTTTAGAGTATGTATTTCATTTCCTACTTATTGTGCCTAATTGGTCATTTGAAATGTAAATGCACCTCAAAAGTCAAACTTAGCAATCTTATTAGGGTTTCAAGATTTGTTTGCACACCTACACCAAGTGCAAATATGTGTGAAACTCCTAATTTCCTAACTTGACCTAGTTCTTGAATGGATTTTGAAGGTGGGAATATAAGTGAAAACCTTGATTTCACATTTGCAAAGGTACATCATTTTGGGATGTGAAGGTATTTCTCACAGACTTGATAGGTGCAAACCCTAGTGAAAACCCAAACTATGCAACACAATGAGAAAATCTTGTAGTGCAAAATAAAGTTGAATCCCTATGGTGCATAGCAATGAGATAACCCTATAGCATCTATTAACAATGTTATTAGGTCCTTGATATGAAAGCACACCTAAAAATTTGTAAAGAAAATCAAAGAAGAAAAATAATGGTGCAAACAATATAGGAATAACTAGTATTTAGATGCTATCAAGATTTTGTGGTGTAAATATTGTTCTGAAAGTTCAAAAAGAATCAACCTCTATCTAAGAAACCTCTAGAATCTTCTCAAGTTCAAAGAAAAATATTTTTTGTTGAATGTAAACCTTTGATAAACTATAAGTGAAGGACCATTTTCAGGGTTTGTTGAATGCCTAGTGAAGGCACATGGAACATGAATGATCAAGCTTCATTTTCCAAGTATTGATAACTTGCAAATAAACAAGGGAAGAGCACATTGGCAAGGTAAGTAATACCATATTATAAATGGAACTAATGAACCTATGAGGAGTTTGGGTTACATGGTATGTTAACTACTTTAGCAAATACAAAATGAATTATCTAATTTCATTTTGGTGGCCAAGTTGAGTTTTTGAAAATGATTAGGGTTTAGATTGATAAGGAAAGGTGTATTAGGGCTTATCAGGAATGTGGGGGTATAGAACACTTTTGTGCTAAATTGGAAAAGGTGCAAATGAATGAAATTTTTGATCACTTAAGTCATAGTAGGCTTTTAGGCTTTATGTGCACATTTGTCTCAATGCAAAAATGGTTAAAAGGTCTAATAACTTAGGCCAAGTTAGGGTTTTAGGGAAAGCATTCACTGAATGAAAAAGTTTGAATAGGTTAACAAATCCTAACGATTTAAGTTATGTCAGGGTTTCAAGCTTTGCTTGCACTTTTGTACAAAGTGTAAATGTGTATGAAAACCTTGATTTCCTAACAAGCAACTTTTACAACTTCACTTACACAATTTATTAACAATTTCAAATAATTGAATTTACATCCTTTAGTTCTCATTGTAATAATATAGGCGTATCAATAGAAAGATTTCTAAAACTTTAACCTATCCTACTTGAAAAAATAAAAATGAATACCAAAAACAATAAAATGGTAACTAAAATATACTATATGAATACCTACCAACATCAATTAATATACATAAATATAATTAATATTTTGGTTTAGGGTTGCATGTCAAAAGTAGTCTCTCTCTCTCCCTAAACCCCTAAACCCTAACCCTAACCCTTAAACCCTAAACCCAAGCAACCCTAAACCTTTATCTCCCTATCTCTCCCTTAACTCTATTGTCCTTAGACCTCTCAATCTCTCTCCCTATGTCTTTGGATATGTCCCTCACTTTCTATATCCCTATCTCTCCCCTTCATCTCCTTTATCTATCCCAATCTCTATTAGTCTCCTCTCTTTGTCTCTCTAAACCCTAAACCCTAACCCCTAAAACGTAAGCCCTAAACTTGAAAGAGAGAGAGAGAGGTGGAGAGAGAATTTTGCTTTTGTAAAACATGAGTGCATTATAACATGCTCATGTTATACATCTATCTACCTATCTCTCCCTTATCTCTATTGTCCCTCTACCTCTCAATCTCTCTCCCTGTGTCTCTAGACATGTCCCTCACTCTCTAACTCCATATCTCTCCCCTCCATCTCTTTTATCTATCCCAAACTCTATCAGTCTCCTCTCTATCTCTCTCTAAACCCTAAACCCTAACCCCTAATCCCTAAAACCTAAACCCTAAACTTGAGAGAGAGAGAGGAGAAAGAGAGGGAGAGAGAGGGAGAGAGGGATAGAGAGAGTTTTACTTTTGTAAAATATGAGCACATTATAACATGTTCACATTATAACACGCTCATGTTTTAGGCTTGGTAATACCAAGCCATAATGCTAGCACGTTATAACACACTCATGTTTTAGGCTCGGTAATACCGAGCCATAATGCTAGCACGTTATGACTTGTATGGGATCAAAAAATCATGTGGTGACTTTTTGGTCCCTCATCTTTGTGCGTATACTCTTGGGTGCTATTTAGAATCTTGCCTAAGTCAAGCTCCGTGAATGGTGTTTCCACCTCCACAATAGCAATGATGATAGATAAAGAGAGCATGCACTAGGAGGGTAGAGGAAAATCTAAAGTAGAATGGATTGCTATAATAAAGCATAAAGGAAAGGAGTCACCATGAGCATGGAAACCCTAGATTTCTTGATGCAGTATCACAACTTGAATCAAGAAGTTGGTGTAGCCCAAAGAAGTAGAGAGATCTTCACAAGACCTACAATAAGTTAGTGTCGCAATAATAACCCACTATAGAGAGCTTTAGAGAAGAGTAGAGAGCATGAGAGAGAAGAATAAAGAGTGCAAGGGTGCCTAGATTGCTTATATGTTCAAATAAATAAACTAACTTCCTTATATATGCATTCCTTTTGATTTTTGGAGAATTAAACCAAATGAGGCTAACATGAGAAACTATTTGAGATTATTAAAGCCAACATACCACCAATTTCTAAGGTCTGTACTAAAGGAGGGCCTAGGGTGCATGGGTGCCCTGGTCCTTTAGCCCCACAACTTCCAGGATAAGTCACTTTAATTGTTTATAGCCCTGACTTATAGTTATTTTTTGGGTTTTCTACATTGAGATCAAGAATTAAATGATTTTAGGTCCACCCAGGTACTAAACTAGGTGAAAAATGCTAGTGTACACATTTTACTCCATAACATTTAGCCCCCACTTTAATGTGGGTACAAGCTTACGTCCAAACTCACAATAAAGTATGGAGAAGACAAATTTAAAACACATAGAAACCATAGAATGTCACCAAAATTGAGGGGTGATCAAGCCTCCAAGTTTAGGATTTTAGGAGTCTATGATGATTGGCATGCACATAAGACACATAACATAATTCACTCATATATGAAGAACTTAGAAAACATGAGATAAGACAAGACATACACAAGAAATACACTTGAGAAATCATAGTGCATACACACAATACATAAAGGATACACGCTTGACACGAAGCATACACATAAGGCATAAAGTATACATAGAATACACATGAAACACACATGGAACACATGTAAAGCACTCAAGAGACATACATTAGGAACACATAGAGAGAATACATGCAAGGCATGCGTGAGACATGAAGAACATATAGAGAATAAGAATATATGAGGAGAATACATGCATCATACATCAATCACAAAAAGTACATGTAATGGAAGACCTTGAGTCATCATGACAAAAGAAACCTCAATATAAAAGGTTGTCTCAATCACCATACATAATTCCCCAAGATGCAATAAGATGAATGCTAATAGGTTAGTTAGAAATGAGAAGCACAAGAGGATACAAACACATCATACACATAATCTATCTAAAGAGAAGTGTTTTGATAGAAAAATGAGAGTAAGTCTCATAGCACAATATATGCCCCCACCTTAAAGTGATTGTTAACTCCATCAGGGAGCAATTTCCTTTAGGGTGGAATGAGGAATAAATGTAAAATAGACACGAGATCTCTCTAAAACCGCATGCCCAAATGATATGTGTTTTCAAAAGCTACATCATGACAAGGTATTGCCGCTAGGATGAGAAAACCAAGGTGATGCTTATAGGCATGCTACATAATGGATTGTGTAGTCATGGTATGACGTTGAGCATTGCATTAAGGTGCCACATAGATATGAAGATGATGAAAGAAAGATCACATGAGAGTACACATAAATTGAATCAACATGAAAGGATGTTAAATCATCTAAGAAAAATAACTAAATTGCAAATTATAACCTATAGAAGAATGGAGATATGTATAGAAGAATGTCACAATGCATTCTTACTCCTTGTACCTTTGTGCTAACAAGGGTGTCAAGGGAGAACCACAACATCACAATATGGCATAACAATATGTACAAGCATAACATAAATGAGAACAAGGGACCACTCTTACGAGTCAACCTATAACAAATTATCTACCCCCAAATTGATTATTATAAAATGAATGGAGGACAAGATGCTCTAGGGACTACATCGAGCGTGGTGAGAAGTGCTAGAGCCAAACCTTTTTCAAAGTTGTTGAATTTTGTCACCCAAGACTCAACATTCCTTAGTGGAATGGCCAAGCGCTCGATGATATGCAGTTGATAATGAGTTGTTGAATGATTATTATGTAGAATCATTTTGTGTATTGGAGGAGGAAGAGTGATTAGGAGGTCTTTGAGTAGACTCAGCAACATACAGTCTTGTTGAGATATAAGAGAATATTTAGGTGGAGTAGGAAGCAATCCTTTTTGTTGTGAACATGGTGGAGAGAATGTAGGAGATGGTCAGAAACCTAAACCTAGTTTAGACAAGTGCGGTGTTGGTTCCAAAGGTTTCTTAATTCCTTGTTCTTTACATCCTAACCCATTTCCATTGTATCCTTGTTTAGAAAGAATTTTGAATCCACACCCATAATGCATCTCCAAATCTGAAGAAAGAGGAGAGGTCATATCACTATCTTTGTTGAAAGAAGTAGAAGGATCATTTATTTGATCATGGTGAGGAGGATCAATATTTGTTTCAACAATCCTATAGGAGTTGAAATCTAAATATATCTCGCCATTACCAAGATATATATTAGAATTAGATGATACTTCATAAAAAATGGCCGCGATTTATGTAGAAGAAGGCAGATATTCATCAATTTTAAAGGTTCCATCATCATTAATTTTAAGATTTGTAGGAGTAGAAAATTATGTTGAAGAATTTTCATTTACCTTTGAGATTGTTGGGTGTGAGGGTGAGACTTTATATTCACCCACAAAGGAAGGTCTAAAATCTAATGAACCCCAATTATCACCAAAAAATACATTTGAAGGATTGACACTATCCTAACCAATATTGTTGTTAGAAGCAAAGGGTAGTATTAAAGAAGGGATCAAACTATTTAAATGAGTTTTATGTCTTTCTTCAATTTACAAGCAATTTTCCTATGCCAAATCAACTTTAACTGTATAAGGTTTATTTCAAAAAATAAATCTTATGGAATGATGACTTGGGTAGACGAGAGTGCCCCCATGGCATGAATTCATGGTCTACCAAAAAGAAGATTGTATGAAAGAGAATTAGGCATGACATGGATAAGGGTAGGAAATGTCACAAGTCTAGCCTTAACATCTAAGGTGATTGTACCTAGCGATTTCTTACCAACATTATCAAAGCCATGAATGTTGAGTTTATCTGGTTTAATGAGAGATGTATCAATAATGAGTTTATGTAACAAGTCGATGCCACAAACATTAAGACCTGATCCACCATCAATCATAGTACATCTTACCCTCATTTTATTAATGATGACAAATATCATAAGAGGTTCATATTGGTCTTCCACATCTATGGGAGGTAATTCATGTTGTTGAAATGATATATATGATGTTGTTGCATGAATACAACTAAATAGAGATGCTACATTATTCAGTCTAATAGAAGGTGGAATAACTACCTTTTATAGAGCCTCATGGAGCATTTTGTCATATGTAGGTGATGTTTGTATTAAATCCCATAGAGAGATCTTAGATGGAGTAGCGCGAAGCTGCTCAACGAGATCATATTATTTGCCAATGCATGGAGGAAGACAAGGTGTTTGAGATAGGATAGGTTGAGAAGGTGGAAGAGAAATGGGCACACTCAATGCGTTCTTACTTTACTTGTTATTGTAGGTGTTGTATGTATGAGCTCAACCGCATTATTATGAGATTGTTATAATGCATTTTGAACACCTTGATTTCTTTGAGTAATTTTCTTTACATAATTGATAATGTAACCCAGGGATTGATGTGGTGTTGGATCACCTTGAACCATAATCATTGGTTTAGAGAAAAGAGGCAAATTGCATAATTTATTCACTATCCCTTTAGTGGGTGGAATAAGTCTATTAATGATGATTGAATCGACATTGTTTTTCTTTTGAGTAAGCTCAAAATCAATCCCTGAGGGATTTAATGTGAGAGACTGCTCTTCATCCACTAATGCTTAATCTTTTGAAGGGAGAGCATTGGAATGAACGGATGGTAAAGAGTTGTTAAGAAAATTGTTGATGATGGTATCTTTAGTGATGCCCAACGGGTTTGAACATGTAACCAAAGGAGAAATTATATCAAAGGTCTTCACATCCTTAGTTATATCCAAAGTACTTGAACATTCAATCAAAGGAGGGAGATCAAGGGTCTTCACATCCTTAGTGATATCCAAGGTACTTGAACATTCAACCAAAGGCAGAAGATTCATTGGATGAGCCATAGAAACCTCATGTACTATGGTAGAAACATAAGTAGTATGCTCAACATCTTCTAATGTTGCATATCTAGAAGAGAGATTAAAATAAAGAGAAGGTAAAGTAATGTTAAGGAATGTGTCAATGATTTCATCCTCTTGCACCAAAATGTTCTCACTTTTGGGAGAGGGATCCAAAACATAGGGTGAAGTAGGAAAAGATAAGTCACCATCATATGCCTTAGATATGATGTCAATGGTTTTATCATGAATTTTAGTTGAAGAAGAACCATCATGATCATCTTTATAATGATTATTCGTGGACATGAATTTAGTGAGATATTCTAATATTATAGGATACACACCCATGAGAGTTGTGAAGCTACCAAAATTGGATATATAACAAAGGATTTCATATATAGAAAATTTAGAAATGTCAATATCTTACATGGATTCTATATTATTTAAGACATAAGGATGCATATTAATGAATTTAGAGAAAATTTCAAAATCTATGATATATGCATGCAAAGATACCAAAGAGGAACAACTAGAAGAGGCCATGGGTGAGTGCAAGATCATGATAGGCCAAACACTACCCCTAAGTGGCAATGTAAATGTGAAAAATAGACTTAAGTAACTTCATGTCAAAAATTGAATGAGTTATCTACACAATCTAGAAATAAGATAGTAATAAAAGTTGTAACAAATTGAATGTAGTTTATGGGCTACTACTTTTTTTTGAAAATTTTTAATATAGTTTGGTGAAAATTAGATATTTCAATGAAGCAATACTAAAATTTTTAGAAAAACGTTAAAAGTATGTGTCATTCCGGCCAACCTAAGTGTGAGAAAGAGATAATATTTTTTCCTCCATGATTTGTATTTAAGTAAAGGACACGAGCAAATGTGACATAATTTTTAAGTAAATAAATAATTATTTATGAATTTTTTACTGTGACTTTTTAAAATGTTAAAAAATAATTTTCCAGCCAACCTAACTTGGTCAAAAATAAATGAAAATAAAAAATTATAAATTTTAATGTATACCCAATAAATCCTAGAATGTGACACATCTTTTGGATTAAAAAAAAAGATTAATATGTTGAAAGTTATGGATGTTTTTAAATATGTATATCTATTAGGAAATCATACATAGCATATGTAGAAAATTAATAATAATTACCTATTAAAATTTATATGAGGTGTATATTATATTTTTAGAATCTTAATAGCTTCCTCTACAAACCCTTTTCATTTGATTAAATTTAGTCACAAAAAAGTCTGTCAGCTTCAAAGATGAAATTGTGAAAAATTTCAGGATAACACTAAATGTGTGTTTTTGCAAGTTTCTTTGGCAAGTTTTGGGACTCCCACTTGCCTAAGTATGAGGTAATCCCAAGGCATTTTTGGAGGAAATCTATATCTGAGATAGAAATATTAACACCCTTTCCATCCAAATCTAAATATTAGTCTAAATGTTTGCACTTTTTCATCCAGTAAGTTTTTCTCCATTGCCACTGTTTGGCCCATCATGATCTCACACTCACCCCCATAATGAAATGACTTGTCTACTATATGCAAATATGATATGGAAAAACAATGTATAATCAGATCTATTCATTAATGAAGTACCACCAATATGAAAATAATATTGTAATCAAAGACCTACAATTGCAAGAGAAGCGGGGTTTTCAAAAAATGTGATATTGTTGGTAACCACAACAACTAAGTCTTGTAAATGTAGGATGTGTAGTATGTGCAAAAGAAGTTCCTAAATAATTTGTTACATCATAAAATGTGTACACTAGCATTTTATACCTATTTTAGTATCTGGGTGGACCTAAAATGTTTACACTTGTTAATCATGACCTATTTTAACACCCTTTTGAACATTAAACAATTAATTTTTGATCTCGATGTTAAAACCTAACAAAATAAAAATGAGATCAACCTAAGAAGACTTAAAGGGACTTATGCTAGGATTTTTAGGGCTATAGGACAAGGGTTTCCAAGCGCCCCGGTCCCTCATTTAGCCCTGACCTATTTTTAAGGTATGTTGGCTTAAGACATCTTAAGTGGTTCCTCATGTTGGCCACATTGGGTTTTATTTGTTGTTTGTGAGTGAGAATGCATATAAAATAAAATTAGTTTATTCATTTGAACATCTCTAAGCTCTCTCTAACTTCTTGAAGGATTCTAGCTCTCTTCTTCTCTTTCATGCTTCTCTAAAGCTCTTTATGATGGATTATTGCGTGGCACTAACTTCTTATAGGTCTTGTGAATATATTTCTACTTCTTTGGGCTACACCAACTTCTTGAGTCAAGTTGTGATGCCACATCAAGCATGCTAGGGTTTCCATTCTCATGGTGACTTCTTTCCTTCATGCTTTGTTCTAGCATTCCATTCTACTTCAAATTTGCCTCTACCCTCCTAGGGCACATTCTCTTTATCTCTCTTCATTTCTATTGTGGAGGTGGAAACACCATTCATAGAGCTTGACATACGCAAGCTCCTAAATAGAACCCAACCATTTTTCTTATCGTGTGTAGGTTACCTTTGGAAGATTATGCAGAAAACAAGCTATAGGAGAAAAGAACATGGTAAACATCACATTCTTCCAAAACATAATAAGGGTCTAGGGTGCCCAAGTGACCTGGTCCTTTGGGCCCTCAAATCTAGATCCAATTTTTATCTGTACTCTGATCCTCAGTGTAGTGTTAGATTTTTGATATTTGTTTTCAATAGTTTTTTATGCTCCGATATTGCTCAATTAGGGTTTCATGTTTTTCCCTAGTTTATTGGTTGGATCTAGTTGATTCTCCTCTTTACAAAAAAGGGACAAAACCCCTGTAGTTTGGCTCTCCTTCTTGGGTATAATCCAAGCTTGACTTGTGTTCTAATGTTGGATAGAAGAGGTTTTGACCTAGTTTGATCTATTGGGCTAGTCTCTCTTTTCTATCTAACATTTTGGTGAACCTATCATTTCTTGCACTTTGACATCCTTCTTGGTTTAGATCTAATTTGTTTTCCTCCTTAGATCTGATTATATTTCATTCATTCATCATTTGGCATACTTTCATTGTTTCATTGTTAGCGTTTGCAAAAACCTTGCATTTTTAGAAAATTTAGCTAATCTTCAACCTAGGGTTTCTAGATTAGTGTGTTGTTTAAGATCTTGTTGCATTGTTAGGTTGGTTAAAGTTATTTCATTTTCTATACCTTATCATTATTGGTGTTTAGAGCATTCTTTCATCCTTGCATTTGAAATTTGGAAAGCAACATTTCATTTTAGATCTCGAAAAGAGAATATTTGTTACCTTGTTTGCATTTCATAAGGTTAGATCATCATAGCATGAATTAAATTTTGACATCAGATCTGACTGGTATAAAATCATTAATCATTTTATAGTGATACATCTTGCATTTAAAAATCTTGTTTGCCAGGCTTTTGTCAAAAAAATTGCATTTTTTGAAAACCTAGGGTTTGTAATTAAGATCTTGTTTCAGATTTTGATGCTACCATTTACATTTCAAATCTGATCTTGCATTTCTAAAGCATTTCATAAATATCATTTGTGGTCAAAAAAATAATTCTTGCATCAAAAAATTGTGATTTAGGGTAAGTAAAGAAAATCTAGGGTTTTGATAGTAAACCCTAGCTAAACTTGCATTTAGTCTATCTTCATCAAAGGAAAGTTCTTTAAATCTTGGTTGCATTGAAGTGGGTAAATTATTTAGGCACTTATTTTTCACATACTACACATCCTACATTTGCAAGAATTAGTTGTTGTGGTTGTAATGTAGAAAATAGAGACTAGCTCAATAGATCAAACTAGGTCAAAACCCTCCTCTACAAAATATTAAGATACAAATCGAGCCTGGCTTCTACCCAAGAAGGAGAGCCAAACTATAGGGGTTCTAATTATGATCTTATTTTCACATCGGTGGTACTTGATAGATTTGATTGTACATTGTTGTTCCAAAACATTTCACTATGGCATCTTCATGTTATTCCTCTTTGGAATCTTTGCATGCATATATCCTACATTCAAAAATTTATCTAAATTCACTAATGTGTATCCTCATGTTTTAGATCATATAGCATCCAAGCATGATATTTATGTTTCTAAATGTTCCATATATGTAATCTAAATCCTTTGTTATATGTATGATTTTGATAGCTTCACAACCCTCATGGGTGTATATATCCTTCGATATTAAAAAACATAACAAGATTCATCTCCATGAATACTTATGAGGAAGATGATGGTGATAATTCTTATTCTACTACAATTCATAATAATTCCATGTCTATTCCCATGGATCTACTCTCTAATGTACATGTGAGGGTGACCTAGCTTTGTTTATTTCATGCTATGATTTAGATCCCTCTCCCAAAGTTGTTCCCACTTGTGAGGACATTTTGGCACAAGAGGATGAAATCATTGATACCTTCCTTAACACCACCCTACCCTCTCTTCATTCCAATGCTCTCCCTTCGAAAGATAAAGCATTGGTGAATGAAGAGCCTCCTCTCACCAAGGACTCTCCATGGATAGATAATGAGCATTCATCTAATAATTTTAAATACCTTCATCATATGGATCTTCATTGAGCATCTAAATACCTTGGATATCACTAAGGAAGTGAAGACACTTGATCTTCCTCCTTTGATTGAATGTTCAAACATCTTGGATATCATTAAGAATGTGAAGACCATGGATAGCTCTCCTTTGGTTGTATGTTCAAATCCATTTGACATCACTAAGGATACAATCATCAATAATCTTCTTAACAACACTTTACCCTCCCTTCATTCCAATGCTTTTCCTTCAAAAGATAAAGAATTAGTGGATGAGGAAAGGTCTCTCACATTAAATCCCTTGGGGATGGATGTTGAGCCTAATAAAAAAGAAAACAATATCAATTATATCATCATTAATAGACTTATTCCACCTACTAAGGGGATAGTGAATAAGTGTACTAATGTTCCTAAAATCATTCTTCACGAGGCAACTAATACACCTCCTTGATTCAAACCAGTGATTATGGTTCAAGGTGATCCAACACCACCTCGATCCCTGGGTTACATTCTAAATTATGCAAGACAAATTACTCAAAGAAACCAAGGTGTTCAAGATGTGTCACATCAATCTCATTATGATGCATTTGCTCACACATACAACACCCATAATAACAAAGCAAGCAAGCAAGAATTGAGTGTGCCCATTTATCTTCCATCTTCTCAACCTATTCTACCTCAGGCACCTCATCTTCCTACTCATATTAGTAAAGAATATGATCTTGTCGAGCAGCTCCACGCTACTCCGGATAAGATCTCTCTATGGTATTTAATACAAACATCACCTACATACCACAGAATGCTCCATGAGGCTCTACAAAAGGTGAGTGTTCCACCTGATGTTCATATAAATGATGTAGCATCTCTATTTAGTTGTATGTAGGTGACAACATTTGACATATCATTTGAATAACATGAGTTACCTCCCATAGAAGTTTAACAACAAAATGAGCCTCTTATGATATTTATGTTTGTCAATAAAAGGAGGATAAGATGAACTATGATTGATGGTGGATTAGGTCACAATGTTTGTGGAATAGATTTGTTACATAAACTCAATGTTGATACTTCTCTCATTCAACCAAATAAATTAAACATTTGTGGCTTTGATAATGTTGGTAGGCAATCATTGGATACTATTACCTTACCTCTTAGGGCTAGACCTGTGTCATTGCCTACCCTTATCCATGTCATGCCTAATACTCTTTCATATAATCTTATTCTTAGTAGGTCGCAGATTCATACCATGGGGGTAGTGCCATCCACCCTACTTCATTTAGTAAAGTTTATCTTTGAAAATATAAAGTACATACAGTCGAAGCTGATCCAACTTTGGATAGTTGCTTGAAAATAGAAGCGAGGCACCAAATTCCTTTGAGTAGTTTGATCCCTTCTTCAATGCTACCCTCTACTGCTAACAAAAGTATTGGTTAGGATAGTATTGGTACTTCAAATGCATTTTTTGGTGATGATTGGGGCTCGTTGGATTTTACACCATGGGTGAATATAAAATCCCTCCCTCACACACTAAGACCTCAAAGGTAAATACAATTTCTTCAACAAATTCTCATACTCCTACAAAGTTTAAAACTAAATTTAATAGTGATGAAACCTTTAAAATGAATGAAGATCCGCCTTCTCCTACACAAATGACAACCATTTGTGATAAAGCATCATCTCAATCTAATGAATCATCTAATTCTAACACATGTCTTGGTAATGAAGTAGTCTCTTTAGATTTCAATTGTCATGGGATGATTGAAACAAAGATTGGCCCTCTTGACCATGATGAAAATAATGATACTTCTTCTTCAACATATTATCACACATCTAAAGTCAACAAAGCTAGCCATATGACCTATCTTCGTCCTTCGGTCTTAGAGAAGCGTTATGGGCATGGATTCAAAATAATTTCAAAATAAGGATATAATGGAAATGGGTTAGGATGTAAAGAACAAGGAATTAAGGAGCTCATGAAACCTAACCCACACTTGTGTAAAGTAGGTTTGGGTTTCTAGACTTCTCCTATGCTCTCTCCACCATGTTCTCAACAAAAAGGTTTGCTTCCTACTCCTCCTACATCTTCTCTTTTATCTCAACAAGAGTGTATTTTGTCGAGTCTACTCAAAGACCACTTAATCACTCTTTCTCCTTGAGAACACAAAAAGAGTCAACATAATCATTTAACACATTATTGTGCATATCATCGAGCACTTGGCCATTCCACTAATGAATGTTGAGTCTTGAGTAGCAAAATTCAACAACTTCGAACAAAGTTTGACTCTAGCACTTCCCACCATGCTTGATTTAGTCCCTAGAGAACCTTTTCTTCCATCCATTTTTATAATCAAGTTATAGGTTGACTCCCAAGGGTGGTCCCTTTCTCTCATTTGTATTATGTTTTTGCATAATGTGAGCCACATATTATGATGTTTTATGTTTTGTTGATTCTCCCTTGACACTTTTTTTAGCACAAAGGCACAAGGGGTTAGAACTTGCTGTATCATTCTTCTATATGTATCTTCATTCTTCTATATGTTGTGATGTGCAATTTGGTTATCTTCTCCTTGGATGATTTAGCATCCTTTCATGTTGATTCAATTCTTGTGTATGTGACCTTTCTTCCATCTATGTGGCACCTTGTAGCAATGCTCGGCATCATACCATGACTACGCAAGCCATTGTTTATCACTCCTATAAGCATCACCTTGTTTTACTCATTCTGGGGGTAACCCCTTGCTTTGATGTAACTTTTGGAAAACACATCATTTCGGCATGTGCTTTTAGAAGGATCTCGTGCTTGCCTTATGTTTCTTTCTCACTCTACCTTAAAGGTAAATGCTCCCTAATGGAGTTAACAATCACTTTAAGGTGGGGGCATATATAGTGATATGCACCTCACCTTCTTCTTTCTATCTAGACACTTGTTGATCATCTTGGTTACTACTCTCTCTTGGAGAGGATTATGGAAAGCTTCGAAACAAGATATTGATTCTATCTTGTTCTCCTAGGTTGAATCTTGGAAGAAAGATCTTGAGTCATCTTGTTCTCCTAAGTTGAGGTTCCTTGTATGTTTGGGAGAAGGTTGCACCACCAACTAGAGTTTGGTAGTAAGGTCACTTCGCCTTATTCTGCAAGGCTTTGTGAAAAACCCTCTTATAGGAGGTAGGTTTGTGTATTCCCTTGAGTGGAAACACTTTCTTTTTGAGGTGGGTTGTGTGTATGATGTGTTTGTACTTCTCCTCTTGCTTCTTCTCTTTTCTAACTAACCCCTTAGCATTCTTCTTTATTCCATCTTGGGGAATGATGCATGGTGATTGAAACACTTTTTGGATCAAGGTCTCTCTTATCATGTTGACTCAAGGTATTCCATTATTTGTGTCTTGTGTTGCATTTTATATGTATTCTTCCTTGAGTGCTTCACATGTATTCCTTGTGTATTTCATGAGTGTTCCATATATACTTTGTGCCTTATATGTGTATGCTTCATATCAAGCATGTATGCTTTGTGTATTGCATGTATGCGCTATGATTTCTCAAGTGTATGCCTTGTTTTATCTTGTGTCTTCTAAATGCTTCATGTATGTCATGTGTCTTATGTGTATACCAATCATAATAGACTCCTAAGATCCTAAGGTTGAGGACTTGGTTACCCATCAATCTTGGTGATATTCTATGGCTTCTATGATCCTATGTGTTTACAACCTTAAAATCCTAAGCTTAGGGGCTTATCCATCCCTCAATATTGGTGGCATTCTTTGGGGCTTCTATGTTTTTTGTGTTTGAATTGTGTCTTTCTCCATCCCTTTAGTATGGGTTCGAACATAAGTTCATACCCACACTAAAGTGGGGGCTAAATGTAACATCATAAAATGTGCACGCCACTATTTTACACCTTGTTTATCTCCTAGATGGGCCTCAAATATTTACACTTATTTATTAGGACCTATTTTAACACCTTTTTAAGCATTAAGTGTGTAATAATTGATCCTAATGCATGAAACTTGAAAAATAACTATAAGGTTGGGCTAAGAAGACTTTAAGTGCCCCTTTTTGGGAGTTAAGTGGCTAAAGGACCAAGGTGCCCAAGCACCCTAGGCCCTCCTTTATACCTGCCATAAAAAGTGGTCTTGTCAGCTTAAGCCCTTTAAAACATTCCTAATGTCAGCCTTATGTGGTTTAATTCTTCAAAAATAAATGAGAATGCATATAAAAGTAAGTTAAGTCATTCATTTGTATATCTTCCTCTAATCTAACTCTATCTAGTGAATATTGGCACTCTAGCTCTCTTTCTCTCTATGTATCATACTCTATTATAGATTATTGTTGTGACACTAACATATTCTAGGTCTTGTAAAGATCTTTGGAGGCTACAACAACTTCTTGAATCAAGTTATGATGTTGTCTGCAAGCATGCAAATTTTTTCGTGCTCATGGTGAACTCTTTCATTCATTTTTTGCTTTAGCATTCCATTCTACTTCAGATTTGCCTCTGCCCTCCTAGGACATGCACTCTTTATCAATCATCTTTGCTATTGTGGAGGTGAAAATACCATTCATGGGGATTGACTAAGGCAAGATCCTAAATATCACCCAACATTTTCTCTATTTTCATGTGTACAGGTCAGACAAACAGGTTTCAGAAGGTGGCATCCAAGATGAAGGATAAGTTTGATGGTACAAACCTGATAGAGAAAATAGTTTCTGAAAAACTTGATTTGGGACCAGGACACCCAAGTGCCCTTGTCTTTGGTATTCTAACCTTTGGAAAGAGTTTCTAAGTTGTTCATTGGCCTCTGTTGTTCCTTTGGGTGCTGGGTTTCAGGTATCAACAGTCTGTTTCACTAAGATCTTTGTTAACTAGGGTTACATGCCTTAACTCTAGCGTGATTGATTGGATTTGGTTAATTCCTTCTCTATACAACAAAATGACTAAGCTCCTATAGTTTTGATCTCCTTCAAAGGTAGAAGCCAAGCTCGACTTGTGTCCCAATGTTTTGTAGAAGAGGGTTTGACCTAGTTTGATCCATTGAGCTAGTCTCTCTTTTCTACATTACATTTTGCTGAACCCAACGTGACTTACAGTATTTTGCATCCCTCTTCTTTCACATCTAAGTTGTCTACCAACCTAGATCTGATTAAGAGTGTTATCCTTAATTACTTTGCATTTGCACTTGCTTGAATTTTGCATAAATTTTGAGAACTAGGGTTTGAAACCTTTCATTGAAAGTTGTGACCCTAGGCTTTGTAATTTGAAAGTTGTTTAGATCTTATTGCATTGATTTTAGATCTTGTTTTAAATAATTTCATTTGTTGTTCTCCTTTATTAATTGTTTTTTAAGCATTTTTCATTCTTCAATTTTTGAATTTGAAAATTAAAAGAAAAAAATTGCATTATAGAAAGAGGTTGCATCTAGTTGTCACTTTATTTTGCATTTGGAAAATAAAAATCATCATAGATTCATGTCATTTTCTGATTTTTATCATATCTGAACCAAATTTTATTTATTAGACATTTGACATAGTTGCATTGTGCATTTATATCGTATTTGTTGCTAAAAAGTGTTGAAAAAGTTGCATTTCGTGAAACCTAGTTAGTGTTGCATGCTAGGGTTTGTAAGCATATGTTTAATTTCAGATTTTGCTTCTGTTGTTTACATCCTAAATATGATTTTTACTTACTCTATAATATTACAATCATCATCTTGCATTGAAAAGAAAAGATAAAAACAATTTGGGCATTGATGCATCTTGAAAAAGCATAGAAATTTGGGCTTCATTTTTTGTTGCTCTTGTTGACATATAAGTGGATTTGAATAGAATTGAATTTGATCAAGGGTATATTTCTTCATTTAAATAAAAACTTGGAACTTTATTTTGTTACATCAGCAATTTATTCTATTTGTGCACCTTGTGTGTTATTAACACTTGTAGTTGCTTTTATGAGCTTTGTAATTTGGTGCCCTGATTCTAACACTTTTGTAAGAAGAAGTATTCAAATAATGGGTTCTAATGAAGGTCTATCTACATCTGAAATCCTTTCTCAAGTCACACAACTTCCTACCATAGTTGTCCATGAAACATCAACCGCTCAAGAATCCATTGACATTGATGACCTTATCACTATGCCCGATGCCCAAATTCAACAGTTAGATATGGAATTGGATAACTTTCAACAATTTTTGAGTGTGGAGAATATAGCTGAGGAGGTTGTCCCTATTGTTGGGAGTCTTAGAGGGTTGTTGTAATAAGGACAAGAAGGAGTGGAATTCTTGCGTGGCCTAGCTCACATAGTACATAACAACATTATGTTGGCAACTAGTTGTATTGAACTCATGAAGAATGTGACTCCTCCTAACCACATAAGGACTTAAGTGTTGGTACCTATGCCCACACTCCTTATACCTACATATTTGTCTACTATTATTACCACTACTACACAATCGAGTAATGATGCTACCACTTGTGTTGGTTTATCCACTAGGAATTTTGTTCAACACTATATTAACATTCCTTACAATTACACAAAATCCGCACCTAATACTACTCCACCTACATCTAAACCTCTTGTTATGTTTCAAAAGGCTACTCATACACCTTCATCTAGTCTATCTAGTTAATTTCAATCTCGATCTAATTCAAATTTTGATCCTATCATAGACCATCTATTGAAAAATGTGAGCTCCATTCAACAACAATTGGCTAGCATGAGTAGTAGCCCACCTAAAAATAGTATAATAACACACCATCTTCATAGCCCTTTGTCTTATGCCATCTTGGGCCCTCCTTTAGCTCTACCTAAAATTTGTGCCTTGTCAACTTGGGCCCTTTAAAACATTTCTAATATCATCCTTATGTGGTTTATTTATCCAAAAATCAATGGAAATCCATATAAAAGTAAGTTAAGTCATTCATTGATACATCTTCCTCTAATCTAACTCTATCTAGTGAATATTGGCACTCTAGCTCTCTTTCTCTCTCTCTCTCTCTCTATCATACTCTCTATTATAGATTATTGATGTGGCACTAAAACATTGCAGGTCTTGTGAAGATATTTTGAGGCTACACCAATTTCCTGAGTCAAGTTGTGACATCATATACAAGCGTGCAAGGGTTTCCATGCTCATGGTGAACTCTTTCCTTCATGCTTTGCTTTAGCATTCCATTCTACTTCGGATTTGCCTCTGCCCTCCTATGGCATGCACAATTTATCAATCATCTTTGCTATTGTGGAGGTGGGAACACCATTCATGGGGCTTGACTAACAAAATATTCTAAATAGAATCCAACATTTTCCCTCTTTTCATGTGTGTAGATTAGATGAATAGCTTTCAAAAAGCAACATCCAAAAAGAAGGATAAGCTTGATGGTACAAACCTGACAGAGAAAATAGTTTCTAAAAACCCTAATTTGGGACCATGGTGCCCAAGAGCCCTTGTCATGGGCATTCTGACCTCTAAGAAAATTTTATAAGTTGTTCATTGGCCTTTGTTGCTCCTTTGGCTACTGGGTTTCAGGTACAGATAGTCTGTTTTGCTCTGACCTTTGTTCATTAGGGTTACATGCCTTAACTCAAGCTTGATTGATTGGATTTGGTTAATTTCTTATCTTATACAACAAAAGGACTAAGCTCTTGTAGTTTGTCTCTACTTCAAAGGTAGAAGCCAAGCTTAGCTTGTGTCCCAATATTTTGTAGAAGAGGGTTTGACCTAGTCTAATCCATTGAGCTAGTCTCTCTTTTCTACATTACATTTTGGTGAAATCTTTCATACAATCTTCTTCTTGGTAGACTATAGATTCATGCCATGGGGGAAGTGCCATCTACCCTACATCATTCACTAAAGTTTATCTTTGAAAATAAAGTACATACAATCGAAGCTAATCTGACTCCAGATAGTTGTTTGAAAATAGAAGCGAGACATCAAGCTCCTTTAAGTAGTTTGATCCCTTCTTCAATACTACCCTCTATTGCTAACATAATTATTGGTCAGAATAGTTTTGGTCCTTCAAATGTGTTTTTTGGTGATGATTGGGGCTCATTGGATCTGATCTTGCAGTGTACTATATCATGTCATAAATTTCAATCATGTAAAAAAATAAGGCTTGCATCAAAAAAATTTGGTCTAGAAGTGAGCATTTAAGATCTAGGGTTTGATGGTAAAACCCTGGCTAGTCTTGCATTTAGTGCATCTTCATCTAAGTAAATTTCTCTAAATATTTGTAGCATCTAAGTGGATAAATAATTTAGGCACTTCTTTTGCACATACTTCACATCCTACATTTGCAAGACTTAGTTGTTGTGGTTACCAATAATATCACAATTTTTGGAAGACCCCGCTTCTCTTGCACTTGTAGGTCTATAATTGCAATCTTATTTTCATATTATTTGTCCTTGATTAATGCATAGATCTGATTGCACATTGTCATTCCATATCATATTCGCATACAATAGACAAGTCATATCATCATGGCTTCTTCTAATGTTTCTCTTTGGTATCTTTGCATACATATATCAATGATTTTGAAATTTTATACAAATTCCTTAATATGCATCCTTATGTTTTGACTCATATATCATTTGTGTATGATAGGGAAATATTTAAATGCTCTTCATTTGAAATCCTTGATTATGTATCTAATTTTGATAACTTCATAACTCTTATGAACGAGTATCCTTCAATATTATTAAGACTTTACTAATTTCATCTCCATGAATTGTCATGAGAAAGATGATGGTGACGAAAATTTCATTAATCCATTCTAATACATGTGATGGTGACATAGCTTCGTCTACTTCACCCTATGATTTATATCCCTCTCCCAAAGTTGTTCCCACATGTGAGGACATTTTGGCACAAAAGGATGAAATCATTGATACATTCCTTAACATCAGCCTACTCTCTCTTCATTCTAATGCTCTCACTTTGATAGATGAATCATTATTATATGAAGATCACCCTCTCACAAATGATCCCCCATTGGTAGATAGTGGGCATCCATCTAATAATATTAAATCTTCCATATCTAACAAAGTACATGAGGTTTCTATGGCTCATCCTATGGATCTTCCACTTTTGATTGAATGTTCAAATAACTTGGATATCACTAAGGATGTGAAGACCCTTGATCTTCCTCCTTTTGTTGAATATTCAAGTACCTTGGATATCACTAAGGATGCAAACACCTTGGATGTTAGTCCTTTGGTCACGTGTTCAAAACCCTTAGACACTGCCAAAGATACAATCATCAACACTTGTCTTAACAACACTTTACCCTCCCTTCATTGCAATACTCTCCCTTCAAAGGATGAAGTATTAGTGGATGAGGAGTGGTCTCTCACATTAAACCCCTTGGGGATGGATATTGAGCTTAATCAAAATAGAAATAATGTCAATTCAATCATCATTAATAGACTTATTTTGCCTGCTAAGGGGATAGTGGATAAGTGTGCTAATGTTCCTAAAATCATATTGCATGAGGCACCTAATACACCTCCTTTCTTCAAACTAGTGATTATGGTCCATGGTGATCCAACACCACCTCGACCTTTGGGATACATTCTAAGTTATTCAAGACAAATTACTCAAAGAAATCAAGGTGTTCAATATGTACTGGAACAATCTCATTATGATGCAGTCGCTCACACATACAACACCCATAATAAAAAAACAAAATAAGAAAGCACCAAGTGTGCCCATCTCTCTTCCACCCTCCTAACCTATCCTACCTCAAGCACCTCATCATCCTACTATAATGGTAAAGAATATGATCTTGTAGAGTAGCTCCATGCTACTTTGGCTAAGATCTCTCTATGAGATTTAATACAAACATCACCTACATACCACAAAAAGCTCCATGAGGCTCTACAAAAGGTGAGTGTTCCACCCATTGTTAGACTGAATGATGTAGCATCTCTATTAGAGTGTATGCAAGTGGCAACTTCTGATATAACATTTCAACAACATGAGTTACCTCCCATAGAAGTTCAAAACCAAAATGAGCCTCTTATGATATTCATGTTCTTTAATAAAAGAAGGATAAGAAGAACTATGATTGATGGTGGATCGAGTCTTAATGTTTGTGGAATAGATTTGTTACATAAACTCAATATTGATTCATCTTTAATTCAATCGGATGATAAACTCAAAATCCATGGCTTTGATAATGTTAGTAGGAAATCCTTAGGTACTATTACCTTACCTCTTAGGGGTAGACCTAAGACATTGCCTACCCTCATCCATGTCATGCCTAATTCTCTTTCATAAAATCTTCTTCTTGGTAGATCATGGATTCATGCCATGGGGGTAGTTCTGTCTACCATTCATCATTTAGTAACATTCATCTTTGAAATCAAAGTACATACAATTGAAACCGATCTAACTCTGGATAGTTGTTTGAAAGTAGAAGCAAGACATCAAACTCCTTTGAGTAGTTTGATCACTTGTTCAACACTACCCTTTGCTGCTAACAACAACTTTAGTCATGATAGTGTTGGTCCTGTTGACCTATTTTCCTCTGCCCAGGGCCAAACAGTTCACCTTGCATTTTCCTTGAAAATCCTTTAGAGATGACCATACAAGGTGTAAATCCTTCAAATATTTATGCTATGCCTTGCCAAATTTCCCAAAATATTTCCTAGAGAATCTTTGCAAAAAACCTAGAAAAACCCAGAAATCTTTTAACTTCAAGTATTTTCTATCACTGGGATTTCTCAGTTTCATGCTTGTATTTCAATATGCATTTTTTGAATGTACATTCGCAATATACATGCGCCAATGTATGTTTGGAACATACATTCGCAATATGCAAAGGTAGAGATATATTGGTAGCATACAAGCAAAATATGCAAAAGGAGAATGTATATCGGGTTGTATGTTTGCATATACAAGGCCGATATACAAGTCACATTGTATATGTGAGATACAAAGGGTCACATACAAGGAAAAGATGCAAAGGCTTTTGCATATCGACGACATACAAAGGAGAATGTATCTCTGACATACATAGGGAATGTACAAGGTGCATATACAAAGAGGCCGACATGCATTTGCTACAGTGAAAGGGGTTTGTATGTTTGAAGTGCAAGTGGATATACATTGGCGACATACAAAACCCAATGTATATCGGAACAATGCCTTGTATATTGGCGATTGTATGTTCGCACATACAAGTCGCACATACAAGGAAAACATACAAAAGGGAACATGCATGTGCAATAGTTGAATGTACACCGGCAGTGATGTACAAAGGAAGTATGCAAATGAAACAGTGGCTTGTATATTTTGCTTGTATGTTTGCATATACAAAGCCGATATACAAGGGGGAAAACATACAGGGCTGAATATACAAATGGTGGGGTCCATGATATACAAAGGTGTTTGTATATAGGAAAGACATACAAAGAAAAAATGCAAGTCAAATATACAAGAGAAATATACAAAGGGATACATACAAGCCAGACCCAACCCAGAACTTAATTCTAACAAATTCAAGCGTCGATTCTACGGCTTGTATGTATAAGTGATTTGTATATTTGAATATACAATAGAAAAATACAAAGAAAGATGATACAATCCAGACTCGATAGGGCAATCAAATACAACAAATGGTCATTTTAGAGTCCGCGGCTTGTATGTTTACAGATACAAAAAGGAGACAACTGCTGGGGCCCATCCGCCAAGGCACAAGATGTTTGCATGTATCTTCTGCTTGTATATTTGCTTGTATGTTTCGACATATAAGGCAAGATACAAATTCAACATACAAAAGGTGGGGGCTGCATATACAAAGGTGATTATATGCATATATAAGTCGCAGATACAAAGAAACATACACAGGTGCAGATGCAAGTTTTTGTATGTTTGCACATACAAAAACATTTCATAGCCCAATATACAAAGCGCTTGGCATATTCAAAAGGAGTTTCAGAGAAACTTTTAGATGGCGATTCAGGCGGCAAACTTAAGTGATATATACACAGATGCAAAGCGATATATATAGGCGGTTGACCAAAACTTTGACCGCCTGTATCTCCTCCATTCTAGCAAATTTCCATATGCTGCAAAGGGCAAAGATGCATATTTTTGTCCCTTATTTCATTTGGCAGGGTTTTCAGGGGTTTTGTCACTTTTCATTTTTAGATCTGGATTTGCATGTTTTGGGTGAGTGGATGTTTCAGTGACCATTTTTTGAGCAGATAGAGATATTTCTTGCATTCATTGAAGCACAAAGATGAAGCAGCTCGCATTGATGATAAAAGATATCTTCCACCAATTCATGAGTGCAGATCGATGATGCAGCAGCTTGTATTAAAGACCAAAAACATCTTCTATCTTCCCAGTTCTAGATATTTGGTGCCATAACTCCTTGCAGCTGGGACCTCCCTTCAGAGATATTTTCTAATGCAGCTCTTTGAGTGAATGGTTGTAACCGACTTAGGGCATTTTTGGAATGCTATATATACATTGTACTGAGATGTAAAAAAGGTTGGAAATTTTTTTGAGTACTAAAGCTTTTTCTGTTTCCAAATAGAGCTTTTCCAATACTGTAACCTTGCCTTCTTATCAAATATATGCAAGTTATTTTTACCTCTTTGTTGATTTTCTAGTTCTGTGTGAATCTGCATATGGTTATCTGTGAATGTTTTTGTTCCTCTCAATCATATTACTTCTTGCCTCTGCTAGAATCATTTAATCTGTGTATACCTACTTGCTATATCTAGTTGTGTTGTGCATTTTTCAGTTCTAAGAAAGTTTCTTTAAATTTGTCTGGTGCATCACCCTTTGTTTTCAAGTTTTTCTATTTCATATTTCACTTTGAAGCATTCCTTCTCCCTTTTCCCCTCAAAAATTTAGTAGTTTTAGGTGATAATCAGTCGAGGAAGTTGGCCTTCTCTGGAAGTATGATCTCATTTAGCAAAGTCCCACACTTAGAGATCATTCCCATTGTGTCATTGGAATGCTTGGAACCTTTCCAAATAGGGTGCAATTTCACGTGACAATAGTTTCTGGCACGCCCGGTGGGACTCTACAAATTTATTGCTAGTTTTGATGTGCAGCCAATGATTTTTAGACCTGTAAGAGGTTAAAACTTGCATATCTGGAAACTTGCACTGGGGAAGGACAAGCAGACCAGTTCTGTTGCTACATTTTATGAGAAAGATTCAAACTAGGAGTTCAAGTACATTCGATTACTTGCATCTATCTCCACCTAGAAGACAAAGTAGAGCTGTAGTAAGGACTCCGATTGCAAAAAGAATACAGTCAACTCCACCAAATTTCAGACTAAGTGCACCTATAGTTCCTGCACCAGCTCAAGTAAAACTACCTCCAGCTGTTCAGATGGCAAGAAATTAGCTATTTGTGGTTTTTGATGGGGGAAACCCTTTAAACCTAATAGTGCATGATGTCATACCTATGGCAGCTTTGAAGAGTCTGCCCTATTTCACTAGGGAGAATCAAACTACCCCTATTGAGCACATTAGAGACGTAGCATCTCTATGTGGAGTGCACCATGTCACCCACAAAAATGTTGCCATCAGGCTACTGGCTGGCTCTTTTAAGGGAAAAACATTGCAATGGTTCAGGAGTCTACCAGTATAGACCATTGCAACCTGGGATGATCTAGGTGACAAATTGAACAAGCAATTTCAGGATAAATTAGATAACTTGTCATTGGTTGAACAAATGACTACCATAAAGAGAGCTCCTCAGGAGAAAATGATGGATTTCAACTTCAGATTTTAGAAGACATGGGATAGAATCCTTGCCATGGTAAGGCCTCCAGCTGAATATGCATTCTTGTATTTTTTGAAAGCCCTAAATAGTGATATTTCAATGATGATACAATCATTAGGAGGTACTAGTTTACCTGATGCTTATGAAATAGCTATTAGGGTAGAGAATAATCTGATTCAGGCCAGAAAAATAGCACCCAGACCACCAGTACCCATCTTCCCTGAGATTCAGGCTTCAATGCCATTGCCAATCCCATATTTCGTCCCTTTGCTTACTATAGTAGCATTACCAAGCACTACTAATTCTGAACCTGCTACCTCTAGTTTATCTCAAGAGCTAAAAGAGATAAAAAATAGCCAACAAAAAATAGAGAATATTCTGCAAACTTTTGGAAATGAGCTAGTAAACATCAAAAAGCAGCAATCATAGAATAGACAACCTTATCAATAGCCTTATCAAGGGCAAAACCAACCATACTAAGCTGACAGGCCACCTTATCAAGGCAATTACCCAGGTCCCAGGTAGAATGTGAGTCAAAGGCCTTTTCAACCTTATAATCCGGCACCTATTAATGCAATAAGGGACCTTGTCCCTACTCAGAACAACCTTGCAACTGAGTATGAATGGTGCTATCCATGCAATCAGCCACATAGTCAGGCAGCTTGTTCAAATGGGGTGATAAATTAGGCTTTAATGGTGAAAAATGTGGTAGTCTCATAGCCAAACACACCAAATGATGGAGCTGCATAACAACAAGAACAACCTCAAAATGATTCTGCCTTCATAAATTGGCAAGAAGGTGAATTCTGTGGCATTAACAGTGATAACACCTCAGTTGCAGCAAATACAAGAGTCAAGAAGAGGGGTTATGAGATAGACCAAGCAGCAAATAAAGGAAAAGGACTTGCTGATACTTCCTCCTCACATATTCCCCATATTTTACAAAGAAGTAACCCAGCAATAGCAAGGGAAATGCCTCATATACAGGTAGATGTTGCTGCTACAAAGTCACAATAAAAGGTAAGTGCCACTCCACCTTTCAATATTATTGAAAATATGAAGAAGATGAATGTGACAATGTCCATGTGGGATTCCCTAGCCATCCCTAGCCCAAAGGATATATTGCAATCTATCTTATCTAATTTAAAAGTGTCCAATGATACAATTGTTGACCCAAATAGGGTTGTCCTTACTAATTCATCCCAAGATAGCAGCAAACAGCCAAACAAAAATGCCAAACCACTCCCATTTTATGTATCATTAATAATTGGAGACAAGTTAGTACATAACTGCATGGTGGATAGCGGTGTAAGTAGTTCTGTGATGCCAAAGCAAATTGCAGACCAATTAGGGCTCAAGTACCAGCCCCTTGAGAAGGGTGTACTCGAATTAAATGGCACAGTTGTTAATACTGTGGGTGTGATCAAAGAACTAGGTCTCACTCTGCACACTTGCCCAAATGTTTCCATTTCCCAAGAAGTGTTCATCATTGATCTACCTCCCTATTTTGCCATGTGTTTATCAAGAGAATTCATGGCTAAAATAGGAGGATATTTATCCTCAGATTGGTCCCACATATTTTTTAGGACCAGATATGGCACAAAAGTCACCTTAAAATCTGAATTACTTACAAATCATCACATAGAGCCTTATGTTACAAGTGTTGTTAATGCAAATTACATTATTTCTGATAATCCTGAACTTGTTGCTGCCCAAGAACTACAAGATGAAAGTATACCAGAGGTACTCTTAAGGGAGTGGGCCTTAGAAAATAGTGTGGATGATCCTAAGGGACACATCCAAGAAACTGGTATGGGGGTTTACCTACTGCATGAACTTGAAACAACAATACCAAGCCTTGTAAAGGATGTTGAACAACAGACAGAACAACAAAATGAGGTTTGGAAAATGTACTTTAATGGCTCAAGGAACAAGAATGGATCTGGTGGTGATACAATGTTTGTCTCTCCCCAAGGTGAAAAATATTATTCTTCTTTCCGTTTTGCCTTTGCATGTACAAATAACACTGCTGAATATGAAGGATTAATTCAAGGTTTGTAGTGGGCAAGAAAGAGGAAAATATGTTTTTTGTAGGTGTATGGTGATAGTGAACTCATTGTGAATCAGGTGAGAGGACTGCATCTTACAAAGAATGATGTTCTGAAGTGCTACAAACATAGGGTGTGGGACATGATTGAAGAATTTGATGCTTTCAATCTAATTTCTATTCCAAGAAATCAGAACTATCATGCAAATAGGTTAGCTGCAATTGGGGCTTAGTTTGACATCCCTAGTGATATTCAAAGGGAGAAGGTACAACCTCATGTAAAAATAGTTGATAGGCCCTCTATCCCTGATAATAATATTCATTGGCAAGTTTTTGAGAGTGATGAGTAGATCCTGCATTTCTTGTTAGAAGAAGATGAGTTTTCTGTGATAAATCAGAATAAGCTCAAACAACAATATGGCAATGATCAAATTGTTCAGTTGAGAACAAACAAGTTGCCCGAGGGATTGGTAACCTTGGAATCTACTTTTAGTACAGATGATCAACTGAAGAAAAGCAAGACCAGTATACAGGTTAAAGAAGAGCACTATGAGGAGCTAGAAATTTTTAAAGGTAAGCTTCTTAAAATTAGCAAAATCTGTTCACCTGAAGATAGGAGAGCTTTTATTGCTCTCTGTCACAAATTTGAAGATGTGTTTGCTTGGGATTACTTAGACCTAAAAGGGTTCGATCCTCACATTGCCCAACACACCATAGAGTTAGAACCAGGTACTAAACCTGTGAGGTAGAAGCAAAGACCTTTAAATCCAAAGCTTGAGCCTCTAATGATTAAAGAGCTGACCAAACTGATTGAGGGGAAAATCATTTTTCCAATCAAACATACTTCTTGGGTCTCCAACCTTGTCCCTATGAGAAAAAATAATGGAGAGATTAGGCTATGTGTCTAGAGACCTCAATAGAGCCTCCATAAAAGACCACTACCCATTGCCCTCAATGGAGCAAATTTTGCAAGTAGTGGCTAGCTTAGAAAGATTTTCCTTGCTTGATGGATTTTCTGGTTACAATCAGGTGTTAGTTAAGGAGGGAGATCAGTTCAAGACTGCTTTCACCACCAAATGGGGTACCATGGCCTATAAAAGCATGTCCTTCGGCCTCTCAAATGCTATCTCTACTTTTTAGAGAGCCATGGATATAGCTTTTAAGGGTTTTCTATATAAATTGGTGTTGGTATACCTTGATGATATCATAGTTTTTTCTAAGAATGCAGCTGAACATTTATCCCATCTGAAGCTAGTATTTGAAAGATGCAAAGAGTTATGGATATCTCTCAATCCCATGAAGTGCATATTTGTTGTGCATGAAGGCAAGCTGCTAGGACACATTGTGTCAAAGGAGGGCATTACCATTGACAGTGAAAGGGAAAGAGCTATTCTGGAGCTGCCTTTACCCAGCCATAAAAGGGGATTGCAAAGTTTTATTGGCAAAATTAATTTTCTATGAAGGTTTATCCCCGACATTGCAAATCTTTTGAAGCCTTTGACGTCTATGTTGAAGAAGAGCACAATTTTTAGTTGGACGAAGGAGGCCAAACTCAGCTTCAAGTCCATAAAAGAGGCATTAGTGGCTGCGCCAACCTTGGTAAATCCATATTTCTCCAAAGATTTCATATTGTATGCTTATGGTGGCCTAGATACAATTTCTGCAATTCTAGTACAGCAGCAGAGTGACAGCTTTAAACACCGAATCATATTCTTTCGTCAAGGGCTGGAGGAGTATGAGCAGAGATATAGCTTCATTGAGAAATATGTCCTCGCAGTGGTAAGGAGTCTAAAAAAGTTTAGGCATCTTGTTTTTAATAACAAGATACATTTGATGGTTGCTCACCCTAGTGTGAAAGAGTTCCTGTTAAGTAAAGATGTTAATGAGAAAAGGGCTGGTTGGATCATCAAAGTCATGGAATATGAGGTGGATATCAAGGTAACCAAGCTAGTCAGATGTAGAGGACTCAGTGAACAACTCACTACCAGTTCTAAGAATGAGGTAGAAAAAGAAGAGGAGGCGCTTCTGACCATTGAAGAGGAGCGTCATAATGATACAACAACAGTAGGCACAAGTTGGGTTAA
The DNA here is from genome assembly GCA_027924645.1 of Cunninghamia lanceolata. Lineage (NCBI taxonomy): Eukaryota > Viridiplantae > Streptophyta > Pinopsida > Cupressales > Cupressaceae > Cunninghamia > Cunninghamia lanceolata. Next base: position 1,143,232 of record BSBN01001492.1, read on the forward strand.
TGACATGACCCAATTTTTGCAAACTGGTAAATGTCCAATAGGTCTAGATAGAACTAAGAGAAGATATTTCAGACTATAGTCCATTCCATATATTTTAATAAATGGCATCTGTAGACACCTAAAATTGACCTGCTCTGCAAATCAATTTCCCGTATCTTCCTTAAACCATCTGTCTATCCCTTGTGATCAATTAATTTATTTAATTTATCACTTTTTCCTCACAACTATATCCTCACTTGATTAAATAAATATTCACAATATTTATTTAGTTAAATTCTCCTTTTCCCTAATCCTCATTAATTAGATACATCATGCTTATCTAATTAATCTAGCCTACTAATTGACCTACCCTACCCTACCTTAGCCTACCTCATCCTAGACCTAGGTTAATTAAGCTAAACACTCAATTAACCTTGCTTATCCCCTTCTTCCATGCACCTTTGAATAAAAATCAATCTTTTATTCAAAGGGTCAAATCTCCCTTAACCCTCATTTATCACTCTCTTACACATGTAAGAGTACCATCTTCACATCTCCACATAAAGGTGAATTAAAAATTCACTTGTCATGTCCCCTCTTCCCAAAATGTATCTTTTATTCATTTTAATCCTCCACACCTTTCCCCATGTGAATTTAAAATTCACTTTTAATGAGAGCCCTCCAATCCCATTGACCAAGTTTCAACCCTTGATCTCCCTCATCCACTCTCCTTGTGACACTTGTCACAAGGCTATGGCTTCAATCCTAACCCTAACTCTCATTGATTCTTAGCCCTTGATCTTATTTTTCAATCCTCACCCTCCATCCTCCTTTCAAAAAACTCTATAAATGAAACCCTCTCCAAGCCATTTGGGAGAGACTCCTTTATGCATCAAACCTCTACCAAAATCTCTCCAAAATCCTCTTATCATACCATCATAATCCTCATTTCAATCTCAAATCTATCATTCAATCCTCATCCTATTGTGTTGAAAAGCATTGAGCAATCCACATTAGTCACCCTAATCATGGGAACAATCTGAGGAGCTTTATGGGTGCATCTCCTTCCCACATCGATTTGTGAGGTCTCAAATGAAGGTATAATCTTGTGTTGTTTGCATTAGATTAGTTTATTATCTTCATTTTAATCTCACTGATCACAGCATCCTTTTCAGAAAGGATTTTAACGGTTGATTATTAAGATGCATTGATAAGGATCAAATTGACAAGGTGCTTCACGAATTTCATGATGGAACAGTAGGGGGTCATTTTTCCCCAAGGACTACTACATGGAAATTAATGAGAGCTGGCTATTACTGGCCCAACTTATTTAAGGATGCCCATGCATGGGCTAGAAAATGTATAAAGTGTGCCATTTTTGCAAGCAAACAAAGGCTGTCAGCTTTACCTCTGTAGCCAATTCAAGTAGAATAGCCCTTCATGAGATGGGGCATTGATTTTATAGGCCCCATTAATCCACCATCAAGTGCAAGTCACAAGTGGATACTTACAGCTACAAACTATTTCACAAGATTGACCGAAGCAGTGGCTCTAAAGGAATCCAATGAAAATGCTATTTTAAAATTTTATTGTGATTTGGTATCCAGATTTGGAGTGCCTGAGTCTATCATCTTAGACAACGCTTTGGCCTTTGTAGGATTGAAAATAATTGACTAGGCTGTTAAAAATGGGATCTATTTGAATACTTCATCAAATTATTACCCACAGGGTAATGGTTTGGCTGAATCTACAAATAAAAATCTCATAAAGATCATTAGAAGATCAATGGAGGATAACCAGAGGACCTGGCACACTAATCTAAAAAATGCCTTATGGGTAGACAAAATAACTCCCAAGAGGTCAATTGGGAATTCCCCATATATGTTAGTTTATGGGAAAGAGGCAAGATTGCCTATATCTATGGAGCTGCCAGCACTAGACATTATGAATCAGCTAGAAATGTTTGAAACAGAGGACCCCATGGCTGTCAGATATGCTCAACTGATGGAGCTTGAAGAAACCAGAGATAAAGCTATAAAAGCTATGGAGTATTGTCAACTTCAAACAAAAATAAGTTTTGACAAGAAGGCCACCCCCAGGAATTTTAGAATGGGTGGTATGGTGCTCAAATGAGATGAGTTGAAAAGAAGACCAGGAAAACACTCCAAGTTTGACAGCATGTGGAGTGGACCATTTCTCATTACTGAATGCAAGGAGCACAATGCATTTCAGTTATCAAGTATGAATGGAAAAAATCTGCCTATCCCAATTAATGGGATACACCTAAAGAGGTGTTTTGAGGTATGAGTGCCTTGTAAATCAGTAGATTAGGTTTCTTGCTTTCAATAAGTGCTACTGCACAATAGTTTAGATCTTTTGTTTTCCCTAAGTGTTGTCTAGCACAGTTGGAAGGGTTACCTTCAACATTTTTGTCTTGGTCTGATCTTCCAAGTGTTCTTCACTGCCAATATGCTGAGTTGCTAATATCAGGATTGTTTGTCAAGAAGTATTCCTAGTCTATGTGTGACTCCATGCCAAATGGATGCTTAAGGCCACTGGTATAATTGTTTAGCAGGCAAACATTCCATAGAGGTCGCCAAAAATGTTGACCTATTTTCCTCTGCCCAGGGCCAAACAGTTCACCTTGCATTTTCCTTGAAAATCCTTTAGAGATGGCCATACAAGGTATAAATCCTTCAAATATTTATGCTATGCCTTACCAAATTTCCCAAAATCTCGCCTGGATAATCTTTACAAAAAACCTAAAAAAACCCAGAAATCTTTTAGCTTCAAGTATTTTCTATCGCTGGGATTTCTCAGTTTCATGCTTGTATTTCAATATGCATTTTTTGAATGTACATTCGCAATATACATTCGTCAATGTATCTTTGGAACATACATTCACAATATGCACAAGAGGAGATATATCAGCGGCATACAAGCGAAATATGCAAGGGTCAATATGCAAAAGGAGAATGTATATCAGGTTGTATGTTTGCATATACAAGGCCGATATACAAGTCTCATTGTATATGCAAGATACAAAGGGTCACATACAAGGAAAAGATGCAAAGGCTTTTGCATATCAGTGACATACAAAGGAGAATGTATTTCCGACATACATAGGGAATGTACAAGGCACATATACAAAGAGGCCGACATGCATTCGCTACAATGAAAGGGGTTTGTATGTGCGAAGTGCAAGTGGATATACATTGGCGACATACAAAAGCCAATGTATATCGGAATAGTGCCTTGTATATTGGCGATTGTATGTTCACACATACAAGTCGCACATACAAGGAAAACATACAAAAGGGAACATGCATGTGCAACAGTTGAATGTATACCGGCAGCGATGTACAAAGGAAGTATGCGAAGGAAACAGTGGCTTGTATATTTTGCTTGTATGTTTTCATATACAAAGTTGATATACAAGGGGGAAAACATATAGGGCTGAATATATAAATGGTGGGGTCCATGATATACAAAGGTGTTTGTATATAGAAAGGACTTATAAAGAAAAGATGCAAGTCAAATATACAAGAGAAATATACAAAGGGATACATACAAGGCAGACCCGACCCAGAACTTAATTATGATAAATTCAAGCGTCGAGTCCGTAGCTTGTATGTATAAGTGCTTTGTATATTTGAATATACAAGAGAAATATACAAAGAAAGGTGATACAAGCTGGACTCGACAGGGCAATCAAATACAGCTAATGGTCATTTTGGAGTCCGCGGCTAGTATGTTTACAGATACAAAAAGGAGATAGAACTACTGGGACCCATCCGCCAAGGCACAAGATGTTTGCATGTATCTTCTACTTGTATATTTGCTTGTATGTTTCGACATACAAGGCAAGATACAAAGTCAACATACAAAAGGTGGGGGCCACATATACAAAGGCGATTGTATGCATATACAAGTCACAGATGCAAAGAAACATACACAGGTGCAGATGCAAGTTTTTGTATGTATGTTCTCTTTGTATGTTTGCACATACAAAGACATTTCATAGCCCGATATACAAAGCACTTGGCATATTCAAAAGGAGTTTCAGAGAAAGTTTTAGATTGTGATTCAGGTAGCAAATTCAAGTGATATATACACAGATGCAAAGTGATATGTACAGGCGGTTGACCAAAACTTTGACTGCCTGTATCTCCTCCATTCTAGCAAATTTCCACATGCTACAAAGGGCAAAGATGCATATTTTTGTCCCCTCTTTCATTTGCTAGGGTTTTCAGGGGTTTTTGTCACTTTTCATTTTTAGATTTGGATTTGCATGTTTTGGGCGAGTGGACGTTTTAGCGACCATTTTTTTAGCAGATAGAGATATTTCTTGCATTCATTGCTGCATAAAGATGAAGCAGCTTGCATTGATGATAAAAAATATCTTCCACCAATTCATGAGTGCAGATCGATGATGTAGCAGCTTGCATTAAAGACTAAAAATATCTTTTATCTGCCCAGTTCTAGATATTTGGCACCATAACTCCTTGTAGCTGGGACGTCCCATCAGAGATATTTTCTGATGCAGCTCTTTGAGCGAATGGTTGTAACCAACTTAGGGCATTTTTAGAATGCTATATATACATTGTAATGAGATGTAAAAAAGGTCGGAAAATTTTTTGAGCACTGAAGCTTTTTCTATTTCTAAACAGAGCTTTTCTAATACTGTAACCTTGCCTTCTTATCAAATATATGCAAGTTATTTTTACCTCTTTGCTAATTTTCTAGTTCTGTGTGAATCTGCATATGGTTGTCTGTGAATGTTTTTGTTCCTCTCAATCATATTGCTTCTTGCCTCTACTAGAATCATTTAATCTCTGTATACCTACTTGCTATATCTAGTTGTGTTGTGTATTCTTTAGTTCTGCGAAAGTTTCTTTAATTCTGTCTAGTGCATCACCCTTTGTTTTCAAGTTTTTCTATTTCATAATTCACTTTGAAGAATTCCTTCTCCCTTTTCCCCTCAAAAATTTAGTAGTTTTAGGTTATAATCAGTCGAGGAAGCCAGCCTTCTCTACAGGTCAGATCTCATTTAGCAAAGTCCCACACTTAGAGATCATTCCCATTGTGTCATTGGAATGCTTGGAACCTTTCCAAGTAGGGTGCAATTTCACGTGACAACAAGTCTTTCAAATGCATTTTTCGGTGATGATTGGGGTTTGTTAGATTTTACACCCTCCTTTGTGGGTGAATATAAAATCTCACCTTCACACTCAAAGACCTCGAAGGTAAATGAAATTTCTTTAATACAGTCTCATACTCCTACAAAGATTAAACTTAAATTTAATGATGGAACCTTTAAAATATATGAATATCTACCTTCCCCTACAAGAATGGCGGCCATTTGTGATAAAGCATCATCTAAATCAAATGAATCATCTTATTTTGATGCATGTCTTGGTAATGAAGTGGCCTCTTTAGATTTCAATCCCCATGGGATGATTGAAACGGAGATGGACTATCCTCACCATGATAAAAATAATGATCCTTCTTCTCTAATGTATAATCATACTTCTAAAAACAAAGCTAGCCATATGACCTCTCTTCGTCCTTTAGTCTTAGAGAAGCATTATGGGCGTGCATTCAAAATTATTTCAAAACAAGGATATGGAGGAAATGAGTTAAGATGTAAAGAACAAGGAATTAAGGAACTTGTGGAACCTAACCTGCACTTGTCTAAAGTAGGTTTGGGTTTCCAACCTTCTCCTACATTCTTGCCACCATGTTCACAACAAAAAGGTTTGCTTCTTGCTCCTACATCTTCCCTTGTTTCTCAACAAGAACGTATGTTTTCGAGTCTACTCAAAGACCACTTAATCACTCTTACTCCTTTAAAACATAAAAAGATTCAACATAATCATTCAACACATTATTGTGCATATCATCGAGCACTTGACCATTCCACTAATGAATGTCGAGTATTGAGTAGAAAAATTCACCAACTTCATATAAGGTTTGACTCTAGCACTTCTCACCATGCTTGACGTAGTCCCTAGAGCACATTGTCCTCCATCCATTTTTATAATCAAGTTGGGGGAGGATGATTTGTTATAGGCTGACTCCCAAGGGTGGTCCCTTTCTCTCATTTGGGTTATGGTTGTGCATAATGTGATCCCCGTATTGTGATGTTTTATGTTTTGTTGATTCTCCCTTGACACCTTTGTTAGCACAAAGGTACGAGGGCTTAGAACATGTTGTGTCCTTCTATATGCATCTTCATTCTTCTATATGTTGTTATGTGCAATTTGTTTGTCTTCTCCTTGGATGATTTAGCATCCTTTCATGTTGATTTAATTCTTGTGTATGTGATCTTTCTTCCATTTGTGGAACCTTGTAGCAATGTTTGACATCATACCATGACTACACAATCCATTATGTATCATGCCTATAAGCATCACCTTGGTTTTCTTATTTTGGGGGCAACCCCTTATTGCGATGTAGATTTTGGAAAACACATATCATTTTGGCATGTGCTTTTTGAAGGCTCTCGTGCTTGCCTTATGTTTCTTTCTCACTCTACCTTAAAGATAAGTGCTCCCTGATGATTTAGCAATCACTTTAAGGTGGGGGCATATATAGTGCTATGTGCCTCACCTTCTTCTTGCTATCTAGACACTTGTTGATAATCTTGGTTACTACTCTCTCTTGGAGAGGATTATGGAAAGCTTAGAAATGAGATCTTGAGTCCATCTTGTTCTCCTAGGTTGAATCTTGGAAGAAAGATCTTGAGTCATCTTGTTCTCCTAAGTTGAGGCTCCTTGTATGTTTGGGAGAATGGTTGTGCCACCAACTAGAGTTTGGTAGTAAGGTCACTTCACCTTCTTATTCTGCAAGGCTTCGTGAAAATCCCTCTTGCAAGAGGTAGCGTGGTGTCTTCCCTTGTGTGGAAACACTTTCCTTTTGAGATGGATTATGTGTATGATGTGTTTTTACTTCTCCTCTTGCTTCATTTCTTTTCTAACTAACCTGCTAGCATTCTTCTTAATTTCATCTTGGGTAATGATGCGTGGTGATTGAGACACTTGTTAGATCAAGGTCTCTCTTATCATGTTGACTCAAGGTCTTCCATTATCTAATTCTTGTGTTGCATTCTCTATGTGTTCTCTAGGTATTATTCCTTAAATGCTTCACATGTATTCAATGTGTGCTTCATGTGTATTTCATGTGTATTCTATGTATGCTTTGTGCCATATATGTGTATGTTTCATGTCAAGCATGTATTGCGTGTATGCATTTTGATTTCTCAAGTGCATGCCTTGTGTATGTCTTGTCTTACTTATCTCATGTCTTCTAAATGTTTCATGTACATTATGTGTCTTTTGTGTATCATGGACTCCTAGGATCCTAAGGTTGAGGGCTTGGTTACCCCTCAATCTTGGTGACATTCCATGGCTTCTATGATCCTATGTGTTTGTAACCTTATAATCCTAAGCTTGGGGGCTTAACCACCCCTCAATCTGTGGCATTCTTTAGGGTTCCTATGTTTGTTGTGTTTGAATTGTGTCTTCTCCATCCTTTAGTATGGGTTTGAATGTAAGTCCATACCCACAATAAAGTGGGGGCTAAATGTAACGTTGTAAAATGTGCACGCCACTATTTTACACATTGTTTAGCTCCTAGATGGGCCTCAAATATTTCCCCTTGTTAATTAGGACCTATTTTGAAACCCTTTTAAGCATTAAGTGTGTAATACTTAATCCCAATGCATGAAACCTAGAAAAGAACTGTAAAGTTGGACTAAGAAGATTTTAAGTCCCACTTTTTGGGAGTTAATGTTGATCACAAAGAATACTGAGAGAGGGGTGAATCAGTATTCTATAAAACTTTTCTTTCACATACTTATTAATCTATTTACCACATTCAATAACATGAAAGTAAAAGAAACATAAGAAGAGTAGCCACAAAGTCATAACACATAGACACCGGGATTTTTATGTGGAAAACCCAAAAAAGGGAAAAACCACAGTGAGTGTTAGCTCACAGTATATTATGATATCAAACCTAGATTACATGAAGGCTCACTTCCTTAGGGCTCACTACACAAGGACTTACTATCCAAAAGAAGTGCTCACTCCAATAGACTCACTGCCAAAAGAAGAGAAGAGAAGATAGAGAAGGAATGGCTCACTACCAGGAGAAAACTACTACAAGTGCATCTACAGAATGCTGAGGTGTAGTTGCATTTAGCTTAGTATATAGACTCAAATGTCTTCATAATGTCTGCCCTTCTTTTTTTGCTCTACTTCACGTAAACTCTGGTCTTCTGTCCTTACTATCCTTTTCTGGTCACAAAACTGCCTTAGTACACACACACATTGAATTCACACTTTTCTCACACACATTCCTCTCTCCAAATCTGAAATATATCGACTATATATATCCACAATATGATTTATCTTACAACTAGGTCAGTAGGCCAAGCATGAAACGTGTACACAAATATTATACCTTGTTGGCTTGATCTTATGCACAAATAGTAATACAGACTAAAAAAAACATTCAAAAATCTTCATATAAGTCAGGACCTATAGTAGAGCCACTTAGAATAACAATTCAAACATTATGTCTTCACCGCATATTGATTACACATGAGTGTCGGCTTCAACTTTAAGTGCATACTTAACTAGCTTAACTATCATGCCATAACTTTCAATGCGAACCATATGAGACTCTGAAATTCATAACCAACATTCATTATGGACCTCTTATCATACCTTCAGAACCATGGAGCATAATATTCTTTCATAGAGAAATGCAGATCTCAGAACTATTGTTTTGTCACAAAGAAATACCATCAACCTAAAAGCTGATACTGGAGAACTTGTAAATTGTGATCCGATGAACTTCAAGCTCTATAACTCTGGATTTAGATGCTCATGACATATATTGATGAAGGGGGTAAATCATAAAACACAATAATAGAAATTGCACACAGAAAATAGAATGATATTTAATTAATATGGGCAAAACATTACATTATAGAAGCTCAAATACAATCAGAGGATGGATCCCCTATAGGCTATAAAACATTATAGCTCCCTCTCTCAAGACTCTGGAATCATCTACCTTCTGTAACCCCAAATCAACTAGGGTTTTTGTTTTCCCACCTATTCTTTACTCTACACTTTCCCCCTTAACTCCCCTACCCTAAGGGTTCCCAAAAATGGTCATATATAGCCCTTTTTGGCAGCCACCAGTTTAATTTTGAAATTTGCATCTCCCTCCAAAAATAGGTCAACTGTGCAGGGCCATAACTTTCGATCCGACCATTGGATTTTCAATTATAATACCTTTTCGGAAAGATCTCAAAAAGATGGTTGTGCACAAGCAATACCTAAGGGTAGACTACTTGGGTTTCCCACAAAATTTTAGGCCCATCTGGAGCCTCTAAGTGCCTCAAATTTGACTTTGAATATTTCAATAGGATTTTTGGAATTTGAAATTTTAATATCTCACAAATGACAAATGATATTGAAGTGATTTCACCATTAGCTTCAATTCACCATTCTAGAGGTCTGTGTAAGATTTTGTATCCAACCATGCACAAATGCAAACTTACTAAAAATAGTAACCCTTTCAAATTTAGCCCTTATTGAAAAGAAACAACATTTTATTTATTTTTGGTTGATGCAAGATTACTCTTACACCTTGGATGCTCCTACATCAGACATCCGAAGTAATTTGAAAAGTAACCCTGCCACTTCTCATGAGTTAGAGGGAAACCAAAACAATTAACCTTAGTCTCAGATAACCATGATGAATCTTCAACATGCCTTCCTTTCCATTTCACCATGTATTCTATATACTGCCTGTTTCTTGTACTCTTACCCACATGGCTATCTAGAATGCTCTCTATCTCCTCCTTCTCTGAAATATATGCTGGAATGTCCCACTATGTTCCTTTATCAAGTCCATCATCATGATACTCTGTCAAATCTGAAATGTTGAACACTGGAGAAATATTGATCCCATTCGGCAACTCTACGTCATATGCATTTCTTGAATCATGCTTCTTCAGGATTCTGCATGGTCCAAATTTCTTCATTTTCAACTTATTGTATGTTCCAATTGGGAACTTTTCTTTTCTCAAGTGAACCATGACTTCATCTCCTACCTAGAACTCCTTACATCTCCTCTTCTGATCTGCCTTAGCCTTGTATTGAATATTCATCTTATTAATGTGCTTTTTCACCTCTTCATGCAAATTCTTCATGTGTTCTGCAAAGTCTTCAGCCTCGACAATTGTCTTTTCTCCTTTGTCTAGATTCCTTAACTCTGAAGCATTTCTTGGACTATTCCCATATACAATTTGGAATGGTGATTTACCAGTACTCCTATTGACAAAATTGTTGTAAGCAAATTCTACTTGTGGTAAAATCAAACCCCATCCCTCCTGCTAAGCATCATGGTAGGTTACCCAAACTCCTATTCACCACTTCGGTTTGTCCATCAGTTTGTGGATGGTGTGCAGAACTGAACTTCAAACCTGTCTTCAACTTCTTCCACAATGTCCTCTAGAAATAACTAACAAACTTGGTATCTCGATCTAAAACTATGCTCTTTGGTAGACCGTGTAATCTCACCACCTCCCTAAAAAATAACTCTGCAATATGAACAACATCATTAGTCTTCTTGCAAGGAATAAAATGTGCCATCTTTGAGAATCTGTCCACCACCACAAAAATGGAATCATGTCTTCTCTGTGTCCTTGGTAAACCAAGAACAAAATCCATACTGATATCATCTCATGGCTTCTTTGGTATAGGTAATGGCTGATATAGCCCTATATTCTGACTTGTTCCTTTTGTTATCTGACACACTCTGCAACTCTACACAAATTTATTCACATCCTGTTGCAATTGTGGCCAATAATAATTTTCACTAACAATAGCAATGGTCTTATCTCGACCAAAGTGTCTATCCAATCCTCTACTATGCTTCGCCTTAATTAGGTTCTCTCTCATGGAACTCCTTGGAATGCACAACTAACTTCCTCTAAACAACATGTCATCTTGGATTATGAAATCCAACCATTTTGTCCTGTCCAAAGTAACAAGTTCCAAACAAGCTTTCTAGGCCTCTACAAAACCTGGATCTCCATAATACAAACTTTTGAGCTCATCGAACACAACAACCTCTATCTTCATTTCTGTCAACAAATTTTGCCTTCTGCTCAAGGCATCTGCAACTCTGTTGGACTTCCCACTCCTGTGCTTCAAAACAAAAGTATAGCTCTGCAAAAACTCAACCCATTTTAAGTGCCTCTGGTTCAACTTTCCTTGACTATTAAGATACTGCAAAGCTTGATGGTCAGTTTATAAAACAAACTCCTTTGGCAACAAATAATGTCTCCATTTCTTCAAAGCCTGAACTATTGAATAAAACTCCTGATCATAAATAGAATACTTTTTCTTGGCATCATTAAGCTTCTCACTAAAATAGGTAATGGGCTTACCTTCTTGGTTCAAAACAACCCCTATAGCACTACCACTAGCATCACAATCTACCTGAAATACCTTATTGAAATCTGGAAGTGCCAAAACAAGTTGTTCTATGACTTTTTGCTTCAATGTATCAAAGCTTTTATCTACTCCTTTAGTCCATCTAAACTCTTTTCTATCCCCTCTCATTGTCTCAATTAGAAGTGCACAAATGCTACTAAAATTTCTGATAAACTTTCTATAAAAACTTGCCAAACCATGAAAAGATCTTACCTTGGAAGCACTCCTTGGCATAGGCCATTCAATGATAGCCCTCACCTTCTCTGGGTCCATCTTAAGACCTTCCTCTAAGACAAAAAATCCTAGGTATACCAACTCCTTCTTTGTAAAACTACATTTCTTCAAATTGATCAACAACTTGTCCTCCCCCAGCTTCTCAAAAACTCTTCTGATATGCATAATATGCTCATCCCAAGTCTTATTGAAAATCAAAATATCATCTAAATAAACAATAACAAAACTTCCCAAAAATTCTTTCAATACCTCGTTCATGAGCGGCATGAATGTGCTCGGTGCATTGGTTAGCCCAAATGGAATGACTAACCACTCATACAAACCTTCCTTTGTCTTGAAGGCCTCTTCCACTCATCTCCTTCTTTGATATGGATCTAGTGATACCCACTCTTCAGGTCAACCTTTGTGAAGTACTTCACTCCACTAAAGTAGTCCATTATGTCATCCATTCTGGGCAATGGAAATCTGTACTTGATCATGATCTTATTGATGGCTCAAGAGTCTGTACATGTTCTCCACTCTCCATCTTTCTTTGTTGCTAGTACTGTAGGTACCGCACATGGACTTAGGCTCTCTCTTATCAATCCCTTCCTCAACAACTCCTGAACTTGTCTGTTCAACTCTTCACTGTCTATTAGAGTCATTCTATTGGCTACCTTATTTGGCAAACTGGCTCCTAGTATCAAATCCTTTTGATAAATTATCTTCCTCATTGGTGGTAAACCTTCTGGTACATTATTAGAGACAATATCTTAAAATTCTTCCAACATTTCTGAGACTTTCGCTGTACTTCTTCACATTTCTCTTGACTAATCTTAGGTATCAATGCAAAGCAATGACGCTCATGCTTCATACCCTCCAAAACTTTTCTACCATCTATCAAGAAAATTTTGGTAGTACTACATACCTTTTCTTGTACCTCCTTGAAGGGCTTCAACTTATGATGAACTCCATCCTTTGTTAGGGAGTATGTGTCTGCACGGCCATCATGGACAGTGCTCCTATCATACTGACACGACCTCCCCAATAACATATGGCATGCATCCATCCGTACGATGTTACACAACACCTCGTCATGGTAGTCACCAATCTTGAACTTCACTAAACACTGCTCATTGACCAAAGCTCTATGGTCCTGTAACCATGCAATCTGATATGAACAATCTGATATGAATGTGGATGCTTTCTTCTTGTCAACTTCAACTTGTCAACTATCTCCTTTGAAACTAGATTATCAGTGTTTCCACTGTCAATAATAATATCACAACACTTACCTTCACATTTGCACCTTGTGCAGAATAAAATATTCCTCTGATTGGGTTCTTTCTCCTCATTCAACAAAGTTCTTCTAACAAATAGGGTTTCTCCCCTTTCAGCATCTTTAGAGTGTTTAGATTGCACATCTTCATCGACATGTGCAACTCATGCATTACCTTTAGGTTTTCTATTTGTCCTTCCTTGATGTTGTGGACACTCATATGCTCGATGTTCTTCTTCTCCACATTGGAAATAGGTTCCTCTGAAACCTCCTCTTCTAGATCCTTGTCCAGGTCTGCCTCTTCCTCTTCCTCTTTGCTCACCATTGTTATGGTCACGAGGGCAGTAGGTATTATCTCCTCTCTAATTTTGACAAGTGTCAGCTTCTTCACTTTTCTTTGAATCTTCATTTCAGCCCCCATAGGGTCTTCCACCAGTCCTTCTGCCTTGACCTCTTCCCCTTTGCTTGTTGTCAAATCTTTTATTCAGCTTTTCTTCCACCTTTAGGGAAAACTGGTATGCATCTTCCATGGTGGTCATTCTGACCAGGCTCAGCTCCTCTTGAATACTTGGCCTCAACCCATTAATGTAATGGGCTACTTTCTCCTTGTTGGCCTCTCCACGGCCTGTCCTGATAGTGATCTTATAAAAATCTTTTGTATGCTCCTTAACAGACTTGTTACCTTGCTTCAATCCTTGCAGCTTCTTCAACAACTCCATCTCATAGTCCACATGAATGAACTTCTTCTTCAATTTCTCCACCATCCGATCCCATCTAGTAATCTTTGCTTTTCCTCTTCTATTTCTCTCTAACTAGACCTCCTTCCACCAAATACTAGCATGGCCCTTCAACTTTGTCTTTGCAAACTTGACCCATTCTAGGTCTTCCACATCTTCATACTCAAAATACTCCTCCATATCATTGATCTAATCAATAAGTTGTTCTGGATTCAAATCTCCAGAATATGTAGAAACTTTGATCTTGGGCCTCTTTCCAATCTTAGAAATGGCCCTTAACAACCTAACTTTTGCAGGATAGCTCCTCTTCTGCTTCATCCTTGCTTTCTTCTCTTGTTCTTGGCTCAAACCCTCTTCGCAGCTCCTCTTGCAATGCATCGATTTGTCTTTGTAGGGCTCTAAAACCCTCTTCTGTCAAAGCATTCCTCCCAATACGATTTCTTCGTGGAGGCATCTTGATCTCTGAAACAAACCCACAACCTCAGGCCCTAGTGCAAACTACCTCACGGTTGGCAATCTGTTTACACACTCAGGAACCCTTGCTTTGATAACACTTGATGAAAGGGGTAAATCATAAAACACACAATAATAGAAATTGCACACAGAAAATAGAATGATATTTTATTAATATGGGAAAAACATTATATTATAGAAGCTCAAATACAATAAGAGGATGGATCCCCTATAGACTGCAACACATTACAACTCCCTCTCTCAAGACTCTAGAATCATCTACCTTCTGTAACCCGAAATCAACTAGGGTTTTTATTTTCCTGCCTATTCTTGACTCTACACTTTCCCCCTTAACTCCCCTATCCCTAAGGTTCCCAAAAATGGTCATATATAGCCCTTTTTGGCGGCCACCAGCGTAATTTTGAAATTTGCATCTCCCTCCAAAAATAGGTCAACTTTGCGGGGCCATAACTTTCGATCCAACCATTGGATTTTCAATTATAATGCCTTTTTGGAAAGCTCTCAAAAAGATGGTTGTGCACAAGCAATACCTAAAGGTAGACTACTTGGGTTTCCCACCAAATTTTGGGCCCATCCGGAGCCTCTAAGTGCATCAAATTTGACTTTGAATATTTCAATAGGATTCTTGGAATTTGAAATTTTAATATCTCACAAATGACAAATGATATTAAAGTGATTTCTTCACCATTAGCTTCAATTCACCATTTTGGAGGTCCGTGTAAGATTTTGTATCCAATCATGCACAAATGCAAACTTACTAAAAATAGTAACCCTGCCAAATTTAGCCCTTATTGAAAAGAAACAACATTTTAATTTTTTTGGTTGATGCAAGATTACTCTTAAACCATGGATGCTCTTGCATCATATATCTTCAATACATCAAAACCACAAATCAAAATATTCATCAGTAGAGGAATGCGAACCAAATTACTTAGGTACTCTACACTGTTTCTAACTTAACTCTGTTCACCCGGACTTAGACAATTCACCATATGACTTCCAGATGAAATCAAGACTTGAACATTGAATCATGACATCACCAGATAGCTGTGAGTAACATACCAGAACCACATGACAAGATCTTCAATTGTGGAGGAGTGCCAATTGAATTACTATCACTATCTTAGTATCCTGTCAATACTTAGTCAATTTTGGTTAAGTTAGTCTTTCTGGACCAAAAGGCTATGCACAACTTTGTCATAGGAATTGTCTCCAAACATGTTAGGTTGTTTTCATCAATGACAATATCATATCAGTAGTGTCTCTTGACTATGTTTCCAACAATCTCCCTCTTTGGTATTGAAGGCAACACTTAGTGAAAAATGCTTATCTTCTCCCCCTTACTATATACACTCTATTTTTCTTCTTCCCTTGAAATGTTTAGGCCATTTTTCACTGGATCTTCTTCTCCTCCTTTGACATCAATGGCAAAGGTGTATGTACAAGTAGCAAAATTGTGTCAAAATTTTAAAATTGTCATACTTTGCCGCATATGTACAAGTGCAATCTTCCATCTTAGTTAGTAGTAGGTGAAAGAATATCATTGTAGACAATCTTTAATTGTGTTATCTCTCCATCCCATCGATTCTTGGCTCTTTCCAAAACTTGAATGTTGCCATTTATCTAAAAAACTAAGTCCTCTGCTTTCTATACATTTGTAGGTATATTAGTGATTGCCTTAAATTTTGTGGCTTCACCGGCTAGACTTGTCATGGAGTCAATTTTAGGGCTTATTAACCCTCTCAAGTGGCACATTTTGTTTTTCATTTCTTCCCTTTTGCTTAGCAGACTTCTTATGTTATTATGCATATTTTCAACTTGTATTTCCATACTGCTTATGGAGTCAACTATTGGATCATAGGATTTAGAAATATTTACTATTTGAAGCTCTATAGCTTTCACCTTTTCTTCTAATTCCTTAGTGGTCTCAGGCCATGACAAACTAAACTTGTATATATCACATGCCTCCTTGATAGCACTCTCTATATTCTTAATACTCTTATCTAGAAAAATTTTATCAGTCTAACTTGTTCTTTAATTCAGTCACCTTTTTATCATCAAATTATTTTCTAACCTTAGCATCTACAAACTTCTCAAAAGACTCAAAATGAGTACTTACTAATTTTATCAGGCCTTTGAGTTGATTAGTTTGTGACAATGATGTGCCCTTTTGGAATGAAGGCATCAACTTCTCTAGGATGTCGGATGCTTCACCAATGAGTTCACTATCCTGCATATGTGATTTTAGTATCTCTTCCTGTGCCTTTTCTTAAACAATTGATACCCATTTAAATTTTTGCACAGGAGACATTGAGGACATATTTATTGGTCCTTGTAAAAGCTCAAACTCATCCAAATCTTGTTGTTTCTCTAAAAATTCTTTGATAGAATCAACTGAGTAGAAATAGTGTCTCTTATCATTTCTTTAGACATTTCTTCTTCTTGATTCTGTTTCAGACGTTCCAGGTCCATAGCCTCATGTTCCTCAATATTTTTCTCCAGAGCAAGGCTCTTCTTAGCTTGTTCAAGTTCTTGATTATCAACTTTGTTCTTCTCATCAGTCTTCTCCTTGTTTTCTTGATCATTTGTTTGTTGATCTGGAGGAAGATTTGTTTTAGTTTGGTCCTTGTCAGTTGTGTCTAGGTCATCAATAACAGGGGCTTGATCTTCTTTTTCCTTTATCTCTTCATCATTTTTGTCTAACCTTTGGTCCATGTTGACATCTAGAGAAAATGTGTCATCTCTATCACTTATTTCTTCATTATCATTTATGGTTGGGAGATGAAATTGCTTCAACACTCTCAAAGTGATTTCCTTAGTTTCTTTGACTACCTTCTCAATATCATCTGCCATTAGAGTGTTCAACCTCCTCTTTGTTCTAAATTCTGTATGAAGCACTTTGGAGACTTTTGCCTTTTCTTCTGGGGTGATTTCAAGACATAGCTTTATTAATGTGTGTTCTCTAAGCTCAATGTCCTTGGCCATAGTAGCTTCTTTCCTTACAGACATTACACTTCCCAAGCTATATGGAAGATGAGCAATTATTTCAATAAGGGATTTATTGTATATGCCAAGTATTTGATGACAATAGTCTCAATGATGTTTTTATCTACATAATCATAGTCATCATACAGTTGGGCAATAGGTTTTAAATTTCCATCAACTGTAATGGCTTTTAATACATCCTCTAGAGTTATTGTAGCCTATACTCTCACAAGCTCTGCCTTCTTCTCCTTCTTTCTTCCTTTCCCCTTTCCAGAGGGCTTGCCTTGACCAGTACTAGAGGCTTCTGCAGATTTAACCTTCATCTTTTTAACTTCTTCATCTGATTTTGTTTCCTCATCATCATCTTTGCTCACACTGACATATATTCTGTGTCCTTTTGTCTTTTGTCTTTTAGGACCCTTGTTAGTGGTTTTCTTGGTGGATGCTTCTGCAGATGGAGTAGGACTAGAGGATTCAGGTGTAGTTGCAGAGGTTGTTTCACCAGATACAGTTTGTGAAGTAGAAGCTCTTGTTCTCTTCTTTGTAACTGTAGGCTCCTCTAATTTCTTCTTAGGCTCTTTCTGGGCCTTCATAAGTTCATCTTGCTTTTCTTTGACTATCCTTTCTGCTTCTACCCTAGTTCTTGTTTCTTTGATTTGTTCTTTGGTAAAACCCTTTTTCAGAGCATACTCCTCTACCATCTTCTAGGCCTTTTTCAAAATTTCTGGCATTCTTTGTTCAACAAAGACTTTTGTTGACAACTCTTCATAGGTCCCAAATCTTTTTTCTTTGGGGTTCCTAGGTTTGCTTAACATGTGTCGAGCATAGCTATCTAGAATTTTTCCATCCACTTCATAACCCATTGGCATAATCCAGACTATTATAGGCTCAACAGCCTCCATCATGCATTGGTCTTTTGTTACAATGAAGCATATGTCATTCTTATATTTTTCAATAATTTCCTTGGGAATCCTTTCCCTAGATTGCATAATTCTTTGAAAATTCTTGAAATATCCCCATAGGGTTGTGGTCTATTCCTCATAGCTTCCTATGTTGCTTAAATGATCTCTAATTTGTACTGTAACTGGTTGATTGTTTAACCAGAACAAATTCTTCATTTTTGGTAATTTTTGCATGAAGTAGAAGAATAAGTAGATGATCAAATTACCAAATTTGAAGGGGTATTTTCTCTCCTTTGTCTTCTTCAGGTTTTCCATTAGCTTTAGTCAGAGCAACTCATAGAGATCATAGTCTGCATTCTCCTTAATCACTTGATAAGCAGTGTATATAGCAGTACTAGAGACAAAGTTCTCCCACTTGGAGAAATAGATCTTATATTCAATTACCATTGATGCAAACCTCACTACATGGTCTATAATATCATTAAATGTTAATGCCCTCTTTTCAAATTGGGCTCTAGATGCTTCTGTCATGGTGTATTTTTCACAACTTTTAACAAGGGCACACTACCAGTAGAATTTAGTCTTGTCACAACCCTAATCGCATCCTTAGTGATCTTAAAAGGCTTCTCAAGCCATATGAATTCATCGTGGATCTTGCTCAACATGTACCAGACCCATTCATCTTCTGTAAATGTAGGGAAGTCTCTATACTGAATGAATTTCTTCACTTCCAAAGCCTTGTATTCTTCCTTTAACTCAAATTTGTCACCACTTAGATGTTTTAGATATAAATCTAAGAATTTGCTGTCACCATGTTCTTCTAAGGAAACATGAATGTAAGTCCTAACATACTCCGTAGGCATCACTCTGTGTGCTATATCTGAAAATGTACCCATTGGATCAACTTTTGTTGATTTGCAGGGATGTTTCTTGAATTTTGGTTGAGCTTGCTCAGTGATGTCAACAACTTGTGGAGTTGCCATTTTTGCAACGATTTAAACAAATTCACAATAGGGTTTCAACTGTTTAAATACCTTTTTATGCCAAACTAGGGTTTTCTTTACTTGAATCACCCTAATTTACTTTGAATCTCTAGAGATCGTTGATATCGCTTAGATTTCTTCTTTAGTTTCTCTTAGACACTTGATAGCTTGAATGTAAAGTGAATTGTTTGTCGAATGAGCTCCTTTTTAACTCTTGTTATGATAACCTAGTTGTCATAAATGCTTGTTCTCCAAAAGTTGTCAAACTCTTCACTATAGAATACAGTCGATTAGGATTGCTTCGCAATGCTATGCATTTGAACCTTTTCTACCAGAATTTCTTTCAAAAGATCTTTCATATAAAGCATTTCATCATATCTTCATGTCGGATCCTAGCACTAACTATCTGGTTAGGGGATTAGGATTTTCAATACAACTCCCCTTGAGCCAGAGCTCCCAATTTACTTCCCAAATGAAGTATCTACACTAGAGGCTGGTGCAGACCTTTATCTTCTCTCTGCTATGTTTTCCTCTTCTCTATAGGATAGTCTCTTTTCTCATTCTTGCTTCTGTAGAATCTTGCAATATGTCCAAACCTATTGCAATTGTAGCATACCACATTCCTATGTCCCTGATTCCTTCTATTGATTTGATTTATTCTTGATCTGCATTGGTTAGCCATATGCCCAAATCTATTGCATGCAAAGCACTTTCCATTGAAAGATTAAGTATTCCTTACATTGTTAAAACCATTCCTTACCAGACTTCTACATTCATTTGATCTATGACCAATTTTCTTGCAATTGAAACATTGACTAGAGAATGTTGGAACATTCCAATTCATTCTACTCCTACACTAAGTAGCCTTATGACCAAACTTATTGCAATTAAAATAATAGCCATTGAATGATGGGTACCTTTGAGCATTTGGCTACCTAACCAGAGGTCTTTTAGGTCTTCTTCTGTGATTCCAAAACTAGTTGCTTTTTTTTCTCATCTCAATGTTTCTTGACCTGATTTAGAACTTTCTCCTTTTTCAAATCCCAAGCCTTGCTTGTCATCTAAACTCTTCTAAATTTCAATCAACTCCTCAATCTTTGCAGAGCTTATTTTGAATTTTTCTTTATAGCTATTAGCTTCTTCTAGATCATATTTCAAAAGTAACTTATCTTTTCCCAATTTTTCACATTCTTTAGATTTATCTTTCAACATTTGATTCAAATGTTACTCAACTTTTTCTTTTTCTTCAACCAAGCTTGATAAATTATTTAGGGTTTCATTTGCTTCAATCAACTATTCACTTAGCTCTCTATTCCTATCCTTTGATCTATTAACTTGCTCTCTTAGCTTCAGGATGCATTCATCTTCTTCTTTGACATTTTCCTTCAAATCCTAGATATCTGCTTCATACCTATCAAGATCTTCAAGTGTTGTTTTTAATTCTTGATCAATTGTGACACTACCTGGAGTAGGATGCCTTCTAATTACCATGAGTACTCTTTCCCAGATCTTCCTCAAGCTATTAAACTTCTTCCAAGGAACCTTGCTCTGATTGTTGATCACAAAGAATACTGAGAGGGGGGGTAAATCAGTATTCTATAAAATTTTTCTTTCACATACTTATTAATCCATTTACCACATTCAATAATATGAAAGCAAAACAAACATAAGAAGAGCAGCCACAAAGTCATAACACAGACACCAAGATTTTTACATGGAAAACCCAAAAAGGGAAAAACCACAGTGAGTGTTAGTTCACAATATATTATGATATCAAAACTGGATTACATGAAGGCTCACTACCTTAGGGCTTACTGCCCAAGGACTCACTATCTAAAAGAAGTGCTCACTCCAATAGGCTCACTGCCAAAAAAAGAGAAGAGAAGATAGAGATGGAATGGCTCATTGCCAAGAGAAAACTACTACAAGTGCATCTAAAGAATGCTGAGGTACAATTCCATTTAGCTTAGTATACAAATTCAAATGTCTTCATAATGTCTGGACTCCTTTTTCTACTCTTTTGTCACTTACTATCCTTTTCTGGTTACAAAACTACCTTAGTTTGTACACATATCAAATTTTCACTTTTCTCACACACATTACTCTCTCCAAAGCCAAAATCTATTGAGTATATATATCCGTAATATGACTTATCTTACAACTAGGTCGGCAGGCCAAGCATGAAACATGTACACAATTATTATACCATGTCGGCTTGATCTTATGCACAAATAGTAATGTAGACTCAAACAAACATTCAAAAATCTTTATATAGGTTAGGACCTATAGTAGAGTCACTTAGAATAATAATTCAAACATTGTCTTCATCGCATATTGATTACACGAGTGTCAGCTTCGAATTTAAGTGAATACTCAACTAGCTTAATTGTCATGCCATAACTTTCAATGCGAACCATATGAGACTCTAAAATTCATAACCAACATTCATTATGGACCTATTATCATACATTTAGAACTGCGGAGCATAATATTCTTTCATAGAGAAATGCGGATCTTAGAACTATTGTTGTCACAGAGAAATATTGTCAACCTGAGAGCTGGTACTAGACAACTTGTAAATTGTGATCTGATGAACTTCAA
The DNA here is from genome assembly GCA_027924645.1 of Cunninghamia lanceolata. Taxonomy (NCBI): domain Eukaryota; kingdom Viridiplantae; phylum Streptophyta; class Pinopsida; order Cupressales; family Cupressaceae; genus Cunninghamia; species Cunninghamia lanceolata. The sequence goes on from BSBN01001492.1 coordinate 1,164,904, forward strand.
GCTCTATAACTCTAGATTTAGATTCTCATGACATATATCTTCAATACCTCAGAACCGTAAATCAAAATATTCATTAGTGGAGGAATGTGGACCAAATTATCTAGGTACTCTACACTATTTTTGACTTAACTCTGTTCACCCAGACTTAGACAATTCACCATATGACTTCCAGAGGAAATCATGACTTGAACACTGAATCGTGACATCACCAGATAGTTGTAAGTAACATATTAGAATCACATGACAAGATCTTTAATTACGGAGGAGTACCAACTGAATTACTATCACTGTCTTAGTGTCAAGTCAATACTTAGTCAATTTTGACTAAGTTAGTCTTTCTGAACCAAAAGGCTATGCACAACTTTGTCACATGAATTATCTCCAAACATGTCAGGTTGTTGCCATCAATGACAACATCATATCAGTAGTGCCTCTTGATTATGTTGCCAATAGTTAAGTGAATAAAGGACTAGGACACCCAAAAAGCCTGGGCCCTCCTTTAGCCCTACCCAAAATGTGTGCCTTGTCAACTTGGGCCCTTTAAAACATTCCTAATGTCAGCCTTATGTCATTTAACTCTCTATAAATTAGCAAGAATGCATATAAAAGTAAGTTAAGTAATTCATTTGAACATCTAACTCTCTCTAGCAAAATCTTGGCACTCTTGCATTATCTCTCTTTCTCTCTATAGCTCTATATTGTGGATTATTACTGTGGCACTAACATATGGGTATGTGCAGGATCATGATGGGCCAAACTATACCTCTAAGTGGCAATGAAAATACAAAAAATCAGACTTAGTCAAGTTCATGTGAAAATTTGAATGGATTATCTATTGCAAGTATATGCCTAACCAGTGTTGTCATTAATGTTAACATATCTGTGTTATCATTGGTGTCAACTGTGCTCTTATTTTGTTGCTTGCTTGTAAGAGTGAGATGCTTTGTGTTTACTTATGTAAGTAATCTTGATGTTGAGGATATTGAGAAAATTAGCTCCTTCGGTGGTAACAATGTGTTGCTTTGGTAATAGTGTATTGTATTCAGAAGAACAATCTAGAAGTTTTCTTTGCATTTCCTGTAGGATGAATATCTTTGTCTGTGGATTGGGAGTTGTTTAGAGGCATGTCTGGAGATGCTATGTTCTGATTTTGAGCCTCCAATATGAAGAATTTAGTGAGATATGCTCACCAGAGTCAAAACAACTTTTTCTATATAATTGGTGGTCACAGGGAGAATGTATTATGCTCCGTATTCCTTCGCATTGAAGTATTTTGGTCTGTAGTTCTAATGTTAAGTTTAGAATGATGTTTTGTGCCTTCAACTTTAATGGTTCATGATTTGGTGGTTTGCAAGCTATTTTTTCCTTATGACAGTGACTAACAGTGTTGTTCTTGTGATCTGGTTTGAAGAATCTTCTTGACAGAGTGGTTGGAGATTGTGCGGTTGTTCCCAGTGATTACAAAGTACTTGTGGATGTCTCCTAATTGTGTTCCTACCTTTGGATTGGTCCACAAAGAGTAAAATGGATCATGGATGAAGAATGATCTTGGTAGACCTAGTGTCCTCACCAGTCTTGGCCGACTCAGTTGATTTCACTAATTGCGGTGATGCCTTGAAGATTATGGAAGCATGTCGTGGCATGAAGAATTATGTTTGAGTCCTAGCTAAGGTGTGGCGTGTTCATCATACTTCTCTACATATTTCCTTAGCTAAATTTGTATTAGGTCCAAACCTATTTTATGTATGTTTATAATGCTAACCTTGGAGATTGTTCCAATGGTTGATGAATGTAATGTCGACCTTGATGTACATTCCAAGGTTAAGGAATTGTATAAAAGCATGTAATGTAGTTGCAAAAAAGTATGACATGTGCAAATATGAAAAGATAAGTGTGAAGGTGTAAAGGAACATAGAAGAGAAGTTTTATTGTGCTTCAAAGGAACTAAACCCAAGCATGGAGTAGATGCTACTTAATTAGTTCATCATTTTGGCAGTGAGCCACCCTTTAGCAGTGAACCACCCTTTGGCAGTGCGCAATTTGGACAGTGAGCCTCTATTTTTCAGTATTGTTATAACTCATATATTTTGTGGGCTAATACCCACCGTGGTTTTTCCTTTTAGGGTTTTCCACGTAAAAATCTAGTGTCTCCTGTGTTGATTATGTTATTGTGTTGAGCTTCTCATTTCATGCTTTCATGTTTATATTAGAGTATAAGTAATTGATAAGTTGATGTCCATAATTGGTTAAAAGTTTTAGGACAACTGATTCACCCCCTCTCTCAGTTGTCTGGTGCATTCCAACAATTGGTATCAGACCAAGGTTCCTCAGAAGAAGGCCTAACAGCTTGAGGAAGATCAAGGATGTCTTATAAAAGGGAAGCTCCACAATTTGATGGGACAAATTATGCTCTTTCGAAAGCATGAATGAAAAGCCATCTCCTCTATCTTGGTTATAAAGTACGGCTAGCCACATAGTCACAATTTGTCATGCCTGAAGGTGGTTTGAAAACTGAAGATGATATCAAAGAATATGAGTTGGATGTCAAAGCAAAGGACGCCCTGTTAAGTTCCTTAAGTGACACAATATTGACAAAATTTGTGGATCTTGAATCTGTAAATGAGGTATGTGTTGTGCCTCACACACATGTCCCATTTTGAAATATAGGGACCCCCTCTCCCAAATTTGGTCTAGAATGTCAAGTGAGTTTTTCACCTCCTAAGTAGTCAAGTAGCCAAAATGCACTTTTGCCATATTAGAAGGATGATGTTGAAAATCATTTCAAAAGTCTGCTAAGTCAGGATCTTTGCATTTCTTCCAGTAGGTCTGATAGTCCTTTTGTGCTAAATCTGGTCCTAAGTAACCTTTTGCGCTAAATTTCTTCCCAACCAACTTTTGCAATAAAATTCTCTACCACCAACCTTAAACTGCTTTTCCTCTCGACTGATTTTGTGCTACTTTCCACTTGCAAGAATTTTTGCAATAATTCTTGGTATCTTTGACTTGTGCTACATTGTTCGATCACAGACTAGGTTGGAGGATGTCAAAAGCCCCACAGGTCTGAATAGCCACAAAACCTCGCAAACGACATGAAATCAAGTTTGTTATTGCAGCGCTAAAGTAGCTGTTTGCTAACCCAATTTGTCACACCTAATATTCCCACCGAGGACACCCAGTCAGAGAAGACCAAAAACCACGCAACCCTAATATGCCTGACTAACACTATGTACGTCTTGCATTTATGACAATTAAATAGGGGAATAAAAAGGGGATTTCTCATCATTTGGACAAGTATCTTTGGAGCTCCTAATGATTTATTGAGCATTCCCATTGAATCACCTGTAGTTTTTATCCAGTAGCCTCCCTCCTCACTTGCAAATTCCAACTAACTCAGCACATGAGGTAGGAGCTAAACCTGTATCTAGGGTTTTTCTTACACATTTAGGATTTCGTTTCCTTTTAGCATGAACACAAATAGATCCAAACGTAGCTAGGGTTTCTATGATAAATTGTTTCTTGCTACTTATAAACCCTAGCTCTATACCTTCAAAGGAAAACTTAGGCAAAATGAAGAAAAATTGTAAAAATTCAACAAACTCAAAACGCTTTGAAGAAAAGAAAATAAGTTTTTGGCGTTGATGGTCTACCTGACCAACCTTCAAAATTCCAAAATATCCAGTCAGTCAGTAGCCACGGAAATTTGCGCCAAGCTTTAAGCAAGTTTGCACTAAAAACTTGACCCTCTGACCTCCATAATGTTTGTCACATTAACTGACTTAGTCGGTAGGATCCAAAAGCCTTGCAAGACACTAAAAATTGTTTTGCACTAAAATTACCTTGTGCTGACTTTGCACTCAAAGACCCCACCTCCAACTTGGTCGGATGCCTAGGAAATCTCTGCTAGTCAGTGGCTACCAAAACTCCTGCTGGAAGCAAAGAAAGTGACCTTGCGCTAAAAGTAGCTCCATCTGACTTGACACTAAAAAATGCCACCACCAACCCGATCAGTTGACTCCAAATCCTACGCAGGTCTGACAAGGTCTAATCCCACGCAACCATAGTGAAAGTTGTCCCAATTGTCTTACACTAAAATTTCAACCAACTAACTGAATAACTAACTCAAGTCGGTACCCTCTAAATTCTGCCCAAGTTGGTTGACCCTAAAACCCACGCAAAACGTTGAAAGCACATGAGCTATGAAAAATAATGGGTTGAATGAACTTGATTTTCTCACTGAGGTTGGTAGATCTCCAATGTAGAGCTTTCCTGTTTATAGGTCAGTCGACCTTGAAATCAGCACAAATAGGGTAAAATAACTGTTTTAAGGAACTTTCAAAACGGTAAGTGTCTGAAATGATGTGATAATGACTGTAAAGGGTAAATAATAGTATTTCACATGTTTTAAATGGGATTTTTGCAGTATTGAAATGTTTAATGCATGTATTAATGTTGAATTGCTTATTGTTGAATCATGACATGCATGCAAAGGTAGTAAATATTAGATTTATGTTCCTTAAAAGGGCATGTTAATAACTTAGCAGATGCATTACAAATTCATCAGGTTTTGATATGGTTGAAAGTCTATTAATCCACTTGATAATGAAGAGCTTAAACTTAGGATTTAGTAAAAATCTCTCAAGGTGTAAAGCTTATGAGGTCTAGTCCTGCAGGTTAGATGACTCCCCAGGCTCAAATCATGAAGTACAAATTCAAAGGCATCCCCCCAGAGACCAAGATTCATACTGGATGGAGTGATGTAGGAGATACAGATCTGGGTCACATAGACCTAGATGACTTCAGACTAAGAACCTTTGGCCAGAATCCAACTCCTAGGGTCAAAACACTAAAGGATAGTGGTATAGCACAAGCCGCCGCCTTCCCCACATCTGTGTAATGTGCAAAACTGATAGTAACATTTGTAGACAGCTATGATGTCATGACTAGAACAATCCAAACTACCAATGGAGACATCCTAGTTGACTTAAGTCCACCCTCCTTGGCTGAAACTTTTGACATCCCATGGCACACAGTAATGACCATGCCAAACAAAGAAGGATCATAAGCAACTTACAACAAGGATGTAAATGGATGCAGAAAACATATGAATGATCATTGGGCAAAGAGCAGAAGGTCTACTATGAGAAAATTCCCTCAAGTACTATATAGAAGTGACTTTCATGATGAGATAGGGGATTTGATAACTTTCCTAAGTAGAATATATGGACTACCTATAACTTCCACCTTTGAAGAATGGATGTTTGTCATCATTATTGAGATATTGAAGGGAACTAAATTCCATTGGTCACAGATTCTTAGAGATAATATTCATGAAGCCTTTAGCAACTTCAAAGAGAAAAGATCCTTTAGATGGACTTCCTATGTCATCTATGCATTAGCAAGAAGGAATCATTATGTTAGGTTGTCTAAAATAGGAAAAGTTGGAAATGATGAACAGACCCAAGTCAAAGTATATGAGTGTTATCCATAGCTCACATCATCTCAATCTTTGATTCATTTTACAAGGATGAATGATGCTTTCACGATGTATATAGAAAGATTGCTGGAAGGTAACATAGCCCTGAGGATTTCCACAGAGGCTATGAATGAAGTAACATAATATGGAAGGTGGTACATCCAGTTTGAAAAGTTCACATATCTAAGGGTGTAAGGTTTCATTGGGATAGCTTACAGACTCCCTAGATATCCTGATGATAAAATAGTACTCCTAGAATTATCTAGGCAGTTGATTCATTGTGTTGAAAAACTCAAGCACTTGCATAGAACCAATGTACAATTTCCCATCTGGTTCGGCAAAGGGAATTATGCATGTCCTCCATTGGCATCAGCTAAACATTTAGATAAAGAACTTCAACTTCTCAACCTCCACTATTACGATGCTAGGGATCACTTTGATCCAAATAAAGTGATGGAGAAGTTTGTAGAAAAAAGTTGTTCCACAAGATGCATTTAGAAGACTTTTGGGCCAACTATATAGATGATTATGAAGTCATGAAGAAAGCTCATTCAAGGTTGTCTTTGGCCTTTATAAGGAAATTTCACATCATTGCAGTACCAGACCAGTTGGAAGATGATGAGAATGTCATGGTTAGAGGAACCTGGGAGGCTCAATATCGTCAACCAATCCCTCTACCTAATTGGGCCAATGCTGAGGAGAGTTCTCTTGATGTCATAATGAAAGAACCTATTAGACTAAGCAAGACATAGGTGAGAGGTTAGATAGCTACTTTGGAGAGACAAGGAGTGCAGGTTACATATACTACACTTGAATCAGACAAAAAGTCCAGAGGAGAAGAGGATGAACCAATAAACATAACAGATGAGGCAGAGCCAGTTCAAAAATAAAAATCTGACAGTGAAGAGCATACGTCTTTGGTAAAGAAGGCTAAGAAAGTTAAGAAACCCTTTGCAAAACCTCTTAAGAAAGACCAGCCCCCTTCTGTTAGAACAAGAGCCTCCAAGAAAAGGGATATGCCAAGTGGTCCTAGAGAAGGTACCAAAACTAACAAAGTTAAGGTGCAGATTGTTAGCAAGACTGCAGAGGCTACCCCCATAACTAGTGATAATACCAGTTTACCTACCTCTCCATCTCCTGTTGCCCCAAGTGTAAGCACAACTGCCTCCACTTCTATAGCTACTACTACTACCTCCACTTCCATGGCTTCTACCACTGCTGCATCTGCTACACCTATGACCTCAGCTACTATTGTTCAATAAGCTACCCCTGGTGCCACTTCACTTGCCACTACCATTTCAAGTATTTCTTGCTCATTGGCAGTATCTTCTAATGCCCCTAGTAGTCCCATTTCCTCCATTGCTGCCACCTCATGTTCCTCTACCACTACCACACCTTTAGCTTCTATCTCCTCCACTCAATTATCTACTCCCATAGTGCTACCTCCCATTTCTACAATTCTTTCACCTTCTCTTCCCTTTCCCTCACTATTTATTCCCTCACCCCTAGTCATCTCTTCCACTCAGTCAGCAGTATTAGCTAATTTAATGCAAGTAGATTTACACCTATCCTACAAACACCATTAGGCCAAGACTCTACTCCTCTAGTTGTACCACTATTGCCTAGAATCGAAAAGGTATGTGCAAAATTGGGTTTGCAACAGCTAGAAATATAATCATTGCCTGAATCAGATAAAGACATATTTGTTGAGGCAAGTAACGAAATCCCAAAAGAATCCTCAGCTGAAGTGGTTAGTGTCAAAGTGATTGGTGTATCTGACAGTCCTCCAGAGAAGGGTCAGACAGAAGAAGTCTTCAAATCCGCTTAGGAGAATATAATAATAAGTTGGAGAAACCTGGTCGATGAAGGAGATAAGGATTTGAATAAAGATAAGGGGTCAGAACAAGAACAAGGGCCACTTGAAGAGTTTACCAAAACTGATGGTGAGAAGGTCAATGAACTAAGTAAGCCCTCCTCTTCAGCACCTAAGTGGTTACAAAATAGAGTGGTGTACCTCAAGCCAGAGGTGGAAGTAATGCAATTAGATTTGAGCACAATCTTGTCACAAGCTCAAAGGCCAAAAAAAGAGAAGAACGTAAAAGTACAATCAAGAATCTATAAGGATGAGACAGTATCTAGAATTGTTGAAATAGCTATCCCACCGCCCAATACAAATAGAAGGCAAGTCAGAGCCAAGGACTATGTTATCTCAATGGTTGATGTGGGACAAACCACCCATGCTTAGAGAGTTGATGGGTTTAAGGGGTCTATCACGTCCATTCTGGAGCAGTTGGATAAAGATTAGTTATCAAAGAAAGAATTGAAGTAGCAAAATGAGGAACTCGTACTTGTCTCCAGTTCTTAATTAAACCAGTTGATGTAGGAGGAGATATAAGGACAGTGCCTACCTTCTTATCCATCGATGAAATGGCTAGGCTTGGTGAGGGAAGAACCATATTACAAGGGACTCAGAAATGGTTAATCAGAGTATTTGAAAAAGGATGTGAAACCATTGATGTTGCCGCCCAAGCACATAAGAAATTGGTTGAACTTCATGAAAAGTGGAAGGATCTATAGGAGGAGTGTGACTCCTTAAAAGAATATTATTCTCACATGTTTCCTAGAGTCAAGAGCATCAGAGATTTGTTGGCATAGACTTTAGTGGTCAAGAATATTCTAACTAGAGACAAGTTATCAAAGGCTGTCGAGTGGTATCAACAGCTGAAATTGAGAAAATAAATTATTGAAAACATAAAAGAAGTGTACAAGCCTGCAGATGAAGAAATTTGGGCATTGATATATGATATTAATGATTTTTTAAGAGATTGCTTAGAAGAAGCCTACAATGACTATGCACCTTATCATGTTGAAAAATGCAAGAACAAATTGCATAAGGTCATTTTTGAGAATACTGAGCTGGATATGGAGGACAGATTAGATAAAGCTAGCGATCTCAAGGCTAAATTCAATGCATTCCACAAGGCAGGGGCATAAATTGAGAAAATATACAGGAGGTTTAGTCGGGAGCTGGAGATGTTTGAATATCAGGTCAGCCACCTGAAGAATCTAGATCTCTTGGAGATCAATCCAGCCCTTGAAGCATGGCCGAACTACCGTAATAAGTTATTAGAAGAAGACAAAATCAATTTGGATGAAAAGCCTTGATATGCTTTTGAATATTCTGAAATGTAATCCCATCATAATTATAAATTGCTATATTTAGGGGGGGCATGTGACTCTATTTTGTCTCTTTTGTGCTTTAAAAATGATCTTTTCTATTAATATATTGAGTTGGGTAGTCAAATTGACTAGAATCAATCTATCTGGGGGCTATTTTTTGTCTTTTTCATAAAAGACAAAGTAAAATCTAGGATTTTTTTTTAATGCACCTTGTAAACTTTTTAACATGACCGGTGACGCTGGCGTGACACGCCCTCTGGCTCCACACTAATGCTTTTGCCCGGAGCGATGAACTGGTGAGGCCACAATACGGGGGACCTCATCCCCAAGAAGGAACACTTCAAACCCATGAGCTCGTTGGCCCAGCGAGGGTTTGAACTCTGGTGGCCACCACTACAACCGAGCGACTTAACCACCGAACCATGCCATCATCGGCAAGTAAAATCTAGGATTTGATATGAGTTGTTATTTGTACATTTATTGATGTAATCTGGACCGTTGGTGTTGAGTTAATCTCTACCATTCATTGAAAAACTCAGTATGGCTCCTCCTTTATATAAAGGGCTGCCATTTCCACTATTTGTAAGAGAGAATTTGATGCCGAATTGTTGACATTTTTCCATTCGAAGTAATACAAAGCAAGTTTCTGCAGTGCCTCTGAGAATTTGTGTATTGTATTTCTTATTTGGTTTTCATGGTTCGCTTCTTGCTCTCCCATAGTTAGTTAGTTGTGCTTTTATAATGTTCATGGTTTGCTCAAAGTATCTGATGAATACTCTAAGTGCATACTTTTAGTTATTTGCTGATGGTAGATAGCTGTGCAGAGTTAGTCTAGGCTGATCATTTGTGCTAATGTTCAATTGCATTTCACAAGTTAAATTGCACCATTTATTGGGGTATTTAACAAATGAATGTAATCTAAAAATCTTTTGATTTCCATTGAAGATAGCATCATTTTCTGTAGTGTTGTAACAATAATTTTCAGTTTGGTAACTCAGAAAACTAGTTAAGTGTCAGAGTATTTGTCTAGTTAAAATAACCCATACATTGTGAATGCCACTTAGGATTTTTCTAAAATCCGAACCTCTTTTGTTTTTTATTTAATAAACTATTGTTAGATTAGGAATTTCAGCAACATTTTACATTGTTTTATCAGCTGAAATCATAATGGGTTTATATGTATTTGTTGTTACAACTTGAAGATCTATAGATTGCATGCAAGACCCCTTGTAGGCATAGCTAGAACATACTAATTGAGAGATTCCAACCAAGCTAAGACCTAGCTATATTATCCTTGGAGTAGTCTTACCTAGGGTAGGATACTTTTCAAGAGAGGTGTGACACTCACAATCACACCTGTGTTGCTGTGTGCTAAAAAACTCATCAACATAATTGGCGCTAGAAGGAGGGCGAGGATCTATTTCCCTCTACAAAATCAACAAGTCTGGGGACTAGATAAAGACATACCATATCTAGCTCAACTGGAGTAGAGTTGCTATCTTTGACATAATTCAGACAAACAAGAAGGGATTAAGGGATACCAAGAGGACCAAGAGCTCAGTGAGCCCCAAGGAATGTAGCTGTAGTACCTTTCAATCCCCCAGTCATGGCCTTTTTTACAGGAAATAACCAATTCCCATTTTAGTTCAATGATTACCATGATATGCCAAAAAACTCAAATGAGTTCTATTCAAAGTTCAGAGTGAACGATCCAGATAGGATTGCAGATGAGGACATTAAAATCTTTGAAAGCAACATGTTTATGCTACAAGTATAATATGAGGATGTGATATGCAGGTTGTTCCCTTATTCTTTGTGGGATGAAGCTTATTATTGGTTTTCTATCCTCCTTGCAGCATCCATAAACTCATGACTAAACCTGAAGAACGTGTTTCTGGATCAATTTTGAATGCCCACCATCCCAGCTGATCTTTATTGGTCTTTTGTGGAGATTCATCGAGGTGAAGGTGAGATGATAAGTTCCTTTGACAATAGATTTCAGACAGCTTTTAGTCATTTGCAGGCTCCTTATGCCATAGGGTAAGCTGCAGTCTTGCTAATTTATTATGCAGCCCTAGACAAACTTACATCCATGTTCACAAGGAGAGCCAACCCCATTCATGTTACTTTAGCTCAAGCATATTTCGCTGTTGTCACTGTAAGTACTCAGTTGGGACAAATAACCACTGGTCCACTAAATCACATAGGTCCTGTAGCCATGCCTAATCAAATACCTATAATTAATCAAGCCTTGGCCAACCATACCCCAGTGATGAATCTAATTCCTAACCCAGCTGTAACACAAGCTTTAGTAGTTCATCCAGGAAACCCAATAACCAAAATACCTCCTGCACAAATGCCTTTCTTACAGTCTTCAGAAGAAGCTCACTGCAGAAGTTACCCACCTCATAAATAAAAATGCTTATCTATAGCAGAGAGGTCAAAATTAGAACTCATTCCAAAATCAAAATCAGTCTCAAAGTCAAGGCCAAAATCAGTACCAAAACCAAAATTTTCAATAGTGATTGAATATGTCTTGGAACACAAGACCCAATAATGGAGGGGTACCATCCCCAATAGAAAATCAAAACAATGATACCAGACCCCCTGATCGTGTGATGTTAGCTGAGGCAACTTTGTCTACTTGGTGTAGACTGCATAATACGAATGCTCATTCTGAATTAGACTGCCTAGAATTCCAGATAGTATCCAGTATCTTCCAGGTGGAGATTTAGAACACTGAGACTCAAGAGAACCCACCAATGGGGTATGAAATTGTTCCTTCTCAAAGGTATGACACTGGTCTAGTACTTGATAGTTATACATTTCCATTCCAAAATGATAATCAGCCCGAGGAAGAAGAGTCCGAAGAGGTCAATGCTTATCGACAATATAGTAAAACTCCTTATAACCTGAGAAGTAGTAAACCTAAGGGTCCTTTTACCACATCCATTCCCCTAAATAGCTATCAAATTCCACCAGACCCAAAAGCTTCTAATAATCTTGAGCCCCCAAAAGTCACACATCGACTAGTATATTAGGGAGTTGCTGTTGAAAGTTCTAAATAGTCTAACATAGTAAAAATGGGATAGTATGTTGCAGAAGAACTTAAGAAGATGAAGGTTAGCCTTTCTATTTATGAACTGCTTAAAATACCTGAGGTTAAAACATCTTTCTTCCAAGATATGGGTGCTGGGATCAAAATTGACTATATACAGAAAGAAACTATTACCAAGGATAACATTGATAAGGGGAAGGAAAGAGTGCATGTGACTGATGTGGAGCAAAAGATGACACTATACAAGGATAAGAGGGAGAGCACCCCTTTCCTCTTGACACTTAGGATATTCAACAAGAACCTTCACAACTATTTGGTAGACTCCGATGCTTCCACTAATGTAATACCGTTATCAGTCTGTAAAGCACTTGGTCTTACTCCGACCAAGTCTTCTAGGAAGGTGACACAATTAGACAAGACTGAGGTGAATGTAGTAGGTGAGTTGAATAGGATACATATGTAGCTAGCTTTTGATCCAAGAGTATAGTAGTATATAGACATTCAAGTGGTAGATATCCCGGATCAGTATGGTATGCTCTTGAGTAGGGATTGGTCTAGAACTTTGAATGGTTACATGGCAACTGACTTCTCACATGTGGCTTCCATGGAAGGGATTGGAAAACCAGATACGCATTGAAAGAGAACCAAAGATGAAACATATGATTACAGAGTACAACTAGCCCAATGAGATTTTATTTTCAGAAGTTGATTTAGGGGTTTATCTTCCTCATGTCAATCAAATAGAGGAGATTCTTATGCTGAGCTACAACAGATTCCCTGATCCTCCACTTACAAAAAAACTAGAGATTACATAAGCATATGTTCAATCAGATTCATGAAACTCCTCAGAAGAAGATGAACTAGGGATATTTGAAGGATTTCACGATTTGGTAGCCAATTTTGTAACGGATCAAACTGCTGTTGGAAGGCAGATTCAGATGGAGGAGTTATTACTGCCCAATTGGTGCTGCATATGTGATGAATCACATTCTAAGTTTACCTGCCAGCTTTGTCAAGAGGCAATAGAACAAGTGCAAAGACAAATAAAAATTTCCATTGTCCTGAAAGAGGCACCGGTTGTTGAAAAGGAGGAACCTGAGCCTTAGCCAGACAAGAAAAAATCAACAAAATAGAGTGAAAGCAGTAAAGATTTCTCCCTATGGACCTTAAAGTTTGATGGATCAAGATGTAGACAAGGATCTGGAGGAGGTGTTGATTTAATTAGTCCTACTGGAAGCTCCTATCTAGCATCACATAGACTACAATTTCCATAAACAAACAATGTAATTGAGTATGAGGCATTGGTGTAAGGATTGTTGTTGGCACTTGAAAAGAAAGTCAGAGTCCTTCAGGTGTTTGGAGATTCAGAGTTAGTAGTGAAACAAGTAAGGAAGTAGTAGTCATGTAATGATAAGAGGTTAAATAGGTACATAAATAGAGTCTAGGATTTGATAGAATGCTTTGATGGTTTTAATATCTAGCTGATCCCTAGAAAGAAAAACCATGTTGCAGATGCTCTAGCTCAAACAACAAGTACATTAGAGCCAACATCCATGGTAGGATTGAAGAAATTCTCTGTTGAATTTGTTGCCACCTCATCAGTACTAGATAATGTTACAAATTTTCAAGTCTTTGAGGACGACCAACACATAATTAACTTTCTTACTTCATCTGATGTTTTCACTGCTCAAATAATAGATGAAGAAGAGATGGAACCTGCTTAAATGGATTTAGATGGAGTACTAAATCTTAAAAAAAATACAATTCCACAAGGAATGGTAGAGATGGAAAGACTGTTTGATTCAGACAACTTAGGAACCTAAAGGAAAGAAGGAGAATCTCCAGGAGGACAGTGTGATTTGTTTAATTTGGGAACAAAAGAGGAAATTAAGAATGTATTCATTGCGAAGGCTAGCACTAAAGAAGAGAAGACATGCATTGTTCATGCATTAAGAGACTACCATGAGGTTATAGCATGGAGCTATGAAGACCTCAAGACATACAACACATCAATCATCACACACACCATCCTGTTGAAGATAGGAGTGAAACCATTCAGATAGAGACAGTGGCTAGTGAATGCCCTATTGGAACCACTAATTTTCAAAGAAGTTTAGAAGCTGTTATTAGCAAGAATAATATTTCTTGTCAAACATTCTACGTGGGTAGCAAATTTAGTTCCTATTCGGAAGAAAAATGGAGAAATCAAGATTTGCGTTGACTTCCAGAATTTAAATCAGTCATATGAGAAGGATAATTACCCGCTTCCATCATTGGATGAAGTATTACAGATTGTTAATGGATCCCAGATGATGTCTTTCTTGGATAGATATTCAGGTTACAACCAGGTAATGGTTGACTATGAAGATAGATTGAAGACATCTTTCACATGCAAATGGGGCATCTATGCATATCGTCGAATGCCATTTGGTCTAGTAAATACTGGTGCCACCTTTCAACAAGCAATGGACATTGCTTTCAATGGACTAGTTGGAAAGTGTATTATTATCTACATGGATGATCTCATGGTGTTCTCAAAGAGGCAAGAAGATCATGCGGCAAATTTGAGGAAAGTATTGCAACGATGTAAAGACTATGGTATATCACTTAATCCAAAGAAGTGTATATTTGGAGTGACTGAAGGGAAGTTGTTGGGGCATGTGATATCTAAGTAGGGTATATCTATCAACCTAGACTAAATACAAGTGATACTTAAAATACCTCCCCCAGCTAGCAAAAAGGAACTCAAGTCATATTTTGGTAAGATTAACTTTGTACACAAGTTCATTATAGGTTTTGCTGAGATTGTTTGACCTCTTGATGCCATGCTGAAGAAAGATGCTAAAATGGATTGAACTCCAGGAGCTAAAGCTACCTTTGCAGAAATTAAACAAGTCATAGACATTGCACCTGTAGTGGTAAGTCCAGATTATACTTTACCATTTCAGATTTACTCATTTGCATCCAAGCACATGTGTGTTGCAATGTTGACATAGAAAATATCAGTTGATGATGAAATGTCCATCACCTTCATGAGTACTCCATTAAAAGACACAGAGTTAAGATATCCAAATGTGGAAAAACAAGCATACGCATTGGTAAAAGCTATCAAGAAGTTCCACCACTACATCCTAAGGAGTCAGGTAATGGCCATAGTCCTAGATGCAACATTTAAAGCACTATTGATGCAAAGTGAATTGGGAGAAAGAAGAGGAAAATGGGTCACCATCTTACAGAAGTTTGATACAGATATTCAACCCATGAAGTTGGTAAGAGGTCAGGCACTGACCAAAACAATGGCTAAAATAGGGCCAGGTATAGTATCTCAGTAGTACATGTTAGAAGATATTTCAAAGGATGAATGATACAGAGATATCATATTTTATCTACTCAATCAATGCTATCCACCACAGCTGAATTTAGTTCAAAGAAGAATACTCAGACTAAAGAGCAGTAGTTATATGATAAAGGGATAAGTTCTTTACAAGAAGAATCATGAGGGGATCTATCTGAGATGTCTAGACAGGTCAGAAGTGGACTAGGTGTTGACTAGTTTTCATGAGAAATTTAGGACAGCTCACAAATCAACTCACTCAACTACTAATCATATTCTCCATGCTAGATATTATTGGCCTACCTTGTTCAAAGATGTGTACTCACATGTAAGAACATGTCATATCTATCAGACCGCTGCACATAGAGAGCAACACACCACCATGCCCTTGCAACTAGTGGTGGAGGTATGACCATTTGCTCAGTGGGGCCTTGACTGTATTGGTATGATCAATCTACCCTCCTCTATAGGCCACAGGCATATTCTAATCACTACTGATTACTGCACCCGACGGTCTAAGGCAATGACTTGTCAACAATGCACCACATAGGTAGTTATTGAATTTGTTGAAAAGCACATTGTCACCAGGTTTGGATGTCCTTTTTCTTTAGTCTGTGATAATGGTCCTGCCTTTTCATCATTGCATTTTTCTAACTGGGAATTTAATTATGGAATCACTCTCAAGTTCTCATCTAATTACTATCCACAAGGGAATGGGGTAGCTGAATCAACGAACAAAAATCTGCTTGAAGTCATTAAGAAACTATTAGGCAAAAACCCTCAGGACTGGCACACTCAAATTAAATTTGTCTTATGGGTTGATAGAATTTGACACAAAGCTACCTTGAGCACATCGCCCTATCATTTGGTCTATGGGATTGAGCCTATATTTCCTATTCACTTGAGGATTCTTGTACTACAATTCATGCAAGACTATCTTGAAACTAATCACCAATTGTCTTCCTGATTAGCCTAGTTGTTGTACCTTGAAGAGAAACGTGACGCTACCATAGAAAATTTTACTAAACACCAGGGTCTAGTGAAATGATGGTTTGATAAGAGAACCAAAGTCAAAGCCTTCTGCATTTTTGATTTGGTCCTATATTGGGATAAAGCCCATGAGAAGAAAGGAGAACATAGCAAGTTTGATAAACTTTGGTTAGGTCTATATCAGATCCATGAGATCCTTGGAGACAACACATATTGACTCAAGAGCCTTACTGGCGAGGAGCTCCCATTGCCTATCAATGGTTAGTTCCTAAAGCACTACTTCTAGGCTTGAGAGGCAGTCATGCCTCATCTTAGTGTACATAGTTAGGTTGTTTGCCTGCTTTGGTTAGAATAGGTTGCTTTTAGATTAGATTTTCTTTCTTGCTTGTATTGAATGATGTTGATTTTGTCTTGTAAGAATTTTATATCTAATTATTGTGTTGAAGGAAATTGATATGAGTATTTGTTGTAATTAGTCATTTTTTATGTGATGATTTGGGTGAGGAGTTGTGTGTGAGTTTTTTATTGCATCAGTGGTATTAGAGAGGGTTGTTCTTGAGTCTGCAGGCAAATTGCCGAATGTGAGGCAGCTTGTAGTAGGACCTGTGAGTTGTGGGTTGTAAGAAAGTGCCTCTGAGTGGCCCCATGAGGTAGGAGTAGAGGTGGAGGTAGATATCAGAGCAGTAGCTCTTGAGTGTGTGGATAGATCCGCTGATTTGAGGCTGTTTACACAAGGACCTGAGGGTCGAGCTGTGAAGAGCAAGTCTCTGAGCATTGAAAAGAAAATGAAGAGAATAAATGTGAGACTAAGAGTTCAGATTGTCCAGTTAGAAGAAAGAATTGATTTATGTAGACTTCAAGAACAAATGATAGGAATAAAAGAATTGACATGTATAGTTGATGAGATAATGGAAGAGACCTTTAGAATTTTAATTGAAAAAAACAATAATGGTAGAAAAGAGGAGAAAAAGATTAGAGGAAAGAATAAGATTGTTGATATGAGAGAGATGGTGCAGAATGAGATGATGGATCTCAAGAACAAGGTGGAAATACTAACCAGACTAGTTAGAAATAGAAATAGAAGTTTAGAGTTCAAATTAGAAGAACCTGATGAAGAAAGTGAGAGTTATGTTGAAGAGGAAATAAATTTGAGTATTGTTGATTTGAATAGTGTAATGGAGACTAATAGAGGTACAATATTTAGTTATAAGTTTGAAGAGGAAGATATTGAAGATGCAGATGCGATTGAAGATATGCCCAAAAAAAGTGAAGGTATAGAAGACATGGAAGTTTTTATGTCAAGCCAAGAAGATGCAATACAAAAAGTCACACAACTCCTCACCAAATCATCACACATAAAATGATTAATTGTAACAAATACTCATATGGACTTCCTTCAACACAATAATTGGATGTAAAATCCTTACAAGACAAAATTAGCATCATTCATTATAAATAAACCTCACAATAAAGCATTACATACGTGGTCTTCATGGCCTCTAATCTCTACTTCAAAATTTCCATTCCTCTGAAATGAGGCATTACCTCCATACTTCCTTCATATTGTGGTTCAGCCTCGCTTCCTTCAAACTCTCACAAATAACTCTGCAACTCTACAATCTTCCCTCTAAATCTGAGCTTATTTCAACCTCTTATCTAAGGCATTCTATCTTCACATAATGGTAGTCTTCTCCACAAATCTGCACTAATTTACCATTTCCTAGTGCTTTTTTTTTTTTTAATCCATTCATTCCTTCCTTCTCTCCTTCATATGGAGCTATGTTTTTCCTCTGATTTGAGCACTACAAACTCTTGCCTAAATTTCTGATTTTTAAAGACTCCAAAGACACATTGAAAAATTGCATCAATGGATTTCCTAGTTTTAGTAAATTTTATCATTAAACAATATTCCCTCTACCAAGGATGGTGTGCCTTTATAATGCTTCTAATCCTCCACTAAAGGCTGCCAAAACTTCACACAAGCTTATTAAAAATAAGGCATTTTACCACTCTTGCTTATTAATTTAAACACTACTGACATCAACCTCTTAAGAGGTGTTACAAATGCAATATTAGGCATTGGAATCTTCATTGATTTCATTTTCCATTAACCTTTTACATTTCTATATTGCACATTTTTTCTATTAAATGAATATTGTATCCTTCATCTGTGCCAAAGTGCCAAGACCTGGCTTTTTTAGTTTCAAGAGTGGTGAAGAGCAGACCTGTTGCCAATATCAATCCAAACATTCCATTTGTTGATCACCATGAAAGTGGCAGCTCTCCATTCTCAATAGACAATCTCTTTGGGGTGCAAAATTCTTCTACCATTCCCTTGATTGCTTCTTTCATAAACATCAAAGTGGTAAGAAATCCTAATAGCTCCTCAACCACTCATGTCAACTTCTTAGTCAGTGAGCATAGCCCAAACATGACCATCATCACCAAAAGAATCGATGTCCATGTACAAATCCAGGCTGTCCATGCCACAAAATGAGTAGAACCCAAGTCATTTCTATGCTTGGTGAAGTTGTACAAATAATAATACATTAGCACCATAGGCTCCGCCTCTTTCCATCGAACAGAAAATAGGATCCATTGTATTGTGATCGCTTCCTATTGAATAGTTCTTTTTGACAAAGTAGTTGATGCTCTTGCATCAAAAAATGTGTACAAATAGGTGGGATGGCTAGAATAGGAGCTATAGGAGGTGAAGGATAACTAAGAGGAAGCAAGGTTGAAGGCCATCTGGGTACAGATAGCACTAGGGAGGTTCAGGATAGCACAAGAAAGAGATAATGCACGGATTTGCAAGAAGGTATGAGCAAGAGGACTAGAGGTTAAAAGAAGAAACAAGGTGGCAATATAATGAGGAGACTAAGGAGTCCCCAATGCTCAAAGTGCAAGATCTACAAGAAGAATGGGAGGTCATAGAATGCCTCAATATATTAGTTGTTTAATAGGTCTAGGGCCTCTTTTCCTACCCTTATGCTAATTTTTGGTGGACCACAATTAGATTTTTGCTGACTATTTCTTAGTTTCTATTTGGCATGTGAGTTTGCTTTAAGGCTTGGCCTTATGTTTGTTCCTATTCTCTCTTTACTTTTTTTTTTGAGACTTTGTTGAAGGTTATGGGGCCCTTTCAAAACCCTTGCTCTTACCCATATCAAAAACAAAAAAAATTACAATGTTGTTCTAGTTGATAAATTTAAAAATATTTGATTATGGGGTGTTAATGACAAACTTGATTAACACGTAATATTATTCCAACAAGCTTCAACCAATTCTAGAAGACATGACAATAGTAAAGGTTCACTTAAAATCTAGTAATGTTCCTTTGATATACAATAGCCCTTCTAGTCTTCTTCCTCATACACTCATCAAATTAGGGAGGATGGGCCTTTTTTATATGTTTATTAAAAGAACTCAATAAAGCCTAAGAACATTGATATATAGGGGAAATTTTGAATGTAATTTCTATGGATACACTAGAGATTGGATAGAATATAGATGCGGCAAATTTTGCCAATTTGAAATATTTTTTTTTATCTCCATAAGATAAGCTATCTCAGTTTTTTTCAAAGTACAAGTTCAATTTATGTTTTATTTTCTAAATTATAGCTTGCACTTGTTTCATGTACATGTCCATTACTACTCTTAATGAAATTCAATTCATTATGATGAAAGATTTAATATACAAGTTTATGGTGGTGATTTATCATTTTATTGGATTGTAAATCCTATATAACATTTCTGCAATTCTCCTCTAGCTTGAGCATACTCAACCTAAACGTTTTTTGAGTTTTAGTTTAGAAAAATTTAAAAATATTTTCAAACTATATATATTCTACCATTGGATTTTATGATTGTAATAGGAAAATGAGTAGGGTTTCCATTTCCACATAGATTTTTTTAAATAACTAGTATTGATTCAAGTGTTAGATATCATTATAGTTTGGTTACTCAATCTATAGCCATATAAAACCTCTATTTTCTCACTCTCTAAGAAAATGTTAGGAATTGAGGTTATACTTAAGTTTGTAAACTTTCTTTTTCATTATATGTGCCTAAATGGACTCTTTTTATGATATAATGTTTATTGACAAGGAAAATAAAGTTTGATAATCTAATAACTATTATTTAATTTTGACATATTTTTTACACAATGAAAAAAAAAAATTAATTTTATGATTTTTTTTGCCCAAATTATGTTGGCTGTATACGAGGGGTTTTCAAAAGTAGCAATTAGGCCTAATAAAAAATTAATAATAAAAAAATTATTCGGAAAAAAATTATTTAGAAAAAAATTATAAAAAAATATCCTCATCAAAATTTATTGTACTACACATCTTTCCCAAAGAAATTTTGAAAAATGATTTTATTTAGGTCAAATTATGTTGGCCATACACGTGCATGGTATGGTTTAAAAAAAGTGACTTTTAAACAGTGGTTTTTAGAAATGCCTATTGAAAATCAATTTGTATCATCTAGGTATTGAAATAAATTATATATTAGGAAACTAGACTCTGAGTACTACATTTTATATTTAGTGACTTTTTTAAAGATTCTATCTCTAAGTGCTTCACATTTTAAGGTCAAATGTGATAAATTCTGAAAATTAGGGAAAACACACTTTTTGGCTAAAAAGTGGATCCAACTTCTTGCACTGACCCAGCAGATGTTATTTTTCCTGTTCAGGATTTTGATAATGCTTGCCAATGGCTTGAACAACATACTTTAATAGGTTATTTTTTTGGGAGGGTTCCCCCGGAAAGCATGCTTAGGGATTGGGTTGCCAAGGCATGGACCCCTCACGGGGTTCACCTTGATGGTGTTCAAAACCTAACCAAAGGTTTTTTCTTATTTCATTTTGCTGAGGTTAATCATGTCTAGGTCATTCTTTAGAATGGGCCCTGGTATGTGTGGTCTTCTCTTTTGGTTTTTCAACCATGCTCATGTGATTTCATAGTCCCTAATGATAAGAGACTTCATGTCCCTATGTGGGTTGAATTCCTTAGCCTCCCTTTGCCTTTTTGGCCTTTTTTCTACTTAATTGCCCAATCTTTAGGCAAAGTGGTTTGTGTGGAGCTTGACCGTTTCTTTCATGCTTGACCCCAAAAAGGGTCTGTGTGGAGGTTGACTTGTCCCATGACCTCAAGGAAACTATTGACATCCAGATAGGTGGGGTTTCTCATACCCAACAGGTGTTTTACCTCGACCTGCCTAATACTTGCTTTCGCTATCAATCATTAGAGCACAAAATTAAGGATTATCCTTTGAATGTTCAGAGGGATAAGTTCGCACCTAAGGCGACTGACCCTCCAAAGTCCCAAGAAACTTCCAAGGCTGAGGACAAATGGACCATAGTCCCCCGTAAAGGGAAAGCTGCTACTTCTAATAGTGTTAAACAATCTGAACCTACTACTTGCCCATCAACACCACTTTCAAACCCTTCGGTGAAGGCGAAGGAGAATCTAGTTATGCTAGTGGTTGAAACTTTGGGTCAGGTTTTGGGTGTGCAGACTCCACAACCCACCCCGACTATTCCAGCTCATACCCCTAACCTTCGCCACTCACACCCCCTCTAGGTGTGTAGAGGAGGGAAATGGTATGCTGGAGAAGAAGAAAAATAGACATGCAGGAGCTCCAAAAGTGTCTGATTTCTTGCAGAATCATTTCTCCTCTCTTGGGGACGAGGATGACATGCAAGATTTTGACACATGAATTTTCTTTAATGGAATGTTCGAGGTCTCACTAACCTCACTAGAAAGTATTTTGTACGGGATACTCATCAGAATTATCCTGGTATTGATGTTTTGTGTCTTCAGGAAGTCAAGATCACAACCTTCATGCTTTCTTCTACATGCTAGGTTATTTGGCTTGGTTGTTTAACTTTTGTCTCCAGTCATGAAGTAGGTTGTGGAGGGGTTGTTACCCTTTTGGCACCACGGTAGCAATCATTTGTCATAGGTCATGGTTTGGATCCCACCATGAAGCTAGTTTGGATTCTCATGTTGATCGATAATCATTCTTTTGGAGTCATTAATGTTTATGCTCCCAATGATGCTTTTACGAGATCTTCTCTTTGGCATTGGATTGTAGACTCTCTCCCCCAGCTACTTGGGTTTTGTGCAGTGACTTTAATATGGTGGAAGTGGCCTCTGATAAAGAAGGTTTATTGCCTTTCCATTGGACATTTGGCAAAAGAGAGGCATGGTTCTATATGCATAATAAATTGGCCCTTTATGACCCCAATACCACCCGCCGCCATCAACAGGTTGTCTAGCATATGTGGAGTAATTTCTGAGTTAGCTCTGATAGATTTTTTAAATGCCTTGATTATGCCATGATAATAGTGCAATCTTTTTTTTCTTTTGCATCTTGTCAGTAACTACCAGTTATGCCTCTCTCAGAGGTCACATTGTCACACCACTTTCCTATTAAATTTGACATTAAATGGCAAGTGGGGATTTCTCGGCCCCCCAAAATGTAATTTTTTCTCAACACGTCTCTGCTGAGTCTTCAACCTACGTTGGCCCACATCTAGTGGGTTTGGAATCTTGCTTGCCATCCAGCTCAACATACCGGCTAGATTGACTGGTGGAATAATGCCATTCGGCGCACCGCTCAGTTTCTCTGCATCTATGGCTACCAACTTGCTGCCCTTCGGCAATGCTCATACAAGGCCACCACCTCAGATCTCTGCCGTGCTACAGAAGAACTGGTTGCCAATCCTTTTTCTCAAAACTTATAGGCTAGGGTGACTTAGCTTCATCACCACAAACAGGTAGCTTATAGCTACTCTTCTAGAGATGCCCAGATTAAAGCTCACCTTCGTTGGCTTAGAATTGGAGACCAAGCTTCGAAGGAGTTTTTCCTAGCTTTGCGCTCTCATCATTCTTCACTAGGGATTAAGAAAATCTAGGAAGGACAAGTGGTGCTTTCTAAATTACCAGATATTATTCAAGATTTTGTTCATCATTATGAGAAAGTTTTCATAGTGCAAGAGGATTCTCTAGGAGGTGATAGAGCTTTATAGGAATGCCTTCAAGTGGTTCCTTCTAAGCTTTTAGAAACACAACATGCCTTTTGTGAGAAATTGCTCACCATTGAAGACCTTAAGGAAGCTTCTTTTTCCACGGTGGATGACAAAGCTTCAGGTTGTGATGGCTTTCCTTGTGAATTTTATAAAGCTTTATGGCATTGTGTCAGTCTAGACTTGCACAAAGTTTATTAGGAAGCCTTTCATAATCAGTCCTTAGGTAATTTAATTAACAAGGGAAATATCAAATTCATACCTAAGGTTGGCGACCCTGGAGATATTTGCAACTTGCATCCTATCATGTTGCTCAATGTTTCCTACAAGATCATTGCCAAAGTGTTAGCTTTAAAAATTTGTCATTTTCTTCTGTAGATCATTTACCCAGAACAAACAGGCCTCATTAAATCCAGATTCATTCTGGATAATATTATTGCTATTTGGGAAGGTATGGAATGGGCTCACCAGTCTCGGCAACATGCCCTTTTTCTCAAAATTGACTTTGCTAAAGCTTATGATCACATTGGGTGGCCTTGTATCCTTTCCATGCTTAAGGCTCTGGGGTTTGGTCCCTATTTCATTCAATCTATCAAAATACTTTTTGGAGATGCTTCTGCATGCATTACCATTAATGGTCGCTAATCTCAAGATTTTGGTCTTCATCGTTCTATCAGGCAAAGTTGCTCACTTGCTCCTTCTCTATATGTCTTGGTTGCTAAAGGTTTTGGCTATCTACTGGCTCACTCAACTTCTCTTGGAAGGGTTAGAGGAATTGCTCTCCCTGATTCTTCTGCTCAACTTGTGAATGGTCACTTTGTAGATGACTCTTTTCTTACACTAATTGAAGAAGAAGAAAATGTCAAAGAAGCACTTCGTTACCTTGACACTTTTTGTCTTACCTTTGGCTCTACTATTCAATGGAATAAGACTCAATGTTACAGGCAATCCATTCTTCCAACTTCTCAATGGCTCCACCAATATCAATGGAAGTGGATCAGTCATGGAGAAATTTTTTTTTTTTGGGCATTCCTTTTTCCTTCCAAGCCTCATCTGTAGATCTTTCGAATGTTGTGCTCTCTTGAATTGAGAAGAAGCTTTCATTCTAGCTTACCAAGCTACTTTTTTTGGCTGGTAAATTTTAGGTTTTCTCTAAAATTCTTCCAGCCACTCATGTTTATTACTCTTCTTGTTGGGTCCTGTCTAAAGCTTCATACATGAAGTTGGAGAAACTTCTCAGGGATTTTTTATGGGCCTCCTCCGAGGAGCATAGAGGGTTTCACAAAGTTGCCTAGGAATTTTGCTGCCTCCCGAGAAACTCTAGAGGTCTTGGACTCCTTTCCACTCAGCGCAAAGGTATGGCTCTTTGTACCAAATGGATTGTGCGAGTAGTCTTTGGTAATGAGACCTGGAAACTATTGCTTCAACACTATATTTCTTCAAGCTGTCCCATTAACTGCCTGACATGGAAGGGGATTGGTCTTCAGACCCTTCTTGTTATGAAACAGGCTATTAATATTGAAGGAACTTTTGTCAACTGCCAAAAGCATTTGGTGGGATTGGGAAGCTATTAAGTCTTGCCTTCGCTGGAATGGTTCTAGTTTTCATCAAGGTCTTTCATTTAGTTGTTATAATCTCTGGGGGTGCCCTCTTATTCAAGTTCAAGGTTCGTCTCTTGCGAAGCTTCCTTGCATTCACGCTTTGCATTTTCACAAGCGGGGTATTTGCACTCCCAAAGACTTATTCTTCGGAGCCTCTATGAGTCTACCCTCATGGGAGGATTTACGGATTCAATTTAATCTTAATAGATTAGATCGTGAAACTTATGACATTGTGAAGTCAGCTCCCTTACTGAATATGTTTCACAAGATTGGTACTGCTAAGCCATGGTGGAAGGATTGGTTGTGGTCTCCTCAGACCATTTTTTTCTGCTACAAACCATGACTTGGATATTGTTGGCTATCATCACATTTTCCAATGGTATCTTCTTTGAACAACCGCTGGCATTTGCAGTCTTCACCTTCTATTTGGCAAAGGTGGTTCCAGACTATTTGGTCTTCAATTTTTGAACCCATGTTGGCTTATTTTGTATGGTGTGTGATTTTCCAAGGATTACCAATTGGATCTCACCCCTGCCATTTAGGCATTACTAATCCTTGATGCCCATTTTGTGGCCAATCAGAGACTTTTATGCATATTTTCTAGTTTTGTCGATGTGCCCAGAACCTTTGGAGCTGGATTCATGACTTTTTTCAGCCATTTTGTCTAGAATCTTTCTCCTAGCACATGATCCTTTTGGATGAGTGGCCTCATCTTCCATCTCAATTTACTCAAATATGTCATGTTTTCCAGGGGGAGATTTTGTTTTCATTATGGAAGGATAGAAATTCTACTATTTTCTCTCATCATTCTATAGCCACAGATATCTCTATGTTTACTAAATCTTGTATTTGCAACAATGTGCTTCTTCAAATTCAAGTTCAAGCCAACAAAGCGGCTTTGGAGGTTGCTCACCTCTAGGAGCTCCTGGACCACTAGGGCAACACCCCTTGCACTATGGCCTGGGCCCCTCCTGATGCTTTGACTTCTCAGGGTTATTCCCCCTCTCGGGGACGAAGACATGGCAGGAGTTCTCTTGACCACCATTCTTAGAACCCTCACTCCCAGTCTAGGTACCACTCTAGCGGTGGTGGTATTCCTAGGTAGTGCTCTACCTCTCCCCCATAGGGTGGAGCTACTTGGTGGCACTCTGCCTCCCCTCCGTGTGGTGGTTCTGTGTGGGGTTCTAGAAGGGATGATCAACATGTTGGAGGTACATGTGGTTGGCAGAACTCTGTTTGGATAGATTCTTCCAAAGTGTTCCCCACTTTGGCCTTGGCTATTTCCCTGACGCATGATGGCAAAAAAGGAGAAGTAGAGGATGTATGGTTCATTCCTGAGGATACCCTAGAACCCAATGACATCTGGGGCAATTCAGAGGATAAGGATCCTCCATCGCCACCTGCTAGGATTGCTCTTGCCGCTTAGTTGGCTTCTTATGTTGTTTTAAGTTGTTTTTCTTTTTCTCTGGGATTTGCCCATGTGATGTTGGGCTTTGTGGGGTGACCTTGTGTCCCTCAGCTTTTTTTTGTGAATATGTATTTTATATTTTTATAGTAATAGACATGCATATTCATAAAAGAAAAGATATAAATTTTCATTTACCATGCCATGTTAAAGGATTGGTTGGATTTCATAAAAGAGAGAGAGACTTGGTATGGGTTGGTCCAAATCATCTACTTCCACTGGTGATTTGATTTTTGTTAGGAAATTTAGAGGACAATATCTAGTGAAAAACCTGCAGTATTATAAAAACCAACAATAATAAGTTTTGAGCAGTCTAGGAAACTCATTGAGAGATGTATGCCTAATACCCACAAGATTTAGCAATTACCTTCAAGTCTGATAATTTTAAAGTGCTTGGATCAAAACTGTCCTTTAAGCGATGATTCAAGTTGTAATGCATTGTCATTCATAAGAGGCTCTCTCCTGTCTTCACAGTAGTAATACTTAGAAGTATTAGGCACATGTGAAGCAAGAGATTGCACATCTAATTTAAGTTGCTTCTCATCATCATGTCATACATTAATAGAATCATCTACAAACCCACTATTTTCTAGCTGGAAACATGTAGAGGCTACTTATTCCTACTTCTTGACTACTGGTGCAGTAATGGGAGACCCAGTCTTCTCTATGGGTTCTTGTGGTGGAAACTTGTGCAATACTTTTAATATAGAAAAAATTGTATTACCCTCAATGTATAGACTTTTTTTATGTAGCAGTTTTCTCGTTAAGAGTGATAGAAAAGTTGTAGTCCCCAAAGAATGCTTGAAAGTTGAAGGAACCATTTTTATCAGTCTCACCTTACACATTGGTCATCCAATCATGAAATAGTAATCTATCAACCATTTCTCCTACTAGCAAATTCCTCATGATGTTGTCAGTTAAACACATTTAATAGCACCCATTTGGGTGAAGAGTAGTCTATAATATTATTCCTTTCACTGCTGATCAAGCAAATCCTTCTCTCAATATCTACTCTAATTATGCAGTCTATGTTTTATGATCAAGTTTGCTATTAACATAAACTTCTGTAAGCCAAATGGGCATGCCAAGAGTGCCCAATTTGTCCAAAATGACTCTATGTAAGGTAAATTTGGTTTGCTAAAATGGATTTATAGTCCAATTCCTTCCATAACTCTTTCAGAGTGTTTGACCTTGTGGAGCATTTCGATGTAGGCAACTATAGTTGACCAAGGGTTCCGATTGATCTTGATCATATTATAGTCATTCATGAACATGGGTGTCCACAGGTCAAGCTTCTGGGCTACGAGGAAGAAGGCATCTAAAGTGTTAAGACCGATGGAACCCTATAAAATTTTCCATATTTTTGATAATTTTGTTCCCAGCTCTATGTCACTTGATCATTAGATTTCCAAAATTTGGGTTTCTCTACTAGAAAAAATGCTCTGAGTAAGCCAAATTTGTTGCAAGTATGAGGATAACGAGTGTTGTCATTGATGTCAACATACTCATATTGCATTAATGAGAAGGATTGGATGAGCTGTGTGCTGAGGATATTGAGAAAATTAGCCTCAATCAGGAACAGTGAAGAACAGTGATGACATTAAGGTAAAAGTCCAAGATAAGATGAAGATCAGAGGATGCGGTTTAAAGGGTTTTCAGATATGAGTCTTGAGATGCTCCAGTCAAGATTTTAGAGGTCCGCATGAAGATATGAAGAAGTTATGGTCACTCTAGTAGAACCGGTTCTGGCAGGTGTTCAGTGGTGACAGAGGGTCACAGATTGGTCCGGTGAGCTCCGAAATTGCATTATCTCATTTAGCAGATTAGAGAGAGTGTTGAAGAAGTTAGTGTGAAGTGATAACTAGATTTGTTCATGGTTTGGAGGTCTGGAAGCACCTTTCTCATTGTGAC
This sequence comes from Cunninghamia lanceolata, assembly GCA_027924645.1. Classification (NCBI taxonomy): domain Eukaryota; kingdom Viridiplantae; phylum Streptophyta; class Pinopsida; order Cupressales; family Cupressaceae; genus Cunninghamia; species Cunninghamia lanceolata. The sequence continues at coordinate 1,192,952 of BSBN01001492.1, forward strand.
AGTGGCGACAGACTGTGTTCTTGAAGTTCCAGATGAAGAAGAGAAGAATTCCAGTAAGCTGATAAAGTGTGGATGTTCTTGATGACTCAGGAAAGGTTTTGGTGATCCTTGGATCATGCACAAGTCTTATTGGTAGTCCGCATTACAATTAGAGTTTGGATTTGATGTAAAGACCACTGGTTGTTGGTTTTCTTCCTGAGTCTAGCCGATCGGATGTATTACACATCTTGCAAATGATCTTGTAGGTGTTTGCGGACTTAGATGATTGTTCCTAAGTCAATGCCTTGTATAAATAAGGGATTGTGAATTCATTTTGAAGTGTGTCTAGGTGCGATGAGTGTGTGGTAGCAAAGAGGAACGCAAAAGGTAGAGTAGAAGTTTTTGGGCTTAAATGGAACTGATCCAGGCATGGTAAAGATGTCAATCTCCAGTTCAAGTTTGTGATACTTGTTACCTTGTAGACAGTGTGTCTCTTGTAGGCAGTGTGCCTCTTGTGAGCAGTGTGCTCAGGTAGTGAGCCCTAATTGGCATGTGCCATCTATTTTCCTTATTCTTCTAACAGAGAATAATCCTTAGGTTAATCACCCCGTGGTTTTTCCCTTGACTGGGTTTTCCAAGTCAAAATCTTGGTGTCTCATGTGTTGATGTGTATCTGCTCTGGTGTTTATGGTTTATGCTTCCATGAATGATTAATTACTATGCTATTAAATAACAAAGTGGATTTAAATGTTTGAACTGAAAGTAAGATTAGGATAACTGATTCACCCCCCCTCTCAGTTATCAACAAAATTTGCTAAAACCCTGAACCCTCATAGTATGAAGCCATGCAAACAGCCACATACAATATAATTCTTTAGTGACTTCTTATTTCCTATCACCATCCTTTAAAGCTTTCCCTCATGCCTTCCTACAATGTTGTTTACCGATCCCTCACCAAGTAGTTATTGTCTACAGCCTACACCTAGAACAATTTTATTCTTAAAGAGAGAGTCAACCCAATTGGCCATCCTTCTCCTAAAGTGGCAAAAGTATTACATGTGTCAAGGTCTAGTCCTACTAACTTGTTTTGCAAGGTGGCACTAGCGGATTCATTTCTGCCAATCCGCCCAGGGAGAGATACAAAGGAAGCTAGTCTCAGTGGAAACGCGAAAAGGGTGACAACTGGTCAAGGACCATCCAGGATGGCAAGGAGGTGGGTCCCAGGCATTACAAAATAGTTTCTCTTTGATTATGACAGTCCACCACACTCCACCAAAGGATCTTCTAAGTGACCGTGGAATGACAAAATTTGGACACATTGCTTTTTAAGTGATAGGATCATTACATTGATGGCAAGGATTTGATGTGGCATGAAACATCACTGCTTTTTTGAGAAATGCTCTGATCGAGTACAAGAGATCAAGATCTGACGGTTATCCACTATTCCGCCGAGATCATATCTCTGACCATATCCTTCATACATGGAATGGCAGATGTCATATTAATTGCACTACAAGAAGGATTTCTCCTCGAGATCACGGCTGGAAAAGGCTATCCAAATGGTAGGATATTATTGAAAGAAGCAAGCAGTAAGGTCCAACCTAGAATAGGATCAAATCAGCATTGTCAAGTTATGCCAATTGAGATCGAGATCAACAACCTAGATTCAAAGTTATAAAAAAAGGATTTGTTGGCACCGAATCTGACTAGGCTTCATTACAAAGCATTAACTGCTTAGGGGTGTACAGGGTCTCCATTGCTGTTGCTCCTCAGGAATTTGATAACAGAATAATTTGGCTTATGCAATCTCAACTTTTGGAAATCTATGCCTCTACCGTGATTGATATTTCACCTGCTATGTGATGAAATTTGATGTGATGACAGTGCTTGATTGGGAAAAATTCAATGCAAGAAGTGATATTTGCAGTTATGTGGAATTATGAAATCCAATCTTTCTGTCCACTTATGGTAATCTTTAAGAGATTTCCATTTATGGCAGGAATGTTTCGAAGTGACTGGAAAATTAATATACCACAGATGTACGGATGTATGCTTACATCCTAGAATTTCTATAAAAAGGCAAGTGCTGATGTTACAATTCATACTGTTTAAAACATTCTAACAGTATGGCTTTCCCCTATTCTTGTGTGTTCTGTTTGCTCCCCTATTCTTTAGGATTTTCTTCCTTGTTCTCATGGCTCTCAATCTGTCCTTACAAAATTAGAAAGACCTAGAATTATTTCCTCTAGAATCGGTGGTACAGGAAAGATTAGGAGGCAACATCAACATTGTGCAAATTTGTACGAGCATTTCTTCTTCCTATTTCTTCATCTAAATTGGGATCACAGATTTTAATCTCCATACTCCAGCCATCCCTTATGATTGTGATTTGGCAGATTAGTATCAAGTGTGGAGGAAACTCATTTTTTCCTTCTACCTTCATCCCTCTTCTACTTTTCCTAACAAAGCATCATCTCTAGTTGTAGGGATGTTTCCTCTCTGGATGTAGCATATAAGGATAGAGTGCTCCTATTTTGTTATTATTGTTGCTGCTCTCACCAGTTGGATGGTATGTCCATATCCTGTCTGATGTGATTTCATCTGGCCTTTGTCTGGTTGAGTTGGTTGGTGACAACTCAATTATGAAAGAGGAATCACATCCTTGCAAGGGACAATGGCCATAAAGCGAAGAACTCTAGTTAATGGGGTTTTCTTCTAATATTGACGCTTGCAGTCATTCTCAATTGAGGAGGATAAACTATGTAGTGAATGCCCTTATTTAACAGATAAGTGGCATAGGATGGGTATAAGAGCTTCCACAACATCAAACAAATGAATTCCCATTGACATCACTGCTTATTTCCCACTTAAATTGAGAGGACACATTTGTGGAAAGTACATACTTCAAGATATACCAAAGGAAACAAAGCACACAGTTGTAAAGTGGTTACACTGACCTCTTCTTACAGCTGCATCTATTGGTTACAAAACAGTTGTAACTTCTTTTGTGATAAGCCTAAAGCTTGTTTCTCCCTTATGTCTATAAAGGGGAATTCAGGGCTTATGAAAAACGCATTGGTTTGAGGTCATATTTCCAGCCTTAGTCTGAAATAGGGATCAATCTAGTCAGGGAGGAGTTGTAAATAAGTTTGTTTTCTGCTAATAGAATTAGTTGTCTGTTTTCAGGTTTCCATTTTGAGTCTCTTTTGATTTCTTGATAAAACTATTGAAAGCTATAATGCAAGTTACTGAATAGTTTATTTTATAAATTTTGTTGAGTTTTGGAGTATACTGTCTTCTACTTCATGTATACAATTCACATTATGAATATATATTTGGTTGAGGATCATCTTTATTTGTCAACACAGTCTTACCTGTGTTGGCATATTTCTCTTATGGCTTTACTCAAGGAGTAATATAAAATTGCTATTGGAAAATATCAAATGTGATTCAGGAGTACAGGGATAACTAAGTATGGTTGATTCCAAAACTAGTAGAGTATTTTCAATGTAAGGCATTGTTGTACCTTTATTGTAAACTAAGGTTTGTTACATCACTGCCTGTTTAGTTTTTATTATTTTAATCTTTTTGACTCTTTGGCCCTTGGATAGGCACTAATCTGTTCATGAATATTATACTGAACTTATGCCCCTCTGATTATCCTCAAAATATTTTAAAAATCAATCCAAATATTTTCCTTTCCAGCAATAGGCTTTTAGGATATTTATTTTGATTAAGTTAAATTTTGCATGTTCCTCTGCAAAGAATAAGATAAGAGCTTAAAGAATCTAGCCAATCCTTTTACTATATTATACATTCTTTCAAGCATCTTACGATGAACATATCTATGATAGGAACAATGTTGACAAGCTAATATCTCTGGAAAACCCCATCCATTTGTGTAAGAACATTGTTATCCACAACAAAAGAAGACATCGGTTAAAGAGAGATAGCCAAAGAATTAGAAATAAATCCATCTACATAGGAACACTCTCCTTGGTTTCATAGAGCCTAAAGTGTAGAGGAAGAAAAGGGGAATGGAGAAAGCCTTCTCTCCCTAATCTCCTATTTATTGGCCAATCCCTCAAGACAGATCAATCATTAATAAGTGGCTATTTTATAGATTTGCTGTGAGAATTAGGTTGGGAATTTAAAACAACCAACAGATTGGTGACTCTATTGGGGAGCTCTTGTATAAAAGTTCTAAATACTAAGTGCAATAGATTTTCATGGGTATTTAGAGTTTGAATAAAATTTGTGTTCATTATTTTTCCGCAAAAGGGGTGGCAACCCTACCATATTTTGAGATAGATGCAGGACTATTACATGAAGTTTTTTGCACCATAATGTTCCATATAACCCTATTGTGAAACATGATTCAAAGGGGTTGATTCTAAAGAAGAAACAATATATTTCTCTATGAAGCAGAGGTGGCGACTCTATAAGAAGGAATCTGGTGATGCAGTCTAGTGCTATTAATTTTTCTTGAAAATCAAAGCATAATTTGTACTAGAAGCAAAAAATTCTTTTTCAGGTATTTTACCAAGCTTTAAAAAATTTCCTAAAAGGTTTAGAGATGTATAAATAACAACCTGACTTCTTTTATCAAGGTGGATTTGTCACGGAAAGATATAGGGCTATTAACTTCAATAGTATTTATGGGTTTCCAACTCATATGCCAGATGAAGTTAGAAGTCAGATAGCCAAGTTTAATAATGATAAATCCAAAATAGCTAGTAGCCATTTACAAGAATTTTGTGACTTAATGGGATATTATGAGATAGATCATGAAGATGTAGTCATAAAGTTGTTTGTTCAAACTTTTAGGGTAGAAGTTAGAGATTGGTTTGCATATCTACCCAATCCATCTATGTTTTCTTGGCAAGATTTAAGGTTTGATTTCATGGAACGGTTTGGGGAAAGAATAGATGTGGGTTATTTAATTAAAGAACTCATGCAGATTGAAAAGGGAGATAAGGAATCAGTCCCAGCTTTCAATTTAAGATTTGCCAGAACAGTGAGGGAAATTCCTAAAAATATTAGACCCAATGAGGCTATGTGTTTGATCATATATTTAGGTGCATTCAATAAAAAAAATAGTTATCGACTGATATATAAGAACCCTACTACCATGAGGCTAGCATATTCCTTATCCATAAATATAGAAAATAATTTGAAGCATACAAAGATAAAAGGTTGTGAGTTTGTAGAAAATGGGTATCAAAGGAATAATGGATCCATTTGTTCCCCAATTTTCCAAAGGGAAGATAAAATGGGCTATTCTGACAAACCCTTGTCAAAACAATCAATGTATATCACTCAGTATACTGAAGGGGATAGGGACTATGATCAAAACATAGGAGTTCTAAGTTTTTGTAATCTTGCTGCTCATTTTTCCCCTCAGTATCAGAATAAAAGGAAATCCCCATAGCCTTACAAAGTAGCTTATGAGATAATGGACACCACAATACATAAAGATATATCAGTTAAGGAAGTTCCTTTGACTTATAAAAGAATGACAAGTTGTGAAGATATCTCCCCTATTTCTGAGGAAATCTATTCTACATCAAAATCTCCTAGGGAAGTAGCTTGCTTTGAGTCTGAATATCAGGAGGGATTGATCCTTGTTAATCATATAGAAAATAGTAAGCAATTATCAGAATACTCACGTCAGAATAGTAGGGGTTCTGAATCAGATGATGATACATGCTATTAGAGCAGTGATATTGGAGATTGTACAAATGAAATGCATATAAGAGACAACCCATTATATGACTCAGAACCTGTGGATTTATTAGTAAGAGAAGATGTGGAGCCCTATAAATGCATAGAAAATCCACTATTTGAAAAAGATCATGAGGGAACTAATGAAGCAATATTGGTTCGACATACAAAGGAATGTAGGGGGATAAGTACTGAGTTAATAGATCAGGACCTAAATTTTCAGCCTGGTAATGTCTCCCATTCCTATATTCATCATCAAGATGAGAAGCCAGTTTAGAAGGTAGAAAATAAAAGCAGAGTGTCAGATTTCCAAAGGGAGGCAGAATATGATTGTTTCAGATTTGACATTGATCTAGGAGAATTTAAGATTTCCCCTACTACCAATTATAAAATGGATTATGATTGCTTTGATTTTTTAGATTTATGCAAAAGGCAAAAATTAGGAGATGATAATACTTTCACATGGTTAGAAACAATTGAACCAGGTGTTGAATCTCTTTTTGATGGCAATATATATCATTTATTTGGGGTTCAGAATAGTGGGGGAAATCATGGAGAAAATGAAAATAACTATCCAACCAGCTATTCAAATGTCTTTGTCAAGAATAGGTTGGATTTCAATGAAAATTTTCAAAGTAGTTTAACAGAATCATTGGAGAACAGAATATTTGATTGAGGCGGGGTGGGTTTTTTCTCTACATAATGGCCTGATGTCATTATGTGTGTGGTCTACTCCTCCAGAGTTCTTCTGTGATCTCACTCTATTCATAAAAAAATAGGCATCCCCAACTAGAGCCACTAATAGAACCCTATACAATGTTTCATGTTTCTGATAATTTTATTCCCAGCTCTATGTCACTTGATCATTAGATTTCCAAAATTAGGGTTTTTCTGCTAAAAAAATGCTCTGAGTAAGCCAAATTTGCTAAAACCCTAAACCCTCATAGTATGAAGTCGTCCAAACAACCACATACGATATAATTCTTTAGTGACTGCTTATTTCCTATCACCATCCTTTAAAGTTTTCCCTCATGCCTTCTCACAACTTTGTTTACCAGCCCCTTGCCAAGCAGTTACCATCTACAGCCTGCACTTAGAACAAATTTATTCTTAAAGAGAGAGTCGACCTAATTGGCCATCCTTCTCCTAAAGCGACAAAAGTATTACACATGTCAAGGTCCAGTCCTACTAACCAATTTTGGCAGGTGGTGCTAGCAGATTCATTTCCACCAATCTGCCCAGGGAGAGATACAAAGGAAGCTAGCCTTGGCAAAAATGTAGAAAGGGTGACAACTGGTCAAGGACTATCCAGGATGGCAAGGAGGTGGGTCTCAGGCATTACAAAATAGTTTCTCTTTGATTATGACATTCCTCCATACTCCACCAAAGGATCTTCTGAATGACTGCGGAATGACAGAATTTGGATGCATGGCTTTCTGAGTGATAGGATCATTACATTAATGGAAAGGATTTGACGTGGCATGAAATGTGACCACTTTTTTGAGAAATGCACCGATCAAGTACAAGAGATCAAGATCCAATGGTTATCTGCTATTCCACTGAGATCATATCTCTAACCATATCCTTCATATGCGAAATGGTGGATGTTGTCTTAACTGACTGCAAGGACTTCTCCTCGGGATCATGATTGGAAAAGGTTATCCAGATGGTAGGATACTATTGAAAGAAGCAAGCAGTAAGGTTTGACTTGGAATAGGATCAAATCAGCACCGTCAAGTTGTACCAGCTGAGATCAAGATCAACAGCCTAGATTCAAAGTTATAACAAAAGGATTTGTTGGCACTGAATCTGACTAGGCTTCATTATAAAGCATTAACTGCTCAGGCCTGTGTAGGGTCTCCATTGTTGCCACTCCTGAGGAATTTGATAACAGAATAATTTGGCTTATGTAAGCTAGACCTTTAGAAATCTGTGCCTCTACTGTGATTGACATTTCACCTATTGTGTGATGAAATGTGATGTGATGACAGTGCTTGATTGGGAGAACCAAGACACCTGATCTGGTAAAATTCAATGCAAGAAGTGATATTTGCAATTATGCGGAATTATGAAATCCAATCTTTCTATCCACTTATGGTAATCTTTAAGAGATTTCCATTTATGGCAGGAATGTCTCAAAGTGACTAAAAATTAATACACCATAGATGTGTGGATGTATGCTTTTATCCCAAAATTTCTATAAAAAAGGCAAGTGTTGATGTTACCATTCATACTATTTAAAACATTATGACAGTATGGCTTTCCCCTATTCCCGTGTGTTTTGTTTGCTCCCCTATTCTTTAGGATTTTCTTCCTTGTTCTCATGGCTCTTGATCTATCCTTACAAAATTAGAAAGACCTAGAATTATTTACTCTGGAATCGGTGGTACAGGAAAGATTAGGGGGGAATAGTAACATTGTGCAAAATTCTACAGGCATTTCTTCTTCTTGTTTCTTCATCCAGATTGGGATCACAAATTTTAATCTCCATACTCCAGCCATCCCTTATGACTGTGATTTGGCAGATTAGTATCAGGTGTGGAGGAAACTCATTTTTCCTTCTACCTTCATCCCTCTTCTAGTTTTCCTAACAAAAGATCATCTCTAGTTGTAGGGATGTTTCCTCTCTAGATGTAGCATATAGGCATAGAGTGCTCCTATTTTGTCATTGCTATTGCTGCTCTCACCGAGTGGATGCTATGTCCATATCTGGTTTGATGTGATTTTGTCTGGTCTCTATCTGGTTGAGTAGGTTGGTGACCACTCAATTATGAAAGAGGAATCACATCCTTGTAAGGGACAATGGGCATAAAGTGAAGAACTCCAATTAATGGGGTTTTCTTCTGATATTGATGCTTACAGTCATTCTTAGTTGACGAGGATAAACTGGACAGTGAATGCCCTTATTTAACAAATAAGTGGCATAGGATGGGTATAAGAGCTTCCACAACATCAAACAAATGAATTCCCATCGACATCACTGCCTATTTCCTACTTAAATTGAGAGGACATGTTTGTGGAAAGTGTGTACTTCAACTTATACCAAAGGAAACAAAGCACACAGTTGTGAAGTGGTTACACCAGCCTCTTCTTGCAGTTGCATCTATTGGTTACAAAATAGTTGTAACTTGTTTTATCATAATCCTGAAGCTTGTTGTTCCCTTATCTCTATAAAGGGGAATTCAGGGCTTATGAAAAAGGCATTGGTTCGAGGTCATATTTCCAGCCTTAGTCTAAAATAGGGATCAATCTAGTCAGGGAGGAGCTGTAAATAAGTTTGCTTTCTGCTAATATAATTAGTTGTCTATTTTTAGGTTTCCATTTTGAGTCTCTTTTGATTTATTGATAAAACTATTGAAAGCTATGATGCAAGTTACTGAATAGTTTATTTTAAAAAATTTGTTGAATTTTAGAGTAAACTGTCTCCTACTTCATGTATATAGTTTCACATTATGAATATATATTTGGTTGAGGATCATCTTTATTCATTGACACAGTCTTTCCTATGTTGGCATATTTCTAATATGGCTTTACTCAGGGAGTAATATAAAATTGCTATTGGAAAATATCAAATGTGATTCAGTTGTATAGGGATAACTAGGTATGGTTGATTCCAAAACTAGTAGAGTATTTTCAATGTAAGGCATTATTGTACCTTTACAATAAACTAAGGTTTGTTACATCACTACCTATTTAGTTTTTATCATTTTAATCTTTTTGACTCTTTGGCCATTAGATAGGCACTGATTTGTTCATGAATATTATAGTGAACTTACGCCCCTCTAATTATCCTCAAAACATTTTAAAAATCAATCCAAATATTTTCCTTTCCAACAATAGGATTTTAGGATATTTATTTTGATTAAGTTAAGTTTTGCATGTTCCTCTGCAAAGAATAAGATAAGAGCTTAAAGAATCTAGCCAATCATTTTACTATGTCATACATTCTTTCAAGCAGCTTACGAGGAACATATCTATGATAGGAACAGTGTTGACAAGCTAATATCTTTGGAAAACCCCTTCCATTTGAGTAGGAACACTGTTATCCCCAAGAAAAGAAGACATCAGTTAAAGAGAAATAGCTAGAGAATTAGAAATAAATCCATCTACATAGGAGCACCATCCTTGGTTTCATAGAGCCTAAAGTGTAGAGGAAGAAAAGGGGGATGGAGAAAGCCTTCTCTCCCTAATCTCCTATTTGTTGGCCAATCCCTCAAGGTAGACCAATCATTAATAAGTGGCTATTTTATAGATTTGCTGCGAGAATCAAGTTGGGAATTTAAAACAAGCAACAGGGACCAAGTCTATCCTTGTAAAATGAGAAATGTAGCATCTCATTACTCACGTCCCAGTTAACAATCTTCCCTGCATATCTGCTCATCACAGATTTTATTCTGTAATTTACTACTTTCTACAATTCCTTGTTGACCAGTTTGGTAACCCAAGAGGGGATGTATTTTGGATCCTCCTAGAAAATATTGTGCCCTCGAATAGTAATGTTGTTTGCATTGCACCAAGCTAACATCTGGTCTGCAAACTTGTAATTGACGTTCTCCTATTGGGGCTCTGCAAAGTACCATTTTAACTCATTATCAAATGTGGCAGTGCTGAATTTCTTCACAAACCATCTCTGATATAGTTGGTTTCCAAGAATGGTCTAAGCCATGGTAGAACCCAACAGAAACTTCCTTGATTTCTACTTGACTACCATGGTAGTTTTTTCTAGTCTATTGCTAGTTATTTTTGTGACATGCACAATCACTCTTCTCATCCTTTTTGTTGTAATTCTTTCTTCTTACTACAGCCACCATTGTTCATCTATAAACGGTTGGAGGCAAACACTATCAACTAAGATATCAACATGCTTATTGTTGGTCTAAAATTAGAGCTTAGAATGAGTAGGAGACAAGTTACAAATGAAACCACCCTTAAGGAAAGACCAGCATCCATTTCTAGCCATGACATTTCCAACACTAATGTAAGTTTTACCATCCATGGACAGTTGCTTTCACCAAGGCAAATTTTATAGCTCCCTTGATCTACCCCCATGCTGAGAAGGTGTACTTTGCATCTTGGCTTAAACTTTGCCATTTTCATGATGGGGAATGATAGGGAATTTGGAAATTATATTGAGTCTCTATATGCAACATTGTATTCCCAATTAATTCAATCCAACTGTGTGTTGCATCTTCAAAACCAAGATTAAGAAGTATGCCTCCATTGTACAAAGGTGTTGCTAGGTGTATTTGATGCAGGAGCATCCAGGGTGTAAGAGCAATCTTGCATCAACCAAAAAAAAATAAAAATAATGTTTCTTTTCAATAAGGGCAAAATTTGGCAGGGTTACTATTTTTAGTAAGTTTGCATTTGTGCACGGTTGGATACAATATCTTACACAGACCTCTAGAATGGTGAATTGAAGCTAATGGTGAAGAAATCACTTCAATATCATTTGTTATCTGTGAGATATTAAAATTTCAAATTCCAAAAATCCTATTAAAATATTCAAAGTCAAATTTGAGGCACTTAAAGGCTCCGGATGGGCCCAAAATTTGGTGGGAAACCCAAGTAGTCTACCTATTGGTACTACTTGATGCTCCATCATCTTTTCGAGAGCTTTTCTAAAAGGTATTATAATTGAAAATCCAATGGTCGGATCAAAAGTTATGGCCCTGCGAAGTTGACCTATTTTTGGAGGGAGATGCAAATTTCGAAATAAAGCTGGTGGTCACCAAAAAGGGCTATATATAACAATTTTTGGGAACCCTTAGGGTAGTAGAGTTAAGGGGTGGCAAGTGTAGAGTCAAGAATAGGTGGGAAAATAGAAACCCTAGCTAATTTGGGGGTTACATAAGGCAGGTGATTCTAGAGTTTTGTGACAGGAAGCTATAGTGTGTTGCAACTTGTGGAGGATTGATTCCTCTGATTGCAATTAAGCTTCTGTAATGTAATGAGTTGCCTAGATCAATAAAAGAAAGTTCTATTTTCTGTGTTCAATTTCTATTGTTGTGTGTTTTGTGACATACCCCCCCTCATCAAGTGGTATCAGAGCGAGGGTTCCTGAGTGTGTAGACAGAGCGCCAACCATGAGGCAGTTTGCACCAGGACCTGAGGTTGTGGGTTTGCTGCATAGATCAAGATGCCTCCATGAAGAAACCATGGTGGGAGGAATGCTTTGATGGAAGAGGGTTTTAGAGCCCTGCAAAGACAAATCGATGCATTTCAAGAGGAGCTGCGAAGAGGGTTCAAGCCGAGAACGAGAGAGGAAAGCGAAGATGAAGCTGAAGAAGAGCTATCTGAGGAAGAACAAGAAGTTGCAGGAGATCCTACAGAAGTTAGGTTGTTGAGGGCCATTTCAAAGATCGGAAAGAGGCCTAGGATCAAAGTTTCTACATATTCTGGAGATTTGAATCCAGAACAGCTTATTGATTGGATCAATGACATGGAGGAGTATTTTGAGTATGAAGATATGGAGGACCCGGATCGGGTTAAGTTTGCAAAAACAAAGTTGAAGGGCCACACCAATATTTGGTGGAAGGAGGTCCAATTAGAGAGGAACAGAAGAGGAAAAGGAAAGATCACTAGATGGGATCGGATGGTGGAGAAACTAAAGAAGCAGTTCATTCCTGTGGACTATGAGATGGAGTTGTTGAAGAAGCTGCAAGGATAAAGCAAGGTAACAAGTCTGTCAAGGAGTACACAGAAGAGTTTTATAAGATTACTATCAGGACAGGCCATGCAGAGCCCAACAAGGAGAAGGTAGCTCGTTACATTAATGGGTTAAGGCCGAGTATTCAAGAGGAGCTGAGCCTGGTCAGAATGACCACCATAGAAGATGCATACCAGTTTTCCCTAAAGGTGGAAGAGAAGCTGAATAAAAGATTTGACAGCAAGCAAAGGGGAAGAGGTCAAGGTGGAAGGACTGGTGGAAGACCCTATGGGGGCCGAAATGAAGATACAAAGAAAAGTGAAGAAGTTGGCACCAGTTGAAATTAGAGAGGAGATAATACCTACCACCCTCGTGACCAGAACAATGGTGAGCAAAGAGGAAGAGGAAGAGGTAGACCTAGGCAAGGACCTGGAAGAGGAGGTTTTAGAGGAACCTATTTCCAATGTGGAGAAGAAGGGCATCGAGCATACGAGTGTCCGCAACATCAAGGAAGGATGAATAGAAGACCTGAAGGTGATGCACGAGTTGCACATGTGGATGAAGATGCATAGTCTGAGCATTCCAAAGATGCAGAAAGGGGAGAAACCCTAGTTGTCAGAAGAACTTTGTTGAATGAGGAGAAAGAACCCAATCAGAGGAAGAGTTTATTCCGCACAAGGTGCAAATGTGAAGGTAAGTGTTGTGATATTATTATTGACAGTGGAAGCACTGATAATCTTGTTTCAGAGGAGATGGTTGGCAAGTTGAAGTTGACAAGAAGAAAGCATCCGCATCCATACTGGATTGCATGGTTGCAGAAGGACCATAGAGCTTTGGTCAATGAACAGTGTTTAGTGAAATTCAAGATTGGTGACTACCATGATGATGTGTTGTGTGACATCATACCGATGGATGCATGTCATATGTTATTGGGGAGGCCGTGGCAGTATGATAGGAGCGTTGTCCATGATGGCCATGCAAACACATACTCCCTAACAAAGGATGGAGTCCGTCATAAGTTGAAGCCCTTGAAGGAGGTGGAAGAAAAGGTATGTAGTACTACCAGAATTTGCTTGGTAGATGGTAGAAAGTTTTTGGAGGGTATGAAGCATGAGCGTCATTGCTTTGCATTGATTCCTAAGATTAGTCAAGAGAAATGTGAAGATGTAACAGCAGAAGTCTCAGAAATGCTGGAAGAATTTCAAGATATTGTCTCTGATAATGTACCAGAAGGTTTACCACCAGTGAGGAAGATAAGTCATCAAATGGATTTGATACCAGGAGCTAGTTTGCCAAATAAGGCAGCCCACAGAATGACTCCAGCAGAGAATGAAGAGTTGAATAGACAAGTTCACGAGCTATTAAGGGACTGATAAGGGAGAGCCTAAGTCCATGTGCGGTACCTGCAGTACTGGCACCAAAGAAAAATGGAGAGTGGAGGATGTGTACAGATTCCTGAGCCATCAACAAGATCACAATCAAGTACAGATTTCCATTGCCGAGAATGGATGACATAATGGATTGTTTGAGTGGAGCCAAGTACTTCACAAAGATTGATCTAAAGAGTGGGTATCACCAGATTCAAATCAGAGAAGGAGATGAATGGAAGACAGCCTTCAAGACAAAGGAGGGTTTGTATGAGTGCTTAGTCGTGCCATTTGGGCTAACCAATGCACTGAGCACATTCATGCGGCTCATGAACGAGGTACTGAAAGAATTTTTGGGAAGTTTTGTTATTATTTATTTAGATGACATTTTGATTTTCAGTAAGACTTGGGATGAGCATTTGATGCATATCAGAAGAGTTTTAGAGAAGCTGAGAGAGGAGAAGTTGTTGATCAATCTGAAGAAATGTAGTTTTGCAAAGGAGTCGGTATACCTGGGATTTGTTGTCTCAGAGGAAGGTCTTAAGATGGACCCAGAGAAGGTGAGGGTTATCATTGAATGGCCTACGCCAAGGAGTGCTTTCAAGGTAAGATCTTTTCATGGTTTGGCAAGTTTTTACAGAAAGTTTATCAAAAATTTTAGTAGCATTTGTGCACCCCTAACTAAGACAATGAGAGGGGATAGAAAAGAGTTTAGATGGACTAAAGGAGCAGACAAGAGCTTTGATACATTGAAGCAGAAAGTTGTAGAACAACCTGTGTTGGCACTTTCAGATTTCAATAAGGTATTTCAGGTAGATTGTGATGCTAGTGGTAGTGGTATAGGAGCTGTTTTGAGCCAAGAAGGTAAGCCCATTGCCTATTTTAGTGAGAAGCTTAATGATGCCAAGAAAAAGTATTATGTTTATGATCAGGAATTTTATGCAATAGTTCAGGCTTTGAAGAAATGGAGACATTATTTGTTGCCAAAGGAGTTTGTTTTATATACTGATCATCAGGCGTTACAGTATCTTAATAGTCAAGGAAAGTTGAACCAAAGGCACTTAAAATGGGTTGAGTTTTTGCAGAGCTATACTTTTGTTTTGAAGCACAGGAGTGGGAAGTCTAATAGAGTTGCAGATGCCTTGAGCAGAAGGCAAAATTTGTTGACAGAAATGAAGATAGAAGTTGTTGGGTTCGATGAGCTCAAAAATTTGTATCCTGAAGATCTAGATTTTGCAGAGGCCTAGAGAGCTTGTTTGGAACCTATTAATTTGGATAGGACAAAATGGTTGGATTTCATAATCCAAGATGGCATGTTATTTAGAGGAAGCCAGTTGTGCATTCCAAGGAGTTCTATGTGAGAGAACTTGATTAAGGAGAAGCATAGTGGAGGATTGGCTGGACACTTTGGTCGAGATAAGACCATTGCTATTGTTGGTGAAAATTATTATTGGCCACAGTTGCAGCAGGATGTGAGGAAATTTTTGCAGAGTTGTAGAGTATGTCAGATGGCAAAAGGAGCAAGTCAGAACATAGGTCTACATCAGCCATTACCTGTACCAGAGAAGCCATGGGATGATATCAGTATGGATTTTGTTCTTGGTTTACCAAGGACACAAATAGGACATGATTCCATTTTTGTGGTGGTGGACAGATTCTCAAAGATGGCACATTTTATTCCTTACAAGAAGACTAATGATGCTGTTCATGTTGCTGAATTATTTTTCAGAGAGGTGGTGAGACTACATGGTCTACCAAAGAGCATAGTTTCAGATCAAGATACCAAGTTTGTTGGTTATTTCTGGAGAACATTATGGAAGAAGTTGAAGACAGATTTGAAGTTTAGTTCTGCACATCATCCACAGACTGATGGACAGACTAAACTGGTGAATAGGAGTTTGGGTAACCTGCTACGGTGCTTAGTAGGAGGTAAGCCCAAGGGATGGGATTTGATTTTACCACAGGCAGAATTTGCTTACAACAATTCTATCAATAGGAGTACTGGTAAATCACCATTCCAGGTTGTATATGGCAATAGCCCGATAAATGCTTATGAGTTAAGGAAGCTGGACAAAGGAGAAAAGACAAGTGCTGAAGCTGAAGACTTTGCAAAACATTTGAAGAATTTGCATGAAGAGGTGAGAGCGCACATTAATAAGATGAATATTCAGTACAAGGCTAAGGCAGATCAGAAGAGGAGGCATAAGGAGTTTCAGGAGGGTGATGAAGTCATGTTTCACTTGAGAAAAGAAAGATTTCTAGTTGGTACATATAATAAGCTAAAGATGAGGAAATTTGGACCATGTAGAATCCTGAAGAAGCACGATTCAGGAAATGCCTTTGAGGTAGAGTTGCCTAATGACATGAATATTTCACCAGTGTTCAACATTTCAGATCTGACAGAGTATCATGGTGATGGACTTGATAAAGGAACACAATGGGACATTCCAGCAGCTACTTCAGAGAAGGAGGAGATAGAGGGCATTTTGGATAGCCGTGTGGGTAAGAGTACAAGAAACAGGTAGTATACAGAATACTTGGTGAAATGGAAAGGAAGGCCTGTTGAAAATTCATCATGGTTATCTAAGACTGAGGTTAATCGTTTTGGTTTCCCTCTAACACATGAGAAGTGGCAGGGTCACTTTTCAAATTACCCCAGGTGTCTGGTGCAGGAGCATTCAAGGTGTAAGAGCAATCTTGCATCAACCAAAAAAAAATGTTGTTTCTTTTCAATAAGGGTGAAATTTGGCAGGGTTACTATTTTTAGTAAGTTTGCATTTGTGCACGGTTGGATACGAAATCTTACACAGACCTCTAGAATGGTGAATTGAAGCTAATGGTGAAGAAATCACTTCAATATCATTTGTCATCTGTGAGATATTAAAATTTTAAATTCTAAAAATCCTATTAAAATATTCAAAGTCAAATTTGAGGCACTTAGAGGCTCCAAATGGGCCTGAAATTTGGTGGGAAACCCAAGTAGTCTACCTATCGGTACGCTCCATCGTCTTTTTGAGAGCTTTCCAAAAAGGTATTATAATTGAAAATCCAACGGTCAGATCAAAAGTTATGGCCCCGCGTAGTTGACCTATTTTTGGAGGGAGATGCAAATTTTGAAATAAAGTTAGTGGTCACCAAAAAAGGCTATATATAACCATTTTTGGGAACCCTTAGGGTAGTAGAGTTAAGGGGGGGCAAGCGTAGAGTCAAGAATAGGTGGGAAAATAGAAACCGTAGCTGATTTGGGGGTTACAGAAGGTAGGTGATTCTAGAGTCTTGTGACAGGAAGCTGTAGTGTGTTGCAGCTTGTGGAGGATTGATTCCTCTGATTGCAATTAAGCTTCTGTAATGTAATGAGTTGCCCAGATCAATAAAAGAAAGTTCTATTTTCTGTGTTCAATTTCTATTGTTGTGTGTTTTGTGATTTACCCCCCTCATCAGTGTTTCACACTGTGTATAAGTAGAGGTATCATAGTCATGAGCTCCATCTAAATTTGCCGCCATGTTGCAAAAAAAGTAGACAAAAGGTTGTCAATGCGAAAGAGCTCATGGAAGGAGGAGGAGGAATGAAGGCAAGGGAGAATGTGAGAGAGTTGAAGGAAAAGGTGAAGAGTGCTACAATGGCCATGAAGATTCAAAAATGAATTCACAATTTTTATCCTATCTAGAAAAATATAATTAAACCCACTTACAGCAAAGCGCACAAAAGATCTCCACACAACATTGTTTAGAATTGAGCCAAAGACAAAAATCACACAATGCAAAACATAATACTGGATTGACTGTTCTCTATTGTTCAATACAACACATCTTGTCTGCTAAAACTGCAAAATAGAGATCACCCTAAAAACAAAGGATACGACATACAAATAACATAGCCATACACCACAAATTATTAATAAAAAATTAATCTATCAGATGCAATGGTGCAGAACATGCATTGCAGCTAAAAATAACAAAAATCCAAAACAGATTTGAACGCTAGACATGCATAAAGCATGCAGCACCCACTCTCTCTAAATATATATGCACTTTAGTAATCGAAGTTGCAGAGCATCAATTACCAACATACTCCCCCTTGATGCTAAATGGACTCACAATATAGTCTTGAAGCGTCAAAAACTAAATATTTGTAACTACCTTTGTAAAGATGTCTGCAAGTTGTTCTTGAGTATTTATTGGGAATTAAAGTGTCTCAACCTTGGTAATTCCTTGTATTATTTCATTGTATTTATTTATTTATTTCCTATTGTATAATTTGGATGCAAATCCTATTTTGTCATATTGTGGGAGTTGGCACAGTGATGTGTCATCCTACATGGCATATAACCACATGTAAATTTGTCCTCACATGAGGAGATAGGCATCCCACTTAGTGGTAGGAATATTTTTCCATGTGTTGGCATCTTAGAATGTGTGTAAGGGAATATTGATCAAAACGGTCATGACAGATTCCTATGACAAAGTTATGAAATGTAAGAGTCAGAAATAGAAGATCCTATGACAGGTATGGACATGTGTCGAGAAGCATCTTTGAAAAAGGCATCTTTGGGCACCCCAACATGGACTATGACATGTTGTAACAGAATATGCTATTTATAGCATGTGTATGACATATTCTCTTACAGTTGTAAGTTATGATAGCTATGACAGATTCTATGACGGTTGTAAGAGTCGTAAGAGCATTTGTCATAGCCCATTTTGGAAATAGGTGACCTCCTTGGGATGGGGTGACTTGACAAGTGTTAGGGACATCCTACAGTGTTGGACAAGTGTCCATAGGCATGGGTTTTGGGCCATGAGGCCATGTTGGACGCCCATCTCAATGTGGAGCCATTTTTACCTTGTATGTTCTTTATAAACAGGTGCTTTTGGAGAGGTAATGCATTATGTGATTGACAGGTACTATTATGCCACCAGATCATCTCTAGATACGAGTGTTGAAGACTCCTGCAAGAGCATTGGCTCTGTGACTATATTGTAACCTTCATTGTTTACGAAATACATTTGAGCTGTGTTTTGGAGTGTGGGGTTTGTCACCCGATAAGGGTTTTCCTACAATATCTCTATTAGTGGGTTAACATAATCTGTAATTGTAAGGATAAAATTGAATTTGCACTCTCCTCCCCTCATTAGATTAGTGTAGGAAGCGATTTCTTTACACCTAGCTTCCTTTCAGTTGGTATCAGAGCCTAGCCAATTTTGGTTCTAGCTGCTGGGAAGGGGTTTTTTGAGATAATCTTAGGTTGAGTGGGAGTGTTGTGTAGAGTATTCTGTATCTTGCTGCAGCAAGGAGATGGCAACCACATCTGGAAGTTTAGAGGTTGATAAATTCAATGGCACTAATATCGAGTTGTGGAAACTCAAGATAGAGGACCTACTTGTTAATTGTGACCTATGGGAAACTATATCCAGTGTGAAACCTACAACAATGTCACAAGTTGATTGGGAACTCAAAGATTGGAAGGCTAAGGGTCTCATAAGACTTTTAGCTGACTCTGTCTTATTGAATGTCCATGAGGAGTAGAGCATGAAAGATCTTTGGAAGAAGTTGGGTGATGTTTATCAGGCCAAGTCCTTGGTAAACAAACTTTCCCTAAAAAAGAAGTTGTTCACTCTAAAGATGGGAGAAGGAGGATCTGTTGTGGATCACATGAATGCTTTTAACATGATTGTTGCACTGTTGACATCTGTGGGTGTGAAAATGGAGGAGGAGGATCAATGCATGACCCTACTTTGTTCTTTGCTAGATTCATGGTATCATATTTGTCATGGCTATCGAAAGAACCACTACCACCTTCAAGATGGAAGATGTGGTGTCTTCATTGTTATCTGAAGAGATGTGGAGAAAGTCTTCTAAGGCAACCAAAGAGGCTCTTTCCATTCGTGGAAGACCTAAAGAGAAAGGGAAGAAGAAGGACAAGAAAGGTGATAAGGGAAGATCCAAATCCCGTGGGAGATCCAAATCTCCTAGAAAGTCCAAGGCTCTTTGTTGGAACTATGTTAAAATCAGGCATTTCCGAAAGGAATGTAAACAGGAGAAGAAAAAGAAGAAGAAAGCTTGTGATTCATATTCTAACAAGTCACAAGATGATGGCATTGATGCCTTCATCGCAGCCCTGGCCACCCATGCATCTGATGATGTGTGGTTGATTAATTATGGTGCATCATTCCACATGACCTCACATCGAGACTGGTTCATGAAGTATGAAGAGTTCGATGGTGGAAGAGTGGACCTGGGTGATGACTCTCATCTAAAGATTATTGGTCGTGGAAGAGTCTCAATCTAATTCCCTGATGGACGAGTGAAGGGGATCACTAGAATTATGCACATTCTAGGCCTTGCACAGAACCTTCTTTCTATAAGTATGTTGAATGTTGCAAGTGTGTAGGTTGTCTTTTCAAAGGATGGATACAAGATGACTAGAGGATCTATGGTGTTTGCAAAAGGTACTCGGAGAGGTACTCTGCTTTAATTGGAGGCATGAACTTCATAGTGCAATAGTTCTTCTGATTCAAAGAAATGAGTTGCAGTCACTTCATCCCCACCATTTGAATGAGTAGTGAAGAAATCTGTTGTAAGTAGTTCTGATGGTAGTGCACATGCTTTGGAAGTTAAACTTCCTGTTGAAAAGACTATGTTATGGCATTTGAGATATGGCCACATTGGTGAGAAGGGTCTACATACCCTAAAAAATAAAAACCTCGTTGAGGGGTTAAATGATTGTAATCTTGAGTTTGACTTTTACGAACATTACATTTATGGAAAGAAAAACTATATTTAGTTTTACTCTAGTTCTCACAAGTCTTCTGGTGTATTGGATCTTATTCATTCTGATGTGTTTGGTCCTGTTAATGTTCCTTCGATTTCAAAATCTATGTATTTTGGATCTTTCATTGATGATTACAGTAGAAGGACATGGGTTTATTTTATTAGAAGAAAGACTAAAGTCTTTAGTCAGTTTAAGGAGTTTAAAGCCTTTGCTGAAAATCATACTAGTAAAAAGATTAATTGTTTGAGAACTGACAACAGTGGTGAGTTTTGTTCAGAAGAGTTCGATAAGTTCTGTAAAGAGCAAGGGATTGAAAGGCATAAAACAACTCCATATACCCCACAGAAAAATGGAGTTGCACAGAGGATGAACAGGACACTGATGGAGAAGGCTAGGAGTATGCTTAGTGGAACAAGCCTCGAACAAAAGTTTTGGGCTGAAACTATTGCCACTGCTTGCTATCTAGTAAACAGATCTCCTACATCATCTCTTGTTGGTAAGACACCTATGGAGGTGTGGTCTAGTAAGAAGCCTTCAGTTAGACATCTTTGTGCTTTTGGTTGTGAGGCATATGCACATGTGCCTAGGGAGAAATGGTCTAAATTGGAAAACAAGGTTGTTAAATGTATTTTCATTGGCTATGGTGTCAGTGTGAAAGGATACAAGCTTTGGGATCCCGTGGCTGAAAAAGTGTTGTATAGCAGAAGTGTTATCTTCAGAGAGCTAACACCTTCCATTGTTCTATAGCCAGAACATACATAAAAGAAAGAAGATGTGATTCAGTTTCCTTCTACCCTTGAGAAGACTGAATACACAGACCCTGTGAGACCTGATGATGAGGAGAGCTCTAGTAGCTCTAAAAGCTCAGAAGAAGCAGAACCTCAACCTTAGCCATTAAGGAGGTCTACATGAACAAGAAAGCAACCTAATAGGTTTGGTTATTCATTACTTGATTCTAGTTGTGCCTTTGCTTTACTTACTAACACTGATGAGCCTAGAACTATGAAAGAGGCTATGGGCATGAAAGATGCAAGTTCCTGGAAGGAGGCCATGGAGGATGAGATGGATTATTTGGAAAAGAATAAAACATGGGACTTGGTGCCTTTGCCTGATGGAAAAAAACCCATTGGATACAAATGAGTGTTCAAGAAGAAATTCAGTGCAGATGGAAGTGTTGAAAAGTACAAGGCTAGATTGGTTGCAAAGGGGTATTCACAAGTGGAGGGAATTGATTATGGTGAAATTTTCTCTCCCATTGCAAAGATAACATCCATTCAATTTTTGTTATCTCTTGCAGCTGCTTATGACTTAGAGGTAGAATAGATGGATGTGAAGACAACTTTCCTTCATGGTGATTTGGAGGAAGAAATATACATGTCACAGCCAGAGCATTGCATAGAGAAAGGTAAAGAAAATTTGGTTTGCAAGTTAAAGAAGTCTTTGTATGGTTTGAAGTAGTTTCCTAGGATGTGGTACTTGAAGTTTGATGCTTTTGTGTTGTCGATTGGATATATGAGATTGAAAATAGATCATTATGTGTATTACAAATTTGACAATGATCACATTCTCATTATTGCATTATATGTTGATGATATGTTGTTGATTGGGAATGGTAAGAATATGATTTCTAATTTGAAGTCTCAGTTGTCAGCACAGTTTGAGATGAAAAATCTTGGGGTAGCTAGGTACATTCTAGGAATGGAAATTAGAAGAGACAGAGCTAACAAAAAACTTTGGTTAAGCTAGAGTAAGTATGTGAAGACCATGTTGGATAGGTTTAGCATGGCAGATTTTAGACCATTGTGTGTTCCTATTTCATTGGGGACAAAGTTGTCTATTAATGATTGTCCAAAATCTCCTAGAGAGGTGGAGGATATGAGTAGAGTACCTTATGCTAGTGTTGTTGGCAGTTTGATGTATGCTATGGTCTGCATAAGACTAGACATTGCCCAAGTAGTGGGAGTCCTTAGTCGATTTATGGCTAATCCTAGACAGGTACATTGGGATGCAGTTAAGAGAGTGTTCAAATATTTGAGGGGTACTTCCAAGTATTCCATTTTCTATCATGACAATGCTACA
Organism: Cunninghamia lanceolata; assembly: GCA_027924645.1. Classification (NCBI taxonomy): domain Eukaryota; kingdom Viridiplantae; phylum Streptophyta; class Pinopsida; order Cupressales; family Cupressaceae; genus Cunninghamia; species Cunninghamia lanceolata. Next base: position 1,215,523 of record BSBN01001492.1, read on the forward strand.
AGACCTCCACATTCAGTTTGTATTCATGGATTTGTGGATTCTGATTGGGCAGGTGACATTGCTAGCAAGAGCTCCACCAATGCCTATGTGTTCACTATGTTTGGTGGTCTAATTAGTTGGATGAGTAAGCGATAACCTGTGGTTGCTTTGTCCACTATGGAAGTTGAGTACATGGCTGAAACTCATGCTTGTAAGGAAGTCATTTGGCTTAAGAGATTGTGTTCATATATTGGTGTTGATGTAGGATAGATTACAATCAGTTGTGACAATCAGAGTGTGATTTGCCTAGCAAAGAATCTAACTTTCCATGCCAGAACAAAGCATATTGATGTTCAGTTTAACTTCGTACGAGACATGGCAGAGGATGGGAAGGTAAATTTGGAGAAGGTAGATACTTTGAAGAATGTTGCAGATGCATTGACGAAGCTAGTGGGCATAGAGAATTTTAGATGGTGTTCGGAGTCTATCAGCCTCTCAGCCTATAGCAGTTAAATCCTATTATTTCTATTGGCTCTTACAAGGTGTTCGACAAGTGGGAGAATGTTGGGAATTAAGGTGTCTCAACCTTGGTAATCCCTTGTATTATTTCATTGTATTTATTTATTTATTGCCTATTGTATAATTTGGATGCAAATCCTATGTTGTCATATTGTGGGAGTTGGCACGGTGACGTGTCATCCTACATGGCATATGACCACATGTAAATTTGTCCTCACATGAGGAGATAGGCGTCCCACTTAGTGGTAGGAATATTTTGCCATGTGTCATCATCTTGCAATGTAAGGGAATATTGACCGAAATGGTCATGATAGATTCCTATGACAAAGTTATGACATGTAAGAGTCAGAAATAGAAGATCCTATGACAGGTATGGACATGTGTCGAGAAGTATCTTTGAAAAAGGTATCTTTAGGCACCCTAAGGTGGACTATGACATGTTGTAATAGAATATGCTATTTATAGCATGTGTATGACATATTTTCTTACACCTGTAAGTTATGACAACTATGACAGATTTTATGACAGTTGTAAGAGTCGTAAGAGCATTTGTCATAGCCCATTTTGGAAATAGGTGACCTCCTTGAGATGGGGTGACTTGACAAGTGTTAAGGACATCCTATAGTGTTGGACAAGTGTCCATAGGTGTGGTTTTTGGGCCATGAGGCCATGTTGGACGTCCATCTCAATGTGGAGCCATTTTTGCCTTGTATGTTCTTTATAAACAGGTGCTTTTGGAGAGGTGATGCATTATGTGATTGATAGGTACTGTTATGCTACCAGATCATCTCTAGATATGAGTGTCAAAGATTCCTACAAGAGCATTGGCTCTGTGACTGTATTCTAACCTTCATTGTTTACAGAATACATTTGAGTTGTGTTTTAGAGTGTGGGGTTTTTCACCCGATAAGGTTTTTCCCCATGTATATCTTGTGTCTCTCTTCTTCTGTCTCACTTTCTTGTTTATGTGTTTTCTACAATATCTCTATTAGTGGGTTAACATAATTTGTAATTGTAAGGATAAAATTGAATTTGCACTCTCCTCCCCTCATTAGATTAGTGTAGGAAGTGATTTCTGCACACCTAGCTTCCTTTCAGTCTTTATATACCTCAATTCTACTTCTTTCTTTAGAACCAAATCTTGAATGAAATGATATTTCAAATCCAAATTCTTTGTCCTACCATGATGGATAGGATTTTTGGCTAACTTGATTTCACTCATGTTAGATCACAAAAAAATATTGTAGGCTAAATCTATTTCTCCCCAATTTCTTGTAGAATTTTTCTAACCCATAATGCTTTAGTACTTATGGAAGTGAAAGCAATATACTCTACTTCTATAGATGAGAGAGAAACTATACTTTGCTTCTTTGAACTCCATGTGGCCAAACCTGAACCAAGTGAAAAATAATTGCCAAATGTAGACTTTCGGTCATCCAAACTACCACCCTAATCAAAATCATTAAAGCCAACAAGTTTGAATCTTTTAGAAGTGTAATAATGAATACCAAATCTTGTAGTACCTTTCACATACCTCAATATCCTCTTGGTTGCCTTCATATGAATTTCAGATGGCATTGTCATATACCTTGAAACAAGAGAAACTGAATAAGCAATATCAGGTCTTGTGTGGGTTAGAAACATCAAACTTCCAACAATACTTCTATAAGTTGTCTCATCAACTATTTCAGTACCATCATCTCTACACAACACAACCCCATGAGTAGTTGGAGTGGAGGCTAGTTTACAATCAACCATATCAAATTTCTTCAACATATCTTTTGCATACTTTGTTTGACAAATGAAAATTTTATCCTCACTTTGGTAAACCTCCATTCCTAGAAAGTATTTCATGAGGCCTAAATCTTTCATTTCAAACTCATTCATCATAGCAATTTTGAATTCATCCTTCATCTTAGAACTACTACCCATATACAATAAATCATCAACATACAAAGTCACAATAAGAATATCATCACCTTCTTTTTTGTCGTAGAGGGTAGGCTCACTCTTACTTCTTTTGAATCCATTTTACTGAAAATATCCATCAATCCTAGCATACCAAGCTTTCAGTGCTTACTTGAGGCCATACAAGGCCTTCTTCAACCTATAGACATGATGTTCTTTACCTTGCACTTCAAAACCTTGTGGCTATTCTACATAGACTTCCTCTTCTAAGTACCCATTCAGGAAGGCACTTTTCACATCCATGTGATGAACCCTCCATTTCTTTTGAGCTGCTAGTGAAATCATCATTCTAATAGTCTCCTGTCTTGCTACTAGTGCAAAAGTCTCTTCATAATCTATCCTAATGTGAATCCTTTAGCAACTAATTGTGCCTTGTGTCTTTCAACACTCCCATCATTGTTATACTTAGTCTTGTAGACCCATTTAGTACTGATCTTTTTCTTGTCATGTGGAAGCTCTGAAAGCTTCCAAGTATCATTCATGTGAATAGAATCTGTCTGTTCTTGCATTGATTGTACCCAAAACTCATTAGTAGATGCATCTTCAAAACACGATGGTTCAAAATCAGCTTGTGAAAGTAAAGCAAAATTTATGGTCTCACCTCTTGGATTCTCTTCATGTGCTTGTCATGTACTCCTTTGATAAATATTACTTAGATTTCTTACCTTCCTTGTAGAACTAGGACTTGAAGCTAGACTTACATTTGGAATTGAAGAACTAGATGAGGGCCTACTTGTTGGAGATGTAACAATTAAAACTGAAGAACTAGTAGGTTGCTCACAACCAATATCATCAATAATACCACCATTCAAAACAAATTTGGGCTTATCAACATGATCTTTTTGATGACCATAAACTCCCCCTTCATCAAAAATCACATCTCTTGACACAACAATGTTATTAGTGAGAGGATTATACAATCTATAAGCCTTTCTTTGCTCACTGTACCCAACAAAAATGCATGATTTATTCTTTGGATCTAACTTTTGTCTTTTCTAATTAGCTACACGAATATAGGCTAAACAACCAAAACCTTTTAAATGATTAACATTAGGCTTTTTCTCATACCAAGCTTCATAAGGAGTCATATTGTCAAGTGCACTAGTGGGACTTCGATTGAGAATATATATTGTTGCAACAACTGCATCACCCCAAAAAACATTGCTCAATCCCTTGGTTTGTAACATACTCCTTACCTTTTTTACCACTGTACGATTCTTCCTTTTAGCTACACCATTTTGTTGAGGTGTGTAAGAGGTGGTAAGATGTCTTTTGATGCCATTCATATTTTAATAGTCCATAAAATGTCTTAAACAAAACTCTCCTCCATGATCAATCCTTAAGCACTTTATGTTATAGCCACTTTCTTTTTCCACAAGGGCTTTAAACCTCTTGAAATTGTCAAATGCTTCATCCTTGATCTTCAAAAAATAAACCCAACACTTTTGTGAGTAATCATCAATAAAAGTGAAATATGATGAATTACCCAAATTCTTTGTTTGGATAGGAGGTCACAAATATCAGAGTGAACTAGTTGAAGTGGATAATGAGCCCTCCATGCATTATCTTTTGGAAATTTCTCTCTTGCATGTTTTCCTTTGGCACATCCTTCACAAACCTCATTGTGCTCTCCAATTGTAGGCATACCATAAACTAAATATTTTATGTTAGTAGCTTCAAACTATGAAAATTAATGTCAGTACCTAAGATTCCATAACCAACTTTTGTCTTCATATGCCATATTGGCAAGATTACTGTGATGCTCCGCAAACTTCAATGGAAACATTCTATTTTTTGTCATAGGCACAACTATAACAACCCTATTGCCTTGACTCTTATCATAAATGATACATTGTTGATTGTCAAACACCACCTTGTAGTTCTCTTCACACAATTGTCCAACACTCAATAAATTATGCTTCAATTGTGGAGTGTAATAAATATTATTCACACATTTCTTACCTTCTTTTGTATTTATCTCCATAGCTCCTTTAGCTGCAACCTCCAAGGACTTGTCATCTCCAAGATTAATTTTAGATTTGAAACTTTGATCCATTGTAGAAAAAAGCTCATGATTCTTTGACATGTGGTTAGAACAGTCTGAATCTAAATACCAAGCCTCTTTAGAATTATTTTTAGATTTGTTATATGATAAGAATAAATTATTAGGAGAAGCCTCCTTATTCTCATGAGCATAATTAGCACTTCTATTTTTGTTACCTTATTTTAATTTGCATTCCTTTTCAATGTAGCCATACCTATTACAATGATAACACTGAATATTTCTCTTATCAAATCTACCTCTACCTCTTCCTTTGTTTCCTCTTGAATAATTCTGATTCCATTCTTGTCCTTGGTTTCTTTTACTACTGGAACCTTCTTTTTGTGCAATATGTAATTTTGAAGAAAAATCCTTCTCATCACTTTTTCCAAATGAATCTCTCAATCTTTCTTCATGAGACATAAGAGATCCAACTAGTCAATCAAACTCAAGGGTAGTAAAATCCTTGCTTTCTTCAATGATTATAGAAACATGGTTCCACCTTGGGGTTAAATACCTCAACACCTTTTTAACCACAACCTCTTTGTTCACAATTTCTCCAAGAGTGGCCATTTTATTAACCACATCTTTTACTCTCACACAATAGTCACTCACACTTTTAGCTTCTTGCATCTTCAAATTCTCAAATTCCCTTTTCAATGTTTGTAGCTTGACAACTTTGACTTGATCATTGCATTGGTACACTTCTTGTAGAGTCTTCTAGACATCCTTCGTTGTCTTTGCACCTATAATTCTTGGAAATAAGCTCTTATCTAGAGCTATCTGAATATGAAATAAAGCTAAAGAGTTCTTCTTCTTACTCTCCTTCTTGGATGTTATATCATTCGCTACAAGAGTGGTCCAATCAGTTGGCTCATCATAACCTATTTCTATAATTTCGCATAAATCTTTTCCTATCAAAAGAGTCATCATCTTGGTGCTCCAATATTCATAATCAGTTCCATTCAATTCAAGAACGGGCAAAGAGGTAAGATTTGACATGATCAATTGTTAAAGAGCTCACAACCACAAAATATTAAACCTAAATTTTTAACCTACTCTAATACCAAATGAAGATTCAAAAATGAATTCACAATTTTTATCCTATCTGGTAAAATATAATTAAACCCACTTACAACAAAGGGCACAAAATATCTCCATACAACAATGTTTAGAATTGAGCCAAAGACATAAATTACACAATGCAAAACATAATACTAGATTGACACTTCTCTGTTGTTCAAAACAATACATCATGTCTACTAAAACTACAAAACAAAGATTGCCCTAAAAACAAAGGATACAACATACAAAAAATATAGCCATATACCACAAATGATTAATAAAAAACTAATATATCACATGCAGTAGAGCAAAATATGCCTTGCAGCTAAAAATAAAAAAAATCCAAAATAGATTTAAACGATGGGCATGCATAAAGCATGCAGCACCCACTCTCTCTAAATATAGATGCACTTTAGTAACTGAAGCTACAGAGCATCAATTACCAATAGGACAGAGGGAATTCAGTGAAGTCCATTGCCACCACAGCTACTCATCTATCAAACAATCTAGGCTTCAATTCCTACTCTGTTACCACTGATATTAATTTAGTTAGGAAATTCAGAGAACAATACCTAGTGAAAAACCTATGGTATTATAAAAACCAACAACAATCAGCTTTGAGTAGTCTGGCAAACTTGTTGAGAGATGTATGCCTAATTCTAACTATTTTATTCATTTTGAAGAAAGTAATATTTATACTTGTTCAAAGGTCATGAACATCAAAGGTCACCACATCCTTTGAAGTGGATTAATTAACTAGAACAAATAACTCATTTATTTTGGTATGGGATCAATTGGAATAGGAGAGAGAGATAGATATAAGAGATATAAAGAGTACCTATAAATACAAACAAATGAATCAATCATTTCTTGCCAACAATCCAAAGATGACATGTGTCCATTGGTAACTACACTTTGAGGGAATCATGTCATTTGCTTAAGGACCTAATAATTCGCAACATATCATCTCCAAGATTCATTGATTCATACATAGCACAATCAATACAATGGATAAAAAATGGACATTTACAACATCTCAAAAGAACAAATGGAAAGAACACAGTTTAACACTAACTATTGTTCAAGTTTCTCCTCGTTTTTCCACCATCCCAACAATAGACAATCAATGTTTTTAAACATTATGTTGGAGTGAACTACTGCCACACCAACCATCCAAAAACATTCACAATGATATTGGTTCATTAGAGAAAGATATTATAGTCGATTAGGAAATAATTTCAAATAGCTACCATCCATGGAATTTGGACCATACATATCTAGATCCATTGACGGACGCTAATGATGAACCTCCTTCTAATTGGGGACGTGCAATACAAAAGAATAGTCATAAAGTACAAATTAGTACAAAATGAAGGTTTCATTATTATATCAAGTTACACTTGAATGAATTGCATGCCTTACATAATTCACACTCCATGGAAATTCATAGGAAATAAGGGAATGCTTCCTCTCTAGTCCATCCCTTGTGTTCCTATTGTTTCCTATTAGATTATAGGAGGTCCCACCTATTATTAGATCAAAACCTCTAATTGAATTAATCATTAAATCATCAAGTCTTTATTTTTTCAAATTATGCACACCTTCCACCTCAATCAATTTACCTGAGAGAGAGAGAGAGAGAGAGAGAGAGAGAGAGAGAGAGAGAGAGAGAGAGAGATGGGGTAGGGATGGAGAAGGAGAGAGAGAGTGAGAGAAGAGAGGGGCAAAGAAGGGGGAGAACAAAGAAAGATAGAGAGAGATAGAAAGAGGGAGATAGAGATTGAGAGAGATAAAGAGAAATAAAGATAGAGAGATAGAGACCGAGGGAGGCAAAGAGATAGAGAGATAAATATGGAGAGAAAGAGAGATTAAGATATATAGAGATAAAGAGGGAGAGAAAGGAAGAGATAATGACAAAGAGATAGAGTAAGAGAGGAAAAGAGAAAACGAGAAGTAGAGAAATATATAGATAGATACAGAGGGATAAAGAGAGAGGGAGAGATATAGAGAGATAAATGGGTGCTTAGTATTAAACCACTCCCCCTACCCTTTTTAAATATAGCATGCTTATATATATATATATATATATATATATATATATATATATATATATATATATATATATATATATATATATATATATATATATATATATATATATATATATATATATATATATATTTTGGGACATTGATATTTTTTAAAATACATTCCTTTCCTTCTCTATAGGTATTTGTCAACTTTCCACGAGGGTTGAACTTCTTTGATTGATTTTGCAAAAAGGGAGTGCATTTTATGTCATGTTCTTTTTACAAAAAAAAAATCTAGAGTGAGATTGAACACAACGACATTCCCATATCATTTGTAAATTCAAACAAACAAAAAGTTTTTCCCTTCAAATCTAATATTTTTAGACAATTACAAATTCTCATTCTAAAATTATAGCATGCCTAAATTTAATTTTAACCCATTTGACCTCTAAATTATACAAAGGTGTGAAATTATAAAAGTAATTATGGTCATTATGTTTGATCGATCTTTATATCATGTGACATCCCATGAGAGGATGCATGATGGTAGGCTACAAAATAAACTTGATGTAGGTGGTGGCCATGCTTATGTTAGAATAATAAACATAAAGTATGATGAAAGAAAAACATCTAGATAAATCCTTTTGGTCAGAGGTGGTCACTACTGTAGTTTATTTGTTGAATAGGAGTCCCATAAAAGCAGTTCATGGAATGACTCCCAAACAAGCTTGGTCTGGTTTTATGCCCTCTGTTGCTTCTCTAACTTTAGGTGTTTGCTTGTATTGCTTATGTGCATGTTCCTAAAGAAAAAGGACAAAATTGGATGAAAAAAGTATCAAATACATTTTTATTGGTTATGGTTCTGAAAATAAAGCTTACAAACTATATGATCCTATTGCTAAGAAGTTAATCATAAGTAGAGATGTCATTTTTTATGAAAGATCACACTATATTCTTGATGAAAAGGTTTAGAATATTGAGATTGATTTGAAGAATTCTAATCCTCCTGTGATTGATGTAGGTGAAGAGGAGTTTCATGAATCAAAAGTCATTGATAATGCATAAACTTCATCCTCCACTCCAGAGAGTAGGAAGGATCAAAAATACCAATGAAGAATTGAGGAAAATCATCGCCCATCACTCATGTTAGATACTAATTTTGATCAAATGACTACAAGATCTCATAGACAAGTTAATTACGCTCTCATGACTCAAGTTTTGTAGAATGATGAACCAACAAATTTTACAGAAGCTAATGCAAAGAAAGAGTGGGTTGCATCTATGCAAAGTGAAATGGCATCCATTGAGAGAAATGACACTTGGGAGTTGGTTGAGTTGCCCCCTGGTAAGGATGTTGTTGGTACAAAGTGGGTTTATAAAACTAAATATAAATCTGATGGAACAATTGATAAATATAAGGCTAGATTGGTTGCTAAAGGATACCCTCAACAGGAAGGTATTGACTATACTAAGACTTTTGCTCATGTAGACTGGGTGGATACTATTAGATTAGTCTTGTCCTTAGCTGCTCACAATGGATGAAATATTTTTTCAAATGGATGTTAAAAGTGCTTTTTTGAATGGTTATATTGATGAGGAAGTTTATGTCTCTTGGCCTCAAGGTTTTGAAGTTCCTTTGAAAGAACATTTTGTCTACAGGTTGAAGAAAGCTTTGTATGGCCTCAAACGGGCACCTTGAGCACGGTACTCCAGAGTTGATTCTTATCTTCAGCAAAAGGGTTTTGTAAAAAGTCAATCTGATCCTAATCTTTATATTTGGCATTATGGTGAAGATATTCTTCTTGTTGTTCTTTATGTGGATGATCTCATATACACTGGGAATAATCCATCTTTATTTTCAAAATTTAGAGCAACTATGGTTTCAGAATTTGAGATGACTGATCTTGGAGAAATACATTATTTTGTTGCTCTTGAAGTTTGGCAGCATAAAGATGGTATATTTTTGTCTCAACAGAAGTATGTTTCAGATCTTCTTCAACGATTTCATATGAAGGATTGCAATCCTGTGGATACACCTATGGAGGCTGGTGTTAAGTTGTCTAATTTGGATGATTCCCCTTTTGTCAATCCCACTCTTTATAGACAGTTAGTTGGAAGTTTTATTTATTTGACCACTACTAGACCATATATTACATATGACATTAGCTTGGTCTCTAGGTTCATGTCCACACCTAAGGAGACACATTGGGGGGGGCAGTCAAAAAGATTCTTAGGTATCTTCGAGGAAAAATGCATTATGGTATCCATTTTCAGCATTCCAAGGAGAGTATGTTAGTGGGCTATACTGATTCTGATTGGGCTGGTTCCATAGATGATCGCAAGTCTACCTCTGGTTATACATTTAGTCTTGGTTTTGCTGTAATTTCTTGGTCATCTAAAAAACAACCTACTGTATCTCTTTTTACTGCAAAGGATGAATACAAGGCTGCTACTTCTACTGCTTGTTAGGCTGTTTGGTTGAAAAGAGTGTTACAGGATCTTCAACATCTCCATGATGGCCCCACAGTGATATACTATGACAATCAGAGTACTATTCAGATGAGTAAAAATCTAGTGTTCCAGGGTAGGACTAAGCATATTGACATTCAACACCACTACATTCATGAGTTGGTTCAACAAGGCATGGATGAACTTGTCTATTGCCCCACTGCAGTCCAACTTGCTGATATATTCACAAAGCCCCTTGCTCGTGATTGTTTTCAGACTCTTCGACATTCACTTGGTGTTCTTCCCAATGTCCATTATGGGGGAGAATTGGGATAATGAACATTTTTTTTATGTTTATTATGGGGGAGAAAGTTAGAATAATAAACATACAACAGTTATGTGTTTAGTTAGCAGAAAATTTTATCCGGTTAGGTAGTCAATTTTGTAGTCAGTTTTTGATTTCATGTTAAATATTTTTTGTTCTTCGTTGATCAATATAGATTGAGAGTTTCTTCTATTTGTATAGTGTTTGTATAATTTTTGCTCCTCCAATACCTTTAGCTTATATTTGCAAGAGAATGCCTATTAAATGTAGGTGTGAAAATACATACACACTTCAAATAATATATTAGGTGACAACTAATGGAATGCAAGTGAACAAGAATCTAAAAAGAGGATGCATGCAAATAGAGACTACACACCAAACATGAAAGCTCGCACATTTAAAATAGATACTAAACAAAACAATGGATCTTGAGATTATGCAAATTAATTCACCACACTTAAGAAAACAAAAAATAACATAGACATAAGGATACAGGGCAATCATCATTCTCTTAAAAACATTGCAATTGAACTTCCACAAATCTTCAGCCTACCCATTGCACACCAAGGTGTGATTGCGAGTTTTAAGTACGTTAATCCAAGAAGTAAACAACTTCGCTCTCACTCTCACTCTCACTCACACTCACACTCTCGGATTGTTTACTTGAAACCCTTTCCAGATTTTGAAATATTATTTTATCCTTTGTCTCCTTACGGTCGTCCCCCCCGCATGCCACTAACATCTCCACTACTTTTCTCATACAAGGTCGCCGATTTGGCAATCTGTTAGTGCAAATCAAACCCACACGTAAGACGCATAGCATTTGTTCTATGCAATTATCATCCACTGCGCGCGGATCCAGCACTTGCATCTCTCCCCCGCCCATCCATATTCTGTTGCGTATCCAACCCACGATGTCCACGCCCTCTCCATACTCCGCCTCATCCGTAGCTTTCTTCCCGCTCACCAGCTCTAACACCACCACCCCGAAGCTGTACACGTCACTTTTCTCATTCACCTTTAGCCTCTCCCCGTATTCTACTTCCCACATTTTGACGGCAAAAAGGGTTAAAAAAAAAAAAGAGATAATTAGTCTAGGAAAACTAAATTATTGGAATATGGAGGATAGAAAGTATTCGTACCTGGGGCTATATATCCGTGCGACCCTACATAACCAGACACCGCATACTCATCACCCAACATATCAAGCACTCTGGATACGCCAAAATCTGCAATTTTAGCCCCAAAATGCCTATCCAGCAAGATGTTGCTGGATTTGACATCCCTGTGCAATATTGGAGGGGAGCAATCATGATGCATATAACTAAGCCCACGAGCTGCGCCAATAGCGATTTGATAACGCATCGGCCATTGCAGCGCCGTTTGTGGTCCTGGGCCATCGTGCAGACGGTCGAACAAGCTGCCGTTGGGCATGAACTCATATACCAACAGCTTGAAATCGGACTCTTCACTTGAAATGCAGCAGAGAAGCTTTAAGATGTTGATGTGCCGGATGAGTCCTAATGTATCCACCTCCACTTCCCCAATTTTATTATCTTCTTGCTCACCTTCTCTCTTAAAATTTCCTGTTGATCTGCTCATGTTCTGGATCTTCTTAACGGCTACCGTTTGCCCGTTGCGGAGAATGACTTTGTAAACTTTTCCAGCGCCTCCGGATCCAATCACGTTACTTTCCTTCAAATTGTGGAGGACGTATACCTCGTCCACGTCTGTCGGGTGGAATGAAGTAAATTTCCACGATGGTGTGCTGCTTGGCTTCCTGAAAGGCGAGCAACACAGACAAATGGAGCACAAGATCACGGCCACTATAAGTAGGGGCGGTACCAGAATGGTAGCTAAACTCTGAGGTGACAACTTATGAGGAGAGGAACACGGAGGTAGCATCAAATTCTGACCCCCGCATAGCTTTGGATTTCCAAGAAAGCTCTCCTTGTAAGCCGGATTGTCTAGAGCGTCAGGAATGCGTCCAGACAAGTCATTGTTGGATACATTGAAAACATCCAATTTCAGGCGTCCTAATTCGGAAGGAATTCCGCCAGAAAACAAATTGTTTGAGAGATCAAGACTGTTCATGTCACTCAAAGCTGGTGGAATTTCGCCCGTAAGTTGATTGAAACCCAAATTGAGCTGACGGAGTTTCTTTAGCGACATCATTTCCTTTGGAATTTCTCCTGAGATTAAATTATGGTCCAGCAGGAGAATATTGATCAAACTTAAACCGGCGAGCTCATGTGGAATGGGCCCTGACAACTGGTTGTTGCTGGCTTCAAAAACTTCAAGATTTGTGAGCTGTCCAACTTGTGCAGGGATTCTTCCTTCAAACCGGTTGTAGCTTATCTCCAACCGACTCAGGTTCTTCGCTTCGCCGATTGAAGCTGAAATCTGGCCTTCAAACTTATTGTTGTAAAGAAACAATTGTAATAGATTGGAAGCACCCCACAGCCCAGGAGGAATCTCACCGCTCAGCTGGTTGTTGTCGATGTACAGATACTGTAAAGATTTGCAGTCTTCAAAGGACGAAGGCAGACTACCATTGAAATTATTTGAAGAGCCAACAAAGGCATAGAGCGCTCCTCCCCGACACAGATTCTTTGGGAGAAGACCTTCCAATTCGTTTTCCGCCAGATCAACGAGAATGAGATTAGAGTATGTACCCAAACTCTGGGGCAACCATCCATTGAGCTTGTTGCCGAACAGCTTCAAGTAGCTCAAGTACCGTAGCTTGCCGAGTTGCTCAGGTATCTCTCCGGTAAACCCATTGTTAAACAATTGCAGAGAATTCAAATATTCAAGATTTGCGACTCCGTCAGGAATTGTGCCATGAAGCTGATTGTCGCTAAAATCCAAACTGTATAAGTTCTTCAGTTGGCCAATGTTGGCTGGAATTTGTCCAGACAACTTATTGTCATAGAGATATAGTTCTCTCAAATTCGAGAGACCCATATAACTGCTAGGAATCTCACCCGAGAGATGATTCTCCGACATATCCAACAACTCCAGCTGCACTAAACTGCCCAAGAAAGTCGGGATTGCGCCCACAAGACTACAGTTATATAGCCATAACTGTTGCAGTTGCTTTAAATTGCCAAGCTCTCTGGGTACCACACCAGGACGGAGAGGATTATTGCCAATCGTGAAGTTCTTCAGAGACTTCAAGTTCCCCACAAAATTAGGGAATGTCCCATTCAAACTATTTTCGTGGAAGAAGAGAGCTTCGAGCTTTTGCAGCATTCCCAATGCTGAAGGAATGGAGCCACTGAAAGTATTATATGCCAAGTTCAGCACTCTCAATTCACTCAATTCGGAGATACGAATAGGCAGCGTACCAACGAACTGGTTTTCCGATAAATCGAGCTCCCACAAACGCTTGCAATGCAAGAGGCCGTGCGGGAAGGGGCCGCTGAAAGCATTGTGATTGAGAGTCAACACCCTGAGATTAGGAAGGCCACAAATAGCAGAAGTCAAGTTGCCAGAAATGGAGGCATCCGTGAGATCAACAGTGGTGACAGTGTTGAATGTATCACAGGAGATACCTTTCCAAGCACATGGATTTTGGTGAGACTCATTCCAATCGCTCAAAGCATGCGTATCCCTCCAATCTCCCTCTTTTATTTGAAGCAAAATTACGCCGTCCTGCGAGAGGGAAGTGCAGTGGAGAAGCAAAAGTAAAAAGGTGAGAATGCAGCAAAAGAAAGCGAGAGCGGTGATGGGCATTATTGCTGCCATATGTTTTAGGAAAAGAAAAAGCTTTCCTTGCAGAAATGTGGGAAAAGCTCTTTCAGATTTAAAGCTCGTCGGTACATTGTCTTTCCTTCTCCCTTCCACGAAAATCAGAAAGAGGGTAGAAATTTCGCAAAACGACGACCGCTGATTACGTAGTGCGCAAATAAACAGGAAAAGGTTCTACGATTTTCCTGGTGCGAAAAAGAAAGAACACGGAAAGATGTGACTAAGCGGCCAGTAGAAATGGGAGAGTGGAGGACCCGCTTCAAGTCATTGTGAAGTCTTTATATTGTCAACATCATACTCATTCTCTGTCCACTAAAACTTGCCCAGGCCAACGTCCACCGACCAACGTCAACGTCGACTTGTAGATATTATGAAAATATGCCAAACGAGTCTACATTGCTATAAGTTCATCTTTGACATACATTCCGAACTTCTACATTGCGATGAAAAGATTCCATCGTCACCTAAGCACGGAAAAACAACATTCAATCATCGGGGTTGCATTGTGTGGTCTCATTATTAGGTAGTAGAATAACAAAGAGATAAAAGGAATATGATGTTTAAATGTGAATCAGGTTAATTGTGATATAAGGTACTGATCTAGAGATAGTTAATGTATCAAATGGTTAAAAATAATAATTGATGTTTCTAATGAAGGTATTAAGAGTGCTAAATAAAAGGGAAAAATGTGAATAGGTCACTTTCATCTATATGATAAGTTTATGTTTCATGTTTTTTCTTTTCTTATTATTAATTTCAACTTGAGGTAAACTTTAAGATATTATAAGTTTTGTTTCAAATAAATAGTTCTATTTTGCATCCAATTAATTATATGCAAGAATTTCATTTATGTAATTTCTATATGATAGTTTAACTCTAGAAATGATCTACTAATATGAATGAATTTTAAGGGGCTTTATTCTATTAATGTTAATAAGTTATTAAGGAGTTCTATTTTATTGATATCAACAATATATTGTTCATGTTTTTAAAAAAAAAATTGATACCTTACTTTGGTACCTAACATCAAATCACCATTCTAAAATACAAAAAATTAATCTTTTAATAAATTCTGAGTAAATAACAATCTGGTTGGTATTGCTATGCTTCATTAATGTCTCTCTTGGTAACTATAGATTTTTGGTTTAATGCTATCTTCTTCTCTCTATATTTACCTATAAACAATATCACCAAAGATGAAGGTTTGACATTTCTAAGGTATGATGTGTGAGTCTATGTGCAAGTAAAAAGTTTGTTTTTAGTGTGTAGGGTGAAATTCTAAAGTTGTGTGAGACTTTAGGATAGGTAACTTACAAAATGATTTTTAGTTGAAAATGTTCTGGCTAAAAATATTTCATCATGCAAATGTGGTGCTAGAGTGGATTACATTATCCTTCATAAAAAGGATATGTCTGGAATGTTATCAACTAGAAACCAATAATTGTCAAGGCACACTCTAAGTACATCTTTAGAGACAATCAATTTTGCAATCCATTTATTTCATTTTACCTAAAAATAGATTCAACTGGAATGTTTCTAGTTAGAAGTGTTCATTGCTAACATACATGAAGTTCTTCAACACCAAATTACAAAATTCTTTGAAAAACATAATGTTCTAGCCACTTTTGCTACCTTATATTTTAATTAGTGAATTATTTTTTATTTTAAATATATGTAGGTCATTAGCTTCCAAACATAAGGTTGATTAATTTCTAAAATAAAATATTAAAATTTAATAAATCTTTTAAAAAAATATGATGCCCTAGAGGAAAAAATTCTTATCGAAATAGCATTTTTTTCATTGCTAATAAATAGTCAAGAAACAAATGAAGTCTCTTTAAAAATGTTATGTTTTTAGCAAATTTGGCTTTACATTTAAAAAAAAAATACATTAGAAAATACACATACCATTTTCATGCTCTCGCATGTTGCATGCATATCAATTCATAGTTGTTTTAGAATGAAGGTGTCTAATAGAAAATTGTGTTTGTTCACATTCACTATAGAAAATGAATTATACCCATTGGATCATTCTACTTGTTGTTAGATGTCTAATATATAATATGCAATATGTTTGTTTACAAGTGTTTGCATGTGAGTGGTTATTTCCTTTGTGTGGTAGGGTGCATAAGGGTTCCACATTTGCTTAAGAGTATTAGTGACGATAGAATGTGGTGGATCCCTGTAAAAATTTTCCCTTGGTTCTAGTATTTTGCCTAATTTGTGCCATCATGCTGAAGGGTCTCTGGTCTAGGGTTTTATTTGCTAAAATATTATGAACAATACCCTTAAAACCCTAAACCCTAGTGTCGTTCAATCCAAGCGGTGAAATTACTTTTGTTATAACTTTAGGTTGACTATTGATAGCCTGTGATGGGTTCCTTAAGTTGCTTGGTTAATGTCTTGGAGCACATTGTTGACCGGCCCCTTACCTTTTGTCCACCCTCTTTTGCCCATATTCAATAATTTTTCAATATGTCAATGTTTTAAATGTTGACCCCTTGATAAGTTTCGTGGCCCCCTTCTCCCTAATAGACGAAGATTGTTTTTAAAAGTTTTTTTTGTATGGTCAGGGCCCATTCTATAGGTGGCATATTGTTAGTGGTTTCTGCCATTCCATAGGGAATAAAATATCAAGGAAATAAACATTCACGGAACAACGGAAGAGCACCACATGGCATTCTCTTTGCGTTGGGCTTCATCGACGGTAAAGGGTGGGTCCCTGATGATGAGGTGCCAGGTTCTCATGCGTTCTACTATTCCACTATCCTCGATGGTGGGCCTTCATAGTTCTTGCAGAAATGTGGGAAGGAGCCATGTGTTCGTCTTCACTATTACTGAGTATGTATTCACCGATCAATGCTACATGGCAGCTTCTTTGTGGACTGAGGGTGTTTTTGAGGATTCACTCCATATTACATGGTAGATCTAACAGTTTTCACCATTCTGGAGAGGTCCATCTCTCGCCAGATCTTTTCACTACGGAAGCGCGGAGGGCTGCCTTGCTGGCATTATTTGAATTTTCTTTCCTGAGTCATGGCTTAGGTGGCAGTTCAGGTGGCATGTTATTATTTGCCCATGCCCATGTGGCATTGATGACTAGTTTTCTTCCCCTTGTTGATTATGTTGACGCCATTGTTCAACCATTTACCATGATGATCGACGACTCATAGTCAAAATTTGAAGGATGATGTGGTGGCATGTGATGTGGGATAAACTAGTACAGAATTAATTTCTTAGGCATGTGCTAGGTCTCCATCGCTACCACTATGAAGGAATTTACTAACTGAAAGGTTGGCATGATGTAGGATCAACCCTTGGGGATCTGTGCTCATACCAAAGATGACCTTTCATTTGCTTCATGATGTGTTTTGACAGGATAATTGAGTTAAATATAGAAACTAAGACAACTAATATGGCAGCTTCAATGCAAAAAAGGATGTTTTCAGTTATGTGAAATAATGAAATGATATCTACTTGCCCATTTCTGGCAATCATCAAAGGATTTCCATTTATGGCTAGTTTACTGTGGAAATGACTAGAATTAATTGATCAGGGACATATCAGAATGTGTGAAATCTATCAAATTTTCTATAAATAGTTACTTCTGATGCTGCTCCATATACCATTTTTCTATGCATATAGTGTGGATACTCACTAGTTTTTTGTTCTCTTCTTGCTCCCCTGTTCTGTAGGATTTTCTTCTCTGTATTCGTGATTAGCAATCTGTCCTTATAGAATTAAGAGATTAGAAGATTTTCATTTATAGAATGGGGAGAGTTGGAAAGATTCTGGGGTAGTAGTAGCATCCATTGACCTCCTATAAATCCTTCTTTTCATCTGGATGAGGGCCCTGAGTTTTAATCTCCAGATTCCAGCAGTTCCTTATTTCTGTGATTTGACAAATTAAAGTCCTAGGCAGAGAGGAATCATTGCTCTCTCTTCCCCTCTATCACATCTACTTTTCCTAACAGAGCAACAACTCTAGTTGTGGGGGTGTTGCCCCTCCGGATGGAACATGTGGAGGCAGAAAGGAGTTTTGTGGTTGTTTCTCTACCCTCCTAGCTAGTTTTTTGGTGCTGCCAAGACCAGCTCTGGGTGATTTCCTCTGGTTTCTGTCTGGTTGAGTTGGTTGGTAACCTCTCAATTAGAAGTGAGGAGTCACACCCTTGCAAAGGACACTGCACATAATGAGAAAGACTCAATTTTATGGGGTTTTCTTTTGATATCATTCCTTACAAGTATTCTCACTCTTATGTGCGTGGCTAGAATAGGCAGAGCAATGAATGCTCTTATTGAATAATTAGATGGCACATGAAGGGTGTCTGAGCTCTAACGACATCTGACAAATAGCCACCCATTAGCATCACAACCTGAAATCCCCACCAAAGTGAGGACCAACATACAAATCAAAGCAAATATCTAAGCATGATGGATACATTTTGTTACAAGAGCATCTCTTGTCAGTTAAGAGATGGTTACATCTGCATCCTATTACAACTTTATTTGTCAATTGAAAATGTGACATCTTTTGTCTTTAAGCCTGAAGCTTGTCTACTCCCTTGTTCTATAAAAGGGAATTTAGGGCTTATTGATAGTCATTGGTTTTAGTTCATACTATCTAGACATGGTTTGAAGTATGGGATCAATCTGATCTTAGAGGAGTTTTGTATTATAGTACATGGAAATAGAATTAGTTTTCCCAATTTAGGTGTTATTTTAAGTTCATAGTTTGATATACTTGCAGAACTATTTGTATTTCAGTATCAGTTTATTACATAGAATGTTGTTGAGTTTCAGATTTTACTGTCTCCTACTCATGTATACTTTACTACATTTATGAATACAATTTGGTTAAAGATCAATTTATTCATCATCACAGTCTTTGGACTATGTATGCATACTTGTGCTATGACATTTACTCAAGTAGTAAAATAATTGCTTTAAGAGGGTATTGAATGTTGTATTAGATTACAAGGATAACTAAGTAGAGTTAATCTTGAAACTGGTGAAATACAATAATGTAATGGATTATTTTATTGTCACAGTAAACTAAATGCATAGTGATTGCAATAGGGTTTCATTTATGTCTATTTTTGACTCTATAACCTAGGAAATAGGCACTGATCCCACAAAAGTATTATTTTATGCAACTCCCCAGATCATCCTAAATTTGAATATCAAAAAGAATTTCCCATTTTAGTTATAGGTTATAGGCATTAGTCTACCCGCATGTTCTTCTGCAAAGAATTATGTTAAAGCTTGAAAATCTAGCCCATTATTTCACTATATCAATAATTCTTTAAGCATTTTAGAAAAAAACATATTTGTTTAAAATAGTATTTTAAGAGAAACAACAAGAAATCTATTGCCAAATTCTATTAGGAACACCCTCCTTGGTCTAGCAGAGCCTAAAGTGCAGAGGAAATAGGATTGAAAACCCATTTCCTATTCGTTGGCTAATCCCTCAAGGCAAATCCATTATTAGAACTGGTTATTTTATGGATTTGTTCTTTGAGATCAGGTTGGGAATTTAAAACAACCAATAGAGTTTATGGGTCCATGGTGAGTGGACAAATCATTTTATGCTAAATGGTTGTGATGGGGCCATTGAGACTTATTTTGTTTATTGAGTCTATGTGTCTTTGAAAACAAGTGAAGGACATGTATTATTCTAGTTATATCTAGTGGGTAAATGGTTTTAAGGTATTGAGAGTGTTGTGTCAATTATAGTGTGACATATAGGCTTGCATGGTTGTGGACCTAAATTACTTATGCATTTGAGTATTATCTATGAGATTACATCTAGTATTATTCTAATTTATTATGATGATCTACATTTGAATCCATAATTTCTTTGAAACGCACGAGGTGTATGGGTAGTAGCCAATCCATGGTCTCCCAAGGATAAGAGTATATCCCCTTGACTTAAACTTTGAGATAATTTATTCAAATAGTTTGAATACCCTGTTTGTTGCTCCTTTGTAGAGATAGGTTGCACATATAACATTATCACTATGCATTACATTAGCTGTAACATATCATATAAACTAGAGGACAACTTAGCTTTAAAGATTTATTAAAAATATACATTTTATTAAAATTAATTTTTAATGTGTACTATAAATTTTCAAGTCTAGAATATGGAAAGAAATTAAAGGAAAAAAAGATTTCATATACTAGAAACAAAGTGGAGTCTCATGTACCTCGTTTTCTAAACATTTTAAATTAATTAAATAATGGTGTTAATCCTTTTAAAAAAATAATTAAAAAATGAAAACATAAACTACACTAAAACTCTACATTTATTTAGCTTACATCATTTCAAAATCAAAATATATATGTCACTTTGAAGTGCTTTAAGTTAAAAAGCTAGAGTGGTACATTGTACATTTCCTTTATAAAAGTGTGATACAATAATCAAAATTTGCCCTATATTATAGATGTAGAAGTAGAGGTTCCATCTCTATGATGAATTATAACTCCTCAAATGATTTAGATGGAAAAAAATAAATTTCCCCTAGCTTCAACTTTAAGAGACCCAACATTTGAGACTAATGGCTAGATGAATATTGCACTCAATCACATTTTTTCATTTGTAGATGTTATTTGGGCTCTTTTCCCTAATTTGTGGCAATGTGGGACATGTAGATAATGTCACATCCAATTTTTAATCATCCATTTTAGACATGTTTTTAATGATTACATAATTGTTCAAGATAAGCAAAATCAACATTTTAAATATTGCATTTATGTGTTGAATGATATTATGATAGTTGATATTTCATTGTCTTAGTAGAATGGTCTTGATTTGATATGATAGATTGAATGTGCAAGTTGATATCTTATTTTATTCGAGATTATGATCTTGATAATGGACTAGAACTACCATTTGTACTAGTGTGAGATGAATGTAGGATAATACTTTACTCCCTTCTACGTGTTGAGGGAGAGTATCATTCGTGAGAGGATCGTAGATGGTGACAATATGGCAATCAAACCAAGCTAACTGAGAACCCCACACACACTTGCACAAGTTTTCAGTATGACTGAATGATGATACTTATCTAGGCATATAGAGGTACATTTGAATGTCATCAAGTCAGTGTGTAGTCTTTGTGTGATTACAATTTGTGACAAATGGTTATAATTCTAAAGTTGGTTGCAATAGTTTAATTTATTATTTTAATATTTGGAATCAATTATTCCTATAGCATTGCTTAGTAATATATTTAATTCCCTAATAGAATAAGAGCTAAGAATATTTATATTTTTATGTACACACTAGCATCTTTGAAGGAATTCAACCATTTTATAATCTATACTTGATTTAATAACTATTTTATTATTAGCATAAGAATATGCATAACTCTATTTTGAAATAAGAAGTGGCATTGAGGATATTTATGCTAATTAAAACTCCTATTTTTAGTGAGGTATGGGATTGGAAGCATACTAGTTATCATCATTAAATTGTATCTTGAGACACCTTTTCAGAGCTACAAACCTTGTAAAGGTTACTCTTGGTTGTCTCCCCATTTGCATATGGTGGAGTAGCTTAATCATCATTGGCACATTTAATCCTCTCTTGGGACCTAGGAGCACAGATGGTTTCAATGTATTTGGTCTGCTGTGGTTGAGCCTATGTTGGTGCATTTTGCTTGGTGTTTGTTGTATCAAGGCCTTCCCCTGTGGGATCATCTGGCTCACATGGGAGTTACCATCCCTCACTTCCCATTCTGTGGGTAGCTTGAGTCTCTCAAACACCTCTCTAACCTTTCCCTCGAGCTTAGGAAGCTTGGAATTGGATCCATGATTTATTTCGGCCTTTCAAACCTATTGCCTTTTCTTGGCATATGGTCTTACTTGGGGACTGCCCCTATCTTCCCCACAGATATGCTTAGATCTAGCATGCTTTCAGGATGGAAATACTTTTAGCATCTAGAAAGATAGAAATGTTGTTATTTTCAATAATTTTTCTATTGATAAGCAATTTTCATTGTACACTAAAGCTCTCATTTGTTCTAATGTTCTGATGTAGATTCAAGTGCAAGGTAGAAAAGTTGCACTTGAAGTCACCCATCTCTAGGAGTTACTAGACCACTGGGGAAATACTCCCTGCATTGTTTCTCGAGTCCCACTTGATTCTTCTTCCTCTTGAGAGGGGCGTCAGTGTGGCCGTAGTTAGACTTCACATTGTGACCAATGGGACTATGGTGGCAGCCATGGTGCCTATGATCATGTTTCTCATTCCCATGGCCCTTATCTCTCTAGGGATTCTACTATCTGTGGAGGCTGGTCCTTGCCTTCCAGACCACCATCTCCTTGGTGGGATGTTGGCTGGCCAAACATTGGCAAGTTCCCTTGACTCTAGCTTGCCATTTCCATGGTTCACACTTAGCCTCCGGAGGAGAATGAAGATGACATTGTTGCTCTTGATGGTTGGGAGCCTATTGAAGATGCTACCCCTAGGATTTTTGGGGGGAAACCTGATGATAAGGATCCTCCTCCATTTGTTGGTGCTACTCTTGCAGCTCAATATTTTTTTGTCTTTTCTTGTTAGACAATATGTTTTTCCTTTAAGGATGTGACTTATGTTCTATTCACCTTTTGAGGCTTATGTTTTCTTCACCCTTTGAGGTTCTAACTGCGTGGGTGTGACTTTTGACCACTCGTCATTTTTTGTGAATATGTACTATTTTTTTCTTTAATATAAAGTTAAATAAGATATTCATCAAAAAAAGAGAAAGGAGAAGGCATTTTAAAAGATAATCTATCATCTCCCAAACTATAGTATTACAAAGGAGTGTATGTTTGGTAGCTATTATCATTTGGAGATACTAGTATTGAGTGAAGAGCATAGCAGCTTTGAAAGGAGACATATTTTATAGGTATGAGATTTTATGTGTTATTGTTTTAAAGATTCAAAATCATGATTCTAGGATTCATATGAGATATTGTTTAATATTGACAAGACTTAGTTGATTTGAGTTTGTAATCCCATTTTATTGATATAAAGATCTATTCTATATATTATTACTCCCTATCATCACTTGTGGT
This sequence comes from Cunninghamia lanceolata, assembly GCA_027924645.1. NCBI lineage: Eukaryota > Viridiplantae > Streptophyta > Pinopsida > Cupressales > Cupressaceae > Cunninghamia > Cunninghamia lanceolata. Next base: position 1,238,708 of record BSBN01001492.1, read on the forward strand.
CGATTGAATGACTGCATCAAGTCTGTTTGAGTTCATTTGTAATGAACATTGTTTTTCACTATGGGTACAACCTTTGTCCATTAGGGATTATGAAGGTCTATCCTTTATATTATACTTAGGTTTCCTTGATAGGAAGGTCTATCCTTTATATTATGGTTGTGTTATGTCAGAAAATATCCCCTTGGGGGCTTTTCCCTCTTAAGGTTTAGCTCTTTGGTTCTTAAATTACATTTAGAGCATCTTGCATAATAATTTTGAATCTCGATGAGAAAACCTTGAAGTCTTATGGCAAATAGGACTTAGGGGGTGCTATTTTAATGATCACTAAACATAAACAAGGGGGTGTACCTTGATGCTAGTGCCCTAGTCCTGCCCTATTTTGGGTCTGCCCTAAATTTAAATGTTAGTTTTATGACTGTTATTTAGGTCCTATGCCGACATCTCAAGTTTGAATTATGAAATTCTTAGCAAGAATGTTTGTAGTTGCATATATAAGCATAATTAGGCTTCATTTACAAACTAGATGGAAATTAGATGAGCATTGTGATTTTGAGATTTTGATTCAAGGCATTCATTGTGTTACAGAGTAGTACTTTGTTGTTATTGTGTTTGTATTTACAGATTTGGCTCCATATTCTCATGGCATGAAGAGCATCTTCCTTCCATGAGATCTACACTTCAAGGTGATATCTATTGTGTTTCCAATCATTTATCATTTGTATTTTTGTCTCTATCCCACAGGGATGCACACTCTTATCTGACAACGATGTTCGAAAGACTTGAATGTCTCTTAGGGGCTTGATCGAGGCAAGCCTCTAAACACCACAACCCCCTCCCACACTCCTTTGTGATTGCAAGTTACAGGTACTAATTTTCATGGAGTGGAGTTGCAGAAAGGAGGTTGCAGACATCAAGGATTTGGGATCCGAAAGAAAGAAGACAGTGTGTGACATTTTAGGACAAGGGCACTAGTCCTTATGTCCTCCACTTTTCCTGGGAAGAAAATAGAAGATATAGTGTCAATCAGTGTTGGAAGGAGATTCAGATTCCATGACGAAAACTGTACCTTGGAATAAGGCACTAGTCCCAATGTCCCCGACTATTCCGCATTCCAAACTTCAAAAAATAGTGAGTTAAATATCTCTGCCCTTCACCTTAGTCTGAAAGGATTTGTTGTGATTCGATAATTTGCTTACTATTTTTCTTATTTAGGGTTTTAAGAGTAAATTGAGTATTAAATAGAGATATTGTTTGATACATCTAAACTTTTGCATCATTCCAAGTGGTAGCCCAACCTGATAGGTGATTGCTCTCGCTTAGTGGAGATTCAACTTGGTTGATATGCCCTTGAATGTTCAATGAGAAGGGAGGATTTTCCTTTGAAACCTAAACCAAAACATTTCCCCCCTTTTTAAAAACTACTAAATAGGTTGAGGTTGATTGTATGGTTGGAATGAATGGCATAGGTGTGGAGTTTTGATTAACGCCTACTAATTAAATTTTCTTCAAAGTTTCTAAATACCATTCAACAAATCCACCCTATGTAGATCCTACAAGCAATGTATACCATGACTTAATATTCTCTCCCACACAAGAAGGGAGGACACATGTAAAAGTTCAGGAAGTTGGCTAAAATACTAGTCGGTTGCATTTTCCTATACGTTTTAAAGTCTTTTGCAACAAATCAAATCTATGCATAACCAACAATCATTGCATTTCATGAGTTGATATCTCATTGAAATGTTTTGTCAAATAGTTCATATGCCTTTTCTATGCTTCCACATTTTGCGTACATGTCTACCAGAATATTTTGAACTATTATATTTGTCAAAAACCTACCTACTATTGTGCTATGTCCTTCCACATAGGTAGAAAGACCTAGGCAAAGGTTTTGGAAGTTATCTTTATACTAGCAAATTGCATTACATGAAAGTTTTTAAATCCTTTTTAGCAGATTTATGTTTGTGCCACATCCTGCAACCATTGCAATCCATGACTTTACACTTGCTAATTACTTTTGCATGAAATTTTTTAAATCCTTTTTGGTAGATCCATTTTGTGCATATCATACAAACATTGTATTCCACAAGAGCACATTTCCTTGAGGCATATGGTTAAATAGTTCTCATGTCATCTTCATGCTCGCACATGTTGCATGCATGTCAATTTGTATATGTTTTAGACTAGAGGGATCTATTAGAAAATTGTGTTTATTCACATTCAATATAGAAAATGAATTATACCCATTGGATCATGCTACTTGTTGTTAGCTATCTAATTTATAATATGCAATATGTTTGTTTACAAGTGTTTGTATGTGAGTGGTCATTCCTTTATGTGGTATGGTGCATGAGTGTTCCACATTCACTTAGGAGTATTAGTGTGGACAACATGTATGGGTCCATGGTGAGTGGACCAATCATTTTATGCTAAATGGTTATGATGGGGCTAGTTGAGACCTTGTTTATTGAGTCTATGTGTGTGAAAATAAGTAAAGGACATGCATTATTCTAATCATATTTGGTGGGTGAATGGATTTAAGGTATTGAGAGTGTTGTGTCAATTATAGCATGGCATATAATCTTTCATGGTTGTGGACCTAAATTACTTATGTATTTGAATATATCTATGAGATTACATTAAATTTATTCTAATTTATTATGTCTCCACATTTGAATCCATCATTTCTTTGAATCTAAGAGGTGTATGGGTAGTAATCAATCCATGGTCTCCCAAGGACAAGGGTATATTCCCCTAACTTAAACTTTGAGACAATTTAGTTGAATGGTTTGAATACCTTGTTCATTGCTCCTTTATAGAGCTAGGTTTCACATATAGCATTATCACTACACATTGTATTAGCTAGAACATATCATATAAACTACAGGACCAACTTAGGGGTAGGGTATGCAAGGAGTTAGATAATCAACAATTAATTTATGTGATGATCTATACTATGTTTATTTGTAGCATTTTATACTAATAACTAGTAAGACCAACTAAGGGGCAAGGTATTCCAGGAGTTTGGTGACTAAAAAATAATATGTATGTTGGCCTATACTTTGTAATATTAGATTATGTGTATAGTAAAGTCGATTGATTGTATTTTTACACTGAAATTGGTAAGAACAACTTAGGGGTAGGAAATATCTAGGGTTTGGTGCTGTTACTATATTTCTAAAAACTTATGTGTTAAGACCAACTTAGGGGTAGGGTATGGTGGGGTTGGGATTTGTTAGTATATTTATAAACTTTTTTATCAAGACCAACTTAAGGGAAGGGTATGCTAGGTGTTTGGTGTTGTTACTATATTTCCAAAAAAAATTCCTCTATCTATTGTTGGCAACCCCTATTAAAGGGTGGGGGCACATATAGCTATAGATGCGGGATATATAAATCTATAGTAGGGAGTGGGGACCCTCCCACCCTGCTCAACTCACCACCCATAGATAGAGGGGAAAACCCATAGCCAAAGGTACATACCCAAAGACCTAGGCTTAGATTTTAGATAGTTTGGATTGAACACCTCCTCACCCTTCTCCTTGTAGGGGTTTTATATCTGGAATAGGGCCAATCAATGAACTAGATCGCAACATCCAATCCTAGATATATTCGTAGGGTGGATCTCAAGGATGGGCCAATAGATACACCAAGGGACAAGGCAACACAATCACAGGGCTCAAGTCAACATGGGCACAGGGATGCCAATACCCCAATCCACCTTGAGCCCATCCTACCCCACCTATGTTATGACCAACTCTGGTTCAGGGTATGTCAGGGGTTTGTGATAATATATTTATAAACTTGTGTATTGACTTATACTTTATGCTTCCATTACTATGTTATGTTCATGTGGGATGAGTCAAGCAAGAGATAGTAGAGTTGTGAACAAATGACTTGTATTTATGTGATTAATAAGTAAATGCTTTGGTAAATTTGATGCTATAGCTATATGCATCATCAATTCATTATATTCATAGGTTGCATGTAGTTGTAAGTCACACTAGCTAGAGGGTATTTTGAGGATTGCATGACTAACTACATGTGATAGATGTGTACATATTTTTAACTTAGTTCTTGAATTTGGTTATTCTTTTACTGCAAATGTTGTTATCTACCACCATCACTCAAGGGTTGAGCCACTTCTAGTAGGAAGATGAGCAAGGGACTACCTAATCTATGGTTAGAGGTAAAGTACTCAGATGATTCTCTCTATCCTATAGTTGGACAACCATATTGCTTGCACTGAGTTGGGATGACCCTAAAATTTTTTATCGTTTATTATGTCAAAGATATACATTATATTGGTGGATTGATTGTGTTATGTCATAAAATGTCCCCCTAGAACTTTTACCTTCTAAGTTTAGCTCCTAGGTCCTTTAATTTTAATCATGCATCTTAGAAATGAATCTTGGAGAAAAATCCCCCAAAACCCATGATAAATGGGACTTGGGGACATCTTTGAGCTTAATCCAGCCCTAAAATAGGTCCCTAGACAAGGGCACCCATGCCCTTGTCTTTCCCTATTCTGTTAGGGTCGCAATTTAAAATGTCTGCAAAGTGACCATTAAAAAGTTTCCCTTTGTCGGCCTATTCAATTTGAACTATGAATGTTTAGCAGGAATGCATATATAAGAATTTTTAGGACTTCATTTTACAACTAGATGGATATAAAGAACTTGTGATCTTATGCTAAGGATACTCAAGGCTTTCATTGTGTTGCAGAGTAGTATTGTGTTGTGTTTGTCCATGTTTGTTGTAGATTTGTCTTCATCAATCTATCTAATGGCGTGAAAGATCTTCATCTCCCCATGAGAGCTTCACCTCCAAAGTGACATTTACTTTGTGTTTCAATCATTTATCATATCATTACTTTTTCCTCTATCCTACAAGGACACACACTTTCTTGTGATTGCAGGTTACATGTGTTGGATTATATGGAGAGAAGTTGCAGGAGGTCAATGCAAAGCAGGAAGAATCCAGATTTGAAGAAAATGATAGAAAAGAACCCTAAAAGGACAAGGGTTCCCACTCTTTTTTCCCTCATTTCTGCACTATCAGGAATCTCTGAAGTGGTTGTAGTCTGTAGTAGAAAATATCCCGAAGCCCCCAGAAAAATGCACTGCACTAGACAAGGGCAACCACTTTTTCGTCCCCGACTTTTCCATCTTTCAAAACTCAAAATTTGGTATGTCTCTAATCTGCATTTAGTGTCTTCTTGTGGGAGCATTTGTCAGGTTTCATCCGTTTGTTTACAATTTTGTATAATTAGGGTTTTAAGCTTAATCAAACTAAGATTTAACACATTAATCATCAAATTCCAAATTCCCTTATCATTCCAAGTGACACCAAACCTATAGCCGAGTCCTCTTACAAAAGTTGTGATTCAACTTTGTTTAATGTCCTTAAATGTATGTAGTGAAAGGATGATTTAATTAAACTATCGATCAAATCAACAAACCCTATTATTCTACATAACATTTTGTTGAACCCATGTTTTTATTGAATTTTGTACCTTGCTGAGTGTTGTAAATCAGATTTTCATTCATATATTTCATTTTCATCATCATACATTAAAAAATCTTGCATAAAAATTGAAAATTTTGAAAAAAAAAAAAAAACATTTTTGGCTTGCATTTAGACATAATTTGCACTATTTTCATTGCATATTATTGAAAACATTTAATTTTCTGATATTTACATCAGATCTGAGATAAATTGTAGCATTTCATATTTTCATGATCATTTACCTTGCATTTTCATCTCTCATTTGCTAGGGAACTTGCTTGAAATTTTGCATTTTTCATATAACCTAGTAATTCCAAAAGCTAGGGTTTGTAATTAAATTCTTACTTCATATTTTATTACTCATTTTCACACTCGTTAAAATTTGATTTTTTACTATAGTGTTTCATCATAGTGCATTTTTGCATTTACATTTCAAATTTTGCATTTACACATTATGTATTTCAACAAAAACTAGCATATTCATTCATACTTCATTAAGATTTAACTTGCATTGAGCATTGTAGAACTTTTTGCATCATTTTAAAATCTGATCTGAGTTATTTTACATATTAAATCTGATTAGATTCCATTCATTCATCATCTTGCATACTTTCACACCTTAATTTCACTATTAGGGTTTCCAAAATCCTTGCATTTTTGCTACATTTTGGCTACTCTTTCATCTAGCATTGCAAGATTGGTGTGTTGTGACAAATTTTGATGCATTATTGGACTGATAAAAAGGTTTTAATTTTCTGTCCCTCATCGTGCTCTCATAATTTCATTACATATTTTGTGCATTTGCATGAAAAAAGTGAAAACAATTGAGCATTTTAGGTGGATAAACAAGTATAGTTTGGTGTTGTTTCATTGCATTCATCTTAGATATTTTTCATTTTAGATCTTGCACTCATATTCAAGCCTATATTCATTTGTCATTTGAAAATTTTGCTTAATTGCATATCATTGTGTGAAAATTGGCATAATCTTATTTACACAGTGTGTATTTCAACACTACTTGTTTACACACCTTTCCACATCTTTTCACCAAAACTTTAAAATCATCAATTGGGCATTGTTGTGTTGTACTCTTTCCTCCTATCCACATTGTTTTTTTGTGGACTCTATGTGTATTTTTACCCGTTTCCTTCAAACAAGTGTTTTAGGTGTGAGATAGTCTCTCATCTATGGCTTTTCATCATAAAAATACTATCATCATGGATGCTTCTTGTTATTCATCTTTGGAAGCTTTGTTTGCATACATCATAGACATTGATAAATTTTCCAAATTTACTCATGAATATCCTCAAGTCTTAAAACAAATTACGTATATCTATGATGTTGATACTTCTATGTGTTCCACATATGAAATCCTTTGTTATATATCTAATTTTGATAGTTTCACAAATCTCATGGGAACATATCCCTCGATATTAGATGATCTCACTAAATTCATAGATAATAATAAATATGTTGCATCGTTTAGTAGTGATGATTTCAATATGTTAGATGAAGCCCTAGATGACATTATCTCTATTGGGCATTCTACTACACCTCCTATTGCTAATACATGTGACACTAATTTAGTTTTACCTTATGATTTCTCCCCCAATGTTGTTCCCACTTATGAGGGCACTTTGGTGCAAGAAGATGAACTCATTGACACATCCCTTAACATCAAACCATCTCTTCATTCCAATGCTCCCTCTAGCCAAGACAAAGCATTAGTGAATGAACAACCACCACCACCTCTTTATTCTAATGCTCTCTCTAGCCAAGATGAAACATTAGTGAATGAAGAACCCCCCCTAACAAAGAACATCCCATGGGTAGATAATGAGCATTCATCCAACTCTATCCCTACCATAGTACATGAAGTCTCTATGGATCATCCTATCGATCTTCCTCCTCTAGTTGAATATTCAAGCACTTGGACATCACTAAGGAAGTGAAGATCCTTGATCTCCCTCCTTTGGTTGAATATTCAAGTACCTTGGATACCTCTCCTTTGGTTGCATATTCTTTGAACATCACTAAAGATACAATCACCAACAATTATCCTCACAACACCTCACCTTCCCTTCATTCCTATGCTCTCTCTTTAAAAGATGCAGCACTAGTGGATGAGGAAAGGTCTCTCACATTAAATCCCTTACAGATGGATGTCGAGATCACTAAAAACAAATCACTTCTTCCACCTCCTAAGAGGGTAGTGAATAAGTGTACTAATGCTACTACAATATCAACAAGACCAAAACTACATGCGAGATATCCTGAGCTGATAGACAAGGATTTTCCACTAGGAAATATCCCATTGAATCAGGTAAGTATTTCTCCCTCACTTCACCACACTAATTGTAGCACCTGTTCTAGTTGCTCTCAAGGGTGGCCTCCTCCTAAATATATATGTTGTTAAAATTGTATTGTGCTCTCCCATGATGTGTTATGTGTTGTTTAGTACTTCTAGGATAACCCTTGATACTCTTGTAAGGTCAAGAATACCAGGAGACCACCTCTATTGTGACCATTCTTTTATTTGTATCATCATTCTTCTATTGTTTCTCTCCTCTATTTTATTGTTGTGTGTCGTGCCTTAGAGGCATAACATTGTGGTTGATGACCTGGGGGCAACCTCCTACATGGTGTTCCTAAGGCACTTGTTCTCCTCTGTCAATTTTATTGCTTACCTTCTTCTAGTGATTCTACCTAGTCAGCGAATGATGAAAACAAACAAATACTGATATGGACCATGTGTCCCTTCAGTAAGCAAAGCAAAAATGAACCTAGTCCATACATGGCGATGGGTATATATATATATATAATGCTTGACTAGTAGAATCACTTCGTGTATGGCATTTCTTGTGACTAACATTTTACAATCCACTCAATCTGCTCTTATGCACTTTGATTGACATCTCACCTTGTTGCTACACTCGGTTCTGGGGTATCTGCAGTATAGCCCAATGGTTATACTTGGTTCCAAACCCACAGTATAGCCTTGGTCCCTGATGTAACTATTTTCATGCATAGATTTAATGAATTACTTTGGTTATTATCTTAGAGTAAGATTTCTAACCTCTATTGTTATCTTATCTTAGCATATCTTATCACAGTGTTTGTGGGAACATTCGGCGATTGTGAGAACATGTAGCCTTGGGGGCATGGGCTTTGCAAAAGCTCTTGTTTCCTTGCATGTTTTCTCTCTACCTTAATGTGCTTGATATTGGTACATGTCATCAACCACCTTAAGGTGGGGCATATATAATGATATATGTCTAATGATTTTGGTACTAACAAATTATGTTTGTAAGCCCTCTCCATGAGGCAGGATGTTGTATCTCTGATGCGAGTACACATCCTTATTTATATTGCAAGAAAAAAGCCCTCTCTGTGAGGTGGGATAACATATCCTTTTATCAAAGAAGCCCTCTACAAAGGTGGGATAATGTATCTCTTCATCTAACATGTATCCTTTTATTTCAAAAGTCCTCTACAGAGGCGGGTTGGATCTTGAGACTATCCTCCCTTAAGCATGTCTTTGGCAGTTATTGTGGCATAACCCCAACCATCAGGTGTGATTGCAGCATTTTTGAGATGGTGGGACTTAGCAATAAGCTTCTTCCATCATCGTGTTTGCCATGTTTTAGATGCATAGTATGTCTTTGGGATGTTATACGACACTCATATTTTTCATGTGTCTTCAACATGTTTTCCCTCATGTGTGGTTTCAAGGGTGTAGCGATGAGCTCCTCTCACACTTGGGCTTTGTTTGGCATGTTTTACCCTATGTGTGGTTTCAAGGGTGTAGCAATGAGCCCCTCCCACACTCAAGTTTTGTATGGTGTGTTTTCCCCTGTGTGTGGTTTCAAGGGTGTAGCGATGAGCTCCTCCCACACTTAGGTTTTGTATGGCGTATTCCCCCCAGTTGTAGTTTCAAGGGTGTAGCGATGATCTCCTCCTACATTCTATGGTTTTGTGTGCTACAATTTTTATTTCCATGCATATATATTATGAAAATGAAAATGTTATATCAGTGTATTTATCATGTTTTGCATAACTGATCTCATGTCTTCATCATGTTTTGCGTGTCTTCAATACTATCTTCTTTGTGTCTTGCGTGCATGTTACTATCTTCATAGTGTTTTGGGTGTCTGTGATGTGTTTTCTAGTGCATACTTGAGACTGGGGGCTAGAAATAGTTCATTAATCTTTGTGTATGCCTTAGCTTTAAGTGTTTGGTGTGTTTGATGTGTTTTCGACCATACTTTAATGCATGTATGGGTCATAAGATCATACATACATTAAAGTGGGGGCTAATTGTTATGTCATAAATGTCCCCCTAGGACTTTTACCTCCAAAGTTTAGCTCCCAGGTCTTTTAATTTAATCATGCATCTTAGAAATGAATCCTGGAGAAAAATCCCGTGAAACCGATTATAAATGGGAGTCTAGGACTTAGCGGACATCTTTGAGCTTAATCGAGCCCTAAAATAGGTCCCTAGACAAGGGTACATGCACCCTTGTCCTACCCTATTTTGTCGGGGTCCTGATTTAAAATGTCCACAAAGTGACCGTTAAAAGGTGTAGACACCCAAAAATGACCATTTCATCGTATCACATTTCATCAAATTTGTCTATTCACCTGCATTTCAACATTAGTTAAATAATCTAGTTATTTAATTAATTTCATCAAAATCATCAGTTTCCTCTAAATCACATATTTTCAATATTAATTAAATAAATCCTCTTTATTTAATTAATTTCAATATCCCTAAAGACATGGTTTCATTCTCGAAACCATGTCTTTAGGGATATTGAAATTAATTCAAGCACTTTTATCCCTAAAGACATGGTTTCATTATAGTCTTTCAAAATTCAAATCCACATCAATTGAATAAATTAATTATTTAATCAATTCATCATTTAAATCCTCTTATCTATAATTAAATAATTTCTAAAATTACTTAATTAAATCAATTATTCTTCCAAATTTAAATAAATCATTCAAATTTATTTAAATTGAATCTCTCTTCTAAAAATAAAATAAAATAAAATATTTTATTTATCTTTCATCATGCAAAATAAATTAAATCAGTTTATTTGCTTGATTTATTTAAATCTTCAAATCTATTTTATTCTTCTATCATGCACAAACAATTAAATAAAATTATTTATTTAATTTGCTTTTTCTTCTAAAAATAAATCTTTTTCATCATGCACACAAAATTAAATAATTTATTATTTAATTTTATTCAAATCATGCAAAAAGCAAATCATAAGTTGAGTTAATTGACTTAATCACTATTGTTTTTATCACCAACTCATAAATTAGAAAAAAAAGATTTCTATTTTTATGAAATCTAATCATATCTTTTTCATGTCTTTTATCTCAAATCAAGCAGTTAACTCAATAAAAATATCTTTTTGTGTGAAACATTTCAAGTGCACATTCATCATAAATCCTAGATTTATCTCATCCATTGATTCTATCAAATTATCTGGACCATTGATCGATCTTTATTGAAACCTTTATATACCCCCTTCATCTCATCACAAACCCTCTCCAATCTTTTATGCATCTGAGCTATATGCATTCTTACAACGCTTTAAGCATACTACATATTGTTGAGCACATCACATTGAATCTTTAAGCACACTATCTAAATCTGCTTGTTGCAACACCATGGGTATGCAACGTTATTGAGAAATCCACAATCTAACAAAGAGAACTATACAATCTAGGTGAAGGATTTCTTGTTTTAATTCAATTTATTCATTGATATTGATATTTACTTAGATCGATCTCTTTATGTTATAGGATTGAGTTGTTGGTTATTTCATTGCTTTTGATCTTATTATTCAATCTCAATTTTATCCTATACATATTTTGGCATGCCCGGTGGGACCACTAATCATTGGTTTCCTTTAGAAAATTTAATTTTTTGAAGTACAGTATGGAAAAGCACAATCAAACACAGAAAAACATATTTGCAGCACAATAAAGCTCCTTTGGTCTATAACAAAGAACCTTTAGGTGATAGTGAAGCACCTCTGGCACACAGTGCAGTGCTTCTGGTCAGCAGTAAGGTGCCTTTGCATAGTAGTACAATGCCTCTAGTTTTCTAGGGTTTTTGACTTGTTTTTTTGAGTTGCAGGGTTTCTAACTTATCATATTTTGATCATTAGTTATAGATCTCATCCTTTATCAACATTCTAGACCAGCATTTAATCATGACATCATCTTTCAAATCTAGCTTTTTGATGAAATATTAACTTTTCATATCTGGAACAGTAATGCGCCTTTGCATCACAGTAATGTGCTCTTGCATCATAGGGACGTGCCTTTGCAGGACAGTGAGGCACCTTTGATCAGAATCAGTGTGCCTTTGGTAGCACAGTCAAGTGCTTATGATAAAACAGTACGTCACCTTTGAATCTCAGTAAAGCACTTTCAGTCAATTGATTTGTTTTTTATAACTATTGAGTTTTTGGGTGGAACTAATCAACTTTTTGTAGCTTCTTAATACTCAAACAGAGAAAATAGATTTTTGTAACATGTTCATGTAGGACGAGTGTTGAAGAATTGTAAACCTATCACACTAAGTCTTAGAAACATATTACTTTCTCAAGGGACAATTGAACAAATCATCTTTTGCAATCTAAGTCTTAGGAACAAATTGCTTTCTTAAGGGACAATGGACATGAATGCAAAAAAAACTTCAATTTCTTAAGGGACAATTGACATGAATGAAAAACATTTCAATTTCTTAAGGGACAAGTGACAACTACAAATCATGTGTGTGCCTAGTCTAGTTGCACCTTATTTTTCTTATAACGGGACAATTGAACCTTTGTTTGATGTGCTTGATCTTAATTTTAGTTATTCCTTTAGAAGGGCCTACTTTTGGATTGCATTTCATCCAAAAGGGACAACCCTAAGTGGAGTTTTCCTTTGAACCACTATATAAGAGGGATAAGGCGAAAGTCAAGTCCTAACCAATGTCAGCCTTACCTTACGATGCCAAATCAAAAAGAGGTATACCACCACTTTGTGAAAACAATTTTTGTATTGTGGGAGGTATATGATACTCTTAGTAGGATTGGTCAAAGCTTTTAGCAGCTTGTTGCATGCTCACAAGGCATTGGTCTCTCAAAGCTACTAAGAACCATCTAGATAGTGATTACTCGTTTCACCTCCAAACGTTGTGGTAATCATTAGTGCAAGGGAAACTAGTATAAACCCCCAAAATTACTCACCATTGAATCCCTTGAGAAGAGATAGTATTCTCTCGGCTAGCATAAGCTCTTGTGACCTACTTGTAGCTTTTTGAGGGGAGGGTGAGATATCCCTACCTATCGTCTCTCGCAAAGACACAAATGTACGACACCACATGGAATGACATTTGAGTCGATGGGGAACTAAGTTGTGAGCTGAACCACCATAATGAAATGATGTATTTAGGGATAAAAGTGCTTGAATTGTTTGTAATTCTCTTATACCTGTGAAAACATTGTGCTTTTTCGTGAGCCTTGAACATACACTATCTATTATGTCAGTCCTTTGCCACTTTGTTTGATGTGTTTTCTCTTGTCAAAGCAAATCCAATCAAAATCAAAACCAAAATCTATCAAAATTTACCTTAAAAACATCATTGATACCATCTCAGCGCTTCTAAAACACAACCCTGCGCTTCTGAAACCTAGTCCAGCACCTTTCCAACATAGTACAGTACCTCTGAGTAGTAGCCAAGCACTTTTGAAACATAGTCCCGCACCTTTGGTAACACAGTCTCGTGCCTTTGTAGCACAATCCAGTGCCTTTGGTCCAGTAAACTATCTATCAAATTGTCTAGCCCAAATCTTAGTGAAATCACACTTTTTGATCATATCTACCTCTAAGCCATCATCATACAGTATTGTCAAATCTATGCCATCAACCCCTCAGTCCATTTTATCCCTCACTATTGCTTAAACTTGGACTTTTCCAACCATTGATCCCCTTGAGATTACTATCATCGAACCCATTTCACCAAATAGACCTAAATCCTTACCCACGCTTTGTCTAGCTGAGTAATTTGGTCTCCACCATAAATCCTAGATCACATCAATTCCCTAGTTTATCTTTGATTTGAGAGTGATCACATCTCTTAGGTCTTTGAAGAGGAACTAGTATTTGTTATTGGTCTTTACAATCTTTAGAGAATCAACTTCTTTTGAGTTAGTTTATGCCATTAACACTATCCGCTTTCATTGAGGTCAATAGTCTACTTACATGAATAGCAATTTGTACCCAATCAACAATTGATCTAGAATTTATAATCTTCCACAATCAAACTCACCTCAAATCCACCAACATAGTAATCTCAACCTTTTCAAACTAGTCCTAAATCAAACACAAACCAAAACACAAACTATTCTAGTACATCCTATGGTAACCACTAGAATTCAACAAGCCATGAAGGCTAAGCAACACGTCCCAAAGAAGAAAAAATCTCCCACTCGTACACCTCAACCATGTCATTCCACCATATCTCAAAAAGGTACTCCCCATACACCAACTGACATACCAACAAACTTTCAAAATAGACCAACCAATGACAAACCAATCAATTCCTAAGAAGGTAGTGTCTCTTTGACAGAGGTACCTCCATTTACTACCGGCATACCTCATGATTTTGTTCCACATGGTTACACCATAGGTCAAGTCTCATCTCAAGAAGAGTGAAACTTTCAAGAAGGTCAATCCTCTCAAGCGGATAGACAAGATCTTGATGAAATCATGCAAGATCCTAGAGCCATGGTAGCATTTGACAAACTCCTTAGTGAGAACCAAGATCATTTCTTTCATTTACTTGCTCAACAAGGAGCTAAACTATCCCAAGACTTTGATCTATCTACTCTTAAAGAGAAAAACAATACCCATGACACTATAACTGATATCCAAACTATGTCAACCGTAATCACTCCCATACCCACACAAGTCTCACAAGAGGGAACGACCAATCCTTTTGATGCTCAATATGAAAATCCCCTCTATCAAAACCAAAATCCAACAATAGAAAGACCAATATGACCATTCTTGACTCCTATGGAAATTTATAAACTGGAATAAGAAACTCTTCAACATCAAGTAGAAGGGTAAAAGAACAAAGGTGTGTCACACTTTCAACCAACAAAACAATTTAGAGCGAGTCGTTTTTAGGCGAGTCAATTTGGGGGCGAGATAGTTTTGCTCGAATACATGTAGCCGCTACGTGGTGCATATGTGGCAAGCTATTTTCAAGCGAGTCAATTTGGGGGTGAGATAGTTTTGCTCGAAATAATGCTGTTAAAAACCAAAAACAAATGAAATTGCCACATTTCACGGCAACCTTTTTTTGACACTGACAGTGACCTAGGGTTTGAAATCTTTTCATGCGAAGGATGTCCCCAAAACCTTTTGCAATAGTCTCATCAACTAGGTATGCCATCTTCACCTTGGCATGCATTTTCTATCAAACATTTTGTATGCCATGATGTATCTAGATCTTCACCTTGGCATTTTCTATCAAACATTTTTTATGGCACGATGTATAGTTTAGTGTTTGAAATAAACCCACACCTTATATGATTGTATGTGCAAGTAAAATGGGTTTGTAAAATTTCATTAAAAAAATATATCAAAATTTGAAATCATTCCAGAGAGAATTTGTGCATAAATTCTTCTTTATTGAATTTTGTGCATAAGTTTTTATCAAGGTTGTGGTGATGGAAAATTAATCACAATTTGAAACCATTCAAGAAAGAATTTGTGCATAAGTTATTGGAAAGGTTGTGGCACGATCAGAAGTAGCAAGTGGCTGATGGTTGTTGGGTTGGAATCAGTTCACACATAAAATAGGTCAAATCAAGTGCTACAACAATGTAGGACATGCACTTTTATCCCTTGTAAGGTTATCCATTCAAATTTGCCCATCAAATGCTAAGGAACATGTCTTAAATACTATATGACAGTTATTTATTCAATATTGCCTTTAAAATACTATGAGTCTAGTTATCTATATAAATAACCAAATATATATATATATCAACATAATCCCATATAAATTTTGACAGTTTGTCCAAAATCTCTTCTTTCATATGATATAGTCTTTTTAAAATTTTGATTATATTTTATAGTAAAAATGCTTGATACAGTAAAAATTTCAATACTGGCTTAAATACTATGGCAGGTATCTATATAAATAACCAAATATGTATATCAACATAATCCCATATAAATTTTGATAGTTTGTCCAAAATCTCTCCTTTCATATGATACAGTCTTTTTAAAATTTTGATTGTATTTTACAGTTAAAATGCCTGATACAATAAAAATTTTAATACTACCTTTGAAATGATACAGTCTTTTGCAAGTGGCTGATGGCTGCTGGGTGGGAGTCAGCTCACACATAAAACAGGTCAAATCAAGTGCTACAGCAATGTAGGACATGCACTTTTATCCCTTGTAAGGTTATTCATTCAAATTTGCCCATGAAATGCTAGCGAACATGGCTTAAATACTATGACAGTTATCTATTCAATACTACCTTTAAAATACTATTTTTAGATAAAGCAAAATGTAAAATATAAAATTAAATTCTCAATTCAAATACACCACTCTCAAATTTCTTCTAGTGTTGGATAGGATCTATTTCACTACTAGAATCACCCTATCCTCAACCTTGGGCTCAAAGTCAAAAATATGAGTTAAATCTAGTAAAAAAATCCTAACACTTTCCTACCAATGTTCTTTCTCCTAGCCTCATCATGGTCCATGATGCCAGCAGATGTGGTCAAGACAATGAAACCAAACTACCGAGATGGAAGCAATCTAGCAGTCCATGATTCAATTTCTTTCATCCCAACATCAAATCGAGGACTTATAACACCACATTTATTGAGCCTTCCATTGAGCTCTACAACAATCTTTACAGATTGATTATCATCAACAAGTTCATTTATTCTCCAATATAGCCATGTTTTGCATGACTTGGAGAAACTTAATGATGACTTTTGATGATAGCCTGATCATCACCTAGCGCTTCCCACATTTTTCTGCATTATACATGCTCCTAAGAGCATTATTCAAAATACTAATCCTCACCATTGTAACTTATCCTTGTATTAGATGGGCTGAAGCCTTTAAAATACTATGAGATACCTTAGTATAAATAGATTATATAAATAACTAAATATATATATCAACATAATCCCATATAAATTTTGACAGTTTGTCCAAAATCTCTCCTTTCATATGATACAGTCTTTTTTTAATTTTGATTGTATTTTATAGTTAAAATTTGAAACCATCAAGAAAGAATTTGTGCATAAGTTAATGGAAATGTTGTGGCATGATCAGAAGTAGCAAGTGGCTGATGGCTACTGGGTGGGAGTTAGTTCACACATAAAATAGGTCAAATCAAGTGCTACAGCAATGCAGGATGTGTACTTTTATCCCTTGTAAGGTTATCCATTCAAATTTGCCCATCAAATGCTAGGGAACATGGCTTAAATACTATGACAGTTATCTATATAAATAACCAAATATATATATCAACATAATCCCATATAAATTTTGATAGTTTGTCCAAAATTTCTCCTTTCATATGATACAGTCTTTTAAAATTTTGATTGTATTTTACAGTAAAAATTATTTTACAGTTGTATATAGCTGTATTTAGCCATTTTTACTACAAAATATAATCAAAATTTTAAAAAGACTATATCATATGAAAGGAAAGATTTTGGACAAATTGTCAAAATTTACATAGGATTGTGGTGATATATATATCTGATTTTTATATAATATATTTATACTAAGGTATGCCATAGTATTTTAAAGGCAACATTGAATAGATAACTATCATAAAAAAATATACCATGATGCAATAGGAAACTACAAGGAACATCAAATTTCATCCACACAATATAAGCTAAAAAAATATATCAAAATTTGAAATCATTGGACAGAGAGATTTTGTGCATAAATTCTTCTTTATTGAATTTTGTGCATAAGTTTTTATCAAGGTTGTGGTGATGGAAAATTAATCACAATTTGAAACCATTCAAGAAAGAATTTGTGCATAAGTTATTGGAAAGGTTGTGGTGATCAGAAGTAGCAAGTGGCTGATGGCTACTAGGTGGGAGTCAGTTCACACATAAAATAGGTCAAATCAAGTGCTACAGCAATGCAAGACGTGCACTTTTATCCCTTGTAAGGTTATCCATTCAAATTTGCCCATCAAATGCTAGGGAATAACATGGTTAAATAAGGAAACAACATACACTATATATATATATATATATATATATATATATATATATATATATATATATATATACACTAAATTTGGTTGTCATGTCAATATGAGCTACATGCTACATGTGACTTTAAATTTTTATTTTCTATGCATTCCTAGTTCTTTGTTTTATAGTTGATTCAAATTTGGTTGATAGGCCTATTATTTATGTATTTGTAAGCATCTAAGGTGCAGGTTTATTTGAGAAGCACGTGTGCATTTATATCATGGATTTTTTAAAGATGTATGTAGTAGTTAGAAAATTTATATGCAGGTTTATTTACATCGTTACATACAATATGTTTGATAGAAAATTTAATTATCATACTGCAGAAAAATTTTGGTCCACATGGATGATCAATCATCACATCAATCAAATCAGTCAGGTCAACCTGGCGATAGTGATAATTCTACATTATATGCTGACACCATTCAAAGGTTTGAAAGAGCTTTGGATGAACTAAATAGTTCTATTCACAATACACCAAACCTGTCAGGTAGAGATAGGTTGGTTAGGATTAGGGATGAAATCACATGTATGATCCAAGTTGTTCGATCATACAATCCCTATGATGACATTAGTGTTGACAAGTTCTATGCATCGCTTTCTCAAAGTGTTGTTGGCCAGGAGAAATGGTTATCTATTTCTAGGTTGGTTTCAGTAGATAATGTTCTCAGCATGTTCCCTTCTTATAGGGGAAAAGAGAGAGTGAGGGGCTATTCTCCCACCAAGTGTGTGGATGCAGTTGTCGGTCCTTTCATCTATCCTAGGTTTTTGGCAGCTCATCACCAATGGCCAAACAATGATGAGTTGCCATTGTATTTTTGCAAACAATAATATGCAAAGTTCCATTTAGATTTATCTGTCGATTATACATCTTTCCCTAAACATGTTGGTCAGGAGAAAGGGAGGTTTGCAGAGAGACCTAAGTATAGAAGAGCAGATGTGCCACTTCTTCAGAACAAGAGGTCCTTAGTTGCCCCAAATCTTTTGGTTCTTCTAAAACATACAGAACTAGCAAATGCCACCCAACCAGCATTGACCCCCTCAAGATGCAAGTTTTTTGAGAGCATGGTGACTATTGCCAATGAGGTTGATCAGTTGTCATCTAATTGTGTTCGCAAGTATTGTTATGCCCGAGGATTGACATTCCACCCACTAAGGCCACATCGACTAGCTATTCAAATCGTTACATTCGTGCTAATATACCATTGCCACATGATGTGGCACAGATTAGTGGAGAGAGTGCTTTGCGGAATATGACTAGATGTGTGGCTAGTGATTTATTAGATCCATACCAGTTCATCAACAATCAGTATGGGATCCCACTTGATGTTGTATCCTCACATCTCGAGTGATATTTTGGTAGACAGAGGAGCCACGATGAGTCAGGTTCATAGGGTTTGGGGGGACATCAGGATGTTTTAGTTGGTCCTACACGCTCTGCCCCTCTGCATGTTCCATTTGGTCCTGAGGTTGAGGTTACTGCACATAATGTTATGGGAGGTGAGTATAGCAGGCTTCTTTTCAGCACTGATACTGCACCATCTACATGTGTATCATTGTCTCTCCATGATTCTGACCTCAGTGGGATTGGGAGGGCCTTTGCTAGTGCAGTTGAGGTATAATTTATTTTAAAAATATAATCTAAATTCATAAATTATATATTTGAAAATTATAAGTTCAATTTTAAATAAAATCACATACATTGAAGCTCTGACTCTTGATTGCAATCTTAAATGTAGATGTGTATTAGACATAATCTACTATTTTACAACTTGGATATGGAGATTTCCATCATGCTGGTGATCCTAGTCATCATCATGAGGTATTTAAAAACTAGGTCTATATATCACATGTACATATAAGTTTGATTGAAGTGTACACACACACACACACACACACACACATTAAGTTAACTTTCTACATACAGACATCAAGTGTACAAGTTTTCTAACTAAATACACATATGCTTATATATTGTATGAACACATGTCATTTATAGGTTGCAGGATCAAGTCATGCTTCTATTGAGACTCCTCTACATGATGCAGACCATGTATGTCAGGTAATTTAGATTTTTCAAGTATTATTTATTTATTTAAAATCAAAACAAATTATATTTGTACATGTATATATATATATATAGAATTTGAAAATTTTATGGTGTTTCATGTGTAGACCCCAACCCGCAACTCAGCACAGCGCTTGGGTTACAGATCAGTAGAAGGCTCCAATCAGGGATCAAGATGTCACAGCTTGAGACACAGCTCAAGAGAGTGAGGCTCAATCCACTTGTAGAGTGAGACATTGATGAGTTGTTATTATGATTCAGATGTTTTATATTTATAGTACATTTGGACATTATGACTTACATATTATATTTTATCTTAAAGACATTTTTATGAGTCACATGAACTTTTATATCTAGAGACATTGTTATTATGAGTCACATGTTTTATATTTGGACATTATATGTATGTACTTATGTTTAATATCTTAGAGACATTCTTATTATGAGTCACATGCTTTATATTTACATTTCAAAACTTATAATATGACTTACATGCTTTATAAGTTAGTGTTATTTTTTTGTTTATCTAAATTTCTAAATGTGTCCTAATTAGGCTATATTCCTAATCTAAAATAAGATTAAGTTGGGAAATATAAAATGAATATAGGAAGATATCTAAGCAAATGAAGTAGTACATATTTAAACCTAGTAAAATTAGAAACTACCTAGAATTGAGATAAAGTTGCTAGATTTAACAAACTTAAATTATTTTTAAAAACCGTAAATCCAACAAAACATATCTATTAATAAATATAAAGTCCACTATCTCATATATTAAATTATAAAAGTGGGCAATATGGCTTCAGTCAAGGTTGTTTTTCTATTAATGATCTTCATTTTGAGAATGATAGTGTTATTGTATATCTCTCAAAAAAATTCAAATTGGCTAATGAAGGTAAACATTTTAACTGCCTCCTTTAAATTACAACTCAATAAATAAAAAGTATAGTAGTAGAAAGGATTTATTTCAAGTCCCAAGAAAACTCTAATATCTTGTTATCTACTCTCAATTCATGCACATCCTCCTGCAACTACATTATTGAAGCTTCCAACACCACACTAGGGGATTGATGTCTATGCTTGCCTAACACATGCTTAGGCTCTCTAGAAAACATCTCACCTTCCTTGACATCCCTATTACCCTCAACCTAAACAAGTAGCTCCATTAAGAACTCCCTAATTTCTACATTTACCACTAAACCTTTTCAAATTTCTCCTTAAACTTTGCTAGAATCATAGCTCATGTTCGAAAATGACCATTATCAGTAAAATCCTCTTCACCTAAAATAGCCTTCACAAGCCACAAAAGAATCACCTCATCACAATTAAACATCTAGTTAAGATAATGGTTTGAGATTGAGCCTCACCTTAAAAGTCCCACGTGACAACTAGCCCTTCACCATGGATAAATGTAAAATCTAACAAGCTTAGAACCAAAGCCTTGTGCCTACCAACCAAGCCAATCCATAAAATCTAGCCACATATCATAATTACACTACAATAAGCACCTATACATAGCATGACACCACCAAACATTATTACCTATCACCTTTCATATCTCCTATCATGTACTACATCATGCAAGCTGCCTTCTCCCTTAATAACATCCTTCAATTCGTAAGGCATACCCTTTCATTCATAATAACATTAAACCACGTACAATAACCTCCTTGGTTAGCCTATGCAAATCTATGATAGTGGCTAAATTATCACAATTCTTAATCTCCTTGTTTTCTAACAAGGTAAAATCCTCTTGAATGGCTCCTTGATTGGCCATAAAACTAGCTTCTTTCTTTTGCAATCTATAGCAATGAGATATTTGGAAAGAATGAGATTTTGATTGTGACAATAACACTAATTCTAAGATTGATCTCAATTTCCAATTTGTTTTGCAATATATAGTAATGAAATGTTTGGAAAGAACAAATTTTGATTGCAACAATACCACTTGTTCAACTTGATCGATCTCAATTTCTAATTTGAACACTAGCCATTTTTAACCACATTAACGACAACTTGAGAGTCATCTTCTACTTCACCTTCCTATATTCTACTCCACAAGTTACTTTCAAAGCAAAAAGTAACACTTCCTATTCTGCATACTTATTGGTTTTCACCCAGAAAGATAGACCCACCAAACATAAAATCACATTTATTGCTACATAACACATATCCAACTCTTAACCAATCAAAATTAAGTTTTACCTCTTCTACATGTAGTAAATTTGAAGTAAAGTGACCATTGATTATATGAAATTTAAATAACAATATCAAGCCACCTTTCATTTAAAAGAACTTAATAACATAAAAATAATTGTTCCTTTTGTAAACATACTTATATATTTGCTTTTCCATACAATATTATACAATACAAATTATTTTGTCATTACAAGTGATAAGTCATTTAATCACATGAACATATTCCTCTTTCTCAAATAATAATTTATAGGTACTTTAAGTCCACTATCTCATGCCTCCAATATATAAATTTTAAAACAAGAAACCATCAAGTGGTCTCCAGGTCTTGTTGTCCTCATTTTTATTCTTCTTGACATAGAGCCTCAAAAGTCTTTTATTTGTCATTTTTATTTTTATTTTGTAAGTTGCTTGAACTCCTCTATTTTTACATATTACCCTTTGAAATCAACAATCTTTTCAGTAAAGCACCCATCTGCATCCACTAGGACTATAAGATCCACACCCTTTTTAATAATACTTGCTTCTAAACAGACACGATAATCATCTTCTCTAAATAAAGGAGCACAATGCAGTACCCTAGTACCACTGTCATCTGTCATATAATTGTCTACAACAACTTTGAGGGCAGCATCTAAGAGCTCCAAGAAGAAGTCAAATATTGATTGGTACTTAAATTACCAACTAGAACAAAGCCCTATTGTCTTGCTTCTAACCTTTACATATTCAAAATTTGAATTGATGCATAGAGCAAGATTACTAGGAAGAGTCCAAGGTGTAGTGGTCCATGCCAAAAAGCAAATCTTTGCAACATTTCGATGAGATTTTCATGCCTTAGACATTTGTGCTTGGTGTATCTTCTCAGTGCTAAAATTGATTTTCATCATACGGACCTAAAATTTTGGCGAAAAATGGTAGGAAATTTTAGGAAATTTTTGTTGTTCAATTGAACCCCTTCAAAGGTTATTTATCAACTTCAGAGATCACTTGAATAATTTTAGACAAATTATACTAATCTTGGGCTTGGGAGTCATTATTGGTTTACTAATATGATGTCATTCCCACATAGTTCAAGGTGTTTCAATTGTTTGTTGAAGAGATTGTCTAGTGTTAGTGCCATTTGAAGTTGTGTAGCCTTGTTACTTGGTCATATCAAGTTAAAGAGAGTTTAGTATGATTGAAAAATGATTGAAATATATACCTATTTGTTAAGTTTAAGAGGTCCCTATATGATAAGGATACAAAAAAGAGCTTCCCTTAGCTTCGAGAAATATTTATTCTGTACTAACAAGGCTAACCATGTGAAGGTGGAAGCTCAGTGGCCTCACCTAAGACCTAAGACATAGAACACAACTAAGACCTAGAAGACACTTAAGACATACATTAAGACACCTAAGACCTTTAAGACACTTTTAATACATACACTAAGACACCTAAGACCTTTAAGACACTTATCTAGGACATACCTACTTGACACATTTAAGACACCTAGACACCTTTAAGTCTTAAAACACCTAAGAAATCTAAGACCTATAAGACACCATAGTACACCTCTAAAACATCTAAGAATTAAGACATCTAAGACACCTAAGGAACTTAAGACATACAGTACTTGACACCTAAGACCTTTAAGACACTTATAAGACACCTAGACACCTAAGACACCTAAAACACCTAAGAAAGGTCTAAGATGCCTAATCTACCTTTAAGACACTTAAGACATATATCTAAGACACATTTAAGACTTAAGATAGATCTAGAATCTACATATTTAAGACACATTTAAGACACCTCTAGACACCTAAGAAATTGTAAGACCTTTAAGACACCTCTAGATACCTAAGACATCTAAGACTATCTATATATAGTTTAAATAGAAATCATACCTACACAACATGAAGTTCAATTTTATTTAACTTGAAATCCTTATAGGCATAGACCTACATAATTACAAAAATAAACATCTGTGTAAATAAATTTATAGCTCGTTTGTAGCTTGATCATGTTTGATTATAATAAAATTTGAACTAACAACCATTGAAATTAAAATTTCAAAGGAAAGAACTATCAAGAATCATGTACACTTTAAAATAAATCAATAATCAATAGATAATTCAAGTGTGCATAAATCTTCATACCATGTATTGATTGGTTCAACTCACTCTTCAATAATGTAGTTAGAGCTCTTGGTACATATAATATGGATCTTCTCTATCTTTTATTGTCTCTAAAATCTTTTCATGATCTTCAATAGATAGCCTCCACTTTTGTTGGCCACGTCCTCTTTTTTGTAAAGTTTTCAAACTTAATCTTGTTTATATAACTAAGTGACTGTACTGTAGAACCTTTTGTCCTGGCATATAATCAATAAATATAATACCATTTTTATCTATCTTTATTTGTTGGTAATAGGTGCCTTCAATAACAACTGATCCAATGGGATATGATTGTCCATCATCATCTATCATTGATTCTAACAATTTTGATTTTTCCTGTGTGCATCTTAGTACATAGTAATCTACACCTTCTGTATTGTCAGGATTTGCAACCACAGCAAAAATATCCCCTGTACACACCACAAGTAAAAATGTTTGTACATTTGAGAACTGAACAAAGTAAATCAAATGTTCAAAACTTTCTTACAATCTAGAATATAAATCAATTCCACATAACTTACCTATAACAACTAAATTTGATACACGTTAGTAATCGGCTGAATATATAGGATCATATACATCTACAATGTCACTATCTTCAAAAGGAGGCATTGATACTATTTGTTTTATTTCCCATTGTGAAACATATCCATCCCTTACATTTGGACATTGTTGACTATTTGTATTATTCTCAATGCAATCAACACAGAAACATGATTTTTCTCTCACTTGAATAGTAAGAGGCTTGCTATTTCCTATAGTCATGACTTGATGTCAACTTCTAACACCATTAATTGCTTGACACTTATATGGATTCGATTGATCAATATCTGCACGTATGAACAAATTCTTGAGCATCTCAATTAAAACTAAAATTCAATTAAATCACATGTGTACTTAAATTTAAATATTAAAGTTTTCAAATAACATAAATTCAATTAACATACCTTTAACTTCCCAAAAATAGCATTTGTTGTATATTGAGTTATGGGCACCAAAATGGCTTTTGCACCATTCAACAATTTGATTTGCATTTTGTATGGTATTGCCTGCAATTTCATGTCAAGGTGAAGTGCCCAGGTAAGAGGTAAGAATTTAAAAAAGTTCACATGTACATCCAACTATTACAATACATGTAGATCAATTACATAGATCATTATAGACTTGTATTCAACAATTTTAAATTTTATTAATTCCGTATCTAGTACATTACATGCAAGTTCATATTGGCGAAGTGCACGCATTACACATGCTCCTACTCCATTTCCATGTCCACTCTCAAAACAATTCCACAAAAACTTTATACTAGATTTAGCATGTTGTTGTGTTAACCAATTAAATGCTTTTGTAGACTTAAATTGTCTTGTATAAATAGTTATATATAAACAATGATTTGAAAACCAAAAAATAGTTAAAAATTCAAGTCTTAAAATTTTATAAATTTTTAAATTAAAAATTAAAAATTAAAAAATAATAATAAGATCAACACTTACTAGCACATCCATCAGACCAAATTTAGTGTTGTGATGCATTAATGCCATGTTCTCTCAAATATTCAAAAAACATTCAAAAGCAATATGCTACATAGCTTCTATCATGACCCATATCATCACTGATATAAAAGTGAACCTCCTTGATGATAATTCGATCATCTTCAGTACTCTCTACCTCATCTACAAATAACTCAGCATGTCTATAGAAAACTTGTACAAAGATTGCGACTTGATCTAAATGATAATATTGACTTTGAATCTCAGTTTCACGACTAAATGTATAATTTTTGGAAAAATCTACAATAGAGAGAATACAACCTAGTGGAAAATAATCCTTTGAGTCATGAAATTGCTTAGCTTGTCATCTTGCACCATGATAATGTTGGATATGTGGGCATACAATGTAACGAAATTTGTTCATAAACTCGTTGCAGTGCAATTCACTCTCTCTCAAAACACTTATTCTGGATTCAGCTCCTAACTTTGTTGAGTATTTCTCATATTCAAATCTCTTCCAAACAACTAACATTGAATAATCAATATTCTTAAATGGTAAAAATTTTGTCAAATTTCTACAATCTACACATATATTTCTTATACACTGTACATTGAATTCATCTGAATCTTTTGATTTTTCACATAAGATAGACTTCATAAATTGTGTTGTAGTTCAAGGGATGGCTACATTTGGATTAACTATTGCCATAAGATTTTTATATGACTGTAGGTGTAGATGAAATTCAACATGATTTCGATAGCAACAAGTTTCACGTACTTTATTTATACGTACAAAACTTAGTCGTAAATTCTCAAACATCCTTTGAGAAATCTTCACCTATGAAAATTCTTGCTTGAGTGCTTCAAAAAATTCACTTTGTGTTGTATCTATAAAATGCTTTGGATGAGCATTTTTTTACCATCTTCATCTTTGATTTGTATAGTGTCCCTTCTATTGGAAGAAACACAAGAGTGATCAGTCCAATATCCAATTACTTTTTGTTTTACATCTTCTAAAATTCTATCTCTCAGAGGGACTCGACAAATATTTACCCAATTATTTTTAATGTTTTCATCTAATCTATTTCTCTTGTTGATATATCTTTGAACAGTTCTCCTAGATACATTTACTAATTGAGCAATTGCTTTAACTTGTCTTCTATGTGATAATTTCTTACCAGAAATTACAATCATCAATGCTCTACATGCAACATTTAAATTAGAACTTTGACTTTTGGTTTGACTAAAATCCAATGATGTTTGCAAGTTTTCAATTATTGTCTGATTTACTAAATTTGAAGATTTTTTCTTGTTATCAACTCCTAACAACTCCAAAATAGGGGTCATTTCTTTTTGCCTAAATAACTTTGCACATAATTGTGCTCTTCTAATTAGTGATTTATCTTCAAAAAATTCATCCCAAATTCTTTTAGAGTACAATTTTATTGTGCTTACAGGTAACATATGTTTAGGTGAAATATTTTTGAAAAGAGCATCCTCATCCATCTCTATAAGATTTTCTATTCCATGAAAAATATTTCTATCACTACTACCAATTTCATCTTGTACTTGTTCATTAACAAGCCCTTCAACTTGTTCATCAATAATTTCAATGGGTTGTTCTTGACTAGATGTTCCTAGGGTTTTTTCATCTCTTTTTCGGTCATACAACCTTATTCTATTTCTTTTATTCCCCATCACAAATTGTTTGTTTTAATTCACTTACACACACATATACATCCTAATAAATAACTCATGAAGTTCAATTTCTACATGGTAAAATGACTAAATAAGTTAAGAATCATGTTACATACCTTGAAAATTTGTAGCCTCTCTTGCCAAAAAAACTTCTTTTGTGTGGTTTCTCCAAATGCTTGAATTGAAAAAAATTGAAAAAATAATTTTTAGCTTCTATTGTGAAAAAATCTGCTTCTTCTATTTTCTCCTTGATGCTTGAATTGAGAAAAATCATAAAAATTGAAGCCATATATATATAAGTAAAAAAAAAAAAAAAAAAACTGCCGACTAGTGGAGGTCGCCATAATTATTTAATTTCAGGCGAGTCAATTTCGCCCCCAAATCAATTCACCCAAAATCATCTATGTGGCATCTTACATGGCAGCGACCTCCTCATTTTATCTGGTTTTCTAAAATTCTCAACTTAAACTGAATATTTCTTCAATCGGAATGGATTATTTCAAAAATTAAAAAAAAAACCCTTTTGTAGAGCTCAGAGTCTAGAATCCCAATATGATTTTTTTAATATTTTGATTAGTTTTAATTTTTTTTTAAAATTATTGCAAGTAGGTTGTTAAAATCAGAGATGACACTAACTAGCATATTTATATTTTAAAAAATATATCTACAGTACGCGGAGAGATATCTTCCAATTTGTTGGCATTTATAAATTACTTGCAGTTAGAATATTTGATATGCTCACATGAGTTAATTTAAAGAGACTATGCTGCAAGACTTTTCATATTCTTCAAATTTAATAAAGATTTCATTCCATAACTGCCCAAGTTCTTCTATTTTTCTATCCATTTGGCTTCCATAAATTTATTTATTTTTTGTTTAACGTGATAAAGATTTCACTCCATAACTGCCCAAGTTTTTCTATTTTTCTATCCATTTGGCTTCCACGAATTTATTCATTTACACATTTTATGAATTTTGTTTACATGGAATATGAATCTTAATTGTTTACAGGAATCTAAATCTTTCAGCCCTTGCTGTGAGTGTAGAACGCCTCTCGGCATAATTAGAAATTTTAAAAATATATCAAAACACATCCAAATTTTTTCAAAATTATATGGTGCACTAGAGGAAAGAGTCATCTCCAAAAGGGTGTAATTGGTTTTGTGAAAATGATAAAAAAATTATACAAAAGTTAATGTGGAATGAAAACTATCAAATTCTGTAAAGTCTGACTTTACAACAATATTACAAAGAAAATATGCATTGAAAACTGATTTTTTTCTCCATGCACTAGATATTGAACTCCTCTATTTGGGAAAAAAAATTAGGGAAAAATAAGATTGTTTGCTCTTTTTTTTTGTGACGTGGACTCAAAGTCACTTTTTCCTGAAATTTTTAGCAATTCAAAATTTGCTCTTAAATTTATAAAAACATTGTCAAAATAATTTTTTAAAATTTTTAAAAAATTATAAGCATAAAATTCATCAAGAGATCTACGTTTCATTAGTTTACATCATTTTGAAATTCAAAACATAAATTCCACTTTTATGAGGTCGAAGTTCAGAATTTTTTTTGTTGTTGGCTGATTCCTTTATAAAGTGTGACACAGGTTTGTGTTTTTACCCAGAATTAGCATGACAAGCCACTCTAGCTAAACAAAACCAACAACAACCTCCTAGCATATCACAAATGCCCATATCAAATGCACATGGCACATTAGCCACACCATCATGAGACAGTTTTCCCCCAAATTATAATCCGGGAAACACTTATGTACCTATGCAACAAGGGTCACAAACGACACCATCCCCAACGTCATCAAACCTCTATATTACTAAACCAAAAAAAATCACTCCCCTACAACATTCCCAAAACATCAACACCAACAATATCATACCACCACAACACTCTCAAAACATCAACACAAACATCATCACTCCCCCACAACACTCCCAAAACATCAACTCAAACTATATCCCTCCATCACAATGATCATCCACACTCAATCTCACCCATACCTATCTCAATCAACCCCAACCATCTCAAATCCCATCTACCTATATCACTCCACTGTAAAGATCATCCACACTCAATCTCACCGACACCTATCTCAATAACCCTCAACATTCTCAAAACCAATCTTCCTATGGCTATATTCCACCATCACAATCAAATCAAAACACATTCATTATTCCTTCACAAAATCCTTTCATCACCCTCCTCAACAATATCAATGACAAAACTCTTTCATCATCCCTCCTCAACAATCACAAATCCAACATTCTTATCTAGCCCCACCTCCACAACCTCAAAACAACCAACCCCAACCTAATCCAAATCCATCATAAGACACATATGACCCAAATCAATCATACGACCCATATAACATCAATTCCTATGGCTTCAACTACAATCTTCCCTATGGGCAACAACAACCACCCCTAGTGCAATAGGAGACTTTACCAACACCCCCAATAGCTATGGAGCTTAAACTTGCTGAGGTACAACAACAAGTAGCTGATTTAACATTTGGTCACACTAAGAAAACCTTCTTGGAGGAGGTTTATCCTTATCCATTTGATCAATCATTACAAATGATCCCTTTTCCTCCCAACTTCACTATAGCCAAATTTGATAAATACAAGGGAAGAGGAGACCCAAAAGACCACATTAGAGAATTCGATATCACTTATTTAGAGGTTACGCATAATGACACATATGTCATGCATCTCTTTCCTCGTAGTCTTGGAGGTCAAGTTATAGAATGGTTCTTGCATCTACCTACGGGTATCAAAACTTTTAACAAGCTTGTAGAAAAATTTGCCACCCATTTCTCATACAACATAGAACATGAGGTCTTTATGACTGACTTATGTAACAACAAACAAAAAATGGGGAAACTCTTATCTCCTTCCTTCAAAGATGGAGACACATGGATAGCAAACTACCATTTAAAATACCTAAAAAAGCATCTTGTTAACATGTTTGTGCAGAACCTTAACAAAGAATTGGGTTTCCATTTGCAAATACTATGTGCTACAACCTTTGATGAGATCACCTATAAAGGCATCAACATCAAAAAAGCCATCATCACTAAAGGTGTGGTCAAAATCTTCAAAGAAAATAAAGACAATCCTCCCCAACAACAATCAAATGCTAAGCCCAAATTCTGGAACAAAAACGTGGTTGATGATGGTGTGGTGGATTCCAAACATGTTCAAACACTACAAACACCCCTTAATCTTTCATCCAAACAAAACCAACCTACACCTCAACAACAACGACAACGACAACAAAACCAAACCCAAAAACACCAACAAGAGTGGCCTCCTCAAGATTACCCTCCAAGGCATAAGTTCACTCCCTTGGGGGAGCCTATAGGGTCAGTTCTAAAAAAACTTGTGCAAAATAGACTCGTCACGCTACCAGATGCTCACCCATATGATGAACCTGCTTTCAAACCCACATGGTGCAAAGACAATGAATATTGTGAATACCATAGGACCAAAGGACACTGAACCATATCATGCATGAAACTCAAGCACATGATCCAAAACCTTATCGATAGAGGAGAAGTCACTTTTGATGCACCTCCAAATCAGAATACCAACAAAGACCTCAACATGTACAAGGAGCCATTCCCTAACCATGGTCAAGGTCAACATCTTGATAAAGGTAAAGCTATTAATAAAGCTTCAACTTCTGATGACTCTATTGTAGGTCACTTTGAAGAAAGTCATGCATCTACCCTCACTATCAAAGGTAAATCTACAGATTGTGTAGTCACAACTCGTCATGGTCATGTTACCCTTTGTGGGCCTACACCAAATATTCCAACCCCATCTAATTACAATCTTGTAGACCATCTAGGGAAAACACCCTGCACAGATCTCTATTTTGGACCTTCTACGGTCATCACCCGCACATAAGGTTGTGCTAGAAAAAGCCCTACAAGAGTCTTCTATTCATAATAACATAGCGGTCATAGATTTCCAAGCTATAATAGGTAACACCACCTCACCATACAATGTGGTCTTTTCTGAAAAGGACCTCCCATCCCACGATCCATGTCACAATGATGAACTTCACATTGAAGTTTTCATCCATAAATGAAAGATCAAATGCATACTTATAGATGGTGGTGCTGGTCTCAATATCTATTATCTTAAGTTACTTAAACAATTGGGATACTCTGAGGATCATGTCAACATTGATCAATGCATTATAATCAAGGGGTATGATGATGTTGAATGTTGTTCAGAAGGTGTTATCCACTTACCTATGCAAGTAGGCCCCATCATGCTTGAAACTAGGTGCCAAGTCCTCAACATTGAGCTACCTTCTAACATTATCTTAGGACACCCATGGATCCATGCCATGAAATTTGTTCCCTCCATGTACCATTAGTCTCTCAAATTTCCATTTAGTGGTATGGAGATCACTATCCCAGGAGACCCTCGTTCCTTTGAATTATGTCGTACCTTGCAAGGCAGTTATAAGAATAACAACCAATTGCCAAATAATGACAAAGATTATGAATCCTCATTGTATGTTGACTCTGAAAATCTAAAGAAAGCCTCCAAAGTTGAACCTAATCCCAATCCTATTTCTAAAATCAAAGCTCACATCTACGATATAGGCTTTGGTGAATATGATATCTCTAAATCTTGTTGTGTAGGGTGGATGCCCTTATCCTCTAAATCCTACAACCAACCACCCATCGATAAAGTGACTAAGAAAGCAGCGATCCCCTCTCCAACATCCCTAACCTAGTTTAGTGAGGGAAAATTATTGGCAGAGGAAACTATTGAAGACATCTCATCTTGGCTCTACAAAGAGAGAGAACCAGTCACCATACCAATTAAACAATATGGCAATGACCTAAGAATTGTGAAGAACATGGGCTATAAAGGTAAAGGTGGCCTTGGGAAGGATAGCCAATGTGACATAGAACCCATTGTTGTGAAGAAGAAGCTAGACAAGAAGGGGTTAGGATATGGTAGGAAGGTACCACGTGCCTTGGACATCAAGTGTATTCTCAACGAGGTAGCACAAAATTCTCTCACAGCTTCGACTTCTCAAGA